>CM049314.1:58941299-60218799 GCA_026874595.1 Sipunculus nudus | reverse complement strand
GATGTGTCATCTGGACTAGAAGTGCCTCAACCGCTGGAGACCTGGCTCCCTGCAAGATGTTTTTTCTAGAGTAGAAATGCCTCAGCCACTGTAATGGGGACAAACCATAATCAGCTTGAACTCTTGGCTAACTTGAAACCCACAAGTTGGTTGCACAGTACTTTCCCCGGTTAACCAGTGAAAAAAGGTGACAGTCTAAGCGACTGGCTCTGTAATCTGTGCTGTCAAAATTGATACGACAACGCTATTGTTAACAGACCCCTCGCGTGACACTTTGCCCGACTCACACCGTTGAAACTATTGTAACCGCTGGTGTTTTTCTGTCGTTACTTAAAATGAATGTAACGCGACGAATGGGTCACCGAGTAACCTTTCATCAGGGAATTTCGAGGTTACGTGATTAACGCAAGACAATATATAAAGTTCCGGTAAATGACTGTCCACACAGATGTTTTATGTAACAATGTTTACATTAGCAACATAAATGCTGCATTGTATGAATATTACGAAGTAAGTCGCGAAATTATAGGTTTTCCTTTCTGGAATAATAGAGTGGAAGAGCTTGTCATATTGAAAATTGCACCGAAATAAATATTTCTTCATTTTTGATCGCTTTTTAATGCGAAAGATTTTCTGTGTACACAAAATATTCCGCAGTGACTTAGCATATTGATAAATTCCCAGTATGTTTGTTGCATTTTTGACTAAAAACAAGCATTTGTCTCACGGACTGCTTGAATAATGACACAAATTACGAAACACAGGGAGTCAGTAGTTTACCATTGAGGAAATTTACTTTGTATATTTTCCATGTGCTTTTTTCAATTACTTTTTATGATTTATCATTCGTAATATAATGTTAATATAAGATTACAGCCATTGCAATAAGAAACATGCTCATTGCAGTGATTTATTCGCGTATGACTGGCGTCGTCATGACTTGAAGTATTTAAGCCATATCAATCCACTTTAAATGATTACTGTGTCGTGTATTCACGCAAATATTTTCACCCCTACCTACATGTCAATTTATTCGTAGGTTTATCCCTCTGTGTTCATGCGTGTGCAAGATATCTCAAACAGCTTAAAGATAAATATTATAATTGGAAGAAAATTGGATCATAATGCTGCGAGGCGTTCATTTAGTTGTCTAAATTTTTGTGTACACTTGATATTAGTATAAATGTAATACAATAAAATATATCATTATCTGGTTTGATATATAATTGTTTTATTATACAAAGTTGTAAAAAAATGTAATTAAATTAGTTTCACTCCATCTGGAACAGGCCAATGAATCGATAAGATCATGGTGTAGACCTGGTACATCGTCCGGATAAAGGAACGTCATCAAGGAATATTCATAAATGTATTGTCACTTATGCACGAGTGAACCAGGGAATATGGGCCGAATTAGTAAATGCAAACATGGCTTCGGGGCATATCGCAACATGGCGGGGGCTTGTATTCATTAGAATACAGATTTCTAGTTTTTCTGAGTTTTGAATAATATTTGCTATTGATGGGTTTTGACATGCATAAAACGGCGGAGAGGCATGGAGTTTCGCAAGGAAGTGTATTTCTAATGTATTCTTTTGCAATTATTTTACGTGTCATAATATGTACTATAGAACAATGTTTTAACGCCGCCGATAAGCATTCCTTTCCCATGCTGGAATGCTTATCTATATAATTCTTATAATGCTCATATTAAATACTATTCGATTTAATTGGTTTGAATGGTTTTCCCCGATGTTCGGGGACATTTATTTTTCATTTATTTGTTTAGCTCATTAGCTCATAACCTTGTGCCTTAATTACTTTAAATCCTGAGTCGTGTTTGTCACGGCTACATGCAAGCATTCAAACACTTGAAACTTTGGACCCTACTTGCAATACTAACGCCATTATCGCAGAGTGCTTTGTAGTGCAGAACCTGGTTACATAGGCAATCCTCCAGCAACTAATTAAAATCGAATCAATTGACTATAAATCAAAGCTCTGGCATATGAACATGTTTACACAGACGTTCATATGGTATTAAATTTAACAGTCGTTGAAAGAATAAACACAGTGACCGGGCGCAATAAATAGTAATATATCCGCTGCGCATTTATGTACTAACTCAGCTGAGCTTTAAGTCAACAAGTCACCAATCTTTTTTCTGTAGCATTTATATGATCATAGCTTACTCTCAATACATATAACTGAACGCTAGGTTATTCCTGTTAGAAAAGTTCTTATAACGGCTCTGTGATGGATGTGTGAACTTGCTTATCTACACCTATATTTATAAGTTGGTGTGTTTGCATTTATCTGGAAGTTGAAAGATGGCTTGTTGCAAAACGACTTTTTCGAAATTTTACCGCTAGATGTGTTTGAATTATTTGGCGCCCCCACATGTTATAAATATATTGATATTAACAAAACAAGCATCCTGCATGTGTGTGGTGAAGTCGGCGTTTTCTGGCCTACGATTTGTGCCCTGTTAACAGACAACCACATCTTTGAAGGACTCAATAATTGAGATGCGTAAAAATGCGTAAAATTAAAAAAAATGCAGGTGGCGCCACCAGTCTACAGGAAATGATGAAATGATGAAACACTCCATGATCAATATGCATGCAAAGAATCATGGTGATCAATGCATCGGTTGTTCAGATACTGGAATTTTTAATTATTCGGGGGGGGGGTACTTTAGAGTTCCATGTCTTTTGAAATAACAAACCGTTACGAACAGATCTATGACTACATAGTTTTAATTCGATAAAAAAGGCCTTAAATGTAAAATGACATCTAAATTGTGGAATGTCAATAGTTGATTAACTATTTAAAAAAATAGCTGGTTGTCATTTAATCTTATTATGTATGAAAACGTAATCCTCTCTACTATCCTGGAACACTAGTCTTTACTATAACTAGAATGACATCAGAATTTTCAGCAAACAAATGAAAAGCCGCCTCTTAAATTAAGTATATATATATGTGTGTGTGTGTGTGTGTGTTTCATATTATCAAAAGCGTCCATTTGGCTTAATTCTAGTTCTTGCAGAAATAATTATATAATTTTTATATGAGATACTAAAATTATACTATCTCAGGGGTGCAATTTCCAATTGCCTTTTGGGCATTGAAGTTGGTGGGATGTTCCAGTCTTATAGTGTGAGAAAATTGTTACAATTTATTTTCATAATTTTCGCAGTTTTAAAATATGGTTTCCCTCAATGAAAACAGATGGTAAAATCATTAAATGAAATAAATACAGTAGAGTCCTTTATATTATTACACATTGTAATGTTTCATTTAATCAAAAGGCTCCTTCTGACCTGATTTGTTTTTTTAATAATCAAAGATGTGGACATATAAGTAGTAAAATAGTGTGCATATTTAATTATGATATATATATATATATATATTTATATATATATATATATATATATATATATATATTTATTTATATTCCAGTTATATCTGTTAGAAGTATACTGCATACCATTATCATTTATCATTGAATGAAAAAAAATATGTCTCAATTTGAATGAATGTGGGTGCCGCAATTTCTAGTATATACTATGATAACTATCATTTCCCATTATATTGTATCCTTACTCAAACATTAAGTCTTGAGAGTTTGGCAGAGGGAACAAATTTGTGAATCAATCTTTGAGTGAGATAATCGTGTATGCAAGACGGCATGTAGCTGAAGGGGATGTAAAATAGACGACATCTCGAGCCACAGCTGTAACGTTTCTTAGGGTTGACGCCGAACAGTGCGTGGAAGTAGGCGTCCACAACTTCATCAACATTAGTGTTGGCGCCTTGGTTCATTAGGGTCTTGTGTTTTTCGACAGCTGAAAGAAGACATTGGTCATTTTGAGTATTCCTTAAAAAAATACACAAGTTTGTATATATTTCCACCACAAAAAAAAACAATTTTGTTTCAATTGTTTTAACTTAAAACTTGAGATATCCAAGATAGCAATTTTTTGTCATATTATTTATCGCTTTTTAGCACTGAATAAAGTGTATGATATCATGGTTTACGTTTCTGTTAAATGTAAACAACTGAAACGAGAAGCTCCTTTGTTTAAAAAAGCCTGATCATAAATGTTTTTTTTTCATTGAGGTAAGAAGTCATGAAATATAAGGAAATGATATGTATCGTTCAATTAACTCGACCCAAGCAGAGAAACATTTATTTGACGCCATGGAGTGTTTAAGGTAGAATGACCCGTTTTTTGACTCTATATATCATTATACATGGTGCACATATCGCAAACCACAGGAGAATAGTTTCAAGTGCATGCCTGTCACTATTTTAAATGCATGAAATATCTCTACTGCTAAATTTGCTTTTTGCTCTTTGAAAAAAAGGCTATGTACCCATTTGTATGTTAGATGGATGCTTTCACAATCGCGATATGTCAAGCATTTTAATACGAAATATCATTTCTAATTACCTCAGGCTTTAATAAAATGGCATTTTATTTGTTTATTAAGTATCTCCTGCTATAAATAATGTAGTTAAATCAGCATTTGTACCGGCCCTGAGCTTTTCTTGGAACAAACTGTACCGGCCCGACATGAGCCGAGAAAAGGGCATCTTAAATTTACGATTTAAATAAGCACAAGTTTAAAAAACGGTATGAAGAAGTTACAAAATGTAACTAGTGAGACAGATGAGCCGAAGTTAAGTTGTCACTGGGAGAGTTACCTTTATCCACATAATCCGGTCCCAGTAACTCCTGGTCTTCCACCGGAAGTCGGTCATAGCCTCGTTGTATTCTAACACGTGCAGGTCCCTCGTCTGTGATTGGAGTGGCGAACAGCGCAGGTTCGATTATTGCTACATCAACGCCATACCTTTTAATATAGGGCCTGCAAATACACGAAGTTCTCCTTAAATAATTGTATGTGTATGTGTACGGATGGGAAAACGACACGCAATTGTAGCAGTCCCGACAATGACGTCATACTGCGTGACGTTACTTGCTAGTTGTCATGCTGATAAATACATTTGCAAAGATATCTGAAGATAGCCAGTAGGCCAACGGTAGAGCAAACCCGCTCGAAATTGGAATGTCCGCTGTTCCATTACTTGTCGGTGAGAACAACATTTTTGTCTGTATCGCTTTCTCATTTTTTTTAGAAAGCATGGATGTCTCTAGTACCTTCTGTAATTCCCTTATTGTTTACAGATAGAAATTCTAGAAATCCGGCATTACTAGTTATAAAATACCACTTTATATTTTAATATAACATTGTCTAAACTAAAGCTTATATTAATACTATTATATACACCGAACATCTTTGATCATATTAGCCAGACCTTATCTCTTGGTGAACTTATAATTGTATCCGCCAAAACAGAGTTTTGCGGAAACTATGTTTTCAGCTGCACGCCGCCGCCGCCGCCGCCGCCGCGTAGGTGTCCGGAGAACTCCTCCGTAACCGCTGGGCGGAATTTTACGAAACCCGGGATTATGTTCGGGTCACATGTGAACTGCTGCGCCCCGATTTTGTTTTGACCTCTGACCTTTCCTCTGCGCTCTGCGTCCGTTTGTGCGTCTGTTTCCACAAATAAACCCACATATCTCTGGAACCGTTTGACCGATCAGGAAAATTTTTTGCTCAAATGTAGCCCTTGGAGAGCTTTATAACATACACAAAAAATGGTGGCGCCACCTGCAACCATGTTTGCACAGTTTCCATCTGTTTGTCTGCCTTGGGTTAAAATCACTCATATCTCTGCAGTGACTTGACTAATTCAACTGAAATTCGGCATGCGTATACATCCTGGATAGCTTTACTGATTTTATGACAGGTGGCGCCACCTACATTCACGTTTACGCTGCAGACATCCAAGCTCATATCTCGGGAACCGTTTGACCGATCAGGCCAAAATTTTGCATGTGTATAGATCTCATATAGCTCTTCATCATACGCAAAGCTGGTGGCGTCATATCTCTGTAGTGGTTTGACATATCTGCCTAAAATTTTGCAGGTTTATACATCCCCGACAGCTCTCTTGATTTTATGACAGGTGGCGCCACCTGCATTCTAGTTTATGCAGCAGACATCCAAGCTCATATCTTGAGAACCGTTTGACCGATTGGGCCAAAGTTTTGCATGTGTATAGTTCTAACATAGCTCTTTATCATGGCGTCACCTGCAACCATTTTTGCTCAGCGTCCATCTGTTTGTCTGCCACGGGCTAAAATCACTCATATACATGTAGTGGTTTGACTTATCTGCCTTCAATTTTGCATATGTATACAACTTGGACGGCTTTCTGGATTTTGTGCTAGGGGGGGCAACCTACATACACAATTTGGCTGCAGACATCCATGCTTATATGCAACACTCTATTTCCCCTTGCCACTCAATCCATGCCTCAATTCACCCGTTCCACTCTGATTTAGGCGGATACACGTAGTCGCTTGTCGACTACCCGTATTCTAGTTCATATCTAATCTAAGCCGGTTCATATTTTCAAGACCGGATCATATTGTCGTTATAATAAAATTCCCACCTGCGCTAATTTTATTTATAATAACGAGACATAAGCTCTTCTTAATCGTATTCGCCAGACCTGAGCTCACCTTGACCATTTCTTGATCTTATCTGACTCTGACCATATTACTTATTCATAGGGTATCCTTGATTATTTTATCTTGACCTAATATAACCTTTGAAATATTACCAAAGATGATCCTGATAGTAATATCTATGACTTAGATGGTCCTGATTATATTTACCTAAGAACACATTGATATACAATGAAAAGCCTATGTTAAACGTAAGCCTATATGTTTAAAATATCAAGTTAGAAGTATAAAAATGAAGGTACGGCTTCACTATGGTATCCAGAATTAGCTCATCTTGACCGCACCATCCAAACCTCATCAACACTAAATCAAACTTAATAGAGCTAACCTCACCTGAGTCCGTCTGAGAACGACTCGACGCCATGTTTGCTTACATGGTAAGGCATGAGGTGAACACCAAAGTTGACTCTTCCGGCAGCACTGGACATATTGACTATCCTTCCCTTGGTCTTAGCAATCAGAGGCAGGAACTGCAGGGTTACATCCACCAGCCCTAATAGATTCACGTCCAACACAGCCTGGAAATCTTGCCGGAGTTTGTACTCCGGAGGAACGTCTACCACTTGCATAATTCCGGCGTTGTTAACAAGGCCCCATAATCCTAAAAACAAGATATCCATTTGTATACATATATCTCGATCTATATATATATATATATATATATATATATATATATATATATATATATTGTGACGGCTTTCATGTCTGTACTTTAATTGTGACCCACACGAGCGGACTGAATAAGTGCAAAGATCATGCGCCCTTGGTCTACAACGCACGTCTTGAATTGACTCGTTCAGCAAATACTTATAGCTTGCTCTTTTCCTTGAATAAGAGCAGCTCACGTTTGCCTGCGATTATGACATTTATAAATGGGGTTATCGTACGAGTTAACATTCAGATGGAAAATTGTGGCGCAAGGCGCCGGCGTTTTAGTTAGGCAGCCAGTAGACATGTACCAAGGTAAGGCTTGCTCACTTTTATAGTTTCATTATGTTTGCACCGTAACTGATACACGTAAAATGTCACCTGAGTCGTGATACTATTAACTACTTGCTGTTTAACTTCACTTCTGGTATCATTTGGTCGTATTCCCTAAAATATTTATATATCAGCGGAGAACGCCGAAATATATATCCTTAAGTGCCAAAAGACCAGACTATGTAATGTTTGTTCAAAAATATAAATACAGCTTGAAGGGGCTCTCAGGCAAGTATCTGTGTTCTCTGTAAATTATATTTGGCCAGGTGTATGAAAAGGGTATGTAGTTATTTATTAGGCCACTCCATTTCCTTCTCTCGTTGTCAGAGAGGAGTAAGGATCTAATACTTGAAAAACCTTGTTCCTCAGTATTCTTCAGTATTCCTGACCGATGGCCTCGATCACTCATGTATTCTAATATTTCGATGAGCAAATTAGCGCCGATTTAAAGAGATCAGAAACCTTGTTTGGTCCATATATGATTTGATGATGTAGGAGCCAGCGTTTATGGTTGTGGTATATTTGTATAGTATTCAATTAAGCTAACAGTGTATTTCTTTTCGTCTTGAACCGTATTTATGTATGTATGTATGTCTTATGCAAGTTGATGTCACTAGCACCAACCCCGGATTATGAGCACTATTCAGTTAGGTGAATGTTTCCGTATAATCTTTTGTGTCACTTTAGCTATATTTCAAAGCACTTGTATCTGGTCACGTTTTTGAGTTGAAGTAATTTTCTGTACATTCTATTTCCTGCTTCGAGTTTTGATTTGCATGTTTTATGTCTGAGGTGTTATTGTGTCTGCCTTTTTGTAACTAAATTAGCATGAGCCCAAGGCTATCGTGCCAATATATATATATATATATATATATATATATATATATATAAATATATATATATATATATATAGAGAGAGAGAGAGAGAGAGAGAGACAGACAGACAGACAGACAGACAGAGATTGTGGTATATGTGTGTGCATATGTGTGTCTTTAATTATAATATAATTTACTTTTAAATCATTTAATTTTAAATCTCACTTTTAGCCTTACACCAGGTCATACACTATATAAATGAACGTATATCAGTAAAGAAATAACGCAGCCCTCGTATCAGAGTGTCTGTAACAACCTGGAATCTGATAACTTACAAGAGCTTTTATTCCTTGTAATGGTTACCTCTAAGCCTCTTGCCTCCCTGAAACTTAAGTTGTTTATAATATTATATAATAATAACAACTTTGAACCTTTCAGACCTGAGAACTACTGGTGTGTTGAATATATTATAGTATTTGATAATTTGTATTGAGGTAACAAATACAATTATCTTTATAAATGCTAACTTAAGGGTATACATCTGTAAAATTCCATTTCAACTTCGGTCTAGCTCATGGTATGTCTCCTTTATATCTATCTGATAACACGGTTCGGTGGACAATTGCGGGTCCTCAATATTTGATGATCTCCACTGCTCTGTCATATATTGCCTTAGGGTCATTACCATTGCGCATACGTTGGGCAGGAAACATAAATTCATAGACCACCTTTAAACATATCATTTGTACGATTCTTTATAAAAATTGGTCTGACCAAAAGAGAACTCTCTTCCTGTTACTCCTGGCAACCAGCTCCGACAAAAACCTTGGGCCTTATTAACATCTTCACCCTTATTGTTACTTTACAATAGGTACCTGCAAGCCGGTCGTATCATACAATCCCCAATGACGGAGATCTAGCTGGCCGAAGCGAATACCGCAAGAGCTCAGCTCAGTGAAACCCAGCAACTCAGACTACAGAAACACAAAATTGACCTTGAAACTGCTGTGACAGCAGATAACACTCAGTTAACTCGTTCACAGCTGACATCCTTTTCCAGAAAATTCATTTAACGATGAACTATTCAACAATAATAAAGCAAACCATAAAGATATATCCGAAGTGTTAATTCGTATGGAATGTTGGTTTCCTTTCAATGGGGTGAACAATACAATACAATAAAAATAAATGCAAATACGTCAGGGGTAAGCAACCAATGTCTCAAGCTGCTCTTTTCACTAAACTACCATCTTCATTACCCCACGATGATCAATGTACCCTCCCTGATCCCTCGCCTGCTGAACTTTCATCAATTCAATTAGAGTGTAATGAAGACACCATTCTTAATCTGACATCGCAAATATCTTCTAAGCCGAGCTTTATGCTACAGTCTATCTCGAATACTGTTTCACTGAAATCCATCCCAAGCCCATAACCAACAACGAAAATGCATGGTGTACCTCTGACTGTACACTGATCGGCACATTGCCTGGGCATTACAAAAGACCAGGATATACCTAGCGTAATGAAACGATTTCCTGTCGAGAACTTCCATACGTTGTCACACGGTAGTACGCTCGTATAACAAAAATTGAGGACCTGTTCATGAAACGATCCACAGCTACCAAGATGAGCAAATCAATCCAAATGCTCACTAAGATAAACATGGATTTAGTTGAAGAGGTAAGAATTAAAACTCGAGACTAACAGGTAGCGGCTGATGAAATAAAAGAACTAAAATCTCAAGTTACCACCGGCCACATAACACCACCAGCTGAGTGAGGCTGCACATTCCCACTTTCCTGACCTGACTGAAACCACCAGCAGTCCAGGAACTCGACATTCCTTGATTGGCGATTACCTCTGGAGGAATTAATTAAACCTTCAATGATAAATATTGAATAGTCTCTCTCGCTATGCCAGAACACTGTTTTAATTGGAGATTTTAACACTGACTGCAAGAACAATAATCACAACAACCCACTAAAGTCCCTATGCAACCTCTTTGAATTAGAGCAGCTAATTGAAGAACCCAATGGTGTGACTCAAACCTCTTCTAGTACTATCGATTTAACATCCAAACCACAAAATCACAGCTTTAAACTTGGGTCGAAAGTGACACATTCACGAACTTGTCACCTACGTTATATGGAACGTCCAAAGATGACAATAACTTTAATGTCTTATCCTCCAGCAGTGAAGTTAAGCTGCCTCCCACGCAATCTGTTCCCCTGTTAAATGTATTCAGCCAGCATAATTGTAAGTTGCCACTAAATTCACCCATATATGCAACAATTTCGAAGTCAAATATCCTTGTTTTTCATTTGAATGTACGTAGCCCACTCTCTGTGCCTGAGTTACATATGGATTGTATCGAAGACCTATGGATTAAGATTAAAATGTCACCGCAAGGGCTCCACTCTAACAGGCGCATCTTACCGACCTCTCACAGCTACCACCAGCTTCTTCAAATCTTTGTCAAAAATATTGAATAGTCTCTCTCGCTATGCCAGAACACTGTTTTAATTGGAGATTTTAACACTGACTTCAAGAACAATAATCACAACAACCCACTAAAGTCCCTATGTAACCTCCTTGAATTAGAGCAGCTAATTGAAAGACCCAATGGTGTGACTCAAACCTCTTCTAGTACTATCGATTTAACATCCAAACCACAAAATCATAAAAACACTGGAATGCATAAAGCCTCCATAAATGATCACTATGCAATATTTATTTACCTTCAATCTATAAATTGCACACAAATGATGGTTAAATCACACATACCTTCGACGATCATACAGGAAATTTCATGGAATAGCCTCACTTGATAACTTAAAAAGAATAAAACATTTACTCATTCGCATAACACTCACTGTATCTGATGTAAATGTTGCATGCTCTCTCTGGTAAGAGACCTTCTCTTCGTTTGTAATAAGCATGCACCAATCAGACATGTCAGACTTTTTTTTTTTACAATGAAACACGATAAATTATGAGGCAACGTGACTTCATGCATAAAAACGTCACAATAACAACATTGAGACTGATTTAGTTATTTTTGAACAACTTCAAAATTTAGTTAATATTCAAATCAAACAACATTAAAGTAGATTTTATATGACTAATATAGGCAAAGCTGGTATGAACCAAAAATATATGGAACTTTGTGAACAACATCCTAAGAAAGCCCAGAATGGCGATGATCTACGGCAGATTAATATTGAAGAAGCGGGCAAACGCACACTTTGCTGATGTTGGCCTTCAACTGTCTGACAAATTTCTTTCGTCCAGTAAAAGTTTAGACCACCAAACATGGTATAGTAACTTTGAATTTATCTTATAACTTGATGCGTCAGCTTAGCCACCTAATTTAATCAGTGCATCAGTGAAGCTACCTTCCCAACTAAATCGAAATCCACAAGAATCACTCCCATATACAAAGGTAAAGGATCCAAAGACGATTTTACATGCTAAAATTTTATACCACTTAAATCAACATGAAATAACTCATGATCAATCTGCTTTCAAACAAGTTTACGTTAAGTTGTTTACCATTGGCTCTATGCAATTGATACTAAAGGTTTGACATGGGCTTGCTTCTTTGCTTCAAGAAATGTTTTGACACCGTCAGGCATGACATTCTCTTAGAAAAAAATAAACATTACGGTTTCCATAGAAAATCACATGAACTTATTAAGAACTATTTTTCGATTGATCTCATGCTGTGAAAAATACTAACGCAGTATCTTCACAGCATCCTGTGAAAATTTGAATACCTCAAGGTTCTGTATTAGAGCCTATATTATTTTTAATTTATGTAAATGATATTACTGGAAACACTGGCAATTGTCAATGTAATCTTTCTGATGATGACCCCATTAACTTCTATATAGTCACTACTATATCTAAATGGTTTTATGATAACAAGCTTTCAATCATATCGAAAACCATCCTCTTCAGATCCCGACTTTGGATCTTAATAGCATAGCATTCGACAAGCCCATCACACAATCTAACAGTACCACTTACTCGGGGTTAGTGCTTAATAAAAACCGAACATGGTCGGATCACCCTGAACAAGTAATTTTAAACATGAATGTACCATTACAGTGATCCGTCAGCCCCTTGGCATTGAATCCATTGAACAAAGACATGGATATCCTTATGTTTGAATGTCTGAATAACTTGAGTCTATCCTATATGACCGACCGTTCCACTTTTGCTCATCAAGTCCACCGATATGATACACGCATTAGCTATTTAAGTAAATTATATGTACCAAACCTCGGACAAAATACAAGAAATGTTTATGCCGAGGTCCTATTTTGAGGAACACATTAAATGAATCATGAAGAAAATGCCTCTCCTTACAGGTTTGTAAAAAAGTATCATGTAGTAAACCTTTGTGCTTCATATTTCATATAATGTTTGTTATTTCATACTCTGTTGTATTTAACATTTATGTGACACTCATGATTGCCTTGTATATTACGTTGCATGTCATTGTTTTATATTCATGTTTAATATCACAATTTGTTGTATATTTCGTTGCATGTAATAGTTTTATTTTCATGTTTAATATCACATCTTGCTGCATAATTTCATCTTAGGTCACTTTTTCCTATTAATTCTGATTGCATTAACATGTTTTTTTACATTGTATAAACTGTATAGCCAAACAGGGCCTCATGGCAGATCAGACAATCTTGTCCGAAGGGGCTACCCTGTATAAATATGTTTCAATAATAATAATATTAATAATAATAATAATAATAATAATAGGGCACAGCCTTCCAATTACGCACGCAAGGTGCTTAGCATATGTAATCACATCTCTAGTACAGCGGCTAAGGCCCATTTTTCACCAGAATTGCTCAAATTTTGCAGAAAGCATGAAACTTGGCACAAGGATACTACTACCCCTGGCATCTTTAAAAAAATAGGCCCAAAAAGTTCAAGCCCACCAATGGCCGCCATCTTGATTTTAAAAATGTTTTCAGTGAAGGAGACCTTAAAACATGGCCGTTCAGCACAAAAAGAGGAGGAAATGGTATCAAGGATGTTATTCAATTATGTTTTGGGCTCTGCATTAGAAAAATGCTTGATTAAAGTACAAGGGCAGTACTGTACCATTGTGTAACATATGAGCTGGTTTCCATGGTAATGTTATTTAAACATGGACGGTCAGCACAAAAAGAGGGACAAATGCTGTCGAGGAACAGAAAATATATAGGTAACAATTACCTATTTTTAGGTATTCAAGAATGGTTTTATAAGCACCTCCTTGTCTATTGGTTAAGACTTTTTCAGGTTCATCATTCATGATTCGTGCTCTGTCTGGCTTTCAGGATTCTCAAATCATGCATGATTATGCTCATTTTTTTTGCAGAATATTATTCATAATGACTGTTGTGTCACCCCTATGTTTAATGGACTTACCTAACAACCTCTCTATGGGCATGTACACGTCCCATTTTGGCGTTTGAGGAAGTTGGCCCATGGCACTATTTAACTGTAATTTCGACTATGATTTCTGGACTAAGATACAACCAGGATCTCTTTCGAGATTGCTATAGAAATTCCTAGGTTTATCAATTACGATTTCTGTCCATCTTCATTACATCTTCCAACTAAGAATATGCAAATACAAGATATGTAAATTAAAGTTGATAGGAATTTTCAGTGCCAGGGACCCCTGTGGCTGACTGTTGTGTCACCCCTATGTATAATGGACTGACATAACACCCTCTCCATGGACATGTTCACGTCCCATTTTGGCGTTGGAGGAAGTTGGCCCATGGCACTATTTAACTGTAATTTCGACTATGATTTCTGGACTAAGATACATCCGGGATCTCTTTCGAGATTGCTATAGAAATTCCTAGGTTTATCAATTACAATTTCTGTCCATCTTCATTACATCTTCCAACTAAGAATATGCAAAAACAAGATATGCAAATTAAAGTTGATAGGAATTTTCAGTGCCAGGGACCCCTGTGGCTGACTGTTGTGTCACCCCTATGTATAATGGACTGACATAACACCCTCTCCATGGACATGTACACGTCCCATTTTGGCGTTGGAGGAAGTTGGCCCATGGCACTATTTAACTGTAATTTCGACTATGATTTCTGGACTAAGATACATCCGGGATCTTTTTCGAGATTGCTATAGAAATTCCTAGGTTTATCAATTACGATTTCTGTCCATCTTCATTACATCTTCCAACTAAGAATATGCAAATACAAGATATGCAAATTAAATGATAAATTTATTTCCATATACCAGACCTTATTTAAAAGTTGATAGGAATTTTCAGTGCCAGGGACCCCTGTGGCTGACTGTTGTGTCACCCCTATGTATAATGGACTGACATAACACCCTCTCTATGGGCATGTACACTTCCCAGTTGGAGGTAGGAGCAAGTTGGTCCATGCCACTATTTAAGGAATTTTCAGTGCCAGGGGCCCCTGTGGTTCATAAACTTAAGTCTTACTATTTTGACGGAGACAGTGCAGTGATCAGAATGAATAATACATGTATTATAATTTTTAAAAACTATATTATGTATTATTATGCAAGTAATGATCAATTAGTCTATACAAGGTAATATAAATACTTACTGGACTTTGAAATATGTGTTATTGTAGAAAATTGTCCAATGTTAGAATATCCTAAAACTATAATTGATGACTAATATGTACTACAAAAACAGTTATATGCCGGTTTAGATATTTGGCATTATGTTAGGTTGTTCATGCATATTCATTAAAATGCTAATATTAGTTATGTAAATGAGAGAAAACTTATACATTTACTCTTTACTTATGTATCCATTAATGGGAATAAATTTTAGGGTGAAGGAAGCCATATAATTAAGAAAAAGAGGATTCTGAATACATGTTATCAGTAAAAATTGTCATTTTAACACTTATATTTGCATATTTTTGCATATATCAGAGAATGCAAATTATGTTGTGTCAGAAAACATTTCATGTAAAAAAACCCTCTCCATTTGCTGCATTTTGTGTTTATTTCAACTTCTTATGTTGATTTTCAACAGAATTGTGGCCAATTATTTGAAAACTTCGTTTTAAATAATGTGGTTGCATTATAAACAAACGTTGGAAACAAGCTCATATGTTACACAGTGGCATTACCCTGGTAATTTTATAAAGTTGTTTACTTAATTTTTTCTAATTTTTATTCAGATTCCAAATCCTGAAAAGATAACATATTTGACAGCATTTGTCCCTCTTTTTGTGCTGAACGGCCATGTTTTTAGGTATGCCTGGTGGAGAAGCAGCAACACCGATGCGGAAAATGCATATTTTGGAGGCTGCCAACATAGGGCGCAAATTTTTGGGGTCTTTTTTTTTCAAATATGGCTAGGGGCAGTAGTATCCATGTGCAAAATTTAATGCCTTCAGTAAAATTTTTGCGATTCTTTATAGCCATTTATACAACCATTTTGATATTAATAAAATGATGGCACAATTAAATAACGTTGCCATGGAAACCAGCTCATGTGTTACACAATGGTATCGCCCAATTTTTATAATGCAGAGCCCAAAACATGACTGAATAATATCCTCGACAGCATTTGTCCCTCCTTTTGTGCTGATCGGCCATGTTTTTAGGTCTTTCTGATTGACAAGAAGTGTCAAAGATAATCAAAAATGCACATTTTGGCCGCAATTTTATAAATCATGATATAGGCCGCCAGAGGGTTTGAATTTTTGGGGTCTATTTTTTTAAAGATCCCTAGAAGCAATAGAATAACTGAGCAAAGTTTCATGCTTTCTGCAAAATTTGAGCAATACTGGTGCTTAGCCGCTGTACTACTCGCTTTAATCTCACAATTCCCAAGATATTGAGTCCTCAGATAGAACAACAGACCACAGAAGTCGCTCTGTGTTAGTAAATTTAGTAATTCATCTGTTTCGAGATAGTTAACAGGGAAATGGCGATGTAATATTAAACAAACTGGAAAGTGATGGAATGGATGAACGCCATATGTTTTTCTTAAAGCATCTCATGGAAATAATCAATTTAAACATCGAACAATAACAGAACCTAAGATATTCTTTGACTTCACCTTCATTTGGTCCCAATTTGTCCAAAACAAACTGATGAGCTTGTTTGATGCTGTCAGTCTTGGACACATCGAGCAGAACAGTCTCCAGACGAGATGAGGAACAGCTCCGTAGTTCATCAGCTCCTTTCTGTGTGTAACAAGCTGCAAACACCCGGCATCCTAACCCATCCAGTCTCTTAGCAAGCTTGTTCCCAAAACCACTGTCACAGCCCGTAATGAAGATAGACTTTAAGGACACTTCACTAATTAGGGGTTTCCTCCGGAAATGTTCAACAACAAAATGGAGGACAATCAAAAGGCCGAAACACAATATGCACTCGAGTACCATGTTGATGATTCTGAAAAAAAGAATGTTGGTAAGATTCTTGATTAAATTCAATATAAATGGGCAAACTGACAAGTAATGACCGGGTTCTGCATCTGTAGATAAGACTCTCTTTGTTCCATTGTTTACATTATTTAGATGAATGGTCAAACTAAAAACTCTTTCCTTCATTTTTAATCTAACAGAGCGAGAAATGTAATGTTTTTTTGCTCAAAATCGAGTCTCGCAACGCCTTTTCCCTTCACTAATGCATATGAGATTTATGTTCAAATTCTACAAAATCCCGGCACATTGTTTACCTGTGACAAGTACTAAGCCACCACAACCTCCCTTTCTAAGACCAAGTATTCGGAAAATAGTGTCATCACCTGTTTTGTAGATGTTCTTGCAAACAATATTACGCGTATATGATTTGATAATCCCTATTCACAGTTACACGTGGCTGATACTATTGTCTTTAGACACCAAGAATATGTGACAAAAAATAGCAGCTCGGGTAAACTTTTTCTTGTTCATGTGACATTTTCTGGACAAGCACACCATCATTTGATCACACCTAATTTTGTTATCCCTGATATCTACAGAAAAAGTTTTGCTGTGATGATTTGGACCTCAAATGGATGTTATCCCAGCCAACGAACATACGCATTTCAGCGGGAAAAATGTGATCATTCCTGACTGAAAGTTTGCTTGCAAACGCACCACGAAGTGTTGCTGTAACGATAAGATAAATTCTGTCGAAATGTTTACCGGCAAACACACAGTATGGCTGTTATGCTGTGATATCCCTAGTCTATATTAGCCCCACAAAACAATGCTTTGTAGAATTAAGCGGGAAAGGAAAAAAGTTAACAAAACTAATGTATCAAAGACCGTCTATAATTAACTGATGTACCGACACTGGCTAAAGTTTACCTTTGTAAAAAAATTTGTAATCACTGCTGTGAATACTTACCGTCGCCAAAACTGGAAAAGAATGGCTGTTCACCTAACAGTATGTATCCAGGCAAATGAAACTGACCTCACTGAGTATACCTTCTGTTCCTTGCCCAGGTATGTTTTACGGGTGAGTGAATCTTAAAGGCCCCCGTCAACCGGGCTAGAAATGCATTCCTCTTTGTGAACCTCTGTATCAGGGTCAAGTCCCCTGCGCCGTCATGGCATCTATATATTAATAGCGTTTTTATTAGGCGATTTTTGTAATTTTCCGTATCTCCTCTGATACCAGCGTACGGATTGCCGTGATTTTTGACATACATATGTTTTGGGTTTGTCCGAAAAGATTCCACCCATTTTTATTTACAATATTTGCGTATTACATGCATAATTAATATTTTACTATTTGCTCCCCCGCGGGAGCCTCTTTTCTTTGTATCTTAGAGCCCGGTAACACAATGGCCTCAGCGTGTGCGATGGAGGGACAGAGTTTTACTCCGGGGGCCTTATTTGGGGTTTTCTTATATTTGCGGCCACCGGCCCGAAATATTCCCCATTGGCGATCCTTTCTCAATAGGGGGATCTTTGAAAAATTGTTTTGCAGGTCTTCCTGCGACTGGGGGGTTGCAAAAAGAGGGCTCCTTTACATGACCTGATATGCTTGAGTGCACATCTACCGGGTAACAGGAAAATCGTTTTGTTTGGGCCAAGAAAAAAAGGTTTGATTCTCAGACATTTTTTTTCAGGACCTGTGGGCGATATTTTACCTTTGTTTTGTATGTTTCGATAAAAATGTCATATGATCAGGGAAAAGTATGAAAATAACAGATTTGTTTTGCTAAACAGGCAAAAGCACTCTATAACAAATGGAAATCTGATCATATTTTATCTTCTTTAAAGATAAAATCAAAATAACAATTTTGAAACATGGGGGCGTGGGGAAGGGGGTGGTAAAAATGACGAATGCGGTGTCTAAGAACCAAACTTTTTTTGGCTTTATACAATCACCGGTTGCACGAAGTCCAAGGCCTTGCATGAGATTGAGTTCCTTGACAAATATTCACCAACACATGTAGGCCTACTATGTAACAGATGTAAAGAAAATGTTAACCAAATTCACATCGTGGTTGGTACAGTGTGATGTGTACGTGTTGAGTGGCATTATACATTACCAAAGTTGAATATATTTAATATTGACTTAAAATGTTTTGAAATTGAAATTTTTCCTCATTACAGCAGTTACAAATGTAAATTTCCTGTAAAATTGTAAATTTAATAAGTTTGTGCTGGTATAAGTTCCTTTTACATGCAGGTGCCATTTCATTTTCAATTTGTTAATGTTATACTCTTTGTTTTAAAAAAAAGACTTTTAAATCTTTCATTCAGTATGTATGCTTGCTGTGTATAAGTCATGGCCATCATTGTTACTATTTCCTCATATAAACCTGTTTTTCTTTGCTTTTTCGACGAAGATCTATTCCTTGGACGGTTTCTTTTGTAAGTATATTTGATATTATATAGATCAGTTTCTCATGTCACATGGTACAAGTGTAGGTGACCATTTGTCAAAGACCCCGACCACATTTTAGGGACTGGCTTAATTCGGGCGACCGTGTGCCACTGTACGCTGATCCGAAACAATCCCGAAAGATTTTTATCCACAACACTATACATATAATGGAACTATATATTAATAGCGTAAGGCGATTTGTATGATTTTCCCTATCTCCGGATTTTCGATGGATTTCCGATACCACCGTACTGATCGTCGTGTTCGCCCCAAACCGTGCGTAGCACGGGTAATTGCTTTATAAATATATTCTAACTGTAAATCGTCCCATTTTATTTATAGTATTTTACACTCGGAAGCAACTTTCACCATATTTCATTGAAATATTTGAAGTATCAGGGGCGTAGTCATGATTGACGGAGGGGGCCGAAACATTCATCAAAAATAAATAAATATATATATATATATATTTATATATCACACAGTAATTCCATACATTATTTTTTTTTAATTCCATTTAGAACTATAAAAAAACATTTGCATGATCAAACATAGTGAAATGTAGAATTATCAATAAAAAATTACATTTATTACTGCATGAGCAATACATACATGTTTCTCGGATACCTCAGTTTCTCAGACACCTCATAAGATCAGATATAGCCTAAGTTTCCTGAAATGTCTTCTGACAAAGTCTGATATTACATCCTGAGTATATTATGATTGTGTTTTATAAAACTTAATCATTTTTAAACCAAGTAAAATCCTTGGTCCGCCGGGAGCACTGGATGGAGAGCAGCACCATGGCTCACGTGGCCCCCTCTGGCTTTGCTCCTGTATATATGTTACAGTCAATGCCTTACATCAGTCAATTTGTAAATTTCCTGTATGTTTTAATTTTCTTATCAGGTTTTTATTCATCTATTCGAGTGAAAGAAAACCAAAAGAAAAATACCTTACTTGAATCAAGGTAAATCTTAAATGAGCAGAATAGAAAATAGACGTATGCTTAGGTACTGACATCTCGATAAAGCCTCAGAGAATTGTTCTGTCTTAACCTCTGGTTATTACTTCACTTACTTCACTATTAATTCCTAACTGTGGGCACATAAAACTTGCAGTCTAGAATGCTCAGTTGTAATACAGGGAACTCCCGCATCACGACCATCCCGCTAATACGGCCAAGTTTCTTGGTCCAAGAAATGTCTAATACAATTTATTATACAAAAAACTTTGGTAACACGACCACCCCGCTATCCCGACCAACGACTACCTTATTTGGTCCCGACCTTCAGATAAACCCCCGTATCACGACCACTGGCCCGTGGCGACCGCTGCCCGCTGAGCATGTGACACCTTCATCGCCCAGCTTGGACTTGGATAATTGCCCGTGATTAATTAGCCGCGCATGTGAGAAACCCCGCTCTCAACTGGACCGCAATAGCAAGGCTTGTTTAAAATGCCGCCTAACCCGTTGGCCAAATATACGCATCAATAGATATTGGACTGCGCAACGGTCCGTTACATTATATGTTGAGTGCGGCTGTTAGATTAGCATTTACCATGATGAAAAAGGGAGTTTGGCAAACAAAACTGAAAAAACACGCATACATTCAGGTGAGTAAAGTAAAACTGTGATAAATCACATTTCATTGATCAAGCAGGAACCATTTAAATAACACTGAGAATTGATGGGTTCATTCTGTTCTCATTACGTGTTCGACATCAGACCACCTTCGTGTTAAGACCAAAGCTGTAAGGCTGAATCAACGGCAACTGTTCGTTTCATTTGTGTGTTTTATTTCTAATGAATGAATTTCTATGTGAATTAAAATTTTTAATCATATTCATGTCTGTTATATATATATATATATATATATATATATATATATATATAAATATATATATTTATATTTTGATTTTTTTAAAATCAAACAGGGACAACAACTTAACGTTTACTTGAAATACCCATCTTATCGCCTGCGTTAATATTGGCAGACTAATGTACAAGCTTCCGCTAACACGACCATTAACAAAACATAATGTATTCATAAGACAAAGAGAGCAAACCTATTTGTCCCAGGGCAAGATTGTATTGTCTCTATGCGAGATTTTTTTTCTATTAACTATTTCTTTTTAATTTTGTTGTTGGAGGTAACCGCCTCGTTTTTCTAATGCTAGCTTAAGTAAGGATATGTATATATGCAGAATTTCATTCCGGTTTCGGACTACGTGAAAGGGCGTGTACCTCACGCTTTCTCTCATATTTTATCCTGGTGTTAACCAATTCCGGTGTCTATTGCACACGCGGGCCCCTAGGTGTGTAATCGCCCCCATAGTTGGGTAATACCACTATTGAGCCCCAAATGGCGACTCGTTTGTGAGTGAAACACGGCCATTCGGCCACGGCCACCTCTGTATAGCGGTCACTCTGAGTGGGTAACGACCTTGAAAAATCTCGGTTGAGATTCGAACAAACGATCTACCGGTTCTGATTCCTGTGCTCCAATATATGTATGCATATATAAGCCATGTATTCCCTTTGATTGGCGATTATAGGTTCATTATATATGAATCGCCTGAAGTGTTACTAAAATGGCTAAGAGGAATACGTGTACCACTCGGCCCTCCTTTAAATATGTTATAATCTAAACTTTGAATCACATGTCGAACCACTTTTAAACTAAAAAGTTCTGGAGTCCGTTTAATTTTTTAAAGTTATTCTTTTAAAGCAATCCAGGCGAGTCACATACCACTTTTTGTGATACTTTCCAACAAATTTATTACTATTATAATGAAATATATAAACAAAACAAATATTTATAATTATCTTATATTGTTTGATGTTTTAAACTGTCTAAAATACTTTTTATATAACTTATTGACCTAAGTACACTAACGTTTCTGTCTCCCCTCAGCCGTTACGTTTGGCAGGCCAATGCGCTGGTGCGTATACCGGCACTGTTGATAGAATGTTGCGTTTGTGATGTGTGATGTACACAGCTCTGCCGAACATGTGACTACCTACTTGTAATCAATGCTGGTTGGCGAATACAAGACACTTTAAATAGCATAACTGTAACTATTGACAGTTGTGTTCCATAGCGTCAATGGAAAGCAACAAGACTAATTTCTGGAAATACGCATGTTATATAAGGCACACTGAATTCGCCTTTTCATACCAGCAGATCCACCCGGCGGCGACGAATGACAATGAGTGTTCGGGTCCTTTCTTATCACAGACATACATGATCAGATTGTGCTTTATCCGTAAAAGATATAACCCAAATACAGTGGAACCCCGCCTTGCGACCATCTATCATTGCGACCACCCCACAATTTCGACCACTTTGCTTGGTCCCGAATTTTTAGTTTATTTATGTTTATAAATGACTCAAAATTACCACCACCCCTGAATTTAGAATTACGACCAGATTTCCAGGCCCCAGGGCTAATGTGACCACCACCCAGAAGTATTGAAACAACATTTGTTACGAGTCAATGGCTGCGCCTTCTCACAGGCGCCTTAACGAAAGATCAAAGAGGGTGAAAAAGATTCCCATCCCGAATGTTAATCTGGTCCCGCATATCTTCCTGACTCGTGTCCGCGCTGAGAGTCGTTGAGGCGTAAGTTGCAGAATAAGAGGATCACCATCAGCCAGATTGCTTAATGAGCCGGTCTGCCTGGCTAACTGCCTTGCATGGGGTCTTGGGCTAGCGATGCTAATCGCCCCTCAGTGATCACTTGTATTATAGCTACCCTAAGTGCGGGGGCCAGAGCTTAATATTTGTAGACGTCACATGTTGTTCGATCCGCATTTGTCAAATGAACGACCAAGTTAATATGTTCATACCTTACCCACACTGAGTATTGAGCAGTCAGTAAAATGTATAAATAAAGCTTGCACTCGGCAAATCTAACACCTTGTCTTGCCTAATCGGATAGATCGCTGTCAGTTTATTTCTCTAATGATTCAGTGTGCGTTTAATTTGCTTGCTGTTGTGCGAACATGCCTCAAAAAAGGGCTCTTCTTGAAGGAGAAAGTGACATTAATCAAGGCGGCATCACCAGGACGCAGTCAGCACGAACTGGCTCAGCAATTTAGTAAAACCCAAGTGCACGCATTATATACTCAAGCGGAAGGCAATAAAATATGACAGCCACGTATTATGTTCAATGTATTCAGTAGGTTGTCTTCGTATTGCCTCTAGTGTAATTTTGTGTTAATCATCAGTCACTACGTTTGTGTACATATGTATTATTTTTTATCATGAATAATTATATAAAACAATTTTGTTTTCGTTTCAACTAAACACAAAAGAAAACATTCATAATAAGGGTCCTCGATTTGATTTCACGATTCTCCATAGTTTCGGGAGCTACATTGTGTAACCATAAAAGAACAGCATACAGGTACTCTCGCCTCAAGAGACACATTGTTTCAGAAGTACTCGTTCCCCGGCCCGCATTTGCTTCTGCGATGTGCATACAGCAGTAGTCTGATGTAATCTATTTTTACACGAAAAAAAAATTCTGATGTAATCTATTTTTACACGAAAAAAAATTTAACATGCTTCCCTTATAATGTTAACGTATATAAGCAATATATACAACCAACTGGTTCAAGGCAATTTTACAAATATCTTCGTATTAATGTCCCGGTAGGCAGCAATACGCAATATCACAAGAACTACCCATCAATAAAACATGAAAGACAAAAAATGATGATGCGACCATTGTTGGTGGGCCATAAAAGTGAAATTACCACACTATGAGCAAGAGTGTGCATTCACGTGCCTCCTGGCTGAGTAACGTAATATCGACTCGCTCTATTTCATCAAGGGGTCCTTTACATGTTTTCAATCTCAAATATTTATTTAATTAATACGAAGTTGGCTATACTTCTGTTTTTATTTAGCCTTCGAAATGGATGCACACATGGGACGACGTTGTGTATGTGTCTGAACCAGGCGCTCGTGTAAACACACACAATTTCGAGATCTGTTGGAAATCCGGGGAAGCCCACATGATCAGCTGTACTCTGACGTCATTTCCAAGACCCAGGTCTTCTGTGCTGGACTCGTGTGCCCCAGCTCACAAGCCGTATCTCGATACCTCTCGTCAGGTCTCTGATGAACCGCACTCTTCCGCCGGCCACACTCCAGCGCCTTCTCTCGGCCTCGATAACGACCACTGCGTCGACCGTGCGGTGCTGGTCTGCGATTCTGTGTCTCATCAGACTTCCCGATGCTGTTCTGCGACTCTACGCCTCACTCAGCTGGACGGTATACCCACTCTCTGCGCCCCCCCCCCCCCCCCCCCATCCCACACCACGCTATCGGCCTCGCCGTAGTGGTCTCACCCTGGGTAAAAAGGGGTCTTCAATCCGAACCTTACGATCTGCGGCTTCTGCCAGCTGGCGATCTCTCCTCGTTGGCAGCTTCATTTCAAGTGGGTTATGTGCCGGGAATTTAGCCCCTCTATGCTTGACTCTACGAAAAGCTACTGAGGTGCATGAATTATAAAAAAAAAAAAATTGACAATGAGCAAAGTGGTTGGTACCCCAACAAATATTCATTAGCTTCGACACGTTAGCTAAGCCTTTTACGCAGGCATGCCCCTTCACTTCCGAACTAGTGACTTATGAACTTATTGACCCGAGGGCTAGGCCCCGGTGTGCCTTATTACAATGAGCGTTCACTCTACCATAGCATTATAAAACAAGTGGGTAACCGTCCCAATGTGTATTGATGGGCAATTTTGTGTTGGAATTTTTTAACGCGTCACACAAATCATTTTATCACCCGCAATCTCAAGGGACTCTCAAACATGAAAATATATTGCCAGAACATCTGCAATCGGACTCTGAATCGCTAAACCAGAATTCTTTTTCAGTCAATCGTTCAATTGTACCCTTTTTTTGTGTATACACACGGTCATGCTTCTGTGACCCATTCCACTTGGCAGTACAAATACACACTAAAGGGAGGCTTCAACATGGGGACAAAGGACTTCCTCTTTTGTTATATTTTTAAATAAGAAACAGAAACAAGGGGCCCAAGGATCATTGTGCTCAGCTAAAGCTGACCTTGTAGGTAAAAATCTAAAATATTATCCAATGGATATAAAGTCTTAGAAGAAGAGGTTAAAATAGCCATGGTTGGTTAATATAATTAGGTTGTATTAATTAGTAAGAGATTTTGCAAATAATATTTTGTGACCTGTCCATGTGTTTCCTAATGTTGAAACTGAAGCATGTGAGCAGTTTGTGAACATAAAATCTATGGTATCACCATGATCAACGGTTGGCTTTTTGATAAATTGACAGTTCAGCAGTCTACACATTTTTTTTATTTGGACCTGTTTTATAATATAGTATTGAATATATATTTTTTTAATTTTATCAAATGTATAGTTAAAATATACCTGTTAAAAGGGAATTAACATTTACTGAATATTTGAACATGGACAGACAGACTGGTAGACAAACAAAGCTTATAACTTAATCTCCTATTCTGCCGAGGCAGGAATATAAAATTTGAAGTTTAAACTAGATCTAAATTTTATTCATTTGTTTTAAAGTTTATAAACGTATCCATTTGCAATATTACACATCTGAAAATGTTTTGCTTTCTAATTTCATTCTTTTATAAAATTATTCTATATACATACAGCATATGAAAGTTTTTTTTTGTGAAAGGGCTTATGGCAAAAAGTTTATAATTGATATGTATATAATGATAACCAAAAGATGATGTACAGAGAGAGCTGATCACGTTCTGTCCTATTCTCTTGAGGCAAGAATGTTTCAATTAAATTCAATTTTTTTTCTAATAATATTTTTTATTCAATTCATTTTACAAATTTGAATAAAACTAATGTCCCCTAGTGAGAGGTGCAAGGACCCAATGGCAGGGGAGGGAGAATGGTAGGAATAGCAAAACCTCTGCATATACATCTAGGAAAAACAATGCCTTATATCCCATTCATTTCCTGGGGGGGGGGGGGGTATATATGAGAATAACTGTGCATCTGTATCACGGTCATATTCCAGTCAAATACAGATACACGATCGGACTTCAGGTTCATTTATATCAAGTTTTTGAGGAATAAATAAGGATTGACTTACATGCAGCTATGGTTTAAACTAAAAGAGTCAAAGAGCTTAATTATACGTTTAATTACACTCAATGCATAAAAAGAGAGGAAATTTGAGAGGCATCAGTCTCCTGCAGATTCCTGCAGTTCCCAGATTACATAATCCCGTACCCTTAGTGGCATCACACAATGCAAGACGGAAGACAAAACAAACAGACTAAACTCTGTAAGAATAAACAATCCCCTCTTACCTCAAGATTTTAACTATTCCGTTTCTGTCACTTAAGCATCTGAACTACTATATACTTTGATATTCTGAAGTCAAACTATAGATATTTTTTAGGGGTACCACTTCACTTCTCATGTAACAATTAATTGAGGTCCATATTCTTCATTTTTATTTCATTTTTTATAGAGGACATGCAAGAAAAATAGTATACAGTTGAACTTTAGTAATACAGTCGGGATCTTGAGAAATGCTGTTAAGACTGAACTACCAATTAGACTACAGAGTCTTAACATGCAAACTTACAGTATTACCATATCACCATATACTGAGCTGCATGAATTTAGGTTTTGTTTGGTTTTAAGGAATTACATGCATAAAGTCTTAACACACACATTGACTAAATGGCCCTCCGCTGGTTGGTCATACCACCCTACAACCAAAAGACTGCCAAGACCAAAGATAATATCCCCTCTCATTGATCCACCACTAGAAATCTGATAAGACCAGGCCGGTATCTCCTCACAGAGTTCAAGAGGTCGTCTACAGGTGTTCCAAGGTAAGTCAATTCATACACACACTCTCTGGCAAAATAATTTTGCGAATTAAATGTCAGTGTTTAAGTATTGTAATGT
Source organism: Sipunculus nudus (assembly GCA_026874595.1). Classification (NCBI taxonomy): domain Eukaryota; kingdom Metazoa; phylum Annelida; class Sipuncula; order Golfingiida; family Sipunculidae; genus Sipunculus; species Sipunculus nudus. The sequence goes on along the minus strand of CM049314.1, from coordinate 60,191,562 downwards.
TGGCAATAGTTCATGAAACAGCTAATCTCCCTTTATATCCTCCCGTCCATTGAAATGCCAAGCTACAACAAGTCGTGAGCTCCACACACAACTCTGTCCTGAGACAGTTCCTTGCCCACTGAAGCTCACAAGCTGTCCAGTATACCTCAAGCAAGACCACTTAAACCCACAGAACCTGAATAAATACAACAAATTAAAGGAGCCAAAGTTTCAATCACAAGAAAGACATGAGAGGTCAGGCCACGTGAATAACCTGAAAGCAGCTTGCTATGGATAACAGGACATGGGTCAATACACCGTCAAAAATTAATCACCTGTCAGGGATAATAGGACATGAGTAACACACATACTTGAGAAGAAGTGCACCCAAGACCCATAAAAATATCCAAAAGTTTCTGGGTAATGCGTTAATAATAATAAAAAAAAACCCTATTGCCCCATCGACATGGATACATACTATGACTTAAAAATTATCATGTTCAATGAAAAAAGATCATTTCTCATTTTTTGCAAAGTTCATTATGTTCGGGTCCATAACTTCGAGAAATTACACAATATGGACTTCATATCTGGCATGTATTGATACTTGTCAGTCCTGAGGTGGGATAAACGGTTTAAATGGAAGATTTAGTATTTCTTTTTTTAATTTCTTGAAGGAACAAAGTCGCAGTGGTCCAGTTTTTGGTTTGTTAGGAGGTTTTGTGGACATCTAACAGTGTGATGAATTTTTATTCGTAGGTCTAAACGTTTCAAAACGTGCCAGTCTCACGCACGGACAGACGGACGGACGCCGGACAATGGATCCAAACTATAGCTCAGGTGACTTTAACTCAGCTGAGCTTAAAATCTAATATTGATTACAATCTGATGGATTGTTTATACGGTTTTACGCTAACCCTCTGCAAATTTTCATAAAATGTCGAATATACTTTTTTTGGCGTAAATTTTACTTAAGACACAGCTGCAAACCTACGCACTAAGATATAAACTTCACGTTTATCTGGGAGCAGTATCAGTTTCCGATCAACCTGATGACAATCAACATAGCTCGAGACAAGCATTTAATACTGGTGGAGTCCATATGCCTGGCCTGTCTTATCAGCTTTCTCATCGGCAGCTTTTAGTTGCATTTTCGCGTGCATGTAGATATAATGACATATATTTGTTTGTTATCATACCAAAGACTTCCTTCAAATTAACAATTAACACATCGTTTTTCATTGTGTCCTTTCAGCTTTAATTTATACAAATTTTATCTTTCATAAACTTTCACTTTTCTATATAGTCATCCAATTTCTTCAGAGTATTTTCGCAGTCTCTTATTTATACAATTGCCATAACTCCGGCAATGATGATGTTGGGCCCATGTTGTTTATCGGAGTTAAAACATTCTCACGAAATATTCCTTGTATACCCTATATATGCCTCACGTCTACTTTGATTTCTTGAATAGCATAATTTGCCATTCTTTGACGACTTTTTTAGGGAAGGGGGTTTCCTGCAGAATTCCAGCATTAAACCCTCCCTATCCATTATGACACCTCTAAAGCAATTTACACTCTCTCAAAAGGAAGCAGGGTTTTTTTTATTCAAACGCTAAAAAAAAGAAAATTCACTCTAATTTTAATTTGAAGGCTTTTCGGTTAGTTCACCACTGAGAATCGAGACCTGTTGCACACCACCGTTTGACATAATTTTTATTGGTTTATAGGTACGTTGTAATCTGTACAAAAAGAAATATCTTTTCAGGATAACCATGGTCTTATCATTTCGGCAAATGAATGGGTTGTTTAAAAAATATGATTCAAAAGGGAAGTCCTAAAACCCTCAACACAGTTTGGGAAGGTGGGGGGGGGGATAGTGTGTGAGGCAATACGTAATTTCTCTTGTCCAGGACTATTAACAAACAGGTTCTGCAGTCATAGGCTAAAACCCTCCGCCAGAATCAGTTTCGTGTTCATGTGCACATTTTCCGTGTATAAACACTGTCACGCTTCCGTTACCGATTTCATCTGGTGAATGGAAGAACAAATACATATGAATAGGCGGATTCTACACGGGGACAAAGATATCTCCCCTTAATCTTGATTGTATTCAGAAAGAAATATATTATTGTGATCCTTATTATCTACAAGAATTTAATGAACTGTTCATTTGCTTTACCCCCCCCCCCCACCCTACCCTCTACAAAATTTCAGGATAATATGTTCATACCTTTTTTGTGTAAATGTGCTAGAAACAAAGCAAAGAACCACTTATTTCTTAACGAAATACTATCACAAAAAAAGCCCCGAAGCAGATAACCTGGTTTTACGTGGTAGCGTTGTTAGTTTTTACTCATACCTGCTTATAACAGGTCAATCAACAAAGGTCAGGACAAACAGTTAATCCTGTTGGAATCTATATAATTTCTTCAAATATAATTTACTGTAGCAGGCTTTTATATTTAATCTTAATAAATTTTGTATTGTCATCAATCCACCAATGATTATGTCGTACTCAAAAGACAGTAGCTGTAGTTATGCTCTTGTCAAGCTTTGACCTCACAAAACTGTAACGGTACAGACTGATCATAAAAAGGGGGAAGGATTATGGTATGGCGGGCGTGGGAGGGGATGCAGAATGTTTTTCGGGAAATGGGAAGATAATTTCAGTACTGAATTTCAGAGCCATGATTTCACATCATGGAACATTTTAATCTACTTCAGATTACGGCATTAATTTTCCGAACCGTTCTACTTGTTGCCAAGAAAGTTTGTCGACCGAGGAAACGATGTCCATATTTGTCACGAGTCAGCATTCTTAGAACGTTTCAGCTACAACAGAGATTAGTTCTGGCAGTCAGAAACGTAGACTCTCAAGGAATCTTGTTTGAAGACCTAGTGTTGTAACCTTGCGTTTAGAGTGGACTTTCTGGACTAAATTGCAGTATCTGTCCAGTTTGCACAATGCTTATAAAACATGTCGCTTCCAACACTGCCGGCATATATGTTTCCTCATATTAATCGCAACATTGATAAAGGAGCTTTCTGGAACATGTTGGAATGTGTGAATAATTAGTCTATCCCTAAAATCAAATTGACTTATATAAATAGAATAAACAGCTTCTACATGGTCAGAGTGATTCAGTTTGTTCTAGATAACAATGACAAGCAGAATGGTTTATTGGAATAATTTATGAAGAAATATTACTTACATAGATCAGCTTATTCATCTGACTGCCACACTGCTCTAGTTATGTGAACTGCCAGTAACACAAGATGCACTGCTGTCACCCCGAAATTAAACATACTCTGGACGAGTACATACAACATTTAAATATAAAAATTCAGACTAAAATTTTAACATATTCCAAATAAAACAAAATAAATCGTCAGCAATATCACTGGATATGAATCTTTTACAAAACATCAATACAACCGTTGTTTGCGTGATTTTCAATACAACAGTTGTTTGAAGGATTTTCAACAATCAGTGTTTAATATATATATATATATATATATATATATATATATATATATATAAATGCTTTACAATAATCAGTATAATTTTATTATATTGATGAAATTCTTCGAGTAGAAGAATTATGTTTTATCCTGTTTACGGATATTTTAAAATATTGTTCTCTCCTTTCTTTCCATTCATTAAATGATTTCAAGAGGTCAAGAGCAAAACATATAATCTGCTGCATTAACTTCAATTTTACAAAAAGGTACATTAATTATCAAATATAATTTTTCGATTAAACCATGCAAAAATTTGTATCTAACTTGTCAACTTATAGGAACAGGAAAAAAAATCTGTATTTCCCATTTAAACACAATGTAGAGGGAATAAGGAAAACTGTATTCCATTTTGCAACCGTATCAATTAAACATTTACTTACTTTAAGGATATATTTATTAAAGAACTTGTGCCGTAGAAACTATAAAAGTCTTAGTGTTACAATCCATGAAGGATGTCCTATTTTAAATTGATAATCTAAGATGAATTCTCATCCTGCAGTGTATTTGTAATATAATTTTTGTAACATATTTCCTGACAACAGAAATCGTGGAAGAATACCCCTTTTCTGCAAGGCCTCTATCATTATAAAATCCTAATATACAAAATACCTGCCTGAAAAAGGGTTTTAATTAAAATTTAAAGTTTTTATGCTTGAATGGAACAATAATAATTTTAAACATTACTATCATTATATCTGATTTGATATCAAGCTTTAAAAACCTCAATTTAAAATTAAAAATTTGCTTCTGAAACCGATTAATTGTCACATGAAGAGTTAAATATCATTTGTGGCAAGCACATATTATTCAAATATTATAACGCCAGAGAATTGTCCAAGAACCACTATCATCAGAAATATGTCCACTATATCAATATTCTGAATAATGATCTATCTTTAAAGTTTTTCACTTTTCCCATTCCAGACTATAAGTTTTAATATTCAGACTTTTTTAGTGTATTTTTGGTATTGAAATACTTGAAACTGTATTGAATCTGAGATCAAACAATTGATTTTACAATCTTAGTTCTGCCAATGAAAGTTAAATGTCTCCTCTGCTCTGCTAGCTGTTAATAATGTTTTATTTCTGTTAATTCATCTTTGAAAGTTATATTTTTTCGGCTTTTTCTTTGTCATATGATAAATATATATTATGGTTTTAATTAATATATATTATGGTTTTAATGGGGCTATCTGGCCATCGTATACAAACGATTTGTCAGCATTAATTGTTTAATCCTAGCCATAAGTTTCCTGTTTTATTTTAGTTTATACAAGGACCTATAACGCATAATTCAGATCGGCTTTAAAAAAAATTACATCGGAAGCCGGGCTCGTCCAGCCTTAAACGACGTACCTCTGATTCGCATCCCAATGAAAAAACAAACGTCTTAACGCCCAACAATTTACAAAATAAGGTAACCTTTGAACAGCTGTGCGAACGTATCTGCTTAATAAGTTCATTTTTTACTAAATATGATTTTACCATAAATCACTTTCAAAACAACCTGTGCCAATCCCTCACCCGTATTTGGTGAAGTTTTAAGTCAGAACGTTAAGGGCAGCAGCCGCTCCCCCTGCAACACTGACGATGATTTACCGATATTGATAACAAGATCCCAGAAAATAGAAAACTTTTCATCCAAAACCTTCAATCTTCCATATATTGCTCACCTTCTAATAGGTCAAGGTCACAGGTGCCATCTGTCCGCACATCGTTTTCTAGATGATAACTACACTTTGGATTGGAATATTGGTTCAAAACTTAACTTATTTATGACCCAACACTAATATGATCCAACATTACTGATTTAGGGGTCATGAGTGCAAAGGTTAAGGTCTCAAGACCAACTTCTTTGAAAAGATTGTGGATGGATTTAAGCAAAAGATTTCATCCAAAACCCTGCTAAAATGAAACATATCTATAGATTTTGAGGTTATGTTGTCAGAGGCAAAGGTCACTGGACCCACTTTAAAAAAATGTTTATTATGAAAATCAAAATATTAAAGTCCTAAGATACTAAGTTCTCAGATTTTTAGGATAAGTTCAAGGATACTACTCTCACATTTTCTAAAGGCTTATAAGAAATTATTCTTATTGGCAAATTCAGCTGAGGATCGGACCGATGGGTCCCTAGATGGTATTTTGTTTCTAAGGAATCTGCTATAGAAACTAACTATATTTGTCTTTCTTTCTGGTTAACGTTGCGCATCCCTGTGCGATTTGCGATTTATACCGTTTGTTTAGTTTCTTCTATAGTGCATTCATATCTCAGAGGTCTGCATTTGACCAGCACACTTGCTGCAATATGTGAACTGTCCTCTCAAGGGTGTTTCGGGGACCCCTCGTATGCGTACATTAAATTCTCATGTGTACTGTTCGAAATTGTTCAAGCAAATATTAAATTAATCCTCTACTTCTCCTGTTTACAATTTAATCGTGGTATTTTTATGTGCGGAGTTCAGCATTTTCTTGTTGTGATAAACGTTGATTTGTATTGTTTTATGTACCTGTGTTTCGAGATGTTCATACGGAGACTGTACTAATTGGTAAGCTTCCTGTAGTCCTTTAATCTCTGTTTTTATTTTATCTATTTTAATTTTCATCTGATTCAACTTTACCTTTAATTTATCAATTTTCCGTGGCAGTTAAGGTTTGGATTCATCTCTACCTATATTTATTGCAATAAGAAGCGAGCCTTTCATTGTTTGAAAACAGTCCTCAACATCAGCCCTCTTACATTGTGGGGTTTTCTGTGCGTTGCGAAAAGGGTCGACCTCCTCGCTACTTGTATGATCAGTCAATACATCAATATTGATATCGGTTGAGGTCCTTGTTTGCACAGCTAATGATTTTTTTCTGTTTCCTTGTTTTTTTTTGCCATATAATAGTCAATTTGTTTTTATTTGTTCATATTTCTTCTGGTATTTGGCATAATACTTATTATTCATGTCCCCTTGAAAATAGTCCAAATTTTTAGTCCAAAATGAAGAGCTCTGCCCAGACAAGTATTACACCGTGCGCATCTAAACAGGTGGTATGCCGATGTACAGGTTAGCTAACTGGTAAATGATAAATAAATATTACAACAAAAAACCGTGTACAGCGGGAATAGAACAAAGCGTAATAAGTCAAGCTACAGGTGAAAGAAAGGGGGATTCCTAGTTTTTATAGAAAAAAATCAAGTTCAGCAATGGATAACGTAGTTGCGAAGTTCCAATGAAAACTGATTTATCCATGATAATGCACAGAAGTCTTCAACTGAGAATCCATATGTATTCTACCAGATGGCGTCCTATATGCTCTTGCCCTGTCCATAGGGTTACTCACATGTGTCGATATTGCATGCACGTGGTACAAGGTTTAATCAAATAATTTATTCCTTCTAAATTAAGACATTAAAATATAACTCTCACCATGTATATAGAACTAACATCAATAGTCAGAAATATATATTTATTTCCAGGATAGAAATAGTATAAAGTAAACCACAAGAAGTTTGGGAATCAAGGCATAATTTAGTCAAAGTATCATGTCCTTTATTACAGTCTAATAGTTGGACTGATGAATCAATGGGGCAGAGTTTAAGAAAATAAATCATATTATGTAATACAGAACATTCTTAAATTCACCCTTAGGCAGATTATTGCAAGCACAAGCAAATTGTATAAACAAAAGGAAGAAAACACATAGGAGAAGATATATACAAACTCGAAATATCAAAATTAGTTATTGCAATAGTTCAACTATAATATATATTTCATTGTATTCAATGTTTTATTTTGAAGGGAAACTAGAGATAACCATATACCATATGCCATATTTTCATACCCAATAAGCCACCATGATGCCCACACAGGACTGTTAAGCTAAATCTCATACCCCAAAATGGTGTAACATCGGAGGAGCACCTGCTGGACAGTAAGATGGAAATAAACATATAAAATATTGCTTTAAGTATCAGCAAATGCGAGGCATGAATCACTCAAGGCATAAAAGCGGACACTGGTGCATTTTAGAAATTGACATTACATATTTAACTAAAATTAAATGGAGTTTCTTGTGTGTTAATGCATGTCCGTAAACCTTTGGGATCTACATCGAAGAATGCGGAATCTTTATGACATAAACAACAAAGACACCTGTTGCGTTGCCGATAAGTAACTAAGCGGTTGATATTATTTATGAGTAAAAACTTTTACCGGCAATTCACCATTGGTAAATTTAGCCTTGTATAGATTCAAATATACCAACGAAGGGTATGTAAGTATGCCTAAGTTAATAATTCACAAAATGTCTAAAAATATATCATCAGTACTTTGAAAGTGAGGTTGAGATATCCTGTTCAGCTATGTCCATCCCCAATCTCTCGCTGAATAAACAAATATAACTGGATGGTATATGGTGTGTCCTTCATTTGCAAACCTGAAACTTTCGATCGTGTACCACCTAAGCCTACGTATAGTTTTGCTTTCAGTTTAGAAAACATTAATACAGAAGGTTATGTACTGAAGGGATAAAGATATGCGTATTCTAAAAGCTACCATAACCATATATTTATCATGCAGCAACCTTCGAACATTATACAGTTCTGACACCGCTCTGAAATCCATTAAATTTATTATATCATCAGTATTATTCACAAATACATGTAATCCAATTGTCAATATCCCGAATTTATGTTTTAAATTTGGTTAGATCCGCCATTGGATACAGGTTTTGAATCACGCCCGGGAACACGAAGTCTTGTACCCAGGAAGGCATGTAGCTCATTGGAATAAAGACATACTTGCTGTCCCACCCACAACTGTAGCGTTTCTTGGGGTTCACTGCGAACAGTGCGTGTTGGTAGGCGTCCACCACTTCGTCCAAGTTCTTGTTGGCTGATTTCTCCATGTGTTTCTTCACATTTATCAAGGCTGAAAAAATGGTGATAGATCATGTTTGATAAAATATTTTTAATTAAAATAAATATTTAAATTCAAGTATGAATGTTTCCAGTTTTCAAACTCTTCATCGAAATTGAACCCAAGACAAAACAAGCTCCTTTCGACTCCTTTATATGGCTGCATTCTCTTCACCAAAGATTTTTTAAGTAAATGACATAGATTAGCCTCTGCCTGTACTCTTACGTACTGCATGCCATCACTCCAAAATTGAGCTATTTCAATTATTAAGTAAAGGAGGAAATATACACCATGCATCCATAGCGTAATCATGAAAATTTTATATTTTACATAACCTTTGAATCTATGTTTAATTGATTTAATTTTATTAATCGATTATATATAGGCATTTCAACATTATGCAAAGGGATCATGTGACTGAAATGAAGTCATCACAGCATGCCGAAACGAAAATGAGGGATTGAGGGGGTCGCAAATTATCCACAGGGCTGCCGAAGAATGTTGGTGAGAAACTTGGCCAATGTAAGATATAACACATTTAAACCCGTTTCCATAAGCAGGGCTATTCCTATGCCTAAAATATACCTAGGTTGATGGACCTGGTCGTCTCATCTGATTTGCATACAACTGGGATAGACACCTTTGCAAGCGTTTGGTAGTCGGATTGCAGGGTTTCTTTGTTATAAATTCTATCGCACGTAATGCATTGTTAGTAATGTAGTGGTGTAAAGAGGAGTTGAGAAAGGTTTGCGTAATTATCAATTTGTTTAAATGATGAAGTACAGACTATTTTAGAACAAAATGTTTGGTGTCTGTATAGTATTATTATTATTATCAAAATTATTATTTTACCTTATATATTATTTTATTTTTTGAAGGTACACATACTAAAGCAAACCGATACTGACACTGCCTTGAATAATTACTTTTGTCAACATAATCAGATCCAAGTGCTTCTTGGTCATCAGAAGACATTCGATCATACGCTTGTTGGACCCGGCTGCGTGTAACGTTATTGTCGGTAATGTTGGTGGCGAAGACTCCAGGTTCAATGATGGAGACGTGGTACCCATACTTATTCATATGAGGTCTATAAATAAAAGGTTGACACAGATCAGGGCGCACTGGTCTAAACAAAAGCGATTTGAAGCTAGAAAGCGCAACCATCGAGTTGCAGCGATAAGTTTTTAAAGATGAACACCAAATACACGATGCCTGTCCCTATTACACTCTCAAAGAACACACTTTACCAAATACCTCCTGACAAATAGACATGTTCAAAACATATCGTATCAAGCATGAGGATTAAAAGTCAGGGGAATTAGACATGACGTAAAGCGAGGTGAGGAAGAATGCAAGGGCTGACTTTAAGGCAGTTAAGGAAATCATGAAACATAAAAATACTCTTTAAACGCATTATTTTGGTGCATGCAATTACTTCCAATTTGCCTGCTGTCTTAATTAACTTGTAACCCCTGACTACGTGTATCTGAAGAGTTCAATTCTAGTAAGGGACTATGTGACAGGGATCTAGCACTCCCTTCCTAACATGTTATTTTGGATTCCCTTGTCACCCGCCCTGCTGTCTCCAACACCTCATAGTCCTGATTGTGCTATAATTCCTATGCGTCTAAAGACGCACTCATTTGTGAGTGATACATCTCTGTGGGCACAAGCGTCCCATTGAGCCTATATAGCGTACATCATAAGTAGTGGCCGACCGTGAAAAATCTCCCGCTCAGATTTTAACTCCCTACCAGACTTTGACTCCTATTCCCTACCCTAGCCTACAAAAAGCAGTCCATAAGAAGAATTGGTGTACAGGGATCTTCAGCTACAGAATGTTTTCAGCAAAAATGTTGTTAAAAAATGTGTAAATCAGATTGTACTGAAGCGATCAAATTGGTAGGACATAGTAAGTTTGCCTTTAAGCTGCGCATCCTTGTTCGATTCTCAGTTTAATCAGGCAGAAAAAAAACACTGAGCCCCTTTCATGTAATTGAATCGGAAACGTTGTTACCAGTAAAAAATTTTATTCTGGCTAGTCGCAGTTGCCCGACTGGTGATACACTCCTTAAAAGTAACACACAGAGTGAGTACCGCAACTGATTGAGACGAAAGAAGAATTTTGGTGTGATGCATTTGGACTTTTAAGCCACTGCTTAGTTCATCGTTGAGAATATGGACTTTAGACCACATTATTGGAAAACTTCGTTAAAGTATCTCCACGGAAATCGAATCAAATATTATAATATGCAATTTTCAACTGAAGTTAAATTCCTAACTTTACAGTAAAAGATGTAAAAAATAGTAGGAATCTGTGCGAGTAAGAATTTAACAATATAGTACATATCTGAATCCAAGAGAATGTTTTCTCACCATAGAAAAATAAATTTATAGAATTACGTAATACTTCAACAACAATTTAATTCTATCAAATCCAACTACTTCCATTATTATAAAATTACATAATATATCCATTCACACTAACCTTAATCCGTCCGACAATGCCTCCACGCCGTATTTGGTGATGTTGTAAGTCAAGAGGTTAGGCGCAGCTGATATTCTGCCGGCAATACTTGCTGTGTTAACAATCCTACCTTTAGCTGTTGCTAGGAGGGGTAGAAAGTGCACTGTCATGTCGATCATCCCCAGAACGTTCACGTCTAATACTTCCTGCAGGTCTTCCTTGGTTAGATACTCAGGTGGAGCATATGCACTTCCAACGATACCGGCATTTTTTACAAGACCCCAGAGTCCTACAAGATACAATAGTATATTTATGAACAAGATTTTACACGATAAAAGTTTTTAATTGTAAACAAGAATCAGTATAATCGGTTTTCACTGAACTATGAATTTTTCACATCAACAAAAAATATTCGTTATGAGGATTCACGTTCTGATTAATAACATCCTCCCATGTGTTCTATCAATTCACGATGGGAAAAACTCTATCAGTGGTGTCAGTCTGTATATTTTAATAAGAAATAAAGTTCTCTAAAGAAATAATTGATATTTGTACCGCCGCTTTCCTGTAGACCACTGAACCATAGTGTACGCCAGTTGAAAGTTTGTCACTTTTATACCTATTCTCTTTGTTGATTGACCTCACCCTTTTGATGTAAAATTTATTAATGTTAGGAACTCATGTGAATCAAAATATGCCATTTCCGGCAACAAATAATGCATCTTGAAGCTGTATGCTCATTCTTTTCAACGCTTCGGGGTTGTTATTGTTGGACGCTGTCTCTTCAATAGTGCTAGTGTGCTTTCAAGTACGCTGAAGTAGGTTCTCATTAACAGTTTGGACAGAGTGTATCATGTTCGAACCAAAGCGGTCCATTAAAAGGAAAAATATTAAACATTCATATGGTCATGATTTCTGGCCTATTCCTAGAGCCGTTGATATAAAACCATAAATTCAGAAGACATTAATATTAATTTATCATACTTTTAGCAGCTTACCATCACACAAATTCAATGTACAATGCAATCACTGACCATTTTTTTATTAACGAGAAAGAGTCCCAGGATAGTTACAAGGTAGTGGACGTGAGTTGTTTTGCTGTTGCTCTGTCTTTCACCACAAACATTACCCTGTCTGTATATACCTACTGCTTGATTAATCATATGAGCTACCATGGTGCCAGGCATTCCCTTCAGACTCTTGTTGTAAGTTCCTTTCTATGTGTGTTATCTGTCAGCTTCTTGTCTGTTTCACTCCCAGCATCTTCCATGCACAAACAACTACATTTAAAAGCTGCTGTGTGGTTGTATGGTGTCATAATTATTTTAAAAAAATGATACTGTTAAGATAGGCTGCCGATCCATAACAAACCCCTGTGACTTTGCCACAAGATTCGGAGGAACCATGAGAAAACAAAATATATAATATTATTTTTTATAAAGTTTACTAAATCCTATTAGGTCTCTCATCAACTATAGTGTCACACTATGCCATAATTTCTAATTGAAGAGAATGATCGCCAATTTTAATGTGCATCGACTGGTGAAAAAGACCATAGGCGTTGTCCTTCCCATAAATATTGACTGATTTCTATACGTGTAACACAAGTACATGTGAGTATCATACCTTCATCTGGTTTAAGTCTGCCCAGAACATAAGTATGAGCTTCCTTGATGCTGTCGGTTTTAGCTACATCGAGCAGAATGATCTCAACACGGTGTGAGGAACAGCTTCGTAGTCCATCAGCTCCCTTCTGTGTGTAACAACCTGCGAATACTCGGCATCCTAAACCATCCAGTCTCTTAGCGAGCTTGTTCCCGAACCCTGTGTCACAGCCAGTGACCAGAACGGATTTGGAAGAAATGTTATCAATCTGGGGTTTTCTCCGGAAATACTCTACCACAAGATGGATGATGACAGCAAGTGCAAAATAGCATAGCAGATCTAAAACTCCAAAAGCCATGGTTTTGATATCTGGAAACCAAAAGTATAAGAATAACATGGATGCACCGAATATAAAGAAGCACTCTTTACTTGCTGTTCATTAACTAATTAACGTCATCTTTGTATTAATGTCTGTCATTAACACTGATGTATTATAATAAGAATATGATATAATAAGCCATCACAGTGAAGCGAGACCCGCCACGTCACAAGGCGATTGACGCTTAATTAAAATTTCTTTTTGGTCAGGCATCATACAGCATATTCATGCGTGTTCATTTTCGTGTACTCATCTGGTTCAGTAAGGACAAATGGCGATAACCAATTTCATCAATGAACCATACATGTGTATATTTGGCATACATCACTCTTTTTTAATGATATCCCAAGCACAGACACAGGAAGAAATGCAATAAATTTAGAAATGGTTTTCCTGTTTAATTTCTTTTTTTTATGGATACACCAAGAACAAACGAAACTGCTTCATATAAAACACGAATATGTCCAATAATGACTGTTGCCTGTTTTACGTTATAACATATTTCTTAGTTAGATAGCCCTTAAATGTAAGCTTTTCAGATATAAACAAAACACGCCGCTAATGATTAGTTGCCTTGGGATGCATGCGGTGTTGTGGCAAATTATTGTATCATTAGATTCCGTAGTCTAGAGGTCGTGAGTGATTGATGCTAGATGTGGCTAAAGAAATGATGAGAAATGTCATCAGACTGATATACAGTGAAACTCCGCTAAACCGGACACCCAAGAGACTGGAGGATTTTGTCCGTTTTAGTGAGTTGTTCTGTTTAGAGGAGTTTGAAATATTGCGTCAATTTTTCATTGAATGTTTCTGATATCCTATGTTTTTTATTAAATGTACGCCTAATTTACAATAGGCCTCTTAAATCTGATTTGAATCATGTTCAAAACAGCTTGAAAACGAGCTTGCAAATTATAAAATTTGATTATTTATAAAAAATGAAAGACAAACATCAGCTTGGCCTCTCAAACTAATCTTGGCAGTTTCACTTTGACGTATCATGCTTCATCTTCTAAACAAGCGGCAGTTCATGGATGGTTGAACTAGACATATTGAAGATTGATTATTGACAGCATCCGGACAGCCTGATCATTTGTTAAAAGATTGTCTTTATCACTCATTTACCTTAAAAATTATCACAAACTATTATTACGGCTCCCCAAGTCGGACGCGATAACAAAGCACGAACGGCAGTCCTTGATGATGGTCTTGTCGAATAAAAAGCTGTTACAGTTTAAAGCTTATTTTTTTCTAATTGACCTGCTAATTTTAATTTTTATAATGATTGTGTTATATATATATATATATATATATATATATATATATATATATATATATATATATAACATTCCATTTGTTCACCAAATTACGCTTGTCTCCAGGCGGTCGCTTTGAACAAAACAGGTCATACGAGATCATGACCTCGGAGTGCCATCTCCCGGCAAATATATGAACAAAAATAGAACTCGCGATGTCTGTCCGCTTTAGAGGGTCGTAATACGTACTGGATATGCTTTGCCCCGGAGAGTGAGTTGTCCGCTTTACTGAGTTTATGTTAAACATAATATAGAGGCAAATTGAAGCGACTAAGATTTAATGTCCGCATTAGTGAATTGTCCAATTGTCCGCCTTACTGAGTTGCCCGCAAGTAGGAGTTTCACTTTATATATATATATATATATATATATATATATATATATATATATATATACAAGTAATCGTCTGCATACAAAAAAATTGCTTTATTAACCTTCATTATTCCTGAGCATCCATGTATGAAACCTATTTGGTGCCCGTATACATTTGTTCGTTCGCTCTCTACTACTTTTGCTAGCAGGCTAGAAATATATACTCTAAATATAAGATATGTCAGGGACTCGTACATTGTGTACACTGTTCCTTGCTAAACGTGCACGTAGATCATTCCTTAACAGTCTGTATCCACTTATATATTGTTTGTATCCAAGTGCTGATATTATGTGTGTGTGTGGGGGGGGGGGGGTGAGCTTCTGAATATATACAACATACCGCACAGGGGCGTTATAAGAACTTCTCCTTAAAGGAATTACTCTAAAGTTAGATTATATGAACATAGAATAAGCCCGATATCACATTAATTCGATAGAAAATGTAGGTGAATGGCCGAATTTGATAGTACGTTTTGCAACATGGAGAAGGTGCTCTGTGCTGTGATGACAAAATCGTTGAATGTATGACCTTGATTCATACGTGCCTAAATCTAAGCCCGACATTAAACCTAAGCAATAGAAGATTGATCGTCTATATAGGGCAACCAAAGGGTATGAGTATACAATCACATGAGCAGAAGTGTGTGTGTGTGTGTGCGTGTGTGTGAGTATGTGTGTGTGAAGGAAATGCTGATAAAAATTTGACCACCTAAAAATACATTACATATCAAATGCTAACTAACTATAATTAGATATTTAAACAGAGTAATGGACGGTTTTCAAAACTCACGGTCATTTGTTCTTTAGTTTTTTACCCCCACCCCGTCCCTGACGGGCGCGGGATTTACAAATACCCTGGAAGAACTGCAATATGAAGTCCCATGATTTAAGCTTCCTGCTCAATTCATTGTTCCTTTTTATTTAGAAAGCAATTGCTGTTGATATTTTCTACTAGTCCAGGTTTCTTAATAACATTTATCACACATGTTAAAAATTCCATACTCTTTAACTTTAACTTTTTTACAGCTATGGTCTCCTTTTTTCTTTAATAGAAAGATGTTCAGTTAGCTCAACATTAGATGTTTATATGAAAGTACCAAGTTCACGTATTCCAATGCCTTGGCGAGTAGTTACCCGGCAGATGAAAAGTAAATATTATAAAACACCTCAGTTCCCACACCAACAGTATATATGCTTAAACATATTATTCGAAACGCAAACAGATGAGCCCTTTAAAACATTTTGGAGGGTGTGAACAATGAGTGTGTCCCTAAAACCAAAATGACTAAAATCGCTTGTCTTCTACTTGGTCAGAGAGTCCCTAAAACCAAAATGACTCGCATCAATGTCTTCTAATTGGTCGCAGTGCCCTAAAACCAAAATGACTGAAATCGCTTGTCTTCTACTTAGTCAGCGTCAGTAACAATGTTATGGAACAGTAAACTGGTTTTCTGGTACATATTTTTCTGAAACATTGCTTACCTTGTCAGCTTATTCATCTGATTGCCACACCGCTTTAGTTATGTGAAAAGAACAATGATACACGGTCTATCGTCAAAATGCAACCGGTATTCTTGTCATGTCAGAGCAGAGGTTATCAACTAGGCCGGAAAGTCGATAGCGCTACAGCTGGAAAACCGTGCACAGCCCAAAAAAGTAACAGTCAGTCATCCACGATGGAGTTCAGCAAAGTAATATCTGTCAGGGAACACAGGCGCTGTCTATTGCATTTTGGAGTAAATACACACCGAGTGTTGCTTTATTAGCTGTATAGAAGGTAAATCATAATATTTCTTTATAATTTGGCTTCTAAGCGCATCATAACGTAATGAAAACTAACCGTGAGTACACGACTCAGTAGGCCCTTATATTGGGTTGGTAATCCTAGCTAGAGTCGTGATACAAGCAATACCGAGGAACGCATTGCAATGGTCTTCCATCATGTTGCTTTCAAATCTAGATAAGGATCCCATAATGTTAACATTAGGCTACGAATGATGAATTAACATAAAAGAATACATGTAAACTCACAAACTTAACTAAAACTCTGTTTCGAGTAACGAGTCATTTTCTGAATCGAGTACAAGTTGGCTGCGGTCTTTACCAGTGCAAGCCATACTTGTATTCATGCAAACAGAAATTCGACACACATAGTGGGGGGGGGGGGGGGTTACCAACAGACTGACTCAACACGGTTTCTCGCTTAAACTAGGTTTATCAGAAAGGCATGTAGCTCAGTAGGACATGGATGTACTAGCTGCCCCACCTACAGCTGCAGCGTTTCTTGGGGCTCACAGCAAAGAGTGCGTGTTGGTAGGCGTCCACCACCTCATAAAATTCTGTTTAGCTGATTTCTTAATGTTTTTCTTGATAATTGAAAAGCTGAAAATGAGTTATACAAAAAAAGCTGAACCGATATTATAAATAATTAAGAATAAAATGGTAATACTAAAATATTACTGACAAAAATGAAAGTTTTCTTTAAAAAATGAACCCTTCATTCCTTTTAATCCGATCTCATTAAAATCAGAGAAGGTGTTTATTGGTCGTTGTGTTCTTTTTTGTTGCCATCATGTCATGCCTGTCACATCCTTGTCATGGTATTGTCACAAACTAGCTGGTCATCTGGATGGCATGTTCACTATTGTGTGGTGATCGACAAGCTATATTTAAGTTTGTTTCAGATGGTTTTCTAAATAATTTTAATCATACTGAGGCATATTTAGGTATTGTAGATGTTTGGTGCTGAGAAAATTATACCCGAGAGATTGGAGGATTTGCAACGTCCCTGTGTACCCTAATAACGCGTGAATACAGCTGGTATTCTATTTAGCCAAGAGCACCGGCAGACAACTAGGGCGAAATGGTTATGCATACTCCTGCTGTAAAAAAAAAAAGAACACTACTAAAACACAACAGGAAGAAAAACAACACGCGTCTAGTAAACGACAGCCAGACGCATATATCAGTCTTCAACGAAAAGGTTTAAGCCGGTGAATACTGGCGCCCTTTGTAGGAGATTCGAGTTATTATCAGCACTGGGAAGTACAACGGGGTTCCATGAAATATAAAATTTATCAGTTACGGCTGCAGAATCATATTGACATATGACTGTTATTTGATGTTAAGAAAATTCTGTATCCAGAAACATGTTATAAGGTGAAATGAATATTTATAAATAAAAATATTTAAAAATAATATAAGTAAAATGCAAAGAAAAAGAGAAACAAGTTGACCATGGTAGTATCAAGCAAAACAAGAGACAAAAAAAAATCCGTCAGTAGACAAAAAATCAATGGTCAACTCACGCAGGCGGCCACCCCTGAAGACGTATTACTCGGTGTGGCCCTTTAAGTATATACCCTTTACGAATTTAATGTTTAAGTAACAAAAGCAAGAACATCAATGCACTGTTGGAATATACCATTATATCATTTGTCTTAAATAACAGGAGATAAATTAATGCTTTTGCCCGGCCTTAAACAAACAAAGTTATAACGGGACCGGATGGCACGAAGTGTATCTTTTAGATTTGATTAATTTGGGGTCATTTTATTCTTGGGTTTAGCCGTATCTTTGAATCTGAGAGATCTTTTAGAGTAGATGCGTCGCACAAGGTTATAGTGTCTTTACACAATAAGGGTATTCATGGGGGTCCCCGATGCTACAGGTGATTGCATTGTTATTTCAACCGCTTTGGCGGATTGCGGGGTATTGTCCTCAGATTATTTAGTATTTAGCGTGCTCATGAATATAGATGAGCCATAGCAAAACGGGCCCAGGCATTGTACAAGTCCGATTTGCCTTCCTTCAGTGTAGTTGGGTATTTATAAGGATCGCATAGACAGAATTATCATTCAAAGTTGCCCAGTGCATCCAGTCGTGCTCTATTGATGCCTATGGAAGAACAGTACCGCCAGTTGGGGAAAATTGCCGCTAGTCGGGATCGAACGCCGCCAGCTGCGGCCCTAGTGCCGCCATTCGGGGCTAAGTGCCCCAAACCGGGGCATAGTGCCAATAATTTAGGATCAATTTCCACCAGTGGGTGTCAAGTACCGCAGATTGGGGTCCAGTACCGCCAATTGTGGTTCAATGCCACCAGTTGAGGTCTGGTGCCGCCAGTCGGGGCCCAGTGCCGCCATTACGGGTCCAGCGCAGCCAGTGGGGGTCAAATGCAACCAGTCGGGGATGAGGAAGATTGTGTTTCCAGTTAACAACCAGTATATAAAATTAATGTAAACTTCAATGATAACTGCAGCCACTGTGAAAAAAATAACAATTTTAGTGCATTCAATTCGGGTCAATCAAGGGCCAGTTGCATCACATGCTTATATATTTTCCCCAGCTGTTCCCCACACCAGCGTTCGATTTGTAAAACAGACTGTACAGGTTGAAACTGTCGAGAGGAATGCAGCTATCGTTATAAACGATAATTTAAAGAGTTTTCCAAAATCAAAATAATATGTAAGCACAAATCCAAATTCCAGAAACTCATTTACGGGAGTATTGAAGCTAGAACCATCAATGTACAGCACTTCCTTCATAAATTCCACGTTTTTGTTAAACAATTACTGCTCTAATTACTGATCGGTTACTTGCCTTCATGAGCTTATGAGATGATTAACTTTGTCCTTGATACAATATTGATAACATATAGGACACGGTGTACGGTAAAGTGACTCCCGAATACAGATGGTATTCTAATCATCCGAGAGCAGTGGCGCACAACAAGTCCAAGCGTTTAATATATACTCCTGTTGTAAGAAATTAATCCGCCCTTTACCAGTATAGGTGGAAAACCTTGTCAAGCAAACGGCAGCCAGTCGAACATTATAGAGTTCAGCCAGAGCTTTCTTAGTCAGGGAATACTGGCGCCCTCTACAAGAGATTAGAGTACTTATAAGAACTGTAATAGACAAAAGGACTTCTCTAAAATAATTTGAAATATAATCATTTCGGTTGTAGAATCACATTTGCTTAATGTTGTCATTTTGTGTTCAAAACAAATAATATTTCTTTATCATATTGTATATTTCTAAAATTTTGAGAAACAGGAATTTGAAAGCTATATTTGTACATACATATTGTGAAATTATTTCTGATGTGTGCTCTGATGGGCCGATCGCCGATAAATAATACTATTGAACCTATACATTTTATTAATATACAAACGACAGGTATATTGAGAGAGAGACAGCGAGAGAGAGAGAGAGAGAGAGAGAGAGAGAGAAAGAGAGAGAGAGAGAGTATTTGCATTGCATTGTCACCTAAGCCTTAGCACGGATATACATTTAAATAACAAAAACTCTTTCAATATTAGAGGGCGTTTAGGCCTGAAACGGTCTAGACGATTAGAAATCAAAACAGGTCATTAAATATCTACCAAGGCTTCATATAAAAATAACTTGCGTAAATATTTTTCAGACAAACGCCTTTTCTTGAATGCTTTTCAGATTCTCCCACTTACAATTTTGGTATATAGTCTAAGATAAATATTTTGTCGCATGCTACAAAACCCTGTTGCTCTAAAGGGACGGATATAGAAGTGGCGCCCCCTCCTTTTTAACAACAAAAAATTGGGTAATATGCAGCAGCTAAGCCAGGGGGTGCCCCAGGTCCCGCATGCGTCTGTGCACCTAATAATTAGAGTAAACTAACGAGAGACTATTAATATTATAGTATGAAAATAATTTCCGGGACAAAAACATATCATTCATGTATCCTTACTGTACACTTTCACGTCCATTTTTTTTTATTCATGGAGAATATGTCATGAGATAACTTGATACAATGAATCATGCATCCTATACTAAAGATTAATAAGTTGCTTGTAAAAATCACACTTTTTTCAATCAAATCCAAATATTTTATTCTTGGTGATTAAAATATTGAAATCTCCTTTTTATATACACTCATTATATATATATATATATATATATATATATATATATATATATATATATATATATATATATATATACGCCGAGCAGATAGCCTGGTGCAATGCCCCCCTGTCCGTAAATAATGGCTACGCCCATGATATAACCATATATTCTCATATATACGCCGTTTTCTTATCTGATTTTGAGAGATATGTAGCGACACTCCTGGTATACTAACCTATGTCAGTATCTTAACCTTTCCTCAGACCCCTATTAGCCTCTGCGATCAGTCGATTACAGAGAAGAAAGGGTCTTATACTCCCTAGTTCAACTAGCCTAGCAGCTGCAGTTGTTACTTAATAGATGAATATATGTGTGGAAATATTAACGACAAATGCTAATTAATTATTTAACTTCAAATAAAGTCTTATATTGAAATCGCTTAACATTAAGAGATAAAATTAGTAGGCTTGGATACAGTTTATCAGGAATTGTTTTTAGATGAACAATAATATAATAATACCTACCTTGATCAGCTCATGGGAGGATTTGCAATGTCTCTGTGTACGATAGTAACGCGTGATAGCAACTGGTATTCTCATCGACCAAAAGCACCGGCACACAACTAGGCAGACAGTTAATATATACTCCTGATGTAAACTACAAACACTTCATAAAAAAAATAGTACGAAAAACAACACGCGTTTAGTTAACGCCAGACAGATGCCTATTATAAACGGTTGTAGCCCAGCTGACTGGTAGTATACTGAGATATAGCTGTGGCCCTTTTTCCGTCGTCCGTCAGATTGACCGGCCGTCTGCAAGGCACAAATCATAACCGCTGGCCTCAGAAACTTTTAAGTGAACATTTAGTGAAGTCAATATAAAAATCTTCTGGGAAACCTGAAATTAGGTCACTGCAACCTATATTCTTCTAGCTATCAGGCTTGAAATTACCAACCTAAATAATTAAAAATTTGATACAAAACCAGCAATATCTTGATAATTAATGCATTGATTGCCATAAAAATTGACCAGGACAAGGGTTGCCAATTCCTGAAAACTGGTATTTTTTCTAAATTTTACGATTTATTTTTGTTGTTGAGACCGTCAACTGACAGTAATGATGTCAGTTTCTCAGCAGTTGTTTCATCTAGTGACCCCAGACCTGGTGTGTTTATTGATTATGACTGGATTCTTCAGTTCCGGAAGACTTGTGGCACCAACAGTATTTTTTTAATTTTTTCCTTGTTTTATATATTGCCAAATTATGTTGATACAATAAGGTTCGCAGCTGTGGTTTCACCTAGTGTCGTGAAACCGTGTGCGTTTATTAGGGCATCGCTTGAATAAGAGAATGCCCCATAGTAATCACCCTGTATAGCCGTCTGTCCGTCTGTTCGTCTTTCAGTATGTCCGTCAAATTTGTTTCCTAATGATAAATCTAGTTTGGAAAAACATATGGATTTCAAACTTGAATTATATATGGCCAACCTCGAAAGTATGAAGCCGTATGATACTGGGGTCATGAGGTCAATGGTCAAAGTCACAGGACCCACTGAATTTAAAATTGTGGATGCATTTTAGCCAACCTTTCAATCGCAAACCTTCCATTTTGCACGTATAGCTGACCTGCCAGGAACATGATTGATATTTGGGTAAAAGGTCAAGGTCACAACGGCCATCTGTCGGCCATTTGTTTCCAGATGATAACTCGTTTGAAATTTTGGGCCAATTTATTTAAAATACGGTTATGGATGATAATTCCAGTTTGGGTAGACATTTTGAAAAGCTCGACATAAACATATCCTTATCGACAAGTTCAGCTGAGCGTCCAGACGCATGGATCCCTAGTTGTCGGTATATGTTGGCGCCCTCTAAAAGAATTTTGTTATTATAAGCACTGAAAACGACTCGTGGGGTTCATGAAATATAACTTTTATCAGTTGCGGCTGCGGAATCATATTGTCTCAGGACTGTCATACGATGTTTTAGACAGAAATATTTCATTAATTAAAATCTTTTTCTTTTATACCACAGATTAATAAAATTTCATAAACATTATGCATGTATTCAGAGATAATGTCTGCACACGCACACACATATCAGGACAATATTTCTGTTATGGTTTTAACTTTGAGTCAGGAACAAAGTAGAAATTTAGAAATTAATTGACAAAATTGGAAAGGTATTCTTCGTTCTGAAGGGCATTCCGTATCCTGACACACGTTATTAAATGAAATGAATATCAATTAATAAAATAGTTTATAATAATGTAAATAAAGTACAATAAAGTAAAATGTAATGTAAACGAGTGTAACAATTGGCCGTGGTATGACCAGGCGAAACAAGAGACAAAAGACGATCTCCTTCAGCTGAAAAAAATAAATGGTCATTCACGCAGGTGAACACTCCTGAAGACGTATTAGTCGTTGTGCTCCTTTAAGTATATAGCCTTTATAAATCTTAATGTTTAAGTAACAAAAGCAAGAAAATCAATGAAGTTTTTGAACATGCCACTCTATGACATGCCTCAAATAGCAAGAGGTGAAGGGTGGGAGTAAGTGGTAGGGGTTTCGCTGAGAGGGATGCGGGTTTTTTAAGTCTCAGACTGCTTTTTTGCCTCACAGGGTCACCAAACCGAATGCGTC
This sequence comes from Sipunculus nudus, assembly GCA_026874595.1. Lineage (NCBI taxonomy): Eukaryota > Metazoa > Annelida > Sipuncula > Golfingiida > Sipunculidae > Sipunculus > Sipunculus nudus. Next base: position 60,168,474 of record CM049314.1, on the reverse strand, counting down.
TGGTTTTAATCCAACTGGTGAAGATATGTCTGATCAATCAGTGGCATTTAATATCTTATTTTAAATAAACTAGTTTATTCTAATGATTGAGAGTTAGCATCATGGTGTTTGAAGAAATTGATCAGTAGTGGTTTTTAGGATGAATAATGATGAAATCTTACTTGCCTTGATGAGCTTATAGGAGGATTTGCAGTGTCCTTGCTTCAACGGAGAGAACAAATAGGACACGGTATTCTAATTATTCAGAGCAGCGAGCAAGGCCAAAAGGTTAAAATATACTTCTTGTGTAAGAAACCGATAATTCGTTTAGCAATAGAAGTAGAAAAAGAACCTCGTCAAGCAAACAGTCGCCCATTATAGACATCAGCAAGACTTTTTTTTGTCAGGGAATGCTGGCGCCCTCTACAGGAGATTAGAGTAATTATAAGCGCTGAAACAGACAAACGGGCTTTTGTGAAATGAAATGAAATATAATTACATTCGGATGTAGAATCACATTTGCTTAGCATTGTATTTTTGTGTTCAAAACATGCTTTCTCTATCATACTGCATATTCCTATAATTTTGAGAAACAGAAAATTGAAAGGTATATGTGTACACACACATCGTAAAGTTATTTCTGATATGGTTTTCACTTTGAGTCAGATCAAAAAGCAGGCAAATGAAATTTAATGACAAAATTTGTAAAATTGTGCGCTTGTATATAAGACATATAAGACATAAAAGTCTAGACTTATCATGAAAAACCAAGGGAGGTTAAAACTGTGGCGGTTCTCACGAACTAATATGTTTTTTTGTCCTGAAACAACTAGTTGGCTTGGGCGTTAATGGTGGCTTAAAATTACGCGGGTGTGTGCCCGAAACTCGTCAGTATAAACAACTATTTGAATTAGTTTTTAAGACGGACCAGCACTAAGTCTAGCAGGGATTTTTGTACCAGGCTTCCGGTTTTCTATTTTCAGATGACAAGCAACCTGACAGGATATTACATCTAAAGTGTTCTGGCGGTGAAATTTTGAAACACGAAAAACTACTTAGAGAAGTGCATAAACATGGAGGAATAGAGACAGCAGAGAGCCTCAGACTCTCTAACTTTCCTGTATATCCCCCTTATTTTGAACGTTTAGCATAGATATCCAAATAGTTATCCAAGAGATACGCTCTGCATTTTGATTACGTGTTGTTTCGTTGAGCACTACACCTGTTACGGTAGTTTGCCACTATTGGTGCCATTGTCTGATCTTCTCTTTGTTTCTCTATGTTTTATAAAAAATTATGTTTATATTTTAACAACATTTCGTATATTACTGCATTATATTATTCATAATACGTACAAAAGCAATTCTTTTGCAATTAACTAGAATGACGGTGCATCATTTTCTTTATTAATGACCAGCAGCCCTTATTACAAACTGAAGTAACGATACTTTCTCATTCATCCAATAAATATTGACATTTTATCCAATATATTTCAACATAAATTCATAATTGGTTGGACAGTTGCTTATTGGTAAAGGGAATATATTACTGAATTTTCCCAAAGAGTACTTATTGTTGCTGTTTTATTAAGCAAATTTTATATGTCTTTTGGTGTTCTCCAACTGTTATTATTGTCATATTTATCTTCTCTAAATGACCTTTTGTAAACGTACTTTTCCGGATGTTTTGGTATTCCAGATGACAATCGATAATATAAAGCATTAAGCGTAAAAGGTTATATTAGATCTTCTTCGGGGACAATTATAACCACAGTTAATGAGAGAGAAATATAATATACTCTTTGGATGTAGTCAACAGCATAGCAAACTTATTTTTTAATTTAATAGACGTGGGTAGTATCTCAGTAAAAACGGTTGACAATTTGCCTGATTTCTATATGACCTTTGGCGAAAATTTGAACATTACAGAACACACACATATATATATATATATATATATATGTATATATATATATATTTATATACATATATATATTTGTATGTGTGTATGTGCCGCATGTGGTAAAGACTTTTATCTATTATATAGACAGACAAGGAAGTTAGTATATATATTGAAAATAACACGCTGCATACGAAGGTTCATGTATTTTTAACACGGCACTTTGAAACCCTTTAAGGAATTTTTTTTTATTCAATTAACTAAAAAAAGCATATAAGCAAATATGCACTAATTTGCAGGTCTGGTTCTGGCTAAAAGTTAATGTTATAGTATGGAGCAGTCTCTAAAAATTCTACACTTGCGGGCGAATTGATTTTAAATGCAAACGGTACATGAACCAATCGTCTGCTGTTATGGAGTCAGCTGACAAGGTCAAGTCATTACAGATGACAATATTAACATTTCGTTATACAGGTAAGATTTGGTTATTTAATTTGAAGTATGACGAAATGTTATAACAGTCTTCCCGATCCGAACACGTGGTTTCATTGTGAAAGGTCAGTTAAACGCCTAAGAGTTTAAAAGTAAGAAGATTATTTTAAGACTCGTTATATTGTCGGAAACAATGCATATATTGCCTATTCGCCCATATAGTCCTAGGAAAATGTTTTCCATCGAATGTTTGTCATACATCACTTTTCAGCTCAATTGATAAACTTTTATTTAGGTTCAGCAAAGCAGGAGGTCATGTCGTATTTTTTTTGTTAAAATCGGCCTCAGATGTTGCCCCAAGTCAAGCAATTTAATAGAAAGAAACCTACTTTTAATCCCCTGAACTTTAAATAAAAAGGCCCACCTTACCATGTATTTTTTTCTTCAATATCTCCTGTTGCCCATCTATAACTACAAAAATTGGACCGACCTGACAATAGGGCATCTTAAATGGATGAAATTTATAAGTTTTATGTTTTGGATTTCAAAAAAGGTTTAAAAATGTTTCAAGTGGAACGAAATTTTACCATATATGAAGAGTGATAGGAAGCGAAGCGCACCTACCTCGGGGATGTGGGTACAACTGTCTATAATTACCCCGCAAAGACAATTTTTTTAAATGATATAAGCACACTTGTCATAAGCTACCTAAAATTAGCCAAAATAATACAATGTTTAAATATAGACTAAAAGCAAGCGAGTGCGTTACAACAAAACAGCTGATATAAATGACCTTTGACCTGAAGGCGGGTCATGTAGGACATATCAGTTATGGCCCAATGAAACTTTATTCATGTAGCAAGGTGAGTATAAGGTTGATATGCATGTAGCAAGTTTGAGTAAATTTTGTAATGTTCAGTAAGGTTTGGTCTTCATGTGTTAATTATTACATGTTCGTATCTATGCCTGGAATGCCATGTTTGGCATGAGCCTGACAAAACTTTACTTCATTTATTAATATCTCACTTGGGTATAACCAATACATATCTGTCATTAGTGTGACTGCTGATGTGTTACATTCCCAGTTAACGAAAATTGTGCACATCTTAGTGACATTTGCATATTAGATTTTGAGTGATCATAATACCTTACGGAATAAACTGAATTTTATATCTGCTTATGAAAACATATAAGCCAAATTATATATATATATATATATATATATATATATATATATATATAAATGCTTTACAATAATCAGCATAATTTTATTATATTGATGAAATTCTTCGAGTAGAAGAATCCTGTTTTATCCTGTTTACGGATATGTTAAAATATCGTTCTGTCCGTTCTTTCCATTAACTAAATGTTTTCCACAAAATATTTGAGGTCAAGACCAATACATATAATCTGCTGCATTATCTTGATTGAATTTACCGATTTAACCATGCAATAATTAGTTACTAAATCGTCAACTTATAGTCTTATAGAACTGGAAAAAAATTTGTATTTCACATTTCAACACAACTTGGAGGGAATTAACTTACTTTAAGGATATATTTATTAAAGAACTTGTGCCACAGAAACTACAAAAGTCTTAGTATTACAATCCATGAAGAATGTCCTATTTTAAAATTGATAATCTAAGATGAATTCTCATCCTGCAGTGTATTTCTAATATCCTTTTTGGAACATATTTTCTGACAACAGAAATAATTGTTCTCCATTTTAAAGAAAATCGTGAAAGGATACCCCTATTCTGCAAGCTCACTATCATTATAAACACCTAATATACCAATTACCTGCCTTTTTATTACAATTTAAAGTTTTCTTGAATTTGTATGCTTGAATGGAACAATTATAATTTTAAACATTATTATCATTATATCTGATTTGATATCAACCCTAAAAAAACTCAATTTAAAATTAAAAACATGCTCCTGAAACCGTTTAATTGTCACATGAAGAGTGAAATAGCATTAGTGGCAAGGCACATACTAGTATTTTTCGAATATTATTACGACAGAGAATTCACCATAAATATGTTTTTAATTTATCGTAACCTGACTAAAATTATTGATTCGTGGGAGGTAGCATGTCGCTAATATCATTATCCTGAATAACGGTCTATCTTTAAAGTTTCTCACTTTTCCCATTCCAGACTTTTTTATAAGTTTTATTATTTAGATTTTTTTGTGAATTTTTCTTTGGTAATTAAATTCTTGAAACTGTACTGAATCTGTGATTTAACGATTGATTTTACAATCTAAGTTCTGCAAATGAATGTTAAATGTCTGCTCTGCTAGCTGTTAATAACGTTTTATTTTAGTTAATTTATCTTTGAAGGTTTGTATTTTCTGCTTTTTCTCTCATATGATAAATATATACTAATGTTTTTATGGGCCATCTGGCCATCTTATACAAATGATTTGTCAGCTTTAATTGTTTGATCCTAGCCATAAGTTTCCTGTGTTATTTTTATATAAAGGCCTCAAACGCATAATTCAGTTTGGCTTTCAAAAATATTACATCGGAAGCAAGGCTGGTCCAGACTCAAATGATGAACCTTTGATTCGCATCACAACGAAAAAAAAAAGTCTTAACGCCCAACATTTTACAGAATAAGGTAACCTTGAAACAGCAGTGCGAACGTATCTGCTTAATTAGTTCATTTTTGACTAAATATGATTATATCATAAATCACTTTCAAAAGAACCTGTGACAATGCCTCTCGCTGTATTTGGTAAAGCTTTACGTCAGAACGTTAAGGGCAGCAGCCGTTCCCCTGCAACACTAGCGGTGTTGATACCGATATTGTTTACAGGATCTCAGAAACTAGAAAACATTTTATCCCAAACCTTCAATCTTCCATATATTGCTCACCTGCCAACAGGTCAAGTTCACGGGGGCCATCTGTCCGCACATCGTTTTCCAGATGATAACTACACTTTGGATTGGAATAAAGGTTCAAAACATAACTTATTTATGACCCAACCCTAATATGATCCAACACTATTGATTCTAGGGTCATGAGAGCAAAGGTAAATGTCACATCACCAACTTCTTATAAAAGATTGTGGATACATTTTAGCGAACGTTTTCGTCCTAAAATTGCCATCTATCACAAATGGCTTAATTACCAACCAAAATATGAAACGATCTGTAGTTTTTGAATTTATGTGGTCAGAGTTCAAGGTCACTATATCCACATAAAAAACTGTTTATTAGGAAAATAAAAATGTTATGCGTCCAATGACAGTTATTTCTCAGATTTTCACTACACCTACATTTCGAGAAAGCTTATAAAATTATTCTCATAGGCAAATTCAGCTGAGCACGGAGCACCTAGATGGTATTTTGTTTTTTAGATGGTATTTGAGGGTCTGGTACAGAAACTCAATATATAATGACATTCTTTGTTGTTTACGTTGCGCTCCGCTGTTCGATTTGCGTTTTATGCCGTTTGTTTAGCTGCCTCTATAGTTCAGTCATATCCGAGAGTTTTGCATTTGACAAGCGTATTTGCTACGATATGTGGACCGTCCTCTGAAGGCGTTTCAGGGACCCCCCTTTTGCGTTCATAAAACTCTTGTGTATTGTTCACTATTGGCAAAGCGAACAAATTAAATTGATCCATTACTTCTCCTGTGTACAATTACATCGTGTTTTGTTTGTATGCAGAGTTCAGGATTTTCTTGTAGTGATAATGGTTAAATTGCATTGTTTTTTAAGTACCTGGGATTTGAAATGTTCATACTGAGACTGTACAAATTGGTAAGCTTCCTGTATTCCATTAACCTCTGTAGTTTATTTGTTTTAATTTCGTCTGGTTCATCTCTACCTTTAATTTTTCATTTTCTCTTATAATTTTCATTCATCTCTACGTTTATTTATTGCAATAAGAAGCCAATCATCAACATCAGCGCAGTTAGGACTTCCGGTCACATGAATCGAAGGTGAAGACGTGGCTTCGAGAGCTCCGGAAAGAAAGTTAAAAATTAGCAAGGTTTTGGTCGTAAAAAAGGCATAATGCTCAAAACAGGAAAGACTGGCAAGAAACCTACTAGCTCTGTGGGTGATATGGATAAATTCCTCGAAAAAGAGTCAGGAGAACAAGAAATAATATTAACAGAGGGACTGCCTATAGTGCACGGAGCCACAGACATGGCGACTCAGCTGAAAAATGCCCTGGCCGAAATGAAGAGTCTTGTAACAACTTCAAACAAAGAACTTAAAGACCACATAAGTTCTGTGCACTTGGATTTAAAAAAAAACAACTGGATGAACTATCAACAGAACAAAGGAATCTGAAAAAAAGATATGAGTATATTGGAAAATGGACTTAAAACAATGGACAATACAGTTGAGACGTTGAAGGTACGTGAAAACAAACTTTCTGAGCTTATAGAAAGACTAAAGAAAAACGTGGAGGAATTAGACAGACAGAACAAAAACAATATGATAGAAATAGAAAGGTTAAGTAAAGAACTGGCCGAGGAAACAAACAAGCAAGAACGATACTTGCGTGAATGGAATTTACGAATAGTAGGGGTCGGAGAAGTGGGAATGGCTGAGGACTGCAAAAACACAACCGCAAAAATTATAGCGCAAAATAAACTGCACGCAGAAAATGACGAGAGACAAGTTAGAAAGGAAATTGAAACAGCACATAGAGTTGGCAAAAAAGGCGCTCGTCCCAGGCACATCCTTGTAAGATTTTTCAGTCGACCTGTTAAAAGCGAAATATTATCCACATCAAAGAAAGTTCTTAAAGGAAAGATGATACGCTTCACAGAAGACCTGACGGCCCTGGACTATCGCACCAAACAAAACGCAAAACCGCAAATGAATGAGGCCTATAACGCAGGGCACAAGGTCCGCTTCTGGAGAGGGAAACTATTCATAAATGGTGACCAAGTGAATATCCGTACACGGCCGGTGTCTGTTGAAGAAAATGCAACAGGAGAGGGAATGAGTGGCTCAGACGCGGACTGAAGTATCTTTTGTGTGATTTACTTTTCAATGAACTATTTATTTAAGTTAAATAACAGTCTAAAAACGTCAATCAGTGTTAATTATATCTTTCATACAAATCTAGTTTAAATATTTGAAAACAGAATATATATCAGTAATAATTTAACAAGAAAATTGAAGAAATACATGCGCGATCACAAAAAAGTGCGACACCGGTTTAAACAGAATTATAGATATCCCAGCTGCTTTTGCAGCTTTAAGTATTCATTTTTCTGTTTCAGGCTTTATTATTATTGATTGCCTCTATTCATACATGCAAATGTTTTATGTAATAGACATGAGCTTCTTTAACTAATTTGGTGTTGCTTCTGTTCTGCGAGCGCTAAAAACCTAGATAAAGCATTGTAGTTCCGAAGATAACCGTGAGAGGGCAGACTTTCTTTTATTACAACTTTACGGTAGACAGTGACCATTGAGATGTAAACAGGTGAGGGAGCGGAGCTCTAGAGGTTGTCAAGAGGTTTAGGAAGTAATATAGCTATATATTTTTCTATTATGAACTTTAGTGGGACGAAATTACTCACAAGATTTTACTTAAAGTTGGTTTGTATTTTTCATTCATGTGTCTTTTTTTTTATACAATGCATGGTACAAGGTACTTCATTATCGCTCAATACAAATCGTTGCCATGTTGAGAGTCAAATGAATGCTTACACTTCTGAGATACCAGTAATATTTTTCTTTGGTGTAATAACCTGTTACTTCAGGTATTCCGCTCTGTATTTTAGGCCAAGCGTATGTTTCAAATGCAAATGGGATGTTTTCTTCAATCCAAGCAGTCAGGAATCACCATATACAGTGAGCCGATTTTCAGATTAACAGTGAGTAACATGATGTATACTGGTAGTTCAAGTAATTTCAACTTTATATAATATGGAGTGCACAAAAGATACCTTTAATAGATTTATATTTTCATTTAATGCCCGCGGCCTCGGTAATGCTACTAGGAGAAGAGAAGTATTTTTCTGGTTACAAGTTAAGAAGGTAGATATAATTTTTATCCAAGAAACTCACAGCAGAAGGGAGGTTGAACATATCTGGAGAGCAGAGTGAGGACATCAAATATTTTTTAACCACGGGAGTAATCAAGCTAGGGGAGTTGCTATTTTAATTAAGAATAATGTTGCATGTGAAATAATAGAACAAAAGAGAGATACGCAGGATAGATACATCATTTTAGACTGCAACATAGATGATAGCAGGATAACACTTGCAAATATATATGTGCCAAACATTGATTCGCCACAATTTTTCAAAACATTATTTCTGGATATTGAAAATATGGTAAATGACCACAAGATTCTGGGTGGGGATTGGAATATCACATTAGACATTTTATTGGATAGATCAAATGGATCATATGAAAGTAAAAAAAATTAAGAAGGATAATATTAGATTATATGGAAGAGACAGGCGTAATTGATATATGGAGACTTTAAAATCCAAATACTAAAAGATATACATGGTCAAAAGATAACCCCACACCAGTCTGGAATCGTCTAGATTTTTTCTTGGTATCAATGGGAGTTAAAGAATGGGTAAAGCTATTGATATTATACCAGCTTACAAAACAGACCATTTGGGCATAACAATAACAATAGAAACAAGTAGAAAGGAAAAGGTTATTGGAAACTAAACTGTAGCCTGTTGCAAAATGAAGAATATGTTAAATGTATAAAATCAACTATTTCAAATACGATTTTTGAAAAAAAAGGTTCAAATCCGAGCCTACTTTGGGAGGTCATAAAAATGAATATCCGGAGAGATTCCATCTCATATAGTATATCTCTAAACAAGAAAAAAAAATTCACGACTAAAAGATCTTGAAAGAGGCTGCAAGTCCTACAGCAAAACCAAGTGATACATAATTAAGAGGAAGAAGAAACAATTAAGAAAGAGCTAGAGAAATTAGTAGAAGAAAAAAAACTAGAGCCGCAATAGTGAGCAGCAGAGCAAGATGGTTTTAACAGGGGGAAGTCAACAAAATATTTTTTAAACTTAGAGAAAAGAAATTATAATAAAAAAGTACTTAATAAACTAGTCTTAAATGATGGTAGGATTATAGAGAGCACCCAAGATATCTTAAAAGAGGAAAAACTATTTTATGAAAACCTGTACAAAGCTAAAACTAATATTCAAACAGTTCAAGGGCAAGATTTTTTTAAAGATCATAAAAATAATAAAAAAACGTTCAGATAATGAGAGGACCATTTATGATAGTGTAATAACAGAAAAAGAAGTTCTAGAAGCTCTAAAAGGCTTTCCGAACAATAAAACACCTGGCTTGGATGGGATACCAGGAGAATTTTATAAATTCTTCTGGAAAGACATAAAACAATATTTCATGGATGGCTTAACATATTCTTTAGAAACTGGCAATCTCTGTTCGACGCAGACACAAGGAATTATTAATCTGTTGCCTAAGAAGAACAAAACTTTAACAGACCTCCAGAACTGTAGACCAATAACATTGCTTAACACAGATTATAAAATAATTTCCAAATGCTTTGCAAATAGAATGAAATCATTTATACCTAAACTCATTAATCAAGACCAAACAGGTTTTATAAAAGGAAGATTTATAGGAGAAAATATAAGTAAGATGATTAATATTATTAATAGTGCAAATGAATTGAGTATTTTTGGTTATATAATGACAATTGATTTTTAAAAAGCGTTTGACTGTTTGGAATGGCCATTTATATGGGAATGTCTAAATCCTTTCAACTTTGGAGAAACTTTCATAAGGTGGATTAAGACATTATACATTAACTGTAGTACATGTATTATAGATAACAGATGGATTTCAGACTTTTTCACACCAACAAGAGGTGTAAGACAAGACACTCTCACCATATTTATTTATTTTATCTGCAGAACTGTTAGCTACTGAAATAAGACACAATCACAAATTAAAAGGAATTACTTTTAATAGATATGAGTATAAAATACTCAAATATGCTGATGACACTGTAATGTTGTTATCTGATATAAATAGTATTAGAGAAACATTAAGCATATTTGAAAACTTTCAGAATTCGCGTGTACTGAATCTGTAATTTAACGATTGATTTTACAATCTAAGTTCTGCAAATGAATGTTAAATGTCTGCTCTGCTAGCTGTTAATAACGTTTTATTTTAGTTAATTTATCTTTGAAGGTTTGTATTTTCTGCTTTTTCTCTCATATGATAAATATATACTAATGTTTTTATGGGCCATCTGGCCATCTTATACAAATGATTTGTCAGCTTTAATTGTTTGATCCTAGCCATAAGTTTCCTGTGTTATTTTTATATAAAGGCCTCAAACGCATAATTCAGTTTGGCTTTCAAAAATATTACATCGGAAGCCAGGCTGGTCCAGACTCAAATGATGAACCTTTGATTCGCATCACAACGAAAAAAAAGTCTTAACGCCCAACAATTTACAGAATAAGGTAACCTTGAAACAGCAGTGCGAACGTATCTGCTTAATTAGTTCATTTTTGACTAAATATGATTATATCATAAATCACTTTCAAAAGAACCTGTGACAATGCCTCTCGCTGTATTTGGTAAAGCTTTACGTCAGAACGTTAAGGGCAGCAGCCGTTCTCCTGCAACACTAGCGGTGTTGATACCGATATTGTTTACAGGATCCCAGAAACTAGAAAACATTTTATCCCAAACCTTCAATCTTCCATATATTGCTCACCTGCCAACAGGTCAAGTTCACGGGGGCCATCTGTCCGCACATCGTTTTCCAGATGATAACTACACTTTGGATTGGAATAAAGGTTCAAAACATAACTTATTTATGACCCAACCCTAATATGATCCAACACTATTGATTCTAGGGTCATGAGAGCAAAGGTAAATGTCACATCACCAACTTCTTATAAAAGATTGTGGATACATTTTAGCGAACGTTTTCGTCCTAAAATTGCCATCTATCACAAATGGCTTAATTACCAACCAAAATATGAAACGATCTGTAGTTTTTGAATTTATGTGGTCAGAGTTCAAGGTCACTATATCCACATAAAAAACTGTTTATTAGGAAAATAAAAATGTTATGCGTCCAATGACAGTTATTTCTCAGATTTTCACTACACCTACATTTCGAGAAAGCTTATAAAATTATTCTCATAGGCAAATTCAGCTGAGCACGGAGCACCTAGATGGTATTTTGTTTTTTAGATGGTATTTGAGGGTCTGGTACAGAAACTCAATATATAATGACATTCTTTGTTGTTTACGTTGCGCTCCGCTGTTAGATTTGCGTTTTATACCGTTTGTTTAGCTTCCTCTATAGTTCAGTCATATCCGAGAGTTTTGCATTTGACAAGCGTATTTGCTACGATATGTGGACCGTCCTCTCAAGGCGTTTCAGGGATCCCCTGTTCATATTGAGACTGTACAAATTGGTAAGCTTCCTGTATTCCATTAACCTCTGTAGTTTATTTGTTTTAATTTCGTCTGGTTCATCTTTACCTTTAATTTTTCATTTTCTCTTATAATTTTCATTCATCTCTACGTTTATTTTTTGCAATAAGAAGCCAATCATCAACATCAGCGCAGTTAGGACTTCCGGTCACATGAATCGAAGGTGATGACGTGGCTTCGAGAGCTCCGGAAAGAAAGTTAAAAATTAGCAAGGTTTTGGTCGAAAAAAGGCATAATGCCCAAAACAGGAAAGACTGGCAAGAAACCTACTAGCTCTGTGGGTGATATGGATAAATTCCTCGAAAAAGAGTCAGGAGAACAAGAAATAATATTAACAGAGGGACTGCCTATAGTGGAGCCACAGACATGGCGACTCAGCTGAAAAATGCCCTGGCCGAAATGAAGAGTCTTGTAACAACTTCAAACAAAGAACTTAAAGACCACATAAGTTCTGTGCACTTGGATTTAAAAAAACAACTGGATGAACTATCAACAGAACAAAGGAATCTGAAAAAAAGATATGAGTATATTGGAAAATGGACTTAAAACAATGGACAATACAGTTGAGACGTTGAAGGTACGTGTAAACAAACTTTCTGAGCTTATAGAAAGACTAAAGAAAAACGTGGAGGAATTAGACAGACGGAACAAAAACAATATGATAGAAATAGAAAGGTTAAGAAAAGAACTGGCCGAGGAAACAAACAAGCAAGAACAATACTTGCATGAATGGAATTTACGAAGAGTAGGGTTCGGAGAAGTGGGAATGGCTGAGGACTGCAAAAACACAGCCGCAAAAATTATAACGCAAAATAAACTGCACGCAGAAAATGACGAGAGACAAGTTAGAAAGGAAATTGAAACAGCACATAGAGTTGGCAAAAAAGGCGCTCGTCCCAGGCACATCCTTGTAAGATTTTTCAGTCGACCTGTTAAAAGCGAAATATCATCCACATCAAAGAACGTTCTTAAAGGAAAGATGATACGCTTCACAGAAGACGTAACGGCCCTGGACTATCGCACCAAACAAAACGCAAAACCGCAAATGAATGAGGCCTACAACGCAGGGCACAAGGTCCGCTTCTGGAGAGGGAAACTATTCATAAATGGTGACCAAGTGAATATCCGTACACGGCCGGTGTCTGTTGAAGAAAATGCAACAGGAGAGGGAATGAGTGGCTCAGACGCGGACTGAAGTATCTTTTGTGTGATTTACTTTTCAATGAACTGAGTGCTATTTATTTAAGTCAAATAACAGTCTAAAAACGTCAATCAATGTTAATTATATCTTTCATACAAATCTATTAAATATTTGAAAACAGAATATATATCAGTAATAATGTTATAAGAAAATTGAAGAAATACATGCGCGATCACAAAAAAGTGCGACACCGGTTTAAACAGAATTATAGATATCCCAGCTACTTTTGCACCTTTAAGTATTTATTTTTCTGTTTCAGGCTTTATTATTATTGATTGCCTCTATTCATACATGCAAATGTTTTATGTAATAGGCATGAGCTTCTTTAACTAATTTGGTGTTGCTTCTGTTCTGCGAGCGCTAAAAACCTAGATAAAGCATTGTAGTTCCGAAGATAACCGTGAGAGGGCAGACTTTCTTTTATTACAACTTTACGGTAGACAGTGACCATTGAGATGTAAACAGGTGAGGGAGCGGAGCTCTAGAGGTTGTCAAGAGGTTTGGGAAGTAATATAGCTATATAATTTTCTATTATGAACTTTAGTGGGACGAAATTACTCACAAGATTTTACTTAAAGTTGGTTTGTATTTTTCATTCATGTGTCTATTTTGTTATACAATGCATGATACAAGGTACTTCATTATCGCTCAATACAAATTGTTGCCATGTTGAGAGTCAAATGAATGCTTACACTTCTGAGATACCAGTAATATTTTTCTTTGGTGTAATAACCTGTTACTTCAGGTATTCCGCTCTGTATTTTAGGCCAAGCGTATGTTTCAAATGCAAATGGGATGTTTTTCTTCAATCCAAGCAGTCAGGAATCACCATATACAGTGAGCCGATTTTCAGATTAACAGTGAGTAACATGATGTATACTGGTAGTTTAAGTAATTTCAAATATATATAATATGGAGTGCACAAAAGATACCTTCAATAGATTTATATTTTCATTTAATGCCCGCGGCCTCGGTAATGCTACTAGGAGAAGAGAAGTATTTTTCTGGTTACAAGTTAAGAAGGTAGATATAATTTTTATCCAAGAAACTCACAGCAGAAGGGAGGTTGAACATATCTGGAGAGCAGAGTGAGGACATCAAATATTTTTTTAACCATGGGAGTAATCAAGCTAGGGGAGTTGCTATTTTAATTAAGAATAATGTTGCATGTGAAATAATAGAACAAAAGAGAGATACGCAGGGAAGATACATCATTTTAGACTGCAACATAGATGATAGCACAAATATATATGTGCCAAACATTGATTCGCCACAATTTTTCAAAACATTCTTTCTGGATATTGAAAATATGGTAAATGACCACAAGATTCTGGGTGGGGATTGGAATATCACATTAGACATTTTATTGGATAGATCAAATGGATCATATGAAAGTAAAACAAATTTAAGAAGAATAATATTAGATTATATGGAAGAGAGAGGCGTAATTGATATATGGAGACTTTAAAATCCAAATATCACATTAGACATTTTATTGGATAGATCAAATGGATCATATGAAAGTAAAACAAATTTAAGAAGAATAATATTAGATTATATGGAAGAGAGAGGCGTAATTGATATATGGAGACTTTAAAATCCAAATACTAAAAGATATACATGGTCAAAAGATAACCCCACACCAGTCTGGAATCGTCTAGATTTTTTCTTGGTTTCAATGGGAGTTAAAGAATGGGTAAAGCTATTGATATTATACCAGCTTACAAAACAGACCATTTGGGCATAACAATAACAATAAAAACAAGTAGAAAGGAAAAGGTTATTGGAAACTAAACTGTAGCCTGTTGCAAAATGAAGAATATGTTAAATGTATAAAATCAACTATTTCAAATACGATTTTTGAAAAAAAAGGTTCAAATCCGAGCCTACTTTGGGAGGTCATAAAAATGAATATCCGGAGAGATTCCATCTCATATAGTATATCTCTAAACAAGAAAAAAAATTCACGACTAAAAGATCTTGAAGAGAGGCTGCAAGTCCTACAGCAAAACCAAGTGATACATAATAAAGAGGAAGAAGAAACAATTAAGAAAGAGCTGGAGAAATTAGTAGAAGAAAAAACTAGAGCCGCAATAGTGAGCAGCAGAGCAAGATGGTTTTAACAGGGGGAAAGTCAACAAAATATTTTTTAAACTTAGAGAAAAGAAATTATAATAAAAAAGTACTGTTACCTATGAAGAACAAAACTTTAACAGACTTCCAGAACTGTAGACCAATAACATTGCTTAACACAGATTATAAAATAATTTCCAAATGCTTTGCAAATAGAATGAAATCATTTATACCTAAACTCATTAATCAAGACCAAACAGGTTTTATAAAAGGAAGATTTATAGGAGAAAATATAAGTAAGATGATTAATATTATAAATAGTGCAAATGAATTGAGTATTTTTGGTTATATAATGAGAATTGATTTTAAAAAAGCGTTTGACTGTTTGGAATGGCCATTTATATGGGAATGTCTAAATCATTTCAACTTTGGAGAAACTTTCATAAGGTGGATTAAGACATTATACATTAACTGTAGTACATGTATTATAAATAACAGATGGATTTCAGACTTTTTCACACCAACAAGAGGTGTAAGACAAGACACTCTCACCATATTTATTTATTTTATCTGCAGAACTGTTAGCTACTGAAATAAGACACAATCACAAATTAAAAGGAATTACTTTTAATAGATATGAGTATAAAATACTCCAATATGCTGATGACACTGTAATGTTGTTATCTGATATCAATAGTATTAGAGAAACATTAAGCATATTTGAAAACTTTCAGAATTCCTGTGGACTTGAATTAAATAAAAATAAAAGTTTCATAATGCCTTTAGTGAATAATAATACACCTGATTTAGAAGAAAACAAGAGACAGGTACAGGACCTAGGTTTACAGTGGTCTACGGGACCTGTTAATATTTTGGGTATATCATTACGGTCATCCCTAGTTAACTTAATTGAAGATAACTATAAAGAAAAACTGAATACAATCAGAAGAACCTTGCAGGCTTGGTCAATGGGAAATTTGACAACTATGGGGAAAATTACTATTCTGAAATGCAGTGCTTTGTCACAATTAATATATCTATTTTCAACACTGCCTGTTCCCTCATTTGATTATTTTAAGGAACTAAATAATATTATCTATAAATTCATATGGTCTAATAAACCAGATAAAGTGAAACGCAATACCTTAATTGCACCATACAATAAAGGTGGTCTTAATATGATGCATATCCAGACACAGAATGAAGCTATTAAAATCAGTTGGGTGCAAACACTTCTGCAGAGGCATGATGAAGATATATGGAAAAATTACATTCTTATTCTGTTTCCACTTAGGCAGTTCATCTTTAGATGTAATTTATCAGCAGAGGACTGCAAGTCAGTTTTAAATATTGGGAACCCTTTCTGGAGAGAGACAATGCATGCATGGTGTAACTTCAATTTTGTTACACCTTGTACCATGGAAGATATTATGAACCAGACTTTATGGTATAACTCAATTATTAAATTTGCTAATAATGTGATTTGCTATAATAAGTGTGTCACCAAACTATATTATATGCATTGTATACAGACCGATCTTGTGAACCATTTTTGTGAATTTATGTATTGGTTTGATTAATAAACAAAAAAAATCAGCGCACTTACATTGTGGTGATTTCTGTGCGTGGCCAAAACGGTCGACCCCCTCGCTACTTGCATGATCAGTCAGCACTAACATATTAATATTTGCGGTAGTCCTTGTTTGCAAAGCTTATGATTTTCCCTGTTGCTTTTTTTTGTGCCATATAATAGTTAATTTATTTTCCTTTTTATTCTTATTTCTCCTGGTATATGTCATTATACCCATTATTTATCTCCCCTTGTATATAATCCCATTTTTTAGTCAAAAATGAAGAGCTCTGCCAAAACACGTATTACTCCGTTCTCACCTAAACCTGAGGTCTGCATTTTTAAAAGTTTGCTGTCTGTTAAATATTAATTTAAATATTATGAAAAACGTGGAGAGCGGGAATAAAAAAGGGAAACGTCAAGCTACAGGCAACAGGAAAGGGAATTCATATTTTTAATAGAAATATTCCACGTTCAGCGACGGATAACGTAGTTAAGAAATTCTAAAGCAAACTGATACATCCATGATAATGCCAAGAAGTCTTCCAATGAGAAGTCCTACGTTAACTACCAGATGACGTTCTATATCCTCATGATCTCACCATAGGGTTACGCACATGTGTCGATATTGCATGCAAGTGGTTCGAGGTTTAATCAATCAATCTTATTCCTCCTAAATTAAGATTATAAAGCACAACTCTCACCAAATGCTTAAAGAACTTACATCAAAAGTCAGAAATATATGTTTATTTCCAGGATAGGACTTATATAACCAAAAACCAAGAAAACACATAAGGGAACATATATACACACCCGAAATATCAAAACTAGTTAATGCATTAGTAGTACTACAATATATATTTTAGAGAGAATTAGAGAATATGCTTTAATTTCAAATATATATTCTATTTATTCTAGAGATTACCATTTACAAGTTTGTTTTTATACACAATATGTCACCATGATACCCAAACAGGACTGTCTAGCTTAATCCCATTGTCCAAAATGGTGTAACATCGCTGGAGCACCTGCTGGACAGTAAGATGACCATTAGATGGAAATAAACTCCTTTATGTCCTTCATTTGCAAACCTGAAACATTTCGATCATGTACCGCCTACCCAAAGTATAGTCTTGGCTCCGGTATAGAGAACGTAAATACAGAAGTTTATGTTCTTGAGAGATAATAACCTACGTTCATCAAATGCCACCATCACTATATATATATATATTTATCCTGCGGCAACTTTCGAGTATAATACTATTCCAACACCGCCATTGAATGTTTCATATTATCTGTATTATTCACAAATACATGAAATCCAATTATCAATATCCCTAATTTTATGTTTTAAAATTAGTTAGATCCGCCATTGGATACAAGTTTTGAGCTACGCGCGGGACCACGAGGTCTTGTACCCAGGAAGGCATGTAACTCAGTGGAATAAAGACATACTTGCTGTCCCACCCACAGCTGTAGCGGTTTTTTGGGTTCACTGCGAAAAGTGCATGTTGGTAGGCGTCTACCACTTCGTCCAAGTTCTGGTTGGCTGATTTCTCCATATTTTTCTTGACATTTATGCAGGCTGAAAAAATGGTGATAATTATGCTTGATAAAATATTATAAATTAAATAAAAAATTAATTTCAAGTTTGAATGTTACAAGAGGATATTTTCCATTTTTTAAATTCTTCCCGGAACTGTTAAAAATTAAATTAATTTAATTTAGCGATTATACATCTCATAAGCATTTTAACATTATGCAAAGGGATCAAGTGACTGAAATGAAGTCGTCACAGCATTCCCAAACGAAAATAAGGGATCGAAAGGGTCGCAAGATATTCACATGGCTGCCAAAGAATATTGGCGAGAAACGTGGCCAATGTAAGATACAATATGTTTATACTGTTTTCATAAGTAGTGACTATTCCATGCCAAAATATACTTAGGTTGATAGACCTTGTAGTCTCATCTGGTTAGATATTGAACTGGGGTAGGCATCTCTGCGAGTTGGTGGATTGGGGGATTCCTTTGTTATAAATTCTATAGTACGTAATGCATGGTTACTAACGTAGGGTTTTTTAATAGGAGTTGAGAAAATTTCTTAAATCATCAATCTGCTTATTTGTAAAAAGTACAGACTATTTTAGAACAACATGTTTGGGGTCTGTTGGATTTGTTCATTATCATTTTATTTATTATTTTCTATAAAAGGGTTGGAGGGCAAACATTTTAAAGCAAATCGATACTGACACTTCTTTGAATACTTACTTTTGTCAACATAATCAGATCCCAGTGCTTCTTGGTCATCAGAGGACATTCGATCAAACGCTCCTTGGACCCGGTTGCGTGAAGTGTTAATGTCGGTCATGTTGGTGGCAAAGAGGCCAGGTTCAATGATGGACACATGGCATCCGTACTTTTTCATATGAGGTCTATAAATGGAAGGTTGACACATATAAGGGTAGGATTGACTGGTCTAAACAAAAGCAATTTGAAGCTAGAAAGCGCAACCTTCGAGTTGCAGCGATCAGTTTTTAAAGATGAACACTAAAAATACAATACCCGTCCCGGTTACACTATCGAAGAACATGGGCGTTACCAAATACCTCATGACGAAAAGACATATTCAAAACATATTGTATCATGCGTGAGGATTAAAAGTCAAGGGTATTAGACATGATGTATTACGACGTGATGAATAATGCAGTTAAGGCATTTCCATTTTGTCTGCTGTCTTATCTTATTTTAAACCCCCATAACTACATGTATCTGAAGAGTTAGATTCTAGTAAGGGATTACGTGACAAGGATCTAGCACTCGCTTCCTAACATCTTATTTTGTATCCAAATGTCACAAACCTGCTGTTCAAAACCTCATGGTCCTAATTGTGCTATCATTCTCTTGCGTCCAAAGACACACTCATTTGTGAGTAATACACCTCTGTAGGCTCAACCTTCTCATTTAGCCTGCACAGCGTACAGTATGAGTAGTGGCCGACTGTAAAGAATCTTACCGCTGATATTTTAATTGTCGACCTCCCGACTTTGACTCCTATGGCCTACACTAGACCACAAAAGCTAGTACAGAAGATTCGGAGTACAGGAATCTTCAGCTATAAAATGTTTTCAACAAATATGTAGTTCAAAACTGTGTACATCCGAATGGACTGTAACGATCAAATTGGTTGGAAGTAGTAAGTTTGCTTTTGAGTTGAGTATCCTCGTTCGAATACAAGTTTAATCAAGCAAATAAACAAAAACACACTGAGCCCCTGTAATGTTATTGAATCGGAAACTGTAACCAATATTATTCTGGCTAGTTGCAGGTAGCCGGCAGGTAATACAATCCGCAAAAGTAACAAACAGAGTGAGTACCGCAACTGGTAAGGACGAAAGAAATATTTTGATGTGGCCTTTAGACCTCCTTATTAGAGAAATTCGTATTGCCTAGGACATCGAATTAAACATTATTGTATGCAAGTTTTAAACTGAAGTTTCAATCCTAATTTAACAGTAAACAGATATAAAATACAAAACAAGTACTGAGTGGGAATCTGTGTGAGTGAGATTTAAACAATATAGTACATGTCAGAATCCAAGACAATGTCTTCTCATCATGGATACAAATTTATGGAATTATGTAACATTCAAACAACAACTCAATTATATCAAATCAAACAACTTCCATTATCATCTAAGTTCTTATATATCCAGTCACACTTACCTGAGTCCGTCCGACAATGCCTCCACGCCGTATTTTGTGACGCTGTAGGTCAGGAAGTTAGGGGCAGCTGATAATCTGCCGGCCGCACTGGCTGTGTTAACAATCCTACCTTTATCTTTTGTTAGGAGGGATAGAAAGTGCACTGTCATGTCCATCATCCCCAGGACGTTCACGTCCAATACTTCTTGCAGGTCTCCCTTGGTTAGATATTCCGGTGGAACATATGCACTTCCAGCGACACCGGCATTGTTAACAAGACCCCAGAGTCCTACAAGATACGATGGTATACTTCTGGACACGATTTTACACAGGTTTTCAATTGTAAACAAGAATCAGTATAATCGGTTTACAGAGAACGATGAATTTGTCACATTAACATAAATATTCGTTATCAGGATACATGTCTTATTAATAATATCCTCCTGTGACTCTTATTAATTCATGATAGGAAATCAATCAGTGGTGTCTGTCTGTGTATTTTTAATTATAAACAGAATTCTTTAAAGAGAAATTAACAATTTTACCGCCGCTTCTCTGACAGGTTGATATGTTGGTAATCTGTAAGCATCTTTTCTGTTTCACTCCGAGCATCTTCCATTCACAATTAACTGCTTTTAAAACTGCTGACTAATTTTATAGGGTCATAATTATTTTAAAAAATGGAAATGTTAACATAAACTGCCAACCCAAAACAAACATATGACTTTCCCGAAATGATTCGGAGGAACAAGCAGAAAGCAAAATATATATATTTTTTTTTTAAGTTTACTAACTCCTATGAGGTCTCTCATCAACTGTAGTATCAAACTATGCCGTAATTTTAAATTGAAGAGGATTATTGCCAATATTAATGTGCAGGGACTGATGGAACAGACAATAGGCTTTGTCCTTCCCATAAATATTGACTGATTTCTATACGTGTAAAACAAGTACATGTGAGTATCATACCTTCATCTGGTTTAAGTCTGCCCAGAACATATGTATGAGCTTCCTTGATGCTGTCGGTTTTAGTGACATCGAGCAGAATGATCTCAACACGGTGTGAGGAACAGCTTCGTAGTTCATCAGCTCCCTTCTGTGAGTAACAACCTGCGAACACCCGGCATCCTAAACCATCCAGTCTCTTAGCGAGCTTGTTCCCGAACCCTGTGTCACAGCCAGTGACCACAACGGATTTGGAAGAAATTTTATCAATCTGGGGTTTCCTCCGGAAATACTCTACCACAAGATGGATGATGGCAGCAAGTGCAAAATAGCAAAGCAGATCTAAAACTTCACAAGCCATGGTTTTGATCTCTGGAAATCGAATGTAAAATAATTAAATGGATGCACTGAATATAACGAAGCACTCTTAACTTGCTGTTTATTTATTTTCTTTATCGTTGTATTAATTGCCGTAATTAACAATTATATATTCTAATAAGAATATGCTATAAAGAAACTATCCCAGTGAAGCGAGATCCGCAATGCAAATGACCCTTAATTAAAATTTGAATTCATTGATGAACCATGCACGCGTGTATTTGGCATACCTCATTCTGTTTTGTTTTTCAAATGATATCTCCAGCACAAACTCAGGAAGAGAAGCAACATCTTTTTAAATGTTTTGCCTTTCAGTATCTTTTCATTTTCAATGAATACAACAAGAACAAAATAACTGCTTCAATAAAAACATGGATGTTTCCAATATCGACTTTTGCCTGTTGTACACGATGACGTATTTCTTTCTAAGATAGCCTTTAAATGTCAACTGTTTCGGACATAAGCAGAAGATGGCGCTTATTAGAAGTTGCCTTGGGATGCATGCGCTGCTGTGGCAAGTTATTGTATCATTAGATTCCGGAGTCTAGAAATATTGAAGTCGTGAAATGTTGAGTTCACGTGTCATCAGGCTGATATAGACATATATATATATATATATATATATATATATATATATATATACATATATATACATATATATATATATCATATATCATATATATACACACACAAACAAACATAGCGCTACAGATAAAACCAGCACATCACAATAATTTAACAGTCAGTCATCCATGATGGAGTTCTTGCTTTTATGAATCTTCACTATTCTTGAGCATTCATGTATGAAACCCATTTGGTGCACGTATATATTTGTTTTTTCGCTCCCTACTACCTGTTGCCAGAAGGCTTGAAATCCATGTTCTAATTATATGGTATGTCAAGGTTATATACATTTTGTACACTATTCCTTGCGAAAATTGCACTTACATTATTAATTAATAGTCTGTTTCGTCTTATTTATTGTTATTATCCAATTGCTGATAACATGTTTGTGTGTGTGTGTGTGGGGGGGGGGGGGGGGAGAGACATATCCAGCAAGTACGTCTTGAGGCAGGAAGGCGAAATTGAGTTTTCTCTACCAGTTGACATTCCAGCTTCAGCACATATACAGTCTATCTTTTTTTATTCGCCCCCTGTTCAACCGCCAACCTCGCCCTCCGTCAACAAATGACAAAGTCCTTACTACTAATTTACCTAGTCCGATTGGCAGTCTCGTTATCTGCCATGCGCCAGTTGCTTTTATAACCAAATGTGCCAAATTCCCTTGATCATTCCAAATTCATGATTCCAGCTTATGAGACGCTCGAAATCGTCAAGCCGGGACGTAATCATTTTGGCTCGGCTAACCTGGCCGCGTCTATGTCATGCTTCACTGCTTATGGATGAAATGGCCGGGTGCCATTAACTTAACAATGACTTAACACCCGTGAGTTGTTTGCGGACAGCTGTCATCAGTTTAGTGACCGGTGTTGATGTCACATCTGAAGCAATCCAGATGAGCAGTCTGGTAATTAACAGGGGCAAATACATTTCGTGTACAGACAACAGCGAACCTAGGGGGGCTGTCTTTAGCTGGACGAAGTGTGCCTAGGATTCCGTCAGCAGCGCTACCAACGGCAGTTGTTGGAAACACACACGATTAATACGTACGATTGACCAGCCAAACGAAACAGATCGGCAAAAGCAAACGACGGTCCAGAAGCAAACAATATCTGTCCGCTTCTACAACGAGTGACAGATTACTTTGGGATTACCTTTATATCATGTTGGAGGGTGTGAACAATGAGTTTGTCCTTAAAACCAAAGTGACTAAAATCCCCTGTCTTCTACTTTGTCAATGTGTCCCTAAAACCAAAATGAATCAAACCGCTTGTCTTCTACTTGGTCACAGTTCCCTAAAACCAAAATGACTAAACTCGCTTGTCTTCTACTAAGGCAGCGTCAGTCATAATGTTATGAATCAGCAGAACAGGTTTCTGGAACAGATTTTGCTGAAGCATCGCTTACCTTGATCAGCTTATTCATCTCATTGCCAAACCGCTATAGTTATTTCAATAGATAGTGATACACGGTGTACTGTGGTCACGCCCAAATGGAACCGGTATTCTTGTCATACAGGAGTGCGGTTTCTCAACTAGGTCGGAAAGTCTATAGCGCTACAGATAAAAACCAGCACATCACAATAATTTAACAGTCAGTCACCCATGATGGAGTTCACCAGAGGAATATTATTAGGGATCACAGGCGCTGTTTTTTGCATTTTGGAGTAAATACACACCGAGTGTTCCTTGATTAGCTGTATTGACGGTAATACATAATATTACTTTATGTTTGGACATGCTCTATTTTGTGCGCATCAAAATGTAATGAAAACTAACCGTGAGTGCACGACTCAGTAGGCCCTTATATTTGGTTGGTAATCCTAGCTAGAGTTGTGATAAAGAAACTATCTCAGTGAAGCGAGATCCGCAATTCAATTGACCCTAAATTAAAATTTCATTTTTGGTCATGCATCATACAGCATATTCATGGATATTCATTTTCGTGTACTTACCTGGTTAAATAATCCCAAATGGCGAATTCATTGATGAACCATGCACGCGTGTATTTGGCATACCTCATTCTGTTTTGTTTTTCAAATGATATCTCCAGCACAAACACACGAAGAGAAGCAACATCTTTTTAAATGTTTTGCCTTTCAATATCTTTTTATTTTCAATGAATACAACAAGAACAAAATAACTGCTTCAATTAAAACATGGATGTTTCCAATATCGACTTTTGCCTGTTGTACACGATGACGTATTTCTTTCTAAGATAGCCTTTAAATGTCAACTGTTTCGGACATAAGCAGAAGATGGCGCTTATTAGAAGTTGCCTTGGGATGCATGCGCTGCTGTGGCAAGTTATTGTATCATTAGATTCTGGAGTCTAGAAATATTGAAGTCGTTAAATGTTGAGTTCACGTGTCATCAGGCTGATATAGACATATATATATATATATATATATATATATATATATATATATATATATATATATCATATATCATATATATACACACACAAGCAAACATAGCGCTACAGATAAAAACCAGCACATCACAATAATTTAACAGTCAGTCATCCATGATGGAGTTCACCAGAGGAATATATGTTAGGGATCACAGGCGTTGTCTTTTGCATTTTGGAGTAAATACACACCCAGTGTTCCTTTATTAGCTGTATTGACGGTAATACATAATATTACTTTATGTTTGGACATGCTCTATTCTGTGCGCATCAAAATGTAATGAACACTAACCGTGAGTGCACGACTCAGAGTTGTGATATAAACATTACGGAGGAACGCATTGCATTTGTTTTACGATCATGTTGCATTATATCTAGATAAGCAGCCCATAATCTGAACATTAGGCTACGAATGATGAATTAATATAAAAATACATGTTAACTCATGACCTACACTAAAATTGGCCACGAGTAACGAGTCATTTCCTGTACCGCGTATAATAAGTTGGCTGCGCTATTTAACCAGAGCTAACCATAATTATGATCATGCATACAGAAATTCGACAATTTTTTTTTTTTTTGGGGGGGGGGGGGTTACCAATATACTGACTCAACACGGTTTCTCGCTTAAACTAGGTGTTATCAGAAAGAATACTAGAAAATTCAACGAGAAGTCTTGTTTATGTCAAGTGACCATTCACAAGTGACCAACACATTCGCTGCCAATGACGTGTATACCCGTCATTTATAATGATTACCCCAGTGCCAAGCATGTGTATACACGTCATTTATTTATGAGCCATTTTCAGCAGAAATTCTCATAAATTTATCAATAAAATCTTTACAGATGAGCAGTAGTCCATTTATAAAATAGTCTCGCAGTGTGAAAATGAATTATTTGTTATTCAACAGTGCGCTGCATCATTCGAAAGCAGGAAAGATGTGTAGATGGTGACAAAATCCACGGCTTCGGTCCATTGCCGTGAAATAACTTTACGACGCGCTTCAGTTTGAAGTCGATTCCTTGTAAGAATACTACTTTCAATCAAACGAAAGCGAGGATCGTAAAACACAGACCCTGTTGGAAGGCCGAGGTGTGATAGATCGCACCTAAGGTGTGAACTCTAGATAGCGAGGTGTGAGGTCGCGTGCAACATGCATGACACACAGATCAGCAGGTTAATCAGAACGCGGCTGCAAATGATTCTTTCGGCTTATTGCTTGTTCCTTATTTACTTATATATAGATATATGCATATATTAGTAACTTCGTAAACACGTGCTGATAAATTGCAA
Source organism: Sipunculus nudus (assembly GCA_026874595.1). Lineage (NCBI taxonomy): Eukaryota > Metazoa > Annelida > Sipuncula > Golfingiida > Sipunculidae > Sipunculus > Sipunculus nudus. The sequence continues at coordinate 60,142,508 of CM049314.1, read as the reverse complement.
AACTGAAATAATCTCCGTGTTTCGTGTGACTGTTACAATGACGAGGTCAGTTGCGTCAAGGCTCAAGCGTGTCGGTATATATAAAGAGTCTGTGACTATGTTTGAAAATAACATGTGCAATGTAAAATGATAATTATTTATTTATAATTATATCGATCGGTAGAATCGCTGTGTTTTTTATGAAACTGTAAAATTTGTATTTTTTAGCACATATTTGTAAAAAAAAGCACGCAGGCTCGAACTCACGCGCTGAGCCATGACGCACATGCGAACCACCTGTTCAAACCACTGCGCCGTATGTATATGACAGTGCCTTTGAAGAGTCATTTGACTCTTCTCAATTCAACATTCGCGCCAACACACATTTTCAATTCGTTCACCATTTACAATAAATATATATCTTTATTTGAACTAGATGTTAGTTTCATGCTGGTGTCAAAGTAGACGCTACGAGACCAGTCCACCAGACCAGCCATGCTTTGACTAGCCTACTAACGGTCATTTGGCTAAGTGCCCACCTTCACAACTCCCCCGAGTTTTATTGCCCCTGTTTTATCCGAAGTCACTCGTTCTTATCAGGTAATTAGCACCCAGTCTTGGTACTAGTGCAGCTCTCGGGGCTGCTAGGGTCCATGTGTATGGCTATGGGCTTGGCAGTGAATGTGTTAAAGTATGTAACATGTGAAGGATTTAACGGGATTCTGAAAGCCAGTACGATGTTAGAAGACGCTCTAATGTCAGAGGGCCGAGATAGCGCTAAATTTAAACACATTGATATTGTAAGAAATACAATTTTTACCGGTTTCTGTGGCTCAGGGGGAAAGCATAGGAAAAAGCCGGGAGATCGTGAGTTCAAATCTTAGCCTAGGCCATGGGAATTTTCACGGTCGGCCCGTACCCAGGGTGAGCGCTCTGCTTGCTTATATGGATACTGTGTCCAACGGTCGTGTTTCACTCACAAAGGAGTGCGCCTTTCGGGAGTTCCTTGGTGTTATCACCCTAGGGCCCGCAGGAGTGATACACCGAGCCTGTTTCACGCCTCTGTCACGAAATACGAAACCGGAATGAAATTCTGTTGATGTATATAATAATTGGTTAAGCAAATATTAAATATTATGGAGGTGGTAACCTCCAAAAGAAAATCTTAAAAATATCATCCCTTTTATTTCTGCACATGTACATATCACTCCTAAACTATAAGTAGTTCAGAATGTCAATGTGTAATACAGTAGAATCATTTATGGAAATGATCCCTAATTCCGATGGCCGCTCTTAATACCCATTCAGAGTCATATGTTTTGAAGACTTGAACAGATACAAATATCTTAAACCTTCACTGCTTCCGAAATATGGAACATACAACAATTTGAGCATTATAATGATAAAACACGGCTCTGGAATCCATCCTTAACATTTCATCTAATTTTGACGGTATACCTACAACAGCTAAACTATCTGACCTTTGAATTTAATTATCTAAATTTACTGCAATTGGGAAGATCAGAGTTGCACCACCGCCGCATTCAAATAATTTTAAGCTGACATCTCAAATATTTTCTTGAGGTTTGTAAAGCTGAAACATAAGTAATACATAATAAGCTGAAACAAATTTTATTAACGATTCAGAATAAAATGGTAATACTCAAATGTTCCTGACACAAGATTTGTTTCTTAAGAAATGAACCCTACATTGAAAAGGTTATTCCTGTTAATCTGGTCTCCTTTAAAATCAGATAAGGTAGTCATTGGTCGCACATGTCATAAGTCGGTGTTCACTTTATGAAGTATGAAGTATGAAGTATGAAGTATTTAGATGTGTGCATAAAAATTGAAAAGCGGTTACATTGCAAGAACGCAGCATATACAGCTAGACGGTAAAATTATATATAAGTAAATAACCGAATCATGAGTGTAGTAAAAGGATGTGATATAAACCAGATCGTTCAGCTGTGGTAATGGATATAGAAACTATTTACAGGGGTCCCGACTGTTGGAAACTAAAAATAACTTGTTGAACGATAAAGAAATTCTTTTAGTAATTTAATGATGTTATCATTCAAACAAAAAATTAAGGTAGAAGTTTAAATCCCACAATTGTAATAGGACTTGTGCAAGTGTCGAATAAAATGTGCTGCTTTAGATATCGCAGAAATAGAACAAAGTATAAAAGGACTAAATTAAATGATTTAAAATCTAGATTAAAATCTAGATTAGTAGGAAATAATAGTAACAGAAAAATTAAGAGACTTGGGAACTATAAAATAACATAAAAATATATATATATTGGTGTGACGTCACATATTAATTAATGCACGGGCCCACAAGTACCGACCGTTCCCCCTGAGAATTTTCAACCGCAGGGGCAAATATTCTAGGGGTGGACATCTTTCACCAAATCAGCAGACTCTATTGGATCACGTGGTCCCCGCCATGTGTGACTAATTGCGCATACTTGTCCATTTCTACTGAAGCAACCGTCGTGCACAGACGAAAATCTTTTTCAAAACCTTCAACAACCATTTTATTTGCATAAATTTCGACGATTTTCATCTGGCTTTCATACGATTCGATCGTCTCCAGTACGCCAGCCTACGGTTTGGGTACCAGCGACCCGTACGCCGACCTCTGGCCTATGCACTCCGACCTCGGTTCAACTGAGCCGGGACAATTAATCTGCCGTGACCAGAGCCAAAACATCAGGGTAAGTCATGACCTCTGATCATCCTGTTTCTGTTCTGGTTGTGGGACACTCATTTGTCCGAAGGCTTCATTGCTTTATTAATAATAATAATAAAAGTCAAACCCCCGCAGTTCCTTTTGCCCCAGGGGAATCCCCGCTCGACGGTCAAACATGACGACTCATGAGCAATCTTGGCCTTGATACACTCAGATTCAAAGTCAACTTTCACGGGGAAGGTTGGATGAAGCTCCACGGGCGTATTCCCGCTAAATCCTTGATAGGTCCCTTTTCCTCGGGGTCCATCTTTGAACATAAACCAGCTATATTATTACTAGATATCGGGTCGACTGTTTCACCGGTGAGACTTGCTCATCACGTACACTCGTTTGCTATCTCGGCTGCCGAAACATACAACATAGACCGTGTCATTTGTGGTTCTGTGTTACCCCGGTGACAGCATGCCCTTCCTTTTCCATCCTACAATCAAAATGTTTCTGCTTACGATGCTGCTCTTGACCAGCTTATACCACTCGTGGTTTCTCCATCAGATTTTGAAAACACAAGGGGATTCCATCGACCTTTTAGGCCTGTATTCCTACTTATGTCCACTTAAACGAACGGGGAATGCTTAATTATGCAGCCAGTTTAAAAAGAGCTATTGTGCTTGGTGCATAGGCTTTCACTATCATCCACAGGATAGGGAACTTTCTGCCATCACCGGCCCCTGTCCGATCAGAATTCTTAGCTACCCGTGTGTGGTATTGACATTTTATAAGCCTTACATGCTTATCATCAGCTAGCAACTAGCATCGGGAAGTCCTGACGTTTGTACCATTCTATTTTCCCTTTCTCAGTAATTGTTTCATCATTACCTTTCTGACCAACAATGTTATATTCACCAATTTTATGTGTCTTTGTTTAACAGGCCAGGCGCAGCTGTCGGTGTTCACGATTATGGTTATATGCTTATATTTTCAGGCAAGGTGCGGCAGTAGGTGCTCACTAATATATACTATATGCCTTAACGTTGTCATCAGGTCATGCTCGGCTGTGGGTACTCATCATTATACAGTATATGCCATCGATGTTGTCACCAGGCCATGTTCGACTTTGGGTGCTCATTATTATATGTTACAGGCCTTTACTGTTTTCAGCAGGCCATGTTCGGCTGTAGGTGCTCATTACTATGTAATATATGCCTCTAATGTTGCCACCAGACCATGTGTGGCTGTGGGTGCCCATTATTATATAATATATGCCTTTAATATTGTCACCGGGTCAGTTGAGGCTGTAGGTGCTCATTATTATATTCTATACGTCTTATATGTTGTCACCAGGCCATGTGCGGCTGTAGGTGCTCATCATTATATACTATATGCCATCAATGTCGTCACCAGGCCATGTTCGGCTGTGGGTGATCATTATTATATACTTATGCCTTTAATGTTGTAACCTGGCCATGTTCGGCTGTAGGTGCTCACTATTTATATACTTATGCCTCTTATGTTGTCATCAGGCCATGTGCGGCTGTGGGTGCTCAGTATTATATACTTATGCCTTTAATGTTGTCACCAGGCCATATTTGGCTGTGGGTGCTTTATTTTTCAGGAAGGCTGATGTGGATAAATTTGATTATATGCTATGTTTATTACCGGCCATGCGGTTCCGTGGTTCCTCTTCATATTTTCTATGCCATTTAATTCCCTTTTTGTGCCACATACGGCTGTCGGTGCTGATTACAAGAGCATGCCATGCTATGCACGTCCGTGGGTGCTAGATATTTTATCGCTCTTGATTTGTACTTATTTTTACATGTACTCTATCCCTTTTATGCAACACCATTATGCGTTGGAAATTTGCTCACTTTGCTGATGCCCTGTTGGGGTCAAGCCAACACATCACCATCCGAGACGCGCAGCGGTTCCAGGAGACGTCTGCTTGCAGAGCTACCAACAGATCTACTGGACGCCAGCGACGATTACCAATCCGGTACCGCTGTACTCAACAACTCGTTGCCCCTTCGACCTCCTTCAGACCCGCGACGTCAAAAATCATGCTTATACAGGGATCCACCTGCGGCTCAAGCAAAACGGTCCAGAGGGACAAAGCGACAAAGGACAGTCCTCCGTTCATTCTCACTGGCTTCTCAAATGGCTTCTCAATTCATCACTCCGCAACTCTAGCTCAGGACGAACACCAAAACCACCCTTCTGCCCTGTCTATGCCCTATATTTCCCAACAAAAATTTGACAATGAAAATAGGATGGGTCGTGTGGCTAGACCCCTTTCCCAGCCCCCTTTGGAAATTTTAGAGTGTCCCCTCTTGGTCTGATTTCCAAAAAAAAACGAAAAATATAGACTGATGCACAACCTTTCGTACCCTGAAGGTGATTCGGTAAACGAAGGTATCCCGAAATTTTGCTCACAAGTTGACTTCAAGTCTGGGGAAAGACACCCTTATAGCCAAAGCCGATATAAAAGATGCGTTTAGATTGATCCTAATTGATCCCATGGACTATCATTTGCTAGGTTTCACCCACTACTGCAGTCCTGTTTGGCACAGAGGTGAATACCATCAAAGGAGAAATCCGTCTCCAAGCTGATAAACTCACAAAGATTAAAGAAGCTGTAAGTATTGCAAAGAACAGGAACAAAATCCAGGTAAAACCCCTTCAGTCATTGCTCGGTCTGATGAATTTTGAGCGTCTCTAATTGTCCCTGGCAGGGCTTTCCTGCGCAGGCTAGTGAACCTGTTATGTCCAATGTCAAACTCTCTCCCTAATTTTTGGGTCAGGCTGACTATACAAGCCAAGAGGGATCTGGAGGCCTCGGACACTTCCCTCAGCTCATTCAACGGTCGAGCTCTGTTTTTAGACGCCCATGAAAAAACTTCTGTCCAGCTTGACCTCTTCACCGATGCAAGAGAAACAGCTGGTTTTGCAGCAATATTTAAATCGCACTGGTTCTTCCCAGCCCCCTCCAAAGCCTTCTTGGTCAAAAAGCTTTTGACAGGTTGGACAAAATTAAATTCAAAACGGGACCAACGTTTGCTCATTACTCTGCCCCTACTCAAACAAATCATCCAGGCGATACCAATCACCTTTAGCAGGCACTCATTCAGTCTCTACTATCAGCTATGTTCTTATTGGCTTTCTATGCGTTTCTACGTCTTGGGGAGATCTCCTCCTCTCCAAACCAACGAGACAATGCCATCCACCTAAAAGACATCTCCTTCCCAGGCCCTAACCTAAGAATAAAGATGTGCAACTTCAAACATGCCCCAGCGAACCATATAACGGTCCTGGAAGTGGAACCTAACCCACTCCATGAGTGCCCTTATATCATCTGAACAAATTCCTCTCTGTAAGGCCTAATCAGCCAGAGTCCTTGTTTATTTTTGCAGATGGTATCAGAGTATCTAGAAACTTCGTAAGCTCAGCCCTGTCAAAATGCCTACTCCAGGCTGGCCTTCCCACTACCAATTTTAAAACTCACAGCTTCCTCACCGGGGCTACCACACACGCCGCATCCATAGGCATGTCCGATGCCGCAATCATGCAGTTAGGGCGATGGAAAACTAAAGCTTTCCAACAATACATCCGTTTCCCAAAATTCAACACCTTTTAGCCCCCTCTTGCCCCTCCAGCGCTGACAGTACTTGACTGGGTGCTGGAGGGACTTTCCCTCTTTAGCTATCTCCCCAAGTTCTCCAACCATACCCAGGTTTGGTGCACCTTCTCCCTTCCCTCTTACTTATGGTGGGAAGACCTCTGCGGGGCTATAGCGATATCTGACCCACCATAAGCCTTACCATCAAATAAACTCAGGCAAACCATGGTTGTCCCCAAACTTTATTCTGTTACTCACATCTGGTATTATCTTAAGTTATGTGGACGTTACTGTGATTTGAAAACTTGGTACCACTTAATATTTATTGCAACTGTGATTTGTAACTTGTATTCGTCTCGTTTCATAAGTCTATCATATATGTACTTCTCTAGATTGTAATGTGTTCTCGTCATATTAAATGCCATTTTATAATCTTTGCTGTATTATGTGTTTGTGGGTGGTGGGCATAAAGAAACATTTTTTGTTATTGCCAAAGGTTGAAACAGAAAAACCGAAAATGGTTTATAATTTTCGGCCAATAACACTTACGTGTACGGATAATAAATTTGTAGCTGGTGAAATCGCTAGAAGGTTGCAGAAGGTTATCAAAAGTATTGTTTAATCAGATTTATCAAAATGTTCAATTAAGAGAAGACATTATTTGGCAAACAAAGATGTATTTATAAAGAGTGTTAATAGCACTAGATAATACTAAAGCATAAGATAGTTTGTCGCGAAAATGTATGTTGAAATATTACAATTTTGAAGGTGATTTTGTAAGAGGGGTGCATGTATTATACACGACAACAAAAAAAAGTGTGCAGAACGCAGGTAACAAATAGTTTGATAAAGGGCAAGGGATAAGACAGGGTTGTCAGTTGAGTTGTTTGTTTTTTTAAGTTGAAATCTTTTCCTGCAAGATCAGACAGGCGAGCAATTTTTGCGAAATTAAAAGTTAGGAAAACTCTGTACAGGATAAACGATTGTCTCCATACTCAGATGATCTTTCACTATTTTGTGGTGACCGTAAATCTATGAATGTAGCTATAGGTTTAGCAAGTATGTTTGAAGTCTTTTTCAGGCCTTTGGCTAAATATAACAGAGACAGAGGCCATATGGCTGGGGAAATGAAGGAATAAAGACGAAGGTTTAACGAATATAAATTGTATTGGTAAAACTGATCTGATACTCTGAAGGTCTTAGGTATATATTTTGCTAAAAATACGCTGCCGCGGATTTGAGAAAAATTTGGAGATAAGATAACAGAAATTTCACCATATTATTGCATTGGTTCACGGAAAGGACGAATGCAAGTAAATAGAAATGTTATCAAGCAAACGTATCTATATGGTGATTTAAAGGTGCCTAAATAAAGAAACATACATAATGTTATTTACTTAAAATGGATAACAAGTTAATTGAGAGTGATTCTGAGAGCACGTGGTTGCATATAATGGTAGATGGTTGATGCAACAATTTGGACCATAAGGTACAGATATGTTAATTAAATCATCTGGAAGTATTATGATTAAGATAAAAAGGAATTGTCGTATTATAAATTAAACATACAAAAATCAATTCAGTTATTAGACCTGGTTAGAGTTGGTTTGGAAATATTAATATTAGAACCTTTTATTGGCAAAGTATATGGAAACGTATGTACAATTCAACACGTTAGGCTAGACTGATAAGTTTCAATGGAAAACTGTACCAAATATTTACCCAACTACGATATTAATGCACAAAAATGGGTAAACGTGATAGTGACAACTGTGTCTTCTGCAAATTTTAAAAAAAGGTTGCATTTGAGCAGTTTTTTGTTGAATGTAAGTCTGTATAAATGCTATGGAATGAGATGGTATCAAAGTGTTATACATTCAATGGAAAAAAATTAAATTTTCAGTTACAGATAGATTATTTTGTTGCAAGCCATAATATTATAATGGTTATGTTAACAAGCTCTTATTTGTAGCCGAGCTATGCTTTAACAAATTTATATATAGAAACTATCCCAATCTCTTAATATTATTTGAAATGATTGTGGTGTCAGACAAATATAATACTTAAGTTGAAAGCGCCTTTTCAACCAGCCGGTGAGTTAAATGCGATGTAAAAGGTTTAAGTATGGATTAATATGCAATAGTAATTATAATAAAAATACAACCAACTGTCATGGCCACACCAGTGATCTAACCCGGGTCGCCAGCGGGCATAGCCGAGCCTTTTTCCTCGACTGTCAAGGATTTTAAGATGGAAAATGATGTTATATTCCCGACCTTGATCAGCTGATGGCAGGATTTGCAATTACCCTGTGTACCCTAGTAACGCGTAATACAGCTGGTATTCTTCTCAGCAAAGAGCACCGGCACGAAACTATGGCGAACAGTTAATTCGTACTCCTGTTATAAAAAAATAACACTTGTTAAACAAATCAGTAAGACAAACCACACGCGTTAAGTAAACGGCAGCCAGACGCATATATCAGACTTCAACAAAAGGTTTTTGCCGGTGAATACTGGCGCCCTCTGTAGGAGATTCGGGTTTTTATAAGCATACAAAAGTACAACGGGGTTTTATGAAATATAACATTTACCAGTTACGATTTGCAGAATCATATTGGCTTTTGACTGTCATTTTACGTTATAGACAAATAATTCATTGAATCAAATCTTTCTCTATAATACCACAGATTCCTAAAATTTAAAAAAAAACATTATATATGTATTTAGAGGCAAAAATCCGTACACGCAGCCACGCATCGTGGCAACATTTCTGTTGTGGTTTTGTATTCGAGTCAGAAATAAATTAAATGACAAAAAATGGTGAAAATGTGTATTATTCGTTCTGAAGGATATTCCGTATCCAGAAACGTAATAAAGTGAAATGAATATTAATAAAAAAATTATTTGAAAGTAATAGAAATAAAATGTGAAATAAAAGAGCGGTACCGCCATTGCGGGTACAGCGTCGATAGTGGGTGTTAAGTGCCATCAGTCGAGGCCCAGTTCCGCAATTTTGGTTTCAGGGCCATCAGTTTGTCAGATTGTGTTTCTAGATAACAACCAGTATACAAATTCATGTATACTCTAACTTATAACTTCAACCAATGAGAAAAATAACAATTTCGGCGTAGTCAATTCGGGTTAATACAGTGTCAGTTGTATCATATAATTATATATTTTCCTCATGCTGTTCCCATCATCAGCGTTTGATTTGTAAAGCGAAAACTAAAGGCTTAAACTGTCGAGAGGGATGCAGCTATCGTTATAAACAATAATATAAAGAGTTTTCCAAAATAAAAAAAAATATGTAAGCACAAATCCAAATTCAAGAAACATATTTACGGGAGTGCCGAAGCTAGAGTAACCAATCTATAACATTCCTTTCATTAATATCACGCTGTTGTAAAGCAATTACTGCTATACCTTTTTCTTTATTAAAGCTTAGGTGTCAGAAATGATCTACTTTTGTTGCAGAGAACTATTGGACGGAAAGGGTGTGGTATTTCTCAATTTATAAAACTGATTGTTTGCCTTTCAGGTTCTAGTTGTTACTGGTGTAAATATGTATGATCATTGAATCATCCTTTATATTATTATTTTAAATTAACAATTTTTTCTAATTGGTAAGAGAGGTAGCTTGAAAAAATGGAACCAGAAGTGGTTCATAGGATAAATTATAATGGTACCTTACTAGCCTTAATGCGCTGATGAGAGATTTGCATTGTCCTTGTTTAAATATTGGTAACATATATGACACCGTGTACGGTGAATTCACACCCGAATACAGATGGTTTTCTAAACATCCGAGAGCAGCAGCGCGTAACAAGCACATAAAGGGCGGAGAGTTAATATATTCCCTGTTGTTAGAGATAAATACGCCGTTTACCCGTTAAGATTAAAAAAATCTTGAGAAGCAAACGGCACCTAGTCAAACATTAAAGAGTAAGCAAGGCCTTTTTATTCAGGGAATACTGTTGCCCTCTACAAGAGATTAGAGTACTTATAGGCACTCTAACAGAAAAATATTTTGTCGCATGCTACAAAACTTTGTAACTCTAAAGGGGGGGGGGTTGCATTATACTTCTCTTTTTTTTAAATAAAAATCTTGGTAATATGCTTGGTAATATTACATATCCAGGGGGCGGAGGTTCAGCATGCGTCTTTGCATCTCAAAATGAGAGTAAACTAACGAGTGGCTATTAATATTATAGTATGAAAAAATTTCCGGAACATAAACATATCATTTTTGTTTCCTTACTGTACATATTCATTTACAATTTCTTTTCAAGATGATCTATACTGAAAATGTGATGAGACATCGAGAAAAACTTGATACAAGGAATACAAAAAGATTAATAAGTATATCCTAAAAATGAAACTTTTACAATAAAATCCAGATAATTTTATTCTTGTTGACTGAAATCTTGAATCTCTCCTTTTAATATACACACACTATATATGTTAATATAATATTCCCATCAGCAGTGAACCGACTTTTCTGTGTATTCTTGTTCAATTTCTTCGTACAACGAACCAGCATGGCTATTCATTCATCTCTTTATATAATATACTAGCTGATAAAAACCAGGTAAACCGGGCTTTTTACCGGGGTTTGGGAGATATATTTACTAAGATATTGAATGTTGGCTTAGTTAATGTTGTAGAAGTTAAAAGAAAATATAGATTTTTAATGGGGTACTCTCGAAATACGATATGTACAAATATTTTTTAATGTTATTTTGTGGCGCTGTGCTCGTGGCAAAAATTATACCCCGGTATGTTTACCTTGAAGACCTGGTCAGTGATGGTTTAGGCCTACATTGCGAACCGGAATGAGACGCGATGTCATACAGTGTTTCGTTGATATTTGACTGGTTTCTAACGTTTGACTTATAAAATATATAGGTTGATGTGAGGAACACATGACAGATTAATTATATGTACGTTGCAAGGAAACTGTTCCTGAAGAAGGAAAACGAAAAATATGCATACATCGTAATTAAGCAGCAGAAGCGGACCCAGCGGGACTCCATGCAGTGGGTCCGTATTCCATTTTCAGCCATTTTCGCAATCTTTTTTTCATCGTATCAGGCAAATTTTGAGGCCTGAAACCCCCGCCACCACCCCAGCCCTGTTCCTGAAATTGGGACCTTGAATTAGGTTTCGTCATTAATCCTCCTGGGTTGAAATGTCCATTTCATAAAGCGAGAGACATGTGTTTTCTCTTTTACTGACCACGCATGTGGGTCAAATCCCTCATTGAAAGCAAGCGTTATTCATATGAACAATAGTCCTTAGTGTTAGAGGTTAAGTGACCACGATGCACGCATTCCGGTGATTGCCGAAGGCACTGAGTTCGGCTGTGCTCGATAAAAAAAACGGAAAAATCATTAAAAATTATATGTATATTAAAAATTATTTATTTTCATATCGCCTATGTCACTGCGGGGATAATAACCTTTAAAATGATGTATGGCAAAATATTGTACACAACGCGGGTTTAGAGAACATTGCGAACAAACGTGAACCGAATTCCTTTTATAAGTATTAGATGCCGCACACCAGATAAGGCAAGCAATTTTCCCTGCTGCATGCAAAAGTTGGTGTGCCAACACGTAGTTAGTAATACTCCGACGTCACAACCGTGACGACACTTTGCTGGATCTATTAAAGTGTGCAAGTACGCAGAGGGGTGGGGGATGTGCTGTATTTCAGTGGATGGAGTAAGCGACCGGCAATCGTAAGGTCATGGGTTCGATTCCCATCAGCATTGAACCGACTTTTCTGTGTATTCATGTTCCATTTCTTCGTACAACGAACCAGCATGGCTATTCATTCATCTCTCTATATAATATATGCCACACATCATATAAGGCCACCATTTCTCCCTGCTGCATGCAAAGTTGCTGTGCCAACACATGTAGTGGGTAGTACCCTGACGTCACTACCGTGATGTCACTTCGCTTGTTCTATAAAAATGTGCAAATACACAAAGGGGTCGGGGATCTGCTGTGGCTCAGTGGATAGAGGAAGCGACCGGCAATCGTAAGGTCATGGGTTCGATTTTCATCGGCAGTGAGCCGACTTTTCTGTATATTCTTGTTCAATTTTATATAAATATATATATATACCCAGATATTCCTGGTGCAACGCTCCTCATTCAGTAAATAAAGGCTGCGCCCCTGATATGACTATATATTCTTAAATATTAGAACTTTCGCCGTTTTCTTCCCTGCTGTGAAGAGATATTTTGCAACACTACTGGTATACTGTGTCAAAAGTTTAACTTTTCCGTAAACCAATTATCACCCCATTATACATAAATATGAGAAAAGGTGTGTTTCAGTGTCACAAAAGGTGCATCAAATTTATATAAACTTTAGTTTAGAAAACATCTAAGGCTGAGGAGCAAATTTAAGCATACGTCCATAATTTAACCCTCCAAAGTACAGAGATATCTCCATTTATTCCACAATTTAATGATATAATTACTGCAAGTATTACATCTTTTATACGTTTCCAAAATGATCCGCTTGCAATCAGTAGATTGCAATCAGTAGATTACAGAGCACAGAGTACAAATAACCTTGCAGCTGCAGTTGTTACCTTACAAATATGTGTGAACATATTAACAATGACTTCTACCTTATTATTTAACCTCAGATAAACTCCTGTACTGAAATGGCTTAGAGAGAAAGCATCAAAAGGCTTGAATACAGTGTATCAAGAATTGATTTCAAGATGATAAATGATGTTTCACAAAACTTACGACATGTGTCAAAAATATGTATAACTTTATTAAACAAATGCCTTACATCTCTCGCATGTTACGTCCTCGCCTACCTTAATATAATAAGCATATGAACATGGAAATCAGATCAAAATTAACCACTAGATACAAGTCACGTACCATACAAAGACGGTAGCGACACCTAACGCAGTAGTTAGGTGTCACATAAAGTTATGTCTCATAATTTTCTCTCCTGTCTACAGTTTCACAAAACTTACGACATGTGTCAAAAATATGTATAACTTTATTAAACAAATGCCTTAATGGTGAGTTAAAGCAAATTTGGCCCGAAAGGGAACCGACAAAACATATAAAGCAAAATAGTACTAAACTATACCCTTATAGCATTGATAGCACATGTAAGCAACTGTTATGCCAACAACGAAATGGTGCATCCATTAATAACTACACAACAACAAGAAAAGGACCATGGATATCTGGTCCATCAACATAAAACTAACGAACGCCAATCGTAATAAAACTAATGATGCTGGAAAAGTTTATCGGTATAGTCCGTAGGTGGACGGCTGTTCACATAATGCTCAAAAAATACAGAAGGTGTTTTCCAACGGCCAAGGCGTCTAACCACATCTGGATCAGTATTGTTATCAATGGCTATGGTGGCCCCTGTAGGCCGGAAGTCCTTAGCACTGTATGAACGACCACCCAAGCCTGCCTTTTTAATGGCGTCGTTCAAAATTTGGGCCACTGTGTCAGAGGAAATTGGTCCATGTGGTAGTTTGAGCGATAAAAACAATGGTTTTTTATCCACAGGTCTAATATCCTCATTTCTGTTTATGTAACTGCCTAAAACGCGCACTGGATCAATTTTCGCCGGCTGAGCTTTAGGCAAGTAGACGTCAAAGCCTGAACGGTCGGTATCATTTTTCACACCAAAGAACGTGATGGTCATACCACCATCACTATGAAACTGAACATTGTTGGTGGAGAAAACTAATGGCTCTGGTTTCTGCAAGGCTGAATTGAAATATGTACCATGTGGGGCCACATCGGAGGGTCGTAACATCACGGCTAATGCAAGCAGAGTTAGCGCCTTCAGTCGTAGATCTTTGAGGGATAAGGCAGAGTCCTCAGGCCAGTTCATAAACAGTTTTACAAAAGGTTCAACTGGCATCACATGTGACCTCCCCCGTGGTTCAGTAGTAGCTGCCTTCACTAGTGATCTTGTAGAGAATAGTCTCAAGGCTTCCTCATCTGTTACATTTTTTATACCAAATGCTTTATACAGATGAGATATGGCGGATAATGCAGTACTGATGGCTGAACGTGGCCTGGCTGAAGCATCACTAATATGACAGAGGAAATCCGCCACCACAGCATCAGAGCTTGGTGGGAATTCATGTCCATGATCGAAACAGAATTGCCTAAACTTGTTTATCATTCGATTGTACGCAGCGAGTGTACTGGGCATCCAAGCAAACTGAAAACGTGACAGTGTATTATTATGCCAGCCTTTGCTGCTCAAGCGTTCGCGCCAGACACTCTCCAGGCAAAGATCTTCCACTTGGGATTGTGGAATGGTTCCGGAACACCGTCCCTGTGTCTGAACAGTACAGAGTGGCGTGACATGGGAATCCTTACAGGTAGGGTGGTCGACATCGCTTGAAGCTTTCGATGAAATGGTTGCGCTGGCCACCATGGAGCAATTATAGTAGCCACCGCTTTCTGCTCCTGAATGATCTGTAGTATATTTGGGAGCAGTCTGAATGGGGGACATACCCAGTTGTTGTGTTGGCTCCAGTCTTTTTGGCTGAGGGCATCTACCCCCGCAGAATGTGGATCCCTGAATCTGCTGTTGTACATAGGGACTTGTGTATTGTTGAAGTCGGCAAATCTGTCGATCGTGTTGGGCCCCCATTTCTCGTTTAGTGCTTTGAAAAGTGCTGGATGAAGTGACCAGCTGTATCGGTCCTTTACGCGGGAAAGGGTGTCGGCCTGGACATTGTCCACCCCTCTCAAGTATCTCACTGTGAGAGAGATATTGTATTTCATGGCCATACTCCATATCGCTCGGGATACCTGTGTGAGTGCATGGCTTGGCCCACCTTGAAAATTGATGTTCGCGACGGTACTGACGTTGTCGGAGAGAACTTGTACGGTTTTGCCACTCAGTTCTGTTTTGAATGACAGCAGGCCCATTAGTACCGCCATCATTTCCCTTATATTTGATGGTTGGTTTGTCATCCAATTGTCCCAGTGACCTGCCGCCTCCTGCCCGAGGCAAGCAAATCCCCATCCTGTGGAACTGGCATCGGAGACTGCTTGTACATCCACCGTTTTGGGCAGAGTCAGCTTTCCATTCCAATGGTCTATAGTGTGGAGCCAGTACGATAGATCCTGTTTGGCCGCTGTATCGAGACAGAGTTCTGATTCCCCAAGTAGTTTTCTGTTTGAGGATCCGGTAAACGTTTCTGAGCAACAATTTTGCCGGCAACACTACCCGAGACATGGATATACATTGTCCAGCAACCTTAGCCAGAACACGTGCAGTGATATTTTGTCTATTCAGCACTCTCTGAATATCTTTCTTAATTCTCCTCACCCGTTGAGAGGTTACTTTAATTATAGGCACACCTTCACGCGTATCTGTCAGTATATTATATCCAATACACACTTTATTGGTAGCTGGAACAAGAGAGCACTTTTCAAAGTTAATAAACCATCCCAGACTTTTAAGTGTATCTACTAAGGTCACCTTGTCTTTCTCAATATGACTTTCTGATGACATCAGCAAAAAATCATCCACATAGTTAGATAAACGTAGATTGCAAGGCTCTTGTCGCAAGTGCTGAACCACAAATCGGGTAACCTTACAAAAGTAGTAGGGACTGAAGTTGGCACCAAATGGGAGCACATTAAACACAAAGTACCTGTTTTTCCATTCAATGCCTAGATATTTTCTGTGATCCTGCCTAACAGGAATATGATAAAATCCATTTTTTAAATCCAGGGAGATTAAATAGTCATGCTGTTGAATAAGTTCACCTACAACTTCAATATCCTCATATCTAAATTTACATGGTCTGCAATGTTTATTTAATTGTCTTAAATCCACAATAAGCCGCAGTTTTCCACCTTGCTTTGGCACAACACCAAGACTTGATACACAGTCCGGACGTTGATGTATTTCCGATATCACATTACACTGAAGCAATGAATTAAGTTCCTGTGAAATAAATTGTCTATGATGAGCTGGCAAGCACCGGTTGCCAATATGGAACGATGGTGGTTCGGTGCAGAATGGAATTGTTACTCCTGTTGTATGCCAATTAAGTATATAGTCAGGTGCATTGATATCCTCCCAGGCTGTCACCCGTGTAGACAGTGATGCGGCTTTAAATTCGCTCATTCATAGAGTTTTGAGTTGAAGATGGAGAGGGTAACTGATCACTGTTACTCACAAATTGTCTGTAACGGCTGTCTCTGTCTCTTTGCTGGAACGATCTACCCCTGTTGAACTGTCCATATATGCCACCACGGTTATAATCCCGGCGCTCACGGTCAAGGCTTTGTGTAGGCTGGGAATGTGCAACAATCTCTTGAGCGAGCTTGAGGTCCTGAAGGTCGGCCTGTGAGAGGCCTGTAGTTGCAGATTTTATTCGTCTGTAATTTTGTGCTACGTCTCTAGGATTGTCGTTAGCAACTACCAGGCAGCTGTATTCACACTTTAAATACTCCAAATGCGCCCTTAAGACAAGTGTTAGATCTTCCACCTCTACTGACGGTTGGCAGCAGCTTAACAATTTGAGGCCAGTCTCAATATAACGAGCCGACTTGGAAACCACTCTTGAAACATTCTGGAAGTCTTTTTTGAAACCTTTGTGGTTATCCTTCAATACAAAGTCTGGTTCAAGCCGTATATTCTTTAAAGAGCCATTTAGTGCCCAATACTTAGTCTCTACGTCAGATTTATCAGTAGCTGCGTCGCCCTGTAATGCTGGGACAACGGGACCACTGTCCCCGAGGTTTGTGGCTGTTATATGCCTGCGGGCTGGGGCAGCCTCACTACCCCTTGGCTGGGCTGTTGACGATGTCGCATTAATTTGACAACTCTCAGTCCGATCTGTATGCAGGTGGTCTACAACATTAATCTGATTAACAGTTGAACGGTCTGTAATCTCATATCTGGCTTCCGTATTATCGCCCACCGGCTCACTCACCTGCTTAGTGTCAGTCTTTATAGCGGCTAACTCCGCGGAAAAGGCGTTCTGAGTGTCCTTAATCTTTCGAATTTCATCCAGAATCACTTTCAATGCTTGAGATGTGGGCAGCTCATTTAAATCAGCCCCCTTTTCATTCATGTTAACGTAATTGGTCTATCACGGCGAAGACGTACCATACAAAGACGGTAGCGACACCTAACGCAGTAGTTAGGTGTCACATAAAGTTATGTCTCATAATTTTCTCTCCTGTCTACAGTTTCGTTTCCTACCTTGATCAGCTCATTGGAGGACTTGCAATGTCCCTGTGAACCCTAGTAACGCATTTATACAGCTGGTGTTCTCCTGAGCCAAGAGCACCGGTACACAACTAGGACGAAAATTTAATTCATACTCCTGTTATAAAAGAAATAAACAATTGTAAAGACATTTAAAAATTACAAAACGGATTAAATAAATGGCAGCCAGACGCATATATCAGACTCCAACAAAAGGTTTTTTGTCGGTGAAAACTGGCGTCCTCTATGGGAGACGAGTTTTTATAAGCACTGAAGAAACAGAATGGTCATTCAAAGTAGTTCAGTGAACCCATCCAGCCCCTAGTGACGCCTGTGGAAGAAAAGTACCGCCCGTTTCGGTGAAGTACAGCTAGCCGGCATCCATTGCTGCCGGCTTCGGCTATAATGCTGCCAGTCGGGGCCAAATGCCAAAGTCGGGATCTAGTGCAACCAGTTGGGATCAATTTCCGCCAGTCAGTGTCAAGCACTGCAATTTGGGACCAGGGTCGCCAATTATGGTTTAGAGCCTCCAGTTGAGGTTCAGTGCCACTATTCGGGGCCCAGTGCCCCATTGCGGGTTCAGCGCCTTCAGAGGGGGTTAAGTTCAGCCAGTCAAGGACCAGTGCCGTAAGTTTTGGTACAATGCAACCAGTCGGAGATGAGGAAGATTTTGTTTCCAGGAAACAACAAGTATATAAAATTCATGTAAACTTCAATTATAATTTGTATCAATGAGAACAAAAAATTACCAATTAAAGCGCAGTCAAATCAGGTCAATCAAGGGCCAGTTGCATCACATAATTGAATATTTTTCTTAAGCTGTTCCCCACATCAGCCTTCGATTTGTAATATAATTTGATAAATAATCACTGACGGTTGTACAATCACATTTGCTTAGTATTACATTTTGTGTTTAAAACAAATAATCTTTGTTTTTCATCCTGTATATTCTTGAAATTTTTAGAAAATTGAAAGGTATTTTTCTACACATATACTTAGTGAAGTTATTTCTGATGTGGTTTTCTCATTAAGTCAGATCAACTGCAGAAATAACGATATTAAAAATACATAATTAGTAAAAGTCTGAACATGTATTTCGCGTGATCTCACGAATTAATTTTGATTATTCTTTTGACACTAATAGGCGTTAATGGTGGCTTAACATTACGAAGTGTGTGTCTGAAACTCGACAGTATAAACAAATTTTTGGTATAAGCTTAAAGACTGGCAAGAAATAATTCTGGTAGGAGCTTTTTTGTACAATGTTTCCGGTTTTCTATTTTCAGATGACAAGCAACATGACAGGGTTTAGTATCTAAGTATTCTAGCGGTGAAGTATCAACGATAAGGCATGGGACTTTCCTGGGCAAATGGTTAATCTTAAACAAAAAGGCTTTTTTTTAATTTTTCAAGTATTCTTTTGCAACATATCTACGGCAGTTTGATAAATTGTTCCCGGTCTGTTTTTCATAAGATGATTTTATTACTCAGGTCTCAATGGTTTGGAAATAAATCTACATATCTGAGGTGGTAGGTCTTGCTTAACTTACTTCTGTAAATAAACGTACCCGTCGGTTTCTTTTGAAAATACAATAGGCAGTTACGTGCTGGTGGCTGTAGCGCTTCGGTCAGCTTTGTCTCATTTATAATATGATCTCTTTTTTCACATTTATAATATTTTTTTTATTGAGTGTAAGATGTTCTCAACTCTACGAAACCTAGCACGGTAATTTTAACCCACTTACATGTAAATAGTGCGGACTGGCGAATACAAGACGTTTAAAATATTATAAAAACTAGTGAAACTTTTGAAGATTGCAACCTCTGACATTCATGTACTGAGACTCTCATGGTACACACAAAAACCTTTTCCATACCAATAGCGCCACCTGCTGGAACCTCATAATCATATCTTGCTGTATCTCACAGGAAAAAAAGTGGAACACTACCTTTTATTAATCATTACCATAAATCTTTAGTCCGTCGTTTTGAAATAACAAACTTGTGGAATATCCAGAGTTGATTAGATTTTAAAAAAAAGCTGTTGGGTTACATATAATCTGATTATATAAGTAGCGACATTCTCTTTATATACCTAAACAACTAAAACGGTAGAATTACACCAAAATTTTCAGGAAACAAACGAAAAGCCGTACAAATTCAATATATATATATATATATATATATATATATATATATATATATATATATATATATATATATTCCATCTATATCTTTTAAAAGTATACTGCCTACAATTAACATTTACTTGTGATTGAGAAACAATAATTTCAATTAAAACAAAATCTGGTGTCGCAATTTCTCCTGCGAACACTGGCAATTCCCAATAGATTGTAGGATAATTATCATTTCCAATATTACTGTATTTTTTCTCAAATATTAAGTCTAGACAGTTGAACAGAGGGAACAAACTTTCTAATAAATCCTTGAGTGAGGTAATCCTGTAGCCAGGATGGCATGTAACTGAAGGGGATGTAAAATAGACGACATTTTAAGCCACAGCTGTAACGTTTCTTCGGGTTCAGGCCAAACAGTGCGTGGAAGTAGGCGTCCACCACTTCATCAACATTTGGGTTGGCGCTTTTGCTCATTCGGATCTTGTGGATTTCGACAGCTGAAAGAAGACATTGTTCATGTTGAGTATTCTTTAAATATATGCACAAGTTCATATAATGTACACCACGACAAAGCAATTTTCTTTCAACTGTCACTAGATTTACAATTTTGAAATACAAAATAACAAAGTTTCGTCCACTGTTTTATTGCACATAACCACTAAATAAAGTGTATGCTATCATAGTGAACGTAGTGTTGAATGTAAAATACTCAAACTATAAACTGGCCACAATGGTATTTTGCTTATTGAGGTAAGAAGTTCGGAAATATGAGGAATCGATATTGCATTGTTCAATTACCTCGACGCAATTGAGTTTTAAGGGTAGAATGATTTATTCCTGGATTCTATATACCAGAGCACAGGGTGCACATATTGCAGATCACAGGAAAATCGTTTCAATTGCTTATCTGTCACAGTCTAAACACATCTCACATCATCTCTAATATCGAAATTGTAATTTGTTCTTTGAAAAATAAGGGTTATATACGTACCTTTTTCACTTTAAATGGCAGCTTCCACAATCGCAACATATCAAGCACTTTACTACAAAACAATTTTAAAGTACTTCAAACTTTTATAGAATGGCCAACAATGCCTTTTATTTGTTTATTAAATATCTCCTGCTACAGCTGATGTAGTCGTCTGAATCTCTTGCGGCCCTACTAAGTATAAATGACGGTATGAGATAGTAACATGTGGGGTTAAAATGTTTTTCAAAATGTAACCATTGAGACAGATAAACAGAAGTACAGTTGTCACTGGGATAGCTACCTTTATCGACATAATCCGGTCCCAGTAACGTCTGGTCCTCCACCGGAAGTCGGTCATAGCCTCGTTGTATTCTGATACGTGCTGGCCCCTCGTCTGTGATCGGAGTAGCAAACAGCCCAGGTTCGATTATTGCTACATTAACGCCATACCTTTTCATATAGGGCCTGAAAATATATAGAGCGTTCCTTATATATGTCATATAAACGTGTGTGTATGGATCGGAATGTCATACGAATTTGTAGCTGTCCCGAATTTGCAGCGATATATGAAGATAACCAGCAGCTGAATGTAGCAAGTGGCTCAGCGAGAGAACAAACGGACAAAAAATTAGAAAGCTTGGTGCTAACTTGTCGCTGAGAACAACATTTTTATCTGTATTCCTTTCCCTAAAACAAAGTTTGATGTATTAAGGACAGCCTGTAACGGTTTCATTGTTTTCTGGTGGTAATTGTTGGAGTCCAGCAAACCTTGTAATAATATATCCTCTTGATATTTTCATGTCATAATGTCTAAACCCTCGTTTAAACTGATAGTATTATCTACACCTAACCAGGCCTTGATCATATTATTCAGACTGTATCAGATATTGGTCATTTCTTCCATGCCTATGGGCATGGTGAACATATTATTCCTCGTGGTTGCCCTATCCAGAATAAAGCCCATGCTGATCATCGTATCCAGAAAGAAGTCTCTGTTAATCACAATGAGCTTAGGTCCGGATATGACGACCAACGTGAGCTGAGTTTGGATATGATGATCACTTTGAGTTTAGGTCTAGATATGGTTATCACCATATAGTATGGATAAGATGATCAAGGCTTTGTTAGGTTTAGATAATACTTTCAGTTTAATCATCAGATTAGACATTATGACATAAAAGTATAAAGTGGACATTTTATTACAAGGTTGGCTGGTTATCATCATATCCAGACCTGGGCTCATGGTGATAATCGTATCCACACCTGAGCTTAATGGGATTATCATATCCAGATCTTAGCTAAGTGTGATCATCATATCCGGACCTAAGCTAATGATCATCATTATTCATTTCAAATCACAGCCCTGTCATATTATTTAGACCAAAATGTGTCTTAATATAGATCTGAGTCTGATCTGATTATAATATTTCATAGGGTCACCCTTTCATATTATCTATACCTAGGTCACTCTTATTATATTATCTATATTATGTTATCTTATTATATTATAATATCTGTAATCATATAAACTGCACCTACTATTTCCTTGATCACTAAATCTTTACACAATATGACAAAGGACGTGTTACCTAAGATCACCCTTTTTAATATTTTTATGATAAAGAAGATCCTGATAATATATCTTATACCTAGGATCACAATAATACTATAAAGACCTAAGTCTAAAGCAAAGTTAATGTTGGAAGTTTGGCTTCACTTTGGTATCAAGAAGTAGCTCATCTGAACTGCATCATCCAAACGAGTCAAAGACAGGGCCTCACAGACAACCCCCCCTCCCCTCCCCCCATACCGTCCCCCTTCCCCTCTAACCTACCTCAATTCTTCCAGTCGTCAGTTCAGGCCGGATAGTTTAAAATATCAGTCCCACTTTCGGCAATTTGTAAGACAGCGCTAACATGTTTGTTTATCCAATAATCACCAGAATTTAAGTGAACAGTGAACCGGTACATTTAGGAGTTTGGACTCAATTTCCATACACAGTTTTAGGGATTATTTGAAAATTATCAAGTAACAGGCATAATATTGCTGTCAGAAGGTAAAGCATGTTAAATTTCCTTAATGTGGCGTAGAATGTGTTTTTGTTTTAAAGGAATTTGACCATTTAGCGGGAAAAGTCTCCGTATCTGATCTGACAGCTGGAAAAAAGGACTGTGTCATTTTCGTTCTGGACGCTGACGGGCTGGGGGCGGTTGGTGGGGTGTTGAGTGTTTGTAAGGCCTGTCTGAGCCCAGTTCTGTACTACATTCAGACTTAATAAAACTTAATCAAACAGAACAGAGCTAACCTCACCTGAGTCCGTCTGAGAATGACTCGACGCCATGTTTGCTCACATGGTAAGGCATGACGTGCACACCAGCGTTGACTCTTCCGGCGGCACTGGAGGTATTGACTATCCTTCCCTTGGTCTTAGCAATGAGAGGCAGGAACTGCAGGGTTACATCCACCAGCCCTAACAAGTTCACGTCCAGCACAGCCTGGAAATCTTGTCGGAGTCTGTACTCCAGAGGAACGTCTATCACTTGGACTATACCGGCGTTGTTAACAAGGCCCCATAGGCCTGAAAATAATAATAAAAAAAGTTTTTAAACAATTTTCAATTCGTCTTAATTTGAAGGACAGACAACTCCCTTAAAATGTTTCCATGCATAATTCAGTCATCACCAATTCAATAATTAATTTAAACAGTAATAAATAATAATATATAAGATTCTTTTTGGCTTTACCTTTATTTGGGCCAAGCTTATCCACAACAAACTGATGAGCTTTTTTGATGCTGTCAGTATTGGACACATCCATCAGAACAGTCTCCAGACGAGATGAGGTACAGCTCCGTAGTTCATCAGCTCCCTTCTGTGTGTAACAAGCTGCGAACACCCGGCATCCTAAACCATCCAGTCTTTTGGCAAACTTGTTCCCAAAACCACTATCACAGCCCGTTATGAAGATAGATTTTAAAGACATGTCACTAATCAGTGGTTTTCTCCGGAAATGCTCCACAACAAAATGTAGTACAAGGAAAAGGCCGAAATACAACACACACTCCAGCACCATGTTGATTATTCTAAAAAGAAGTACAAAATAACCTGACAATTCGAATAGAATATTAAACCATATGTATTTTATATGTGTTTGTATCATTCTTGATTCATATTAAAATTTGAATGATTAAACTGAATAGTCATGACTAAGGACTACATTTATAAGTAAAATAATTATGTCTCATTGTAAACCTTATTCAGACTAGTCATGACTCGGTACTTCATCTGTAAGTAAGATTAATTATTTTCCAGTGTATACATTATTTAGACTCAGATTAGTAAATGTTTATGTACATCTGCGTAACTTGATGTGGCCTGAGGGCATATCAATTTCATAATAAAGAACCTATAAAATAGCAAGGGGTCAAGCTTGTTAACTTGTCTGTGCTGGATTATCAACTCAACCACGAAGTGATCACCATTTTTCATAGCTCGGGTAAACATTTTCTTGCTAATGCAATATTTTCTGGACATGCACAGAGTCATTTGATCACTCCTACTGTTGTTATCCCCTCATCCCCTCATACCCACAAAAAAAGTTTTGCTGTGATGATGTGGACACCTCAGTTCAAAATTATCCCAGCAAACAATCACATGAATTTCAGCGGAATTGATGTGATCATCCCTGGCTGAAGTTTAGAATGAAAACTCGCAACAAATCTTGGCTGATACGATAAGATTAATTATCTGAAATGTATCCTGTTCAACATACAGTGTGGCTAAAATGATGTGATCCCTGTCTATAGTTACCCCATAAGAAAGCTTGGTTAATGAAGCGGATACAGGGCCTCTCTATGACAGTTCTTGCGTGGATATGTTAACACAAATGTCTACAGTTACCCATCTCAGTCTTAGTTATCTTGAAAAAACAGGAACCACAACTGTAAGAAATTAACCTCGCCGACAATCTTAAACGAATTAATGTTACCACAATTATGTATAGCTATCCATAGAGACACAGTTATATTCAGTTGATGTTAACGGAACCGTAACATAAATGTTTAAACATAAATAACCACTGCTGCGAATCCTTTCCCTCGCCAACAAATTTGGGTTGAAAGACTGGCCAGCTACCCATAGTCATCACAGCGCATGGAACTGACCTTAACTAAATGTATAACCTGTTTCTCGCTACGGGTGAGTAAAATTTGAATGAATCGCCGATAAACGGGGCTATTTATACATTAACCTCTGTGAATAGTTCAGGTGAGTAAAACTATAGTATACAGTAGTAAACGACACGGTGCTCTTATATATTCTTACTCTATATTAGGCAAACTGTTTGTGCATTTCTACCGTATGTCATGGCTGTTTAAATATAAGTAATAGCAGTATTCGTATATATATGAAGTTGTGTTCTCTCATGTTTTAAGTGTCTTATGATTGATTTAGGCTACATTAACTTTATTACTGAAGTAAATCCTCGTAGTATGTTTGACATCATTCACTATTATTCTTAGCCGTGTGTACAGAAAACTTGCAGTCCAGAACTCTCTACTGACTGGCCGTATGACTCACCTTTAAAATATGTAAATATTTCTAGACCCCCATCCCCCCAAAAAATCACACAGAGGTATAAATAGTTTCCAGGCTTTTAATAAAATTATTTATCCTAAAACAACTTTTTCTCTGTATTATGAGTAGGTTTTTCCCCTATTTTTATTTATGCGATCATATATATATAATATATGGAATAGATTGAAGAATGTTATTAACATGGCTACGAGGATTACTGTTATTAAATCACATCACATGTTATATCCTTCTTTTAATATGTTATAATTGAAGATTTGAGTCACACGGCAAACAATTTTTTAACTAATAAGTTAATAGGTCTTAAGTCTAAGTTATGTCTTAATTCTTTTTTTTAATATTTAACTTAAGCAATCCGGTCAGATGAAATACCACTTTAATACGTATCTAGTTAATTTCTATAAAAATATTATTATGAACTTATCAATATAATTAATACGGAGTTGGTTTTTTTCTAAACCACGGTTTACCTGCTTCCGTTCGGAGTTAACTCTCCGAATTCGGCAGACGTATCGTTCGTGTGCTCTTCTAGGACAAGTTTGTCTTATTTTGCAGGATTATGCCCTATTAATAATTAATAATTTATAATTTTAATATTTCCCCATTAGTCGCCCCTATTTCTTTTGTGCTGCAAGGTCCTCCACGCCTGTGACGCTTTTTCAGGAGGCGCCTCGGGGATTTTTACTGGCCTATTAAGACCGTGGCCAGCGTGCATGTCCTGCCCAAAAAGGCATTTCCGTGCAATACGCGGTCACGCGGGTCCACTATAATCCTCACTGATCCCCCATATCCATTGTAACGCCTCTAAAGGAATTTATTCTCTCAAAGGAAGTAAAGGTATCTGATGAAATGACCGCATGACTCCGCTTTCAATGCGAGGGCTTTTCAGTTTGGTCAACACTTTGCACTGAGTTCAGTGATTTGACGACCGTTTGACAAATTCTTTTAGGGGTTACAGGTATGTTGATTTTTATACATTCAAAAATATCTTTTTAGATAACCATAGTTTCAAATATTTGGCCAAGTCATGTGTCATGAAGTTTTTTTTTTTTCAAAAAGAGCCCCACAACTTAATTATCCTTCGGATTAGGTGGGGTGGGGTGAGGGGGGGGGGGGGGGGAGGGTTCACATATATTTGTTCACCTTGCGAGTGGCAGAACAAATAAATACGAATGGGTAGCTTCCACAGGGGGACAAAGTAATGGTCCTTTGTCATAATGGTTTATAAGAAAATATATATTGTGTTGATTCGTATTACCTCCAAAATGAAATGGAGTATTGATATGTCTTTACCCTAACCCTCGCTAAATGTTCAGCAGAACATTTTTCGCCTGTCACGTTTTTTCAAGAGGGCACCTGTAATCCCCGCCGGACCCAATACCATTATATCGAATGTAAAGGAATTTTACTCTGTCAAAAGGAAGTAAAGATTTAAATTTAAGCATGGAACACATGTCCACATGAATCATTAAATAAGGAGCACTTTTCCGTTGAGTGGACACAAAGAGCTGAGGCCCTTTACACGATCACCGTTTTATAGGTTTACAGGTATGTTGATTTTTAAACATTCAGAAGGATCTTTCCATGATAACCACGGTTTTAATAGTTCGGTCAATTATTGGTTGTTTGAAAAAAGTTTTTTTCAAAAGAAAGCCCGGTGGGATTGCATACACTTCTGAGGGTCCTCAATCTTTTGGGGACTTTGAAACCCCCGCCAGAATCTACTAATCAGTCGTTCGTTCTTACGTGCACGTTTCATGTAAAACATCGTCATGGTTTAGAAACACGCGTTCACCAGGCGAGTGGCAGAACAACTGCATACGAATTGCATACTCGGAGACAAAGGAAAAGGCCCTTATAATTATTCATTTGTGGAATAAAAAGTTTAAATAACTTGAGTTTAATCGATTTAATAAGCTTGCCATAAATCATATATATTTGCTTTTTATTTTTAGAAATGTAGCATTAGCATATCTTTTTAACACTTTGAAGTGTTTTGCCAACTTTACATATAAACTTAAATGAATAAAAAGAGGGCAATATTTATATATGAGTCAATAAAATTTTATAAAGCGACATTTTCTTGGCACTATTGACCCAGGTATTATGTTCCTTAGGTTGAAGCAAGGTGAAAAATATGTAAATTTAATTTTTAGACACCGTGCGACTCTTATTTAAAACCGTTACCAGTATTAAATATTCTTTATATATCCTTTCCCATTTTGTAGATATTTCTGTTTTATTATCATGTTTATTAAGGTGCTACAGAGAGCAAAACCGTAGAATGGATACTCTAATTTAAGTTCATATGTTAAAATTATTTGGGAATGAATACATGTATTTCTATTAGTTGTTAATATTGAGGTAAGGTATGTTAAATAATCTGTCCATGCCAAGTGAAAGGTATTGGTCATACATGATATTTCTACCAACTTGTATAATATTGAGATACAAAGATTTAATTATCACATTGAATTATGCTATTCCAAAGATAACCGACTTGCTATGTAAATGTAATAATGTGGAGATGTGTTTTATTTAAGTAAGTATATATATATATATATATATATATATATATATATATATATATATATATATATATATACAGGTGTCTGTTTTATTGTACGCAGGAGTGAGTGTTACATGTGCCTGTTGACATTCTGATTCGTGATAGGCAGGCCCCAGTTCGTTGCTATGGGAACCTCGCTTGTTTGGCGCTGGCTCGCGTGTTGGGTCTGATGCGTAGAGACACAGCGTTCTTTGAAATTATCCTTTCTAGAATTTTCGGGTGAGAAGTTATAAATAAGTGGCTGTGTTTAGAGCCGGCAGAAAGGAAAATACCAGCGAGCACTAAGAGTGTTACTTTCTCATCAGTTTTGGGACCTTTTCCGATAATTGCAGTGGTGTCAGATATTCAACGGATTTATATATACATTTAATACGGACTGTCTCCAGTTCTGCCTTTGGATTATTACTATTTACGATGATTATTTATGCTAAAGGACTCTTGTTGAGTTGTGACAGTGGTGGTATCCAGATATCAAGGTCTAGGAGCCGGACACTCTGGTACTGTACATTTTTATTGTCATACTATGTAACTGTAATGATTTAGTGCATTGTAATGTTAGGATTATTTTTTTAAAATAAATTATAATTATTTGTTAACCAAAAACCGCTGACTTCTTTATTCATTCCTCTAGACATGATATGTTGTTATAAGGTTCCATAATATATATATATATATATATATATATATATATATATATATATATATATATATATATAGTTCACGACGACAGGTACTTAGTACTTGTTGAGACTGACACACTTTTATTATGACAGGTATCTATAACTTATCCAGACGGACTTATGTTTATGATGACAGGTATGTATGATTTGTTGAGACGGACTGATGTTTATGATTATATAAATCTATAATTTATGTCAATTTATTTGTTCATATCAACAATTATATAAACATGGTCATGTAATCAATAGAAGTGTAAACAAGGGTCTATAGGTGTAGTGTGGTTAACGGACTAAGGGATTTTTATGTGTTTATTACCGGACGCTTGTAATCTTCAGTGCTTGTATAGATGGAACGCCCTTCTAGAGAAATGTGTCTTCATTTATTAATATATAGATTTGTTTTTGTTAACTCATGCCTTTTTCATCTTTTGGAGTGTACGTATGTATGAGTTTTACAATCATAAGAGCCTGGTCGTTCACATCTTTACTTGTGTGACACCGTTGACGATGCTCCGTCAGCTGCTGCAATCAAAGACAAACCATCTACTACCGATTTACAACAACAGATGTTAAAATTTCATGTACAACCGGCAAGTTTTATTACAAATTTTGCTAAATTTAAAAATGTACAATTCGCTACATATATTTTTTTGCGATACATGCACAAAAAATGGATATAATGAGTATAATAGACGTGCAAATTGCGTACGATATAAGGATAAAAGGTTTTTAAGTCACGTTATTTCTCATAAAATTGTTATTTATATCAGGTAACAAGACTACATTATTTTGGCATGCGGTTATATAACTGCGGATTGTCTGAAAAGAAATGTCATTCAAGTGTATCTTTCAGCAGAGACAAGATGGGAGCTTCACAGTCAAGAAAAAACAAGGTAATCATTACAAAATAATAATTGATTTTACCTTTAATATTTCTTTCTTATGTTAATACTCCAATGTTAACACTTCTAAGTTACAAGAGAGTAATGATAATTTTATTTAATCGTTTATCTGTCTCTTGTTGTTTATCAAGGGGGGGGGGGGCGCTGCGGCGCACAGGATCAAGCAGGTCATTGAACTTGGTATACATTCACTCTTAAGTAACACACACACACACATATATATATATATATATATATATATATATATATATATATTTACATTGTATTTATATATTTATGTATTTTATATAATATATATTAATACGTAAATTTATCAATACTTATATACTTTGAGTTATAATTCAAAAGATTGTAATTAATAATGATGAATAAAAATAATGATAAAGACTTGACAATAATGACATTGAAGTTGAACACTATATACTGTTAGGGTAAACGTTATGACTTGTTCCACTAAGGGCTGAATCCTGAGGGTGGCAGAAAGGGATATGCTAATTGTGTGTATGTGTGTGCAGGGGGCGGTTGTACTATGGTGGCTTCACGAGATTCCTGAACTCTGTCTTAATTCAGGTTTAAAAATTATAAATAATTTATTACGCGTCCAACAGTAAATAGTTCCGTTTATAACTTATTCGTTGGGGGCGTGAGGGGGGGGGGGGGTTCATGATTTAAAGGAATATCGCATTTTTTTATATTATTTGTATAATATATGCATTTGTGTAATAAGTTTTATGAAATGTCCTATAATAAATAAATATGTATTTGTGTGTGTGTGATTAATATATCCACACACACACCGTCCATGCCGTGGTCGTTATAATTACTAGTGGATACATATTTAGGTATACATCTCGACGATGCTCATCTAGATCAATAATTATTCCATTCAAACTCTTGAAAAGTATTTAGTTTTAATCAGTGTTTCATTTTTTCAAACGAATTTATATAATTTATAAACATATATAGGAATTGGTATCAATTATAATATTTAATCCATTCACATCATTATTTCAGACTAAGCTTCAAGGAAAAATCTTTAGGGGGTTTGCCCTCAAGGGGTCGCTCTTTGCTGAAGAAGCTGATTTGTTGTTTAGTGGCCAATATCACTGTTTCCTTTGTAATTTATAAACATTTTTGACCATATACACAGGCTGTTACTAATCCTGCTCTTCCTGTTTCCCCACGTTTTGTCTGAGTCCTACTTTTCCTTCGAAAAACCATATCTTTCCTTCTTTTGTGACATTCGATTTCAAATTTTGCAGCTTAAAATTTGTCGAGTAGGTATAAACATGTCATCGGATACCTTCACCAAAAGTTATATTAACACACTAGAAATAAAAATGTCGATAAAATCATAATATGTTGCAAGCACGATTAAAAACGAGAGATACATTTTAAGCTTTATCAAGAAATATAATTTATGAAAAGATACATTATTTTTTATTCAATGTCATATCATTGATCAGGTAGGATGTATTTGTCACAAACTCATGTTAACTTTTCTTTCCTTTCAGTTGTTGGAGAAGAAGAGTGTGGTGAGAGAAGAGGGGGAGGTGAGGACTGAGGTGAGAGAAGAAAGAGGTGAGGAATGAGGTGAGAGAGGAGGTGAAAGAGGAGGAGGAGGTGGAAATGAGGTGGGAGAGGAGGAGGAGGTGAGGAACGAGGTGAGAGAGGAGGAAGAGGTGAGGAATGAGGTGAGGGAGAAGGAGGTGAGGAATGAGTTGAGACAGGAGGAGGAGGTGTGGAATAAGGTGAGAGAGGAGGTGGTGGTAGTGGAGCTGGTAGAGGTAGAGCAGAAGGGTGATTTGGCGGTCGAGGTTGAAGCGATGGCGATGTTGGAAGAAGAGAAGAACGTTAAAGAGGTGGTGGTTGATTTTATGAAGGAGGTATTTCAAGAGATGGAAACGAGGGAAGAAGAGGAGGAGGAGCTGGAGGAGGTGGTAAGTGTCATGGGGGAATAGCTGGTTCAAGAGGTTGTTACGAGAGAAGAGGAGAAGAGGTGGAAGGTGACAAGGGAGATGGAAGAGAAATGTTCAATCAGTTGACAGAAGAGATGGGAGAAGCAAGATGGCGAGGGGGATATTTAAATAGATTCTTGAAGAGGCGATAATGGAAGAGAGAGGAGGAGGAGGAGAATGAAGAGGAGGAGGCTGGTCAAGAAGATGAAGAACTCTGAGTAACCAAACTTTTAATTGTTACCAAGATATTTTTCAAACATTAAACTTGAACTTATATGAATACAAAGAGGGATATTTTTATATTTCGTTCCATAAAATTTTATAAAATGACATTTCCTCGGCACAAATGAGCAAGGTGCTATGTTTCTACAGCTTGACCAAAGTGTCAAATAAATCAATTTCAGATTGCAACACCGTGCAGACTTTATTCAAAACCGTAACCAGTAATATTCTTTATATAACATGTACCATTTTGTAGAGCTTTCAATTTCATTATCATGTTTATCAAGGTGCTACAGATAACAAAATGAGATAAAAAAGATAATTTTTCTTCAATGTTTAGCAATATTTTTTTGTCATTTCGTCTCTGTGGCTCCATAGAATTATATAGACATTCGTGATCTTTCTATTTAATTGTTAGATATTGCGGTAAGAAGATTTACTTGAATGATGTGGTTCCTAAGTTGACTTATCTAAGTCGAGATGGACGGGTGATTTCAATGACATGTAAATCTAACTTGTTGAGTCTGACAAACGTTTATGTTTACATGAATCTATAACTTATTGAGACCGTAAAACATTTATGATTAAGAAGAGGAAGTATACTTTATTCAGATATAAAAGACCACAGGTCCATAGTTCCAGCTTATCTGGTAACATGATAATAACATGTAAACAAATGAAATACCATCATTATTATTTAACAAATGAAATAAATTTATCTACAAAAATATAATGTAATGTTAAATCTGTCATAGGTCTAAGATGGGGGAAGGGATCATCCTCAACCCCAGTGTAATCAACTTACATATGGCAATCAGGCTGCCATAATTAATAACAAGTAAATGCAGATATCTTCAGGATCTTCACGTCTTCACACAAATACGGTTGCCTAACTGTCTAAGTGATGTGGAAAGTTTTATTGCGTTTAACATGTTGTTAACAATGAAAACCCTTTCATTTACATTTTGTTGTTTATTCATCATTAATCATTTAAATCAAAGCCTATCAATCCCATAATGGTCCATTATACAATTAATATTTGGAATTTAAATATGTCCAGGAAATATTGATTAATATCGGATCAGTCAACAATTTAAAAAAGTGGATTTAAAGTGGTAAAAGTAGTAATATTTGAGTCATATGTGTTATTTTTCATGTCTGTTATTGCGCTGTGAAATGATAATTAATTGTGATTAAGTGGTTAAAATTTTAATCATCTCAACATGTACTTTATTTCAAATTCATGCATCTACAGTTATGATGACATCGTTATAAGATAAAGAAATATATATATATATATATATATATATATATATATATATATATATTTATATATATAAACTTTTGTCAAACTGAAGCAAGACCGGCACGATGAGTCCAGATATCTGACAGCCTAGAACGGCTATAGAACAGATACTTGATGGTAGGAAGATGCGATTTAAGTAATATTCTTTATATCATCCGCAGAACGAGATGGCACAGCAGCGGGCGCACCTGGACGCACTGAGGTCCCCGATATTTCATTAACATTGTTAAAGAAAATGAGGTCAGGTGGGTGTACAGATTTCGCTTAACTTGGCCAGTACGTCCATGACATTGTGCGTCGCTGGTCGAAGCTAGAAGAAAAGATCAGCAATAGGTACTGTAGCATGGGTAGTAAAATTACAGGGTCGTTGTACCTTCTGGCGGAGGTATTATGCTTTTATCTTGTTTTTTTTTTTGTAGGCTGGTTGGTTGGTATGTGAACAACACTGCTTAACATTACCATAAATTGATTATACTTTTGTGCATGCAATCTGGATCTACGAAATCTGTTTTGATCAATTGAATTATGTTCCACTGTACTTAAGAACAATTTGAGTGGATTGTAATTTTGTGAGGCTAAGCTAACAATCCAAAGAGCTTGGGGATACTCTGGATTGCCATAATATCTTTTGTTCAAAGATACTTCACCGTTGTGAGATAGGACAACAGGGACCATCACCATTCACTCTTATTAAAGGAAAATTTGAGAGTTTATTACCAAGAATGTGAATCTATACAGTAATTGACGTGACGGCATGGACGAGTTAGCTCCGCCCACCTTGGATACGGTTGCTAGGTTGGACATGAAACCAAGAAAGGGTGCTGTTACTTCACGTGGAAACGGCACTTCAGCCGTATATCGCAGACTTCAAACAGTATTAGATTTACAAAGAACGCACCCTTAGGCTTAAACTGTACATAAGGAGGCCACAGGGATGTTTTAAATATAAAATTGAGAAGTTTGATGAATTTGCGCCTGTTCCTGCTCGATACGGCCGGTGTCAGAAAACGAATCAGCTGACCCCTCGCATCAGCCATGACACCTGTGCGGTTGGTTAAAATTGACTTGTTCAAGTCTAGGAGAACAAATTTTTGAAAAATAACAAACTAACAGATTTTATATTTGATTTTATGACCTAGGGTGCAGTTTCAACAAAAAAATTAAATATGACAACATAAAAAAGTGTTGATTCCATACAGGTTTAGGCTACACAAGGTGCAGGGGGGGGGGGGGGAGAGAGAGAAATAACTCATTTTTTTATAAACACAAGAGGAAGTCTTGCTAAGTATGTATTGCTCAAGCAGAGATTCTATTACTATTGAAGGTTGGTTTTGACAAATCATCTATTTAATTGAAATTAATAATTAAAATCAAACTAGTGTCAATACCAGTATTCAAACAATAAATTTTTGAAGGGCAAGTAAAATCACTGATGATGTGTGAGCATCACAACGTGGTTAATCATATATCATGTATGTTAAATAAAATTTAATATACTGACAAAATTATTGAATAAAACTATGGTTAAAATTGTTATTAAATATTACATGTATATTGATGTTTTTAATAGAAGGCACCCTGTTTAAACACAGGAAGAAAGAAGTGTACATACAAGATCCGCCCCTGTATATAAACATTTGTGTTTGTGTGTGTGAGAGTGTTTGTATGTGCAAATTAACTATTTTACTTTGTACATGTGCATTATTATAGAAGATGTTCTGTTCTGTCAGTGAAGGAACCTGTGGCAATAATTTTAGAATCTTCCTTTTAACACTTAGAGTCAGTGACTCGTGTATGTAATAACTCGTGTAAGTATAGTGTATATATGTCAAGGAGAACTGCCAATTTATATATGACAAGTGATGCTCAATTTGTGACATATCTATGGTATTTGTTAAGTATAAAAACAGTGCGATACATCCAAATATTATCTTCATGAAGATAATAACCATTAGGCTGCCTTTCCATGAACGCGATTTTTCTGCGATGCGATTGCGTTGGGTTGGCGTTGCGACAGCGGCAGAATCGCTCTAGCGTTTTAACCATGTAGCCTTTCCATGGAAACGGGTTCCCGCACGACATCCCATGTAGCGATTTCTGCGACACGCGTTCAACGCCCCGCTAGGCGAACCCTTCATCAGGCGTTATTTTTGCAGGGAAACATGGCTGAAGCGACAGAGCTCAACCGCATCTTATCGCAGAAAATTCGCGTTCATGGAAACGTTCTGGCGGCGCGGTAACCCGCGCGGTATGTCGCGCGGAATGTCGCGTGGCAAACGCGTCCCTATCATGGAAAGGCAGCCTTATACTGTTTAATGAAGTATTTATTTTATTTTTTATAACTAAATTTTTGAATGTTAACATAGTTACACTTCGTCATTACAACTAACAAGAATTTATTATATTCTGATGTAATGCATCATTACAGCCTGAATAAATTGTGAATTATTTTTTAACAATTTCCCACACCATTTCAATGAAATGTACTCAACAGATGTAAACATATACTGTCAGTGAATATTATTCATCTTGATTATTGTTGAATAGGGGCATCTTAAATGATTATTTTCTAATTATCAATCATGGCGGTAATAATGTCTGATTCCAAGTGGAATATGACAACAAATATGATTTTTAAACTTTTACTATTTGCAAAAAATAACATTTTCCCCTTCTCTTTCTACCCCCCCCCCCCCGGCCCCCATACAGGGTACATATATGATTATGGCTTTATCTTTAATATATATATATATATATATATATATATATATATAAGAATATATATATATATGCTTATATCATTAAATGATCGTTCTTACAGATAGCATGATCAAGGAAGCAATATATTTGTCAGCATTTTTCAGAAAGGCAGAAATGTGTAATGTTGTTTACACAATTTATATAGCATATAAAAATTTGTTCTTTTCAGAACTGACCTTCAATGCTGCGGCAGTATAACTTCCATGCATGGCTCTTTAAAGAGAAAGATGAACGGCTGTTTTTGTCCTGAATAAGGTAGGTGTGGTCTGCATTATTGAATATGTCTCTTTATTCCTTCAAAATTCAAACTTTTTTTATTCAAATTGAAACTTCTAGCACAGGCGTGTTTTACAATGAAAGAGGTTTAATCTGGATCATTCATTTATTGTTGCTTGGTTATATTTTGATTTAGCAGTTTTACTAGGTAATACATAGATTGTACATATTACAATATATCCCACATGTGTCGCATATGTAGGCAAGATGAGACATTGGTCACAGTGAGTTACAGGACAATGTCCACAGATTTCCATGTTCAGAATGCTTACTTATTGTTTCCTTCTTTCTTTTGCAGGCTGAAGCAAAACTGACGCCGTGTGTACTGTTAAAGGATTTCAGGAAGGGAATCCATTGACTGCCAAGAGGGCATCAATCCTGGTAGATCGCGTCATGGTCGTGGACGAGGATTCAACTATGGACGCGACAACAACCTTACGTTGTGTCATAGGGTTGTACTTTATGTTTAGTACAGTTTATCCTAAGGGACTGACAAACACGTAATAATATCTCCATGCGCAGGTGTTGAACCTGCCAGATCCACCCAAAACACAAAGTCCAAAAGTCGTAAGGGTCTGCGGGCCCCAGGATTGTGAATAAAGGTCAGAGGCGACAAAAGAAAAAATTGAACTGATGCGGCTGTGTGATATGCTCGGTGTGGAGACGTTTGAAATCAAGCCCTCAAATCGACCGTTTTAGGGATCATTTTATTGAAATATTGCTCATCACACCTCTTGAATATTACCATAAAATCAACACTGTTAGAAAGATCAGTAATTGGTAATGAAAATACAAATTTAATTATTGTTATTACCGAGGCCTTGAAAGTGATGAGCATATTTATAGGGGTCTAAATGATGTAATCCGGTCTTGTAAATTACATGCAATGGATCCGTTGCATGTGTCGTGGATTATATTACTGCAACTCTCATTGTATGGACATCAGATTTAATATATTTTACCTTAGGACTGACCGAGTATGAAGAATGGACATTATCCCGTACTCTTTGAAAGAGTCATTTGCGATTTTAAGATATGCAATATCATCAATCCATGCCGTATGGTCATGTTTATATCATTTTTTACAGTTGTTTATGATATGCAAATTAAAATGTTTTAAAATGGAGCACGTTTGTTTTTTTCACTTAACAATCAAAGCATATTTTAACCGCAACAAACACTGCACAAGAACAGCCTTTTACAATTAAGCAATGAAGTTGATCTTAAGAAATATTTTGCCAAGTATTTTGCATGAATTGCCCAACTGTGCTTTCTACCATACAGCTGCTTCATCTCAATATCACCATCACGTCACAACTTAAAGTAATACCCTGAATGCATAAGATCCGATTGGTTTAGGTAAAGAGAACCCATATCCTTGAGAATATTTCGTAATTCCAGAAAGAGCCTTTCAGTAGGGTTACAAGAAACATCCATTGTTAGGGTTATACATAGAACCCTTGGGGTTCCATGAAGGACCATAAGAGAGGGTTCTATGAAGAACCCTGACGAACCTTTCAGTAGGGTTCTAAGAAGCACCCATTGTTAGGGTTATATATGGAACCCTTGGGGGTTCCATGAAGAACCCTAAGAGAGGGTTCTATGAAGAACCCTGACCAGAGGGTTCTATCTGGAACCTTTAAGGGTTCCCCACTGGATCCACTCTAAAGAACCCTTAAGGGTTCTACATGTAACCCTTTTTTCTTAGAGTGTATGCGGCCATAGAATGCAATATTATTTTTTTTAATAATTGTAAATCAAAAAGCTATGTGATCATAAATTATAAATATTTAGATTGATAGTTTTTTAAATGACAGACAATAACACATATTAATTTTATTAAAGAACAGCTCAATTATTCAAAACCTGTGTCTTTCGGTAGTTGACGATTTTCTGTATTGTTTTTGTCACTTGAATAATCAGATTATCTAAGTCGATCACCAAAATTTGAGCTCGCGTTTATTCACACCGAAAGATCTCTAAATTGTAAAGTTCTAGCACCAGTAACAGCCGTTTTGTATCTTTGAGTGCAAATAAATGCGCACCATTATGTTAATTATAGACATGGTTACAATAAAGCAGAGAGCTTTACAATTAAACTTGTATCCTCGTCGATAGCAGTTACTGACCTTTTACCAGAGATATATCAAATATAAATTGGGATGGCATATCTTCGCATGCACATGAATCCATGGAAACTTTGACTGGGAGTGGGAGGGCCAAGATTGATACATTTTGTTTAAACCCATCAAATTTGAAGCGTGACGTGCTGTTGTGGGGTAAATGTAACACTTTTAGAACTGGTTACAGGCCAATGTTTACCAATAGGTGGTGAATAGGATCATATAGGATCATATGTTATAAACAAAAAATAGGTGTTGAACTGCCAGAAAATAAAAATAAAACAGGAAATGCTGAAATACCTGGTATAACTAAGAAAGTCCCTTATATGTGGTTATATTAAAATTTTCTCGCTAATCCAACTTTGGGTCATCCCATGCCTTGGAAGTCATAATACCTTGGCTAGTTTTTCTTCAGCTGAAAATACAAATAAAATATTTGAGGTGTTCTCATGTTCTTTTTATTCAATTTTATGAAATGATTGTTATATGCATGAAAGTATTAAGGTAAACTTGTTTGCTTGCTACTCTCGTTCAGCGGGCGGCGCTTGTAGTTATATCGAAAACATTGTGTGATATAAGGTGTATCTTAATCCATGTATTTCATTTATTACCTAGAATAAATCTTTTCTCCCTTTTATCTGCATACATAAAAATATTTGTGTCGAGTTGGTGCAATGAAATGTCACATTTTACTGTATGTACCAAAATCTTCCCCAATCGTTGTCCTGGATGCGAGTTTGATTTCGTTATGAAAGTATCCTATAGAAGCCATAGTGGAGTTTAAATGCGAGTCTATGCATATACATGTAAATGCTCCATGAAAACCAAATGTAAAAGCAGAATAATCAAATTCAAATGCATTAAACCGAGCTTTTGTATTCCCTGTCTCTGTGATGCCCATTATCATCTTAGAGATAGACGAAAGGATATGCCTTTCTCCGATCAGCTTTCTCATGTGCTACTCTTGTCATAAATAGTGCAGGGTATAACTTTGGTATCCTTGAAATCTTGTGGCATATGGCCTCTTCCTCCCAGATACTGCAGGTAATGATACGTTAAACTGCAGATCATAATGCCCTGGGTAGCTTTTATAACCGCCTGTAGTATGGGAGAGAGGCAAGCATATCGATGGTAGGTTACCAATGGATGTGATCTTTAGAAAGTCTATATATGAGTTTATGAAAGTGTTGAAATATTTTTCATAGATGACACTCTTCACTTTGAATGGTGCATGCAGTGTTGTGTGCAGTGTAAAGATCTATCTCAGCATGTGATGGGGTATCTAAAACTCTTCCCCCAATGTGCTCCTGGGGTCTTGTGTATCGCACAATGAATGATGACTTAGTGGATAAACTGGCACTGTTTGGATCTCAGATGCTTCCACTTCATTTTGTATTTGTCTGATTATCTGACGGAAGTTTTGTGATAGCCAGGTTTCGCTACAGAGATGTTAAACAGACCAATATCTAGAAAGATATACTATTACCATATGGACCAGGCACGCCCCTCTAATATCTTTTGTCGGTACCGACCAGCAAGATGCACTTGTCTCCAATGAAAAAGGCTTTCAAGATATCCATAGACAGATGCTGGCGAGATTTTGTGATCGGGCTCTCTTGCCACAGATGTAGCAGTGCTTCATCAGTTGCTAATTGATTGGAGTTTGTGTACTGATAGCTGTTAAAAATGTTGGTTTAATGGCAAATTATTTCCCATGAATCTGTCTCAATATGTAAATTAAGTTAGCTTTAAATCTCGAGAGGAAAGGTTGCACCCTTTACTAAATCGTTCTGTCTTTGAATTGGCTATTATATTATGGCATAGTTTTGGAACCAAAGAAAGACAGATGTCACAAACCGGAGGATGACCATTCAATCAGTTGATTCTATTACTGGCAGGCATGGATATAATCTTCTGAAGATGGTCCATAGCTGCTGCTTAATAGAAAGATGTAGCTGGAGGAGTTTGAGACTATGCCAGCTTTTTTTACCTGGTAAACTGGATACATGCAGCATTCCATATAGTAAGACACAGCAAAACCGTGTTTTATTGATGACGCTCGTCGTGGGCTACTAATTCATGTGGCTCAAGCTATTTTTTTCTGAGAGTTTTGGAGTAAGCACTTTATTACCGATCCAATATAGAAATGCACCAGTTCTAGCCGATTTCAGATTTTGTTGGCCATCTTGGGTCCATTTTTTGATATTTTAGAACACCTGAATACTCAAGGATTTACTAATGTTCTTAAATTCTCATTTTTAGACACTGAACTAAGCCGCAGACATCAATCTGTCGTCAGCGATTGAACCTTTTAACCATATTAATGTAAATTATTCGGCTGACATCTTGGATGCTACCTTGAACGCTTAGATTACCTGCAAGTTCAAGTTGATTCGCTAACAGTTTTACCACTGGGCAAATAATTATCCCTAAAAATAAGTATAGACACAAAAAAATTAAGACAAAAATATAAAGAGTGACCTATGAACATTTAATGCAAATGACAAAATCGGTGGCCATTTTGAAAACATCTTTAATTTGCCAGTCACAAGAATATACAGCGGTGATTTATTTGGGATTATATTTGTCAGTGACATAAATACCAAATGATATTTCTGTTGGACTACTTGACCCCAAAAAATCCCAAGCAGAAGATACCACAATTACAATCTATCATGGAAAAAAACAACAATGGCAATTTTGAAGGATTTCATGGCCATTTTGGACGTCATTTTGAATTTTCATTGGCATAAGTACATAATGATGTGTTGTTGTTTCCAGTTGCTTTCTTGGTCCCAAAACTCTGGTAGTAGATACCAAAAATACAATTGAACGATGAATAGTGAATGATTTATGCCCATTTTAAGGCCATTTTGGACGCCTTGGATTTGTTAGAAGATTTATTGCCATATGAAGGGCTTGGCGGCTATCTAATTTTTCCGGAATCCAATTTTGGTCAATTTTTAGATGGTCCTATATTATAGAAAATCATCATGAAACAATTTCTTGCAATTGTTGCGGGGTTGAGCTATATTTTCCGTATTTTGACCAGTCTTATCATTGGCATGAAAAAAGCAACATCCGGGCATACATATCAGTCACGTTAGAACTATTAAAGAAAACCGGCCAATTCATTTTGCATTAACTGTCTCTTGAAAAAAAAATTGTCAACAGGAGTGCATTGTAGCGTAATCTTCACAAATCAGACAAAAATAATACATTTCCAGAATAATGGCATCAAGATATTTCTCCAAATAATACGCAAACACACGTCTTTGTCACGTAATTGACACGTAATTGTCGTAATGGCACCAGCTACAATAAATTTCGGTTTTATTTGTATTTTATAAAACTTAAATAACACCAGCTATTAAATTGTGTATAAACCGTTTACGCAGACATTTCAAATATCATCAGCTTTGGTAGAACAGAGTGAATCATACCCATGCATAACTCATCAGGTACTGAATATATTTATGAAATATCAGCAGTTTATGAAATATCGACATACATACCACGAAAAAATTATTTAATCATATTACGGAGTTTCTGCAGATTGTATTAAAATTTGAAGTCAAAACGGTTTACCTAATTGGATGAGATATTTTGCATACAAAGTATCTGAGGATCAGAATCGGTTTTTTTTCGGTCTCTTTGATTGAATTCCTCTGATCCATTCGCCCTATACTATTTTTGCTGTTGCATATTTTCCATACACATTCTCATAGGGAGGTGCAATAATATTGAGGTTAATTTTTAGACTCATAACCACTGGCGTGGTATGCGCACTCCTAACATTATTTAGCGTGTAGGCGTTCTCGGTTATGTATTACAAAAGCAACAAAGCGTGTTTTTACAGTTTGTATTGATCACCCTTTACATTGTTATTCGTTTTTGATAACAATAAACTGATGTTGTGGGCAACTTATTTATCTCACCGGAGTTGAGTTCATTTCTATTTATTCATTCATTTTAAACTGATGCGCTTATATAAATATCGATTACAGTGTATAAATCGGGACACATGCCTTTGCCACTGCACCTTAAAATATAAACATTATATGTTAATCTATCGCCTAATTCCATTTTACTCCTGCAGAAATGTATTGATTCAAAACGCAGTGTCAAGCCTGTGCACTCTACCAGTTTTACATAGCTACGTGCTTTTCAAAGTATAAACATCAGAGGGTGTCCGTTTTGCATTTATAGTTTGTTTGAAATAAAACTTTGGGTCGGTCTGGAGCAAAGTATCACATTTATATTCAGTGCGGGATTCTCTCCGGAATACATCATTAAACTGTGTATCACAAGTGTCAGTACATTTTGTTTAAATGCATGGCTGAGGGATCGTTTTTGGCTGTGAGAGATTTTATATGGTAAGGGGAAAAAATTAGTTCACATTAATTTTTACATTTCCTAATATTACTTCACCTTATTTAACTTATTTCCTCCCTCATATTCTGGAATATTTCGTATTCTAATGCTATCAATAGTAACCATGCATTACTACAGCAAACAATATATTATTTCTATGTTTACTCATTTTTGTATGCACACGTCCTTAACGACAGTGCTTACAACTAGAATTTAATCACAATTCATTCCTTATCTTCATGTTCAGGTGGCAGTACGGGCAGGGAAAGGGAAGCTTATCCGAGAGGGCAAAAGTTTGACGGTTCAGTGTCCATTATTTTTAAAAATCGCACTGATATACATTATTCAGATATCGAAAAGATGGTTTGCGAAGTTCCTGGGGTGTTGTTTTATCTTTCACTTATTGTCATCGTCTATCTTGTGGTGGAATAT
Source organism: Sipunculus nudus (assembly GCA_026874595.1). Lineage (NCBI taxonomy): Eukaryota > Metazoa > Annelida > Sipuncula > Golfingiida > Sipunculidae > Sipunculus > Sipunculus nudus. Next base: position 60,099,666 of record CM049314.1, on the reverse strand, counting down.
TTCCGAAGGAAACCCCAGATCAGCAACATATTTTCCAAATCCATCCTGGTCACTGGGTGTGATACAGGGTTCGGCAACAAGCTAGCCAAGAGACTAGATGGTTTAGAATGCCGGGTGTTTGCAGGCTGTTACACACAGAAAGGAGTTGATGAACTACGGAGCTGTTCCTCTCCTCGTGTGGAGACTTTCCTGCTAGATGTAACAAAGACTGAGAGCGTCAAGAAAGCGCTCGCGTTTGTAAAGGACAGACTTCCGCCAGATGATGGTATGGGAATCTTGCATGCAGGATTTGCTTTAAATTGTTGTCCACTTTATCCATCTAGCATTGCTGCATGAATAAAATTATTTTAATGTAAGGAATTTATGGTACGTGAACAAAAATGACCAGGTTTCCATATTTTAGACGTTATTGTATAGTTATATTATGTTCTCTTTTAAACTATATACTAATCGGCAACCTATTCAGCTGTGGTATCCTGGTGAAGCTATTTCGCCTTCCCTTACATCTGTACCCCCTACCTTTATTGTGGATTGTTCCCTCATCACCCCTTTGATAAATAGGTTGCCTTATTCGATAAGTTCGTTAGTTAATATCTTTGCTCCAGGATACCTTATATATAAAGTAGGCAACGCCTAGCCTCATTTGATTAATACCCCAAAGAGGGTAAGCTTGAATCTTATGGAGCTTCGGGAAAGGAATTAATTTATTTAAATATTGTGATAGTCCGAGGACTGAGAGTATAGTATGCTTACAAACAACATTCATTCCAAATTTTAGCCAGATCTCTCGGAAACTTAGTTATTTTAAACTAAATGTTTGTTTTTTTTTTACATTTTTTTTTTTTATATGTGGGAGAAATCCTTCACTAGAACAAGTATCAACAGGCAGTCTAAGATACCAGCTTTCGCCTAACGGTATCGCTTAAGCATAGGTTAAAGAACAAAGTCCAACATCAACTGCAAAAAGCAACTTTTCCCTTTAAAAGATTAGGAGAGAAACGTCTGATTAAGGGTGCCTTTCCATATATGCGGGTCTCGCACGGTTGAAATCCAACAAGCGTGTTATCATTGTCCCCTTTCCATACGTATTTGCCCCCGCGTGGGTCCAGCATGCGGATAAAGCAGTGCTGGATTTCTGTGGGGTGTCCCCATGCGGATGTTACATGTATATATCAGTAGCAGGTATATGTCCTTGTCTTTGAAAAGAAAAAGGAGGTGATAGAGCTTATTAGACTGCATAAAAAATATACGACCAGTCTTCATTGAGATATGGCCCGGGGCCAGCTAAAGTTAGAATGTGACAGGAAATGGCTACCATTTTAGACTGGATGGTGAGATACGATATTAATCCGCTTCAATCTGCCTCATCAGTTAGTGTTAATGTTAACACAGAATATTTACTTAATACATAACACTAAAATTTGAGAAAATATGATTATTACTGCATGCGTTTATCCCAACTAATGGGTCACCCGCATGCGGGGACCGAACATATGGAAAGGGAATCCCGCTTACGGGGACCCGCGCGGGTAAAAATCCGCATGTGTGGAAAGGCACCCTAAATGTGGTACAGTCTACATATTATCAAACCATCTTGTTGTGAGGAGACGTTGGATCGGAAGGAAGTCATTAGCGCTAGTTTGTTATTTTATTGCAGGGCTGTGGGGTCTTGTAAACAATGCTGGTATTGTTGGTAGTGTACTTGGCCCACCTGATTCACTAACCAGGGACGACCTCCAGGGCGTATTGGACGTGAACCTTCTGGGGATGATGGACATGACAATGCATTTTCTTCCTCTCATCGTGAGAGCTAAAGGTCGGATTGTGAACATGTCAAGTGTTGGAGGGAGATTATCTCTTGACCTTAACAACATGACCTACTACATCAGTAAATATGGCGTCGAAGCAATGACTGATGGATAAAGGTAGGCCCTAAGGAATTATAATTTTGAGTTAGTACTTAACTGTACAAAAAGAACAACGGCAGACATTATATATGTCACAATATAAGTCAATCAAAACTAAATCAGGGGTTTCAGTGAGTCGGGGGTAAGCGTCTGCGATGCTCTTAATCTCTTTCGGGCGCTTGGTTTTGGGTGGCCAAGCATCCGATCCACTGTGCGAATATCTGCTTTCAGGGCTCAAAAGATCAAATTTATCTTTCAGCGTAAAGCAACCAAAACTATTCTGCATCAAACCTGCCAACTGGCCCTTATATTTCATTATTATCAGAAAATCACATAATGACATGATCTAACCGTATATTGATAATATATTAATGAGTATAAAATAAACTGAATCTCAAATACCTTTCAAACGTACAGACATCCTTTCCACGAGTCGCTCCCTAATCGAGTGCGACTCTCCTATATTTTTACTTGTGCGTTCCGGACACTGTATCTTTTTCTTCCTTTTGATAGACATATAATGATCCCACGCCCGGCAGGTTAAACCTAGTCCGAAACCTGCCTGCTGGCTAATAAACTGCACGACTATCAAAGAATCATAATATGATTATGTAATTTTAGAGCGTTGCAGCAGTTCATGTCGATGATGTTACCTTATATAACAATATAGGATTTTATTGTTTATACTTTTTGTCATCAACAAATATATTAATACGATAGATATTGGAGCTGGTAGGTTTCATATAATAATATATACTGTTTTTCAATTATATATAAAAGGATCAGACTTGAAACCGAGCACACCGAAAGTGCAAAACGGTTTCAGCCCACTTTAATGTAGATCATACAGCAATCTATAATGTTCTTAATCCAATTTGGCTAACACGTTCTGAACCAAGTTCAGGGAATGGTTACTAACCGTTTTCAATACGAATTGAATTATGCGCTCAGCTAAGGTGCCGTGTGAAAGCTCTAGAAGGGTTTAGGTCTGGTTTGATGTACCGGGTACCGGGAATTTCTTTGGCTTCGGTGTTCATATCAATCATAACTCCCAATTCGAAATTGGCTTAATGCCCCTTGGAACACACAATAAGTATTAAAACCGATTTGAACAATCCGCATTACCGAGACACCTAGGAGTGTTTTTTTTTCAGGCCTCACATGAAGAAGTACGGCTGTCATGTCGCCGCCATTGAACCTGCACCCTTCGCCACCAACATTACTGGCCTTGACCTTACACATAGCCGGATCCAACGAGCATATGACCGAATGTCGTCTGATGACCAAGGAATAGTTGGGTCCGATTATGTTGACAAAGGTAATTATTCATTAGTTATATTCTACAGATGTGTTCTGATTTATCATTTCATTGATGTTTCACTCAGTATAAGACCATATAAGTTAAACATAAGTGATGTGTATATAGCCAAAGGTTACTAGTAACCATTCTCTCTCTGGTCAAATGGACTTAATGTAGTCCTTATAAAAGTAACTATGTATATATATATATATATATATATATATATATATATATAATTATTATTAACATCGATGAGTGTTCTTTTCTCTAGCTTACTATTTCTATGCTTGGTGTTTTGCGTCTATATGTCTTTTCCTAATATTATCATGGATCAAAGTATGGAAAGCGGTTGTTAGGATTCACATCAAGGGCTAAACTGGTGATAATAGTTCTTTTATGATAATGATACATGGGATACTTTGTGATAAAAAGATACGGTGCTCTCCGGGTACAGTTATTTATGATTCAACTAGATAATTAAATGCTTCCAGATATTTCATAACAGCCTTGGCAATTCGTCTTTCCACGTTCAGTTACACTTAATTCCTATTCGAGTGTTACATGAGAGAGGTTTTACAATACAAATCTTATATTCAGTAAAATATGTCAGTAACAGATGTAAAAAAAAAAACGCGGTTACTGTCAGTTGGTCATACTGCGATATACAGGAACCTCATGTTTGTTGACCTGGTGCTAAGTTGGACACCCCGGTATTACAAACTCGCCGCTCTGATGACAGCCTCGTCCACCACGCTGTGACGAACACCCAACATTGATAAACACAACTTCACCAAGACTTAATTAATGTGTAAGACGATCGAACGGCCATGACACAATAAATTCTTAATATTTTAGTTTTCCAGCATGAATATTTGGTATGATTTTTCAGCTTTTGCTGTCAGGAAAAACATGGCCAAATTGCGAAACAAGAACTTGGATGAGGTTGTGGACGCCTACCAGCACGCGCTGTTTGCGGTGAACCCCAAGAAACGATACAGCTGTGGATGGGAGGCCAGGTATTTCTTCATTCCACTGAGCTACGTGCCTTCCTGGTTACAGGACTTTCTCCTCCCACGCCGAACTCAGATCTTCCGTTTCTTGATCTGACCACATTTATTAAAGAAAATTCTGCGGATTGACAGGATACTGTATGATGGGCGGTGTCGGATTGATCGTTCTTGTTCCTAAATATCATCTCAACTTCAGATTATAATGTTTTGTGTAGTATTTACAATGAAGTGGCGGAATTCATATAGATAACGGGAAATAATACAATATAAATATAAATAGTGGAATATATGTATATCGATTTAGGTTGAAATCACCCACCAATGAAGAAAACCTCTAATCTTTAATGATATATATCTAAAGTTAGATCCTGTTTTAATTACAGTATTTAGCGGACTTATTTTCAGTGGTTTGCTGGATGCTTATTATAAAGTTTAAGCAAAACCGTCTTAGAGACACTTTACTTTGAAGGTGCTTGTTTACATCTTTAGACTATTTTCCCGAATGATTTGAAAGGAGAAAATGGTTTTTTTTTTTGCTCGATCACTTTACATATACAAGATAAAGTTATAATCATTCTTGCAAATTGATTGAAAATTTAAATTTGAACACAAACTTTATTTGAACAATAAACCAATAAAGTAAAACTACAACTTTAACCTTTCACAGGCAACAGTGTGAATGTATTTTGTTTTAATCTAGTGTTCCATGGCCTTATCCGCAGACGTAACAGTAAATGACAAAGGGACTTCGTCTTAACTATGTTTGTCGTTAAAATGAATCTAAACGCATTTTATATTATCAAAACTTTTAATATCAATTATAGGAATTTAGTATTGCCTAACCTTTATTTCTCACTCTCTTTCTTTCTCTCTCTCTCTCTCTCTCTCTCTCTCTCTCTCTCTCTCTTGCGTTACTTAAAAAAATATCATTATTAATTAACTGGCAGGACTATATATATATATACTTTACCAAACAAACAGACACGCACACATGCGTCTGAATCTAGATAGTTAAACGGCGGCAGTAAAAATTACTCTTACTCATTCAAATGTAAGTTACCGCTCATTGTTAATCATTGGCCTTGCTTTTTTAGAGGGGGTGCAGGGTGACTTGTTCCCTCGCTCTTTGAGGGGTGCCGGACAAAGCATCTTTAGTCCCCTCATTTTTTTTAAAGAATATTAAACACAATATTTTCAAGAGAACTCCGTTAATCAGTTTACAATTTTATGGTTTCCTAAATATTCATTAAATTTTGCATCTCATATTGAGAAATGTAGGTTATTACATGTGTCAGTTGTTTCCTTGAATTGTCATAAATATGAGCCCATTATGTTGCCAATGTAAATGTAAGTGTATAGCCAATGTAAATTATGAGTGTATAAAAGTGGGTTGATGTTAAGGTTAAGTATGGTTGTGTCAGATCTCAAAGCTAACAAATATTTTTCCACTTTGAAAATATACAGTTCATGAAATATTCTAGGAGGGAAGCGAACTAGGATGTTCTAAGAGAGGGACTTTGTTCTGTTTGTCATAAGTAGCTTCAGATTTTGATCGGGTGTTCTTATTTTGCTGGGTTTGGGTCTTCTGTCGCTAATTTTCCCCTGCAAATGTAACAAGCACACAAAACCAATGAATTCATGTATGTAACATTATTCGTGATCATGACGTTTACTAACGATCATCGTTTTAGATCATTTGAATCTGGCATCGTCACTAAGGTTTTTCCTATACGTGAATGGCGTTCTTTTCCCTGACCATGCCCGTGAATAGTCGGCGAAGCCTGGTTGTAGTTGCGCTAATGTTTGCCTTTGCATCGGTCATTGTTTTTCGACTGTTCACAGGCATGAACTGCTGGGCAACCAAGAACTGTTGCAGATGCATAGCCGAACATTGCCAAACAATCACTGATATGTCGGGCAAGCCTTATGGGTGACGTATGAATAAGAACACTTCTTGATCCAGCCTCTCTCTCTAGCATGAGCAATTCGCACCTCTACGCCAATAGCAGAAAAATATAAGAAAATACACTTGCAGTCATTGTGAAACAATTTCATCAGTCGGAGAATGCATAAATGCAATTTCTACTGATCGGTGAAAGTTCGCCGATGACATAAAGCAGATGGTTTGAGACATAAAACATGTCTGGGATGCCTTACTTCGGGGCTGGGGATAAATTCCAAAGCTTCTGTGAGAATGGTTGCTATTTGTCGCTATTGTTTGCGACGAAACTTTGCGACCAATTTTTTCGATGCAAACATTGAAATTTCTGACGATCTGTCGCATCTTTCTCGATGCAATGTACACGCTACGATACCTTGATACGTCGTAGACTTTTCGGCGACCTGGTTTGAGAGGTCTTACGATATTCCAAATTTTCCATCGCACATACTTCGCCAGTCGTCGCGAATGCGAATGAAACAAAATTGTATATGTATGACTAAGTATCGAATAGAGAGAAATTCGCTTTGTGTTTTTAGGTTGTTAAATATTAATTCTTTGTGGAAGCTACAGCGTTGGGCCACCGCCCCATGATTTAGAACCCCTGGTTTCTATACAAATCCGTGACTTATACTAGAGCATAAATTGTTGATTTTAGTTTTGCTTTTAATACCATATTATCTGATATTTTAGTGAACAAATTAGAATAATTAACTTGATATCTCTTATATATAGTTGTGCCTGGATTTATATGGATTTATAACTTTCAAAGAAATAGGGCGCAGCGAGCATGGATTAACAGGAATCCGGAGTGTGGTTCCACTGATACACTTACTATCAATACTTGGGCCCACAGGGCTGTGTTCTCTCACACTTTTGTTAAGACTTTACATCAATGACATAATAAACTAGAGAAAACTGTAAGATAATTAGAAATGCTGATGTCACTGTGCTTTTAGGATTGATCTCAGATGATGACGAATTGTTATGCAGACAGGAATTATCATTATGACTGGAGTAATGAGCAAAATCCATTATTAAATGCAAGTGAAACAAAATAAATTGTTTGACTTTAGGAAAAAAATATAATGTTTTGAACCAGGTCTAGGAAGGAAGTGCAGTAGGGGAACTGCAAATAAGTAAATATACTTATTTAGAAACAGTCATGTATACATGAATACCTGCTAACAGAAACATTTCAATCTTGTTTTACACAGATGAAAAGTTATAGATTAATATAAAGAAAATGTAATGTGAAATTCTTAAAAATATGTTAACAGATGAAAGATAAATACACTTAAACACTGAATATAGTCACTTCTAAATGTGGGCACTCCATACAGCTGACATCCGGCACACGAGCTTGACCTGTTTAACGTCACTTGTACCTTTTTGAGTATAGTTGCTACTCATAAACGAGTAACCAACCAACCAGCTAGCGATCGTAAAAGAAAATGACTAATTACAAAGTATAATGATAACTTTTAGATATCACGGTCACCTTGGTGTCTTTCATTTCTGATGTCTTATATGCCGCATCAGTGAATCCAAACAACTGGCGGAATTTTAACCTGGGTGGATACTAGTGCTTTTCAATTACACGCGTGTCAGCTGCATTGGTGCGTGACGTCACAACTCCGCGCCCGACAGGTGCCCCGCGTTATACCATACAGGTCTGGTCTTGGTATATGCAGGACTTTTCATTATTATTAATCCATGCATCTTAAGACTCACTCCTATTTAGTGGTAACCTAGCAGCAAGGCTTTGAACTGCAGAGCGGAATATCCATGCTTCGCTTCGGACACCACAAGTACCCTTTTCGAAATTTAGTTAAATCTGGATTGAGGCTATGATGTATTTGTTGTCTTATGTCTTAACGGCAAAACATGACTGCATTATTCCTATGCCATGCATATAAATTCTTAACCTCAGAAGGATTCATAATAACTTACCATTCAAATCACCTTCACAAAGACAGAACTGCCAACATTCCATGAAACTATAATTGAAAGGAAACCTCTTCCTGGGGTTTGGTATCCACACTAAGTGAAGTGTATAATTTTATAAAGTAATCACGTCGGACCTTTTGTTTTAGCCGGGAAGCGCCATATAACGAATCTTATAAACGACGATGTTAGATGGGAACTGTAAGAAAAATCATGATTTTAATAAGCTGGATAATTTTGATTACAAACCTGTTGAGTTTCTAGTATTGTACTGTCATTGCGAGAACAATAATTTACCTAAATGAATCTCTTACCAGACATTTTTGTCATGAAAGAATAGTGACAAATGTGTGAACAAGGGGAATTAACTTTTAAATATTTGTACTAAATGTAATTAGTCAATTGATATTTTAATATCTTTTATTATCTTTGTATACTATATTAAAGAGTGTGAGGAAAAAGCCTTTGTAATAATACAAAAAATGATACTTTATACCTGCTAAATTGCGCATTCTTGCGAGTGGCAGAACAAATAAATACGAATGGGTAGCTTCAACACGGGGACAAATTAATGGTCCTTTGTCATAATGGTTTATAAGAAAATATATATTGTGTTGATTCGTATTACCTCCAAAATGAAATGGACTATTGATATGTCTTTACCTTAACCCTCGCTAAATGTTCAGCAGAACATTTTTCGCCTGTCACGTTTTTTCAAGAGGGCACCTGTAATCCCCACCGGACCCAATACCATTATATCGAATGTAAAGGAATTTTACTCTGTCAAAAGGAAGTAAAGATTTAAATTTAAGCATGGAACACATGTCCAAATGAATCATTAAATAAGGAGCACTTTTCCGTTGAGTGGACACAAAGAGCTGAGGCCCTTTACAGGATCACCGTTTTATAGGTTTACAGGTATGTTGATTTTTAAACATTCAGAAGTATCTTTCCATGATAACCACGGTTTTAATAGTTCGGTCGAATTATTGGTTGTTTGAAAAAAGTTTTTTTTCAAAAGAAAGCCCGGGGGGGATTGCATACACTTCTAAGGGTCCTCAATCTTTTGGGGACTTTGAAACCCCCGCCAGAATCTACTTATCAGTCGTTCGTTCTTACGTGCACGTTTCATGTAAAACATCGTCATGGTTTAGAAACACCCGTTCACCAGGCGAGTGGCAGAACAACTGCATACGAATTGCATACTCGGAGACAAAGGAAAAGGCCCTTATAATTATTCATTTGTGGAATTGTGATTATGTAATTTAAGAAAAAATATATTATGGTGATTCCGATTACCTCCAAAAATGTAATGGATTACGGATGCAGTTTTACTCTACCCCTCTACAAAATGTCAGCAAAATCTATATATTACATTTTGCGTAAATTTGCTGAAATAAAATGCAAGGAACCAAGGCTGAAGTGGTTTCTTTGCTAAATGCTTTCATCGAAATAGATCAACCTGCTTTCTTTTTATCTGGGAGAGTAGTCAATTTTGCATCAGACCTGCTTATTCCATAACAATTTACAGTACTTAAACCAAAAATTTGATACTGTTGGAATATATTTTTCTGGGCCTATCTTTTTCACATTGGCAGCTTTACGTTTCGCGTACAAGAGACCAACGACATATGTATGTGTATACAAATAACGTATGTGTCTGTTAACATGCCTTAGACTATACTCTCAACTGACAACACTGAATAAACATACGATCTCGCCTGAGCTTCAAATAATACAAAGCATCTTTCATATAACTTCAAGGTAGAATGCTTCTTTATACAATCATTTCACCTACGATATTTCCCAAGCAATGAAGCTGTCGGACCTTTGTTGTTTATCGGGAAAAAACTTCTCACTTAAAAATTCGTACACCCTGTATATGTCTCACGTCTCTTTCCAAAAATTATTTTTGTGAGATTTCTTGAATAGAATAATTTTTCTTTCTGTGTTGATATTTTTGGGGAGTGTGTTCCTGGAAAATTCTAGCAGAAGTAATCTTTACATCATATAAGTTAAACACATGACAAAAGTTCCTGCAAAAACCTTAGAATTAAAATATGCGTCGTTTGGTTCTTATCAGCCCATTACAAAAATATACATCAGATAGAGCCGTGGATTTTCCATGGGAGCAGCTAGCCTTGTTTAATGTCTGAAACTGGTTTGTACTCACCCTGCTTCTCATCACCTGATTTTTCAATGATAAAATGAAACAAGCTACGGTTGAGAGGACAGACCGGTGTTTTACCATAGAGGCTACCGTACACTAACGTGTCTGTCTCTTCCATCAGCCATGCGTGCTGGTCCGTTACGTGTGCCTGGGTGATGCGCTGGGGTGTGCCGTCACTGCCATTACAAACGAAGACAAACCAACGGTGACAGAGCCACTCAACTACCACAGGTGTGTGAACACCAGCGCATTCATGTGTGCAGAGCTAATCAGCCTGGTTTAACAAAAGGACACGACAAATGAATAATCCAGGTTTATTCTAACGAATCAGGGTTAATGGGCGATGCTCATTTGCTCAGATGCTGTGATTTTTCCCGTTTCATTTATACCAAACTAACTAGTTCGTCACATATATATATATATATATATATATATATATATATATATATATATATATATATATATACAGTAGAGCGCCGTTTTTATCGAATGCCGAATTTCCGAAAATTCTTTTTTTTTCGAAATTTAAAATGGGAACCGCTAATTTATTTAATTATTTTTATCGAAAAATTTTTCAAGCATGTAAATATCTTATATGATTTTTTTTTGTTATTTACAAGGGCCTACAAGCAGGTGTTTTTAGCCAAGTGATTACCTTAAGTAATTAGTTCTGGGCCGCTTTTGTGGCCGGGCATAGGTGTGAAATCCACAGCTAGTCCCGCACCGCTCTGTTCCCTATACCCCCAGAAAGCGGCGGAGCAGTTTATCCTAGATAACTTGTGTGTTATCAACAAATATTTCGTTTGTACTCAGGCAAGCATAGTCCATCGGCTTGAGCAAGGATGTCAAACCAAAAACAATCGCATGGACATTGGGTAGGTATATTTTGGGTAGGAATTTGGTTCATACATTAATTTATTTTGATGTTTATTTCTGACTAACGAAGCAAGAAACTTTGCATATCAGGCCGTTCTCATACCCATACTGTCACAGTCCACTTGTATCAAAAGGTGTTCGTATCCCTGTCAGTTCAGTCAAGATCCCATGAGTAAAATAGACTGTATTCTCTTAAACTAAATTAACTATTTCACTCACATTATTTGCAAATAATGATGATGGTTTCATTGTCACGCAAACAAACCTATGAAACTGCGTGTAGAATATGAAACAGACACTCTGCTATGATATACCGAGTAACGTACTCTTCTGCATCGGAAAATCGCGGAATCTTGTAAAACTTCTGCAAGACCTCACAGCCACATAAGCACCCGCCATTGGCAATCTCCCTGTCCTTACCAGCGCACAAGGGCAATTTGTCACTTAAGGATCGCAGCCACAACGCTGATTCTAATTAACTGTTAGTTTCCACATCCACAAACTGAATCAGTGACACCTGCTACATACATTAAGATCAAGATTTTTAAAAATCACTAAACATGGAGGCGGTTACATCCGCCCCTCATCCCGTGCATGGACATTATAACACTATTAAAAAGAGTATCAGTAAAACACTATTAAATTCAAGAGACATATATTTTCAACTTTATTGAGAAACAAATCGCATGCAGAGATTTCTTTTTTTTTTACCATTCAATGTCATATAATTAATTCGGGGGATGTGTATTGTCGCAATACCATATTGACCTATTTTTTTTCAATTGTAGGAGAAGGAAAGTGAGGTGAGAGGAGGAGGAGGTGATGAATGAGGTGAAGGAGGAGGCGATGGTAATTGAGGTGGAGGAGGAAGAGGTGGAGAAGGAGGTGGTGACAGTTTAGGTAGAAGAGGTGGCGATATGGATGAAAATATGGTGAAAGAGGTGAAGGAGAGAGGAGAGGTTGAAGGAGGTGGTTAGCGTGATGTTAAGGTGCTAGTGGAGGTGGTGGTGAAAAGGGAGAAGGAGGAGAGGTTAAAGGGGGTGGCGTGCGAGATAATGGAGTTGGCAGAGGAGGTGGAGAAGACCGAAGTGGCGAGGGCGTTGTTAGAGGAGGTGCTGGCGGTGATGAAGTAATGATGGAGGTAGGAGGAAATAGGTGATGATGAAGAGGAAGAGGACGCTGATAAAGAAGATAAAACTGTGAGGGACGAAACATTGTTAGCAAACTCCAACAAAAAGTTTAAATAACTTGAGTTAAATCGATTTAATAAGCTTGCCATAAATCATATATATTTGCTTTTTATTTTTAGAAATGTAGCATTAGCATATCTTTTTAACACTTTGAAGTGTTTTGCCAACTTTACATATAAACTTAAATGAATAAAAAGAGGGCAATTTTTATATATGAGTCAATAAAATTTTATAAAGCGACATTTTCTTGGCACTATTGAGCCAGGTATTATGTTCCTTAGGTTGAAGCAAGGTGAAAAATATGTAAATTTAATTTTTAGACACTGTGCGACTCTTATTTAAAACCATTACCAGTATTAAATATTCTTTATATATCCTTTCCCATTTTGTAGATATTTCTGTTTTATTATCATGTTTATTAAGGTGCTACAGAGAGCAAAACCGTAGAATGGATACTCTAATTTAAGTTCATATGTTAAAATTATTTGGGAATGAATACATGTATTTCTATTAGTTGTTAATATTGAGGTAAGGTATGTTAAATAATCTGTCCATGCCAAGTGAAAGGTATTGGTCATACATGATATTTCTACCAACTTGTATAATATTGAGATACAAAGATTTAATTATCACATTGAATTATGCTATTCCAAAGTTAACCGACTTGCTATGTAAATGTAATAATGTGGAGATGTGTTTTATTTAAGTAAGTATATATATATATATATATATATATATATATATATATATACAGGTGTCTGTTTTATTGTACTCAGGAGTGAGTGTTACATGTGCCTGTTGACATTCTGATTCGTGATAGGCAGGCCCCAGTTCGTTGCTATGGGAACCTCGCTTGTTTGGCGCTGGCTCGCGTGTTGGGTCTGATGCGTAGAGACACAGCGTTCTTTGAAATTATCCTTTCTAGAATTTTCGGGTGAAAAGTTATAAATAAGTGGCTGTGTTTAGAGCCGGCAGAAAGGAAAATACCAGCGCGCACTAAGAGTGTTACTTTCTCATCAGTTTTGGGACCTTTTCCGATAATTGCAGTGGTGTCAGATATTCAACGGATTTATATATAGATTTAATACGGACTGTCTTCAGTTCTGCCTTTGGATTATTACTATTTACGATGATTATTTATGCTAAAGGACTCTTGTTGAGCTGTGACAGTGGTGGTATCCAGATATCAAGGTCTAGGAGCCGGACACTCTGGTACTGTACATTTTTATTGTCATACTATGTAACTGTAATGAATAGTGCATTGTAATGTTAGGATTTTTTTTAATAAATTATAATTATTTGTTAACAAAAAACCGCTGACTTCTTTATTCATTCCTCTAGACATGATATGTTGTTATAAGGTTCCGTAATATATATATATATATATATATATATATATATATATATATATATATATATATATATATATATAGTTCACGACGACAGGTACTTAGTACTTTTTGAGACTGACACACTTTTATTATGACAGGTATCTATAACTTATCCAGACGGACTTATGTTTATGATGACAGGTATGTATGATTTGTTGAGACGGACTGATGTTTATGATTATATGTATCTATAATTTATGTCAATTTATTTGTTCATATCAACAATTATATAAACATGGTCATGTAATCAATAGAAGTGTAAACAAGGGTCTATAGGTGTAGTGTGGTTAACGGACTAAGGGATTTTTATGTGTTTATTACCGGACGCTTGTAATCTTCAGTGCTTGTATAGATGGAACGCCCTTCTAGAGAAATGTGTCTTCATTTATTAATATATAGATTTGTTTTTGTTAACTCATGGTTTTTTCATCTTTTGGAGTGTACGTATGTATGAGTTTTACAATCATAAGAGCCTGGTCGTTCACATCTTTACTTGTGTGACACCGTTGACGATGCTCCGTCAGCTGCTGCAATCAAAGACAAACCATCTACTACTGATTTACAACAACAGATGTTAAAATTTCATGTACAACCGGCAAGTTTTAATACAAATTTTGCTAAATTTAAAAATGTACAATTCGCTACATATATTTTTTTTGCGATACATGCACAAAAAATGGATATAATGAGTATAATAGACGTGCAAATTGCGTACGATATAAGGATAAAAGGTTTTTTAGTCACGTTATTTCTCATAAAATTGTTATTCATATCAGGTAACAAGACTACATTATTTTGGCATGCGGTTATATAACTGCGGATAGTCTGAAAAGAAATGTCATTCAAGTGTATCTATAGCAGAGACAAGATGGGAGCTTCACAGTCAAGAAAAAACAAGGTAATCATTACAAAATAATAATTGATTTTACCTTTAATATTTCTTTCTTATGTTAATACTCCAATGTTAACACTTCTAAGTTGCAAGAGAGTAATGATAATTTTATTTAATCGTTTATCTGTCTCTTGTTGTTTATCAAGGGGGGGGGGGGCGCTGCGGCGAACAGGATCAAGCAGGTCATTGAACTTGGTATACATTCACTCTTAAGTAACACACACACACATATATATATATATATATATATATATATATATATATTTACATTGTATTTATATATTCATATATTTTATATAATATATATTAATACGTAAATTTATCAATACTTATATACTTTAAGTTATTATTCAAAAGATTGTAATTAATAATGATGAATAAAAATAATGATAAAGACTTGACAATAATGACATTGAAGTTGAATACTATATAGTGTTAGGGTAAACGTTATGACTTGTTCCACTAAGGGCTGAATCCTGAGGGTGGCAGAAAGGGATATGCTAATTGTGTGTATGTGTGTGCAGGGGGCGGTTGTACTATGGTGGCTTCACGAGATTCCTGAACTCTGTCTTAATTCAGGTTTAAAAATTATAAATAATTTATTACGCGTCCAACAGTAAATAGTTCCGTTTTACACTTATTCGTTGGGGGCGTGAGGGGGGGGGGGGGGTTGGGTTCATGATTTAAAGGAATATCGCATTTTTTTATATTATTTGTATAATATATGCATTTGTGTAATAAGTTTTATGAAATGTCCTATAATAAATAAATATGTATTTGTGTGTGTGTGTGATTAATATATCCACAAACACACCGTCCATGCCGTTGTCGTTATAATTACTAGTGGATACATATTTAGATATACATCTCGACGATGCTCATCTAGATCAATAATTATTCCATTCAAACTCTTGAAAAGTATTTAGTTTTAATCAGTGTTTCATTTTTTTCAAACGAATTTATATAATTTATAAACATATATAGGAATTGGTATCAATTATAATATTTAATCCATTCACATCATTATTTCAGACTAAGCTTCAAGGAAAAATCTTTAGGGGGTTTGCCCTCAAGGGGTCGCTCTTTGCTGAAGAAGCTGATTTGTTGTTTAGTGGCCAATATCACTGTTTCCTTTGTAATTTATAAACATTTTTGACCATATACACAGGCTGTTACTAATCCTGCTCTTCCTGTTTCCCCACGTTTTGTCTCAGTCCTACTTTTTCATCGAAAAACCATATTTTTCCTTCTTTTGTGACATTCGATTTCAAATTTTGCAGCTTAAAATTTGTCGAGTAGGTATAAACATGTCATCGGATACCTTCACCAAAAGTTATATTAACACACTAGAAATAAAAATGTCGATAAAATCATTATATGTTGCAAGCACAATTAAAAACGAGAGATACATTTTAAGCTTTATCAAGAAATAAAATTTATGAAAAGATACATTATTTTTTATTCAATGTCATATCATTGATCAGGTAGGATGTATTTGTCACAAACTCATGTTAACTTTTCTTTCCTTTCAGTTGTTGGAGAAGAAGAGTGTGGTGAGAGAAGAGGGGGAGGTGAGGACTGAGGTGAGAGAGAAGGAAGAGGTGAGGAATGAGGTTAGAGGAGGTGAAAGATGAGGAGGAGGTGGAAATGAGGTGGGAGAGGAGGAGGAGGTGAGGAACGAGGTGAGAGAGGTGGAAGAGGTGGGAGAGGAGGAGGAGGTGCGGAATGAGGTGAGAGAGATGGAGGAGGTGATGAATGAGTTGAGACAGGAGGTGGTGGTAGTGGAGCTGGTAGAGGTAGAGCAGAAGGGTGATTTGGCGGTCGAGGTTGAAGAGATGGCGATGTTGGAAGAAGAGAAGAACGTTAAAGAGGTGTTGGTTGATTTTATGAAGGAGGTATTTCAAGAGGTGGAAACGAGGGAAGAAGAGGAGGGGGAGCTGGAGGAGGTGGTAAGTGTCATGGTGGAATAGCTGGTTCAAGAGGTTGTTACGAGAGAAGAGGTGGAAGGTGACAAGGGAGATGGAAGAGAAATGTTCAATCAGTTGACACAAGAGATGGGAGGAGCAAGATTGCGAGGGGGATATTTAAATAGATTCTTGAAGAGGCGATAATGGAAGAGAGAGGAGGAGGAGGAGAATGAAGAGGAGGAGGCTGGTCAAGAAGATGAAGAACTCTGAGTAACCAAACTTTAAATTGTTACCAAGATATTTTTCAAACATTAAACTTGAACTTATATGAATACAAAGAGGGGTATTTTTATATTTCGTTCCATAAAATTTTATAAAATGACATTTCCTCGGCACATATGAGCAAGGTGCTATGTTTCTACAGCTTGACCAAAGTGTCAAATAAATCAATTTCAGATTGCAACACCGTGCAGACTTTTTTTTCAAAACCGTAACCAGTAATATTCTTTATATAACATTTACCATTTTGTAGAGCTTTCAGTTTCATTATCATGTTTATCAAGGTGCTACTGATAACAAAATGAGATAAAAAAAGATAATTTTTTTCTTCAATGTTTAGCAATATTTTTTTGTCATTTCGTCTCTGTGGCTCCATAGAATTTTATAGACATTCGTGATATTTCTATTTAATTGTTAGATATTGCGGTAAGAAGATTTACTTGAATGATGTGGTTCCTAAGTTGACTTATCTAAGTCGAGATGGACGGGTGATTTCAATGACATGTAAATCTAACTTGTTGAGTCTGACAAACGTTTATGTTTACATGAATCTATAACTTATTGAGACCGTAAAACATTTATGATTAAGAAGAGGAAGTATACTTTATTCAGATATAAAAGACCACAGGTCCATAGTTCCAGCTTATCTGGTAACATGATAATAACATGTAAACAAATGAAATACCATCATTATTATTTAACAAATGAAATAAATTTATCTACAAAAATATAATGTAATGTTAAATCTGTCATAGGTCTAAGATGGGGGAAGGGATCATCCTCAACCCCAGTGTAATCAACTTACATATGGCAATCAGGCTGCCATAATTAATAACAAGTAAATGCAGATATCTTCAGGATCTTCACGTCTTCACACAAATACGGTTGCCTAACTGTCTAAGTGATGTGGAAAGTTTTATTGCGTTTAACATGTTGTTAACAATGAAAACCCTTTCATTTACATTTTGTTGTTTATTCATCATTAATCATTTAAATCAAAGCCTATCAATCCCATAATGGTCCATTATACAATTAATATTTGGAATTTAAATATGTCCAGGAAATATTGATTAATATCGGATCAGTCAACAATTTAAAAAAGTGGATTTTAAGTGTAAAAAGTAGTAATATTTGAGTCATATGTGTTATTTTTCATGTCTGTTATTGCGCTGTGAAATGATAATTAATTGTGATTAAGTGGTTAAAATTTTAATCATCTCAACATGTACTTTATTTCAAATTCAAGCATCTACAGTTATGATGACATCGTTATAAGATAAAGAAATATATATATATATATATATATATATATATATATATATATATATATATATATATATATATATATAAACTTTTGTCAAACTGAAGCAAGACCGGCATGATGAGTCCAGATATCTGACAGCCTAGAACGGCTATAGAACAGATACTTGATGGTAGGAAGATGCGATTTAAGTAACATTCTTTATATCATCCGCAGAACGAGATGGCACAGCAGCGGACGCACCTGGACGCACTGAGGTCCCCGATATTTCATTAACATTGTTAAAGAAAATGAGGTCAGGTGGGTGTACAGATTTCGCTTAACTTGGCCAGTACGTCCATGACATTGTGCGTCGCTGGTCGAAGCTAGAAGAAAAGATCAGCAATAGGTACTGTTGCATTGGTAGTAAAATTACAGGGTCGTTGTACCTTCTGGCGGAGGTATTATGCTTTTATCTTGTTTTTTTTTGTAGGCTGGTTGGTTGGTATGTGAGCAACACTGCTTAACATTACCATAAATTGATTATACTTTTGTGCATGCAATCTGGATCTATGAAATCTGTTTTGATCAATTGAATTATGTTCCACTGTACTTAAGAACAATTTGAGTGGATTGTAATTTTGTGAGGCTAAGCTAACAATCCAAAGAGCTTGGGGATACTCTGGATTGCCATAATATATTTTGTTCAAAGATACTTCACCGTTGTGAGATAGGACAGCAGGGACCATCACCATTCACTCTTATTAAAGGAAAATTTGAGAGTTTATTACCAAGAATGTGAATCTATACTGTAATTGACGTGACGGCATGGACGAGTTAGCTCCGCCCACCTTGGATACGGTTGCTAGGTTGGACATGAAACCAAGAAAGGGTGCTGTTACTTCACGTGGAAACGGCACTTCAGCCGTATATCGCAGACTTCAAACAGTATTAGATTTACAAAGAACGCACCCTTAGGCTTAAACTGTACATATGGAGGCCACAGGGATGTTTTAAATATAAAATTGAGAAGTTTGATGAATTTGCGCCTGTTCCTCTTCGATACGGCCGGTGTCAGAAAACGAATCAGCTGACCCCTCGCATCAGCCATGACACCTGTGCGGTTGGTTAAAATTGACTTGTTCAAGTCTAGGAGAACAAATTTTTGAAAAATAACAAACTAACAGATTTTATGATATTTGATTTTATGACCTAGGGTGCAGTTTCAACAAAAAAATTAAATATGACAACATAAAAAAGTGTTGATTCCATACAGGTTTAGGCTACACAAGGTGCAGGGGGGGGGGGAGAGAAATAACTCATTTTTTTATAAACACAAGAGGAAGTCTTGCTAAGTATGTATTGCTCAAGCAGAGATTCTATTACTATTGAAGGTTGGTTTTGACAAATCATCTATTTAATTGAAATTAATAATTAAAATCAAACTAGTGTCAATACCAGTATTCAAACAATAAATTTTTGAAGGGCAAGTAAAATCACTGATGATGTGAGAGCATCACTAATCATATATCATGTATGTTAAATAAAATTTAATATACTGACAAAATTATTGAATAAAACTATGGTTAAAATTGTTATTAAATATTACATGTATATTGATGTTTTTAATAGAAGGCACCCTGTTTAAACACAGGAAGAAAGAAGTGTACATACAAGATCCGCCCCTGTATATAAACATTTGTGTTTGTGTGTGTGAGGGTGTTTGTATGTGCAAATTAACTATTTTACTTTGTACATTTGCATTATTATAGAAGATGTGCTGTTCTGTCAGTGAAGGAACGTGTGGCAATAATTTTAGAATCTTCCTTTTAACACTTAGAGTCAGTGACTCGTGTATGTAATAACTCGTGTAAGTATAGTGTATATATGTCAAGGAGAACTGCCAATTTATATATGACAAGTGATGCTCAATTTGTGACATATCTATGGTATTTGTTAAGTATAAAAACAGTGCGATACATCCAAATATTATCTTCATGAAGATAATAACCATTAGGCTGCCTTTCCATGAACGCGATTTTTCTGCGATGCGATTGCGTTGGGTTGGCGTTGCGACAGCGGCAGAATCGCTCTAGCGTTTTAACCATGTAGCCTTTCCATGGAAACGGGTTCCCGCACGACATCCCCGCGCGACAAAATTGTCGCGCGGCAAAAATCGCGCATGTAGCGATTTCTGCGACACGCGTTCAACGCCCCGCTAGGCGAACCCTTCATCAGGCGTTATTTTTGCAGGGAAACATGGCTGAAGCGACAGAGCTCAACCGCATCTTATCGCAGAAAATTCGCGTTCATGGAAACGTTCTGGCGGCGCGGTGACAAACGCGTCCCTCTCATTGAAAGGCAGCCTTATACTGTATAATGAAGTATTTATTTTATTTTTAATAATTTAATTTTTGAAAGTTAACATTGTTACACTTCGTCATTACAACTAACAAGAATTTATTATATTCTGATGTAATGCTTCATTACAGCCTGAATAAATTGTGAATTATTTTTTTAACAATTTCCCACACCATTTCAATGAAATGTACTTAACAGATGTAAACATATACTGTCAGTTAATATTATTCATCTTAATTATTGTTGAATAGGGGCATCTTAAATGATTATTTTCTAATTATCAATCATGGCTGTAATAATGTCTGATTCCAAGTGGAATATGACAACAAATATGATTTTTAAACTTTTACTATTTGCAAAAAATAACATTTTCCCCTTCTCTTTCTAACCCCCCCCCCCCCCACCCCGGCCCCCAGACAGGGTACATATGCGGCCATAGAATGCAATATTATTGTTTTTTTAATAATTGTAAAATAAAAAAGCTATGTGATCATTAATTATATATATTAAGATTGATATTTTTTTAAATGACAGACAATTACACATATTAATTTTATTAAAGAACAGCTCAATTATTCAAAACCTGTGTCTTTCGGTAGTTACTTGAAGATTTTCTGTATTTTTTTTTGTCACTTGTATAATCAGATTATCTAAGTCGATCCCCAAAATTTGAGCTCGCGTTTATTCACACCGAAAGATCTCTAAGTTTTAAAGTTCTAGCATCAATAACAGCCGTTTTGTATCTTTGAGTGCAAATAAATGCGCACCATTATGTTAATTATAGACATGGTTACAATAAAGCAGGGAGCTTTACCATTAAACTTGTATCCTCGTCGATAGCAGCAGGGGCGGATCTAGCTTTTTTCCAAGGTGGGGGTTTGAGGGGCTGAGCTGGGTATTGCGAGGGAGCGTAGCGAAGGAGCTCGAGTGAGCGAAGCGAGCGAAGGGGGGGGGGGGGGGGGTGGAGGCCCCTCCCACAGTAGGGAGATTTTTCATTTTTAGGGTAGCCAGCTTGCGATTTTAAGCATACTTGCATGCTCTTTTTTTTCTCTTTCGGGTTTGTCCCAACGGCGATGTAGAGCATAGTCCACAAGGCGCGATGCAGAGCATAGTCCACAAGGCGCGATGCAGAGCATAGTCCACAAGGCGCGATGCGGAGCATAGTCCACAAGGCGCGATGCAGAGCATAGTCCACAAGTCTGTGAGCCGCGTAGCGTCGCGCAAATTTTCATTTATTTTTTTTTTTTGCTATTGATATCCAATTGCTAATTTATAAAACAAAATGAAATCTGAAAAATGAAAACATTTCAAAATTCTCTGGGTGCTGGCTTAAGATAGTCAATGAACATAAATAAAAGAGAAACATCAACGCTAACATTTCAAACAATCATAGTACTTTTAGATTGCTGCTAATTTTTCAGCTACTCCTGTAGCCTTCGTCAGAGCAAATGTGAAAACATGCAGTAAACACAGCTGATAGTGCGACCCTTGGTGAGGTCACGGGGGGGGGGGGGGGGGGGGGCTGCTGATAGCTATTACTGGAACCATTAATATGACTGGACACTTGTCTGTACACTCGAGAACAGGGCTGTTGGGATGTCAAGGACAGGAGCTGGACAGGGCGGGGGGGGGGGGGAGAGTTAAGAGTGCCGGGTATTTTGAGAGAAAAGCCAAGTCCTTGTTTAACCCGATTATGTTTGTTCTTAGGGATTGGATGTACTTTTGTTCAGATGTTAATCTGTCTTTCTGGAGGGAAAGTTACCTTTAAGAATGGTGCATGTTAAATCTTGGAGAGAATGGTCGGATTTGTTAAAATGTGCGGCTACGGGGAATCCGGGTGTGTTGTCGCGAATGTTTTTTTGTGATTGTTCATTCTGAATCTTTAGCATTTTTAGAAAATTTAGCAGCAATCTAAAAGTACTATGATCGTTTGAAATGTTGGCGTTGATGTTTCTCTTTTATTTATGTTCATTGACTATATATATATATATATATATATACACACACACAGTAAGTGTAATTCCGGAAGGACGGGGAGATGCGACCTGGGGGGGGGGGGGGGGCATGGCCCCCTGCGGCCCTCCTTGGCTACGCCCCTGATAAAACCAAAGATGACGACTCTAATATAAGAGATTTCTACAGTATAATTGTAGATATCTAGTGATAAAATGCCAGTACTTTGGTTAAGTAGAAATGTTATCTTTTATTTCATTTTGGACAATAAATATGATTTTCCAAAATGGACTTGGGTCGTTCTTGTAATCATATACCCAATTGTATTTTACTCAACACGCAGGTGATAAATGCTTTCACTTCACCTTGCACGAACGAATTACGCACATCATAATAGTAGTAGCCGTATTCGACTGGTACTTTTTCGAGGAGTAAAATTAAGCTCCGCCCACTTTCGAGGTCGCCAAGAAGTAGTACTCAGAAGGTCGTCAGTCGAATAAAGTCAAGTAAAAAAATGGCTGCCCATGACGATAGAGATAGCCGCCGAAGTTGAAGCCACATTTTTTTTTTATATTAAGTCTGTTGAAATCTACAGGGAGCCACTCACTGAAAAAAAGAAATTGACACGAGTGGGGAGTTCGTGTAACACAGACTACCAGACGAAAATAAAATGTGTAGATTTGGGAGAATGTGCTACACAAAATCGACCAGTCGAATACGCCTACTAGTTTTGTTACACACCTCACTTTGCATTCGCATTCGCCTGTCAAAATACAATTGCACAGTACAGTACTGTAGGCTTACCTGAAAAAGTCTTTCACTGATGTTTGCTTTCTCTTTTGGGGGACACTTTCCATGATTATTTTCGGGTCCTTCTCCTCACAAATGAGCACTAGTAAGCACTGAGGCAGGGAACATGTGCATGCGATAGGCTTACTCACTGCGTCTAACATGGGCAGGCGATAGGTTAGGCGTGCCGCGTGATGAGAACCACTCACACTAAGCTTGTCCCTTAGGCGCGTATAAATTAAATATGTTACATTTTGTACATTTCCCGGCTGTGAATGTAGTTACACCAACTATCTCATGGCGCGCTCATCAGCAATACTCGCACTGTATCAATGCAATACGCGCACTGCATCAATGCAATACGCGCACCGTCATTAATGCAATACTCGCACCGTCATCAATGCAATTTACGCGCACTGCATCAATGCAATACGCGCACCGTCATCAATGCAATACGCGCACAGTCATCAATGCAATACGCGCACCGTCATCAATGCAATACGCGCACTGCATCAATGCAATGCCGTCGTCATCAAGTCACATCATGATCATGTAAGGTTTTTATGAGCAGGAGAGCTATAATTTCACACCTTTTCTCAATGAATGTGTTAATGAAAGTAACACGTGCATGCGATGGGAATTTTGCGTCCAACATAGGCAGGCGATAGGGTAGGCGTGCTGCGTGCACTACACAATGCCTGCAAGTGTCTGTGGCTGGGCCTGCATGAGACAGAGTCGAGTGTGAGGAACATACTGTGTGGGTCTAGACACATGATGACGTTTTCTATGCACATATCACGGTGATATGTGCATAGAAAAAAGTAACACATGTTCACTTCCTACTAGTCCGGGGGGGGGGGGGGGTTAAAACCTATTGCCCGAGGCTGAGCCTCTTTTTTTTTTTGGCAGCCCAAGGGGGGGGGGGGGGTTAAACCCCCGAACCCCCCCCCCCCCTAGATCCGCCACTGAGCAGTTACTGACCTTTTACCAGAGATATATCAAATATAAATTGGGATGGCATATCGTCGCATGCACATGAACCCATGAAAACTTTGACTGGGAATGGGAGGGCCAAGATTGATACATTTTGTTTAAACCAATCAAATTTGAAGCGTGACGTGCTGGTGTGGGGTAAATGTAACACTTTTAGAACTGGTTACAGGCCAATGTTTACCAATAGGTGGTGAATAGGATCATAAAGGATCATATGTTTTAAACAAAAAAATAGGTGTTGAACTGCCAGAAAATAAATAAAACAGGAAATGCTGAAATAACTTGTATAACTAAGAAAGTCCCTTATATGTGGTTATATTAAAATTTTCTCGCTAATCCAACTTTGGGTCATCCCATGCCCTGGAAGTCATAATACCTTAGCTAGTTTTTCTTCAGCTGAAAATACAAATAAAATATTTGAGGTGTTCTCATGTTCTTTTTATTCAGTTTTATGAAATGATTGTTATATGCATGAAAGTATTATGGTAAACCTGTTTGCTTGCTACTCTCGTTCAGCGGGCGGCGCTTGTAGTTATATCGAAAACATTGTGTGATATAAGGTGTATCTTAATCCATGTATTTCATTTATTACCTAGAATAAATCTTTTCTCCCTTTTATCTGCATACATAAAAATATTTGTGTCGAGTTTGTGCAATGAAATGTCACATTTTACTGTATGTACCAGAATCTTCCCCAATCGTTGTCCTGGATGCAAGTTTGATTTCGTTATGAAAGTATCCCATAGAAGCCATATATAGTAGAGTTTAAATGCGAGTCAATGCATATACATGTAAATGCTCCATGAAAACCAAATGTAAAAGCAGAATTATCAAATTCAAATGCATTAAACCGAGCTTTTGTATTCTCTGTCTCTGTGATGCCCATTATCATCTCAGAGATAGACGAAAGGATATGCCTTTCTCC
This sequence comes from Sipunculus nudus, assembly GCA_026874595.1. NCBI lineage: Eukaryota > Metazoa > Annelida > Sipuncula > Golfingiida > Sipunculidae > Sipunculus > Sipunculus nudus. The sequence goes on along the minus strand of CM049314.1, from coordinate 60,074,597 downwards.
GATCAGCTGTCTCATGTGCTACTCTTGTCATAAATAGTGCAGGGTATAACTTTGGTATCCTTGAAATCTTGTGGCATATGGCCTCTTCCTCCCAGATACTGCAGGTAATGATACGTTAAACTGCAGATCATAATTAATGCCCTGGGTAGCTTTTATAACCGCCTGTAGTATGGGAGAGAGGCAAGCACATCGATGGTAGGTTACCAATGGATGTGATCTTTAGAAAGTCTATATATGAGTTTATGAAAGTGTTGAAATATTTTTCATAGATGACACTCTTCACTTTGAATGGTGCATGCAGTGTTGTGTGCAGTGTAAAGATCTATCTCAGCAGGTGATGGTGAATCTAAAACTCTTCCCCAATGTGATTCTGGGGTCTTGTGTATCGCACCAATGAATGATGACTTAGTAGATAAACTGGCACTGTTTGGATCTCAGATGCTTCCACTTCATTTTGTATTTGTCTGATTATCTGACGGAAGTTTTGTGATAGCCAGGTTTCGCTACAGAGATGGTTAAACAGACGAATATCTAGAAAGATATACTATTACCATATGGACCAGGCACGCCCCTCTAATATCTTTTGTCGGTACCGACCAGCAAGATGCACTTGTCTCCAATGAGAAAGGCTTTCAAGATATCCATAGACAGATGCTGGCGAGATTTTGAGATCGGGCTCTCTTGCCACATATGTAGCAGTGCTTTATCAGTTGCTAATTGATTGGAGTTTGTGTACTGATAGCTGTTAAAAATGTTGGTTTAATGGCAAATTATTTCCCATGAATCTGTCTCAATATGTAAATTAAGTTAGCTTTGAATCTCGAGAGGAAAGGTTGCACCCTTTACTAAATCTTTCTGTCTTTGAATTGACTATTATATTACGGTATAGTCTTGGAACAAAAGAAAGACAGATGTCACAAACCGGAGGAGGACCATTCAATCAGTTGATTCTATTACTGGCAGGCATGGATATAATCTCCTGAAGATGGTCCATAGCTGCTGCTTAATAGAAAGATGTAGCTGGAGGAGTTTGAGACTATGCCAGCTTTTTTACCTGGTAAACCGGATACATGCAGCATTCCATATAGTAAGACACAGCAAAACCGTGTTTTAATGATGACGCTCGTCGTGGGCTCCTAATTCATGTGGCTCAAGCTATTTTTTTCTGAGAGTTTTGGAGTAAGCACTTTATTACCGATCCAATAGAAATGCGCCAGTTCTAGCCGATTTCAGTATACTGGTGGCCATCTTGGGTCCATTGTTTCATATTTTAGAACACCTGAATACTCAAGGATTTAGTAATGTTCTTAAATTCTCATTTTTAGACACTGAACTAAGCGGCAGACTGTCGTCAGCGATAGAACCTTTTAACCATATTAATGTTAAATTATTCGGCTAACATCTTGGATGCTACCTTGAACGCTTAGGTTACCTGCAAGTTAAAGTTGATTTGCTAATAGTTTTACCACTGGGCAAATAATTAACCCTAAAAATAAGTATAGACACGAAAAAATTAAGACAAAAATATAAAGAGTGACCTATGAACATTTAATGCAAATGACAAAATCGGTGGCCATTTTGAAAACATCTTTAATTTGCCAGTCACAAGAATATACAGCGGTGATTTATTTGGGATTATATTTGTCAGTGACTTAAATACCAAATGATATTTCTGTTGGACTACTTGACCCCAAAAAAATCCCAAGCAGAAGATACCACAATTACAATCTATCATGGAAAAAAACAACAATGGCAATTTTGAAGGATTTCATGGCCATTTTGGACGTCATCTTGAAATTTCATTGGCATAAGTACATAATGATGTGTTGTTGTTTCCATTTGCTTTCTTGGTCCCAAAACTCTGGTAGTAGATACCAAAAATACAATTGAACGATGAATAGTGAATGATTTATGCCCATTTTAAGGCCATTTTGGACGCCTTGGATTTGTTAGTAGATTTATTGCCATATGAAGGGCTTGGCGGCTATCTTGCAAGCCATCTTTAAAATAACAATTTTTCCGGAATCCAATTTTGGTCAATTTTTAGATGGTCCTATATTATAGAAAATCATCATGAAACAAATTCTTGCAATTGTTGCGGGGTTGAGCTATATTTTCCGTATTTTGACCAGTCTTATCATTGGCATGAAAAAAGCAACATCCGGGCATACATATCAGTCACGTTAGAACTATTAAAGAAAACCGGCAAATTCATTTTGCATTAACTGTCTCTTGAAAAAAAATTGTCAACAGGAGTGCATTGTAGCGTAATCTTCACAAATCAGACAAAAATAATACATTTCCAGAATAACAGCATCAAGATATTTCTCCAAATAATACGCAAACACTAGTCTTGGCATATGTAGGCCAATTAATTGTCGTAATGGCACCAGCTACAATAAATTTAGTTTTTATTTGTATTTTCTAAAACTTAAATAACACCAGCCATTAAATTGTGTATAAACCGTTTACGCAGACATTTCAAATATCATCAGCTTCGGTAGAACAGCGTGAATCATACCCATGCATAACTCATCAGGCACTGAATATATTTATGAAATATCAGCAGTTTATGAAATATCGACATACATACCACGAAAAAATTATTTAATCATATTACTGAGTTTCTGCAGATTGTATTAAAATTTGAAGTCAAAACGGTTTACCTAATTGGATGAGATATTTTGCATACAAAGTATCTGAGGATCAGAATTTTTTTTTTCGGTCTCTTTGATTGAATTCCTCTGATCCATTCGCCCTATACTATTTTTGCTGTTGCATATTTTCCATACACATTCTCATAGGGAGGTGCAATAATATTGAGGTTAATTTTTAGACTCATAACCACTGGCGTGGTATGCGCACTCCTAACATTATTTAGTGTGTAGGCGTTCTCGGTTATGTATTACAAAAGCAACAAAGCGTGTTTTTACAGTTTGTATTGATCACCCTTAACATTGTTATTCGTTTTTGATAACAATAAACTGATGTTGTGGGCAACTTATTTATCTCACCGGAGTTGAGTTCATTTCTATTTATTCATTCATTTTAAACTGATGCGCTTATATAAATATCGAATACAGTGTATAAATCGGGACACATGCCTTTGCCACTGCACCTTAAAATATAAACATTATATGTTAATCTATCGCCTAATTCCATTTTACTCCTGCAGAAATGTATTGATTCAAAACGCAGTGTCAAGCCTGTGCACTCTACCAGTTTTACATAGCTACGTGCTTTTCAAAGTATAAACATCAGAGGGTGTCCGTTTTGCATTTATAGTTTGTTTGAAATAAAACTTTGGGTCGGTCTGGAGCAAAGTATCACATTTATATTCAGTGTGGGATTCTCTCCGGAATACATCATTAAACTGTGTATCACAAGTGTCAGTACATTTTGTTTAAATGCATGGCTGAGGGATCGTTTTTGGCTGTGAGAGATTTTATATGGTAAGGGGAAAAAATTAGTTCTCATTAATTTTTACATTTCCTAATATTACTTCACCTTATTTACCTTATTTCCTCCCTCATATTCTGGAATATGTCGTATTCTAATGCTATCAATAGTTACCATGCATTACTACAGCAAACAATATATTATTTCTATGTTTACTCATTTTTGTATGCACACGTCCTTAACGACAGTGCTTGAGACTAGAATTTAATCACAATTCATTCCTTATCTTCATGTTCAGGTGGCAGTACGGGCAGGGAAAGGGAAGCTTATCAGAGAGGGCAAACGTTTGACGGTTCAGTGTCCATTATTTTTAAGAATCGCACTGATATTCTTTATTCAGATATCGAAAAGATGGTTTGCGAAGTTCCTGGGGTGTTGTTTTATCTTTCACTTATTGTCATCGTCTATCTTGTGGTGGAATATTTCCGGAGGAAACCCCAGATCAGCAACATATTTTCCAAATCCATCCTGGTCACTGGGTGTGATACAGGGTTCGGCAACAAGCTAGCCAAGAGACTAGATGGTTTAGAATGCCGGGTGTTTGCAGGCTGTTACACACAGAAGGGAGTTGATGAACTACGGAGCTGTTCCTCTCCTCGTGTGGAGCCTTTCCTGCTAGATGTAACAAAGACTGAGAGCATCAAGAAAGCGCTCGCGTTTGTAAAGGACAGACTTCCGCCAGATGATGGTATGGGAATCTTGCATGCAGGATTTGCTTTAAATTGTTGTCCACTTTATCCATCTAGCATTGCTGCATGAATAAAATGATTTTAATGTAAGGAATTTATGGTACGTGAACAAAAATGACCAGGTTTCCATATTTTAGACGTTATTGTATAGTTATATTATGTTCTCTTTTAAACTATATACTAATCGGCAACCTATTCAGCTGTGGTATCCTGGTGAAGCTATTTCGCCTTCCCTTACATTTGTACCCCCTACCTTCATTGTGGATTGTTCCCTCATCACCCCTTTGATAAATAGGTTGCCTTATTCGATAAGTTCGTTAGTTAATATCTTTGCTCCAGGATACCTTTTATATAAAGTAGGCAACGCCTAGCCTCATTTGATTAATACCCCAAAGATGGTAAGCTTGAATCTTATGGAGCTTCGGGAAAGAAATTAATTTATTTAAATACTGTGTTTAGTCCGAGGACTGAGAGTATAGTATGTTTACAAACAACATTCATTCCAAATTTTTGCCAGGTCTCTCGGAAACTTAGTTATTTCAAACTAAATTTTTGTTTTGTTGACATTTCTTTTTTTTATATGTGGGAGAAATCCTTCACTAGAACAAGTATCAACAGGCAGTCTAAGATCACCAGCTTTCGCCTAACGGTATCGCTTAAGCATAGGTTAAAGAACAAAGTCCAACATCAACTGCAAAAAGCAACTTTTCCCTTTAAAAGATTAGGAGAGAAACGTCTGATTAAGGGTGCCTTTCCATATATGCGGGTCTCGCACGGTTGAAATCCAACAAGCGTGTTATCATTGTCCCCTTTCCATACGTATTTGCCCCCGCGTGGGTCCCGCATGCGGATAAAGCAGTGCTGGATTTCTGCGGTCCCCATGCGGATGTTACATGTATATATCAGTAGCAGGTATATGTCCTTGTCTTTGAAAAGAAAAAGGAGGTGATAGAGCTTATTAGACTGCATAAAAATATACGACCAGTCTTCATTGAGATATGGCCCGGGGCCAGCTAAAGTTAGAATGTGACAGGAAATGGCTACCATTTCAGACTGGATGGTGAGATACGATATTAATCCGCTTCAATCTGCCTCATCAGTTAGTGTTAATGTTAACACAGAATATTTACTTAATACATAACACTAAAATTTGAGAAAATATGATTATTACTGCATGCGTTTATCCCAACTAATGGGTCACCCGCATGCGGGGACCGAACATATGGAAAGGGAATCCCGCTTACAAGGACCCGCGCGGGTAAAAATCCGCATGTGTGGAAAGGCACCCTAAATGTGGTACAGTCTACATATTATCAAACCATCGTGTTGTGAGGAGACGTTGGATCGGAAGGAAGTCATTGGCGCTAGTTTGTTATTTTATTGCAGGGCTGTGGGGTCTTGTAAACAATGCTGGTATTGTTGGTAGTGTACTTGGCCCACCTGATTTACTAACCAGGGACGACCTCCAGGGCGTATTGGACGTGAACCTTCTGGGGATGATGGACATGACAATGCATTTTCTTCCTCTCATCGTGAGAGCTAGAGGTCGGATTGTGAACATGTCAAGTGTTGGAGGGAGATTATCTCTTGACCTTAACAACATGACCTACTACATCAGTAAATATGGCGTCGAAGCAATGACTGATGGATTAAGGTAGGCTCTAAGGATTTATAATTTTGAGTAAATACTTAACTGTACAAAAAGAACAACGTCAGACATTATATATGTCACAATATAAGTCAATCAAAACTAAATCAGGGGTTTTCAGTGAGTCGGGGGTAAGCGTCTGCGACGCTCTTAATCTCTTTGGGGCGCTTGGTTTTGGGTGGCCAAGCATCCGATCCACTGTGCGAATATCTGCTCTCAGGGCTCAAAAGATCAAATTTATCTTTTAGCGTAAAGCAACCAAAACTATTCTGCATCAAACCTGCTAACTGGCCCTTATATTTCATTATTATTAGAAAATCACATAATGACATGATCTAACCGTATATTGATAATATATTGATGAAGTATAAAAAAAACTGAATCTCAAATACCTTTTAAACGTACAGACACCCTTTCCACGAGTCGCTCCCTAATCGAGTGCGACTCTCCTATATTTTGGCTTGTGCGTTCCGGACACTATGTATCTTTTTCTTCCTTTTGATAGACATATAATGATCCCACGCCCAGCAGGTTAAACCTAGTCCGAAACCTCCCTGCTGGCTAATAAACTGCACGACTATCAAAGAATCATAATATGATTATGTAATTTTAGAGCGTTGCAGCAGTTCATGTCGATGATGTTACCTTATATAACAATATAGGATTTTATTTTTTATACTTTTTGTCATCAACAAATATATTAATAGATAGATATTGGAGCTGGTAGGTTTCAAATAATAATATATACTGTTTTTCAATTATATATAAAAGGATCAGACTTGAAACCGAGCACACCGAAAGTGCAAAACGGTTTCAGCCCACTTTAATGTAGATCATACAGCAATCTAAAATGTTCTTAATCCAATTTAGCTAACACGTTCTGAACCAAGTTCAGGGAATGGTTACTAACCGTTTTCAATACGAATTGAATTATGCACTCAGCTAAGGTGCCGTGTGAAAGCTCTAGAAGGGTTTAGGTCTGGTTTGATGTACCGGGTAACGGGAATTTCTTTGGCTTCGGTGTTCATGTCAATCATAACTCCCAATTCGAAATTGGCTTAATGCCCCTTGGAACACACAATAAGTATTGAAACCGATGTGAACTATCCGCATTACCCAGACACCTAGGAGTGTTTTTTTTCAGGCCTCACATGAAGAAGTACGGCTGTCATGTCGCCGCCATTGAACCTGCACCCTTCGCCACCAACATTACTGGCCTTGACCTTACACATAGCCGGATCCAACGAGCATATGACCGAATGTCGTCTGATGACCAAGAAATAGTTGGGTCCGATTATGTTGACAAAGGTAATTATTCATTAGTTATATTCTACAGATGTGTTCTGATTTATCACTTCATTGATATGTTTCACTCAGTATAAGACCATATAAGTTAAACATAAGTGATGTGTATATAGCCAAAGTTTACTAGTAACCATTCTCTCTGGTCAAATGGACTTAATGTAGTCCTTATAAAAGTAACTATGTATATATATATATATATATATATATATATATATATATATATATATATAATATATATATATAATTATTATTAACATCGATGAGTGTTCTTTTCTCTTGCTTACTATTTCTATGCTTGATGTTTTGTGTCTATATGTCTTTTCCTAAGATTATCATGGATCAAAGTATGGAAAGCGGTTGTTAGGATTCACATTAATGGCTAAACTGGTGATAATAGTTCTTTAATGATAATGATACATGGAATACTTTGTGATAAAAAGATATGGTGCTCTCCGGGTACAGTTATTTATGATTCAACTAGATAATTTAATGCTTCCAGATATTTCATAACAGCCTTGGCAATTCGTCTTTCAACGTTCAGTTACACTTAATTCCTATTCGAGTGTTACATGAGAGAGGTTTTACAATACGAATCTTATATTCAGTAAAAGATGACACCCCGGTATTACAAACTCGCCGCTCTGACGACAGCCTCGTCCACCACGCTGTGACGAACACCCAACATTGATAAACACAGCTTCACCAAGACTTAAATAATGTGTAAGACGATCGAACGGCCATGACACAATAAATTCTTAATATTTTAGTTTTCCAGCATGAATATTTGGTATGATTTTTCAGCTTTTGCTGTCAGGAAAAACATGGCCAAATTGCAAAACAAGAACTTGGATGAGGTTGTGGACGCCTACCAGCACGCGCTGTTTGCGGTGAACCCCAAGAAACGATACAGCTGTGGATGGGAGGCCAGGTATTTCTTCATTCCACTGAGCTACGTGCCTTCCTGGTTACAGGACTTTCTCCTCCCACGCCGAACTCAGATCTTCCGTTTCTTGATCTGACCACATTTATTAAAGAAAATTCTGCGGATTGACAGGATACTGTTTGATGGGCGGTGTCGGATTGATCGTTCTTGTTCCTATATATCATCTCAACTTCAGATTATAATGTTTTGTGTAGTATTTACAATGAAGTGGCGGAATTCATATAGATAACGGGAAATAATACAATATAAATATAAATAGTGGAATATATGTATATCGATTTAGGTTGAAATCACCCACCAATGAAGAAAACCTCTAATCTTTAATGATATATATCTAAAGTTAGATCCTGTTTTAATTACAGTATTTAGCGGACTTATTTTCAGTGGTTTGCTGGATGCTTATTATAAAGTTTAAGCAAAACCGTCTTAGAGACACTTTACTTTGAAGGTGCTTGTTTACATCTTTAGACTATTTTCCCGAATGATTTGAAAGGAGAAAATGTTTTTTTTTTTTTGCTCGATCACTTTACATATACAAGATAAAGTTATAATCATTCTTGCAAATTGATTGAAAATTTAAATTTGAACACAAACTTTATTTGAACAATAAACCAATAAAGTTAAACTACAACTTAAACCTTTCACAGGCAACAGTGTGAATGTATTTTGTTTTATATCTAGTGTTCCATAGCCTTATCCGCAGACGTAACAGTAAATGACAAAGGGACTTCGTCTTAACTATGTTTGTCGTTAAAATGAATCTAAATGCATTTTATATTATCAAAACTTTTAAAATCAATCATAGGAATTTAGTATTGCCTAACCTTAATTTCTCACTCTCTTTCTCTCTCCCTCCTCTCTCTCTCTCTCTCTCTCTCTCTCTCTTGCGTTACTTTAAAAAATATCATTATTAATTAACTGGCAGGACTATATATATATACTTTACCAAACAAACAGACACGCACACATGCGTCTGGATCTAGATAGTTAAACGGCAGCAGTAAAAATTACTCTTACTCATTCAAATGTAAGTTACCGCTCATTGTTAATCATTGGCCTTGCTTTTTTAGAGGGAGTTCAGGGGGACTTGTTCCCTCGCTCTTTGAGGAGTGCTAGACAAAGCACCTATTGCCCCCTCATTTTTTTAAAGAATATTAAACACAATATTTTCAAGAGAACTCCGTTAATCAGTTTACAATTTTATGGCTTCCTTAATAATCATTAAATTTTGCATCTCATATTGAGAAACGTAGGGTATTATATGCGTCGTTGTTTCCTTGAATTGTCATAAATATGAGCCTATTATGTTGCCAATGTAAATGTAAGTTTAGAGCCAATGTAAATTATGAGTGTTGAAAAGTGAGTTGATGCTAAAGTTAGGGTATGGTTGAGTTAGGTTTCAACACTAACAAATATTTTTGCACGATATATGATATAGTCTAGGAGGGAGGAGGACAAGGATGTTCTAAGAGAGGGACTCTGTTTTGTTTTTCATAAGTAGTTTGCCGAATCAGATTTTGATGGGCTGTTCTTATTTCGCTGGGTTTTAAGGCTTCTGTCGCTAATTATCTGAATTGGCCAATGCAAATGTAACAAGCACACAAGGACAATGAATTCATGTATGTAACATTATTCGTGATCATGATGTTAACTAACGATAATCGTTTTAGATCATTTGAATCTGGCATCGTCACTAAGGTTTTCCCTATACGTGAATGGCTTTCTTTTTCCCTGACCATGCCCGTGAATAGTCGGCGAAGCCCGGTTATAGTTCCGCTAATGTTTGCCTTTGCATCGGTGATTGTTTTTCGACTGTTCACAGGCATCAACTGCTGGGCAACCAAGAACTGTTGCAGATGCAAAGCCGAACATTGCCAAACAATCACAGATGTGTCGGGCAAGCCTTATGGGTGACGTATGAATAAGAACACTTCTTGATCCAGCCTCATTCTCTCTCTATAGCAGGTGCAATTTGCACATCTACACCAATAGCAGAAAAAAAAAGAAAATACACTTGCAGTCATTGTGAAACAATTCCACCAGCCAAAGAATTCATAAATCCAAATTGTACTGATCGGTGAAAGGTCACCGATGACATAAAGCTGATGGTTTGAGACATAAAACATATCTGGGGTGCCTTACCTGGGAGCTGGGGATAAATTCAAAAGCTTCTGTGAGATTGGTTGATATTTTGTCGCTATTGTTTGCGACAAAACTTTGCGACCAAATTTTTTTCTGCAAACATTGAAATTTCTGACGATCTGGCACATCTTTCTCGATGCAATGTACACGCTCCGATACCTTGTGATGCTTAGCAAACGATTTTTCGGCGACCTGGTTTGAGAGGTCTTTCGATATTCCGATTTTTCCATCGCAAATACTTACCAAATCGTCGCGTAGTATCGAATAGAGGGAAATTCGCTTTGTGTTTTTAGGTTGTAAAAGATTACATTCCTTGTGGAAGCTACAACATTGGGCAAAGCCTCTCCCCACCCCAATCTTTAAGAACCCCTGGTTTCCATACAAATCCGTGACATATGTTGAACTTTATTTGTTGATTTTAGCTTTGCTTTTAATACAATATTATCTGGCATTTTAGTGAACAAATTAGAATAATTGATATCTTGAAAACTTGACATCTCTTACATATAGTTGTGCCTGGATTTATAACTTTCAAAGAAATAGGGCGCAGCGAGCATGGATAAAAAGGAATCCAGAGTGTGGTTCCACTGATACACTTACTATCAATACTTGGGCCCACAGGGCTGTGTTCTCTCGCCACTATTGTAAAGTTTTTACATCAGTGACATGATCAACTAGAGGAAACTGTAAGATAATTAGATATGGTGATATCACTGTGCTTTTAGGTTTGATCTCAGATGATGACGAATCATTATGCAGACAGGAATTATTATTATGACTCGAGTAATGAGCGAAATCCATTATTAAATGCAAGTGAAACAAAATAAATTGTTTGACTTTAGGAAACAATATGAAGTTATGAACCAGGTCTAGTTTGGAAATGCAGTAGGGGAACTGATCAGTAAATATGCATATTTAGGAACAGTCATTTGTTCAGACCTCAGATGGATGGTCAGAAAATATACAAGTGAAAATAATTCTGAATCAATTTATACTTATATGATTGAAAGTGTTCTTCTTTTGTTATTGTCATTTGGTATAGCGGGACATCACAAACATATATTAAAGAATGTTTCACAGAAGATCACCTGTTTTGATGAAATTCATATGGAAAGCTAAGGTTATAAAGAAACCATTTGAATAGTTACAATGAACTGATTCGATCAAGTAGAAAATTAATACGTTTACCATGCAAATCCAAACCCCGTGGATAGCCCTTCGTGCCATACTCCCTCAAACCATTCATTAAATACATGAAATATATGAGTGACACATGATCTAGTCATTTTTTGTTTTAAAAGTTAATTCTGTTTCAGGGTTGGGGTTTGTAATTGTAATTACCTGTGACAAACATTCACACATATCATTATTTCGAATTGTTTTATCTGTCCTAGTTGTACCTAATTGTAAAGTATTTTGGAATTCATGTCACGTGTGCAGTAATTATGTTAATGATCTATCGGACTAATTTGGAGGATGCAGTTTTAACCTCAAATATACTCGTACATAAACATCCCGTAGTCTTTCTTATATGTGGGTTAATATTTTAATCCAACCTATCCATTTATTATAATGGAATTTTGTTATCTTAATACAGGTTACTCTTGTATTGTAATGGTAACTTGTTATCTTATTGTTTGTATATGATAGTCCTATATATCACTAATACCGATCTTAACCTCGAATTCCATCAAGTCCAGGATAATACCTTTTTAAAGATAATTTGAGATTTACTATCTTGGTTTAATACTTTTTATCTTTCATGTGTCTTTAAAAGGTCAATGTTTTGTCAACAGTACACATATTCCTGTATATTTAATGGGCATAAAATATAGGTAAAATAAACACAGTTATGGGCAAAAGACTCTCTAAACAATAATGATAATATAAGTCTATATTGCGTTTATACCAAGAATATCTGCTAACAGAACCAGTTCAATCTTGTTTTACACAGATGAAATGTTATAGAGTAACATAAAGAAAATGCAATGTGAAATACTTAAAAATATGTTAACAGATGAAAGTTAAATACACTTAAACACTGAATATAGTCACTTCTGAATGTTGGCACTCCATGCAGCTGACATCGGGCACACGAGCTTGACCTCTCAATTTTCACTCTAATCTTTTTGAGTATAGTTGCTACCAGGAAGTAAACGAATAACCAATCAACCAACCAGCGATCGTAAAAGATAATGACTAATTACGAGGTATAATGAAAATTTTCATATACTAAGGTCAACTCGGTGTCTTTCATTTTATCGATGTCTTATATGCCGCGTCAGTGAATCCAAAGAACCGACGGAATTTTGAACTGGGTGGATGCTAGTGCTTATGTTAGCTGTATTTGCGAGTAACGTCACGACTCCGCGCCCGACAGGTGCACCGCGTTATATCAAACACAGCGCTGCATCCGAGCTGACAAAGTTGCTGGTCTTGGTAAATGACATGACTTTTCATTAACATTAATCCAAGCATCTTAAGACTAACTCCCATTTAGTGGTAACCTATCAACAAGGCTTTAAACTGCAGAGCGGAATATCCATGCTTAGCTTAGGACACCTCCAGTGCCCTATACGAAATTTAGTTAAATCTGGATTGAAGCTATGATTTATTTTTTGTCTTATGTCTAAACGGCAGGTCATGACTGGATTATGCCTATGCCATGCATATAAATTATTAACCTCAGAAGGATTCATAATACCTTACCATTAAAATCACCTTCACAAAGATAGAACTGCCAATATTCCATGACACTATAATTAAAAGGAAACAAAGAGAAGTGTATTGCTTTTATAAAGTAATCACGTCGGGCCTTTTGCTTTAGCCATGAATCGCCATATTAAAAATTATAAATTAAATATTATAAACGAGGATGTAGGGGGGGGGGGGAACTGATATAAAAAAATATTTTCACAGGCTGGATAATTTTTATTACAAACCAGTTGAATTTCCAGTATTGCATTTTCATCGCGAGAACAACAATTTACCTTAATGAATCTCTTACCAGACATTCCTGCAAAAAAAGACTAGAGATAAATGTGCAAACAAGAGGAATTGACTTTTAAATATTTGAATTAAATATAATTAGTCAATTGACAATTTAATATATTTTTTTATCTTTGTATACTATATAAAAGAGTGTGAGGAAAAAGCCGTTGTAATAATAATAATAATGATATTTATTTCTGCTCTATAACGCACTCCAATGTTGTTTTACTCAGATGAACCTGAACCAACCAACCAACGATTTTAAATAATGGTGACCTGTTGCTTAGGTTACATGCGCTAGTGGCATATCAAGAGAGGGCGCTCACTCCCCCCCCCCCCCCCCCCCCCCCCGTTCAACTATAACACCTCATTTTATCTGTTTTTCCCATTTAAAGCATTCAAATATTTCTATAATTGTTAGGGGGTGTTGTTGCTTAGGTTACGTGCTTCAGTGGCATATCAAGAGAGGGCGCTCACTCCCCCCCCCCCGTTCAACTATAACACCTCTCATTTTATCTGTTTTTCCCATTTAAAGCATTCAAATATTTCTATAATTAGTTAGGGGGTGTTTCTGCCATAACACTCTGCTGGGTCACAACATCGAGGAACCCCTCATATCGCACTCATCCGTGAGGCACGTCCTTTCCACTACCCTGCAGAGGGCTCAGCCTTGGTTGGGGTCTGCTGATACTCGAGCTCTGAGTCTTGCATGTGCTCTGCCTAGACCCTAGAAGCCGGTATAATGTAAAGTTAACATAGATTTCTACATCAATTATATAACCATGAGTGTTGAATTTAAATGTTTAAAAATGTTATGTTGTTATCTAAGATGCGCATTTTCACCTTTTCACAAACGATTGAATGTTTGGACTTTACAGTCTATATCCCAAAATGTGCAAATATTTGTACTTGATGGAGCGAGGTTCATTCTTCAGGATTACTGTTAATGTTATATTTCCTTAGTTTGCACTGATGACGGTAACAATCAGCTGAGAAATGCCAAGTACCCATTTACACAGATATATTGTATATTCATCTTATAAATTTTAGAATTAGTGACAGAAATTATTACTGTATGTCTTTGATCCTTTTAGTTCCATGCAGATCCATTTACCATAAATAATACGCTGAAATAAATTATCAACACTGACATTAAGGTTTACTACTAGTTTACTAGAAACTAGACCATGTTTTGGGAAATATTATGCTATTTTGTACTTGCTGTCATCCTGCACTTGGTGGTGGAATATTTCCGGAGGAAACCCCAGATTGAATGCATAGCTTGTAAATCCGTACTGGTCACAGGTTGTGGTGGTGGTTTGGGAACAGGCTGGCTGAGAGACTGGTTGGTTTAGCGAGACGGGGTTTCGCAGGTTGTTACACACAGAAGGGAGCTGACGAACTGCAATCTTCCTCACACCGTGTGGATAATCATAATGCTAGATGGCCAGCAAAAGATCATTTTTTTCATTTTATATAGCATTGCTAGTTAATAGCAGGCATACATGCTAGATCAATCAGTCACAGAGTGAAGAAAATAGTGTTGGTGGATGCCACCGAAATTTTGAATTTCTTGGTCATTTCCAAGGTCAAACCAAAAATTGGGCAAGCCAAGGTCGATTTTTCACTTTTGTAGACACTGCTTATCTTTCAATATAAGTTTCATTGCCATTTTAAATGTCAACCCGAACAAAATTGAACCTGAACGGTTAAAGTGTTCCCCACTTATAAAACCAAGGTATATTCGGTTACCTTTGGCTCTAGGGTTATGTTTGCGTCAAGTGACACGTACACAAGCCATGTAATATTCATGTCAATAACTTCTCAAACTTAAATGAATGAAAGTTAAAAGTTTTTTTTTTTTTTTTTGTTAACATAGTAATGTTTTCATAACTCTGAATACAGACATACAGAAATGGAGTTAAGGGGTGCTTTGCGTGTGGTCCCAAAAGTGTCTTTAACACATTTTGAATTATAACAGAATAAAAAAATATGGCTGCATTTTGTAAAACACTAGATAAAAGGTCCATGAATAACGGACAGAATTGTGGTTTTCAGAAGACCCTAGATTGAAGTTTTACATTTAAAGGTAATACACGTACTGAATCATTCAAACTGGCTGTAAAGATAGCTGCCACAATGAAGGAAAAGGCGATTGCTATAACTTTATATCAGTCATCATATATAAATGCTTTAATGGACCATGGTGTGTTTGAAGTTCAAATGGCATTATAGCCAACATATGAAACGGTGGGGGTTTATAGTATGACATAACCGATGCTGTCAGTCTTAGCCGATTTTAACGTCAAGGATCCCCCTTTTCCGGATTTGGGGCCCTTTATAAGGCTTTGCCATTGGTCCTACTGGGTCGGACCCCCTTCCCCCGTTCTAAATCCTGGATCCGCCCTTTGGGCGTACCCTTGCGGTGTAGACTTTGGCCAGGAGTCTTAGCGCACACTACGGTTTGGACGGGACACAAACTCATAATATTGCGGTCACAATTCCAGCGCCCTAACCATTACGCCACCAGGCTCGACATGAGATCTCTAAATATGATCCATGGATCAGGCAATGCTTTACTTAAGGGAATTTGTCAATAAGACAGAGACACAATATATGCCTCAAAGCCAATATCCGGAACTCGACGAAACCAACCTTTCAGGGTTCCCTAAATTGTAAATAAATAAGGTTTGAACGCCAAAATAATTTGAAAAATAAAAGATGCCTTGTTTAATCCGAGTTTGTAACCAGTATGCCCACTATATGTGGTAAAGCAGGCTCTTTTATTATATTTTGATGGTTACATGTGAATAATTTTTTAGATGGACTTTCAAGGTTCCACTGTTAATTTTCTTATTTTTTAGGGTGCTGAATGAATGTGTTTAAATAACTATAGGTAGAATGGATAAAAAATCTGCGGATGGGTGTCAGAAACAGCTACTGCTGTTTATTTTCTCACCTTTTCTTTATTTTCTTCATATCCAAAAGTGTTAAAGACACTTCGGGAACGATAAAGGGTGGTTCTATTTAGTGGGGGGGGGGGGGGTATAGGGGATCTGCAGGTACCTCGAACCTTGTCTAATATATATTATACCTTTATTTACTAATAACACTTTTTTTAAGGTAATTTTTGGTAAAGGAAACCACCTCCAATTTCGTAGTGCAATTTTTGTATTCTTACCAACGCATATCATCAGCAAGCATCTTGGGGGGGGGGTTGCCTGTCAGGTTCCTGTCAGATCTGCAGATTGCTCAAAATATTTAGATAAATAACAGAAGCGATTTTCACCAGACTTTACGCTTCATGCACGACACATGTATAAAGGTGCCTAAAAGTATAATGGTGAAATCGTAGTGTTAAAAGAGATACTTTATGTCAGAATCATCCACCACTTTGAAATGGTTTGAGATATCTTGTAAAATTAACAAGCTAATCCAGATTAATGCAAAACAAATACTACGGATGGTTTTAATGTAAGAATATAGTTCGACAATTAACTCATAGAAATCATTTATAATAAATCTGTAAAATTACTTATGGTATCTTTTGATAATGATTTCAGTTTAGATACTGTTACAGAGGTCTCTTTTATTGTGTGCAGCAGTCTCGCACGTGTCCATGTAGCGCTAGCATTGTCCGTTGCCAAGGGAGACGCACGAGCCGGGCCGGCCCACGTGTGGGGTCTGACGTGTAGAAATAGAGCGCTTCTCCTGATCTGGAACTTTCTGGGATGGTCGCGCTCTATGAGCGCGTGTCTTGTAATGTTCTTTGGGCGTGTGTTTTATGTATTATTGGGTTCTTTCGACTGTTTGTGAAATAGAAGATTCTAGAATTTTAGGATGAAAAGTTATAAATAGGGAGCTGTTTTTAGAGGGAGAGGAGAGAACATATTCCAGCGGACACGGAAGAGTGTGAGTCAGTTTTCGGACCTTTCCGATAATTGCAGCAGTTATAGATCTTCTTCGAATTTGTAACGGATTTTATATAGTCTTCTGGTTGTCTTTAGGATCACTATCAGAACTTCACTTTTTGATTACAACAGATTAATTTTGTGATTGAATTTGAATATTATTCTCTGAGAAGATTTATGTGAACTGTTGATCTGGATTATATGCTTTAAAGGACTTGTTGTCGCTATGACAGTGGTGATATGCAGGTACACTATTATACTGTGTAATTGTATTGATTTGCTGTTGTACTGTTGTTATACTGTGCAATTGTACTGATTTAGTGTATTGTAATGTTAGGGTTGTTTTAAGAATAAATTATAATTAAGCCAGCTGTATTCATGCATTACTAGCGTACACAGGGATATTGCAAATCATCCCATGAGGCGATCAAGGTAGGTAATATTTCATAATTTTTCATCATAAAACAATTCCTGAAAAAATTGTTTTCAAGCCTCTTAATGCTACCTCTCTAAGCGATAGGAGTATAAGAGTTTATTTTAAGTTAAATATTAAGGTAGCACCCATGGTTAATATTTTTACAACTAATTTATATATCTTATATATAGTGAGGGATGCATGATTCATTATCTTCAGTTTTTTTTGTATCTCATGACAAATTCAGTATAGATCTCAAAGAAAAAAACTGTACAAGAAAGTGTACAGTAAGGAAACATGAATGATATGTTAATGATCCGGAAATTATTTTCATAATTTAGTCTCGTTATTGCACTCTCGTTATTATATTCAGGGTCGCAGGCGGGACTTCCGGCACCCCCTGGCTATGCTGCTGCATATTAACCAAGATTTTTGTGAAAAAGAGGGGGAGGGGGCTTATAAATCCGCCTCTTTAGAGAAACTGTGTTTTATAGCATGCGACAATTTATTTATGTGAGACTATACACAAAATTTGTAAGTGAGCGAATCTGAAAAGCAATCAAGTGAAGGATTCTTTGCGCTTGAGTGAAAAAAAGTGTACGTCAGTTATGTTAATATGAACTCTTGACCGAATTGTCTCGATTTCTAACCGTCTAGGCCGTTTCACACCTGAACGCCCTCGAATACTGATTTTTTTTTATATATATCCATGCTTGGGCTAAGGTGACAATGCACAATGAAATTTATTTAATACATCTGGTTAGGTTGGTACGTTTTAATTTATCTTGAGCAGGTGTTTATCACATCTACCAGATTTTAAAACAAAACAAGATTTGTTCAAGCCATAGCATTAAGACGACAATACTGGTGAGTACAAACGGGACCTCATTTACTGTCTGTGGTAACACTAACTAAATCAACAGAGGGTCTGACTATCGGACTATTGACCTCAGAAGAACTCGGACAGTAGCAGCACTGCAGCAGCAGCACTGTTCATCTCAGCTGACAATTAGTTACCCCACATGATGTGTAAACTGACTAAGCACTGCTACAGTGTACTTTGACCAAGCCTAATTTATGAATCTACAAAAAGGCACATGGTTTATCTAACTGGTTATTAACGAATGCCAACGTCTGGTTGACCAACTGGACCATAACAGTATCTTTGAATAACTATAATCACACTACAACTTGAGCCCTTTCCAATAAAATCAGACAATCTGAGGGTGCAACACAGGACTCAAAGCCGGGAGGTCGTATGTTATAATCTCAACCGAGGAACGGTGACTTTAAGAGTCAGTCTCTATCACAGCTGAGCGCTCAGGAAAATGAATGGGTGGGTTGACCCCCATGGTCATGCATGGCCAAAAGTAAATCTTGGGTGAATCCTCAGTGTAATGACCATGGAACCGCTAGTGCAATAGACCTTGGATTTGGGTGACACCAAGCAATTCAATAGCAAGAACCGAGTGCTACTGTCCGGTCAGGCAGTCTCATACCGAAAAGTCATTAAGCAGGTGTAAAAAGGTAGGCTAGGAATTACATATGTCAGCATTTATATGGTGCTGGTAACGTTTATCTTTTTGTGTCTGCTTAAGTTAGAGATTCAATATTTTGTCAAACAAGTTGGGGGATGAATAATTAAAGAACCATATAAAACAATAACATATCAAAACGATATTTTCGCTCATAAAATCCAAGTCATCCAAAACATTGTGTGGCACAGCATGTGCCTTTGGTGTGTTGCTGCCTATGTTAAATACAGGAGAACGAACACGCACCAATAAGCTTTGTCATGTTTGACCTTTTTATGAAGCGGCATGTGCCGTCTGACATCATCATTATTCGGGCCTTCTCGATTCGCGCTTCATAACTTGCTTTGAGATCGTTTTAATAGAATTCAGCAATGTCAATGGTGGTGATTACTACTAGATATGATAGTTTTATAATAAAGCTAAGTTTATCATGAGAACATTTTTATATCCGTTATTATCATATCTGAATAAAAAGATATTCACTGATACTCTACTCTCAGATATCAAAACTATGGCTTGTGAAGTCTTTGAAGTGTTGTGCTTTTTTGTACTTGCTGTCATCCTCTACTTGGTGGTGGAATATTTCCGGAGGAAACCCCAAATTGATGGCATCGCTTCAAAATCAGTCCTGGTCACTGGCTGTGATACAGGGTTCGGGAACCTGCTCGCTAAGAGACTGGATGGTTTAGGATGCCGGGTGTTTGCAGCTTGTTACACACAGAAGGGAGCTGATGAACTACGGAGATGTTCCTCATCTCGTCTGGAGACTGTTCTGCTAGATGTGACCAAGACTGACAGCATAAAGAAAGCTCTAACGTTTGTCTTGGGCAGACTTCAACCAGATGAAGGTATGGCAACCTTTTGTACAAAATTTAAGTTAAAAACGTCGATAACCCATCCAGTACTTGTACGATATCAAATATTTAATATGTCAATTAAACTAAATTTTCCTTACCAAAGCATTTTATTTGATATCTAGTACTTTTATAGTATATCCCTAAAACCCCATCACCCCGAAAACAATATATATTCAGTGTATGCAGTTTGCTATGTCACATTGTCAAAGCAATCGATTTGAGAACAGATGGTGACAGATGTATAGAAAACGTTACTAATGTTAAATTAGCCGTGATTACATGACTAAGTAGGCCTTTATATTTGGCTCGTTAGCCTAATATGAGCCAGATACAAGCCATCCGGGGGAATGAACTGTAACCGTCATCCATCCTGTTGCATAGATATCGTGGTAAATTCCGTCTCTATGGTAACGAGTCATTTTCTGTATCTGAATAAACTTTAATGTACATCCATCCTGTTGCACTGATATAGTGGTAAAACCCGTCTCGAGTAACGAGTCATTCCCTGTACCACGTACAAGTTGGCTGTCATCCAGTAACCTTAGTACTAACTAAGTGAGTTTAGATTTTTCCTTGCACATGGCAGATGTTGTTAGAAAGTATACTAAAAAGACTAACGATTGGTCTGGTCTATGTCACGGTACAGCGTACTTGTAGACCATGAGGCGTTCTAAAAAATGATAAAATATTTGCATCTACAGTGCGTTACAATGCTTAAGATGGAAAGACACTCTGACGTAAAATACGTCTGTCGTACTCTCTCCAATCTCAGATTGCTGAAATGGCGCTGGTGTTAATTTGACATGTCCACTTATTTGTTTATATTAATGTTTTATCAGCCTGTTGACTGGACTCAGCTTCGTTCTTGAGAACGCTGTCTTAGACAATATCTTCAGATATATAATGTTTCTTGCAGGGCTCTGGGGTCTTGTAAACAATGCTGGTGTTGTTGGAGGCGCATACGTCCCGCCTGAATATCTAACCAAGCAAGATCTGCAGGAAGTATTAGATGTGAACGTCCTGGGAATGATGGATATGACAGTGCATTTTCTACCTCTCCTTGCGAAAGCTAAAGGCCGGATTGTGAACACCGCTAGTGTTGCTGGGAAAGTAGCTACTGCCCCTAACATCTTGACTTACCATGTCACCAAAGTGGGCGTCGAGGCAATGTCTGATGGACTCCGGTAAGCTTTTACGGATTATTTTCAACTAATAAAGTCTAAAGTTATGCAATAGAGCAATATATGCAATACTTCTGTTGAATCGAAAGTGATTTTAAATAGATCTGCCAAGCCGTCAATAGGTGCGCAATTTCCATTTGCAATATATGAGGGTGGGGGGGGGGGGGGGGCTGGGACTTCTGGACCCCCCCCCCCCCCCACACACACACACACATATATAAAACCTTGAAACCGTGTTCAACCAAATTCCCAATTTTCAGAAAATAATGTGTTAATAATAATAGATATAATAATAATAACAACAACAAGGGAAAAGTTCATCTGTGGAACAGATCTAGTATGTCCCCCACCTGATGTGGGAATATTTAGAAAAAAAGGTGTGAATATATGTATGAAATTTGAGATGGGTCATTGTCACTTACGAATCTTACCTCTGTGACCTTGAAAACTGCATGAAGGTCATCTATATTCGAACTTGACCTAGCCCTTCATAAGGTACGTCAATGCTGCAAGTTTGGTGACTCTGCCTTAAATTCTTTTTCGAGTTATTGTGTTAACATTATTTAAGCATTATCGCTACTATGAAAAATGCGTCAAAGTTATCTATGTTCAGCCTGACCTAGCCCTTGATAAGTTACATCAATGCTGCAGGTTTGGTGACTGTAACTCAAATTCTTTTCGAGTTTTTGCGTTAACACCATTAAAGCATTATCGCCACTGTCACCTTGAAAAATGCACCAAGG
Source organism: Sipunculus nudus (assembly GCA_026874595.1). Lineage (NCBI taxonomy): Eukaryota > Metazoa > Annelida > Sipuncula > Golfingiida > Sipunculidae > Sipunculus > Sipunculus nudus. Next base: position 60,052,778 of record CM049314.1, on the reverse strand, counting down.
TCATCATTGTTCAAACTTGACCTAGCCCTGGATAAAGTGAATCAATACTAGAAGATTTGTTACTGTATCTCAATTTTTTTTTGAGTTATTGCGTTAGCAAATGTGTGATGGACGGACCGAAAGACAGACGAACGCTCACCAGGCAACGGCGGGGGGCAATAATAATAATGATAATATAATGATAATAATAATGTTATCGGTTCGGGGGGGGGGGGGAGGACAATTTTTTTTCAGACGGAGAGGGGTTTGTTGTAGGAGGGGTGTTCCTCTACTGGGGTGTTGGAAATTGTGTTAATGTTTAATGAAAATCACGGTTATTTTGAAGCAATATGACATAAAATAATAGGGTATCGCTTCAGAAACCAACAAGATGTATTTTCTACTTTATAATTCTTATCTATAAAACCTGCATCAGTTATCGTTTACTTGCCGAGTGCGACAATGAGACGGAAACGGGGGAGGGGGGGGGGGGGGTTATTATGTCATATTGTCATGTTGTTATTTTATTAATTTCTGAAACACTGCCGTTCATTGATATTTGCATAACTTGTCGACACAACGTTTCAATAATTGCAGTTAGAGCCTATATGTAATGCAAAGTGACATTCATTTAATTAGAAAAATATAAGGGGTTATCACATGACACGTCCCTCGAGCAAAAAATAAAGTGAGAAGGGACCGGCTTCTGTCGCACAGGGGTAGAGCACAGGACCCAAAGCCGGGAGGTCGTGTGTTCATATCTCAAATAAGAGCGTTGAGCTTTTCGCTGTCGGCCCTAACCAAAGGTGAGCGCGAATGTGCAAAAAAAAAATTTTTTTTCGCTCTAGTTATTTTATCAAAAAGCGTTTACCGGGCCCGCGGAATGCGGCATCAGATACGCGGTAAAATGGAATTCTCAGGGGATAATTGGATCCGCATACCGCGCGGTAAAGCACCTCACCAGGCTTCAATGTGACCTAAATTATGTCAGCATAAAACCCATAGAAGTTAATGGTAAATCAGCCGGGTTGATGTATAATGCAGTGTTTTACCGCCCGTCAGAATCTGTAGCGCATTCCGCGTTCCGCTGCCGCTATCCGCTTATTGCATACCGCGCCCGGTAAACGCCGCTTTACACAGCCGTGTGCCATTCACAATTGAGCGCGCCATTTTTGGCGGTTCCTCGGTGTTATGACCAGGCAATGGGGTTGATTACACACCGTAGACACCGGGCCTTGGTCACATCAGGATATAAGTTAAATGACAGGAAGCCAGTGCTTCCGCCCTGCCACGTGGTCCCAAACCGAAATATAAATACCTAGCTTAAGAATTAGGTAACTCACCATTAAAAAACGGAGACGGTTACCCATACCAAAAACAATTCATTAAAAAAAAGGGGGTTGGACATGCCCTCCCCTCTTCCCACACCATATTGCGCTTATGGCCGTCAGTAATTTTTTTTAAAATTAAGCAAGTAACATACAACTATTTTCCACGTATTGATAGATTCCCGTAGCAAGCATTCATTTCCCGATATTCAGTGCAGAAAATTTAATGCGTGGCGATCAAAGATCCATAAATTGATTATATCATTTGTCACCAGGTGGTAGTACTTGTCCCAGGTGATGGCATTAAGAGCAATATAGCAAGAGAAGATATGTCTTCTTGGCTTCACCGATTGTGCCAGTCTAGATCAGGGGGGTCAATATAGGGGTGGGAGTATATATCCCCCACACTTTGGCAAGGGAGGGGGATGGTCATTGTAATCATCTCTCCCCCCCCCCTATTCAGAGAAAAATATTTATATTACAAATGAAATATATAATTAAGTATAATCATAGACTTGGCTCCCATTTATGAGTTTACTATGATATTAACCGTATTAATGTTAATGTTAATTAAATCGGAATTATAGTGAGTGGACATTGAATGAATTCGATTTGAATTGAATTGGAATATATGAAAATGAAATGATTTCAAACAGGGTTTGAAGTTTACAGGCTAAGTTGAATTGATCTGACTTTAGGAATAATTCCAGCCCTCACTGTAAACATTCTGTAAACATATATGGCACATGAACGCTCATTCAAACACTAATTTTATTTACCTTGCTATTCACAGGGGATATAAGTCGCGCAGCTATTGAGTATGTGAACTTTAAAATGTTTTTCATCACTCAAAATAAAAGTTTGCATGGTGTGGGTATATTTAATACATCAAATGAAAATCATTTTTTATTTCATATATAATTTAAAATCCCAAAATATCTTTATTGAGGTCAAATTATTTTTACCCGATTTTTAGTAACAGTCCCGTAACATCATTAAGAATTGATGAGCGATGCCACAAGAAATGAAGAGTTATACTAATAAGAAATTTAAGTGAACTTTAAAGCTAATTCTGCCATTCTGAACAGGATTATAAGCTGTATACTTTACTTTAAATTTTGATTCCTATATTCCATTTATGCAAATTATAAACAAAATTTATTCGATTACATTTACAAACAATACTGAAAAACTAGATTCACAACTGAAATTAGATTCACCCTGGCAGCTTATGCATAAAGAAATGCATTTTTTCAAATAATTAACAAATTTCTGCATTGCTAATTGAATTGGAATTTAATTTAAATTTTGAATTTAATTGGGATTCATACTTTTCCCTAAAATTTGAATTCAATTGGAATTGAAGTTTCATAAATATTCTTGAAATTAAATTGAATTTGAATTTAAATTAAACTGAACTGGAATTGAAAAATTTTAATTGACCCCACATTTTAACTTCAACTGGTGCTTTTCAGGCCTCACATGAAGAAGTACGGATGTCATGTCGCCATCATTGAACCTGGTCTCTTCGCCACCAACATTGTCGAGCTTAACCTTTCACGCAGTCGGATCCAAAGAGCGTATGACCGAATGTCGTCTGATGACCAAGGAGCACTTGGATCCGACTATGTCGAGAAAAGTAAATATCCATTAATTATAGTCTCTATATTGTGTTCTGACCATTAGCCCATTTGTATATTACATGACTTATTTATCAACGTGAGTTTAGGATTCCTGTATTTAAACAATTCTACTGACAAGTATTCAAAGGTACTTCAAGCAATATGTATACTAAAATAGTAATTATGTATACATAATATATATAATTTCATATGTTCTTCCTCTGGAGGAACTTAATGGAATTTGTAGTCCTCTTATTAATCATGTACACACCTAATGGTGAATTCCAAGGTGACGGTTATATCCTCCTCAAATGCTGTAGTTTTTACCGAACGTTGTCAGAAAAAGAAATGAAAAGGCAGCAGATCCACAAAAAAAAAGTTAAATGTTATTGCAACAAACCAGTGTGATGACGAATCTACTGAAATGACCACCCCACTATTGTAATGAACACCACATTATGATTTCCTGAACCCCCCTCCCGCTTTAACAATTTCCATGTTTTGACGACAATTTTTGTTGATGTTATTAAGACCAACTTGCCGTGACGATTACCATGATTACACCATGATCTTATTAAGACCATCACCAAATGTTAAGGCTACCTGGCTGTGACGAACCGTTGAAGAATTTGCATGATGGCTAACATGATCAAATGGTATAATTAACATGAAATTATACCATTAGTTTTATAGTTTTCAAGCATGAAGACATGTATTGGTATGTATTTTTCAGCTTTTGCAAATGTCAAGAAAAACCTGGCCACATTAGCTAATAAGAACTTGGATAAGGTGGTGGACGCCTACCAGCATGCACTGTTTGCGGTGAACCCCAAGAAACGCTACAGCGTTGGGTGGGACGCCAAATGTATCTACGTTCCTCTGAGCTACATGCCTTCCTGTATCCAGGACGTCTTACTCCCACTCGTATTCCAGAAGGTCTTCCCGATTCCAGATGTAACCAAATTTAGAAAGTAAAATTATGAGAATTGACACGATGCTAAATGTTGGATCAATGTCAGATTCAAAATGATAAGTAATTTTGTAATACATCTTATTGAAAGGCATTGTAACTGTGCCGGTCAATGTCATTCATTTGCAAGTTTCGTATACCCGCACATCAAATCATAATGGTCATCCATGGGCTGCCGTGGGAGAAATATAAAAAGAATTGTGAAATCATTGAGTAATTTATAAGCTTGTTACAAAAGTATGTGAATCAATGTGTATGGTTTAGGTGGATATACAGTATTCTTTAAACATATATACAGTTAAACCATTTTTTTAAGGTAAGCTGCTTTTAATTGTAATATTTTGCTTGATTGTTAGCCACAAAGTCTTCATTTCAAAATTGGAATAAGACACAAATGCGTGGATGCTGAGCATATATGCTCTAAATGTGTATTGTAATTACAACTGTATGGGGGAAATGTTATCTAACTGTTAAGGTGTTTCGTGTTGCAACTTTAATCAGCTTTGAGGACTAGAGTAAAACACAAAAAGTAATCATTCACTGGGGACAATGTTACTCGATTTTTAAATGTTTATCCATTATTCCTTCCTATTAGCTGTAGGGGAGAATGGGATATGAAAATGACTCAGTCTTGACCTGTTTCTGTTGTAATATTACAAAAATGTTGTTATCATTAAAGTACAATATTGTTCAATCTCGTTCAATCTCTGTCTGTCTTTGTGTCTGTCTGTCTGCCTGTCTCTTTATCTCTCTCTCTCTCTCTCTCTCTCTCTATATATATATATATATATATATATATATATATATATATATAAATAGAGAGAGAGAGAGAGACAGTCGGTATATCCCGCAGTTGTTTGGTCGTGAAATTTGACGTAAAAAAGATAATCGAAGTCTTAGCAATAATCAAAGTATATAGCGTTATCAGAATATATCAGTTTATAGTCTTTTTTTGTTACATTAAACTTATAAATAAATTTATCACGTCACCTCCTGAGAGCGGACGAAACCCTATGTCACAATCCATGTTTCATTTGTTCAAAATGCATGGAAGCTCACACAAATTTGACACCGAGAACTCTCTCTTATAGCTCAATTCCCCTTTCATATGGTTCCAGGATATCCCTATCATAAATAGATATTTGAATATTTATACCTATGACAATTTCCTAATGAATATTCGTAGAATATAAATTTAGACTAGGCAAGCAGATTGTTTGAATGCAGTTACACTCGAGATGTTTCAACTGATTGCCTTGCGTACATACGACAATAACTCCCACAGAAATTGTAAATAGCGATTGAAATTTATTTAATGTATAATCGTGTTGATGTGAAGTTTCTCGCTTCCCTATAGAAATGTTTATGTTTATGATGTCTGTTATGAAGACTGAGCGGTGTACCACATTTGCAAGATGGCGATCGTCGGGCTCGCCACTCCGATGACGTGTGCTTTGAAAACTTAAAATATGTGTGTCAGTGATGTAGGACTAATGTCCGGACTTGGACTCGAGCCCGGACCCGAGTCCAAGTTTAGGGTCCTGGCCCCGGTTTCTGACTCGGAGGTAAGGACTCGAGAAATCGGGCCGGTCCATGTCGTGTCCAATAGATAAAACATATATTAAAAAGATGGTTGCACTTGTGCGAACTACTAATGGAATATTACAAAATAATATCACTATATATATATATATATATATATATATATATATATATATATATATATATATACCAAGCTTTGTTCAGTCTCGGGATCTATAAATCTAGTAGAAGCATGTGTTACCATCACACATTTTTATTGGACTCAGACACTGACTTGGTCTTCTGTTCCAAATGACTCGGACTCGAAGAAGGTGGACTTGGACTTGAACCTCAGGCACTCGGACTTGGACTCGTGTTGTCTCAACTCGGACGTGCTCTTGGACCCGGATGGTGTGGACTCGACTACATTACTGACGTTAGTCTATCATTTTCGGGACATGGTGACATGGCCCAGCTTCTGAATTGTGAGAAATGGTATAACAATGCTTTGCGGTCGCATTTGAGGCGTTACAGTTCCACAATCAATTGTTTTGACACTTTAGACTTAGAGTTATTCATAAATAAAATAACGAAAAAAATATTCGGGACCATGTAAAGTGATAGTCGCAATTGATGGGTGCTCGCAAGGCGGGATACCACTGTAATGTTGACTGTCTGCCCATCATGCAATTCGGCGTGGGTTCCCGGACTTTGTGCCAACTACAGCAAAAACGGATATACGCGGTATTACCAGGAATACATAAAGAATACATAAAGCAATGTTACATTTTATCATTCGATCAGAATACGTTCCAGTTTCATTAAGGCTTTACACATATTTCACGAATATATATATTTATATATATATATATATATATATATATATATATATATATATATATATATATATGAAAATGATAATATTTATATTTCGGCGCAGCAGACGTTTAATTCCATCCTGGAGTGTCCGAATAGGGGCCCCTATACAAACATATTGTTCTACGGATTCGGTTTAAATGTTTCTATATTGCAAATCAGGACCAGGGGTGGGTTTCAATATACCTGTCTAAAAACCTTTACCATGAAGAAACCTTCGTAGACCGCGAGTAAGAATTTCAGTGCTGACACCTCCCGGATGAATGCGTAACAAATTCCCAAACGAATCTTTCCTTTACCGTAAATACTTTTGCTTACTCCCGCCCATACCCGGAGATGGTAGCACGGGCCCAGTTCACGGAGTGCGAGATGTAGGTGTAATTGAAAATGAGAAAGATAAATTTGAATTTCTTTGTGGTAAGTTTTCGAATAAAACAAAACTGGGGAAAAGAAAGCGTGTCAGGAAATAAAGGAAGCTGTGAATAGCGTTCTTTGTCAACAACCGCAACACTTGTACCAAGTTCTAGTGTAAACATGGGATTTTCTTATAATATTGGGTGAGTACATTTATATGTGACCTATATCACAGGTAGTAGCGCCCGGTTCCTCCTGGTCCTCTTGAGCTACTCCCTTGCACAGGTCGTTGATGATCAGAATGCATTCTGTGTCAATCCTGAATCGTGATAATAGGTTGTGGTCATTATTGACATCGATGGGATTGCTTTTGTCCCTAAATACTCTCTCTTTCTCTCTCTACGCAGAGCTCTTGAAGCGACCAAATCGTGCTTTCTTATAACGGACGCCATGTTGGATCTCAAGTTCAGACTCAAGACTGCACATTTTTGTATTTTCTAGAAAAGCTGGCAATATTTCACATATTGTGTGTTGACACAAGGGGAAAAAAACATACTTTTATGTCTCAGAGTCCGTACAACGATATTTTTGCGTGGCTTTATTATAGTGTGATCAAATGATCGAACAGAGAGTTTACTTCTATTTATGAACTCTCCTTTAAAAAAAGCCAAAAAGTGAGGGGTCTCAGGCACCGCCCGCGACAATGTCAACCCCCGCATCAAAATTTTTATTTCGATTTTCAAAAGAAATTTACCTATTTTTGCTCCAGTCTCTCGGACGCTTGATGTTTGCGGGCGATAATGTGCGGTTTTTACTCTAATGCGCGCATGAAAGCGTACACGCATGTTCCCGTTATTTACGCTTAAACATAACCGGCGCTGCACGCATGCGTATACGCTTATTAGTTACAACCGAATGTTTGCAATCTGATTTAAGCGGCCCGAATGCTTCTTAATATAAAAATGAGTGTTGCTATTAGCGACCCTGGGTATATAATAAAAAGGTTAAAAAATTACACCCCTCAAGGAATTCTGAAAGAAGTTCCTGAGAACCCAACCTTTTTCTTTGGTCATATATTCTGATCTTTTGTTGGAATTTAAAGAATTCAAATTTTTCTTAACATTTATTATTTTTTTTTCATTTTTTCCCACATCTTTCCACACGAAGAAGCTCTTTTGTGATTTGAGATTTCAGTCGATGGCATATCACTCTTTTTTATATTATATGAGTATGATTAAAGCGTAGAGGTGTTTCGGTTATAATCCAAATAAACTACATACAAGTATATTTGTTAAAAAAATTGCTGGGTGGACAGAGGTCCCGCGTCCAATTAGCGTATTTCAACAACTGGGTCTTACTTAAAGGGTCGAGGCGGGAGACACAACTCCCCCCTGTCGTGTGACTTATCAGAGAGTTTTTACCATTTAAAACCTGTCCTACTGCCATAACTGTTTGACCACCTGATTGTTCTATGAATAATCGAAGCAGGGAATATTCTGTAAATACCATTACATTTTCTTTAACCAATTTGGCCTTGCGCATTACATCTAATTCGCTTAAACCGTGAAGTCTACATAGTTTTTTTCCCGATAATTCTTGAAAAACCAACTTTTAACTGGTAAAATGAACTTTTCATAATAGATCGCAGACCATGTTTATAAATATAAGTTGGTGTTAAATAAACATGTTTGTTCCGCTCACGTCCACCTCACTCTTCCTTTATAAGCTGGTTTATTAATTATGTCCTAATCCAAATTTTAAAATTATTTTATCCCTGTGATGTACAAGTGAATTATCATATAATAACGCTTTTCTTATTTTTATTCACCATCTCAACGTTTCATGGAATGTTTAATATATTGCTGTTGTATTTTTTGTATTGCTTTTATTCGCCTTGGACATTCGCTTTATAAAACGCTCACCTTTCTCCACAGCCGATTAGGGTTCTATCCCCGGCGTGGCTACCCGAGTGGGTGGTAGTGACAGGTCCCGGGAAAGTGGGTTTCACCTTCTTTACCGGTTTCCTCCACCTCTGGACAGTACCGAACGCCACGACTTTAAGAATGGAGCGTGCCACTTTCATAAATAATCAACTATTTGTACAATCCATGTTTAATAAATAAAATCAGGAAATAAGTAAAAACGCTGAAGTATAGGGAAGTATATATCAGGGTCTATTGTAAAGAAATTTTAGAACTGCACTCGCAAAATTGTTATCAAGAGTTCCTAAGCATAAAATGTATCCTCCTATAAAGCAGTTGAAAGTAAAGGGACCACGATCATCAGAGACAGAGACCTTTTTAATGTAAAGATTGAACTATTGCTATTTGATCTTTAGTGTGTATATACAGGCTACTTATATAATATAAATATTATGAACGAATTATGAACGAGGATATTAAAACGAATATAGACTTAATTATTACATATATAATCAAAATGTTTGCAAACTCATACCAAACAACTGTATGGTGTATAGCCTCGATATGAGTTATAGATAAAATTTAATTATTTACTCTTGGGCTTAAAAGTGGTTTTTCATTCTGAAATCGGAACAAAATTTTTAATTCTAAAACTGTACAAATCCAGGGTTACAACTGCACATATCAAATCGCAAGTACACAAATAGGGGTCAACTGCTTGTTACAATATACTCTGAAATATATAACGCAGATACTTGTTTTCAATTTTTGTTGGTTGATGTAACCGCCTCCATTTTTTAATGCTAGCTTAACTACATATATATATGCACCTGCAGAATTCCATTCCGGTTTCGTGACAGGGCAGTATCATACGCTTCTTGTCATTTTAAATACTGGTGCTAACCAGGCCAGGTTACTACTCCACCTGCAGGAACTATGTGTGTAATTGATCGGTCATACCACCGAGGTAACACCGAAAGGCGCACATCCGTAAATCTCGTATGTCTCGTACGCAAAAAAACGGATCCGCATGCGTATCCGCAAAAACGGACAGCATTGAAACTGATCGGTGAGCGATTCATCCGTTTTGCGGATGGCAAAAATGCCTACATTTGCCAACAGTGCCCCGGCGCCAGGAATGATGAGACATATTGACCTTCTTCCTGCCTGTCGTCCTTGCAGTTTCAAAAGAGGCACGTGAAAGGGTATCCGCAAGAAAAACGTACATACTTATGGAAACAGCTTTTGCGGACTGCGCACTGTGGAGCGTACGTACGTCTTTTGCGGATACGTTTTTTGCGGATACATGGAAACACAGCTTTAAGCCTGCAGAGCGCTCACCCTGGGTTGGTGCCGACCGTGCAAATTAACTCTTAACGCCTCGGCTTAGATTGTAACATACGATCTCCCGGCTTTGAGTTCTGCTCTATACCCCGGAGCCACAAAAGCCGGTAAAATACCAGGACTTACCCAGATAACTGCAGCTAATCATTGGGATTGAAATGGCCACCGACCAAGGCCCTCTATTTACGGCTTTAATTACCTACTTTTGCCACAATAATTTGCAAAAGTTCAGAGAGGTTTTTTTTTTAATTTATTTGTTTAAAATTGATTGTATATTAACAAATACTATTGGCACTCTCAATGTCACAAATGGCTGTGTTTGGTATAGGGTGCTTTTCCATGTGCGCGGCAGAAACTGCCGCGCGTCAAACGCATGCGTTTGCCGCGCGGCCAGTCCTTTTCCATGTGAGCGTTTTGTATGCGTTTGCCGCGCGGCAATCGCATGCCTTCCTGACACAACAGAACGGACTTAAACACACGAGTACGAGGAAACCCCCAAATGTGACGTCATTAAGGCGGAATTCCCATGCGTTTGCCGCGCGGAAAACGCAGAAATCCAGCACTGCTGGATTCCAAAACTGACGCGTGCGTTTGCCGCGCGGCAATCGCATACATGGAAATAGCACATGACTTTTTAACTGGTTGGATTTTCGCCGCGCGGCAACCGCGCGGCAAACGCTTGCAAAACGCGTACATGGAAAAGCACCCATAGTCTCTAGAGATGAGCGTCCCAGGACGCTAGAACAGGCAGCGGGACTTATAACAGATATGATACATATTTGAAACGTGTAACACATACAAAATTATATATATATATATATATATATATATATATTTTCAAAAAATGTTATCCAAACTTTAATAACCCTCCCACCATGTCACGCCTGCGATTCCCCCCCCCCCCCCTCCCCCGAAGATAAATTGATACCACTGGGAGCCAAATGTTTGACTCGAGCACTTGATATATACAGTACCCGACTTAAATCGGTGCAAATCATACATTTGACTCGTTGACGGTTTACTGTTCTCTCAAGATAAATATAAATGAAGAGGAAATCTACTCTAAAAACAAGCAGGTATTTATATATTTTATATATGTAATTTTTTTTCTATGTAGGCCTAGTCAGTAGGCCTAAAAAAGGGAAGTAGTAGGCCTATGACAGACCTCGGTAAAATACCCATACAGGTTTAAAGCACTACAGCAATGAATAAATATGTAGGCTCCCTGTATATTTGCAGTAATATTAAAATATAAAAAATCAAATTCAAATTTGGACTCGACTGTGTCGCTCTCCTTGGCAGTGACTTTGCACTTTGCGACCCATGGTAGGTCAACGACACTTTTATAGGGCGCACTGGCCTAGTTTAAGATACTACATCACCACAGTACACACAGCTCGGCCTTTAGCACGCACGAGGTGTCCTCTTTAAACATAACGCCTCACTCCTGTCTTCCCCAGCACGTGTGGAAATTCAGGGAAACTTGCAGTCAAAGAGACCTGGTTGTGACTTTGACAAAAGTCCCGGTTTCTGGTAATAATAGGCAGCAGTTTCCTTGTCGAAGAGGGTATCATAATCTTCAGTAAACTTGCAGGTAAGACTACCGTGGTATACAGTCAGTATATTCTTTTTAGCAATGGACATTTTTCTGTTGCTACCACCAGTTTCCAGCGTCTACTTTTTTTAGGGGTTCACACCAATTTATCGGGGCCTGGACTCCCCTTTATCCGCACCTGGGGACCTTTATTTATGCTTTGTCAATAGTCCTCATTGGATGCACCTCCCCCCCCCCCTTTCCGAAATCCTAGATCCGCCCCGGCATAGTCGCTTGAATCCTTATTTTTTTTAGGGGGGGGGGGGAGGAAGAAAGCGATCGAGCGTTGGACAAATACATGTTTTGTTCACCACTTTTGTGATACACGCCATCTCTGTTAGAAGTAATGCACGATCATATACTAATTTATTGAACAGTTTCTTCCATTAATCGATAAAATCACGCCCACAAGTAAGGATTAAAGCAACTGTGGTGTAACTGATTTACGTATATCTCCTTATTATCATCAGTGGGCAGTTTGCCAGTTTTCCTTATGATAAAAATATCATCCAGTAAACGTAGCCTAGTTATTTTTAAATTCTTTTATGACGTCGTCTCCTGACGTAATGTATACATCTTTTTTTAAGCTCAGCTGAGTTATTGCAATGGCGTTTTGTCCGTGCGTTAACAGGGCTCAGTTACCGCTATGAATTTTTAACTGAATATCCAGGTACATTAATTAGAAAAAAAAAATCATTGCAAAACTCCGAGCTATGAGGCTCGCTGTACCCCCAGAACAATTAAACTATGATACAAAACCTCCAGTATCTTGATAATTTATGCATGGATTGCCTTGAATCTTGCATTGAATGTTGACCATGACTAGTTTTGTCAGTCCCCGAAAACTGGTGGCGCCACCTGTATTTTTTAAAATTTTAACACTTTTTTTTTCTGTTTTTGAGACCATCAAATGACAGTAGTTATGTCAATTTCTCATCTGTGACTTTATCTGTGACCTTAATCCTTTTGTGTTTATAAGGACCCCGCTTGAATAAGCGTATTCCCGATATTCAGCACATTCGAATATCCCATTGTGCTGGTCATGCTTGCAATGTGATTGGTTAACTTATTACGCAGGGAAATTCCCCAGAGACAGCAGCGCCTGGTTGAGCAGCTTGACTGGCGATCGCGGTTTCTTGCAGCGGTTAGTGTAGCGAAAAGTTGAACAAAGCGTAACCGCTGTTTATGGAGCGTAGATTTATATATGACCCACAAATTATGTAAGAACCCTTTTTATTTGGGGTCATGAGGTCAAAGGTCGAGGTCACAGGACCCACTTCTTTAAAAAGATTTGATGTATTTTAAGCCACACTTTTCAACGTAAACCTGCCTTATTCCAGGTATTGCTCACCTGCTAATTGTGTAAGAAACTTTTGAAAACAACAGCAGATTGGATTGAAATATTGGTTTCAAACTTGACATATATGGCCAATCACTAAAGTAAGAACTTTTGATTCCGGGGTCATGAGATCAAAGGTCTCCTACATGTGGCATATCTGCCAATAAGGAAAGTGTCCTTTTGATTTTTTGGGAAACAAAGTCAGAGGTCAAGGTCACTGGGCCCATCAATTCACAAATTAGTTTATGGATGATAACTCCAGTTTGGGTAGACAGGATGGCTTCAACCTAATCACAGGACCCATATTTTGAAAAAGCTTATAAACATATATCCTAATAGACCAATTCAGCTGAGCGTCGAGGCCCTTGTTCCCTATTTTTTTTATCAAATATTACACATTTATAAAAATATGATTATAATTACAAATTTATTTTAGTGATTCTGACCTCTTTCAAAACTAATGTTTTTTTTTTTGTTCTTTGGATGTTAGCCTTATCCTCCCTCAAATTACATCAACATCCGTCAAGGACACCGTATGTAAATTGTCTAAAAGACTTCAAAGTATAAAAAATGTAACATTTGACCAAGAGCGTGCAACCACTATTTGCACGTTATCATTCCCGCCAGTCCCAGGTTCTTATCTTTAATATATATGGGCCACAGATGTCATTTAATACCAGAGTTCATTTTGAACCTTCTTGGCGTAAGCTGTCAATGAGTCAAATCAATATAGACATATACAAATTTAAGTACACTTACTTTTGCAAACACGGCTTTAAGGCAGCAGCTAACCTAACTAATTAGTGCGGTTTGTTTAGTTAATGAGACCTAGGCTAGCATTTGTAAGGTGGAACTTTGTTATAAATTGCATATGTAACAAAAGGGCCCGGGGGTTCTTATTTCCTACTACGTTTATTGTTTGTTCATTCAGATCGCTTGAAAAATGTGGCCTATATCTAAATCTGTTTCTGGCGTACCAAGGCACACATCCTTTTACAATATGACAAGCATAATAAGCCGTGTAAACAGGATGTCAAAATGACCTGGTTTGATATGTGGACGAAACTCCACTGTGAAGCTAGTAATATGACGAAACTGATCTTGTTATGTATAGCGGACTTTGTCGCCATTTGGAGACAATCACGTACCGAAGGTTATTAAAGGTAGAATTAATGGGGTCTCTATCTGAAAAAAAAAATGTAAAACGTTGTTTTATGTTATTTCCAATTCTGCAGTATATCATATGCAGCAGTAAACCTCAGAATATTTTGGTATATGCCAAGGTTTCCTTCTAAAATGTTTGCTTGATCCTCTACAAGAGTTTAAATAAACTTTTATCGGATGCGATCTTTGGTTCAAAGTAACAGCATAGCGTGAATACCACTTGACGAATGAATATTTTTAAGCTTCGGACCAGTGTTTCATCTTTTATGTTTCTTCTCTTGGTTTGACAGTTGTTGCGCATGCGCAACACCGCGACTCTGCTTGCACAGTGTTGTTCTGGTAACAATGTGGACTGTGTTAAATCACAATATAACAACGCATATTATAGGTGAATATGTTTTCCCGTGATTGGTACGCCGATATAACAGAGCCAGCAATCTGATAATGATCGGTTTTCCCAAAAAACTGTAAGCCTTTTTTTTGTCTTCAGGGGTGTTGTTACTCTGCGTCAAAGGTTATTTTTTCATTGTGGTTATACATTGCTTTATCTATAGCGATCACCCCCTGTCTGGTCTGGCTGTCCGGCCATCCGTTAACAGGGCACAAATCGTATTGATCATGAATAGTTTTATCTGCTGTGTAAGATTCCTGGCGTCACCTTTATTTTTTGGTATTTGTACGATTTTTTTTATTTCAGAGTTCGTCAAATGGTAGAAATCGTGTCTGTTTCTCAGCTGTTGTTTCATCTGTCGTCCTAAAAACTTGTATATTTATTGATTATGACAACTTTTTTTAGTTCCTGATGACTGGTCGTGCCAGTTGTATTATTTATAGAAGTTATACATCATTTTCTATTTTTGAGATTTTACATGAAATTACATGAATGGTATCCGTTTCTCAACCGTGGTTTTATCTTGTGGCCTGAAAGCTTGTATTTTTATTGATCATGTCTAGTTTCATCAGTTACTGGAGACAGGTGGTGCCATCTGTATTTTGGCAGTTATACAAGTTGGTTCCACAAGGCTCTATGTGAAGTTAAAAACAATGGACATTGATCTACCAGGTAAATCAACCGAATTACAGTTCGTCTTTAGGATTAAACGTGCTAACTTAATTTAAGGTGTTAACTAAGTTCTCAGAAAAGATTGCAAACTGCTGGCCTTGGCCTTGATCCTGTTCTTCTCGAACAACCTGTATAGACCAGTCATTGTATGATTCAGTCAAAGTTCAAGATCACATCTGAAGTTTAATTTCATTTTGACTTCCAGATGATAAATTCCTGTTGTGAATGTCAAGCTTAAATTTCATGCTAGTCATCCGAGCGTCGTGATCCACGAGTCATTTGTTTCCTGTAACACAATGTGTTTCTGTTTTTTTTTTTCAGAAAACATGGCGACATCTAAGAACATTAATCTATTAGTAGATTGCTTGATATGTGGTTTGAACAGGACAGACAGAAACCCTCGTCTGCTGGCGTGCAAACATGGATTTTGTCAAGAATGTTTACTCAAAACAAGATCCATACAAAAGGCTGAAAAATTACAATGCCTAGTTTGCTTGGAAAAGACACAACTGCCAGAAAAAGGCGTCTCCGGGCTCAAGGCTGACACAATGGTAGCAAGAGTGTCAGCTGCTCTTGGAACCTTGAAAAGTCATTACACATGTGCTTTGTGCATCCTTCAAGGTGAGAATAAAGACGCCGTCGCGTGGTGTACCAACTGCGAATTCCGCCTATGTGATACATGTGTCCAGGATCATAAGAAGAAGCCAAGTTTTTCTACACATGTTTTCTTGGAAAATCTGTGCAAGACACACATCAGAGATTTGTCGCATGCGTGCCTAACTTGCCGGGCAGGCCTCTGTTGCGACTGTATCTTATCCAGTTTTCATGATGATCATGATACATGCGATATCACAGAAATGAAAGAGAAAGCCACCGTCATGATGAAGGAAGGGAAAAGTGAGCTGAAACAAGAAATAGAGATAGTTGACAAACTGATGAATAAAACCATGGATGAGTCGATGAAGGTTTTGAATGAAAGAAGAAAGCAGACGGCGGAAAAATTAGAAAACCATAGAAAGAAAATGATGGAAGCTTTCACATCATGTCTTGAAAAAAGAGAGAAGAAATTCAATCGATTAGTCACGAAAGCACTGGGAGATCAGAACAAGGCGTGCTCCCAAGCGTCAAATTGTTTAAATGAGATTGACATGGTGCTGGAAGAAGGGAAGGTAGAAATCCTGGAACAACTTACGGAGAAAACCAATGAAATATTCAGATCACTGAACACGCTACGCACCGCAAAGGACGCCTCGATCAAATTACCTGAACTCGAAGATGACAAATGTTCAACAAACACCAATGTTGAATCGAGGTATATTGGATTAGCATGTGCACTTGGTAGGATCAACTCTGAAAAGGCATTGGATGAAAAGCCAACTAAAATACTAGAGCTAAAGAAACTACCCGGCAAAGATAAACCTCTCAAGAATCTTTATTTTATTGCAGCTTTGGCTGACGGGTCCGCTCTCTTAGGATTGACTGAAGAAAATTACGTGATGCAAATAAACGAAAAGGGAGATATTATAAAGGAGTTTCATACACAAAGTGGAAGTCGTGTGAGAGGGGTAGATACATATAGAGGCGACATCTTCCTCCTGTCAAATAATCCACTCACAATAACTAGATTTAAAGAATCGGAAAGACAAGTCATATATCTTAATGAGGGGCCGTCTGACCAATGGGACTTAGCTGTGGATGCCGGCTATTTCTTAATAACTAACAACTGGAAAACGGTTTTTCGATATTCCCCTGAAGGAGTATTTCAGAAGAAATTTGACAAGAATGGAGGATATTGTATTTCCGTCGGTGAGCATTCTGTTGTTGGGAAAGTGTACTTTGTTTCTGCACATAAAGAACTTTACTTATACAATCCGAATGGAGAGTTGATCAGGGCCATAGGCAAGGATGGGACAGGGAGATATGCAGTAGAATTTAGTCATATTTCTGGCTGCATGATGCTACCAAATAATCATATTCTCATCACCGATCAAATTATGGAGAGAGTTACAGAAGTAACTTTTGAGGGGGAGTTCATCCGGCATTTGCTCACAAAAGAAGACGGTGTCCAAGCGCCAACTGACATCTCCTTTCACTATCCATATCTTTGGGTTTCATGTAAACAGGCGATTTTGTTATTT
Organism: Sipunculus nudus; assembly: GCA_026874595.1. Classification (NCBI taxonomy): domain Eukaryota; kingdom Metazoa; phylum Annelida; class Sipuncula; order Golfingiida; family Sipunculidae; genus Sipunculus; species Sipunculus nudus. The sequence continues at coordinate 60,035,564 of CM049314.1, read as the reverse complement.
AAGTACTCTTAAACAGGGATTCTCTTTGAGATCTTCATTTCTGATAGTAGCTTAAATCTTCCATTAATCATGTCGCATGAAATTTAACGTTATGGAATTTTCAGATGGTCCTTTTATTTAACAAGCTGAATGAAAAAATGATTTTATTAATGAGACTCATATATTGCTTTTTGTCCAGCTTTCAACATGTATTTTAAATACCAATAATGTACAGCTAAACTTGTATACGTTAAGGTACCCAAAAGTGCTATAACATCTTTCTGCGTTCTTTGAGCTATGTAAATTTCTTGAAATGTTTATATTTGTTTATGTACAGTCATGGACGAAGCATTTAACTATCCATATATTAGGTTTCATGGGCGGACGCTGTTCTGTTAACTAAGCCTAACCGAGAATTATGTCTCCCCTCTGGGAGGGGAGGCCTGTAGTGTTTGGTCTGATCTCATTACATGTGAATCCGAAAACGCTTAAACAATTCAGTATTTTCAGGAACTTTGAAATTTGAATTCAACCAATTTCTCGGACAAGTTCGAAAAACTTAACCTTGACCTTAAGGTTCAATCTCAAATAAGCTGAAAGAAATGAGAACCCCTTCACTTGTGAAGTATTTCATATTTTCACTCCAAATTCATGGATGAGATTGAGAATTGGTGACTTTGACCTGCATCGTCTTGGTTTAATCAGCGGAACTGTTGCTCATTAAATTACTACATATTCTGCCCTCAAAATTGTTGTATCATAGAAGTTTTCGAACATGCCGAACTTGATTTTTGTGAACACTGTAACTTTCGATTCACTCAGTATTTTTTCATGAAACGTGAAACATGAATTGTTTCCACTGAAATTTCAGATAAATTCCAAATTTTACTTCTAGGATTCTGCTAAAAGCAAACATTCCAGTTCTCCCTGAGATATCCATTTCTTAAACGCTAAATCTGCATCATGGTTTGCTTTTTTAGCTCCACATATTTCTGAATAATAATGGAAACAAAGGAACATACACTGAAACTGTTATGCTCGTAACAATTCCGAAGTTATATTTGACAAAGTTTGTAACAAAGTTAAAGTTTATAGAACAGATGTCACAACTTATTTAAATTATCAGTATATAAATGATACGATGAAATGCCTCGAATTATATGCTTAAACGCGAAAATTCAGTGAGGTCGGTTGTTATAGATCCAAATATCGTGTTTCGGGGGTTAACTTTTAAGCTAAAATATATATTGGTTCAGAAACTGACTATAATAGGAATAGTTCAGTACATAACAAGTCCTTTGAAACCAGTTTATTCCGGTTTATCTGCAAGCATTTTCATGTCATTTATTTAGGTATAATATCAAGAAATCCTTTGAATGAAATTAACACTTAAGTCACAATGTTTGGTATGATGAACATATAGAAGCTGCATGAATGTTTGTAAAGAAATATTTTCTTTTCTATTCCTGATATATGTATATGCATAAACTCTGACTGTATGTTTCTTGATTTTCCTCTTTTCAGGTGAATGAAACGACGACATTTATATTCCATGCATCCCATGTTTAACCTTTCAAGTCGGCTTCTAACATGAGCTTATATATATAACCTACAACACGCATCATAATTTTGAAAAAAATCAATGTTTTCACTTCTGCATTATAACATTTAAATTTCGATTCATTGAAAATCGGTGACGGATAACTCGATGGATAATCAGGAGTTTAAGCCCCCTTCCCGTTACTAGTACCAGTTTTTTTTAGAGGAATAAATATTTTCAGCGTTTATTTTTTTTTAACATTATTTTTAGGTGTGATGGACCAACGTCCTAAAAAGAAATCATCCTCTCCATTTAAGGAAAAAATAACTGAAAACCCAAGAAAACGTGGGAAGAAACGCCTATGATCATGTCTTTTTGAATTCGTAGATAAATTAAGTTTTATGTCTTCCCTCATAGGAAGCGGATAGTAAAATTTTCCCCCACATCATTTGTCAACAATCACTCCTGCAGATTACGCGGAATGTTTCAGCTTCTTTAGGCTTAGACCTGTTGCTTGTGTCCCTTTTAAGATATTTTTTTTGTTAGCGTTAACCGCCTCAATTCTTTAATGAAGATAACTAAGTATATGTACATCTGCAGAATTCCATTCCGGTTTCTGAGTGCGTGACAGGTCTGTATCTCACGCTTTCTCTCATTTTATATCCTTGTGTTTATCATGCCCGATGACTACCGCACCTACTGGTAATCGTGTGTAATCGTCCACACTGCTTGGTCATACCACCGAGGGACCCTCGCAAGGAAGGCAAACTTGTTTGGGAGTGAACAACGGCCATTGGGCACAGGATTAAATGTTAAAAAAACAGAGAAATTTAATCAAGCGTCCAATCCAACCCGAAGTGCGGTAATTACCGACCGCGACTAATCTCTGGAAACAGGCGATCGTGAAGACCGTCTTCAATTGTATCCTGCAAAAAAAGGTAGTGGCGTAATGGACTGTACCGCAAGGTTTTGTTTTGGAGTCCTACATCGTTGCCTCCCTGACCTGTACTCACCTCCCAAGAATGAACGGGTACAGGTCAGCAGGCAGTTGTGAAACGTAATTTTCTATCATTAAGACACAATAAAGTACGCTGATACGAATTTTATCTTGTTCCTTGCAATAAAATATTTAGGTTTATGAACATTTATTATTTCTTAAGATATTTTATCAATATATTTTTAAGTTGATATTATTAATAACCATGGAGGGTTTTCCCACGATCATCTACCCACGATGACTTATAAAAGAGGGAAAACGTTAAAATCATATTCACATAATTCCTTTTATCTCTTTGTGTATACTACATAAATTACTGGAAACGACTGGTCACTTTTAAGATGAAACTATGAGATGCAAAACAATATTTGCTTTTAGTGGAGATACCCTTATTTTATAAAAGCTCCTTCTTTACAATTATTTATTTAATCATCTATTTTTAGCTCAGCTGACTTTCAGTCATGCTGGGCTATAGTGATGGGTCTTTGTCCGGCGTCTGTCCGTCCGTCCGGCCGGCCGTCCGTCCGTAGCAGGGCACAAATCGTAACCGTAGGGGCTAGGGCCATGAACCCTATGCAGTCTTAGAGGTTCTAAAAAGATCTCCTTGCAAACCTGAAATTAGGTCACTGCGACCTATATTCTCGAAGTTATGGGGTGTGTTTGCACCCCCGAGAAATAATTCTTTTAGCCAAAATTTTCATCCCAAACCTTCCATCTTTCACATACAGCTCACCTACCAACAGGGGAAGAACCATAATTATTTTGAGGTCAAAGGTCAAGGTCACAGAACCAACTTCTTTGAAAAGCCTCAGGATGCATTTTAAGCCAAACCTTTCATCCCAATTCTTTGATCTTTCACATATAGGTCACCTACTAAGTGGGAGAAGAATCCTATAGATGTTGAGGTCACAAGGTCAAAGGTCAGGGTCACAGGATCCACTTCTTTGAAAAGGTTGTGGACACATTTCAAGCTAGACCTTGCATTCCAAACCTTTCAGCACTGATATCGCTCCTCTGCCAACAGGGGAAAAGACCTGTTGATTTTGAGGTCAAAGGTCAAGTTCACAGCACCCTCTTCATGCGTGGAGTCATTTTAAGGCAAACTTTTCAATCTATACTTTCCATCTGTCATATATGGCTTGCCTACCAATAGGAGAAGAAGCCTATTGATGTTGAGTTCAAAAGGTCAAAGGTCAAGGTCACAATTTTGTTCTAAATGCTTGTGAACATATTTCAAGTGAAAATGTTCAACCCAAACCTTCAGTCTTTCACATATGCCACATCTATGCATCGCTGAATTTGATTCAAACTTCATATTTATGGGTCTTTTTGCATGAAGAAATTACTAATTGATTTTGAGGTCAGGAGGTTAAAGGTTGCGGGTCTAAGTTATTCACTCATTGGTTGCCAAGTAATTACACCCGGCCAGATGTAAGTGGTAAGTAGTTACCCATCATTTAGAAAGAATCCAGTTGATATGTGGGCAAAAGGCCAAGGTCATAGGTCAGGGATGTTCACAATAACTTATTTTGTAGACCATCTCTATTTTTCTTGTTTTCTTGTATATATAACCATGGCACTCACAACTGGTACATCTCACTATGTGCCCATATTTGTCAGTGACACTTGTGATATATGACTCCCTTTTGTATCAGCTCATGGAGTGATAAGGATATCAGCCTGAATTCCCGTACTTCATTAACATATTTAAATGAGATTTGGTTTTCAAAATACACACACGCCACCTATTGGTAAGGCGAGTAGTACGACCGTTGGGTCATTTTAGTACACGGCTTTATTTGGACAGGCGACCAGCGTGAAACCTTGATTCTTTGAAATAATTCAAGTATATACCAATCCTGAATAAATAGCAAGTTTTAATAGACAAACCATACAAGAAACCGTGTCAGTGCATCGAAGTGAAGCAAGCGAGCGTGTCACAGGCACCGCTTCAAACCCGATCTTTGACACTGTACCCTATCGTTGCTAAAACAATACGAGCATTTTTAATTATAAACTATGATGCAAAGGGTACCTATGATCCGTATTCCGAGCTGCCATCTCTGTGCTAATCATATAAATTATTCTTTAGGCGTTAATTTGACTCTGTGTTTTCGCCCGTGAACCACCGCTTCAGTGGCCATATTCACAGGGTAAACATGCACCCACTGACTCAGGTCACGGGTCGTAACCATGGAGACGACACACTTCGCTGACCTAAAAACTAACTTCAGCTGTGTGCATGTGCAGTATAGGCCATATAGCATTGCCTTTACCTGTATAAGCTCATCGGAAGCCTGCTCTGCACGTGATTAGTAGCTGTTTTGCAGTTTACGTTCAGTTTTAATCATCAAGAAAGTTACAGACCTGTTTTCACCATTTTTTTTTATAAAAAATATTAAAATACCGTCACGGTAAAAGGGCTTACTGACAATATTTACAGCCTGAATAAGGCTCATCATGCAGCGCTCAAGGCTATCGTATATGGTCAAAATAATGTTCTTGGCCCTTTGATAAGTTGTACCATCCCATATAATTTATTTTTAAATTGATCTGGTTTTCATATTGTAGCCATATTTTGGCTATTTCATCATCTGTTTGTGTTATATTCTCGTGTACATCCATAGGGGTTGACCTCGTGACTGACGGCGCTCCGGCCTCCGCGCTCAGGAACCAGCTGACGCTCACAAAAATGAGTACCCTGGCTTTGCTAAACCACTTTGAAGTCTTATATTTTCCATAACCGTATATTTTATTATGCTCTTTCCTTTGAGTATGGTTAGTTTACTGCTGCCGGTAAATTTACCCACTGTTTCATGGATTTTCTGAGCGGTCCCCGTCGACGTGTCAGTAGGTCATAGACATGTTGAAAGAGGCCATTTCACAAGTAACATGACAATGGTCACATGATTTAATAATATCCATTGCCTGCTACAGATGGCAGGACACAACTATGAGTGGACAGACAATTTTATCATACTAAAATTGAAAAAATAATGGCGTCTGAAAAATGACCCGAATCGGAGTACATCTGTGGGCATTCATGTTTGGTTTTACCGCTAGGGGTCGGGGCAATCGCCCCTCAAGTAAACAAAGACCACATGCCGACGCATGGGAGATCAGGCTGATATATCATTAGTGCATAACAAAACACTGTTGCCGGAATGCTTTGGCCAGGCATTAAGACTATGAGAGTTAAGGTTAAGCTACTGATTTATAAAATGATGGGAACATTTTGCAGTTTATATCATGGAATCATAGCAATAAACTTAGTTTTCTAGATATCTGAATATTATTATAAAAGTCATCAGATATACCAGGAAGTGTTTGTTCTGAAAATATGTGGGTCTTTACCTGGATTTAGGATGGCTTTATTTGATTACAAGACTCTTAGTGATGCTTTCTGCATTTCTTTTCTTTTAGGTTTTGCAGTTTACCTACCCTGCTGACCCCATTGAATAGCAAGCTGATAATTAAAACAAATTGGACTTGCACTTTTTACATTTGCATGTTCATAAATTTGAAATGAGAGCTCTCCAACCTGATCATGCCTTTTGATTTGTTTTGGACATTCATAACTGTTACATTCTTTGAAGCAATTGCTACAAGTTTAGTGTCTTATTGGAGGATGTGTGATATCAAATGTCAGACTTGTCAGAATACCATTATGTCTGCCAGGTAGCCATTTTAGAAATCCTTTTGCCGGGGCAGTTTCTGTGATATTTTATGATGTTTGGTCCCTTTTAGAGGATGTTTGTTGTTCAATTTCCGACCTGTCAGAAATCCAATATGGCCACCAGGAAGCCATCTTTAAATTCCTTTAGAACATATTATCTAAAGAACTATTAAAGTGAATGCAGTGGGATGTATATTAATGTTATCTTGCATTGGGTCAAAGATTTCTTAATAAATATGACCATCATTTATGAGTACAGTACAGTTGGCTTGTATTGAATAAAAATTAATATGGAAGCACCCGTTTCACAATAATTCTTGCATGGATTTCCTTGATCTTTTGCTATATTTTGATCTTAAATGTGGCCTGTGTGGTATTCCTTTTGAGACTGACAGGTATCGAGCAAGCTGTGGGATTAGTTCCTGATAGCTCAACAACCATACAATTTGCCTCAGACCATCATTGTATCCCCAGACAAAGTCGGGATACTATGGTTTCATGACGGTCCCGCCGCCGCCGCAGAAAAAAACTTGTGAGTGGGATAACTCAAAAATATTTCACTGATTTTTTTCAAACTTTACATTTGTATAGATATAGGTAAGGGAACGAAGCCTATTTAAAATGGGGTCATGACCTATGCTAGGAGAATGACCTTGACCTTGAATAGGTCCATTATTGCTGAAAATAACACAAATTCTTAAATATCTCAAGTAAGCTTGCATGGACTGGTCTAAAAATTAAGGTGACCGAAGATATTGGATAGCCTTGTGATATACCGGAATCTGATGGCGCCACCTATTATCCTTTTCTTGTTTTTTACGCCTTTTAATACCCCCATAAATGCCACTTGACAGTACTGTAAGCATTATAAGTCAAAAACTAATAGACAGATTTCTTTCATATTATGCTCATGTAGAGAGATGGGCTATGGGATGAGGTCTGTTTACATTTGGGTCATGACCTTTACCATGAGAGTGGTCTTGACCTTTAATGTGTCAATATTTGGTGAAAATCACACACCTCTTATGATATCTCCAGTGTTGATGGCCATATGGATTTAAAACGTGACTTATGTATGGCCCACTACTAAAGGAAGAACCCTATAGGTTCTAGGGTAATGAGGTCTAAGGTCAAGGTCACTGGACTTGCATCTTACAAGATACTGTGGATGCATTTTAAGCCAAACTTTCAAGGTCTTCCATCTTGAATACATAGCTCACTTGCCAATAGTGGATGATCCATATCAATTTTGGGGTCACAAGAACAAAGGTTAAGACCACAGAAGCTATATGTCCAAAAATTAGTTTCTGGATGATAATTCCTGCTTTTATTGATGTATTGATTTCAAACTTGACTTTTATATGTCCCATTGAAAAAGCAAGACTCTAATTGATTTTGGGGTCATGAGGTCAAAGGTCAAGGTCACAGGACGAATCTTTAAAAAGATTGTGGATGCATTTTCAGCCAAACATTTCATCTCAGACCTTTCATCTTGCACATGAAGTTCATTTGCCAATAGAGGAAGACCCCTATCAATTTTGAGGTCACAAGGTCAAAGGTGAAGGTCACAGGAGCCATCTGTCAAAAATTAGTTTCTGGATGATAATTCCTGCTTTTATTGATGTATGGATTTCAAACTTGACTTGTATATGACCCATTGGAAAAGCAAGACCCAAATTGATTTTGGGGTCATGAGGTCAAAGGTCAAGGTCACAGGACACATCTTTAAAAGATTGTGGATGCATTTTCATCCAAACAATTCATCTCAGATCTTTAATCTTGCACATATAGATCACTTGCCAAGAGTGGAAGACCCCTATCAATTTTGAGGTCACAAGGTCAAAGGTGAAGGTCACAGGAGCCATATCTGTCCAAAAATTAGTTTCTGGATGATAATGCCTGCTTTTATTGATGTATGGATTTCAAACTTGACTTGTATATGTCCCATTGGAAAAGCAATACCCGAATTGATTTTGGGATCATGAGGTCAAAGGTCAAGGTCACAGGACGCATCTTCAAAAAGGTGTGGATGCATTTTTAAGCCAAACATTTCATCTCAGACATTTCATCTTGCACATACAGTTCCCCTGCCAATAGAGGAAGACGCCTGTCAATTGTGAGGTCACAAGGTCAAAGGTGAAAGTCACAGGAGCCATCTGTCCAAAAATTAGTTCCTAAGATGATAATTCAAGCTTGGATTAATATATGGATTTCAAACCTGACATATATGGCCCATCAATGAATCTAGACCTCTATTTATTTATATATAAAAGTGGATGATCAATATCAATTTTGGGGTCACAAGGTCAAAGGTCAAGGCCACCTGTCCAAAAATTAGTTTCTGGATGATAATTCCTGCTTTTATTGATGTATAGATTTCAAACTTGACTTATATTTGTCCCATTGAAAAGGCAAGACCCCAATTAATTTTTGGGTCATGAGGTCAAAGGTCAAGGTCACAGGACCAACATCTTCAAAAAGATTGTGGATTGATAGATGGAAGAAACAATAATTGCTTGCCAAGTGTCAGTATATGCTGCTAAAAATGGGGGCCTATTCTTAAAGGGGGGGGGGCTACTATGTCTGGGGATACTCTGGCACCTGCGGTGCCAAGAAATATCTAGTTCACTATGTTTTAACCAGACATATATGATAAGAATTTATGGCAATGTAGGAAGTTTAAACAAAATTGGCATATAGGTTCTGCAACAATTTTACTAGTTGTGAATCGCAGCCCATGATGTCGCAGGTCATGCTTGCCAGCTGAGCGTCATGACTAATGGGTCACTTGTTTATAATTAAAATTTAGAAAGAAAGAAAGATGGTAAAAAACGTGAGATATTTGTATGTATTTGCAGATAATATTTCAGATAAATGACTTGGTACAAAATATGAGATATACCTGGTGTTTTTTATACAATTTTGCATTACAGGGACTCAATTACGTATAAAGCATGTTGAATTAACACGAAAAATAGTCTTTACTTTGATATAAATTAGTACCGGCCAAATTATTGCCCTAGCTAAATCGTTGGCTTACTCCAGTACACGAGTGTTAAAAATCGATGACCGGGCACGATCTCTCGCGCCAACATAACCATAGCGTGAACGACAGCTGCATTTTCCTTTTGCCTTTCAGGCTTACAAGCGGTGTTTCACATTCGAGCACAAATCTGGTGTGATTGGTTCTGCAATAAATTTCCATTCGGTCCATTGACCGTAATGTCCACCCAACACACTTTCTGGTCAACACACATTCCATATTTGGTAGATAAGGAATCTTACACGCTACTAATGAAGGAACTATAGGCAGTTTCACCACTTACTTTCCATCTGATTTTTGTAGATGATTTACTGAAAAAATTCATATTTTTTAATATTTTCGAGGAAAACTATATGGAAGTGACAACCTAATATGGAAATTAAGAATCATACAATGAATCCGCCGTTTATGTTTCACAACATCTAAGTCTCTTCACCATGGTCTGGCAGATATGATGTGTCCCTCCATATGTATCAATCTTTGTTTTATCTGGTTATATTTTTTGGAGTGTATACCTGAGATCATCCAATCAGCGGCTGTCAGTTGAGGCTGTTTTTGCAGGTGAGTCTGATGTATTGTAAAATGTAGACTAATTTCTCATATTCTCAGAAAATTCTTCTCAAATTCGGTGTAATGTAGGTATTTGGTTACCTTGTTGAAAACTGGATTCTTTAATCCTTTGACCTTCACTATAATTCTTTTCCTTTGAAATATAAATAAAAATTTTCATAGCAAAACACATGTGGACGAGGGGATGAAACGGACTTTAGTCCTCGAAATTGGCAAAGTCGGGTTTTTTTGCCCAATCTCACTAGGGGTGAGGGTTTAGGGAAGCTTAAGTCATTTTCTTTCTTATTAATACAGGAAAACTGTAAAAACAATATCTAGCAAACGTGCCCCCCCCCCCCCCGGCTTTACGTTGATTTACTGACACCTTTGAGGGGGAACGACACGTATACGTGCAATGACGTCAATGTGCTCTATGAGTTGATTTCGGGCTTTTTTTATGCATGGATCAGCCCCAATTTTAATCAATTGTTCCTAGTATCGTTGCCGAATTATCCTGAAAATTTTATCGAACTCCGGTAAAAACGAACAATAAACAGCCTTGGCCAGTCCCCTACTACCCCCCCCCCCCCCCCCTCCTCCGCTGCTGTGCGGTGACACCTTTCAGGGAAATGACACATTCACATGGAGTAACGTCATTGTCCTCTGTGACGCCAAGACTAGCAACCAAAATATGCCCATATCATGGACACCCCCCCCCCCCCCAAATAAAACACTAGAACTCATTCCGTGGTTATTAACGCTTGGATCGCACCCAAAATTTAATCAATTGTTCCCTTTATCATTGTCGAGATATCCGTTGAGTACTTTGTCCTGTTAACGTGCTAACAAATAGACAGACAAACATACGCTGCCTAAAAACACGCAAGCTGCATAGAAACCTGTGTACAAATGGGCTACAGTGTTGCTCTTGGCAATTGTACCTTGCTATCCCATGGTAAGTCCATAGCAAGTATATAAATAGGGCCCACGGGTCATATCAAAGGATAATACACAACTACACATCACGCCTTCCAGCTCACTCGTGGCAAGCACAGTGTTCTAATTACATATACATTACGCCTCATTCCAGGCTCAACATGGAACCGTTGGAATTCTGAGAAACGGTTGTAGCACTTTCGAGAAAAATCCCAGCTTGTAGATCTACAAGGGAGCGATTTCCATGTAGTAGAGGATAGCATTATAATCGGTACTAAGAGTGAATGAGCTCAGTATATTTGTCTCATATATGGAAATATATTTTCGTAATTTACAACTATATCCAAGTCACAGCGTCAGGTCCCATGTGTGATCTCTTGGTTGCGGTCGATTAATCTTGTTTTAGAACAAAGTCTTTGTGAACAAACGCATTGGGCATATACAGTGGCCTCGCAAAAAGTTTAAGAAAGTGATAACTGGACTTGATGTATGTCCTTGAGTTAGTCGACCGGTGTACGGGTACTCTGGCAATGCAATTTAGAAACAAATATAGTTATTTTATCGGAAAAGGTATTTATCAATATCCATACAAACGAAAATTTTGGTAATTGCTTATATAATCATCCTTTTTATTGCATCACCAATATTAACAGGTTTTTAAAACTCGATTTTAAGTTGGTATTATTATTATTATTATTATTATTACTATTATCATTATTATACACATCTATTTATCTGTGTTTAATAATAATAACAATGAAAATAATTATAATTATCATCATCATTATAATTATAATAATATAATTATTATTACACAACTAGTATATATGTATATATATATATATATATATGGAAATGATCTAAACAGAAAAGTTGGTTCACTGCCGCTGTGAATCCAACCAAAGATCTTCCGATTTCCGATGCGGATATATATATATATAACATACGGCCGTTCATTTATATGTATATATATATATATATATATATATATATATATACTTTTTTATTTATAAATAAACTGTGCTGTTCAGGTTCCATTTGACCCGACAAGTCCAGTATGACGACCGTTATCATTTCTGAAGTGTTTTAATAATATATTGTGTATTTATTCCCACTGATACGGCCGTTCATTTCTTAATCACCTCCGCCCAAGCTAATTTTTAGTGGGCTGTTCACCGATATGCAACAAATGATATTTCGTGACTGTTAAGCACAACATTGATGTTACAAATACTTTTTCTTATATAATTGTGGTCATATTGGTCATATTCGTTTATTCCAAACAGTTGTGTAACAATCTGTTGTATGACAAATTATAAAGTCTGTAATATTGTAAATACCTTGAGATCAGGTGAACAAAAAATCCATGTAAAATCATGTGTACATACCAATAATTCTGAATTTTAATATCTTGGCAACATGTCTCACTCGATACTAGTATGTGTCTCCGAGTTGTGAGGTACAAACAGTATTCAATATGCATGCGGTCAAAATAATCATTTTTCTTGCAGCCATCCTGTATTGTGCGTACAGCATGTTAAGCACGACTGGCGTTAAAGCCCCGCCGGTCGGCGGTAACCGGGACGGGCTTCTGCCGGCCGGCATAAGGCTAACATTTCCAACCCACGGACCGACACAAAATATCCTAAATATCGTCCATCAAAACAGCAATCAACTATGAAACTTCGGTTATTTATAACACAAACTCCATTAAATTTGTATCTTATAAATATGTTGACAAAAATGAATCAATCGAAAGCCAAAATATTAATTAAAAATAGGTTAAAACACATAGAACAACGCAAAGATAAACGCCCCGACGTGACCACCTCCGCTTGCTTCGCTAGTCTCCGTAAATAAAGCCGACACTCAAATTTGTCTAGCTATAACCTTGAGCACGACATTTAGGTAAATCCTGGACAAAATAATTATCTATCTTTTATTAAGTATATTGCTGGCATGCTGGCAGTGATAACCTTTGAGCGGTGTTCAGAGTTATCCAATAAGTTATATTTAATTACTTGCTCTGGTTGACCTGGGTGTATATCGAACGTTCCTTGGTAGACAGTGTATCTAGATATTGTAAGTATGTTAAATCAATTGTCAAGTTGACCTGGTTTGATTTGTTGACAAATCACTATGTGAGATACATATGTTCTGTGCAGAGACGGACTGGATCATTGCGAAGATTGCGATGTTTCTGGGTTGGCAAATTGGTAGAAAGACAGATCCAGGGCCCATATAACTATTAAAAGATGATAAACACACAATGTGTACTTGCTTATAAGAAATGGAATTTTGCGTTCTGTCTGTATTTTAAAACATTTTGTATCGAGCATCACATTGACATTCACAGCGTCTGTTTTTATTTAAGTCGAGCCTGCATGGTCTGTATTTAGAAATATTAACAAAATGTATTTATATAATGTTTTATATCAATCCTTAAAAGTGGAAGACATGTCAAGACAACGCTACTCTTCAATATTATGAGCCAAATTATAAACATTAATTTTGTCATTCACCTTATTTCAAGCCTTTAGGTTTAAAATTTTAAGCTGTTTAAAGAAATTAGATAAATGATTTTTAGTTTTTTTTGGTCGAGTAAATATTGATGTATACATTCCATATGAACGGTATGAGGCAATTTTCCTTCTTTTGTTCGACTGAAATGAAGTTTCAAATGTAGTTTTTTAGTTTTAATGTGAATTTTAAAATGAATATAACTATAGATATTATAATTTAAAATAAATCTAAAACCTGTTACTTTGGGTATAAACCCAAAATTAGTCCTAATGATCGATTTGATCAACTCAGTAGTATAACTTTGTCATTTCAGTCCCAAGTCTCGGTTTAATTTTAAAGTGACTATTTATAAGTTTATTTGTTGAAATAATAATTTTTAGGTTTTGAATATCAATTTGCTTTTTGAACTGATCAAAGCACATCAAAATTTTGGGGGGTCCACTGTAAGGGCATGGGGGATTCTTTTTTATTTTTTCTTAACTTGATTAAAATCCTGTTTTTATTTTGATATTTTACTTATACACCGAATTTTAATTTGAAAAATTCGTAAGGTTATCTACAGTTGTCATGTAATTTTGCATAAGATATGATAAGTAAGTCTTAAACATATACTGCTCACAATCTAATTTCCCATTTATAGCCAAGAATACAATGCATATGAGATTCTCTAAATTTTATTTAAAAACTTTGAATACATTTACATACATATGCTTCATTATTGGAGCCCGTAGCATACTTTTCCCCACAAATGGCACAGACAATACGGTGAAAAAATATGTCATAATATTACAAAATTCACATGAAATTTAATGGACAGAAACCAATGAAATTGTAAGTGTCATAACATTTCTGAGTATAACTTAAAACATAGTCCATTTAAACTTAAATTATTAACATATGGGATGCACAAGTCTTCATTAAAGCTTACAGGATAGCAAGGGCATTATGATTTTTTTTTTAAATAAAAATCATAAATTTATATTTCTGATTTTACTTTGAAAACTACTTTCCAATAAAAGTATATCTAAATATTTTGCTTAAGTTAAACCGTTACATCATATTAAGCTTCATAATTAAGATTATTCCATTGAAACAAAATCTAATTTGTATTTTTTAGGTTATAACATCATTAATAACAAAAATATCATTAATAAGATAAACAAGGGAAAAGTTGATAAATGGAAAAGATCTGGTATGTCCCTAGCCTAATGTGGGAATATCTAGATAAATGCTCTAAATATAGGTATGGAATTTGGGATGGGTCAATGTCACACAAGAAGGTTACCTCTGTGACCTCGAGAACTGCATGAAGGTCATCCATATTCCAACTTGATCTAGCCCTTCAGGAGGTGCATCAATGCTGCAAGTTTGGTGACTGTACCTCATATTTATTTTTAGATATTGCGTTAACATAATTTTAGCATTATCGCCTCTGTGACCTTGAAAAATGCATCAAAGTCATCCATGTTCGAACTTGACCTAGCCCTTGACAAGGTGCATCAATGCTGCAAGTTTGGTGATTGTACCTCGAATTCTTAGGAGTTATTGCGTTACCATCATTTTAGCATTATCGCCAGTGTGACCTTGAACCATACGTCAAGGTCATACTTTTCAAACCTGACCTAGCCCTTGATCTTGTGCATCAATCCTGAAAGTTTGGTGACTGTACCTCAAATCATTTTTTTTGTTATTAAAAGAGGGATTTCTTTACAAATCTTCTTGGACATACATATATACTTTGCAAGGAAAGGGATATTTGAGCGCATATAACCAACAGTATAGTTCAAGAATGATAAATAACCATTTTGCACGCATGAATTAGGAGTCACGAGCCACATGCAAATATATGGCCCAATCAATCCTTTAGAATGTCACTTAAGTTTACCAATTTCAGTTATTCGTTTGGATAAGTTATATACAGGAAATAAGCTCCTATTCGATAGCTTCACTGATTGTCTCACAATATGGTGTGTAAGGGCGGATCCAGTATTTAGGAAAAGGAGGGTCCAACTCAGGATGACTTAAGAAAATTCTTATAAATTTGTCCACAGGTCCGGAAAAGGGGGTCCAGGCAGTAAAAATCTTAAACCCTCAAAAAACATAACGGTGGCTGAAAAAGGGGGTCCTGACGTTTAGATTTATCAAATAAGAGTATTGTACAAAGTCTTAATATGATACTCACAAGAAGAGCAAAACCAAATTGGTAAGAGAATTTACTATAAGAGAAGTTTATTGGGTGTTTTCGTTTTAAGCGTCTTTGGATTTCTGGCCTTCAAAAAGTTCCTTTAAGATGTTGATGTACCACATAGAAGAAGTGTTTGTTTATATATATATATATATATATATATATATATATATATATATATATATATATATATATATATATATCACCCTGAAATAAATCCTGAACGAGGTCTAGGTTTTACCAGACCCCAGTCATGATTCATGTCAGCCAAAAATCATGATTTCCAAATAACAAAGACTGCCTTTCAAATTGAACCAAGTTTACAACCATCCAGTTCCCCTGATCCAGCTCCTAACTTTTTCTAAGATTTGAACAGGAGTATTGTTTAATTAATTAAATGAATTGGACTGCGTATTCATTATTTGTAATTATGTATGTTCACATTCTAACTCAGGATTTGGGCTCGGTTCCCGGACTTTAAAAGTTATATGTTGAGAAGAAAACATTAACTTTAAATGCTTTAAACGAAAACTATAACTATTGTGCAGACATTTTATTGTATACCAAAATTAGAGAAATCGAAAGTAGAAACAAATGTATTCTGTCCCAGTATTGCGGAATACTCATTTCACGGTAAATAAAACAACTCTTCGCCAGGTCATAGTAGGTTCCAAACAAATATATACAAAAAGAAATTTTATTGAAATTCAATGACTGTGCTAAAACTCCCAGTCTCTCTGACTCAAATGTTTTAATTTCAAACTTATGAGTAGCAGCTCTATCATGATTTTGTTATGCATGTTTTACTTACAACACTGCATGTAAAGGCTTATATTCAGATTTATTTTATGGCACTTAAAATTATCCAGTGGTCTCAGCCAAAGAGGGGTTTGGTTGTATTTATTTCAAGTTTATATGTCAAACTTTGGGGGCGGATTATTCAGGTGATCACTTTTGACAAGCCATTTCATATAATTGAAGTTAGTGTTTTTTTCTGAAGCAATGCCTGGGTCACAAATCATAAAAAAGTAAGATATATATACATCCTAAATGTATGCATAGTTATAATTCTATATGCTGCTACTTTAAGGATGCAAAGAAGAAATATGATGAAAGCTTTTATTTCAAGGGATTTTTCATCAATTTTGTATTTTTAACTGAATCTGCATAGTTCTTTACAAATGTCGTTAGGAGTAAAGTTTTGTTAATTTTGTATTTACCTTTTGTAAATTTCATTTTAAAATTCATATTTAAATTAAAAAATTGATATTTGTAACTTCATTTCAGTGGAAGTAAAAGAAAAAGAAAAATGCCGTTTATATGGAATGTAAACATCAAAGTTTTATTCTGTCCCAAAAGCTGATGTTTACTCTTATTGTAAACATATAATAACTTATGTAATTACTATAAGTAACTTATAATTGTAAATTTAAAGGCTTAACATAAGCTGAATGACCAAAATAAATGATTTGGCTCATGTTATTAAGGATAAGGACATACCCGACTCTTCATATCCAAAAAAAAATAAGGTTTTAAAACATTACTTATTAAACGTTTAACTTTAAAATTTGAAGCTTCAAATTTAATATAATTTCAAAAATTATTTTATAATTCAGCACACAAAAATAGATAAAGTGGTTGCCCTGAATGAATTTAGCAGTACACATTTCTCTACATAACAATTTCCCATATGAATCTCAAGAGTGAATCCCATATAATTCTAAATATATATATATATATATATATATATATATATATATATATATATATATATATATATATATATACCGAGGCTATTTATGAAATTGCCAATTTCAGGCCTTTTGGGCACTTTTCTAGAGGGATGATGTTTAGAAATGTGATCTTTATGAATTACTTTAATAATAGCATTAAACCTAATAATGACAAGTGCTCCAGCAAAGCTTTAAATTTCAGGATTTACTCCAGGACTATCTGTCCACAGCAAGTATCTGAATTCTGGGAAACAATTAATGTGTGCTTTGAAGACAGGGTTACTTATGCACTTTTGACAAGCCATTTCATATAATTGAAGTTAGTGTTTTTTTCTGAAGCAATGCCTGGGTCACAAATCATAAAAAAACAATAAGATATAAATACATCCTAAATGTATGCATAGTTATAATTCTATATGCTGCTACTTTAAGGATGCAAAGAAGAAATATGATGAAAGCTTTTATTTCAAGGGATTTTTCATCAATTTTGTATTTTTAACTGAATCTGCAGGGATAGTTCTTTACAAATGTCGTTAAGAGTAAAGTTTTGTTAATTTTGTATTTACCTTTTGTAAATTTCATTTTAATATTCATATTAAAACTAAAAATTGATATTTGTAACTTCATTTCAGTCGAACTAAAAGAAAAAGAAAAATGCCGTTCATATGGAATGTAAACATCAAAGTTTTATTCTGTCCCAAAAGCTGATGTTTACTCTTATTGTAAACATATAATAACTTATGTAATTACTATAAGTAACTTATAATTGTAAACTTAAAGGCTTAACATAAGCTGAATGACCAAAATAATTTTTTTTAATAATTTTGCTCATGTTATTAAGGATAAGGACATACCCGACTCTTCATATCCAAAAAAAAAAAAAACAATAAGGTTTTAAAACATTACTTATTAAACGTTTAACTTTAAAATTTGAAGCTTTAAATTTAATATAATTTCAAAAATTATTTTATAATTCAGCACACAAAAATAGATAAAGTGGTTGCCCTGAATGAATTTAGCAGTACACATTTCTCTACATAACAATTTCCCATATGAATCTCAAGAGTGAATCCCATATAATTCTAAATATATATATATATATATATATATATATATATATATATATATATATATATACCGAGGCTATTTATGAAATTGCCAATTTCAGGCCTTTTGGGCACTTTTCTAGAGGGATGATGTTTAGAAATGTGATCTTTATGAATTACTTTAATAATAGCATTAAACCTAATAATGACAAGTGCTCTAGCAAAGCTTTAAATTTCAGGATTTACTCCAGGACTATCTGTCCACAGCAAGTATTTTAATTCTGGGAAACAATTAATGTGTGCTTTGAAGACAGAGTTACTTATGCAGCACATTACACAAAAGTCCAAGTTTGCATAAAAACGAAGTGGCGAGTCAAATGTTGAAGAGGATAACATATAACATAAGCTCACATTGCATTAATAATTGGTGAGTACAGTGATAACAGTCAGCACATTTGCTTCAACTGTGTATGGTGTGTTAAACTGTAATATTTTGCTTATACCAGTATACTATATCAAGACCGACATTATATCAGGAGTCGTATTTTAAGGATTAAGGTCGCCCATATGATATCTTGCTTGCAAACAATAATCTTGCTTCAAACCTAAGGAGCGTTAGGAGTATTATAGTGTTATAAGTGAAATATAATATTTTAATCATATAAACATTACCTTGTAGACAGAAACCAGTACATCTTCAAAATATTTTACTCCGCAAAATACTCTTAGTCCAAAGGTAGCAAAATACTAAGCGCTCTGTTCAGGTATTCCTGAGTAAATTACGATTCACCAATTTTCTGTATGAGTAAACAGCTTTTTAACGAACTTGTAACCAACTACGTCTTTACAATTCAAGATTATATTTGACGTGAACTAACAACCACTATTGCCGTTAGTTCAGTTCTAATTCGGTAATTTATTACGTCCTAAATTATGTCGGAATAAGCCCTAAATCGCGAGGACTTTGTGTTCAAATGGACCGTTCATAGAGCGATTTTGAAAGTTGGGGGGGGGGGGGGGGGACGCATTTTGCGCCTTTTCCCCCACTTTTAATCCTAGATAACACCACACCAAATTCCAAATACTGAATTTACAGAACCATGCGTACCAAGTTGATCACATTTTCATCACCATATATAGCCATCTTCACATCCCCGTGTCTGATTTTGACTCAAAATCATATGTGTGCATGGTGTATGAAGCATGAAACAAATACGTCGAGTGGCAGGCTTTAAGGTGACGAATTTAGTTTTTAAGCATTAAGTATAAGTATTTCCTTATGTTATCTTAAATATGAAGTACATTAGTCTATATTATACATAGGCTTTGGAACGAGGGGGGTCAACCGCCACACACACTTTTTGGCTCATTGTTGAGGTCAGTGTGGCCTTTCTTTGTTAAATGACGTAAATTCCATCAATTTGAATTGTATTTCGTCTCAGTCTCCATGCCTCACGTGAAAACATCTGATCTTCATTTCTTAAACTGATGTGTTTAGTGACATAAATCATTATTGTGTAATTTTTAGAGGTAGGAGAATTAAATATAATGTAATTCCGGTTTGTGAGAAATGTACTGGTATGAGTAATATTTAATCTGATAACCTTATAAAGAGGTCTGCTTTGGAATATAATAGTTTATTGTATTGTTCAATGTGTAATTATATATGACTGAAATCGGGTTAGCTGTCTGTAAATTAAGTGTTCATGGTAATATTTATTTTATATTTAAAACTTAAACTTAGTAAAATGGTATATCCTTTGCCCCTCAGTAGGCCTATATTTGTTTCGTGCTTCTTACCATGCATCCCTATGGTTTTGTGTAAAATAAAAAAAAACAATTACGGATAAAACGTTTTATTCAGATTTGAAGAATATTATGTTAGGATATAAATATTATCAATTTGGCACATGAACATGATTCAGTAAATTCAATATTAAATATTTCTTAGTACCCCCCCCCCCCACCCCCCGCGCCCCCGACAGCAAACCCAATGCCGTTTTGCCGCTCGCATTTGTAGAAGATGTTGCATTATTCAACCCCATGTAGGTCAACGGCACTATATAGGGCCCATTGGCACAGTTTAAAGATACTACTAGTACACAACTACACAGTTCGGCCTTTAGCACGCTTGTAGCACGCTCGAGGTGTCCTCGTTACATATATTACGTTTTACTCTGGTCCTCCCCAGCACCTGTTGATATTCTGGGAAACTGTTGCTGTGTCACAGAGAGAGAAGCCGATTTGACAAAAGTCCCAATTTGTCACGTAGATTCACACGACAGTTGAGTTCAGCAGCAGAGGACAGCATAATCTCGGGTAACCCTGTGAGTACAGTGATTACTAAAATCCCTGGTACTGTGTTTTAATTTGCACAGTGACGGGGCAACATAGACTATCAGGTTATAAATAGGCCCCGAACAGTCAAGTTCTGGACTAATTTGCCACGAGTTACCTTTCAATAAGCTTGAGTTTTTTGGCCGCATAACTCCTCTGTGGTTGGGAAGATAATCCTGTTTAAGAGCTTCATCAAATAAGACGTAACAGCTTGACCCTAAATACACCAATAATGACCTGAGTGTTCCATTGAAATTAGAAAAATTATTCACAAGTTTGCAAATCCAATTTTAAAAAAATGCTAGATTTAGGTTTGCTACTTAGGGTCATTGCTCAAAATGAAAATATCTTAAAGATACAATAAAATCAATACATGAGAAAATCATCTATTTTCACTGGATCTGAATGAAGGGCAAGGTCGCCGGTTACATGTAATTGAACAATATAACAGCTACTGATTGGTTATTTAATGTTTTAAATATTCTTAAATAATAAAAATCTAATTATCAAAGTGAGACTGGTAGCCTCATGTCATTAGGTCAGACAATTGACAAGATACCAAGAAGTTTGCAAAATAAAATGTTGGTTTTTGTCATGGGGTTTTACCTCTCATCTTAAACCCTCCGCTCTTTATTCACTTAAGTGGCAACCAGGTACAAACATGGTACAATAATTGAAAAAAAAATCAGGGCCCCTACTGGTAGAGCAGACTATATAGTCGTGTTGATAACTAGTTATTAGTTTAACAAATGGCCCATGGGCCATAACGGTCATCTGAACTTGACATACAGGTGATGCATGCATTAATTATTGGTGTTATGATGTGGTGAAAAATATAATTTAAGGAAAACTGATCAATGGGCTGAGTGACTTCCAGAGTGCACAAAATCAATCATGCTTTTTGTAATAAGGCCTTAAAAAATAGATTACAGTGACCTTATATAGACTTTCCAAGAAGATTTCTTTTATCAGGAACTATCCAGATGCTAAGTTAGAAGTTTCTGCGCCAAACTTCTACAGTTTGTGCCCATCTGACAAAAGAGTGCTACAATTATGTTCTTTCACATAGCACGTAGCATATATGTCACAGAGACATTATTTCAGGTTTCCGAGGAATCTTTACAGGAAGCTCCCTGGAACTTAGTCAGATTAGTAGTTCCTATGTCCAACTGTAACCTATCATGCAAATCTGATTAAGCCCGTAGTTTGCAAAATATAGGTCACTATGACTTTATTTCAGGTTTCCGAGCAAATTTGCTGGAACTTTCATATATATATATATATATATATATATATATATATATATATGTATGTATGTATACAGTTAGAAGTTTCTAGGTCTAGCGGTTACGGTTTGTGCCCTAATGACTTCCGGATTGCTTGATTTGAAGGTATCAAACATGGAGAAAAAATGCATAACATTAGGAGAAAATAAATGTGGCACCACAAATCAGTAACTGATGAAACACTCCATGATCAATATACATGGAAAGAATCAATGCAATCAGTGCATTAGTTATTCAGAAACTGGAACTTTGTTTTTCAAATTTGTAATCATTCTGGGTTGCAATCACAGGCCCTGTTACTCAGGAGATGCATGTCACAGTGATCTTATTTCCGGGGTCCTGGGATATTTTTCAAGGATCCCTCTGTATGTAACTTTAGAAGATTCTAGGTGCATGAATAAAGTTTTGTGTCCTGTCTGACTTTCTGGGTGTTTTAAATCATATTTTAGGGTGTAGCTCGCGGAATGTAGTTCACCATGACCTAATTTCATGTTTCCATGGAGATTTCCCAAAGGCTTACCTGGAGGTTACGGTTAAAGATCCTCGGGCTAGCAGATACAATCCGTGCTCCGTCTGACTCACAGGGTGTTCAAAATCATGTTTTGGCCCCTAGTTCGCAGAATATAGGTTCCTATGACCTAATTTTAGGTTTCCCCAGAGATGTTGTACCCAGGACCTCCTTGGATTTAATGTTAGAGGTTTCCAGGAAAATGGATACAATTTGTGCCCGTCTAACTCACTGAGTGCTCCGATTCATGTTTTTTATCCATTATTCGCACAATATAGGTCACGATGACCTAATTTCAGGTTTCCGAGGAGACTGGTCTAGGACCTCCCTGGATGTTCAGTTAGAAATTTCTCAGTCTAACGGTTACGGTTTGTGTCCTATTAACATTCGGGCTGCTTTGTTTGAAGGTCTCAGGAATATGAGAAGGAAAATATGCGCAAAAAAATAGAAAAACTACAGGTGGCGCCAACACTCCTTATGAACTGATGAAACACTCAATGATCAAAGGGCACAGAAATAATCATGCTAATCAATACATCAGTTATTCAGATACTAAAGCATTTTTATCATTTTTTTATTATTCTGGGGGTACTTACGAACACCATAGCTCGAAATATATCGGCTGCCGTGACCTAATTTTAGGTTTCCAAGGCGATTTTAATATACCTTTATGGATTTTCAGTTAGAAGTTTCTATTTCTAGCGGTTATAATTTGTACCCTTTTAACGGACGGATGAATGATAAAGAGTGATCTCTATAGCTCAGATTACTCTCAGTCAGCAGAACTTAAAATTAAATAGTTATTGTTAACTTAACAATATATGCCCAGTTACCAACCAGAAGTTCTGTGGCAGAGTCATTATTTTTTTCGGACACATTATAATGTGAGGACCTGTGAGTCTTGACGTTCAAGCTCTGGGGAAAAGCAGCCCATAAAAGTTTTGAGCCCTGAGGAGAAGGCATAATAACATCATAGGATTTTCATCATCCTCTCAAACCAGGCCATGTTTCTGTTAAAAAAATGGTTATTATCAAGTTTACATAAAACCTACCATAAGTTGATTAAGGTAATTACTGCGCTTTATATAGGCCACATTGATATGAGAACCAAGCTCCACACGCATGCCATATTTACCTTTGTTCTTTAGCAGTTTGTGGACTAATACAGTATGTATTCTCGTGTGGAGGCAGTAAATGACTGCATGCCAACAATAAGCTTCCATCCTATTCATTCATCATAACTGTGTATGCATTGGGCATGGCGTTTTTTATTGCCGATCATCCGGATCTTTATTAATGCTACAAATGTCTCTTTTATTGTACGCAGCATTCTAACATGTTTTGCTATGGCGGCATAGCCCGGCCCACGCGTGGGGTCTGACGTGTAAACACAGTAGCCATGCTAATCTGGGGCTTTCTCGCATGGCCGAGCCGGGCCGGCCCACGTGTGAACTCTACACAGCGCTCGGTTTAATCTGTACCGTGTGAACCGTGACATGTAGAAACACAGCGTTCCTTGTTCTAGTTTGTTCTTAGGGCGCATGTGTACTGTGTATTATGTTAGGTTCTTTAGATTGTTCGGGAAATGGAAAGTTCTCTGCTTGAGGTAAAAAGTTATAAATAAGGGGCTGTGGTTTAGAGCCGAGAGAGAGGGGAGATATATTCCAGCGGACATAGAAGAGTGTAAGTCAGTTTGTGGACCTTTTCCTATAATTGCGGCAGTTACAGCTTTTCTTCGAAATTGTAACGGATTTTAATTAGTCTTCAGTTTGCCTTTGGGATCACTATCAGAAGTTTACTTTCGAATTGCAACATATTGATTTTCTGATGGAACTGGACTGTTATTCTCTGAGAAGATTTATGTGAACTGTTCATCTGGATTATATGCTTTAAAGGACTTTTTGTCGATGTGACAGTGGAGGTATCCGGGTACTGTACACTTTATTTATATACTTGTATTGATTGACTGTTGTACCGTTATTATACTGTGAAATTATATTGATTTGCTGTTGTACTGTTGTTATACTGTGTAATTGTATTGATTTAGTGTATTGTAATGTAAGGGTTGTTTTAAGAATAAATTATAATTATTTGTTAACAAAAAAACCACTGACTTCTTTATTCATTCACCTAGACATTTCACGCTGCCTAGTTTTACAGAATTTGATTTTTTTATCTCCATGACAAAATTTATGCTCGTCACGACTACGCGATCTGTTGATATTAGGTTCTGTAACATTACATATTATATTTTGATTTAAAGAAACATAAACAGACTTGAGAATTTACTGTATTGGTTTACTTATATTCGTTTACATACAGTCTGTCCAAACCAAAACTGTGCCCTAGTAACATCATTAATGTCTTGCGAACATGCAAAAAGACCCCCTTATACAAACTAGTACAATCATGCCAATGCGCTTAAGATCGTGCGCCCACACTCCGTACATGTTTTACACGCCAGTGCAATGGACTTCGATATATATTCGTTATGCGTTAATCATTACCGATATGAAAGTTGAGCCTGTGGGGAGTGTAGAAACTACTTAATGCACTCCACTGGAAGCGGCTAAACTGAGCGCTCGACCATACAGCTATATTCCTATTCAAGAGCAACTAAAAGGTAACTCCCGAACTTGCATCTTTCTCCACACAGAAGGTTGCCCTATGAATGTTTATTCATATGCATGCACAGCATACCATAACCCTGCGCTGGAGGTCACCCTTACATCAGCCAAAGGAATATTTACTCGATTGCGTTTGCCGTTTTGCCCATGATCTTAAAGGAGCATATGCTGAAATTTAAGCACATGTTTGCAGAATTTATTTTCTTATCAAAGTAATAAATATCTAACAAGTTCAGTTCAAGGATGTGATCGGAATGTGTCTGATATACGAGTGAAGTCCTCTGTTTCCAGATAATGTAAGTATATCAAACACGAATACCTGTTATCTTGTGCTGAACGCTGCGCTGCACACATGAACTCGACTACAGAACATGTTCATCTGTTGTTGATAGGTGTCGCTTGAATCTTTTATTTTTTTAGCTTAGCTGACTTTCAGTCATGCTGGGCTATAGCGATGGGTCTTTGTCCGTCGTCCTTCCGTCTGTCCGTCCGGCCGTCCAGGCGGCCGTTCGTCCGTTAGCAGGGCACAATTCGTAACCGTAGGGGCTAGGGCCATGAACCCTATGCAATCTTAGAGGTTCTAAAAAGATCTCCTTGCAAACCTGAAATTAGGTCACTGCGACCTATATTCTCGAAGTTATGGGGTGTGTTATTTAGTCATAAGTGAAGGCAGTCGGACGTATATTAATGTAATCTTGCAAATGGTCAAAGATTGGGTCAAATATTTCTTAATAAATATTATCATCATATATGAAAGTGCAGTACAGTTGGCTTGTATTGAATAAAAATTATTACAGAAGCACCTGTTTCTCAATAATTCTTGCATGGATTTCCTTGATGTTTTGCTATATATTTTGATCTTATATTTGCCCTTTGTGGTGTTCCTTTTGAGACTGACAGGTATCAAGTAAGCTATGGGAATAGTTCTGGATACCTTAACAATTATACATTTTCCTCAGACCATCAATTCACTGTGTTTTAACCAGATATAGATGATATATATTTCTGTTATTGTAGAAAATTTCAACAAATTGGCAAATTGGTTCTTCAAATTTGACTGGAAGTTGTGAATCTCAGCCCATGATGTCGCAGGTCATTCTTGGCAGCTGAGCGTCATGACCCATGGGTGACTTGTTAGCTCAGCTGACTGTGAGCTAAGCGATCACTCTCTCTCTTTCAGTCGTGCCGGCACAAATCGTAACCGTTGAACCTGTAATCGCTTAACTTGACATCCAGGGAGGTCCATAAAAAGTCCCCCTTGACATCTGAAATAAGGTCACTGCGACCCATATTCTCCGAGCTTTGGGGCGTGTTATTACTCCCAAGCATGATTCCGGGGAGATTCCATATAAATCATTCCATAAATATGACAAATTTTATCAACTCACGAAGACTACTGGCGCCACCAGTATTTTTTTTATTTTCACGCAATTTTTGGACTTGTCAAATTACAGTTAGGTATCAGTTTCTCAGCTGTGGTTACACTAATGTCCTGAAACCGCATATGTTTATCGGTCTAGACTAGTTTTATCAGACGGCTGTGGGCGCCATATGCGTTTTTAGCTCAGCTGACTGTAAGTCAACTGAGGCATAGGAATGGCGCTTTGTCCGTCGTCCGTCCGGCCGTCCGTTAGCAGGGCACAAATCGTAACTGCTGGACCTAGAAACTTCTGAGTATATATCCAGGGAGGTCAATAAAAAACTCCTTGGAAACCTGAAATTAGGTCACTGCGACCTTTATCCTACGAGCTATGGGGCTTGAAAGTACCCCCCCCCCCGAATAATCAAAAATATAATACAAAACCTCCAATATCTTGATAATTAATGCATGGATTGTCATGAATCTTGCCTTGAATATTGATCATGACTAATTTTGTCAGTTTCCGAAAAGTGGTGGCGCCACCTGTATTTTTTGTTATTTTAACGAATATTTTTTATTTTTTTACTAAAAAAATGACAACAATCATGTCAGTTTCTCAGCTGTAATTACATCTAGTTTCCCAAAACCCGGTGTGTTTATTGATCACAAGTGGATGCCATATAGTTATCACCCTGTCTGTCTGTCTGTCTCTCTGTCTGTCTGTTTGTCTGTCTGTCTGTCCATCCACACAAATTTGTTTCCAGATGATAACTCCAGGTTGAATTGGCACATGGATTTCAAACTTGACTTACATATGGCCCACCACTAAAGCAAGAACCTATATGATTTTGGGGTCATGAGGTCAAAGGTCAAAGTCACAGGACACACCTTTTTAAAAATATTATGGCTGCATTTAAAGCCAAGCTTTTCATCCTAAACTTTCCATTTTCCACATTTAGCTGACTTGCCATTATGGGGAGAGCATAAATGAATTTGGGGTCACATGGTTCAAGGTCACAGGGGCCATCTGTTTACAAATTAGTTTCCAGATGATAACTCCAGTTTAGTTTGACATATTGGTTTCAAACTTAACTTATATTTGAATCACCACTAAAGTAAGAAATGTGTGGATTTTGGGGTCCAACGGTCAATTGTCATGGTCACAGGACTAATTTCTTTAAAAATAATGCATATGTATTTGAAGCCAAAATTTTCATCCCAAACCTTCCATCCTAAAGATAATGCTAACCTGCTAATATGGGAAGACTCTGTTCAATTTTGGGGTCATGAGGCCAAAGGTCAAGGTCACAGTACCCATTTATTTTTGAAAAACTGTGGATGCATTTTAAGCCAAACTTTTCCTCCAAAACCTTCCATTTTGCACATATAGCTGAGCTGTCAATAGGGGAAGAAACTGATTGATTTGGGGGTCACAAGGTCAAAGGTCATCGTCACAGGGACCCATCTGTCCACATATTTGTTCCTGGATGATAACTCCAGTTTAGATTGACATAATGGTTTCAATTTTGACTTATATATAACCCACCAATAATGCAAGAACCCTTTTGATTTTGGGGTCATAAGATCAAAGGTCAAGGTCACTGGACCCACTACTTTAGAAAGATTTGGATGCATTTTAAGTCAAACTTTTCATCTCAATCCTTCCATCATCAACATGTGGTGCACCTGCCAATAGGGGAAGTTTCCTTTTGATTTTGGGGTCATAAGGTCAAAGGTTAAGGTCACAGGGCCCATCCATTCACAAATTAGTTTATGTGAATGATAACTGTTTATGATAACTCCTGTTTGGGTAGACAGGTTGGCTTCAAACTGATCACAGGACCAATATTTTGGAAACCCTCAAAAACATATATATCCTTATAGACAAATGCAGCTGAGCGTCGAGACCCTTGTTTATTTCAATTTTCACGCATTTTTCGTATGCTATAAGACTATAAGACAAATTGTCAGTTTCTCATCTTTGGCTTCATTTAGTGATAATGCTTATGTTTATTAATCATGACGAAGACTTTAAAAAATATTTCCTTGATGTGCAAGGTCAAAGCAGCCAAATTATAGTTAATCATCTTTTGGATTTCTTGTGAACAGGGTAACTTCTGTTTTGTCCCCAAATTTAATAGACTAAATGTTTCAATCATGTTCTCAATGTAGTTCAAAAACTTATAATGATCTTGACGTTCAACTCATTCTTCTCTTTTACATCCTGATAAGACCAGCCATGAGTGGATGAAGTCTGCACATGTGTGTCCCATAAAATACGGGGAATCCTCTCGACTGTGGTGTCAGAAGATCCGAAGTCAAGATCTCAATATTTGATTTAAAGTGATAAAATTTCTGCTATGAATGTTAGTCTTAAGTGGCCTGCTGGTCAGCTGACCGTCATGGCCCATGTGTCTCTTGTTTCACAGCTGTTGTTCATGATTCTGAATCCAAATTATTATTTTTTTTTCACGATCCGTTTCATTTTACCTTTCAGAGGAAATGGCCGCTTCAAAGCCCATAAATTTGTTGGTGGATTGTTTGATTTGTGGATTAAACAGGGCCGACAAAAATCCGCGTCTGCTGGCTTGCAAGCATGGATTCTGCCAGAACTGTTAACTTAAAACAACCATTTTGCAAAAAGAAAACCAACTGCAATGTCCTGTTTGCTTTCAAATGACACAGCTTTCACAAGATGGCGCCTCGGATCTAAAGGTTGATTCAATAGTAGCTGGAGCATCAGCGGCTCATGTTGCTCTGAAAGAACATTACACTTGTGCCTTGTGCATCCTGAGAGGTGAGAGAAAGGAGGCGGTCGCGTGGTGTACAAACTGTGAATTCCGTTTATGTCATATCTGTGCAGAGGGCCATACAAAAAAGCCAACGTTTTCTACGCATGTCGTTGTTGAAAAGGTATGTAAGATACATATCAGAGACCCATCCCACGCATGCTTGACCTGTCGCATAGCTTTATGTTATGAATGTCTGTTATCTGGATTCCATGACGCCCACGATACGTGTGATATTACAGAACTGAAAGAGAAAGTTACCGGCGTGATAGCAGAGGGGAAACGTGTGATAGAACGTGAGATCGAGAGTGTTGATAAACTGATGAATGAAAAGATGGACGAGTCAATAAAGATTCTAAAAGAAAAGAGGACAGAAACAGAGGAAAAATTGGAAAACTACAGAAAGAAAATGATGGAAGCCATAACTACATGTCTGGATAAGCGAGAAGAGGAATTCCATCGATTGGTCACAAAAGCACTTGGTAATCAGAACGAGGCGTGTTCTCAGGCGTCAAATTGTTTAAATGAATTCAACTTTATGTTGGAAAAGGGTAAAGTCGAAATTCTTGACAAATTGATGGGCAGAACCTATGAAATGTTTAAGTCTCTGAAAATATTGAGAACCACTAAAGTAGTTCCTCTCAGCGGACCTAAGCTCGAGGATGACAAATGTAAAACAAGCAGCAATGATGAGTCGCGTATTTATGAATTCTTATGTGCGCTTGGTGGGATTAATTATGATGAACCCAAGCCTGTGGCAGTTGGTCAGATTGGCGCAGCAGATACAATTGAAAGGAAGCCAAGAAAAATACTAGAGCTTAAAAATTTGAAAGGAAAATATAAATCTATCCAGTATCTTTATTTCGTAGCAGCCAATGCTGACGGGTCCGCTGTCCTCGGATTTTGTGGAGAAAATTACGCTGTGCAAATAAATGAGAAAGGAGATATAAGAGGGGTGTATCATACACAAAGTGGGAAAAGTGTAATAGGGGTTGGTACATGTGATGGGGACATTTACCTACTTTCAGAAGTTCCACTCACAATAACGAGTTTTAAAGGATTAAATAGGCAAGTCATTAGGCTCAATGAGGGGCCAAGCAGGGCCTGGGCTTTTGCTGTTGACGCCGACTCTTTCTTATTTACTGATAGCAGAGGCACAGTCTATAGATATTCAAAGGAAGGAATATTCCAGACGAAAATTTGTAAGAAACTCGGATATCGGATTTCTGTTGCTGTGCATCCTGTAGTTGGGAAAGTCTACCTTGTATCTGCATCCAAAGAGCTCTACGTGTACAAACCAGACGGAGAGTTGATCAGAACGATAGGCGGGACTGGAACATCTGCTGTTAAATTCGTTCGTTCCTCTGGTTGCACCATGCTACCAAATAATCACATTCTGATTACCGACAAGGATCAGCACAGAGTGACAGAAGTTACGTTTGAGGGAGAATTTATCCGGCACTTGCTGACCGGGCAGGACGGTATCAAAAGTCCAACGGATGTAGCTTTTAAGTATCCATATCTTTGGGTTGCATGCACAGGGGAGGTTTTGTTATTTAAATACTCGGAATTGTGAGACATCTTTCATATATATGTTTCTAAGTTTTGCCATTTTCTCTTAAATGTTACCCCAAAAAAAATTTCAGAAACCCAATGAAAGATTTAGATTATTTTCACAACATATCCATTCAAACAAAGTAATCTTGTTATGAGAGTTGAGTTCTTGCATGAATTTATGTAACATTTTCTTTTTTTTCTATCTGTAATATACATACACATATATTAATTATATATGTATATATATATATATATATTGTATATATATATATATATGTTTGTATATATTCTCTCTTTAATCTCCCTCTCTCTCTCTCTCTATATGTATATATATATATATAAAGAGAGAGAGAGAGAGAGAGAGAGAGAGATTAAAGAGAGAATATATACAAACATACAAACAGACCAATATGTAGCTGCCGTCATTGCCGTCTTGCACACAAGATAAGTAGTTTTCCTCATAATCCGTTGCAAATATTGTTGCATATACGGTCAGAAATTTAATAAATATGCAGCTATATTTAAGAATATGCTGAGTCATAGAGGAATCTTGTAGGTATGTTTATATACTGAACATGTTTATCATCGTGTGTAGTCTCAAAGTGCATAGAATTTACGCGTTTTTCCTTTAAAAGTGTATATTAGCCAATAGAACTGGACATGATATGAGCTTTCAAATATATTTTGGTTCTCTGAGAGGTAAATTTTCGACCTGTAGCATGGTAGCTTTCCCTGTCTGGCCCTTACGATTTCCGATGCCTAGTGTGGGATAGTATAACAACTTTCACAATGTATCTGTGAAAGATAAATCATGTCTAAATTCAAATCTTTATTTTAAAAATTATCTTAATCTTGAAAAAGAGTACTCCTCATAGATGAACATATTAAGCTGAACATAAAATCATTAGAAAACAATGAAAAAACTTCCATATGTATTCTTAGCGGTAACTTGAAAATATTTTATGACTTACATGTACAAACGAAACCATCAGATTTAAACAGAAATCTAGACAGAGTAGCATGCCAAAAATGTCACTGTCTTTGGTATGTGGATACCATCCTTAAAGATGATTCCATCTATCACACAGAAGAATACCAGGGTTGGGGAGATATAGTGGAAGATCGTATTATTTATCTGTGTAAAAATAAAATTCTCTCTTCAGTTACTTACCTGTTTCTCACGTACTTCCGTGATTTCAGTGTTCGGCAAAATATTTGCTCTATATTCTGGTGACGGTGAATGGCTAGCTTATGTAGAGGGATACAACAGATTTTCGATATCTGAGAAAAACATTAAAAATGAGGTGAATGAAGATGTGAAAAGGATTCAACTTAAAACCAATTCTTACCACGATTTCTGAATCAAAAGTGTTATTTACTGTAATTAATCGTAGAAAATATAATTATCCCATGGGCAGTATATAAATGTTTGTATCATACGCAGGCATCAACATTGCCTCTGTATTTAAACATACAGTCCAAATTGTCTGAACGACCACCTGTAAAATTCGGGGAACTGGCTATTTTGACCACTGGATATTAGTCCCTTTTGAAATTCCGTTATATTATCTATAGATAAACCCTGAGAAACACGACCATCTGGCTATAAAATTACCGATTACGGGCAGGTTTTTTACGACCAAAGTGATATATTCTTAATGAATTGAACTGCCCTGTGCGGGCAGTCTTTGTGTCACTCTTTGGCCAGTGTTTACTGATCAGAATGCGTTTAATGACTGACTAATTCACAAACAACCCTCTATTAATTTCATTTGTATTTTGTAAATTTGACTGTTATGCCGTAAAATGCTGTTGAGCCGGCGATATCGGTGCAATATTTTAGCAAGACCATGCCAACACGCCCGACTCGACGTGAATCAGAAGTTTAAGCCCATTCAGATCGCTGAGATTCAAGGGACGAGTCGGTGCAAGCTTAAAAAAACATTTTAGTCAACTGTATGCATATTCATTACATTCAAATAACAACACATTAGATTACACAAATATTACATAATTACAAAATCCACTTAACACAAATAGCTTTCCCTTATACAAAATATGTATTTAAATGATATTCATAAAAGTGGCTTAATATGTATACTTCCGTCATACATGACGTCTAGGCTTGTGCATTTCCTTGATTTTTAGAATCTGTCTAATAAGACCACCTGTCTGTTACGCCCCCTTCAGCCCAGTCCCTTTGGTGGTCGCATTAGACAGGTTCAACATATATTCAAAGCAATGTTCCAGTAACTGACGCATTGGTTGTAATTATATAGATACCAGGGACAAGTACCTACAAACCATCAGAGCTAGTCCTAATAGATGTTAAATTGCGCCTTTTTTGGTAATAACACATATTTTAAATACCAAAATGTATGTAAAAAGTAAACTGATGCATCATATGGTATTTTTAATATAAAAGACACCAGGCAACAATATTGTGCTTTGATAAAACCAAAGAAGGCGTCAGTCCTTGGGCGAGGCTGATTTAGCTAACACAACCACCCCTCTATGACCACCTCACTATAAAGAACACATCTTAAAACTACAACCCGCCATGCCGCACTCCCCAAAACGAAAAGCCACTTTTCTCCTGTCAACACACTTTCGGAGTGAGTTTGAATACTTATTTTCAAACACCACCTGTAAAGTAAATGTTGTTTGAAATTTTGATGGAGTCCAAACTAATATATTAAGTCAGGTTGTCCTTGGGTTTCCTTTAAGAACAAACAATATAATTTTTCCTCGTTAAATGTTGTTATGGTGCTGCATTTACGCATGTATGCGGTCGGCAATTATCCCTCGATAAAATTTGATTCAGCCGTTCTGACTCGAGTCTGTATAAACCGTTTATGGAAAAATATAACTTGCTCATTGTGAGTGCTGTCGAACCTTCTGCGGGAATTAACCCCTAGGGCCGTATACTGAAAAACAGACTAATTTTAGTCCTATTTTAATCTGCTGACCAATTATAACTATGATTCAACGTGCGCGTACATGCGTTTATGAGTGAGCAATCGCTAATATGATTTTGTAGCTATGGTAATTTCATGTGTTTGTCAGTGTTTATGCGTCTGTGCGGATTTTCAAGCAGAGGTTTTGTGCTAACTCAGGAATACGGGGTAGAATGACGTCACACCTCCATCTTTACCAGAAAGACCTGCTAGCTCCACTGTACCATTATATACGTCTGTCATTTCTGGCATATACGCGCCGAGGAAGCACATCTAATTTTTTGTTCAATCTAAAATACAAAATGACATACACGTATACGCACATTAAAACACGGCTTACCAACTGCTCCAAAAGCTGTGTTCATATGAGTTATTGTGTCTCTCGCTTTCGGCGGGGGGATTCAACCCTGCGACCCCTACATAACATTTATGGTGCACAATGGCCCAGTTTAAAGACACCACTACACACAACACATATATTGACACCCTTGTAGGGGGCTCCTGGTTCTCGAATAACATGCATTACGTCCACGTCCTGAACTTTAGGAATTATGGGAAACATTTAATTATGTTCCGGAGATCAGTACCCGGATGCAAATATTTCCACAAACATTCCAGTTTGCAGAAATACAATTAAGCGAGTCCTACATTGAATAGGATAAAATAAACTAAAAAATCTGGTGGGTACAGTATATATATATATTGTGTTTTTTGCTTTAGCTTTGTAAGACAATTTAGACAGCTTTTTAAACAGGCTTACCGGACGCAAATACACTGTATTGTACACAAACCCGATAAATCAGAAACTGACGCCCTTGCTACTGCTTATTTTTCAGAATACCTATCAGTGTTGTACCCTTCGGCCGTAACTTTTTTTTTCAATCTCAGTCCAGTTTAAACAAATATCAAGGATAAACCAGTGTGAAAAGCACCTAACCAGACATCCAGCACGGACCACTAATGTGGCTGAAAACTGGTAAGTTATAAAGTTAAATAGTAACACGAATGTAGTTCTAAACTAGATCAGAGGTAAGGACTTGTGCATATAATTAGTATTAGTATATCCTTTATTATATACACCGTTGATACTGGTCAAATGTTATATACTGCCGTGTACAGGGTTTCGTGGTGTAATCAGTTGTAAGAAGGATTTTTTTCGGGTTTCGCAATTTTAGGAGTGCGACCTATAGGTCAGGGTAATTTCCCCTTTTTTTATGCCCGTGTTTGCGCTTGATCTCTTATATACGGCTGATTTACATTGACAGAAATTTGTGTAGGGTAATAGTCATCGATGACATATTAGCCCCTAAATTTTATTTTTGGCCCTCGCGTTATTTCTAAGATCATATACGCCATAGGACTGCCCCATTATCGAAGAGTTCTGTCCCTGTTTGTGCTAGTTTTCTTATATGACAGATTTTCCAAATCGGACCGTTATGTACAGTGATAGTCAATTATGACATATTTACCCCATACTCCATTTTTTAACCGTGACCTTAATCTGAGGATCATGTATTCAATAGCGAATTCCTCATTAACGCTCGCCTCTGCCACGGTTTCTTCCAGAGTTCCATTGCGGTGGATTAATATAAAAACTATTGTCGGAGTAACACAGGAAACCGATTTGCACTTTATATTTATTGTTTACCTGGACCTTTTACTGTATACAGGTCAAGGTCTTTATTTGCTATGGTTCAAAAATGGCGCTAACATCTTGCTTTCTGTTCTATTTTAGCCCAGCTTATTTAAAGCCAAACTTTTCATCCCAAACCTTCCATCTTTCATCATAGCATACCTTCCAATACTGACAGACTCTAATTGAATATGGGTTCATCAGATCAAATTCAAGGTCACAGGGGCTATATGTCCACACATTTCCAAATAATAACGCCCGTTTGGTTTTACATATTGGTTTCAAACTTCACTTTTATATGGCTCACCATTAAGTAAGAATCATTTTGATTTCGGGGTCCAAAGGTCAAAGGTATAGGTCACAGGATCCACATATTAAAAAAAAAATGAGGAATTATTTTATATCAAACTTTTCATCCTATCATCTTTCACACATGGTTTCCTGTCCAAAGTGACAGAACAAAATTTGAAAAACTTAGGGTTACCTGTCAGAGGTCAAGGTCACTGGACCCAAGGTTTTTTAAAAGATTGATATGAAAATCAAAATGGTGTAAGGTCAAGGATAGTACGGTCTCAGATTTTCTTTCACACGGTCATAAGCTCATAAATAAAGATCCTTTTAGACAAATTCAGCTGAACGTCGAGACACATAGTTCCCTAGCTTTATTGTGTAACGGCAACAGTTGGTGCTGCAAAGGCTTGCAGGCCTCAGATGTTAAAAGTCAATGACCAATATTAAGAATACTAAATACACAAATTCCATGAGGACTCCAGTTTATATCTCCCGTAGTTTTCCTGTAAACTGACTGCATATTTTTGTAAAAATATACAAGATAGAGGAACCGAAAGAAAGCACGACAGTTAAAAGACTAACCTAAAAGTAACCGTGGATAACAGAGACCCCACAGTCTGCCGATGATGGCTGCAACCACGTTTCTCAACTCAGTAGTCAGCGGTCGCCGACAGGTGTCACTAGAATGTTCGAAAGGTCTTTTGTTATTACATTTATATATTACCATTTTTCCCAAACGTTTTGATTCCAACTTTAACTTCAGAGAATATTGCAGTCTCAAAGACCAAAAAGTTTGTTGGTGGACTGTCTGATTTTTAACAGGAGTGATAGAATCCTCGACTGTTGCCTTGCAAACATGGATTCTGTCAGGAGTGTTTAAATAATATAACCTCCTTGAGAAGGGAAAATGCCCAGTCTGCCTGGAAAAAAAATATCTTTCACAAAACGGCGTCAAAGACCTTGAAGCTGACACAAAGATATCAGAAGCATCGGTGGCCCTTGTGGCTTTGAAAGACAATCATACTTGCGCTTTGTGCATCATAAAAGGTAAGAAGAAAGAGGCGATCGCAAGGTGTACTAACTGTGAATTCCGTCTATGTGATACATGCTTTGAGGACCATTAGACAAAACCAATGTTATCTGCACATGTTATTGCGGATAAACAATGCAAGCTACACATCAGAGATATATCACAAGCGCGCCTTACCTGCCGCAAAGGTCTGTGTTATGAGTGTGTTTTTCTTGATTTCATTATAATCATGACATAAGCGACGTTACAGAAGTAAAAAATAAAGCCATCACAATGTTTATAAAGGGAACCGATGACCTGAAACAGGAGGTAGAGAGTGTTGTCAAATTGATGAATAAAACGGTGGATGAGTCGATGAAGTTTTGAATTAAAGAAGAAAACAAACCGAGGAAAAATTAGAAAATCACAGAAAGAAAATGATGTAAGGTATAACTGCATGTCTGCATAGGAGAGAGGAGTAATTCAATCGGTCAGTTATAAAAATGCTGGGAAATCAAAACGAGGCGTGTTCTCAAGCGTCAAATTGTTTAAATGTGATGAACATGGTGTTGGAAGACGGACAGGTAGATCCCCTGGAATACCTTCGGGAGAAAACCGGAGAAATCTTCAGGTTCCTGAACACACTGCCCACCACAAAGGAAGTCGCAATTCGATTACCGGAACTCCAAGAGGACTCGTGTTCGTCGAACACAAATGATGAATCGCACTAGGTTACATTATCTCCGAAACATCAGCTTTAGTAAAACCAACTAAAATGCTTGAACTCAAGAATCTTGGTAGCAAAGATAAACGCATAAAAAGCTTTATTTCATTATTTCTTCACCGGACGTATCAGCTCTATTACGCTTGTCTGAAGAAAATTACCCGGTACAAGTTAACCAGAAGGGAGATATAAAGCGGAGTTTCATACACAAAGTGGAAGTTGTGTGAGAGGGGTTGATACATATCGAGGGGGGGTGGGGGGTTTCCTTATGTCACAGGATCCACTCACAATTACAAGATTTAAAAGATCGGAAAGGCAAGTCATATGTCTTTTATAGGAACCATCTGACCCTTGGGATTTAGCTGTTGATGCCGGCTTATTCTTAATCACTAACAACTGGGACAACGTTTTTCGATATTCCCAAAAAGGAGTATTTCAGAAGGAATTTGACAAGAATAAAGGATATCGCATTTCGGTCGGCGAGCATTCTACGGTTGGGAGAGTGTACCTTGTTTCTGCACATAAAGAACTTAACTTATACAACCATCGAAAACATCGAAATGCATTTGTTTCATGATAAGACTCAATACAAGATTGACATAGGTTTATATAATAAAACTGTTTATAAATATTATTAAAATAAACGTGTTAAGATATAATATTGATAAACTTTCATAGGCTGATAACACAAATATATTTGTACATTATACATGACATCCCACTTGTAGTTAGATCACCATTCAACAAATATCTTCCTAAAATAAATTATAACACTGACCTCTCACACAACACTCGTGACCTCTGACTTAATTAAATATGCATGAATTTGCCGAGAATGTAATCCATGCGAGAAGCTATTGGTTAATATTTATTATGAAATATTCATCATGATGTGTGTGTGTGTGTCAGCCGAGAACTTCAATATCCTTGACAAAAACTTAAGACTCAAAACATGAGAAAAAAATCACTTATTTATCATTTGTGTGTGATGGATGATTGGGTATCGTCAGTGTCTAATTATTTCCAATGAAATTGCTAATAACATCCCAGAGGTAGACTTCTCTGTAGACATGATGTAAACATGACTGGTATCTTAATGTTTTTAAAACTTTTATTTAACAATTTCTTAGTAAATATTTAGTGGCTGGAACTCCCCCCCCCCAAAAAAAAAATAAATATTACATGCAAAGTCGAGGAAGGCAAATGCCATGGTCCCCTGCAGTAAATACCCCCCCCCCCCCGTCCCCCCACCCTGACATCTAACAGTCTAAAATCAGGTTGGGATTATTAGAAATCGATCATTTAAATGTAAAGTTAGGCTTTCTGGTCCATTGATAATTACGTTAACTCATGAAATGGATGAAATTCTTTTACAATGCACAAACGTACAGCTTAAAAGAATTAAATCACAGCGTTTTCACCATTTGGACAGATAAAGAGAGAGGACACCCGTTTCTTTGAAAAATCATCCCGGTAGTGCTTCGTCTCCAGTTTTCCTGTTTTATCAGGCTGTGGTTCTGTTTGTTTGGAAACACATTCAACGTTACGCTTCTCACACAGTGCTAATACACTGCAGTCGTCCAAGACATCCTTTTGTGTAACCGCTGCTTTGTATAGCAGGGATCTCTGGGTTAGAACACCAGTGTGCCCACACAAATAATTGTAATGAGAGCGTGGTATTCTATTGTGCATCCAGCCCAAATTTTACACATGAAACACCCACTCTAGTAGGTGTGTTCACCCCGGGACACAAGCTCTCGTTGGTGTAATTCTTGGCAACATGCCAGGACAGGCGTTATCATTGCACGAATATGTGCTAAAAGAATAAAGGCTGAAAATATTAATAAGAATATGCACGCAAACGATTAACATTTTCAAATTTTTCAGGTGTTTCTATTGTGTTATTTGTTTTATTATGAACACACTTGGATAATTTGTACATGAAATGAATAAGAAACAGGGAACCCCCCCCCCCCCCCAAAAAAAAGAATTAATTTTCTATCCCAACACAGGTCTCTATGTCATACCTTCAATGATTAAACTTTTAGTTTCATCCCTCCCGATCAACCTTGTGTTGTCACTGACATACAGTAAAGTGATTTGTGAAGACATTATGACAGCCAAGCAGTAACTGATCACCCTAACCCCTTCCTCTTTGAGTGAATGTACTCAAGTTATATATGTACAAACGCCAATCTGCATAAGACGTATCGGCTTATAGCAGCAGCTGCACTCTCGATAAATAATAAACTCCCCATGCATCAGAGTCACTTCCCATAGCAAATGGCCAAGTCAAATAGTTGAAAATATTTCGCAAAGACCGGTAGTCTGACCATAAATCTGTGAGCGACGGATTACCATATGCTGACTTTACAAGCTCTGAAAATAGTAGCCTGGTTTTGAATGAAATAGTTTGTGTGAATACGGAACCGTACAGCAAAAACAGAACAAAATTCAGAAGAGAAAACTGGTCCGTGTGTCACCATGGCCAATAATCCAATCAAACCGATACAGCTTACGATCAACCAGCCATCTAAGTAGGTGTTATAACTTTGTATTAGACTGAACGTTGACCTTAAAAGGACATAAT
This sequence comes from Sipunculus nudus, assembly GCA_026874595.1. Taxonomy (NCBI): domain Eukaryota; kingdom Metazoa; phylum Annelida; class Sipuncula; order Golfingiida; family Sipunculidae; genus Sipunculus; species Sipunculus nudus. The sequence continues at coordinate 59,995,689 of CM049314.1, read as the reverse complement.
CATTCCTGGTATCCGGCTTGATAGTCTTGTCAGGATAACAATTCTGTATTCGATATGGTTTTATATCAAGTAAACTTATTTGGGTAGCTGGAAAAATAAATTTGACTGCGTCAATGTTAGCTCAATTTAAAATGAGTTTTCGACTGGACAACGTGCTTTCTATTATTCCCTTATCATTGTTATTAAGGTATTCTGTCATCAGGTGATGGCCTTGTTCGGGAAACATTAAGCTCTTTGTTAATCAGATCCCGGAAATTAATTAAATAGTACAGTTTAAATAACCAGAAATTCAAGTGCTTGCCTGCTCATTTGGGTGTGATGCAACTATACAGGTAAGTTTACTGATGTTTCATTCCCATGAGAGAAAAGCATTAGAGATAATGTTTATTATGCTATTGTAAATCTGAGCTTTTAGTGTCTGTTCACTTTAGATACAATCCCACAAAAACACAATCCAGGTCGTTGTGTTACATTAATCCCAGCACATTTTCCTTATTCATAAGACTCCACGGCTCCCATGTCTTTGTCCGCCTTGTCTTACCTCGTGCACCCTGTAACAAGAATATCTCTTGGTGTGTTGTGAGAGTACTCAAACTATCGAGTTCCATGTATTTTGAGAGCAGGCTTTCCCCAGTGACGCGTTTTTTATAGACATACGCATCACATTTCATCATTCACTGTGAGTAATTGGTATATCAATAACATGCTGTTTTATTAGTATCTGCTTGACCTTGTTTTAAACATTGGTGAACATGAGGTGTTTTTCAGTACTGGCCATGACACTAATGTAATTATGGTAAGTATCCACTGCTCCTTTCAAATTGTATACATTTCTATATAGATACCAGAATCCTATGTGATACCAATAGTGCAGTTTATATGTAAATTTAGGGCTACATCTCCATTATACATCAATCTATTATTAATCTGGATTTAGAGATGCGTGTATATATACCTTAAAAGATAAATTTAATTATGAGTTACTTTCGTAAAGGCAGATGCACATAAATTCGCATGCGGCTTATTTTCCTCTGCCAGTAAATAGGCTGACTTACAATCTGCTCTGTGATAACATAATATGATTTCGAATGCTTTTTGCTAACCTGTAGTGTACAATAACGTGTTTACTGCTGAGCGATGCACACTTGCGCTGTGCGAAAACTTTGAGCACATACGTACAAACAAACTTCTGTATGACACGTCATTTGTCGCTAATTTAATCGAGTCCATCGGGGATCCGTACTTCCACCGTTTCAAGGGGGGGGGGATATACCCGGCTATCTTGATATGACATCTTCAAATCCTGCACAATTACGACCTCGGATATCATAAGGCATTCTTTATTTTTTAATAAGCTTGTACGCTCTCGAATGCCATTGTATGTTGATACAAACTACTTTTTTTTTTACTCTTGGAGGTGATACCTACCGATAACGTTGTTTGCTGATACGACTGACCTTTTATATTCCTGGAGGTGATATCTACCGATAGCTACCGTTGTATCTCATACCACTGACCTTTATATTCCTGGGCATGAGATACCTACCCATAACGTTGCATGTTGATACGACTGACCTTTATATTCCTTGGCATGATGCCTACCCATAACATTGTCTGTTGATGCGGCTTACCTTTTATATTCTTGGACGTGATACCTACCTATAACGTTGTCTGTTGATACGACTGACCTTTTATATTCCTGGAAGTGATACCTACCCATAACGTCTGTTGATACGAATGACCTTTTATATTCCAGGCGATCTACCCTACTTGCAAAGCTGTATGTTGACACGACTGACCTTTTATATTCCTGGAAGTGATACCTACCCATAACGTTGTCTGTTGATACGACTGACCTTTTATATTCCTGGGCATGATACCTACCCATAACGTTGTCTGTTGATACGACTGACCTTTTATATTCCTGGACGTGATACCTCCCCTTACTGTTGTATATCATACGACTGACCTTTTATATTCCTTGAGGTGATACCTACCAATACCGTCCGTTGTATCTTGACACGACTGACCTTTATATTCCTGGGCATGATACCTACCCATAACGTTGTCTGTTAGTACGACTGACCTTTTATATTCCTGGGGTTGATACCTACCCGTAAACCTGAATGTTGATATGAGCGACCTTTAACATTCCTGAAGAAGATACCGTTGTATGTTGATACGACTGGCGTTTCATATTCCTGGGGATGATACTTACCCCTTAAAGCTGTATGTTGATACAAGCGACCTTTTATGTGTCGATACGACTGCCTTTTTATATTCCTGAAAGCGTTACCTAACCTTGCCGTTGTGAAGCTTTTGCTGTTAGCAATGACATGCGACAAAAAATTCTGTCGGCTAGGGTTCATGTATCCTGCGTCGACTTACCACGCCGAATCAGGATCCAGGTAATAATCGGGAACCGATGTTCCAGAATTTTTCAGAGGTGTGCGGTCTTTTAAGTGGTGTCCACTTTTAATCCAGTGTAAATGTTGTTTATGTGGTGGTGCTATTGTGCATGACATAAATAACTAGGATCCTTAGTTAGTCTCACAAACCACGCCACCGTGTGCGTGGAGGCAATTTGGCGCGGGGGGGGGGGGGGGGGGGGGGTTGGTGGGGGATGGAAGGGGGTCGGACATGTCCTTCCCCTTTTCCAACCAGGAGGTACATCATGTTTTTCCCCTCATAATTTGCAAATAAATGAATATCATTTTGTCATAAAACAAAGGCTCTATTTGCAATCCGTAAAAGTACCAGTTCCTCAAATATGAGTACACTGCAACTTCCATGATACAATTAAATTTAAAATGGATAAAATACTTAAATGACTGTAATTTATGACACGATTCACCGACATTGTGGAATGAAGCCATTATAACTAAAGCTATATATAAAATCATGCAAGCTTAAAAAATTAAGATTAAAATGTTTTGGGATTTACTTCGTCTTGGTTTCTGGAGCGATACAATTCCCTGTTGCTCTACACTCAAATCGCTGCAATATTGCTTACATTTTGAATGGACCTGATTACTTTTTTCCACATCAATCCTACACATATCGTCATCGGTTTATATCCACGGCCCGCTTCCTTGAAAATAATTACCCTCCCCCCCCCCCTCCCCGGAATTGGGTTAACCACAGAAAAGACTATTGTTACATTATAAATGTATTGAAAAATGGTTGTGTTAAAAATTGAATATACCCCATTCAAGTTGATATGCGTCGAAGGGGGAATGTCAAAGGACCCCCCCCCAACCCACACTCGCAAAAAGAAAGGAAAGTGCGCCCATAATCTCTCTATCAGACTATCCAAAACTGACAAGTATCCCATGCTACACTTGTGTCACGTGTGACCGGTGACGTCAAAGTGAGGCTCCTTCTCGAGTTAGGCTCGCTATTTTGCATGTTATAAACTTTGGTTAACTTAGCTGAAATATTTATATTTATCTTTGAACATTTTGTACGAGGTCAATGGCTTCAAAGATATAAGGAACATATCCATTTACATAATGAATTTTTAAATTTGTCCACACCCCTCACACAACCTCCCCAACCTATCTTTTGCTACGGGTTTCTCCCTGGTTAGTATTCCTCATTTTGCTGTAGCGAATATCCCTGCATATGTATGTGTAAATATATATATATATATATATATATATATATATTTATATATATATATATGTGAATATATTTATATATTAACAAACACACATACACACATATATGTATTACCCCACATACACACCCACATATATATTACCCCACTTAATATGTTCCCATGCCTATTATATTTCTTATAAATACTAAAAAAATGCCATTTTAATCACATACACCAGCCATTTGCGGTGTCTTCTCATATGTGGACCTTGTACCCGGTGTGTTCAATCCAGCGACCAACTGTACGTCATGTGACTGTAGGTCACATCGAACCAGTTTAAATGCATGTATGTGTGTAACGTAATACACAGGTCGTCTTCCGGAAGGCAGACAGGTCGTAGGTTTTTGCGTGTTCTTATCAGAGTAAATTATCATATCTTAACCCAGGCCGACTTAGAAGGTATGACAACGGCTAAATATATGTCACGGTGACCCATTTGGGCAATTGGTTCGGTTTTGACAAAAGTTCTGATTTCATGTGATTGATTCACGGAAGGTTGTTCCATTTTGTGGTACTATGGTAGGTACAATTAGCATAGTTTTCCGAATTATTGAACGTCGGTGTAATTAGTTACCGGTATCCATTCTAGGTGTATGTAGGATTATTATGTCCATATGTTTGATGTATACTGTAGCTGATAAGAATCAGGTATTTGAGCTCACATATGTAAAAGCTTCCTTAGATGAACTTTATCATGCATGTCTCCAAGGGGGAAATGAAACTTACTTGGGCCAAAAAAAAAATAAAAGGTATGGTTCTCAGGCACCGCCCGCATCAATTTTATACCCCCGCATCAAAAATTTTTATTTTGATTTTCAATAAAAGCTTTCCAATTTTGAGCTGCTGCCGCTCTGACATTTCTTTCAAGAAAATAAAACAATACAATTTCCTTTGTTTTGTAGTGCTTTTACTTGTTAAGCAAAATAAAACTATTATTTACATGCTTTCCCTTATCATTTGACATTTTTATCGAAACATACCAAAAAATTTAAAATAAAAAAAGCGCCCGCCCGCATTGATTTCTGAAAAAAAAGTGCCTGAGAACCATACCCTTTTTTTATTTTGGCCTTAGGAGTCTAAAACAAAAATGGCACATGAAGCAGGGCTTACAAGCTACAACCCGCGTGTCACATATTTGTGCGGCTGAATTTTTTTTTGTTTTTTTGTAGTTTCCTACTTTTTTATGCAGCCCTTCACGCCCTGACAGGGCATATCGAAAATTACCAGAATCATGATCAAGCCTTAGTGTGTGTACCTAAGCGAAGGAAATCCTTCAATCTAAGCGTGGGTGCATCACGGACTTTGACCTTGACCTACAAATACTGTGAACCTGACTTTTTGTATTATTGTCGAGCATAGTATTGCATATCCTGTCAAATTTGACAGATCAAAAGATTCGACCAAGTTCCAAGAACACTTTGATAATGTGTGACTTTGGCCTGTATCTTCTTGGTCAAATCAGCCGAATAATACTTTGCCTTGGCCATTTTTGTCATTCAATAACTTAAGTATTGGTATACCACAAATTAAACACACGATTTATTTCCAACAAGTTCTGGCAGGAGCTGGAGAAAACTGGTCAAAGGTCAAGATCACATCTGAAGTTCATCTCAATTTTGTTTTCAGATAATAAGATTCCTGTTGTGATTGTTAGCCTATAAGGGCATGCTAGTCAGCTGAGCGTCATGACCAATGGATCACTTGTTCAGTAAAGTTGTCAACAGACCGAAAACAAAACTTCCTAAGGAAGGAATAAACATTTCCCTTTTCAATGAAAATACAGTTTTTATCGATGCTGATTTTTGTCCTGACTTGGTCCGTCGTCGTTCGTTATAATAAGCCTCACCGATCTAGATAGTCCTGCCGATTGTCCTTTTGTAATGCCGTTAATTACAAATGGTAATCATTAGAAATAAAAGTTCTTACTTGATGTCTGGAGAATTTATGGTGAAATCTCCTTAGAAGCAGCTAGTGCTAAATTAGCGCTAGGAGAATTGGCGCTATATAAATGCAATATATTATTATTATTAGAATTATCCTTATCGGTCTAAACATGAAAAGCACCAAAATGAATATTTAAAGTGTATCATTTCAGACAAGATGGCCACCGCCAAGCCACTAAACCTGTTGGTGGACTGTTTAATTTGTGGTCTCGACCGGACGGACAGAAATCCCCGTGAGCTTCCATGCAAGCATGCATTTTGCGACAAATGTTTGTAGGTAACAGTGGCCATACACATTAAGGGTAAACTACAGTGACCCGTGAGCATGGAAGAAACGGATGTATTGCCAAATGGAGTTTCAGCTCTTCCGACTGATACAAAGTCGAAGAAGGCGAAAATAGCACTTGACGCTACGAAAGAATATTACACTTGTGCCTTATGCATAATCAAAGGTGAACGAAAGGAGGCGGTCTCCAGATGCACTGACTGCGAATTCCGCCTGTGTAAGCTTTGTGGGGAGACACATACAACTAAGCCAATGTTTTCCAAACATGTAGTAGCAGAAACAGTTTGCAAAATACATATAAGAGAACTGGCCCATGCCTGTTTGACCTGCCGTACAGGTGTTTGTTATGAGTGCATGTGTCTGAACTTCACGATGATCACAAAACCTGTGACATAACCGAGGTGAGAGAGAAAGTTCAAAGTGTCATAGAAGCAGGAAAACGTGTAATAGAAGAGGAGATTGTGGACCTTGACAGGTTGATAAATGAGGAAATGGACCGGTCATTAAAGCTGATCAGGGGAAGGAGTAGAGAAACGAATGAAAAATTGGAGAACTACAAAAAGATAATACTTGAGACTAAAACAACTGGGATGGAAAAACGTGAGGAGGATTTTCACAGAGAAGTGCACAGAGCGTTATAGAAGCGAAACTCGGCATGCTCTCAGGCTGCAAATAGTTTGAATGAACTAAATGTCATGCTAGAAGGAGGAAAGATCGAGGTCCTGGAACAGTTTATGTTGGCAACGTCTAATATTTTAACACGGTAAATTCAGTATGCAACGCTAAATATAATAGAGTACCTGGCCCAGAAATTTATAAAGATGAGTGCATAACTCCAGGTGAAATTGATACCGGTCGTTTCCAGTTCATCTTCTCCTTTGGCAAGATTATGTTTGATGTATCAGAAGTGTACGAAAAGAAACCTGAAAAAAGCTTGAACTAAAAACACTAAATGCAAAGCCTAATGTTATCTCATCTCTGGTTCATATAGTAGCATTACGTGACGGCTCGGCTATTTTAGGGATGGCTAACAGAAGAGCCGCCATAAAGGTTAATTCATTGGGTCAAGTGATGGGTATGTACCCTCTTGGGTCAGAGATAGGTGGCTTAGATGTGTTCGATGATAACATATATGTATGCTCCCCAGGAACTGGCACAAAGTGAGAGTGTACACGGGTTCCACTACTCGTGATATTCTACTGCAAACTAAGTTCGGGTCTTCTTGGTGTTTGGCAGCTTATGAATGTAATTTATTAGTTGGAAAAATGAAGGAGAAGCTTAACCGATATTCTCTTGAAGGAACCTTGCTCGACACTCTTCAGACACCGCGCACAGTGCATAACCCTACTGTGGCGGTGCATCCTGTTATAGGCAAGGTGTATGTTGTAAGTTGTCGTGAGCTTGAAGTGTACACCCCTTCTGGAAGCTTATTCGTTCGATTGGTGGAAGCAGGATGGGTTCTGTTGGTGGATCGACGATGCTGCTTAATGGCAACATATTAGTGGCTGATTTAAGAAATAACAGGGAGACAGAATTCACGTTTGAAGGGGAGGTTGTCCGGCATTTGTTAACTAAGAAGGACGGCTTGGACTCGGTATACAATGTCTCATTCAAACACCCCTATTTGTGCGTAGCTTGCTTTTCCGCTGCATTGTTGTTCATTTACACATAAGAACACGCAACCAAAGAATTTGTAATATCACGAAATTTGAAATGATTACAACAGTACAGTTTTCAGCTGATGTGTTTCAGCATATATCAGATAGAATAAATCTCGCCCGAACAGTTATTCTATCCTTTAATTTTCAGTCAATTGATATATGGCCTCATCCACTCTGGAAAATTATAAAATGACTGAAATTACCAGGCATTTTAAAATTTGATTGAAAAATCTTTCAGTTTATTTGACACATTGACTGAAATGTAAAAATAATGAAATACTTTTGTTATGAAATAACAAAGATTTAAATGGGATTTGGTTTATTTTATATGCATTACTTTTCAATATATTAATATATTTTACATCATATTATTGCACAGTTTACTGATTTAAACAAACGTCAATTTGGCTTAATTCCTTATCTTACAGAAATAATTATGTAATCATATGAGATGTATATAATATACTTTCTCAGGGGCGCAATTTCCTTTTACACTTTGGGAGTGGGTAGGGTTCCCCCCCCCCCCCCCCCCGAAGTGCGGCAAAATAGTTCCAATTTTCTTTAAAAATTTCAGCACTTTTGGTGTAAAATTACAGAGAATATTCTTGCTTCAGAAACCAACAACATAAAACGTGTTTGACCTAAACACTCTTAGGACAACAGATGACCCCCCCCCCGAACTCTTAATCCACCGCTGCTTATTTCACAATCAAATTTCTGTTCTGGTTACAATTCTGGAAATCTGCATGAATTATTTAATTTTTGCTTTGAAACCTGGGTTCCACAATGGAAACTAGTGAATCATGTCATATTATCAGTCGTTTTAATTCTAGTTATTTCTGACAGATTACACGGTAATACTTGTAGAAAATGTCGTACATTTTTGTAAATAACTCCAATTTTATGGATTGAGCCATTATTACGGTAAAATGACAATGTTTGACAATACGGGGGCAGCGGAAATAATATGGTATGTCCAATATGGTTTGAAAACTTGAGGGATATCCCTACCAAATTGCCCTTATGTACTGCCTCAACCCTCTCAGCCATCAGAGTATGGCTCCACTCAAAGAATGTAGATGTCAAAATCATTAAAAGTGACAAACACTTTCGGTAATTGTAATTAAACCCGACCCTTTTTAACTCACCAATGCACGTCTTAATCACGTATTTGATTAACAGCTATGTAACTGTGGTTATCCTTCACCGTTTACATCATAAACTTCACATGTTTTTGTACATTTTAATGTTTCATGAAATAAAAAGCTTCCATTTGACTTGATTCTCTAAACCAAAGATGTCGTCATATGAATCGTAAAATAGTACATGTTTCATTGTAGTATGCATGGTTCAGCCATATGTTTGGTATCTTATATTCTTGTAACCTCACCAGTATTTTAAAAAAAATGGCGTTGAAAAAAAGGAATGGGCATAATATTAGAGCTGTATATTAGCACGTAAAGCCTTTTTTATTGATATAAGAGAGCATTTCATGAATTGCGTTTGCATTTGCATTTGCAAATCAAAAGTTACATACTCTGCATTTAAATGCAAATGCGACATTTTCAAATGCGAATGCATTTGAACCGAACCCTGGTTTATATATATATATGTATATATATATATATATATATATATATATATATATATATATATATATATGGTTTGCCCTTTTGATGCCATCAAGTGACACTAAGTAATTACTGATGTATAATCCTTTTTAATTTTTGATCAATGTAAATCGGTAGGAAATTTTAAACTAGAGGTTTACGATCTAGTATTAAAATCTCTCCATGTATTTGGCAATTCGTCTCAGTCATTGTGTTTAAAAGATATAATTGATATTTTCCCAAATACTGTCATTAAACAAAATAACACCCTAATTGATGGATAAATAAATAGTTAAAAATCAGGCATGATATAAACACTGTCTCTGTCTTGTTTATATTCAAGAGGTGATTGGCACATGTACCCAGTCTGATCTATTTCTCCAGTGATCTTAATTTGAAATTGTAATAAATCTCACGCCTATTATATGTATGGCTTCAGTAGCTGCCTATGTTATCAAATAAAGCTTAAGTTCATGATATGGACCCTAGAGTGTACACACAGCCCTAGGTCCAGCCTACTGCTGTGAGTCTCAGTCTCTGGCCACTGCTTGTACCACCTGGAGACCTGTGGTCAGCTTTGGTTCCGGATAAGGTCTATTTAAAAGAAAATGTATTGTTTAATTACACCAAAATAACCTAGTTTCGAATCCTGGTCACGGCAGAGCGCTGTGGATGCTCTCGCACGACAGGCGGTATATTGTTCAGCATTAGAAATATTTGAAACCTGTGCATTTACATTTAAATATTTAATATGAGTCGCATTTGAACCTTATCCTTAGATGAAAGTTCTTCAGTTTGTACACTCAGGGACGGACCAAGGTTTTTTTTTAATGAGAAAATAAAAAAAAAATATCCCTCAGGTCCGGAAAAGGGGCGGTATGTACAGCAGAGAAAGGTTTCAGACCCTTAAAAAAGGATGCAATGACTGCCAAGGGAGGGGGATCCGGGACCCCTCTTATAACCGGCGTCATATATGTTCATGAAGACCCTGCAATATTTCTGAGTAACTGCACCTTTGTGTAATTACGAAAACTTTATTATTATTATTATTGTTATTGTTATTGTTATTGTTATTATTATTATTATTGTTATTGTTATTGTTATTGTTATTATTATTATTATTATTATTATTATTGTCATAGGTGCCACTGTTTTGGGCTACGCCCTGGAAATGCCCGTTGTTTGTTTGGACTGGAGTTTTGTGGAACGATACCAAACATTTCCAAAGCGCTTATTTTCCCCTAAATATTAAGAAATTGGAATGTTTCACGAAGAAGCCGGGCTATTGCAGCGCCATCTTTCAACAACTACACGAACTGCCCAAGAGCTGGAATAAGTCGGTAAAAAAATAATGGTAAAAAATAGGCAATTGAGAAGCCTGAACCCATACTTCGCAAGGATCCTGATCAAAATTGTCTATGTTATACCAAAGTCGAGGCTCATTAACGGTTTACATAAGAGCTGTAGAACAGATAAGCCCCTAATACCAATGATTAATCCTTGCCCTGGACCCAGGCAAAGAAATTGTCCTTAATCACAGTCTTATTAGATTGCGTTTAAGAAAGTCTATTTTTATCACATTGATCAAGATTACCTTTCAAAGTGAACGGCTTGTTCCTGTTGTAATAACTATAAAATTCCATAAATTTTCACAAAAATTCCCTAATGTTCATAAATCTTTCTACACATTCGCGAAGAGACCCCCCCCCCCCCCCCAAGTAACCGTACGTGGGAAATTTTAATCCCTCATAAGTCGGAGGGGATAAAACTACTACAACTAATAATAATAATTTTTCTACCAAGAACATTTACACCATTCCCAGGAATGCACAGGAAAATACCCCCTTAGGACATACTTGGCATCGTTTCCGGGAGTTCAAGATCAAATTAATTATTATTATTATTATTATTATTATTATTATTATTATTATTATTATTATTTTTATTATTATTATTCTATCAAGGGCATTTACACCATTCCCAGGAATACACACTATGTACAAAGCAGACCGTATGTTGAGGCTCGGTCTTGACACTCTGTTAACATCTTGATAACAAAATGGGCCCTGGCCACTTATCCAAAGTGACCCAGGCCAAGAGTACGCTTATGTCTGAATAATTGAAAATCAGGGTCGATCCAGTTTGCAGCACCTGTTCACGTAACCGTGATCGTATAGCGGTTATTACTTCTCGTTGTGGCCGAGACAACCCAGGTTTGAATCCTGGTCACGGCAGAGCGCTTGTGGATGCTCTCGCACGGCAGGCGGGTTGTGTTTTTCACGTTTAAAAAAAATCATCTGAAGCCACATTCGTAATGTTGAAAATAGACGATTATTAGAAATAAAAAATATATATATAAATAGACAATAGATAGCCCTGTAATGTTATTTAAAATCTTAATTTATCTTTATAATTATTATTAATCCCATAATAGGCCTAAATTAATCCTCATGCATAATTATTACAACTTTCTTAATAATCTAAATCCTAGAAAAAAGTTAATATTAATATATAAATACTGCTTCCGGTGCTGCCACTAATTCTACTCCTACTACTATAAATAATATTACGAATACATAATATAAATACTATTATGGACGCAGTTCCGTGGGGAACAAGTTGGACATGCACCCCCCCCCCCCCCCCCCCCCCCATTTGCGACTTGAGACAGATTGTTACACATATCAAAGTGCGTTGGTGCAGTGGATATTTAAATAATAATAAAAATAAAATTGATGGACGGTTTGTTTGGGATTTTGGTGTCCGTTTCTGGGATTTTATATCCTGTGATTAGCGGTAGATGGCGCCCGAGCTTCGATCAAAATATGTTGGCTCGTTTATATTAAGAGTAGACATATTTGCTGTTCAAATATCGACGGTCCGTGCTTGTGCAATAAAAATGTTGGTACTAAGATGTCGAATACACTAAATATATCGTTTTGATTGTTAATTTCTTAATTCATAATTAAATCATCATTCGGGCTCTTTTGTTTCCCTGGATCACCGCGAATGTGCTGTAACGTCAAACAAAAGTGTCAATATCATGGGATCGTAAGACCTGACACAACTGGAACTTTACCGGGGGTCATTTGGGGTCCAAAAATATTTGGTAAAAAAATCAATTTTGAGAGCGCCTGGGCGCTCATTACGTCAAATACGGTATATTAATATCATGAACTAGATTATTTTAAATTATAACTTTTTTCATTATAACTGACATCTGTTGTGTAGGGACAGAGCGCAGGACTTAAATCTGAGAGAACGTGAGCCCGAATCTCAGCCGAGGAGCGATGAGATATTACACTTTCGGCCCCAAACCAGGGTCCGCGCTCTGCAGGTATAGTGCTAGAAAGCTGTTTCTCACTCAAAGGCGAGTGCGCCTTTTGGGGATTCCTTGTTGTTATGACACAGCAATGGGGATGATTACACACCAAGGACTCGCAGGTGCGGTACATTAAGCTTGGTTGACGCCAGGATAATCGCGTGTTGCTGCCCTGTCATTTATTCCGAAACCGAAATGGTATTCTGTGGGTATACATAGCATTTACTAAGATGAAAGCGCTTACCCTACCAAAAGTATTTTCAAATATTTTAAAACTTATTCATCATTGGTTAAAACATACCATTGTAGAGAGAAAACTTGAAACAATTAATAAAGTATAACTCAAAGAAGTTTATTCAGTGATGCATATCAGCACAACTTATACATTATTGTAGCAATACAATACAAGGAAAAACATGCAAGGGGTGGCAGAATAATTCACAGGCTGTAATGTCATGTATTACAATCACAAGTTCAGTGTCATATATCACTACGATACATACATTATTATTTAATACACACAAAAACCAACAAATCTAAAATCATGTTTGACTACATATATAGCCGCCATACCTAATTTTTATTATGTCAGGTACACCAGTAAGACACTGAATTTATCTAGAATATGTTTGTCTGACTTAAAGTAAACAATTGACCCATGGACCACGTAGCTCAGTCAATGATTATTAATACATGTCTGACTGCTTAAATACAACACATTTGATATATGCCATGTTAAATCAGTTCGACAATGGTGATGACCCCTGCCCAAGGTCTTCATCACAAGTTGTGCTGTATTTGGGCACCGACCACAGGTATTTCACAACTGTAGAACAAGCACCTTAGAATGGTTTTAGGTACATTGTATACCACAGGGCGTTGAGAATAGCTTCAAGACTGAAACGCCCAACAGACCAGAAACGAAATGTTTAAAGATAGATGAAACTGACCATGATTGTGATATAAGGCAAACTTTATCTTTTATTTTTCACTTTAACTTCTAACGATGCAGCCCGTGTTTCTGTCTGTATCATGTTTACCTATAACAAGGTATTTTACCATAACATGCTCAATAACGCCAGGGGGTTGTTGTTCCCCCAGTCAGGAGTTTAAAGCTGGCTATTCACCTGAGTTTATAGTAGAATTTATGTGACTCCTGGCTTACTCTGCGTGTACATTACTGAACTGTAGGTAATTCCTGCCGAGAAAACATCTTATAACGCCCTGCGACGGATGTATGAAATTGTTTATCTAAAAGCTGTTTGTAACACCGTGTGCACGGTGTGAGCATGGAAATACAATAAGATCTTATTTGATCTCCTTGGTGTGAGAGTGAGATAACGCAATCTTGTGTCATTTGAAAAACTCTGGTTTGTCTCATTTAGTGTATTTGGATTAAGAATTGCGGTCATTTTAGAGCCCTCCCCCACATGGTAAAAACAGGTGAATATGAACAAACCGAACATCATATGTACCATGGGACTGGCGCTTTTTGTAAACAGGTTCAAGGAATTATCTTTCTTTATTACACACCAGATATCGGAATATGCCCCTTTAAACTCCCTAATCCCATCCTCCACTGTGCACCTCCCTGACCCCAACTTCATAAATAATAAAGCTGCCTTTCCACATATGCAGATAATGCCCACACACAATCTGTCGAGAGACCTACATGCAGTTAGCCTTTTCTACATGTGCATTTGTCGCTCGGGGACCCACTTTTTAGACCTTCAGTGTGGGTCAAACGTCCCGCATGTGGATCATGTACAACCGAAAGCAGGACCCGTAATATCCCAACACTGCTAGGGTTCAACTTCCTGCAGGAAATGACATAATGGTTTTAACCGTTCTGGGGTGCTCTGCGTGATGACCCACATATGTGGAAAGGCACCCTGAAATTTTACAAGGTATTATGTAAGTCCAGAGATCATAGATTCTGTGAAAATACCAAAATGTAAAAAAATTAAATTCACAGTTTAATCCCTTTTTTTATAATTTCCAGACGTCTGCAGAACCAATGTAATCATACTATCATCTTAAAATGTACAGTCAAAAGTATTTGGGTCATATGGATTGTCACAGTCACATGAACAAGCTAATGTCATGAATAATTACTCCAAGAATGCTTCAGATTCTTCACAAAATTCGTGAGTTCATGTTAAAGGTCATAAAATTAAACGAGGCACAATCTGAACCCACTTGCAACTTATGTTTTAAAACAAATGTCAAAGTGTTTGTACACAAAGAACCATCAGTATTATATTTTTGCTTCCATGATTAAAAGTATCCTAAAAATCAACATTTTTTATGGTTTTAGTTTCACAAATAATTAGTCATTATATGTTACTATATTTCCTACCTTTTTAAGATTAAATATTAGTAACTGTCAAATGTTGACCAGACTACGTTCTGTATTTTAGATGACAACTTTGTATATATCACATACGTTTATATAAATTCTGTCATTTTGAAAAGTATTAAAAGAGCAACATTATATACCTATGTGTTTAGATTTGAAGATTATTGTAATACCAGGACTAATAATGGAAATTTGTCTTTGTTTTATGAATATTACAATATTACATTTCTTAAAGGTCATTAAATTGGAAGTTATAAGGATATCAAGAAATGATAAATAATTGGGACAGAGTGCTACTATACTTATCTCACATTTACTAGCATACTTATATGTTAGTAAATGTGCCAAACGGTTTATAAGAGTATGGCATATATATTAAAATTAAAATATATTAGACATCATAAACATCTGTAGCAATCCGCCCTAACATTGGAATTGACTGAAATCGTAAATTTAGTTACACGTATGTTTCAATTTGAAGACTACATTAATGTTAAGAACAACAATTAAAATTTATCTTTGCTCTATTACAATTCATTAAAGAAACGTCCAAATTTTCAAATATTTATGAACAGAAAGTTATGGAAAGTAACTATGCAAACAATCCAAGGTTTATTTATTCATATTTTATTGCGAAGGCCTAAAAGGTGTTTTATCAATAAATATACTGCACTTTTTCACACCTGTATGAATAAGTCCGCATATCTGATGTGTAAGTAATAGATCAGCAGGTATAAAGATGGGATGATTTGGTGATGATTTCGCTGATTATTACAGTTTTGAAACCTAGTTACAAATTTAAATGCATAGATGATGATTTTCTGAATGTTTAAGTTTTAAAAGTAGATACAAATTTATGAGTAAATATCATTTGGAATGATACGTAAATATAGGTGTTTAGTGAAACATATGTGACTCAGGAATCAGAATTATACCATTGATGATTTTCAATGCAAAGACACTTTAACACTTGGCTCAACACACACAAATTTGCAAGTGCATAAAAGCTGGACAGAGGACAGATGAACAGTTACCCTGATTCAAACCCTCCCCCCCCCCCCCTCCATCCCCGGAAACACACCAATTACTTCATCATCCCTGCATGCTGAATATCCCCAATACAGTTAGCACAATAACCTCATCACAACTATACGCCACCCCATGCCTAGCAACTTGAGACCCTCTGAGAAGTAACCCCTTGACAGGAGAAATACCCAGGACATTACACCTAAAATAATAACATTAACTCCCTCCCCTCCCCCCCCCCCCCCCCCCGCTCCCCCGGGCAACAGCGTAATGAAGAGTTCATGTGAATTAATTTAGACACTAATCCAACCCTCCGACACTAATCCAGCGGCAATTAACCCCTTCAGATACCAACAGGCACAGATATTGAAAACTATAAAACGGACAAGCAACCCTGGACAACCTCAGGACAATGACCCCAGGACATTAACTACACTCACTTGGACTGTTACCCACAAATGACATAACGTCCGGCATAATTATTACAACACTCTTAGGACACCCACAACAACTAACCTTGGACTTTTACCCACTCAAAGACAGTTACCCCTGGCATAATTATTATAACACCCCTAGGACACCCACAACAACTAACCTTGGACTGTTACCCACTCTAAGACAGTTACCCCTGGCATAATTATTACAACACCCCAGGACACCCACAACAACTAACCTTGGACTGTTACCCACTCAAAGACAGTTAGCCCTGGCATAATTATTACAACACCCCCAGGACACCCACAACAACCAACCTTGGACTGTTACCCACTCAAAGACAGTTACCCCTGGCATAATTATTACAACACCCCCAGGACACCCACAACAACTTACCTTGGACTGTTACCCACTCAAAGACAGTTACCCCTGGCATAATAATTTCACCACCCCCAGGACACCCACAACAACTATCCTTGGACTGTTACCCACAAAAAGACCGTTACCCCTGGGGAATAATTACAATTTTACAAGGTCATAATAAATTCCCCCACGCCCACATGAAATCCGTTGGCAGGCATTTACTGTAACAGACATTATAGGCATGTTTTAGGTTAGAAAGATAAAGAAAAATATAATGATCAAGTGGAAAAAATAAATCATGGAATAAATTATGAATATTAAATGATTATATAATTATCTTATGTTAGAAGCTAATATGTACATGTTAAGTGATAAATGTCAATATTTGGAAAACTCACGTAATATAAAAAAATGAGGCTACATATCACCAAAATATTATATGAAGAGCAGATTTATATTAAAAAAAATTCAATTACTGAACAAATTTTGTTCACTGACTTTCATGGAAATAATTTTTTTTAATAAAGAAAATGTAGAACGAAAGAGCCCACCTACTAAATACATTCTGCTCACTTAGTTTGGGTGGAAATTTATCAATGTCATCGTATAAAATTAAAAAAAGGACATTACAAAAAAATAGGAATTTCAGCAGAAACTTAAAATCATGGTACATCGTTGTGAAAAAAATTCAGATACAGTCAATATCCGTAAATGTCTGCCTTGAAAATTTTAAAGGGTATACCTCCCACATATAAGATAAATATAGACCGCTTCAGGTATTATTAGTTTTGTGTATATAAGGTTCATAAAATTTGAATTAAACCCATTTTGAATAAAATAATTTACATATCAGGGATAGGTCTATAGAGTTCAAATATTTGATTTATACCCGCATGATTATAATCATTAATTATTCAGGGATATAACTTCCTGTGAGTAACAAACCAAGGAGTCATTGTAAAATGTGGTACAGTAAAACCCCGCCAAAACGACCACCTCTGGGACCGGCAGAGTGGCCGTATAAGTGGGGTGTTCGTATAACAGGGGTGGTCGTGTTTCAGGGGTGGTCGTCAGACGGGATTTTACTGTTTTTGTCCTGGATCCAAACAGATTGTGCCCAAGTACAATTTAGGGCCCTTAATATGGAACCACAATCATATCAAGAATCTGGAACTTTCTTGGAGGAAGATATTCATGGCATTATAACCCATACATGCAGCTCTGACAACCTATGCGTCCCAAACACATGGTACTGTAAATTTGAAGATAATAACATCATTACATCAAGCTCTGCAGACCCCTGAAAATTATTTTTTTTTTTTCAATTAAACTACGAATTGAATATTCTTTACAGTTTGGTATGTTCACATAATCTATGCCATTAATACTTGCATAATTTCTTGTAAAATTTCCAAAAGATCTACATATCCAATAAATTGCACAGAATGAGCTTTAATATTTATGAAGTGATCCATCCCCGACATAAAATTTCCTGCTTGGCCATCAACCCCCATCCCAAACACCCCCCACCCCCACCCCAATGCCCTTTCAAAAGTAAAAAGAAAATGTATATCCCAAATGTACACAATGCTGGCCACAACATATCTCAGCTTTTACATATTCAGTACCATCATTGTCCACTAGAGGGCTCTACCTGCGCTGACGAAGACCAAGAATGGCACTCAGTAGACCGCATACCTCCGCCAACCTAATTTAAACAAATCGATCTTCACCCTTTATCGGGCAGTATAAGAATCAATGAGGCCATACTTAGTCCATGTCACCCCCTCCACAAAATTTGCGTTGAAATTAGTTTGGTAGTTTTTAATCTATCCAGCAAATCAACAAACAAAACAAAAAAACACGGCCGAAAACGTAGCGCCTTTACAGATCGCTCTACCCTTATGTAAGGTATGACGTCATCTAGGACTTACAGTTGCATACCAGTCACATGGTCATTATGCATATAAAATATGGTGCTGAAAGCTGCAGCTACACCTGATATATTTTGCAACAGGCGTTCTATTATGTGCACAGAACATCCTAAATTTGATTATCAGTAAAATATAAGTGGGCAGCTTTGAAAAAGAATAACAGCTCAGTTTCCACACTAACAATCCTCCTAGCCCTGTGGACTAATTAACCATCCGAATGCTGTTTTGGATATTGATGACACGGTCAACAGATACATAAAATGTCATGATGATATCTGTTTTTTTTGTTTGTTTTTTTTTTTTTTTATTTTGTGGCGGGATTCGATGAATATTGGACATTGCGCGATGGCAAACGTTCATATCGAGAGAAAATTACAAATCTGACTGAGCTTCATGGTCCATGGTCTCGGTTTGTTTACGCTGAAAGTATTTTAATGTTGTCATATCTGCACGCTACATATATCTAGTTATAATCTCTTGCGAACCCCCCCCCCCCCCCCCCCACCACCAAAAATCACTCTCTAAAGATGTCGAGATAACAAATAATATTTTGACCAATTTTCAGCCGAGTGTGCCCGACTCCTCCCGAATCAGCTTTTTTATGAGACATCGGGCCTTGGCCCCAATAAAGCATTACTCACAACGCCTGTAAAATATTAAACGAGCTGTCTAAATACCGGCATTATACTGCATGCAGTGAAACTGCTACAAACAGATGCCGAACCAACATACAATAACTACTAATGTCTACGTATATGTCACAAATTATCTGTGACTGACCCAAAATGAGATAAACTTTCACAATAACACCTACGATTGACAGATTCATTTTGACCGAACGCACCCAGTTGACCTTTTACGCAACACTAGCGACACCTGTTGATCACCACTGACGTTCACTTCTTTGGGCCCACTCCACCTATAACGAAAAAAAATATATTTTCTTAAATATTTTGTTTTATTTCTCAAATTATGAAAACCAAATCCTATCTTAACTTAAAAGTTCAGGCTCGTGTCAAAATCCATGAAATATATCCGGTTTTATTTGACAAAGTATGTGTGCATGTGTAAATGCGTGCGTCTTCCAAGATTCAGCAAGCAAATAATATTTTTTTCTTGTTGCCTGATATACACAGTTGAAAAATAATTTATAAATATCTACATGGCCGGGTATATGTGTTATATACTGGAATGTAATGTCTTATATATAAGAACATTAACGTTTCTAGGCAATGTTTATTCATTCCCGATTAAAAATTTGTATTAAATCTTACCTGGGACATCTTGTCTCCTTTACTGAACTTCGGTCAGACTGAAAATGATTAAATGATAACATGCAGTGAATTATGTAAGTAGACAAAGACATACATTTGCCAAAATATATCAAATCAGATCAAAGTCTACTCTTGTACCATGTCGTAACCAGTTAATCTGATATCACTATAGTTTATTAATTTTACATTTTAAGGTGCGTATGTTACAGAATATTATAATCTATCATAACACTTAAGTTAAAGTTCACTGTCCCCCAAACACCTACAAATATTAATAAAATTTACTTACATTATCATTGACTTGTTAACACATATAACACAAATATATAAATCAAAGATTCATTTGGTAATTAACAATCATATTTTCCTTTAATAGTGGTGAGTGACGGCGGTCTTTTGTCCTTTCTCACAATGGTAAAGGATCTTTGAGCAAATCATACTATGACAGTCCAGAGTACCTCCAAGCTTTATGGATTGTAAGCTTACTCTCACAAAATTAAAATCCACTAAAAACTTTTTTTTAAATAAAGTTGAACAAAACTCATTCGATCAAAACCGATCAAGGAGATCCAGATTGCATGCACAAAATTAAAATCCATTCATAATATTTTTAGCAACGTTGCTAACATACCAACCAACCAGCCAACCCACAAATAAAGACAATACATGATACCTCCCCCAAAAGGTACAATAACCCAGCAATTTTAATACCCCTGCTACTGTACCTGTTGTTGATCTGTTCATCGAGTTCCGACCAGCGGCGCACGATGTCCTGGACGCACTGGTCCAGTTCCTTGAAATGTGTGGTCTCGCCCGACCTTCTTTTCATCAACAACGTTAATGAAATATTGTGGGACCGCAGTGCGTCCAGTTGTGCCCGCTGGTTTGCCATCTCGTTCTGCGGAGGAGACACACAATATTATTAAAATCCCATCTTCCTCCCATCAAGGATCTGGTCGCTATACGCTGTCGAATATCTTGCTTCGCCGAGGCACTATCGTGTTTATTTCATGAAAAAATAAACAAGGGAATCGGACCAAATAAATGACTCGCGTACACTTGCTTTACGCAGCTAACGAAACCCATCTAATGCTAATTATAGATTAACATTACTTGAAGGGCATGGAGAAACTGAGAAACTGTAAACAAAACTCGTTTCCTGATCACTTTTTCTTGTGCGGACGGCGTGTGAATAGTATACTGTTTACATTTTGCCATTTAGATTAGATTGGCAGTGGTGATTAGGGATTGAAAGCAGGCAGACATGTTTATAATTCATTAATAGCATCAATTAAGCACTCGATTAAGCAAGGCAATATCAAAGTGTATACATTGAAAGGAAACCATACTGTATACTGCATACTGTGTATGTTCAACGTTGAAATGAAGTTCATGTTGAAATGTTCAATATCTAGACCACTTTATCAAAATTAATTGTCGTGTTGTAGAACAATAATAGACCGTCTTGAATCAAATATGAAAATATTTACTGCAATTTTACACATAAAAAAAACACTTTTAAATCAAGACTTAAATCAATAAATACTTTCTAGACATATTTAAATTCCATATCTTAATTGTACAATGGACCATTATGAGAATGATATGCTTTGGTTTATATGAATAAATGGTAACTAAAAAAACAGAATGAAAGGTTTTTCATTGTGAACAACAAACAAAATGCAGAACGTTTTCCACAAAACTTATATGGCATATGGTACATCATTTGTTTATAAGACGTGAATATTTTCCTTACCTTGATCTCAAATATTGCAGCCTCAGTTTCCCTGGACCCTTGCAGGGCAGCAAGATTCTGGGTATGTGAGTTGACCATCCTGGTGATCAGAGTGATCCCCTCCACCACAAACTTTGCCATCTCCAGTCTGTGATGAATTTAATATAACGTCATATTTTATAACATTTTACCTACTACATGCCACAAGAACATTGCAGTAAAAAGAAATTAAAAAATATATATATATAACAAAAGCCGTCTCAACAAATTATAGACACCTGTCATCATAAACGTTTGTCAGTCTCAAGTAATTATAGATACCTGTCATTAACACCATCAGTCTGTCTCAACTAATTATAGATACCTGTCTTCATAAACGTTTGTCAGTTTAATAATCATAGATAACTGTCATCATAAACATTTGTCAGTTTCAACTAATCATAGATGCCCCTCAGCATAAACGTTTGTCAGGCTCAACAAATTAAAGACACCTGTCATCATAAACATTTGTCAGTCTCAACAAATTATAGATACCTGTTATCATAAACGTTTGTCATAAACGTTTATAAATAAAACAGGCCTTCAAATTTATTACACTCACACAGGAAATCAGTCAACTTAGGAATTACATCATTCAAAGTTATATTTAAATCGTTGTACCTTAATATTAAACAATATGGTATAGAAATACCATATATGGCAATTACCGTTACTTTGATGTGGACAGATGTCTTTAACATATTAATTTATTTGAATAAACTTTTTAATTCTACGTTAAATCAGAAGGATTTAGAAAATGTTATTTAATAACATACAAGTGGTAACAGTCTTAAATAAGAACCTGTAATGTTTTGCAATTCTGAATTATTTGTCACCTTACCTCACCTTAAGCAATAAAACCCCAGGTTGAAATATGTTATTATATAAACTTTTATGGACGCAAATACATAAATACCCCTCTTAGTATTCACACAAGATCACATGTGAAGTTGGCAAAGCATTCAAAGTATTGAGAGGATATGTAAATGCTAGATTTCTTAAATCAAAATCAAATGTATATGATTTATAGCAAGCTCAGTAATTATCTATTAAACACAAGCTATTTATACATGTTATAGGATTTTGCAGGCAATTAAAAGTTTGGTTACTCACAGTTCGTCATCCTCTTCATCAACATCCTCCTTCCCTTCCTCATCACTTTCCTCCTCATCCTCCTCGTCTTCTTCCTCGTCCTCCTCATCACCTTCCTCCTCTTCAGCCTCGTCTTCTTCCTCCTCATCACCTTCCTCCTCATCACCTTCCTCCTCTTCCGCCTCGTCTTCTTCCTCTTCCTCCTCCTCATCACCTTCCTCCTCATAACTTTCCTCCTCCTCCTCGTCTTCTTCCTCGTCTTTCTCCTCTTCCTCCTCCTCCTGGACTGCAATCATAACCACCTCCAACAACTGCTCTATCACCGCCCTTACTATCTCGCTCTCCATCTCCTCTGCCAACTGCCTAAACATTTCTCCGACCCGTTCTTCCGTCACCTCCCTCAACCTCTCCTCCATCTCCCGCCTCTCCACCTCTTGAATTACCTCCTCGACAAAATTAACCACTACCTCCTTCACCTCCTCCTCCGCTTTCACCTCCTTCACCTCCTCCTCCTCACTCACCTCCTTCACCTCCTCCTCCTCCTCCCTCATCTCACTCTTCTTCTCCTACAATTGACAAAAAGTAAAGTTAATACGGTTTGTGACAAAAACATCCTACCTGATCATTTTTATGGCATTGATTAAAAAATCATGTATCTTTTAATACAAATTATATTTCTCGATAAAGCTGAAAATATATCTCCGTATGCAACGTACTATGATTCATAAATTTTATTGATACTCTTGCTTATAATGTGTTAATATAACTTTCGGTGAAGGTAACCGCCTACATTTTTAAACTTTCTCGACAGATTTTAAACTGTAAGATTTGAAATCAAATGTCACAAAAATATGGTTCTTCTTTGGAAAAGTAGAAAAGGTATGAATGAGACAAAAAGTGGGTAAACAGACGGAGCAGGATCACGTGACAGACTGTGGGTATGATCACAAATGTTTATAATTGCAAAAGGAAACAGCGATACTGACCACCGAACAACAAATTAGCTTCTTTAGCCAAGAGCGCCCCCTACTCCTCCCCTTTCCTCCTTGACGCTGAGTCTGAAATAATGATGTAAAGGGATTAATTATTATAATTGATATCAATTGTGTGATATATAAATTATAATAATAAATGTATATATGTATTAATTATGAACGAAAATGATAAATACCAGGAAAAAATATTAAACATATAAAAATATAAACACTGCTAGTCAAACCCTTTTCGAAAGTGATAGCGCATAATCAAGATCCCCCCCCCCCCCCCCCCGGAACCAAATATGCTTCCTGGTCAAAGCTAGAATGGACTTTATATAGCTACAGGTGAGCATAGTGGTGTACTTCTAACTATTTTATCCACCAGTTATTACAACGACCACAGCATGGACAGAGTGTGTGTGTGTGATTGTGTGTGTGTGTGTGTGTGTGTGTGCAGATATAGTAATCACAAACACACCCGCAAACACCCTCACACACATACATATATATATATATATATGTATATATGATATATATAATGAAAACACGTCTTAAAAACCAACTATACAAATACATATATAACATAAATAATATAAAAATCTGCGATTTTCCTGCCTACTAAATCTGGATCCCCCCACCCCCCAATTAGTTACAAACCGAACCATGTACTGTTGGACTCGTTGATATTTCAACATTATTTCCGCAGATGTCTGTTTAATTATATTTAATAAAGTATTTATTTATTTAATTCTGAATTTAGGCCTACACGGAGTTCAAGAAGCTCGAACTACCAACCCCCACCCCCTCCACCTTCCCCGCACACACATACACACACAAATAACACATCCTGTCCTGTCACCCTTTGGATTCAGCCCTTAATGGAACAAGTTATAATGTATACCCTAAAACTATACTATTCAACTTAAATATCATCATTATTAAGTCTTTATTATAAGTTACAATATATATATATACCCTAAAACTATACTAGAATACTGTTCAACTCTAATGTCATCATCATCAAGTCTTTATTTTAAGTTACAATGTAGGCCTGTACCCTAAGCCGATATACTGTTCAACTTAAATGTCATCATTATATAGTCTTTATTATCATTAATTATTATTATTATTATTATTATTTCTAATATATAAATTTTAAATGATTAGTATTTATATATATATGTTTATATATATATATATATATATATATATATATTAATATATATATATATACATAGGTAAATATTTTGTGTGTTAATAAACAATTTTTTTATGGTCTATCTATAAAAGGCGTCACTCTTTATTTTTACCTACGCTTCTACTACAGACTAACACGGCTATACCACTTATATATATATATATATATATATATATATATATATATATATTTGTGTGTGTTTGATTCTGATAGAATGTATAGCAAGTTCAATGACGTGTGATCCTGAGTTGCACAGTCCCCCCCCCCCCCCCGGTTAAGCAGCAGTTTAACGATTAAAAATAAATTATCATTACTCTCTTATCACTAAGTAGTGTTAAAATTGTAGTATAAACGAGAGAAAGTAATATTAAAGGTAAAAACAATGATATTATTGTAATATTTACCTCGTTTTTCCTCGACAGATTTGCCCCCATGTTGTTTCTAAAGAAACGTACACTGGAATGACATTCCTTTCCAGACAATGCGTTGCTATCGCAACACAGGTATGTAAGCGCATTCTCAGTTAATGTAGTCTTGTTACATGATATAAATATCATTTATATGTGAAATAACGTGACGTAAATACTATGTATTGTTTTATGTGCGCAAGTCGCACGTCTATTATAGTCATTATATCCATATAAGGTACATAAATAAAAAAATATATAAATGTCGCGAATTGAACATTTTTAAATTTAGCAATATTTGTAATAAAACATGCCGTTTGTACATCAAATTTTAATATTTGTTGTTGTAAATCGGTAGTAGATGGAAGGTCTTTGACATCAGC
Source organism: Sipunculus nudus (assembly GCA_026874595.1). NCBI lineage: Eukaryota > Metazoa > Annelida > Sipuncula > Golfingiida > Sipunculidae > Sipunculus > Sipunculus nudus. The sequence continues at coordinate 59,969,984 of CM049314.1, read as the reverse complement.
TGAAGCAGCAACGTCAACAGTCCCTCAGTGCGGCTAACCGAGCTACGTCAACAAGGTGACGCGACTTTGTGACGTCACTCGGAACACCTCGCCTCATCTTCGGGTGTCTTCGGCGGACATTTGGTCTGACCACTGCCTCAACCAAAGCCGTGAACCGGTGAAATTAAAACGCCTTTTGTCGTAACCAAACGTATAATCAAACTTTGGTCAGACCGCCAAAACGTGCCCTCAGACTCGGACGTATCTATGGCCAAAGAAAATGGACAGAAGTCGACAATTATAAACGCAATGAAGTAGGCTATTATGATTGTGTGTGTGGGGGGGGGGGCATTAGCCTATATTCACTATAGCTTATCCAACCCGTTCATGTTTTTGCACTTGCAGACCAGTTTATATTGTATTATAACATATACGATAGAATATAAGAATTATAGATATATACGAAGACTGGCTAAACTATTTTAGTATTAATAGAAAACACAACAACACACCATTTGCAGGTAGACATTTTGTTCCTTGGGTCATAGGTGTAATATGTTTAAAGATAATTTCTAAATTATTAAGCAACATATATACGAATAAGGTTAATTTCAAACCCTACTTACCACATAATTATAATCTATATAAAAGAGGGCCTCAGGCCTTGATTCACAGACACAAACTGCTTTCTGTCTTGATGCATAATCGCTGTTGCCGACAGATATAGCACTGCGATTGCCCTTTGAAAAATAATTTGAAATATCTCTGGATTTATATAGAAATAAGGATGATAAACATGGACAACACAATTGAACCAAATGTTAATATGTTTGGATTAAAAAAGAATGATGACAGAAACACCATTAAACCAGTCGAATATAGAGAATGTACATACAGAAAAAGGAAAACTCACACTGGCGTGAAATGTTACGCGGTTACCGGCGTTTAATTTAACGCCTGTTATCTCACAGTTAGCGCCGTTTTTTACGCCATGCAAAGTAGTGATGGCGTTGGTTGGGGATGACTGGCGCTAATTTACGTGAGTCAACGTGGGTCAAAGCCAAAATTTGCGCCAGTCATCGCATGATAAGGCGTTGATCCACGTTGACAGGCGTTGTTTTTTAACACCAGCCAACGCCTGTCAAAGCATACCATAAGATGACAGGCTATGACTCGCGTTTATAGGCGTTATCAGGGGTGAATATTAGCGCTCGCGCATGCGCGGTCGTCTGCGCGGGTTCAGGTCGGCGTCTGGCGCTTATACTACATAGTGTCTTTTTGGTTGTTTCCTATTGCTTGCGATGCCAATTTTTTAGGCGTTGACCTGCGATGATAGGCGATGACACAAAATGATTAGTGTTGACATGCGCCTACAGGCGCTAAAAGTGAAAATTTTTGAACATTCCCAAAACTTGGCGTGGGCCGGGGGAGTAGTGAGGTTACTTGCGATGACCTGGGTCAACCCCTTGGGATAACCGGCGTTGAAGTTAGCGCCACTAGGCGCGCGTCATTTCACGCCAGTGTGAAAAGGGCATAAAACCTGAAATCAACAAGGTGATTGGTATGCGTAGTGCGCAAATATCGCTCCCGGCGGCGTGCGGATACGGCCTACGCATATACGGACTATACGGATACTTATTATTATTATTATATTAATACACACTTCAAGCTGTGTTTCCATGTGACGAATATGTGCATATAGGTGAACTGGCAGACTTATTTGTACAGTGGATAGATAGGCCATGCACAAAAAGATGGTGATGTCACTTTATTTTAACCTAGATCCCTGAGTTCACGCAGACCCTATGCGTGAAATTCGCTTAAGTGGCGGTTTTCACGCATATACGCAAATACGCTTATGCGCTGACGGAGATATTGAAACATCCCAGTTAGAAAATCATATGAGCTGTTTTTCACGCTTAAGGGGGTTTTCCATAAGTGTGTATAGTCCGTGTCCGTAGTCCTTATGTCCCGTCTCCGCAAGTTCGTTTTCCATAACTATATATGCGTTTTCTGTATTCCATGTTGATACAGATGCTCGAAAACTGAAGATTTTCTTATTTGCATACCATTTTACCATATAGTTATTGTATATTTTTTATATATTAGCAACAAATGTTTGTTTAATTTAATTAATTTTAATTAAATTAATTAATTAGTATTTATAATATTGAAAATGATTTTAGTACTAATTTATACGCGATACTGATGTTTCCGTTTCAACCTTTTAGAAAATACTTTGTGTGCATGAAAATATGACAACACAATTCAACCCAAATGCCAGTATGGTTGGTTTAAGAAAGATTGATGTCAGTAATGCCATTTATACCAGTTATACCAGAAAATATAGAATGCCCATTTTAGTGGTGTGCCCGATTAATCGAGTAAAGCGATGAATGGTCGTTTTCTTTCAAAATCGATTAAATCGATTGCATGTTTGCATAATCGATTAAAAACGATTATGTATGCAGATGCAAAGAATCTAATCCTGTCAGAGATATACGAACACAAGGTAACAAATATAGTATCAACACGGAACCTTGCATAACCAAAAATCGTTCGACGGCAAGTCCACCTTGGATGCGGATGGGTTGAATCATGAATACCGAAGGACATGTCAGACTATTTACTGGGGCAAATATTTTAGGTACCGGCAGATTTCAAGGTAATATATAAAGTACATAAATTATTAGATTAATAATCGGTCATCGGTCGTTTTTATTTACCAATCATTGATTATGATTTTAAAACCCAATCCCTACCACTAGCCCATATAAAACACGGCCTAAAAAAACGGAAAACACTATGCTAAACCCTGAACCTGAAAAGGCGACTGGTATGAGTAGTGCGCAAACATTAACCCCAGCGGCGTGCGGATACGTACAACGCACTACGGACTACGCATATACGGATAAATGGAAACAACCCAGTTGAAATCTCTACTAAGCGATTTTTGCAGACTTCGCGTACGGACTACGGATGCGGACTACGCACTTATGGAAACCCACTTTTATGCTGTTCATCACTTTTTTTCCACTATGTGCAATTCTTTATAATTCTGTGTATAAAAGTGCAAAGTTTACAGGTAAGACTCAAACGAGATTAGCAATGTTTAAAAGGAAAAGAGAGCAATTGTTTTTTTTTTAATGAACTGTCTGCGAGTTCACAGGTGGCGCCCACTTTAGCCAATCACGGAAATATCGACACTGGTTTATGAACCTGCCAGTCACAACCTTATGAAATTTAGAATAGAATCATTTCACAGTCCATTTTTTCACCAAAAAACATATGAAAATAAATCCGGATAACAGCTACACTTAAAGGGGCCCAATCACCTATCTGACCTTTATAAACTAAAGGTAATCCTTTGGAGCTTTTATAAAAATAGGCGAGAAATAGTGGATATCACTGCACACAGGCTGCTTGTGTTGTTTATACCAACGTGTTTATAATACGTTGGGGCCCTCCAAAATAACCAAAACAAATTCAACAAGGGCATTTGGTAGCACGTCAGATTAGCCAGAGCTTTGCAAATTGCGTTTTGCTACAAGTGACCTTTCTACCGCCGCATAAATGCAACCTACCATGCACCTTAGGTTACATGTTTTTCCCGTTTGTCTACATTGCTGTTTTCAAAAATGTTGTTGATAAACAAGTTCATACATCCTCCACGAAGGCCTTATAAGAACTTTTTAAAACCAAAATTACCCTTAGATCATTAATATATACACAGTGGAAGCCAGAAACCACATAATTCCTTTTTCAAAAGGTAGGTGAATGTTCACCTTTAATGTTTTGGGCATAACATAGATCTACGACAAAGTTAGACCATGTAACAATGTCCGCGGCTGTGCCTCCAATGAACAGCCGAACCGGACCAATCATCTTTTTATATACGCTCCTCACGCAGCGGTTATACACTGCAGTCGTCCCAAATCTCTTGTTACCGCTGCTTTGGATAGCAAGATTTTCTGAGTTCGAACACCAGGGGGCGCACAGAGCAAAGAATTTTAATAAGACCGATGAGAGCGTGGTATCACATTGTGCATCCAGCTCCAAATTTTAAACATGCGACACCCGCTCTCGTTGTGCCTGATAACAGTTTCTGGCACAGGGCAAAGAATCAAACCTATACGTATGGGGAGTAGGTGTTAGAAATTCTTACTTTTTATATACTTAAAGATTCAATTTTTTTACATTTACAATGTATGGGGACCCTGGTATAGAATTATACAGAAATGAGACCCTTGTATTAGAGCATTAAATACTACCATACCATTTACTAGTATTATATATAGATAAAACAATAACAATCTGGTTATGTTTACATGTATAAAGATCTTTATTACATGAATATACAGAATGTGCAACGTATATATGTTATCACGTCATACACAATAATAATTATTAATAATCTAGCGGACCCTTATCTCTCTATCTACAGGTTCAGTTTGATGAACATTTATTTAAAAAGGCAAAAAACAGGTTAACCTCATACCCTGCCTTATATACCGACATAAACGTGCTTGCATGACAACCGAAAACGACAAAATATACGAGATTAAATGCATGGTTGAAAATATCTTACAATAAATAAATTAACTTATCCCCCCCCCCCCCCACACACACACACACACACACACAAGGGGCGCGGACATTCTGGCACCTTTGATTAGAATTCCACAATAGGGACGCCCAGGTACATGGCGGAGGCTTGCGTTCCTTAGAATGGAGATTTACCAACATCCTGGCCGTATATATAGCCACTGCCCATTCATGGGCATGTTCTTAAGTACCTTTTCATTAGATATATAACATCAGCAAACTTAGAATACCAGGGCTCTGGCGGTAAGCGCGTTTTGTTCCAAGTCTATATTTGGTATTCTCCGTACTAATGAATGAACCATATATTAGCAAACGGGTCCCAGGCATTGTATGAGACATGAATTAAGATGAGCCTTCAGGGTAGGATCGCATAAACAGTATTGTCTTCCAGTCTTCCGTGTCAGTCGGGATCCAGTGCTGCCAGTAGAGGTCCAGTGCTGCCAGTCGAGGTCCAGTGCTGCCAGTCGAGGTCCAACATTCCCAGTTTAACACGGCTTAAGACTGTTTAACCGGTCTGTTAACTGCATTTAACAGGTGTGTGTGTGTGGGGGGGGGGGGGGTTGCGTGTGTGTGCGTGTGTACAACCAGTGTATTTCATGTAAAGCGTAAACAGGCTGGGAACCATAATTATCTGTTAGGTTGTGCTGCATTCTGAATTTCTTTTGATATATTCTTGCTGCCTTGCACTGCCTTGTGTTTTGTTGTGTACCTGAATGCCAAAACGGTGAATACGCCATCAAACCCACACCATGTCTTCTTGTCCATGTAAAACCAAAGGCAACCCGGTCCGCCATTTGGTAAGGGCAGAATTTTTCCGCGGGCACTGGTAGGGGCAACGTTATCGGGTGACAGCTATATGTGCTTTGATTCAGTGGCGCTTTTTCAATAAAGTTGTGCCTCAGGTTTTCAGGATGTTGCGTAAATTTGGAGATAAGTGACTATGTTCCCTATTTCCGTGCTTTTCGGTTCTCCAGAGCAGCCGTGGAGCCTTAATTATGATTATTCGTGACGTTTCACTACTGTTAAATAGTCGTATCTTATTAAATTTAGGCCAAATTTTGGGTGTCGCTAAATGTGGCTGTGTACAGCATGGATTCTTGAAGTTTTCTTTAATATAGTTGTGTCTTTACTGTTTTGTGTTCTTTTAATTTAGAAGATATATATACAAAACCTCAGACCATTGTACTTGCACCGAAACTTATCCGCAGAGAACAGTGGGGCAGGGGGCGTGTCCATGCTAGCCAATCAGGAGACTCATATATATGTTTTGCTGGTTCATGTGTATATGCATGATGTTAATTCTAGTAAAGTGGTATGCGACTTTTGACGGCTAAATGTGCATGTTTGAGTTTCCTTTTTTTTTCAATGGATGTAGGCCTAAGTCTTGGGGTGATGTGTTTTTATGTGTGGACTCCGGCTACCCTTTTTATTGTGTTGACTATCTGTCAATATTTTAGGGTTCCGGTGGCCACACTTTGGTTGTCGATTTCATTGTTAGCTTGTCAATTTCATTGTTACCATGTCAATTGAAATGTTACCTTGTCAATTTCATGGTAGCAGGTGTGGCCTGAAGTGTACAACTGACCTTGGTGAACCTAAATGAACAAGCGGTTCGCGCATTTTTGCTCTCCTTTTATCCGCCTGTGGTTGCCTTTTGTACAGCACTGTTCGTTGATGTTTGTATTAATAAAATTTGTGTCGATCATTGGTCTTGCGAAATATTTTTGGTGCGTGTATTATTCTATATCTGCATGTCTATTTTGTTTCTATATTTACTAATAGGACTTCTAATCTGTATCTACAAATCTAATAGTAAACTTGCGGTTTTCTTTTTATTAAAATACAGGATTTAGTAAGCACAACATAGTATACATGGATTGTATGGTATTTTTGTCTATATATAAATTACATTTTATATATCGTTTCGGTGCCGCTTTTAAAAGTTGTTTGTTTTCCACTCAGTTATTTTTGGTGACTATATATTGTTTGCAGCGACTTGGAACATGCATGGTCACCTAGATCACTGAGGCGGACTGTCATACTGCATCGGTTTGAATTTGGGGGTCACGTGACATGAAATCCCCAATGTAAACAAAAACATGTTTCAGTGGACGATATCTGGAAATGTGTCTTCTCATAATACAGTGGAATCAGTGTGATTTAATTGAACTTCGTCCACCTCACTGAAATTATTGATAATTCTATTCATGCAGCACCTCATTGGGACAATGTAATTTTAATTATTCTTATTAATTCATCAGGATGAAGAGAGATTTATGAACTGGAGATTTACAGAATTACAGAATTTTACTAAGTATCATCAAAGACAATTATGAAATAATTTATTAATTCAAAATGAAGCTGATTCTATTAATGAGGTGTCTCAGCGGTGATCAGACTATTTACCAAATTATCCTGTACATCACAGCCTGAACTCCCGTGCTTCATTAACATATTTAAATGAGATTTGGTTTTCAAAATATACACACGCCACCTATTGGTAAGGCGAGTACTACGACCGTTGGGACATTTTAGTACACGGCTTTATTTGGACAGGCGACCAGTGTGAAACCTTGATTCTTTGAAATAATTCAAATATATACCAATCCTGAATAAAAAGCAAGTTTTAATAGACAAACCATACAAGAAACCGTGTCAGTGCATCGAAGTGGAGCAAGCGAGCGTGTCACAGGCACCGCTTCAAACCCGATCTTTGACACTGTACCCTATCGTTGCTAAAACAATACGCGCATTTTTAATTATAAAATATGATGCAAAGGGTACCTATGATCTTTATTCCGAGCTGCCATCTCTGTGCTAATCATATGAATTATTCTTTAGGCGTTAATTTGACTCGGTGTTTTCGCCCGTGAACCACCGCTTCAGTGGCCATATTCACAGGATAAACATGCACCCACTGACTCGGGTAACGGGTCGTAACCATGGAGACGACACACTTCGCTGACCCAAAAACTAATTTCAGCTGTGTGCACGTGCAGTATAGGCTATATAGCATTGCCTTAACATGTATAAGCTCATCGGAAGCCTGCTCTGCACGTGATTAGTAGCTGTTTTGCAGTTTACGTTCAGTTTTATATCATTAAAAAAGTCACAGACCTGTTTTCACCGTTTTTTATAAAAAATATTAAAATACCGTCACGGTAAAAGGGCTTTCTGACAATATTTACAGCCTGAATAAGGCTATCGTATATGGTCACAATCATGTTCTTGGCCCTGTGATAAGTTGTACCATCCCATATAATTTATTTTTAAATTGATCTGTTTTTCATGTTGTAGCCATCTTTTGGCTATTTCATCATCTGTTTGTGTTGTATTCTCGTGTACATCCATAGGGGTTGCCCTCGTGACTGACGGCGCTCCGGCCTCCGCGCTCAGGAACCAGCTGACGCTCACAAAAATGCGTACCCTGGCTTTGCTAAACCACTTTGAAGTCTGATATTTTCCATAACCGTATATTTTATTATGCTCTTTCTTTTGAGTATGGTCAGTTTACTGCTGCCGGTAAATTTACCCACTGTTTCATGGATTTTCTGAGCGGTCCCCCTCGACGTGTCAGTAGGTCATAGACATGTTGATAGAGGCCATTTCACAAGTAAAGCCCCGTTCCCACTTTCACTAATTTGACGCCGAATCGCCACGAACGTACATCATTAAAATTCGTAGGGACGTCGTGGGAGTGTCGTAGATTATGTCTTGAACATTCGGTAATGTTCGTAGCGAGGTCTTGAGCACTCAGAATTCTTGGCGCTATTTTTGAAATGTTCAAAAATTAAGCTTTGTCGTCACAAGTCGTAGCTAAGTCGTAACAGTTTCTTGGTAAGTCGTATGAGAGTCTTTATAATTCTTGTAAATTCGTGATGTAAAACAATATGACGAATGCTCACGAAGGACAACGACATTGACACGACTTCAACACGACTACAATACGACTACCACAAGAACCTCTCAAGAGAGAGTCACGTTCATAAAGCCCCTTCCTACTTCCACGATTTTGGTGACGAATCATCAAGAACTGACATCTTAATGTAACGGAAAATTTTATTTTCTTAGTGATTTTTAACTTCTTACAAACCAATGAGGAATAAGGTTTAGAAGTAAGAACACTGTGTAGATTTGTAAACTTGTTTTAAAGAAGATTTGTATTGAGGTTATTGGTTCCAACTAAATTTGAACTAAAATAATTTGAAGAAGCTGAATCAAATTACGTTTCCTTTGTAATTTGTAACTTCTTTGTAAACAAACAAGGAAGTTTTTGCAGTTAGTAAACCATGTAGATTCGTAAATTTGTTTTAAAGAATTTTTTTATCGTGGATATTGGTTGACAAAATAAATTTGAACCAAAACAGTTTAAAGAAGCTGAATATATTATACAGTTTCGTCATACTTAAACATATGGTCAATAATAAATTATGAATTTCTTATTTTACTATGGGAGAATAAACTGAGCCTAACACAAATTGATATTAACAGAATCTTATATCACATTGAGAGCTGAATCAATAAGATATTATAACCAATATTTTGAGAATACAGATATTTTACATCCGATTAAGACGGTCGTCTAATTGGACTTAAAGAAGTTAACGTCGTATTTGCCACCACATAAATAAGTCGTAATTGTCTAATTACTCAAATCAAATGAGACATATATTATCAGTGTTTTAAACTGGATAACTTTTGTCAAATTAAAATATCCGGAGAAGTTGAGTAAAGTGTTGTTATGGTGTCCTTTTACTTATATCGTCTTCTTTGTGACATTACAATAGCTATATATCACATATATAGCTATCTAACAATCCGTAGCAAAATTGAATGATCGTAGGAGTATCGTCCACAAGTCGCAGATCAATTGTGGAAATATCGTACCAGTATCTTAGACGTCGTCACGGAGCCGTGAACATTCTTAAAAGTGTCGTGTCATATCGTGCTGGCTTCGTGTCACTGTCGTAGCCAATCGTACTGGCATCGTACTCCTTTCGTACAATATCGTGGTTGTGGTGGAATTTTTATCACGCGACAGGCCGATTGGCCACGAATCGCCACGAATTCAACATCGTGGCGATTCGGCGTCAAAGTCGTGAAAGTGGGAACGGGGCTTAACATGAAAATGGTCACATGATTTAATAATATCCACTGCCTGCTACAGATGGCAGGACACAACTATGAGTGGACAGACAATTTTATCATACTAACATTGAAAAAATAATGGCGTCTGAAAAATGACCCGAATCGGAGTACATCTGTGGGCATTCATGTTTGTTTTTACAGCTAGGGGTCGGGGCAATCGCCCCTCAAGTAAACAAAGACCACGTGCCGACGCATGGGAGATCAGGCTGATCAGTGTTATATTTCTTATATGTTACATTATAATGATAATTTAAGATCATTGTTATATTATCCCTTTTTCCCCCGTGTAGGCTGACGAACGTTACAAAGCATGCCATATTTGTCCAGCGTGCACCCAAGCTCACACAATTTTGACACCAAGCTCTTTCAGCTCGTTTTTTGAGGTAAGTTAAGGTGTAACATGTTTATTTTCTGTTTAAACATTTCTAGGAGATGCCCTGACTGACCTGGCCAAGAAAATTGTATTACATGTTCTCGCTGGCTGAAACATTGCGCGTTGCAGCTCACAATCGGACCTCCGGTCACGCGGCCTTGTTATGGTAAACTAAGGTGTTTATATCTCTGAGAAGCTCTGCCGCGTCAGTCAGGTCACGAGTGTCAGTCGTGGGATAATTGCAACTGAGACATGATAAGCCAATTAACCATACTTTGCGCCTATCGTACCTTTACGGCCTTTGATAAAGCGAGGCTGTTGGATGTTACTTGCACAGTCCGCTAAAGCTGGTCCAGTAACTGAGTAGTTAATCACTGCAATAACATCGACCTGAAATATAATGCGCAGATCGTTTGTTTTGTTAAGATTTACGCGCAACAGGTATATTTAGAGAGGTTTCATTATGTGGAATCGATTACTGGAGCGATTTTGGGACAGATACAGTCACTGTACGGACGACTGGTAAATGTAAACCTTATTTTATTTTAATATGGGAATTATATAAGTTCCCATCACTCTACACACTTCTGACAGGTATGAATAATAAGCCTTGTTTTAAACTATTTTCAAAATGTAATGACGCCCATGTCCATTTCATTTTCATTAATAACTGTGAGCCATCGCCCGCTGCGTCACTGATGGCGTTATTCTCGTATTATCGCCCATGTTTACTTCAGCTCAGCTATAGGTAAGGCGTCATTAGAAACGGCTTCACACCAAATCACACTCTACACGATGTTTATATGAAAATATATTGTGTAAACTTACAATTGTTTCAAAATTTACATTAATTACTCGAGGAGATAAATTCGAGGAGAAACTAACTTGACGCCTTGGGCCTCCGGCACTAACGAGTCTTTCCAAATTCACGCCGAAGGAGGGATTCTCGCGTTGTATCAATTAGTGCAGGCCTTATCAGCGGCATCTCTCTGTGCCTTTGAGCAGCGAGTTTTATGACCCCCGTCAGTAACATTCGACACGGCCAGACTCGGAGTTGGAACTCCATTTGTTATAAACTCCTTGGGTAAACAAGCACACGTGGATTGTGTTTACCAAGTAACACGCATGGTCATAACAAGTTGTTAAACAGCCGAATGCGAGGTACTGCGACTGTGTGATGGGAAGGTTTTTTGCTGGGAAACTTTTGTATAAAGCAAAACTGAACTGATAGTGTGAAAGAATAGGCATAATATTACTCCTGATTATGTCAGTTTAAAAACAGATTGGAATCTATCTAATCTATAATCATTTTCACCTCAAATGTGACGTCTCATCTTTCCCAGAAGACATTTTGATGTGTATGATGCCTGTTGTGAAGGTTGAGCGGTGCAGCAAATTTTCAAGAAAGCATCAGTCGGGCTCAAAGCTTGATTAACATCGTGCTCTGTTAACTTTAAACGTATGTTTTAAATACCAAAATAATACAAAAAAGTGTTCAATAAAGGCTTTTTACCCAAATTTAAGAAGGTTTACCTTTGTCCTAAAAGACATGATGTACAGTGGGACCCCACAATTACGACCACCAAGGGGACCGAGTAAAGTGGTCGTAATCTGGGGATGATGGTATTTATGAAATTCTTACCTTGGTCATACTTCCAGGCTTTAATATCACAGACCTTTATCTTTGATGTGTTTCTTATCACTCCTACTTGTGTATGTGTATGTTGTGAAGTGGAAATAAAAAACAAGATGTTTTAAAATATTTATCAGACAAAACTAAATATATGTACAACAGACATGTGTAAGTGAAATTACTAATTATATACCATGTATAGCAGAATAGTGGAATAAATTTTATTCCAGATTTTGACAGATAAATTTCTTGGTCCCATCACCTCTTCAAAGCAATTACATTTGCTAATATGCAAATAAAGGGAAATTAAAAGAAAGAAATATGAAATATTGCAATATGAAATGCTCTACAATTAAGTCATCAAAATGTATGACAAAACAGACAAACCTAGCTCAGAAATGACTCGTTCATTTTATTACAGTCAAAAGTATGCTACTACTGTGCAGAACTCAACAACTAATATCTTCTGTTCGATGTATTAGTATACAAAAGCAAATTCAGCACAATTTAGTTTTTAACAAAATCAGATTTCATTCACAGAGTCATTATACAGACATGATACCCTCATAAAGGACTAGGACATTTTAAAACTGGAATACAGGTAGTCGACAAGCGACTACATGTATCCGCCGAAATCAGAGTGGGACGGGTGAAGTGAGTGGAGTGGCAAGGGGAAATAGAGAGAGGTGTGTTGCATATTAACATGGATGTCTGCAGCCGAAATGTATATGTAGGTTGCGCCACCTACCACAAAATCCAGAAAGCTGTCCAAGTTGTATACATCTGCAAAATTTTAGGCAGATAAGTCAAACCACTATACATGTATATGAGTGATTTTATCCCACAGCAGACAAACAGAAGGACGCTGTGCAAAAATGGTGGCAGGTGGCGATACTATACACATGTGTGAGATCTATACACATGCAAAATTTTGGCCCAATGGGTCAAACGGTTCCCGAGATATGAGCTTGGATGTCTGCAGCGTAAACGTGAATGAAGGTGGCGCCACCTGTCATAAAATCAAGAAAGCTGTCTAGGATGTATAAACCTGCAAAATTTCAGGTGGATAAGTCAAACCACTGCCGAGATATGAGTGATTTTATCCCAAGGCAGATGAACAGATGGATGCTGTGCAAAAATGGTTGCAGATGGCGCCACCAGGTTTGCGTATGATAAAGATCTATGTGAGATCTATACACATGAAAAAATTTTGGCCCAATAGGTCAAATGGTTCCCGAGATATGAGCTTGGATATCTGCAGCATAAACGTGAATGAAGGTGGCGCCACCTGTCATAAAATCAAAAAAAGCTGTCCTGGATGTATAAACCTGCAAAATTTCAGGTGGATAAGTCAAACCACTGCCGAGATATGAGTGATTTTATCCCAAGGCAGATGAACAGATGGATGCTGTGCAAAAATGGTTGCAGATGGCGCCACCAGGTTTGCGTATGATAAAGATCTATGTGAGATCTATACACATGCAAAATTTTGGCCCAATAGGTCAAATGGTTCCCGAGATATGAGCTTGGATGTCTGCAGCATAAACGTGAATGAAGGTGGCGCCACCTGTCATAAAATCAAGAAAGCTGTCCAGGATATATAAACCTGCAAAATTTCAGGTGGATAATTCAAACCACTGCCGAGATATGAGTGATTTTATCCCACGGCAGACAAACAGACAGACGCTGTGCAAAATTGTTGCAAGTGGCGCCACCAATTTTGCGTAAGATAAAGAGCTATGTGAGATATATACACATGCAAAATTTTGGCCCTATCGGTCAAACGGTTCCCGAGATATGAGCTTGGATGTCTTCAGCGAGAAAAAGTGAATGAAGGTGGCGCCACCTGTCATAAAATCAAGAAAGCTGTCCAGGATGTATAAGCCTGCAAAATTTCAGGTGGATAAGTCAAACCACTGCCGAGATATAAGTGATTTTATCCCAAGGCAGATGAACAGATGGACGCTGTGCAAAAATGGTTGCAGGTGGCGCTACCAGTTTTGCGTATGATAAAGAGATATGTGAGATGGTCACATATATGGATAAGCTCACAGATTCACTAAAAATGCAAACTTTCAAACAGTTGAAAGATATAGTTCTAATCTGGGCATTCTGCGTCTAGACGATGTGTCTAGACGTCTAGACGATGTGTCTAGACGTCTACACATATCGTCTAGACACCAGGCAGAGCCAGGTCAGTTGCCACTGTGATGTCTGGAATGCACCTGGGTGCACTGAGTGACCTCTTGACTTGGCATGATGTTGTCATATCTGTTTTCAAACGCCTTTTTCAATTGGCTACACTGCTTTTTTAAAGCTGCATTTACCCAAGTTATTCTTATAAAACTGGCAGAACCCTACCATAAAATAATTCTTGTAAAGTTTAAACCAATCAGCTTAAAAGTTTCTTAAAAAAAGTGTATAAGCTAGAAGAGTCTAAACTTACATTTTTGCTTGTAAAAAAACAGATCAATAAAGGTGGCGCCACCAACACCTCAATTTCAGATATGACTCATGTGACAAACATTGGCATAAAATTTAGTGATGACAGCTCCAGCTGTTTCCGAAATTTTAAGTATCTTATGCTTTTTTGCCCAGATGACTAAGTTCAACTTGATGTAACTCAGTCAAAAATCACCAAACTGGAACCATTCGAACAAACTTGAGAGATCTTGTTCCAAGGAACATTTCTGTGAAATATTGGACAATTTGGCTGGACAGTTTCAGGGAAAAAGATTTTTTAAGGTTTTTAAGCTTTTTCTCTATAAAATCTAAATTAATGCAGATACCCAATAATAAGCTCCAGGGCACCAAGTTTTACATGTGACTAATTCTTAAATGTAATTTGGAGCTGCTAGCTCCGATGGTTTCTGACTTACAGCCATGGACGGCGGAAAGCCAGCCCTGGACGGCGGACGGCTGCGGCGGACGGCGGACGGACGACGCTGCGCCATCGCACAAGCTCACAGGTCCGCTAAAAATAGGCCTATATAATAGGAGACTATCCCAAATGCTCTAAATCCTTATTGGCGGGGGCGGTGGTGTAATGGTTAAGGTGCCGGGCTCATGATCGAGAGGTCGTGAGTTCGAATCCCGGTCAGACCCCCACCGTACCAAGACCGTTAGGCAAGGTCCCAACTGCAAGTGTGCCTCTGTCCACCCAGCAGTAGAAATGGGTACCAGCAGATACTGGGAAGGTAACCTGCGATGGACTAGCGTCCCATCCAGGAGGAGTCTAACCCCTAAATCGCTTCACGCTACAGAAACCGGAATAAGCTCCGGCCTGATGAGCCATTAGGCTCGGGTGTAAAAAACCAGCAGACTTTACCTTACTTACCTATCCCAAATGCACAGCTCATATGCAACTATACATGCAAGGCAAGATGCAGAGTCTACCTTATGTTGACTAAAACCGAACATTTTTACATGATGATATAAATGTAAAATGATTAATAAATATGAAGCTTTTCTCACTCGGTCCATGACATGACGGATGAAGTAAAAACGAAAACGAAGGGGGGAGGGTGGTGGGGCATGTATGTCTACTATTGCCGCCCCTCCCCCCCCCCCTCCCCCCCCCCCCCCCGCGGGGGAAAGTAGGGCTACCGATAATATTTGTGAAAATAGGGCTACCGATAATGCGATAGACCTACAAGTTATATGTTACACTGTGGGGATTATGATGAACTTTTTATTGTGTAGGCTTAAATATTTTATTGATATTTTATTAATAATAATATGCATGCAAGATAAAAAATATAGCCCAACCTTATAGTTACTTATAGGCCTAGGCCCTACTATACGGTGCGCATTTTGTTGACTTTTATTTAACAGATAGGCATATTTTAGTTTGTATAGACCTATGGCTATTAATTATACTTTACTATTTAATGTCTAAACTCAGTAAAAAAACTGACAGTAGCCTATTGACAGTAATACCAGTACTTACAATCCAGCCCCTCCACGTCCATTTCTCTGGCTATCCTTGTCCAGGTTCTTTTGTGCCAGCACCTTGTTTCTATGATCCTTCATTTTGGGATCGTATAGCCATGGATTCCTCTCCACCAAGTCGATCAGACTTTCCTGCTGAGCCTGTGTCAGCTTCACGACATGTTTTAATTGGCTTGTCACGTTGCTTGAGGACGGGGAATCTCTGGTTAAAACACGTCATGCGAAGGGGGGTTCCGCGTTTCCGCGCGCGTTTCTGCTTACATGGAAAAGCTGAATTCCGCGCGTTTTTTTTTCCGCGCGCGGACACGCGATCATGAAAAAAGGCCCTTAGTCAACTGAGCTATTGTGATCGGTCAGCGTGAGCGTCCGTCCGTCCGTGTGTCTGTCTGTATATTAAACTGGCACGTTTTGACACCGATAGACCCAGAAAACTGCATGTACTTGAATATCAAGGGAGGCCAATAAATATCTCCTTTGAAAAGTGAAATTAAGTCTTAAATCCTCCGAGCTATGGGGCTTGAAAGTACCCCCAGAATAATTAAAAATTTGATACAAAACTTCTAGTATCTTAAACAATTTTGCCAGGGATTCTCATAAATCTTGCCTTGAATATTGGTCATGACTTTCTGTTCCCGAAAACTGGTGGCCCCACTTGAATTTTTTTAGCAAAACTGACTGAAATCATCTGAGCTATAGCGACCACTCTTTACCCGTCGTCCGTTTGTCAGTGTGCGTTAACCAGGCATAAAATCGTAACCGCTGGACCTGAAATCTTCTAACTTGACACAGAAATACCTGCCAGAATGATTAAAATTTGTTACAAAAGCTCCAGTATCTGAACAGCCAATACATTGATCACCATGCTTCTTTGCATGCATATTCAACACCGGGTTTTTCATCAGTTAGTGCATACAAGAGGCGCCACTTGAATTTTATTTCTCGAGAACTTTTTACGCTTTTTTCCTATTTTTGAGGGCTTCAAAGATGCGGTCATCTGTTAACAGGGCACAAATCGTAACCATTAATTCTAGAATCTTATTTAACATCCAGGGAGTCCATGACAAATCTCCTTGGAAACCTGAAATTAGGCCTCAGTTACCCATATCCTTTGAGCTATAGGACTTGTAAGTACCTATCAGTTTAATTAAAAATTTGATACAAAACTTCCAGTTTCTGAACAACTAATGCATTCATCACCATGATTCTATGCATGCACATTCATCATGGACTTTACATTAGTTCCTGCAGACTGGTGGCGCTACCTGGATATTTTTCGAATTTTTACGCATTTTTTTTTCTCTCTCTATTTTTGAGACCTTAAAAGATGTAGTCGTCCGTTAACAGTGTATAATCGTAACCATTGCATCTAGAATCTTCTAACTTGACATCCAGGGAAGTAAATGAAAAGTCTCCTTGGAAACCTGATATTAGGTCTCTGTTGCCCATATTCTCTGAGCTATGCTTCATTCGATTGGGGATACCACCTACACAATTTGGCATTCAGATGATAAAATTCCTTTTGTGAATGTCTTCCTAGCCAGCTGAGCGTTATGACCAATGGGTCATTTGTTTTGTTTTTTTACTATTTTTACGATTTTTATTCTGTTTTTGAGACCGTCAAATGACAACAGTTATGTCAGTTTCTCAACAGTGGTTTATCTAGTGTCCCGAAACCTTGTGTGTTTATTGATTATGACTGGCTTCTTAGTTCCTGAAAACTGGTGGCATCACCTGTATTTTTTTTAATTTTTACTGCCAAATTCTGACTGCAAATTTAAATTGATATTATCAGATTTGCAACTGTGGTTTCAGCTAGTGTTCTTAAACCTTTTGTGTTATTAGGGCCCCGTTTGAATAAGTGGATGCCCTATAGTAATCCTCCTGTCGGTCCGTCGGTCCGTTTTCTGTATGCCCGTCAAATGTGTTTCCTGATGATAACTCTAGTATGGATTAACATATTGGTTTCAAACTTTAATTTTATATGGCCAACATTTAAAGCAAGAACTCTTCTGATTTTTCGGTCATAAGGTCAAATTGCAAGGTCACAGGACCCACTTATTTAGAAAGATTGTGGATGCATTTTAACTAAACTTTTTATCCCAAACCTTGCATCTGACACATATAGGTGATCTGCACTCAGGAGATGAACCTGATTGATTTTGGGGTCACAAGGTCAAGGTCACTGGCCATCTGTCCACATTTCGTTTCTGAATGATAAATCCAGTTTGGATTAACATGTTGTTTACAAACTTTAATTTTATATGAACCCTTTTTATTTTGGGGCCATGAGGACAACGCTAAAAGTCAGAGGGTGGAAGGCGTTATTCAGTATTATGTCAGCTCACGGTCTTAACCAGGATTTGGATTGGGCCAGATCCTGATCAGCGAACAAATAATGCGAGTTTAAACATATAATATTGCAAATGATTATGTAAACTTTTAATTAATAAAACGCCGCCTTGATGAGTGATCATCACGTTGTATCACCTGTAGTATTCGGGTCAGATAGCCCAAAACCGCTGTTATTTGAAAGCAGACGCAAGACAAACTCGCCAACTGGTCAGTATAAGGATTCTTCGCTATAAGTAAGCATACGTAACAGCAGTCTCCTAATGATCGTTGTGTCCATATCTCTATGCATGACCTTTGTCGTCAGATGTGTTATCTGCTTTTTTGTCATTACGGTATTGCACAATGCTTTTTTATCATGTTATGTTTCTTTTATGTTATTTCAGAGACCATGGCGGCATCAAGGAATATAAATTTGTTAACAGATTGCTTGATCTGTGGCTTAAACAGGACAGACAGAACTCCTCGCCTGCTGGCGTGCAAGCATGGATTCTGTCAGGAATGTTTACTTAAAACAAGCTCTATACAGAAGGAAGGCCAGCTTCAATGCCCTGTTTGTTTAGATAAGACGCAGCTTTCAAATAACGGCGTCTCAGATCTCAAAGTTGATACAACGGTGGCTAGCACATCAGTGATTCTGTTGGCTCTAAAAGACCATTTCACTTGTGCATTATGCATCCTGAAAGCAAAAAGGAAGGAAGCAGTCGCACGATGTACCAACTGTGAATTCCGTCTGTGTCACGACTGTGTAAAGGATCATAAGACAAAACCCATGTTTTCTACCCATGTCATCGTGGAAAAATTATGTAAGATACACATTAGGGATTTATCACGTGGTTGCATAACCTGCAGGACGGGTATGTGTTACGAGTGTATTTTATCCGGGTTTCATGACGACCATGATACGTGTGATATTACGGAAGTGAAAGAGAAAGCAGTTCTCATGATGAACAAGGGGAAACATTGGCTGGAATAAGAGATCGGATGCGTTGACAAACTGATGAATGAAACCATGGATGAGTCAATGAAACGTCTAACTGAACGAAGAAACCAAACGGAGGAAAAGTTAGAGAACTACAGAAAGAAGATGATGGAAGCCATAACTACATGTCTAGACGAACGAGAAGAGGAATTCAACAGATTAGTTACAAAAGCACTGGGAAATCAGAACGAGGCGTGTTCCCAAGCATCAAATTGTTTAAATGAGATCAATATGGTGTTGTTGATAGAAGGAAAGATAGACATTCTGGAACAACTTACGGAGAAAACGTGTGACATATTCAGATTCCAATCAGAGTACCAGAACTCGAAGAAGACGAGTGTACGACAAGCGCAAATGATGAGTCGCAGCGTATCGAATTCACATGCGCACTTGGTCGGATAAATTCTGAAAAGGCACTTGTTGAAAAGCCAACTAAAATACTAGAACTTAAGAAACTAAGCGGCAAAGCTGAACCTATCAAAAATCTTTATTTCATTGCAGCTTTTGCTGACGGGTCAGCTGTCGTGTGAGAGGGGTTGATACACATCAAAGGGAGATTTTCCTTCTTGCAGTAGCGTTTAGTCATATTTATGGCTGCACAATGCTACCTAATAATCATATACTTATCACCGATAAACATCTGGATAGAGTGACAGAAGTTACTTTTGAGGCGGAGTTTATCCGGCACTTGTTGACACAGGAGGACGGTATCAAAGCGCCAACGGACATATCTTTTAAGAATCCATATTTATGGGTTTCTTGTAAGGAGGCGGTTTTGTTGTTTAAGTATGCTTAACCAAGGGTTCTCATGGGAACATGGGAACTTATATATGCTTAAATCTTCCATCCATCATATCATGTAAATTCTCACTGTTAGAAACTTTTTGATGGTTCTTCTACTTAGGAGCTTGATGAAAATTCATTCAATGAGACTAGTATCTAACTTTTGCATCCAGCTTTAAACCACGCTTCTCACGCAGCGGTTATAAACTGCAGTCGTCCAAGACGTCCTTTCTTGTGTTACCGCTGCGATCTATGGCAATGTTCTCAGGGCAGGAACACCAGGCTGCGCAAAGAGCATGCAATCGTTATCAGACCACTGCTGTTGCATTGAGCATCCAGCCAAAATTTGAACATGTGACATTGGTTTGGTTACACCGGGACACAAGCTCTAATTGGTCTGAATTTTGGCCCTATGCCAGAAAAGGTGTGCCCACCTAGTCCCGGACGACTGCAGTGTGAGGAGCGTAGCTTTCAATGATTTATTTAGATATGACTTTATTCCATATACATACTTAATAGTCTGTGATCGTAGACGAAAATTCAAAAACTTAAAGGGATTGAAACAGATTATCTTTGGTAATATAGATTAAACAGCAAAATATCAACCATCACTGGTAAGTGGATATGTACAAAGTAATTGAGTAAGGAAGTAATCAACAAATCCTGTGTTATCTAAGCACGCTTCTAATACATATTATTTACGACACATCGAGAGAAATTTCTTGTCACAAGGTACACGATGTTTGCAACAAATCGCCTGAATTATATTTCTTTAATAAACGACGTACACAGCAAAGGAAGTCATGCAGTTTAAAACAGTAGAAATATAAACTTATCAATGCATCTGTTATTTGTGACAAAAATTTAGGATACAATGCTGAAAAGGAGGTGGCGAGAAGAAAATCAAATGCACTTGTTTCTTATACTTGTGAGGGGAAGGTATAGTTCGTGTTGGATTTTATTGCACGTGCTCAGGTAATGCAAGTTCAGTTTAACAATGACATCTTTATAAACTATACATACAACACTTTTCTTTTGGTCAGTACACTTCTCTGCACAGATGGCAGCACCATGCAAAAAATGTATACAAATATGTGAATTGTGAATCCTTTATGAACTCTGATAGACCATGCCCCTTCTCCCAGCGCATATCGCCTGGTTGCAGGCACCCTACTACTTATAATAATGTTAAACCTCTTTTATCCGAACAGCTCGGGGGCAAGGTCTTTGCTCGGATAAACGATTTTTCAGGATTCACAATGATTGCCAACCTGCCGCCCAGTACCTTACGTTATCAGACTCTGGCAAACATTTTATGAATCTAGCCTTAAATAAAAGATGACAACATCTTTATTCGTTTTCCTCCATTTATAAAATAAGTCATATACAATTTTTTGTGGGCTTGCTAAATGACCCCTGAAATTCAGAATCAATCGGTGTCGACTGTCGTATTAGTCATGCCCAGCCACAATGATAAATCGAATGACCTGCAGTTACCAACGTGTATTCATATTAAAGTGCTGCTGTCTCTTCGAGGGAACCTTTACATTGAATGACATTTCGATCGAGAAGAGAGAGAGAACCTGGGAGTAAATGAAAATGTTTTGAGTAAAAATTATTTACAATAGATCGCAGAACGCATCATCCTCTCTATCCTTATGACTGATGTGTCTGAAAATTTGGGCTTCGATTCTTGAACTTTGGATCTACTGACATTGAATTCCCTGGCGAGGTCAGCAATCTTAGGAAGTGTGAAATGGGGATGAACAACAATTCACAATAAGGAATGGGAATCTCCAAGTTTTAGCAGAAATAATATAGCTAAAAGAATTGAGTAAATGACCAGTAAACGCATATGTAAGCATGCAAATTCAAAATCTGCTCATGTTCGTACCCTGGCTTTAGTGATAAGTCTGGCATGGGGGCTATTTATGTGGTGATCTTTGTATAATGTCTACATTTGTCTACATTGCCGAGCATTCACTCTGTCAAGCCATAAGATGAAAGGAAAATGTGGAATCTGCTGAGATAAAGAAGAAATAAGGTATGGTTCTAAGGCACATTTTTCGGAAATCGGTGCGGGTGGGCGATATTTTATTGTTGACCTTTTTTGTATGTTTCAATAAAAATGTCATATGATCAGGGAAAAGCATAAAAATAACAGATTTTTTTGCTTAATAGGTAAAAGCACTAAATAACAAAGGAAATTTTATCAAAATTGTATTATTTGAAAGATGAAAATCAAAATAAAAATTTTGATGCGGGAGTTAAAATTGACACGGGCGGTGCCTGAGAACCATTCCTTTTATTTGGTTTCAAATATATAGGGCTTGGAAATACGCCCTTCTAACCTTAATCACTTGGCTACGCCAGATTTCTTCCCCTTATGTGTATTTGCACACTTATGAGAACCACGGTAGTGACGTCATAGTCTCACCAACTACAGGTTAGAGGGACGTATTTCAAGGCTCTATATATTATCATATAAGATGCACATATTGACAGCTCCAGAAAAATATATTCTATCGAGTGTTTCGTATTATGTAATACATCAAAGTCAAGATCAACACTTGAAATTTTATATTATTCCAGAAAAACAGGGGGTTCAGTATCTCGTTTTTCCACTAGAGACTAGTTTCTGTAGTGCACCACAGATCTCGCCACCTGCAGAGCCATGCACACTCCATCAGCACTGACACCTTCAGTCGCCTTAACCGGCACAAAAAAAATATGGCTACCACTGGGAAAAAATATTATTAAAAGTCTCTTGTCTCCCACCTTCTGGCACCAATATAGTTTTCCTCATACATCTTATGCCTAACATTCTCTGCTGCCCTGAATTATTTTATGCCTGCTTAATTTTGACGCCACAAAATGGGCCAACCTTGATCGGAACAGGAAATAGGTCACTGTAACCTACATATGTCGGCACGGCGACTTTGCATGCATCAGGGAGAACTAATGGCCTTATATGGTGTGCGCCTGTGTGGCATATATATATATATATATATATATATATATATATATATATATATATATACAAAAAGACCGGTCAGTTTGAAGCACTGTCAGTGACGCTACAAAGACAAACTTTTATCCTCTCGGTCCCCAAGCCAGAAATTCATTGAAACCCCCAGAATCGAGCGTCAGAGACACTAAACCCCGCGTTCCTGACAGTCATATTCAACCATACTTGATCGAACAAGAGTTGAATACACTTCTCCGTAGGCGTATTTACTCAAAGTCCCTGGCAATCGGCTAACTGACTATAGTTCTATAAAGCATATATAATTAATGTGTATTTTTGTATAACAAACGCTGTGGCCTCTTTCCATGTGACAAGATATACATGTATGTCTATTCAGGGCAGATATCAAAGGTCCATCATATTCATATATACTGGTGCTCACATATGTGTTTTATATTTGGTATATAGCAATAGATTGTGCTTTATATATTTAAAATGTATTTAGGTTAATTATATTATGATACATGTGATTTGAAATGACACTGTATATAATACTAATTTGACTGCACCAATAGGCCTAGTTCAACATTGGGAAAGTATAGTGGCGGGGGGGATCAAGGGGGTCCTGACCCCCCCCCCCCCCCTCCTCTTTTTTTTGGAGCCACAACAACATTTTTTTAGGGTTTCAAACCAAATTTTGCGACCCTGACCCCCTCCTTCCCGGACCAGGGGACTTTTTTTAGGTTTTCTTTCAGTCTTCTTGGGCGTGACCCTCCCCTTTCCAAACTCCTGGATCCGCCCCTGAACTACGACTGATCTGATCAGTTATGACTAAAAGGAGTGGCACCGTGGACTGCTGGCAAATAATTGGGGGGGGGGGGGGCTCAGTTAAGGTCAGGGGACATATTACGTCATATTCGAGAGATATATATTATTTGTCATGAGGCTGGGGGGGGGGGGGGGGGAAGCAAGTCCGCCTCTCTCACACACAATCAGAAAAAGAGGATATTACGCTGTACTTTGTGATAATGAGTTTATTACCTGGAAATATCATGAAATTAAGTATAATTCAGGCAAAATCGGTTTTTAGAAGATTATCACATGGCCCAGTCTGGAATCACCTGACAGCCGTTATAGACAAGTCATTTTTTTACATAAGTTTGCATGCATATGTTTTTATATTTCTATCTAGACAAACATATCTTTAAAGATAAAGAAGTATATTTCTAGAAATAATTATATCTATGATAAGTTTCGTTCATACATTTTACTACTTCTTAATATACTAAATATACTTAAATGTTATACATTACAAATACAAATCTTATACATACTTATCATATACTCTAACTACATTTACTGTTTTTCTCCTCTTATGGCAATGTATACTCTTTTTAATATACATTGTACACACTGCATGTTATGTTTTAAAACCTATTAAGTTATATTTACTGTTCTACGTATACAATTCTTTCTCTCTCTCTCTCTCTCTCTCTCTCTATATATATATATATATATATATATATATATATATATATATATATTTATATATACATATATATATTATATATATGTATATATATTTATATATATACACATAATCGTAGTTAAGGTCAGATCTGTATATAACTCTGTGTATATATATGTATATATATACATATTAACTATATCATCAGTATATGTATTTTATGTATATCAGTATTTATGAGACAAATACGTAACATGTCATTAACCAAGTCAAGTTTGTGGAGCTTGAACAAAAGATATGGTGGAAAATATAATTGTTAAACGTTAACTGTATGTGTGAGCGACAATTAGAGCACTTGGCAATGTTGTGTACGTTCTGAATACTGATTTGATGATTACATCTTAAACTTCATGTAAGTTTCAAAATGGTATATCCTTTACCTCTCATTGTATTTGCTTCGCATTTCATACAATGAGTAAAATTAAAAACCCAGTAACGGATCTAAAGTTTTATTAAGATTTGAAGAGACTATATTAGGGTATAGAGATGATCAATTTGATTCAAATTTTTTGTAAATTCAATATTTTTTGTGGTGCAGCATGTGATTAAAAGTGTGAAAATTGTAAAAATACTGCTTTCCAATACGGCGGGTATCGTGGATGGGGTCGTGTGTACGTACAGGTCGTGTCGCCAGCACCCCCTCGTTGTACAGTGAGTCTGCAGCTCGGTGGGCACCGATGTCGCCATCTGTCTTCAAACTCCGTGGTTGTGTATTGTTCTGGGCCAGGCTCCTCACGGACTCCACAATAAGTTGCTACTCATTATCTGGAAAGATGGTTTGTACATTAAAAACAAAATCAATATTATTTTATTATTATTATTAATATAGAAACAAAATGATTATTATTTTATTATTATTATCAATATTATTATAAAATAATAATAATAATAATAATAATTATTATTATTATTATTACCTCCGCCAAGCCTAGCGGCAGGGGTTATGTTTTTGGGCGCGTATGTTTTTCTAACTATTTATCTATTTGTCTTTAAGCACGATAACACAAAAAGTCCTCGACGGAGTTTGATGAAATTTACAGGATAGCTCAGCAATAATACTTGGAACAAATTATTAAATTTTGGGGGCGATCCATGTGTAAATAACCCCGGAATGAGCTCTTTTGTGTTATGGGGGGGGTCTATTACATATATCTTCACTGGGACGTAGCAGGTGACAATATGGCCATATTTGGAGTGAGGCGTGACGTCATAGAGGACTATGACGTCATTCCACGTGTACGTGCCGTCTCACTGAAAGGAGTCAGTAAATCAACGTACAACAGGAGGGCCATTATTGTTTTTCGTTATTTTCATAGTCCTGGGCCCTGTTGTAATAAGAAAGTAAATGACTTAAGCTCCCCAAAACCCCCTCCCTCACGGGAGATGGGCCCAAAAACCCGACTTTGGCAAGTTTCTTCAGCAGAAACGTGTAAGATTCCTTATATACGGAATATGGAATGTGTGTTGAGAGATTTCATATATAAACCTGCACGGCGGCAAGCATTTTTACTATACTCCATTCCACCATCCCTGTCCACCTGATTTTTCTTGATGTTTTTTATACAATGCACTAAAGCTCAACTTTATTTACCCCAGAGGCAAATCAAACAAATGTCGCGATTATCAAACAGCAAATTAATACTGTCCCGTGTATGAATTCCACATGATTAATTCAGAAAGAAAATGACTGAACAGATGTACGGTCATGCAACACTTAGTGAGGACGTCAGGTGATGGACTAAAATTACATCCACTTGAAGATTCGTATTGATGACGTCACAGTCGTATTTGTACGTTTATTACGTCATATATACTTCCCTCCTACATTACATGGATCAACAGATATGGACACTTGAACTGACGCCTTCATTTTTGCACCTCTTTTCCGATAGGTCAACACCGTCCCGGCGTGGCAAAGTGAATATATTTATTTAATGCCCATTTAAATCATCACAAATCGACTCATTACTTCCTTTGATAAAAGCTATTATTTAGTGGCAAATAAAATATAATTGAAAGCAATATCGTGAAAAATTAGGTGGACAGGGGTGCTGGAACAGAGTATGTGTTGCCCCTGGAAACCATCCGGAAACTTAAAAATTCGCAACATGTAGCGATCGTTTTGTCGGATACGCATTCCGCATGCCGGATCCGCGCATGAGGAATCTCACCTTCTTCATTTGTCAATACGTGTACCGATTTTATACACATCCCGCATTCCGTACATAGGAAATCTTACCTTTTAGTCTGCAAATATATATTTCGACTTTACCTGTTTATTACCTCCGCTAAGCGGCAGTGGTTATGTTTTTTTCGGGCGTTGGTTTGTTTGTTTGTTTGTTAGCAACATTAGTCAAAAAGCTATTGACGGATTTGATGAAATCTTCAGGATAGCTCGGCAATGATCAAAGGAAAAATTTATTAAATTTTGAAACGGATAACATTCTTGTTCCTGAATTATTTTAAAGGAAAAATGCTGCTTTTCTCACAGTTCCATATTAGGGTAATGAGCTGACTTGGCGGAGGTCTGCGCTCTCTGGGTGTTTTCTAGTTATTATTATTATTATTATTATTATTATTATTATTACCCCCCCCCCCCCCCAAAAAAAAAAATAATCCTTGCTGCACACAATTGTTTCCATTTTTAAATGTGGATAAATATTGGAGACTTTTTTCAACATATGTCCAGTATTTTAATTATACTACACTAACTTTTTACTCAATAAAAAGTAATATTAAAAGTTATTCCATGTTGCTGTGTGTTTTGTGTGTGTCTGTGCCGGGCAGAAACTGTGAAGGATATGTTATTATTACAGAAAAAGAGTTATCAGGTTTAACTGACACGTACCTATTGGGACATCAGTAGGATGGTTCCTGGAACAGTCATTCGGGTGGTCAGGTCACTTGTTCTCCCAAATGCTTGCAGGCTGGCACTTATTCTTGTTGGTGAGACATTATCTCTTTTTTACTCGTGGTCTGCTCACGTACAACGTGAGTCACTTGGGTGCCAGCCTGGAATGGGGACCGTCCAACAGCTGGACATTGGCTCCATGTATTCCTCGCTTGGCCGGTAAACCGTTCTGCTGCACGTCCTGATAATTATGTAGATTCCTTGTCGCATCAGTTGTGTGTCGCATATCGGGCATTGTTTACACGCAGTCAAGAGGACCACAACTATTTATGGAATCAGTCTGTGGTCTAGCTCATACACAGTGGCCTCTTCAACCCCTTAAAAGATTTTGCCAACAGCATTTATATTTGCTATTTATTAATCATGTGAACATTTCAGTCAAACATAGAGGTCGTGTCTTCCAGCACAGGGTCTCATCTGATTGGACCAAAATATAGTGCTCCCCTCTGGTGTAGCGCTACAGGATATGAGGTCAAAACAAACAGCGCTTACGATACAGGTAGTAGGCCTATAGGTAAAGCGCTTTTTGATCTACAAAAATACATATATTCTTAAATCGCATGCACACTTTAAAAAAGTTATCTCACTTGAAATGAAATGTACATCTCCAGAGTATTCACCATACTGTAGCCTAATATTCAAAATATTCGAAAAAATGGTGTGTATTTATATGTTGGTTTTAATTTATTTATCTTTTAAGGTATATTCACATGCATTTTTCAATCTTCTGAAGGATTATTATAATATAATATTTTTGCCATAACATGGCAATTACTTTGATTATTAATCATGATTTGTCATGTGTTTCATAATAAACAGTTAATAATAACTCTTATGCTTATTAAACGTATTTCTAAGCCGCCTAACGTGAGGGTAGGCAGACTAGAATACACGGAGGTAAATTGAGCGAAAGCGGAGAACGCCAAGAATCCGGTTCTCGGTTCTCTTGCACTAACTTCCACGACGTTATGGTACACACGTTTATAGTAAACACGGTTGCTCGCTGCCGGCTGGCAGCGGTCGATATAGGTCATGACGTCCTGATTTTGCGGAAACGGGCACACGGACTTTGATCGCATCGGTTCTCGTGACAATACATACTGAACTCGCATCTTAACTTCAGAACGTTACCATGGAATAAGGTAAGTAAGTCCTGAATATGTATATTTTGAGCAGACATTCATGCACACATGTACATCTAAGTATGTTTATTTACCCATATCATCAATATGATATTGAGGACAGGCAAGCAATCAGGGGCTTCAATGATCGAGTCTTAACTTCCTATATTTATATTGTTATATTTACCTGTAACCAGAATGCCCCTGTTTAATTTTTGTATACACACATAAACATACATATATACATATATGCGTGTATGTCTAGTAAATGTGTTGTTTTATAAAGTGGATAATATTCCGGTAAGAGCTATATATTTCTACTGAAAGAGATCTGAAATCTTTCTTTATGTGGCCTTCCATTTTCTTTTTAATTTTCAAGAAGTACAAATAGTGTTCATATTATCTAATTTTTTTGGGAAGTCTGACTCTCCCCCCCCCCCCCCTCTCTCTCTCTCTCTCTCTCTATATATATATATATATATATATATATATATAAATATTATTATTATTATTATTATTATTATTATTATTATTTTCAGTATCATGGCTGCAAAACAGAGTCATAATCTTCTCCTTGACTGTATTATTTGTGGGGAGAGAAGAGCGAAAAAAGTCCCCTTGTTCTTGCTTGCAAACACGGCTTCTGTCAAAACTGTTTGCTTGAAACAACATCCCTTATCTTTGAGGGACATGTACAGTGCCCAGTCTGTTGGCAAAGGACTCCGCTAACTCAGAATGGTATCAAAGGCCTTCCCGTTGACGGCAACGCTCTTGAAGCAGAAAAAGCAAACCAGATCTCGAAAAAAGCACAGTCCTGTGATCCATGTTTATACAGAGGCAAGGAAAAAGAAGCATACGCTCAATGCTTAGAGTGTGATTTCAAACTTTGCAACGAATGTGTGACAGAACATAAGCAAAAAGAGAAGTTAGCTGGCCATGTCATTGTGGAAGATCTTTGTAAAATCCACTTCCGTAATTTTACTCATGCTTGTCTGACTTGTTTTTCGGGTTTGTGTTACGGATGTGTTATATCTGAGTTTCATGATAACCATGATGTATGCGAAATCATGGAAGCCAAGGAGAGAGCTTCATCTTTAATGAACGAGAGACAGATGCTACTCAAAGGAGAAATTCATGACATTGACAAAATCATCAATCTGACCCTGGATGAGTCTAACAAGAAACTGATTGAGCGGAGAAAGCAGGCAGAAGAAAAATTGAATGTTTATAAGACTAAAATGCTAGAAGCCATCATGGCCGCCCTTGATAAAAGAGACCAAAGTTTTCACAAATCAACAATGCAAGCTTTGGAAAAACAGAACCAGGCTTCCTCACAAGCATCAAATTGTTTAAACGAGATGCAGATAAATGAAGAAGAAGGACATAGGAAACTGGATAACCTTGACAAAATTGCGAAGACTAGTACTAATATGTTTTTAGCAGTCAATGGCATCAGAAGCACCAAGAAGGTGGATGTCAGAGGTCTAGAATTAGCAGAGGATACCTATCAGTGCACGGAACAGACCGCCGAAGCTGTCTTTGAACTGAAAGTTAAATTGGGCAGTGTGATTCATTACCTCACAGCAGAACGACCCAAACAAGTATTATCTATTGGAAAAGAATCTAGTGGGGGCAGTGCATTTTCAATGTTATTGTCGGTGTACGCTTTGACGTGCGGCTCAGCTCTACTTGCGGATAGTGAGACTAGCTATGTAGTCAAGGTAAGTGCCAAAGGAGAGGAGATTTGTAAGTATAGGACTGAGTATGGAAAAAAGGTCCGTGGGATATACAGTCGTAATGGCAAAATATACGTAGGGTCTTGCCAGACTAACATCGTTTCTGTTGTTTCTTGAGCAAATCAACGGTCCATTAGGCTCAAACAAGGTGTAACTCATATATCTGGAATGGTTGTAGAGGAAGATCACCTGGTCATAGTCGACATAAGAAAAAGCCTGCGGAAATATTCCTTTACTGGGGAATTGCTCAGTGAATTGGCTACTGGTTGTTTTTATTCAATTACCCCTGCTGAATATCCCGATCTTGGCAAAGTGTACGTCATTCCTGACCATGGTAAAAGTTGCGTTCACATGTACAGACCAGATGGCAGTCTCATAAGATCATTCGGTAAAAGTGGAACAAATGACGGAGAATTTCGTTCAGTTCGAGATTCAGCGGTATTGCCAAACGGAAACATTTTAGTTACTGATTATCAACTCTGTCGTATTTCTGAGTTCAAATTCGATGGAACTTTCGTTCGTCACCTTCTTACAAAAGAGGACGGTTTAAATAAACCCGTTGGTTTGAGTGTTGCATACCCATATATATGGGTCGCCTGCTATGACCAGGCTATTATGTATCAATGGACAAGTCTTTGGTAAAACAAATCACTTAACATATCATTCTTACCTCCCTCTGGGTCTATCACGAGCAAATAAAACTGGGAAAATGAAACTTACTGTAAAAAGATACTTTATATCGATTATATAATGAAAGAATGCTTAAAACTCTTGATTAGTCTGGTCACGAAGCAAAAACTTCAAAAGAGTAAGCAAATTCTTGCTCTAGTGTAGGAGAACAGGTCACTATTTAATTACTGATCAGATACTTATACTTGTATCAAAACTTGGTTTCCAAAGCTATTACAAAAGAAATTTGTGATTTAAGATTATAACAAACGTCAGTAGAGTCACTATTGGGGACTGTATGTGCATGGTCTTCTTTAATGACTATATACGCAGGGAATAAAAAGCCAGAGTTGTTTGCGTCTTAATGAAACTATTATGAAGAAAATCAGCTGACACAGGATAAATTGCAAAATAGGTTTCATTATGAAAGGAAACGGATAAGACCTTGTGTATTTTGTGTAATATAAAAGATGACGTTACTACAAAAGACGTAGTATATATTTTCATTCATAGCCCTAGGAGCCTCAGCCACTAAACCAAAACGAATACAGCTTATGGACATAAAACATTTCTTGAGAGGAGATATAAACTTCTTCATTAATTACATACAAGACTATGTTCTATATATTGAAATATAATCTTTTATATATGATATATATATAGTAGAAAAAAAAAATTGGCGACATGACTGTGTATAGAATATAACGCAATTTAATGCAACAAATAATCCAATATTGTCTGACACAGATATTGAGGATTATGCAAATCAGCCGTATAATCCGCTGGAGCAAGTAGAAAGTAAATTTAGATAAAATGTGAAACAAATGAATTCTTTGCCAAGGTGTTATCCTTATATATACATATACACACATACATACACACATATACACAGATATACATTCACATATATATACAAATACAGATTTATACAAACACATATTTATATATATATACATACAAATACACATAAATATATCTATATACACACACACACAAACACACACACACACACACACACATATATATATATATATATATATATATATACACACATACACATACACACACACATATATATGTATGTATATATATATATATGTATATATATATATATATATATATATACATACACGTACATGTGAAACGAAGTAATTACCTCGTGTTTCACTATATATACATATACACATATACACACATACACACACATATATAAATACATACATATACACATATATTCATACACATACACACATATATACATACATATACATATATATATATATACATACACATGCACATATATATATACACACATATATAAATATTATATATACATACATACACATAAACATATACATACACACAAACATATCCATATGTGTTAGTTTAGTAGGGGCCCAGAATACCACACATGAAATAGTCCCCTATGGTAGCATTTACCAGTCAGGATAACCCTAAACACAAATGTATTGGCTGATAGTGGGGTGTCATTTCAGACGGATGCAAAAGTTCACTTTTTGTTATCGAATTAGAGGTTAGCTTCTGACTGACAACTTAAATCTCAGTGGACAATTATCCGCCCGCTAGGGGGAGTATGTGGTCTTGATGAACTTGTATTCTCCCTGATGACTATTTAAATATCATATTTTTGTTTTTATTTCAAATCATGTGACTTGATGGTCCAAGTAGTTTTAGTCATTTTGTTAATGTTTCAATTTGTTATCTGTTGAATTGTCAATTAAGTTATTTTTCTTATTGAAATAAAACTCACTAAATAAAATATTGAGATAAAACTCACAAATGTGTGTATTTTGTGTATCATTTCAACCGTAGCTATGAAAGCTGACAAGCTTTGCTATGCATAAAACTTGTGTACTCAATCAATTAAGAATGATCAAATTTTCATTTATATTTCATTAACTATAAGTTAAAATATATTTAATAGAATTTAGTCTTTAGTCATCTGACGGTATGTTTGAACTGTTTGACAAATATTAATTACTTTTACATTTTGTTTAGTAGTATCCTATTATATAAATCTTAGGATCATTGACAAAAATGCCAATAGTAAATGATGTTTAAGTAAAACCCAAGACCAATGTGTCATATGTAATATGTTTATTGTATAAACATCACTCATATAATGTCATACCGGTATATGTTTATTTTATAAACATCACTTATATAATCTCATATATATGTTTATTTTATAAACATCACTAATATAATGTCATATGAATGCTGTTGTATTGATGTGTACTGGCGTAAACAGACTCATGCAAGAAATGGTAACCATTTGTTTACATGTGATGTCACAGCTATAGACAGGGAGTGTTTAGTACGTTTATGTTTACCATTGAGGATCTAGAGTGAGATTATGAAGAACCAGTTACTTTATAAAGCTTATAGTTACTGCTAGATGACAGATTATATTATAACGTAATACAGAAAATATATAAAAATCAAGGTCACCTTGATCCAGCTTTGTTATCGTCCGTGGGATAGCAGAGGGCTTCTAGAAAGAAGTCACAATTTTGGTTCATTGGTCAATAAGTTACACTCTTTAAAGGTCACATGTCATGAAGCGTTCGATTGCCATGTTGACGCGCTAAGCTTGGGGAATTTTTATCACGTAGTATCTGAGTTTTGTTCCGAAGGGTAGGGAATGAGATCGTGTTTTAGTTTATTCCAGAGGCTCCTTGTAGCCGATTTGTGGGAACTAATGTAGTTGTCCACCGGGTAATTGTGCATTTTATGTGGTTTTTTTTATAAAAGGCTCATATTGCCAATTTGTAATGCATTAGTTCCAACAGTTTAATCTATATTAAGAAGTAATGTTTACTTATATAAGAATAAGGCATACTGAGTTTAATAACTAATATATTTGATATATAATGACAACATATGCTCAAATATAGCTCGTTTTCTTGGCGACGTCGTGGACGTCATGGCGAAAGATGAAAATCTGAGCCAATAAATTCAACTTAGAAGACACAATGACTCTCAAAGAACACCACCTTTCATTATATCACCCTTATTTTTCTAAAAGTATACATCTCCTCTATATTACGGATTATTACTTTTGTTTATAATTTGCATTAAAGATCGTAAAATAGGCCACTAAACCCCCTAAAATGCACAATTACCGCCCACCGTTACCCTAGACGAGGGTGAATTCTTCGAAGTAGTGTCAACCATATATTATATATAGTATGGTTGTTTCACCCAAGGCGGGGTTAGATCGTCTGCGATTTGTATAGCCCAGACAGGAGACTTATAATATTGTCGTATTTGGATACAGAGGACACTGGAGTGTAGTATTACCGTTGGATTATACGTAGTCATCAGGCGAAGCTGGATATACTATTAATAATTGTGGACACTCTATTTTACAACCGGATACGCATATAGATCCATATCCATTGTCGTTTGGTACTGACAGGACGCCAAACCGTGAGTCTAACATAATATGCCGTGTAACAATTGCTGATTCAGAATAAATTTATGTGTTCCTTACAACACAAGTCTTTTCTCTTCAATGAACTATTGAAATGAATCCGGAGCATATGTCTGAGTTTGTGACAATCGTCACTATCTTTTTTTCTTTTCTTATTTCATAATTTAGTTATTTCATACCACGATTGATTACACTGTGCCATGTATACTGGTAATTGTTATGTTTTAGCATGCTTATCAGATTTTGTTTATTCTGAATTTGAAATGGAATATTTCAATTCTTCTAGTCTTTTATTTCAGTTATAAATGTGTAATATTTTACTTCAGTTCTGCTACGTTATTTATAAGTTAAAGGGTTCCATACATCCCCAGTGGGTTTATTTACATGTTATTAACAGTCACATAGTTGAGCTACTGATACTTTGACAAAAATGTGATAATCAGAGTCTCCTCTATGTCTATGTAGTCCATAAAAGTGCGAAGTCAATACTAAATGCATCAGTTTTATGCATTTAGAAGAAAAAGAATAAAGGATATCACATTTCCGTCGGTTAGCATTATGTCGTTGGGAAGGTGTACTTTGTTTCTGCACATAAAGAACTGTACTTGTACAACCTGAATGGACAGTTGATCAGGGCCATAGACACGGCGGGGACAGGGAAATATGTAGTAGAATTTAGTCATATTTCTGGCTGCACGATGCTACCTAATAGTCACATTCTCATCACCGACACAAATATGCACAGTGTGACAGAAGTAACATTTCCAGGAGAGTTTATCCGGCATTTGTTCACACAAAAAAGATGGTCTCAATCAACCAACAGGTGTAGTTTTTAACTATCCTTACCTTTGGGTTGTATGGAAGCGGTTCTGTTATTATCCCCTCTCAACGAAGTTGCGAAAGGGATATAGTAACGCCTCCGTTCGTGCGTCCGTCTGTCCCTCCGTCCGTCTGTCCCTCCGTCCCTCTGTCCGTCCGGAATTGGCCTGTGGATAGATTATAAGCCAAACCGTTTGACCAAAACCTTTTCATCTTGCACATATGGTTCACCTACCCACCCGTGGATGAAGAACCCTTTCGATTTTAAGGTCACGGGGTCAAAAATTACGGCCACAAGGCCCGTTTCTTGAAAAAGCTTGTGGACCCATTTAAAGCCAAACCGTTAAACCAAAACCTTTCTTCTTGCAAATATTGCTTACCCACCCATGGAAGTAGAACCCTATCGGTTTTGAGGTCACGGGGTCAAAGGTCACGGCCACAGGGCTCACTTCTTGAAAAAGCATGTGGACCCATTTTAAGTCAAACCGTTTGACCAAAACCTTTCATCTTGTTCATATGGTTCACCCATCAATGGATGAAGAACCGTTTCGATTTTAAGGTCACGGGGTCAAAGGTTACGGCCACAAGGCCCACTTCTTGAAAAAGCTTGTGAACCCATTTAAAGCCAAACCGTTTGACCAAAACCTTTCATCTTGCTAATATGGCTCACCCGCCCATGGAAGTAGAACCCTATTCAGTTTGAAGTCACAGGAGCAAAGGTCAAGGCCAGAGAGCTGCCCTCCTCATTTTCACACTGTGTAATACACCAATTCTAATTATGCCCCGTGCGAGGGGATGCTCCGCTTTGCGATGCCCTTGTTTAAATACGCTTAGGCTTAACCGCGAAATTCTTTATTTTTCAACTTCATTTCTTGCATCTGGGTATTGCTGTTTCAGCTAATATATCGTATTTATTTAGATACCCACTGAAAGAAATATACAGTATACAAACTCTCTAAAAAATGGGTTCTGGCCGAAACCCTTAAATATGTTTCAGAGTGGACTGAGTGGAAACCTTTAAAACTTCCATCTGGAACTTTAATGCCTGGTTCTTTCTCGCTTCCAGTAACTTTTTCATTGGAACCCGTAAGATTCCACAAAGAACCTCTACAAATGTTTCTTGAAGAACCTCTGAAGGTTCTTAGGAGTGGACTAAGTCATGCGAGGATCCAGGATTTTTTGCAGGGATGGGTCAACGGGTGTCATGCATAAAAATTAAAAAAAAATGTCGTTGGTTAAGAGGAGGGGGGGGGGGGGTCTGACCCCAAAACCCCCCGCCATGCATTAACATTGTCTTAAAAAAGGTCGTTGGTTAAGAGCAGGGGGGTGGGGGTCTGGAGCCCCCCCCCCCCCCCCCTGGATCCGCGCCTGTAAGTGGACAACGTTTACTGATGTACTTGGAACCCCTGCATTACGGCGCTTAATGTTTCATTCAGACAGAGGTTTCATTTAAATGGTGTATATGAAACAGTGAGGATCAAATCCATTCAAGAATTGTATGTGTTCCTTTTGTTTCAGTACAAGTTAAAAGTTATATAACATGGCGTGATGCCAGATCGTATGATATGGAGTATGAATAAATTTGTATAATATTACAACACAGTATTTATTCGTGCGAAACAAAAAGTAGTATTAAAATTGTAGTATTAAAACATGTATAAACCTATTTATTTTACATGGATAGTACAAAATGTTATTATAACTAGTCAAGGCACTCTCCATGGCTCCGGTGATGGCGTTCGGTAGTCTGTCGGAGTGGAGTAACCCGGAGAAAACCACCGACCTTTGACGGGCTACTGTTCAACCCACACCTGGGAACGAGAGAGAGATGAGCTTTTTACCCCTCGACTCTCCAGGGGTCGTCATAGTTTTTAGAAACACGAGAACACTTCTAGACAGTTTTTTTTTATCAGCTCAGCTGACCATATGTCATCTGAGCTATAGTGATCACCCTTTGTCCGCATTCCGTCCGGCCGTCTGTATGGCCGTTTACCAGTTACCTAAAAACTTCTAACTTGACATCAAATAGCTCCTTGCATAACCTAAATGTAGGTCACTGTGACCAATATTTTGCAAGTAACGTGCGTTTTTATGCGGTTTAGCACTTTGGAGATCAGTCTTGTGTTATCATTCTAAGCTGCAAAACAAAAATCTCAACCCTAAATCAAAACATTGTGCATCAACTGCACATATAACATAATTACCATGCAAAAAAATAAAGAAAATCAGCCTAGCCCGTTCTTGAGAACTGTTGCTATCTTATTGATCATGGAGAGCCCTTTAAGCCGTGGAAGACTAGTGGCACCATCTAAATTTTCCTTATCTTTACCCATTTCTTTATGGAATTTGGTGTACTCTGAAATTACGGATGGCCAGCTTATTAACATGGCACAAATCATAACCGCTTGACCTAGAAACTACATCAAAGTAGTTCCTTTATAAGTCTCAATGCATACCAAATATTAGGTCACTGTGACCTATATTGTGCGAGTTATGCCTGTTTTTATGTGTTTTAGCACTCTTAAAATTTAAATATTACATAATGTTTAAGTCAGCTGAGCGTCATGACCCCATTGGTCACCTGTGTCTCTATCTGAAAACATTCCATTTTTGTTACATATTTCATGTTTGATCAGTTTGTATTCAGCACCAAAAAAAGGATACATGTGAAATAAAAAAATCCAAATTGCTCAGCTTGGTACAAACAGTGCATCCCAATGTACACAAATTTACACAAAGAAATGCATCTTTTTAGATAGATCGTCTATTGTTTTATTCAGGCTTTGAACTTTGAATAAATTCCGCCAGTAGCTATAATTATATTCAATTATTTTATATTCAATAATTATTATGTCACAAGTCTTCTTCTTCCAAAACGGGAGACGGGCTGGTCGTTATCCACACAAACACACCGGGTAGGAGTTTCTGCATTATCACCGATTCCACATCTTTGTTCCTCTGAAAACGTAGAGGCGATATGACTCGAAAAATCCATCTGTAAATCACGAAAAAAGAAATCAACACCCACCCTCACACATGAGAGAGAGAGAGAGAGAGAGAGAGAGAGAGAGAGAGACTCCAAAAACATATCAGCTTGAATTATTCACTTTAATGACATGAGCTGCTATATTCACACAGATGTTATACTGGTCGTTGAAACAAAAACAAAACATTAAGCACTTGGCCTGTGCCTGTTGGATTATTAGCAGACTGTTGGTCACTATACACGTCTTTACTGCATGCGTTGTTTGCACTGATAAAAGAATGAATACCCGGGTTAATTCATGTACACTGGAGCAAGTCAAACAGAATGTCCTTTAATAAGCTATGCCAGGTAGATCAGAGGCCCTCCCCTGGTGCTCATGCAAGTCCAGGGTTACCGTTTTTCCTCACTGACCAAGCGGCAGCCTGCCACCCAAACGTCGATTTTAATTAAACGAAGACATCCAGGTGGCAGTACAAGCTATATGATTCGAATCAACTCTAGTATAAGTATAGAATGAAATAAATGTTTGTTGATGCTCTAATAGAAACTGACCAGTTTGTAATGTCTGACTTTATGAGTCTGGCGATATGGCAGGCCGTATGTCCTGATTCAGACTAACAAACTGCTTTGCCGACGGGTGGCGCTGTGGTAGCCCCCTTTGAAAAAAAAAATTAAGATATCTTTGGATTTATGGAGAAATAAGGAAAATCCTTAGGACACGCCTTGCATCATGACCGACAGTTCAAGACCAAAACGATCACATCCAAACCATGGCCAAGGAGGAGGGGGGTTGGTATTGTGACATCCGTCGATTATAACATAGATTATTTTTAGAAATGCTCGGATCACTGCTGCAGAGCAAACATCAACTGTACCCCCCGTATTAGAGCCCGGCGCCGCCGCCATTTGAAAGCCGAACCGAGCTTAGTTTATCATGAGGCACCGCCGATATTTCATTAAGTTGAAGTGCTTGAGAAAAAAAATAATACAAAAAGAAAAATCTTTTACAATTAAAAATGTCCGAAACATAGACAGACCTAGTCTATACAATGTTAGCTTTGTTGATTTTGATCCAGACTGGCAAAGTTGAAGTTCCCCGCATTACAAATTGTTTTCATAATGTGAAGACCTCCCCGCTTTCTCATTATGTAGAGCTATGGCATTATTATATTGTCGCTGAAAGGAAACGTTGTGAATGTAAACCATAAAAGTATTGGCTTGTGACAAACTATAGGCCTACTCGATATTTAATCCCAAAATAATTAAATGCAAAATGGATGCAATATGTCACACGTTGTATAGATTCTTAATTGTTTAGATTAAACGTATACTTTGTAACATCGTCAAATGAATAGGCTATCAGGTCAGTTTAAGCCTGAAGACATTTTGCAAATCGAGAAGAGCTTTTATAAAAATAGGCCGGAAAACGTGGATATCACCGCACACAGGCTGTTTGATTTGTTTATGTCAACGTGTTTATAATATGAGGGGGGCCGCAAAATGAATCAAAACAAATTCAACAAGGTCATCTGACAGCAAGTCAGATGAGCCAGAGCTTTGCAAAT
The DNA here is from genome assembly GCA_026874595.1 of Sipunculus nudus. NCBI lineage: Eukaryota > Metazoa > Annelida > Sipuncula > Golfingiida > Sipunculidae > Sipunculus > Sipunculus nudus. Next base: position 59,930,421 of record CM049314.1, on the reverse strand, counting down.
GTTGTTTTACAATAAGCGACCTTTCTACCTCCGCATATGTGCAACCTATCACCTTAGGTTACATGTTTTCCCGTTTTCAACATTGCTGTGTTTACAAATATTTTGTTGGTAAACAAGTTCATACATTCTTCACGGAGGCGTTATAAGAACTTTTCATTACTAGAATTAATGACTGTTTTTCTTTAACTGTGTGTAATTGTTTTAACATAAGTGGATCTATTACTTACATATCATTTCATATGGAGTGCAAGTTTTGCCCTAATCTGTCATTTATTCACTGATTGATATTTCAATATTTTAGCTCAGACTGATGTCAATAAAAAAGGACAAACACTTATTTGTACATGTGCCCCCCCCCCTGTTGTTTGTGAGGCCCAACAGTCTCCATCTCCGGACTGGGTTTATATAGTCTTTACTTTATTATTGTCATCTGGATAATGTGTATCGGAAAAGGTCATATGTAAAAAATATAATTACGAAATATGAAGGTGTCTGAATTGTGATAGTGACATCGTTCAAATCTTGAACAGTTGATAAGTAGAGAAGGTACATAAATAATCGATTAAAATCGATCGCCCGTTACTTTTGTCTGACTATGATCAAAAATGGTCTTCCAACGGAATCCTAGCACTAGTTATAATTAAGCAAAATCAAAGCGTCCTCAGACAGTAGGATGAAGGTGGATGCAGCAAATCTTTCTTTCCCTCCACACATAACGCCTCGGAAATGCCCTTTTTTTTTTTTTTTTTTTTTACTTGATCTGTTTGGAACAATGTAAAGTGTGTCCTAAACTCATAAATGGCAAAAGGGGGTAATTTCCTGTACCACCACCCCCCTTAATCCTTAAAGGGCCCAATCCCCCATCTGACCATCAGAAACTAAAGGTAATCCCTTGGAGCATTTATAAAAATAGTATAGAAAACGTGGATATCACCGCAAACAGGCTGCTTGTTTTGGTTATATCAACGTGTTTATAATATGCGGGGGCCCGTCAAAATAAAAAAATTCAACAAGGGCATCTGATGGCAAGTCAAATAAACCAGAGCTTTGCAAATGACTTTTCACTTCGGCATATATGCAACCTACCACGTTTTTTTCCCGTTTGTCATCATTCCTGTGTTTGCAAACATGTTGTTGAAAAACAAGTTCATACAACATTCACCGAGGCTTTATGAAAACTTTTCATAACCAGAATTACCCTTAGATAATTAATTTATAAACAGAGGAAGCCAGAAATTACAAATTCTTTTTCAAAAGGCAGATGAATGGGTAACTTTAACATTTTTTCACTTTTATTTCTCGAGAGGGCTATTGCAGCGCCATCTGTCAGGAACTCCCTGAACTACGCAAGATAGTTTATACATGTATAAATCAGAAGACCTGACTTTGTGGGGGTGTCAGGTTGGCTTGCTTGCATCATAAATTTGCTTCAGTACTAGAAAGTGTCTAAATCACGAAAAATAGTTTAAATCTTTAAAATGTCACCTTTGCTCAACACACGTTTCTGATAATTGTATTGTTTACACAGCTTTTTGCGGAGTGGTGATTGTTTTAAGTGTGCCAGCCATTATGCTTTGAGTCAACTTGGAGTTCATCACATTTGCATTTGACTTATTTGAAACCTGTGCATTTATATTTAAAAGCTTTGAACCCAAGTCTGGAATGAAAATTGTACAATATGTACATTCAGGGACTGATCCTGGATTTTTTTTAAATGAGGACCCAACTCATTAGTTATCTGACGGTGGTACCTCTCGAAATTATGGCCCAGATCAGGAAACACGCGTACTTTTTTTTTTTGTCTTGCACTGTCGGGAACCATGGCGACTTTGTCTTGAGGGAAACATTTCTCATGTTTTTTTTTTCATAAAACCTTAAAATTGTTTTCCATCAAGGGTACCTACATGGCTCACTGCGCAGAATCGGACTCACGAGAGTACAACTCTGCTAGGCTTATTTAATGTTCGGCCCACAATTCACCAAAACTTCTACATACACGTATGGAGTTCGTTCAGAAAACGAACGAACGAAAAAGTGGGAACGGTAGTCGAGCCGATCACGTTGAATTCATTGAGCCGGGGCTCGAGCCGATCAAGTTGAATCCAGCAAGCCGGGGCACGAGCCGATCACGTTGAATCCATTGAGCCGGAGCTGGAGCCGTTCACGTTGAATCCATTGAGCCGGGGCTCGAGCCGATCACGTTGAATCCATTGAGCCGGGACTGGGGCCGTTCACGTTGAATCCATTGAGCCCTGGCTGGAGCCGATCACGTTAAATCCAGCAAGCCGGGGCTCGAGCCGATCACGTTGAATCCAGCAAGCCCGGGCCCTCATCGGCTCTCTCACGAATGACAAAGGTTCAGAGAAGTTGCTTCCAAAGTTTTAGGCTTCCAAATATCGTGAAAAATAAGGGAAAATAAGGGAAATATAGGCAAAGTCTTTATGTCCTGTTGATGCCAAACAAAGCCAAGAGTAAAGGGGTCCAAAACGGATTCCCGTGTCAGGTCCAGAACACCCAGCACCGGGTCGGGATCAAGTCGAGAAGTCGGACGAGCCAGCAGAGCAACAGCAACCACACCCACTCCGTGATGAGGGCCTGAACACCCCAGTCACCAGCATACAGACAGTTTGACAATTGTCAAAAACTTTTATTTTTTAATGAAGCCAGTGAGATATTTGATTTCTTAATTTTTGCAACAAAGTTCGTTCAAATACGTCGGATAGGAGTTGATTCAAGGTAAATTACATAGCATGCGTGTTTTTGTGGTCGGGCTTCATGAAATAAGTAAACAGAAGACGTTTCCTTGAAATGTTACCGGTTTTCTTTTTAAAGTCTGACATTTTAGACAAGTAATACCGGTGTCCCACAGTGCTCAACTGGAAGAAGTTCGTTTTGAGCCGAAAGACCTGCCGAAAAGGGGGGGGGGGGGGGGGGCGGCTGGCTATTGCATCGCCATCTACCAGGAACTACGCGAACTAACGAGAACCGGTATTACGTCAGTGATAACAATAGCTACTTTAAGATCCAAATGGATAGCTTCGCAATGATCCTTATCAACATGTCTGTGATCCACCAGTGTTACGTTTCATGAACATGGTTTATAGATGATCTGTAGAAAAAATACGCTTCCAAAGATCAAGGATTTGGCCTTAATCGCTCTCGGCCCGGAAAAAATGGACCTCAATCACATATATATGGAATCCATGCAAATAAAAAATAGATTATGTTGTACAAGATGAACCCTTTGATTTTAATGGTTTGCTTCTTGATTCCCTGACCCGCCACAAAGGTTAATAAAAAATCAGTCAATAAACTTCTGAACAGAACTGCTTAAAGACAAACCATCCAACCATGGGGATTTTTTTTCAAAATCAAATACCTGCAGCTAGGTGGAGATAAAATAATAATAATAATAAGAAGAAGAAGAATGTATTATTATTATTAGCACCCACAATATTAAGCAGAACAGGGTTATACCGCGCAGACCGTATATTGAGGCTGAGTCTTGACACACCTATCCTTATAACAAAATGGGAGGCCACAGTCCTATATACCCTGTGCATAAATAACAGGGTCGATCATATATAATAGCGGCACTTGCTCACTTAGCCGTGATCGTATAGTAGTTAGTACGTCTCGTTTTGGCCGTGACAACCCAGGTTCGAATCCTGGTCACGGCAGAGCGCTGTGGATGCTCTCGCACGGCAGGCGGGTTGTGTTTTTCACGTAAAAAATCAAACAAATATGAAGCCACATTTGGCATGTTGAAAATAAGACTGAAAAAAATATTAGAAATAAAAAATAATATATTTACCCGAGATTCTACTAAAGTAGCCCTGTAATGTTATTTAAAATGTACATTTATCTTTATAATTATTATTATTCCTATAATAGGCCTAAATTAATCCTTATGCATAATTATTACAACTTTCTTCATAATCTAAATCCTAGAAAAAAAAGTTAATATTAATATATAAATACTGCTTCCCCTGCTGCCACTACTAATAATCCTACCACTATAAATAATATTACGAATACATAAAATACATTATATTATGGACGAAGTTCCGTGGGGACAAGTTGGATATGCACCCCCCCCCCCCCCCCCACGCCGCCAGTTTCAGCTGGATGGGGGGGGGGCATATATATTAGATCCTTCCATATGTGCTAAATCATTTGCGACTTGAGACAGATTGTTACACATATCAAAGTGCGTTGGTTCAGTGGATATTTAAATAATAAGAAAAATAAAATGGAAAGAGGCTTGTATGGGTTTTTGGCGTCCGTTTCCGGGATTTTCTATCCTGTGATTAGCAGGAGATGGCGCCCGAGCTTCGATCAAAATATGTTTGCTCGTTTATATTAAGAGTAGACATATTTGCTGTTCAAGGATCGATGGTTCATGCTTGTGCAATAAACATGTTGGTACTGAGATGTCGAATACACTAAATATATCGTTTGGATTATTAATTAATTAAATCATAATTAAATCATCATTCGGGCTCTTTTGTTTCCCTGGATCACCGCAAATGTGCAATGACGTCAAACAAAAGTGTCTGTATCATGGGATTGTAAGACCTGACACAAGCGGAACTTTACCTGGGGTCATTTTGGGATACAAAAATAATTGGTAAAAATCAATTTTGAGAACTCCCGGGGCGCTCATTACGTCAAATACGGTACATTAAAATCATGTACTAGATGATTTTATAAATCATAACCTTATATATTCATTATAACTGGCATCTGTCGTGTAGGGACAGACCGCAGGAGTTAAATCTGAGAGATCGTGGGCTCGAATCTCAGCCGAGGAGCGGTGAGATATTACCCTTTCGGTCAAAACCCAGGGTCCGCGCTCTGCAGGTAGTGCTAGAAAGCTGTTTCTCACTCAAAGGCGAGTGCGCCTTTTGGGGATTCCTTGTTGTTATGACACAGCAATTGGGATGATTACACACCCAGGACCCGCAGGTGCGGTACATTAAGCTTGGTTGACGCCAGGATAATCGTGTGTTACTGCCCTGTCATTTAGTTCGAAACCGAAATGGAATTCTACGGGTATACATACTTAATGAAGCTAACATTTACTAAGATGAAAGCGCTTACCCCATTAAAAGTATTTTCAAATATTGTAAACTTATTCATCATTGGTTAAAACATACCATTGTAGTGAGAAAACTTGAAACAATGAATAACGTATAACTCAAAGGAACTTTATTCAGTGATGCATATCAGCACAACTTATACATTATTGTAGCAACACAATACAAGGAAAAACATGCAAGGATGGCAGAATAATTCACAGGCTGTAATGTCATGTATTACAATCACAAGTTCAGTGTCATATATCACTACGATACATACATTATCATTTTAAAAAAACACACAGAAACCAACAAATCTAAAATCATGTTTGACTGCATATATAACCGCCATACCTAATTTTTATTATGTCAGGTACACCAGTAAGACACTGAACTTATCTAGAATATGTTTGTCTGACTTAAAGTAAACAATTGACCCATGGACCACGTAGCTCAGTCAATGATTATTAATACATGTCTGACTGCTTAAATACAACACATTTGATATATGCCATGTTAAATCAGTTCGACAATGGTGATGACCCCTGCCCAAGGTCTTCATCACAAGTTGTGCTGTATTTGGGCACCGACCACAGGTATTTCACAACTGGAGAACAAGCACCTTAGAATGGTTTTAGGTACATTGTATACCACAGGGCGTTGAGAATAGCTTCAAGACTGAAACGCTCAACAGACCAGAAACGAAATGTTTAAAGATAGATGAAACTGACCATGATTGTGATATAAGGCAAACTTTATCCTTTATTTTTCACTTTAACTTCTAACGATGCAGCCCGTGTTTCTGTCTGTTTCATGTTTACCTATAACAAGGTATTTTACCATAACATGCTCAATAACTCCAGGGGGTTGTTGTTCCCCCAGTCAGGAGTTTAAAGCTGGCTATTCACCTGAGTTTATAGTAGAATTTATGTGACCCCTGGCTTACTCTGCGTGTACATTACTGAATTGTAGGTAATTCCTGCCGAGAAAACATCTTATAACGCCCTGCGACGGATGTATGAACTTGTTTATCTAAAAGCTGTTTGTAACACCGTGTGCACGGTGTAAGCATGGAAATACAATAAGATCTTATTTGATCTCATTGGTGTGAGAGTGAGATAACGCAATCTTGTGTCATTTGAAAAACTCTGGTTTGTCTCATTTAGTGTATTTGGATTAAGAATGGCGGTCATTTTAGAGCCCTCCCCCACATGGTAGAAACAGGTGAATATGAACAAACCGAACATCATATGTACCATGGGACTGGCGCTTTTTGTAAACAGGTTCAAGGAATTATCTTTCTTTATTACACGCCAGATATCGGAATAGGCCCCTTTAAACTCCCTAATCCCATCCTCCACTGTGCACCTCCCTGACCCCATAACTTCATAAATAATAAAGCTGCCTTTCCACATATGCAGATAATGCCCACACACAATCTGTCGAGAGACCTACATGCAGTTAGCCTTTTCTACATGTGCATTTGTCGCGCGGGGACCCACTTTTGAGACCTTCAGTGTGGGTCAAACGTCCCGCATGTGGATCATGTACAACCGAAAGCAGGACCCGTAATATTCCAACACTGCTAGGGTTCAACATCCTGCAGGAAATTACACAATGGTTTTAACCGTTCTGGGGTGCTCTGCGTGATGACCCACATATGTGGAAAGGCACCCTGAAATTTTACAAGGTATTATGTAAGTCCAGAGATCATAGATTCTGTGAAAATACCAAAATGTAAAAAAATTAAATTCACAGTTTAATCCCTTTTTTTAATAATTTCCAGAGGCCTGCAGAACCAATGTACTCATACTATCATCTTAAAATGTACAGTCACAAGTATTTGGGTCATATGGATTGTCACAGTCACATGAACAAGCTAATGTCATGAATAATTACTCCAAGAATGCTTCAGATATACTTCACAAAATTCGTGAGTTCATGTTAAAGGTCTGAAAATTAAACGAGGCACAATCTGGACCCACTTGCAACTTATGTTTTAAAACAAATGTCAAAGTGTTTGTACACAAAGAACCATCAGTATTATATTTTTGCTTCCACGATTAAAAGTATCCTAAAAAACAACATTTTTTATGGTTTTAGTTTAACAAATAATTAGTCATTATATGTTACTATATTTCCTACCTTTTTAAGATTAAATATAAGTAACTGTCAAATGTTGACCAGACTACGTTCTGTATTTTAGATGACAACTTTGTATATATCACATACGTTTATATAAATTCTGTCATTTTGAAAAGTATTAAAAGAGCAACATTATTTACCGATGTGTTTAGATTTGAAGATTATTGTAATACCAGGACTAATAATGGAAATTTGTCTTTGTTTTATGAATATTACAAAATTACATTTCTTAAAGGTCATTAAATTGGAAGTTATAAGGATATCAAGAAATGATAAATAATTGGGACAGAGTGCTACTACTTATCTCACATTTACTAGAATACTTATATGTTAGTAAATGTGCCAAACGGTTTATAAGAGTATGACATATATATTAAAATTAAAATATATTAGACATTATAAACATCTGTAGCAATCCGTCCTAACATTTGGAATTGCCTGAAATCGTAAATTTAGTTACACGTATGTTTCAATTTGAAGACTACATGAAATCGTAAATTTAGTTACACGTATGTTTCAATTTGAAGACTACATTAATGTTAAAAACAACAATTAAAATTTATCTTTGCACTATTACAATTCATTAAAGAAACGTCCAAATTTTCAAATATTTATGAACAGAAAGTTATGGAAAGTAACTTTGCAAACAATCCAAGGTTTATTTATTCATATTTTATTGCGAAGGCCTAAAACCTGTTTTTTTTTTCAATAAATATACTGCACTTTTCCACACATGTATGAATAAGTCCGCATATCTGATGTGTAAAGTTATAGTTCAGCAGGTATAAAGATGGGATGATTTGGTGATGATTTCGCTGATTGTTACAGTTTTGAAACCTAGTTACAAATTTAAATGCATAGATGATGATTGTCTGAATGTTTAAGTTTTAAAAGTAGATACAAATTTATGAGTAAATATCATTTGGAATGATACGTAAATATAGGTGTTTAGTGAAACATATGTGACTCAGGATTCAGAATTATACCATTGATGATTTTCAATGCAAAGACACTTTAACACTTGGCTCAACACACACAAATTTGCAAGTGCATAAAAGCTGGACAGAGGACAGATGAACAGTTACCCTGATTCAACCCCCCCCCCCCCCCCCCCCCATCCCCGGAAACACACCAATTACTTCATCTTCCCTGCATGCTGATTATCCCCAATACAGTTAGCACAATAACCTCATCACAACTATACGCCACCCCATGCCTAGTAACTTGAGACCCTCTGAGAAGTAACTCCTTGACAAGAGAAATACCCAGGACATTACACCTAAAATAATAACCTTAACCACCCCCCCCCCCCCCCACCCCCCGCCCGGGCAACAACGTAATGAAGAGTTCATGTGAATTAATTTAGACATTAATCCATCCCTCCGACACTAATCCAGCGGCAATTAACCCCTCAGTTACCAACAGGCACAGATATTGAAAATTATAAAACGGACAAGCAACCATGGACAACCTCAGGACAATGACCCCAGGACATTAACTATACTCACTTGGACTGTTACCCACAAATGACATAACGTCCGGCATAATTATTACAACACTCCCGGGACACCCACAACAACTAACCTTGGACTTTTACCCACTCAAAGACAGTAACCCCTGGCATAATTATTACAACACCCCCAGGACACCCACAACAACTAACCTTGGACTTTTACCCACTCAAAGATAGTAACCCCACGCATAATTATTACAACACCCCAGGACACCCACAACAACTAACCTTGGATTTTTACCCACTCAAAGACAGTTACCCCTGGCATAATTATTACAACATCCCCTGGACACCGACAACAACTAACCTTGGACTGTTACCCACTCAAAGACAGTTACCCCTGGCATAATTATTACAACACCCCAGGACACCAACAACAACTAACCTTGGACTGTTACCCACTCAAAGACAGTTACCCCTGGCATAATTATTACAACACCCCCAGGACACCCACAACAACTAACCTTGGACTGTTACCCACTCAAAGACAATTACCCCTGGCATAATAATTTGACCACCCCCAGGACACCCACAACAACTATGCTTGGACTGTTACCCACAAAAAGACCGTTACCCCTGGCGAATAATTACAATTTTACAAGGTCATAATAAATTCCCCCACGCCCACATGAAATCCGTTGGCAGGCATTTACAGTTACAGACATTATAGGCATGTATAAGTTAGAAAGATAAAGAAAAAATAATGAACAGGTGGAAAAAATAAATGATGGAATAAATTATGAATATTAAAAGATGATATAATTATCTTATGTTAGAAGCTAATATGTACATGTTAAGTGATAAATGTCAATATTTGGAAACTCACGTAATATAAAAAAAAGAGGCTACATATCACCAAAATATTATATGAAGAGCAGATTTATATTTAAAAAAAAAATCAAGTAATTTTTTTTAATAAAGAAAATGTAGAACGAAAGAGTCCACCTTCTAAATACATTCTACTCACTTAGTTTGGGTGGAAATTTATCAATGTCATCGTATAAAATTAAAAATAGGACATTACAAAAAAATAGGAATTTCAGCAGAAACTTAAAATCATGGTACATCGTTGTGAAAAAAATAAGATAGAGTCAATATCCGTAAATGTCTGCCTTGAAAATTTTAAAGGGTATACCTCCCACATAGAAGATTAATATAGACCGCTTCAGGTATTATTAGTTTTGTGTATATAAGGTTCATATAATTTGAATTAAACCCATTTTGAATAAAATAATTTACATATCAGGGATAGGTCTATAGAGTTGAAATATTTTAATAATACCCACATGATTATAATCATTAATTATTCAGGGATATAACTTCCTGTGAGTAACAAACCAAGGAGTCATTGTAAAATGTGGTACAGTAAAACCCCGCCAAAACGACCACCTCTGGGACCGGCCAAGTGGTCGTATAAGCGGGGTGGTCGTATAACAGGGGTGGTCGTGTTCCAGGGGTGGTCGTCAGACGGGATTTTACTGTTTTTGTCCTGGATCCAAACAGATTGTGCCCAAGTACAATTTAGGGCCCTTAATATGGAACCACAATCATATGAAGAATCTGGAACTTTCTTGGAGGAAGATATTCATGGCATTATAACCCATACATGCAGCTCTGACAACCTATGCGTCCCAAACACATGGTACTGTAAATTTGAAGATAATAACATCATTACATCAAGCTCTGCAGACCCCTGAAAATTATTTTTTTTTTCAATTAAACTATGAATTGAATATTCTTTACAGTTTGGTATGTTCACATAATCTATGCCATTAATACTTGCATAATTTCTTGTAAAATTTCTAAAAGATCTACATATCCAATAAATTGCACAGAATGAGCTTTAATATTTATGAAGTTATCCATCCCCGACAAAATTTCCTGCTTGGCCATCAACCCCCATCCCAAACACCCCCCCCCCCACCCCAATTCCCTTTCAAAAGTAAAAAGAAAATGTATATCCCAAATGTACACAATGCTGGCCACAACATATCTCAGCTTTTACATGTTCAGTACCATCATTGTCCACTAGAGGGCGCTACCTGCCCTGACGAAGACCAAGAATTGCACTCAGTAGAACGCATACCTCCGCCAACCTAATTTAAACAAATCGATCTTCACCCTTTATCGGGCAGTATAAGAATCAATGAGGCCATACTTAGTCCATGTCACCCCCTCCACAAAATCTGCGTTGAAATTAGTTTGGTAGTTTTTAATTTATCCAGCAAATTATCAAACAAAACAAAAAAACACGGCCGAAAACGTAGCGCCTTTACAAATCGCTCTACCCTTATGTAAGGTATGACGTCATCTAGGACTTACAGTTGCATACCAGTCACATGGTCATTATGTATATAAAATATGGTGCTGAAAGCTGCAGCTACACCTGATATATTATGTGCACAGAACATCCTAAATTTGATTATCAGTAAAATATAAGTTTTGCAATTAAGTGGGCAGCTTTGAAAAAATATAACAGCTCAGTTTTCCACACTAACAATCCTCCTAGCCCTGTGGACTAATTAACCATCCGAATGCTGTTTTGGATATTGATGACACGGTCAACAGATACATAAAATGTCATGATGATATCTGTCAGTTTTTTTTTTTTTTTTTTAATTTGTGGCGGGATTCGATGAATATTGGACATTGGGCGATGGCAAACGTTCATATCGAGAGAAAATTACAAATCTGACTGAGCTTCATGGTCCATGGTCTCGGTTTGTTAACGTTGAAAGTATTTTAATGTTGTCATATCTGCACGCTACATATATCTAGTTATAATCTCTTGCGAACCCCCCCCCCCCCCCCCCACCACCACCAAAAATTACTCTCAAAAGATGACGAGAAAACAAATAATATTTTGACCAATTTTCAGCCGAGTGTGCCCGACTCCTCCCGAATCAGCTTTTTTATGAGACATCGGGCCTTGGCCCCTATAAAGCATTACTCACAACGCCTGTAATATATTAAACGAGCTGTCTAAATACCGGCATTATACTGCATGCAGTGAAACTGCTACAAACAGATGCCGATCCAACATACAATAACTACTAATGACTACGTACATGTCACAAATTATCTGTGACTGACCCAAAATGAGATAAACTTTCACAATAACACCTTCGATTGACAGATTCATTTTGACCAAACGCACCCAGTTGACCTTTAACGCCACACTAGCGACACCTGTTGATCACCACTGACGTTCACATCTTTGGGCCCACTCCACCTATAACGAAAAAAAATATATTTTCTTAAATATTTTGTTTTATTTCTCAAATTATGAAAACCAAATCCTATCTTAACTTAAAAGTTCAGGCTCGTGTCAAAATCCATGAAATATATCCGGTTTTATTTGTAAAAGTATGTGTGCATGTGTAAATGTGTGTGTGTCTTACAAGATTCAGCAAGCAAATAATATTTTTTCTTGTTGCCTGATATACACAGTTGAAAAATAATTTATAAATATCTACATGGCCGGGTATATGTGTTATATACTGGAATGTAATGTCTTATATATAAGGACATTAACGTTTCTAGGCAATGTTTCTTCATTACAGATTATAAATTTGTATTAAATCTTACCTGGGACATCTTGTCTCGTTTCACTGAACTTCGGTCAGACTGAAAATGATTAAATGATAACAAGCAGTGAATGATGGAAGTAGACAAAGAGATCATTGCCAAAATATATCAAATCAGATCAAAGTCTACTCTTGTACCATGTCGTAACCAGTTAATCTGATATCACTATAGTTAATTAATTTTACATTTTAAGGCGCGTATGTGATAGAATATTATAATCTATCATGACACTTAAGTTAAAGTTCACTGTCCCCCAAACACCTACAAATATTAATAAAATGTACTTACATTATCATTGACTTGTTAACACATATAACACAAATATATAAATCAAAGATTTATTTGGTAATTAACAATCATATTTTCCTTTAATAGTGGTGAGTGACGGCGGTCTTTTGTCCTTTCTCACAATGGTGAAGGATCTTTGAGCAAATCATACTATGACAGTCCAGAGTACCTCCAAGCTTTATGGATTGTAAGCTTACTCTCACAAAATTAAAATCCACTAAAAACTTTTTTTTTAATAAAGTTGAACAAAACTCATTCGATCAAAACCGATCAAGGAGATCCAGATTGCATGCACAAAATTAAAATCCATTCATAATATTTTTTAGCAACGTTGCTAACATACCAACCAACCAGCCAACCCACAAATAAAGACAATACATGATACCTCCCCAAAAAGGTACAATTACCCAGCAATTTTAATACCCCTGCTACTGTACCTGTTGTTGATCTGTTCATCGAGGTCCGACCAGCGGCGCACGATGTCCTGGACGCACTGGTCCAGTTCCTTGAAATGTGTGGCCCCGCCCGACCTTCTTTTCATCAACAACGTTAATGAAATATTGTGGGACCGCAGTGCGTCCAGTTGTGCCCGCTGGTTTGCCATCTCGTTCTGCGGAGGAAACACACAATATTATTAAAATTCCAATCTTCCTCCTATCAAGGATCTGGTCGCTATACGCTGTCGGATACCTTGCTTCGCCGAGGCACTATCGTGTTTATTTCATAAAAAAGGAACAAGGGAATCGGACCAAAGAAATGACTCGCGTATACTTGCTTTACGCAGCTAACGAAACCCATCTAATGCTAATTATAGATTAACATTACTTGAAGGGCATGGAGAAACTGAGAAACTGTAAACCAAACTCGTTTCCTGATCACTTTTTCTTGTGCGGACGGCGTGTGAATAGTATACTGTTTACATTTGGCCATTTAGATTAGATTGGCAATGGTGATTAGGGATTGAAAGCAGGCAGACATGTTTATTATTCATTAATAGCATCAATTAAGCACTCGATTAAGCAAGGCCTTATCAGAGTGTATAAATTGAAAGGAAACCATACTGTATACTGCATACTGTGTATGTTCAACGTTGAAATGAAGTTCATGTTGAAATGTTCAATATCTAGACCACTTTATCAAAATTAATTGTCGTGTAGTAGAACAATAATAGACCGTCTTGAATCAAATATGAAAATATTTACTGCAATTTTACACATAAAAAACACTTTTAAATCAAGACTTAAATCAATAATACTTTCTAGACATATTTAAATTCCATATCTTAATTATACAATGGACCATTATGAGAATGATATGCTTTGGTTTATATGAATAAATGGTAACTAAACAAAGAGAATGAAAGGCTTTTCATCGTGAACAACAAACAAAATGCAGAACGTTTTCCACAAAACTTATATGGCATATGGTACATCATTTGTTTATAAGACGTGAATATTTTCCTTACCTTGATCTCAAATATTGCAGCCTCAGTTTCCCTGGACCCTTGCAGGGCAGCAAGATTCTGGGTATGTGAGTTGACCATCCTGGTGATCAGAGTGATCCCCTCCACCACAAACTTTGCCATCTCCAGTCTGTGATGAATTTAATATAACGTCATATTTTATAACATTTTACCTACTACATACCACAAGAACATTGCAGTAAAAAGAAATTTATTTATATATATATATATATATATATATATATATATATATATAATTATATATATATATAACAAAAGCCGTCTCAATAAATTATAGACACCTGTCATCATAAACGTTTGTCAGTCTCAAGTAATTATAGATACCTGTCATTAACACCATCAGTCTGTCTCAACTAATTATAGATACCTGTCTTCATAAACGTTTGTCAGTTTAACTAATCATAGATAACTGTCATCATAAACATTTGTCAGTTTCAACTAATCATAGATGCCCGTCAGCATAAACGTTTGTCAGGCTCAACAAATTAAAGACACCTGTCATCATAAACATTTGTCAGTCTCAACAAATTATAGATACCTGTCATCATAAACGTTTCTCATAAACGTTTATAAATAAAACAGGCCTTCAAATTTATTACTCTCACACAGGAAGTCAGTCAACTTAGGAATCACATCATTCAAAGTTATATTTAAATCGTTGTACCTTAATATTAAACAATATGGTATAGAAATACCATATATGGCAATTACCGTTACTTTGATGTGGACAGATGTCTTTAACATATTAATTTATATTTGAATAAACTTTTTAATTCTACGTTAAATCAGAAGGATTTAGAAAATGTTATTTAATAACATACAACTGGTAACAGTCTTAAATAAGAATCTGTAATGTTTTGCAATTCTGAATTATTTGTCACCTTACGTCACCTTAAGCAATAAAACCCAAGGATGACATATGTTATTATATAAACTGTTATGGACGCAAATACATAAATACCCCTCTTAGTATTCATACAAGTTCAAATGTGAAGTTGACAAAGCATTCAAAGTATTGAGAGGATATGTAAATGCTAGATTTCTTAAATCAAAATCAAATGTATATGATTTATAACAAGCTCAGTAATTATCTATTAAACACAAGCTATTTATACATGTTATAGGATTTTGCAGGCAATTAAAAGTTGGTTACTCACAGTTCGTCATCCTCTTCATCAACATCCTCCTTCCCTTCCTCTTCCTCATCACTTTCCTCCTCATCCTCCTCGTCTTCTTCCTCTTCCTCCTCATCACCTTCCTCCTCTTCCGCCTCGTCTTCTTCCTCCTCATCACCCTCCTCCTCATCACTTTCCTCCTCCTCCTCCTCCTCCTCGTCTTCTTCCTCTTCCTCCTCCTCATCACCTTCTTCCTCGTCTTTCTCCTCTTCCTCCTCCTCCTCCTGGACTGCAATCATAACCACCTCCAACATCTGCTCGACCACTGCCCTTACTATCTCGCTCTCCATCTCCTCTGCCAACTCCCTAAACATTTCTCCGACCCGTTCTTCCGTCACCTCCCTCAACCTCTCCTCCATCTCCCGCCTCTCCACCTCTTGAATTACCTCCTCGACAAAATTAACCACTACCTCCTTCACCTCCTCCTCCTCCTCTTTCGCCTCCTTCACCTCCTCCTCCTCCCTCACCTCCTTCACCTCCTCCTCCTCACTTACCTCCTTCACCTCCTCCTCCTCCTCTCTCATCTCACTCTCCTACAATTGACAACAAGTAAAGTTAATACGGTTTGTGACAAAAACATCCTTCCTGATCATTTTTATGGCATTGATTAAAAAATAATGTATCTTTTCATACAAATTATATTTCTCGATAAAGCTGAAATTATATCTCCGTATGCAACATACTATGATTCATAAATTTTATTGATACTCTTGCTTATAATGTGTTAATATAACTTTTGGTGAAGGTAACCGCCTACATTTTTATACTTTCTCGACAGATTTTAAACTGTAAGATTTGAAATCAAATGTCACAAAAATATGGTTCTTCTTTGGAAAAGTAGAAAAAGTATGAATGAGACAAAAAGTGGGTAAACAGACGGAGCATGAGCACGTGACAGACTGTGGGTATGATCACAAATGTTTATAATTGCAAAAGGAAACAGCGATACTGACCACCGAACAACAAATTAGCTTCTTTAGCCAAGAGCGCCCCCTACTCCTCCCCTTTTCTCCTTGGCGCTGAGTCTTAAATAATGATGTAAAGGGATTAATTATTATAATTGATATCAATTGTGTGATATATAAATTATAATAATAAATGTATATATGTATTAATTATGAATGAAAATGATAAATACCAGGAAAAAATATTAAACATTTAAAAATATAAACACTGCTAGTCAAACCCTTTTCGAAAGTGATAGCGCATAATCAAGATCCCGCCCCCCCACCCCCCCCCCCCCCGGAACCAAATATGCTTCCTCGTCAAAGCTAGAATGGACTTTATATAGCTACAGGTGAGCATAGTGGTGTACTTCTAACTATTTTATCCACCAGTTATTACAACGACCACAGCATGGACAGAGTGTGTGTGTGTGATTGTGTGTGTGTGTGTGCAGATATAGTAATCACAAACACACCCGCAAACACCCTCACACACATACAAATATATATATATATATATATATATATATGTATATATGATATATATAAAGAAAACACATGTCTTAAAAACCAACTATACAAATACATATATAACATAAATAATAAAAAAATCTGCGATTTTCATGCCTACTAAATCTGGATCCCCCCGCCCCCCAATTAGTTACAAACCGAACCATGTGCTGTTGGACTCGTTGATATTTCAACATTATTTCCGCAGATGTCTGTTTAATTATATTTAATAAAGTATTTATTTATTTAATTCTGAATTAAGGCCCACACGGAGTTCAAGAAGCTCGTACTACCAACCCCCACCCCTCCACCTCCCCCGCACACACATACACACACAAATTACACATCCTGTCCTGTCACCCTTTGGATTCAGCCCTTAATGGAACAAGTTATAATGTATACCCTAAAACTATACTATTCAACTTAAATATCATCATTATGAAGTCTTTATTATAAGTTACAATATATATATACCCTAAAACTATACTAGAATACTGTACAACTTTAATGTCATCATCATCAAGTCTTTATTTTAAGTTATAATGTAGGCCTGTACCCTAAGACGATATACAGTTCAACTTTAATGTCATCATCATATAGTCTTTATTATCATTATTTATTATTATTATTATTATTATTTCTAATATATAAATTTTAAATGATTAGTATTTATATATATGTTTATATATATATATATATATATATATATATATTAATATATTTTTATATATAGGTAAATATTTTGTGTGTTAATAAACAAGTTTTTTTATAGTCTATCTATAAAAGGCGTCACTCTTTATCTTTACCTACGCTTCTACTACAGACTAACACGGCTATACCACTTATATATATATATATATATATATATATATATATATATATATATATTTGTGTGTGTGTGATTCTGAGTGAATGTATAGAAAGTTCAATGACCTGTGTGATCCTGAGTTGCACCCCCCCCCCCCCCGGTTAAGCAGCAGTTTAACGATTAAAAATAAATTTATCATTACTCTCTTGTCACTTAGTAGTGTTAAAATTGTAGTATAAATAAATGAAAGTAATATTAAAGGTAAAAACAATGATATTTTTGTAATATTTACCTCGTTCTTCCTCGACAGATTTCCTCCCATGTTGTTTCTAAAGAAACGTACACTGGAATGACATTCCTTTCCAGACAATGCGTTGCTATCGCAACACAGGTATGTAAGCGCATGCTCAGTTAATGTAGTCTTGTTACATGATATAAATATCATTTATATGTGAAACAACGTGACGTAAAAACTGTTTATTGTTTTATGTGCGCAAGTCGCACGTCTATTATAGTCATTATATCCATATAAGGTACATAAATAAAAAATATATATATGTCGCGAATTGTACATTTTTCAAATTTAGCAATATTTGTAATAAAACATGCCGTTTGTACATCAAATTTTAACATTTGTTGTTGTAAATCGGTAGTAGATGGAAGGTCGTTGACATCAGCTGAAGCAGCAACGTCAACAGTCCCTCAGTGCGGCTAACCGAGCTACGTCACCAAGGTGACGCGACATTGTGACGTCACTCGGAACACCTCGCCTCATCTTCGTGTGTCTTCGGCGGACACTTGGTCTGACCACTGCCTCAACCGAAGCCGTGAACCGGTGAAATTAAAACGCCTTTGGTCGTAACTAAACGTATAATCAAACTTTGGTCAGACCACCAAAACGTGCCCTCGGACGTATCTATGGCCAAAGAAAATGGACAGAAGTCGACAATTATAAACGCAATTGAGTAGGCTATTATGATTGTGTGTGGGGGGGGGGGGGGGGGGGGGCGGGGGAACAGTTGGCCTTTATTCACTATAGCTTATCCAACCCGTTCATTTTTTTTTTTATTTTTTTTTTGGTACCTGTAGACCAGTTTAGTATCACCTCAAATACGATAGAATATAAACTATTCTAACATTAATATATAATACAACAACACAAAGGTGATAGGGAAACATTTTGTTTCTATAGGAATAACATGCCTAAAGATAATTTGTAAATTGCAACCAATGGTAGGGACTCCGTTATAGTCATGATCAATAAAATATGAGTTAAGGTTGTTTTCCATAAGCACGTGATCCGTATCCGCATTCCGTGTTGATAGGTGCTCGATGACTGAAGATTCACTTTTTATGCAAGGCATTTCACTATATAATATTATTTATTTTACAATTCTATATATTAGCAACAGCAGCTGAATTGAATCAAACATATCGGAAATTATCTTAGTAATATTTTTTTTACGCGGCACTGGTGTTTACACTTCAAACATTTAGAAAATACTTTGTGGATGATAAACATGGACAACATAATTCGACCATATGCTAGTATGTTTGGATTCTAAAAGATTAATGTCAGAAACGCCAGTTATACAAGCTGAATAAAGAGAATGTTTATACAACGCCGCCTGAAAAGAAAAACTTCATGCTGAAACCTGAAATCGAAAAGGTGATTGCTATGCGTTGTGCGTAAAAAATTAAAATCGCTTCAGGCGGTGTGCAGATACGGACTTCGCATGCATGCGGTCCATCCATATTAATAAATAGAAACAACCCAGTTAGAAACTCTACGCCGCAATTTTTTGCGAACTACGCATACGGATTTAGGATGCGGACTACGCAGTTACGGAAACCCATTTTTATGCTTTTAGCACTCGATTCCACAATGTGCAGTTCTATATATTTCTATGTATAAAAAGTACACCGCTTGAAGGTAAGATTCCAACGAGACCGGCAATGTTCAAAACGAAAAGAACTATGTTTCTTTTATTAATTATTTTTTAAACTGGGCTGGGAGCTGTGTATGTGACTTCACAGGTGGCGCCCCCTGTGGCCAATCACGGAAAAGACCGACACTGGTTTATGAACCTGCAAAAGTCAAAATCATATAAAATGGAATCATGTGACAAGTCATGTTTTTTCTAGACATTTAAAAGTAATTCGGATGACAGCTAGACCTATTATTTCAGGCATAAACTACGACAAAGTTAGACCACGTGACGCTGTCCGCAGCTGTGCTTCTTGTGACTCAGTGTGACTCGGTGAAAAGACCAGTGGCACCTGACTTCAGCTTTAGTCTGGACATGAAGGCGGGGGATTCCCCACTTCCAGCAGATCAGTTCTTCACGACTTCATAGTTATCTAAATAAATTCACGACCTTTTCCCTAAATGACATTTTTCAGCGCGAAGTGTGGTTGAGGTAATTTATTAAATCATACCAAATTCCAAACAGAAAAAGAGCATTGATGGAAAACATTTTAAGAGAGCCTTGAAATAAAATTTCATGACTTTTTGAAAATTAAATTTAAAAAAAGTTAATTATAAAAATTTCATTGCGTGGGAACCTGCTAGAATTATACCGAAATTAGGCCCTGGCATTAATTAAGAGACTTATTACTAGTATATCATTAACGAGTATTATTTATGTAAACAACAATTTTATACACACACATCCCCACACAAAAATGTGTGTGAATAATTATGACGTCACAGGGATTTCGGGGTGGTTTGACTTTCAGTAAAGACACGCGGTTTCTGGGAGTAAAAAGTCGAATTTGAATGTCATTATTCATAGCTATATATGTTCTTTACTATTTAGTCATTAGAAATATGACGTCAGCAGATTAAAATGCCGTTATTTTGAAGGTTAATTTGTACTTATATTTATATCATTGCATGGGTGTTCAGATTGCTGGTTCGAACGAAACTATAGTGGGATTACAGGCACTCGTTATCAATACTCATTTACATGTAAACACGAGGGTATCTTTCACTTTTCTAGGGTTCTGGTGGCCACGCATGGCTTGTCCTTGTCAATCTCATTGTTAGCTTGTCAATTTCATTGTAGCAGGTGTGGCGTGAAATGTACATCTGACCTTGGTGAACCAAAATGAACAAGCGGGTCGTGCATGTGTTTCAGCTGCTTGTACTCCTTTTATCCGCTTGTGGTATTGTTTGATAAAAAAATGGCCACTTTTTGACAATTAAATTTTTAAAAAATAATTATTAAAATTTCATTGCGTGGGAACCTGCTAAATTATACCGAAACGGGCTCTGGTATTAATTAAATGATTAATTACTACTATATCATTCACAAGTATTATTTATATATTCAACAAAAACAAGCTGGTTATGTATAGATATATCTTTATTACACGAATATGCAATCTGACTAATGTATGACACCACGTCATACACATAATAATAGTAATTATAATCCAGTCGATCTGTATATTCCTCTCTGCAGATGAACATTTAATTAATAAGGAAAAAAAACGGGTTGACCTTATACACTACTATAGGTTAGAGGGACGTATTTCCAAGCCCTATATATTATCATATAAGGTGCACATATTGGGTGCACTGAGAATGTTTTTGCTAACGTGTGTTTGGCATCATATTATACATCAAACTCAAAATCAACACCTGAAATTTTATTTTATTCCAGAAAAAACAGGGGGTTCCACATCTCGACA
The DNA here is from genome assembly GCA_026874595.1 of Sipunculus nudus. NCBI lineage: Eukaryota > Metazoa > Annelida > Sipuncula > Golfingiida > Sipunculidae > Sipunculus > Sipunculus nudus. Next base: position 59,909,190 of record CM049314.1, on the reverse strand, counting down.
TTCCGCTGGAGACCAGCTACTGAAGTTTACTATAGTGCACCACAGATGTCGCCACCTGCCGAGCCATGCCCACACCATCAGCACCGACACATTCATTCTCCTCAAACAACACAAAAAAATTTTGACTACCTCTGAGAAAAAAAAATATTAAAAGTCTCCTGTGTCCCCCATCTGAACCAATATACTTTTCCTCATACATTTAATGCCTCACATTCTCTGCTGCCCCACAATATTTAATGCTTGCTCCGTCTTGACGCCACTAAATGGGCCGACCTTTACCTGACCCGGAAATAGGTCACTCTAACCTACATATACCGTCCTGAGCGTGCGTACATGACATCGGAAAACGACAAATATACGGCTTTTAATGGTAAAAGATAACTAACAATGAATATTACATTTAAGTCACCGCCACTATACACACGGGGAGTAAAAACTCTGGCACTATTAAGTGCCCACAATATAGGAAGTCCGACATGGCGGAGGCTTGCGTTCCCTAGAATGGAGATTTCTAGTTATCCGGGATTTCCGACACCACTCAATTTTCCTTCCAGTTCATTTAGAAGCTCTGCGCTCCTCAATGTATTATGGTGTGTCGGGGCGATGGACAATGGTCTTAGTGATCTACAGAGCATCGTTATTAATAGGAATGTGGAGAGGTCAGTTTTTTTTCACCGAGAGCCACCAACAACCACCGAGAGCCACCAACAACCACCGAGAGCCACCCATATTGCTCATTTTATGGCCCCTCCCTCTTGTTAGTATTCAAAGTTTACAAATGTAAAAATTGGATCCTTCTGGTTTTGGCTTGGATACAATATATGCAAATTCTCAAACTTCCACGATTACAAAGAAAATAAAAAGAATATTTAGAATTTAAGATAAAACTATAGTGAAATATAATATGTTAGTGAGTGAACATATTTCATTTGTGTATGCAGAAAAATATACTATTTCTAAAATTTTAAATTGATTAAAGAAACTCCTGTGAGGCTGTGTATGACCAAAGGATGATAAAACTTATGACTCGGATATATCAACATGTTGAAAGTTTGTATGTGATGTCCTGATTAGGAACTGACCAATCACACACATGCTAAAACTCAAATACAGTCTAACCTCTTTCAGTCGCGAACCTTGGGACCGGGGAGATTTTTTTTTTTTTTTTTTGCGGTAAGCGAGGATGGCGGTTGATCGGGGGTCCAAATGGGATGGGCAGGGTAGCTTAAATCGGGCCATGCATTTATTAGCCCTGGCGGACTTCGACGGATGTGGGCGGAGGGTGGGGAACTATTTCCTCAGGTCCACAGGTTGTATCATTGCTGCCTGTCACTGTTTCCACGATATCTTGATCGCTCAAAGGCTGTGCCGTTCCGATGTTCTGGTCGTCATTGACGAATTATTGAGGTGCATACGTGCACTGTGGTCAATCCCGAGGCTATCTGTAACTCGTTGTAGAACCGGAAGGATACCGATATGTTACATTTGGCTGGTCACCCCTTGGTATAACGCCTGTGTGTTTCAAACAATTGCTGATGGTGGCGCTGCTGACGGAATCCCAGGCACGCATTGCCCCGCGAACTGCGTCACTAAGGTCAATCCCTGCTGGCTCTCTGTTGTCTATAAACGAAATGGGAAAATGACGTGACGAAGATAAGAGGTTTGAACAAACCCTTTAATTGATAGAAACTTGAAACATTCTCCTTTACTGTCGCTAACTGTAAACAAACATTGAGTTAACATTCTTTGAACCCCCGTGTTACCGTTGATTGCCCCAAACTACTCATGTGGTTTACCTCATTAAATGATTCTTAACCAAACAACTCTCGGTATGAAATCAACTCCGGTCCCTTGGCTGATGACTGCTGTCCCCAAACAACTCAAGGGTGTTAAGTTATTAATTAATAAGTGGCACCGGGTACTTGATCAATAAGCAGAAAGGGGTGACAAGTTGTAAATAGACGCGGTCAGGTCAGCTGAGCCCTGGCGATAACACACTGGCTTGATGAAATATTCCCGACTTGTCTTAAGTTGGAATCAGGAAGTTGGCATATGATCAAGGGAATGTGGCACATTGGGGTAAAAAAGCACCTGGCGGATGGCGGATAGCGAGGCTGACAAATGAAGAGGCAAATAAGTAGTAAGGAAATCGGGACTTTGTCATTTGTTGGCGGTAGGCGAGGTTGGCGGATGAACAAGGGGCGAATGAAAGAGGTTAGACTGTAGAACATGATAACTATATTAAGCATCCATGTATCATGTGTATAAAAATTATGTTTCAGGCATGTGTATTGATTTGGTAAATGTCTCTCCAAGCAGTCGATAAACACTGCAGCCGCCCCATGAAAACATTTCGTGTATTTAAACCGCTGCTTTGTATGGTAAGATTCTCTGGGCCGTAACACCAGGGTGCGCACACAACAACAGGTTGAAAGTCCGTATGTAATGTCCTGATTATGAACCGATCAATCACATGCATGCTTAAACAGGGAATATTATTCTCAAATAGTACATGAAAACTATTAAGCATGCATATCATGGATAACAAATTTATGTTTCAGGCATGTGTACATGGTTTTGGTAAATGGCTCTCTACGCTGCGGTTAAACATTGCAGACGCCCAAGGCAGAAATCATTTCGTGGTGGAACACCAGGGTGTGCACACAGCACAGAATTGTAATCAGACCATTGAAAGCATGGTATTGCATTGTTCATTCAGCCCAAATTTAAAATGGCGACACCCGCTCCCGATATTTTGACAACAACGGGACACAAACTCTAATTGGTCTGATTCTTGGCACTATGCCAAAACGGGTGTTATCACCATGAAGAGAGTTGTATTCTGCAGCTTGATCACCGGATTCATCAGCGACTTTCACACAAAAAAAAAACATAATTTTTACACACAAAAATTTGTGTGAATAATTATGACGTCACAGGGATTTTTTGGGATGGATTTGGTATTCAGTAAAGACGTTTTCAGACCATTTTGGCCTTTAACTTTTTGGATCAAGCTCAGGAAGTGGTCTTAAATCGTTCTGAATGAGAATCGTTTCATCCGCTTTGCTTATAGTGTCGTGTGAACGGTCAAAACGGGTTGGACCTATTGTTTTCAAGCAGCAACTCTGTCACAGCGCAAGAGCAAATGCTTGTATCAGCATGTTGTTACATTGTTCCACGTGTAAAATTCCACAATTGTTAATAAATGCCTTTGTGAATGCACAACACGGACTGAAACCAATTTGACCAAACCGCTCTGTCCTTTTAAAGCTTTTGTGTGTGGAAGGAGTATATTTCACTTTTCTGGGGTTCCGGTGACCACGTTTTGCTTGTCGTTGACAATTTCATTGTAGCAGGTGTGGCATGAAATGTACAACTGACCTTGGAAAACCAAAATGAACAAGCGGGTTGTGCGTTTCAGCTGCGTGCACCCTTTTTATCAACCTGTGGTTTGTTAAAAAAAAAATGAAAATCTATACATCCCTGTTCGTTGTTGTTTTTTTTTTATAAATTGTGTCAATCATTGGTCTTGCGTATTTTTCGTGCGTGTAGTATTCTTAATCTACATGTTTATTCTAGTCCTATATTTACTAATATAGGACTTCTAATCTAGATTTACAAATTTTATTGTAAACTCATTTATTTTATTAGTTAACAGGATTTATCAAGCATAACATAATAAACATGGATTGTAAGGTATTATTATCCATATATTACATATATTTTTTTAATTGCTGTTCGTTTTCCATTATATTGTTTTAGGTGACTCATGTATGGACACCTAGATTGGCACCCTGTCTCCCCAGGCGCTTGAATCCCTTTTTATAATAAAGACTCTTATCTCTAATGTTCTTAGAGATACTACGACGAAATCAGGTCAAACGACCAAATAATAAAACGATCATACCGTGTTATCACTTGAAATATGACAAGGTAGGCAGTTCCGCCCAATGTTTTCGACGGCGGCCATTCAAGATGGCTCACGTGAGGTCATGCTACTGCGCATCACTTACCTGTCAATGAAGGCCGCTTCCGCCACCGTTTGGAAAGGACGACGTCGAAATCCAGACATCACCGCAAAAGGTTATCCAGGTAGCTTGTACTGATGGTTGAAAACAATGGAAATTGGATGGATTTGATTATGTAACTCCTGTAGTATTGAACGATCATACGGATTACGCATAAAAGGAAAATAAAGCGAGTATTAGCGGGTCTACGCTCCATGAGCAGCGGTGTCTCAGCGATGATCAGACTGTGTATTAATTATCCAGTGTTATATTTCTTTTATGTTACATTAAACTAATAAATACAGATCATTGTTTTATTGTCCATTTTTAATCCCCATGTAGGCAGACGAACGTCACAAAGCACGTGTTATTTGCCCCTGCAGAGTGCACGCAAAGCTTACACAATTTTGACATCAAGCTCATTTTTTTTCTCAGCTGACTGTAAGTCTTCTGAGGTATAGGTATGGCGCTTTGTTCGTGGTCCGTCCGGCCGTCCGTTAGCAGGGCACAAATCGTAACCGCTAACCCTAGAAGTCTGTAACTAAAAATCTAGAGAGGTCCATGAAAAATCTTCTTGGAAACCTGAAATTAGGTCACTGCGATCTATATACTTTGAGCTATGGGGCTTGTAATAACCCCCCCCCCCCCCCAGAAAATTTACATATTTGATACAAAACCTTCAATATCTTAATAATTAATGCATGGATTGTCATGAATCTTGCCTTGAATATTGACCATGACTAGTTTTGTCAGTTTTGAAAAGTGAGGGCGACACTTGATTTTTTTCTTATTTTGACGAATATTTTTCTCCTTTTTTTTACTATAAAATGACAACAATCTAGTCATTTTTCAGCTGTGATTCCATCTAGTGTCCCAAAACCTGGTGTGTATATTGATCACAAGTGGATGCCTTATAGCAATTTTCCTGTCTGCCCGTCTGTTCGTCTGTCTGTCTGTCCATCCATCGATTCACACAAGTTTGTTTCCAGTTGATAACTCCAGGTTGGACTGACATATGGATTTAAACATAATTGATATATGGACCACCACTAAAGCACGGACCTGTATGATTTTTGGGTCATGAAGTCAAAGGCCAAGGTCAAATGACTCACTAACTTAAAAAGATTATGATTGCATTTTAAGCAAAGCTTTTCATCCCAAAATTCCCATCTTTTGCCTTTAGCTGACTTGCCAGTATGAGGAGAGCATAAATGAAATTTTTGGGTCACAAGGTCTAAGGTCTAGGTAACAGGGGCTATTTGTTTACAAATTATTTTCCAGATGATAACTACAGTTAAGTTTGACATATTGGTTTCAAACTTAACTTATATATGGCTCACCACTAGTAACAACCGTGTGGATTTTGGGGTCCAAAGATAAAAGGTCAAGGCCACAGGAACCATTTCTTTAAAAAGAATGTGTGTATGCATGTTTCATCACAAACCTTCAATCTTCAAGATTTTGCTTACCTGCCAACCGGGGAAGATTCTTTTCAACTTTGGGGTCATAGGGTCAAAGGTCAAGGTCACTGGGCCCATCCATTCACAAATAAGTGTATTGATGCTAATTCTGCTTTAGATAGACGGATTGGCTTTAAACTTGATTTATTGATGACCCGCCACTTAAGTAAGAAACATTTTGATTTTAAGGGTCCAGATGTCAAAGGTGAAGGTCACAGGAGCCACATCTTTAAAAAGATTATGGATGCACTGAAAATAAAACTTTTCGTCCCAAACTTTCCATCTTCCACACATGGCTTACTTGCCAAAAGTGAGGAAATTGGTAGATTTTGAGGTTACCTGGTCAAAGGTAAGGGGACCCACTTTTTTTAAAAGATTGTTACAATAATCTAAATGCTGCCAGCCTTACAGACAAATTCTGCTGAATGTCGAGACCGGTGGATCCCTTATTTTGAGGTAAGTTAAAGTGTAACATGATTTTTATGCCCCCGCCACAAAGTGGCCGGGGCATATAGTTTTACCCATGTCCGTCATTCCGTCATTCCGTCCTTCCGTCATTCCGAAATGAAACAGTTGTACGGACTTTTTTTCGCAATGCCTGCAGATATTGGCCTGATTTTTGGTGTGTGGGCAGATATAGACCAGTTACAGATCGAGTTCGCGGTTCGTCCCGGTTGACCTACTTTTGACCGTTTTACGGCTCCTAAACTTAGAAAATTTCATGAAAAATAGAAATATTCATGACAGATACACATGTACGGACTTTTTTTTGCAATGCCTGCAGATATTGGCCTGATTTTTGGTGTGTGAGCAGATATAGACCAGTTACAGATCGAGTTCGCGTTTCGTCCTGGTTGACCTACTTTTGACCGTTTTACGGCTCCTAAACTTAGAAAATTTCATGAAAAATAGAAATATTCATGACAGATACACATGTACGGACTTTTTTTCGCAATGCCTGCAGATATTGGCCTGATTTTTGGTGTGTGAGCAGATATAGACCAGTTACAGATCGAGTTCGCGTTTCGTCCTGGTTGACCTACTTTTGACCGGTTTACGGCTCCTAAACTTAGAAAATTTCATGAAAAATAGAAATATTCATGACAGATACACATGTACGGACTTTTTTTCGCAATGCCTGCAGATATTGGCCTGATTTTTGGTGTGTGAGCAGATATAGACCAGTTACAGATCGAGTTCGCGTTTCGTCCTGGTTGACCTACTTTTGACCGTTTTACGGCTCCTAAACTTAGAAAATTTCATGAAAAATAGAAATATTCATGACAGATACACATGTACGGACTTTTTTCGCAATGCCTGCAGATATTGGCCTGATTTTTGGTGTGTGAGCAGGTATAAACCAGTTACAGATCGAGTTTGCGTTTCGTCCTGGTTGACCTACTTTTGACCGTTTTACGGCTCCTAAACTTAGAAAATTTCATGAAAAATAGAAATATTCATGACAGATACACATGTACGGACTTTTTTTCGCAATGCCTGCAGATATTGGCCTGATTTTTGGTGTGTGAGCAGATATAGACCAGTTACAGATCGAGTTCGCATTTCGTCCTGGTTGACCTACTTTTGACCGTTTTACGGCTCCTGAACATAGAAAATTTCATGAAAAATATGAAATTTCATGACAAATACACATGTACGGTTTTTTTTCTCAGTGCCTGCAGATATTGGCCTGATTTTTGGTGTGTTGGCATATAATGACCAGTTACAGATGGAGTTCGCGTTTTGCCCCAGTTGACCTATTTTTGACCGTTTGGCGGTGCTCTCACATAGAAAATTTCATAAAAAAGTGCACATGTATGGACTTTTTTCGCAGTGCCTGAAGATATATGCCTGATTTTTGGTGTGTAGGCAGATAATGACCAGTTACAGATCGAGTTAATGTTTTGTCTCAGTTGACCTACTTTTGACCATTTGACTGATCCTGAACATAGAAAGTTTCATGAAAAATATAAATTTTCATAACAAATGCATATGTACTGACTTTTTAGCTCAGCTGACTATAAGTCATCTGAGCTATAGTCGTGGTCCATTGTCCGTCGTCCGTCCGTCTGTCCGTCCGTCCGTCCGTAGATGTGGCACGTTTTGAAACCGTAAGACCTAGGAATCCAAAATTCAGCATAATGTTAGATGTCCCAAAGATCTCCTACCAAGCCGAAAACTGGGTCTTTGCGACTTCGTTCCTTTAAAAAATTAAGGAAAAACTTCAAATTTTTATTAAAATCCTATTTTCACACTTTAGGACTGCCTAGTATCAAAACCACTCATCTGTTTTTCCTCATATTTACCATAAATATTCTTCTATATAGTTCCTATGTACATGCCAGAAATTGTGTCTGTTAAGTATAAATTCTTTAAGTTATGGGCCCAAATATAATGGACTTTGTAAAAAATCAGGAAAAATATTTACTCACTTAACATGAAAAATGTTGAAACTAGAGTCTATTTTCCCAAGTATATAACTATGTTTAATTAAGATTCAATTGTTTACCCAAAATTAGATCTGAATTTTGTAAATTTTTTTAAGTAATTAGCATAAAAATAAAATCAGTACCTAAAATTTTGCCCAACTTTGACCATGGCACGTTTTTTTTCCTGTAAGTACCATTGATTTAATTTTCACACCATGTAAACATAAATATTTAATTTGTTTAAATCTGAAATTTGGAAGTAAAAGCTTGAAAATTAAGCTAGTTATTGATTTTTTTCTTGAAGCTCTATTGTAGTCATTTGCTTTGATTACAGATTACAGATGCAGGGTCCCACTCCAGGTCACTGGAAGTCAGCTATGCCAGGGTTTCTGATTTGTTACAGTCACTGGGGGAGATCCCCTGCTGTGACAGGTGTACAGTTATTCTCATATCACCACCCCAATCACCCCCCCCCCCCCCCCCGCAAACCCAACCCACCAAGTGTTATGCAGTATTGTTATTGTTTTCACTGTATCTCCTTAATTGTAATGCTGTTTCCACTCTGATATGCAAAAACTTTCCTTGAAAAAGTAATTCAAGGTGTAATCCAGAAGATGCAATGTTGTGTAATGTAGCATTTTTAAAGAAATCATTTTTCTTTTAAATGATTTTACCAGTCATAATGGAACCCATCAGTATGCTTAAATTATGATAAAATATGAAGCACATTATGGATAAATAAAGACACAATTAAAAACTGTGAAATTTAAATCAAGTATTTTTTTAGATATTTATTGTTTTGCAGATTTAAAAGATATATTTTTGTGGTAAAAAATAAATAAACATTTGTATGCATGATGTGGTGTTATCTGACAAGATTGAGATTTATGATGATGCAATTGAGAATTATGAATCAACTTTTATATTCAGATATATATGTTATATTGAAAATGGATAGAAATATAAACTTAAATTAAAAAAAAATTGATGTGATAAAAAAATGAGGATTTATTACAAATATTTGTTCATTATTATCCTGCATCAGCAGAATTTGAGATCAGGCTTTGTTTGCCATTTTTTATGTTGTTAATTAGTTATATTTCAACTGTATACATTTCATAAAAAAACATGTTTAATAATATATATTATACAAAAAAAAGATGCGATTGAACAAATGTGTAAACTACTGAAATGTCAACAGTTAATCGAAAAGCCAACTAATGATCATGGTAATTGTACAGATCATTTGTTCACAAACTGCTCACATGCTTCAGTTTCAACATTAGGAAACACATGGTCAGGTCACAAAATATTATTTGCAACAATTTCTTGCTCATCAATACAAACCATTCATATAAACCAACCATGGCCTTTATTACCTCTTCCTCTTACACTTTATCTCCATTTTATATTATTTTAGATTTTTACCTTCAAGGTTAACGTCAGCTGAGCACAGTGACCCATAGGTCCCTTGTTTTCCTCAATGCCTGCAGATACCACCCTGATTTTTTTTGTGTGGGCAGATAATGACAGTTACAGATCGAGTTTGCGTTTCATCCTGGTTGACCTACTTTTGATTGTTTTACGGATCCTAAACATAGAAAATTTCATGAAAGACAAAAATTTTTATGGAAAATGCACATGTATGGACTTTTTTCACAATGCCTGCATATACTGGCATGATTTTTGGTGTGTTGCTTGATAATGACCCGTTACAGATCGAGTTTGCATTTTGCCCTTGTTGACCTACTTTTGACCATATGACACCTCCTGAACTTAAAAAATTTTCCAAATTTTACAAATGTTTCTAATTTGCCAAAGGCGGGGGCATTCGTGTCGTTCCGACACATCTAGTTTTATTATAATATGGTTCCAGGACACCCCTAACGTCAAGATGGTATTTTATTATTTATGCACATGGGAATTTCCTCATGAATATTCATAGAACCGTAATTTACACTCTTGCAAGCCCATTTTTTGAATGCAGTCGGCAAAAAAAAAAAAAAAAAACAACCGAGATGGCAACCACAATGTTTCAACTGACTGTGCGGCGTAATAACTAGTACAAATCTTAAAAGGTGCCTTATATTGAATTAACACGAAAAATAGCTTCTTCCTTTTAAATTAATTTGTACCTGCCAAAATATTGCCCTGACACCGATTGCTTTCTCCTGCACTAGAGTGTTAGAAACAGTGGACCGGGCCTGATCACAGGTTTCAACGTTAATACAACGTTTGCATCGCTCAGGCCACAACACGTGTCAATTACGGGATCCCATGACTGACTTGATCCAAAAAATGTAATACATGTTCTCGCTTGGTGAAACATCGCGTGTTGCGGCTCACAATCGGACCTCCGGTCACGCGGCCTTTTTTATGGTAAACAGACACGCGTGGACATTGTTTACCAACACGCAGAGTTGATAAACACCGTATATGCGAGGTACTGCGACTGTGCGCTGAGATGGTTTTGCTGGGAAACTTTTGTATAAAGGAAAAATGAACTGATAGTGTGAAAATATAGGCATAATATTACTCCTGAATGTGTCCCTTTTACAACAGTTTATTCCTTCAAAAAATATATAATGTATAATTATTTTCACCTCAAATGTGACGTCTCATGCATTCTTCCCTGAAGACATTTTGATGTGTATAATGCCTGTTATGAAGGTAGAGCGGTGCAGCAAATTTTCAAGAAAGCGTCAGTCGGGCTCAAAGCTTGATTGACATCGTGCTTTGTTAACTTTAAACATATGTTTTAAATACCATAATAATACAAAAAAAGTGTTTAATAAAGGCTTGTTACTCAAATTTAAGAAAGTTTTTCCTTTGCCCTAAAAGACATGACGTACAGTGGGACCCAACAATTACGGCCACTTTGGGGACCGAGCAATTAAAGTGGTCGTAATCTGGGGATGATGGTATTTATAAATATTTTTACCTTGGCCCTAATTCCAGGCTTCAAAGATCACAGACCATTATCTTTGATGTTTATCCTATAGGTCCTACCTATGAATGTATACATTGTGCAGTGTGAAAAAATCAAGATGTTTAATACTATTTATAAGACAAAACTGAATATATGTATATAACAGAGGAGTGTAAGTGTACACGAAAATTACCAAGTTAGTATTATGTATATTTATAGCAGAATACATTGGAATAAATAAGGTATATGGGGACATTAAGGATTTAACAGTTCATTTGAATCATTTATAAATAAAATAACAACACAAAATATTCGGGACCAAGTAAAGTGGTCGTAATTGTGGGATGGTCGCACTTATGGGGTGGTCGCAAGGCGGGGTCCTACTTTAGTTTTGACAGTCTGGCCATCCTGCAAGTCGATGCAGATTACCCGGAACTTGAGCCAACGACAGCTAACATGAATAAACGCGGTATTGCCAGGAATACAAGAACGACCTAAATACAAAATACAAAGGGATTGTTATAAAAAGGAAAAACATTCTGTCAGATTTCTGATCAGTTTTCATTATGTTTTTACACATTTTTACTGAATAAATCTTCTAGTGTCTATGTCATTCGATTTCTGATTTGCCAACTGAACCACACAAGGATAAAGTTCACACCAGAAGGTGGCCCTTGGTAATGAAATAAAACTTTAACTCAATGCATGGTAGTAGCATCATCTATACCTATATTACCATCAACATTAACAATGCATTATCGACCTATTATCGCCCGCATACGCGCGAGAGGTGACAGTTTTATACTGGTCTCACAAAGACCGACATTTGGCGGCTGGTGGTCTCGCTAGACCCATACATGAAACCAAATTTTGGACTCGACCGCTCGGGATTACCCGGACTGCATGCAGTACTCCTTTTAGGACTGCTGACGTGTAACGAATATCATTGTTTCGCTTTTATTTGCTGTGACTTTTCATTTCTGTGGGTCACTTTTAAGGGCCTAGTTTAAAAAATACTACACCAATAAACACAGCCCGACCTTCAGTACGTTTGTTGCAGTACATGTGCCCGGCACGTGCAGAAATTGCAGGAAACCGTTGGTGTCTCAGAATTCTTGTTGCAGCTTTGACAACAGTTCCAGGTTCTGGTAATACTGGGGAGCGAGTCCCATGGCGGAGAGGATTTTATACTCTTAGTTAACTGGCAGGTAAACCTACCGTGATATTATACAGTTAATATATCTGTTTTAGCAGTTGGACTTTTTTATTTTTTTCTGTTACCACTACCAGTTTTCTATGTCGTATTTGGGTTGTTTTATACGGAAGCGTAATGTTGCCATCTGGTAAAGGAACGATAAATTATTTATCTCGTACTTACGACATACTCTCTTGTACGATTATCTCGTACGTGCGACATATTATCTCGTGCGGACAAAATAGTATCTTGTACGTACGACATACTCTCTCAAACGTACGACATATCTCGTACGTACGAATACTTTCTCGTACGTTAAGGAAGCGTATTGCTGCCACCTGATATATAATGAAGCGAACATGTTTGTGTATAACCGTGAGAAAACACCATCCTCTATCGCTCATGCTTATTTTTCACAAACAACTTGGTCATAAATGTCAAAACACGTCAATTAAGCTCATACAAGGCAAATAAATTACCAGGTCCATGAAAGATATAAGATTACAAGTAAAATTGTAATGACAACAGCAAACACAATAGGGTCATCTTGAACCTCTGTAAAGTAGTATTGATGGTACGAGGTGTCTAGAATGGGTAAGCCTACCTTGCTAGCATGCTACACCAATCAAGAATGACCTAAAATGACAAATTAAAAGTAATTTGGCCATGATCTATTAACCAAATTTTATAAGTTAAAGCCAAGAATATCGTCACTCGTCATCTGAGTGACAGATGTGTCATAATTAGATGACATAAGCTGGAGCAGATGGAGTGTTGTTACATAAATAGAGAAAGTTTATGATTTCAAATTGAAACGATCTTCCTTGCACCACCATTACAAAATCACAGAAAAGCGAAAATAGTAGAAGACCTAACAGAGCTTGTTGAATATTACGCTACAGTTATGAACTCATTTATATTCTTCTGATATATCCATGATATCAAAGTTTTTTTTTCTTTTTTACACTTATATACGCATAGTTGTATCGCATCGATTTGTTTGTTTGAAAATGGGATGATAAATAATATTTGTATATTTTGTGATATAGGAAACCTATTTCTTTTTATACACCGGACTTAGGAGTAAGTCTAATAGAGGTTGTTTATTATGAATAATATGGTATCGTACATAATGATATGTGTGACCTAAGTTCTTGAATGGATATTGCATTCATCTTTCTTATACATCCTGTGTTCACTGTTTAGTATTGTGGTAGCATTCATTTTAAATTTCTGCTGGAAGATCATACCGGTATGAACGTGTACGTTAACCTAAAGATGTTGTCAGTGATTATACACATGTACATTTTGATGGAAACCATTGATAAGACTTTTTTCTAATTTGTTTTCAACATTTATTACCTTGCATACATTGGCATTGATGTTTTTTTCTGATGTGTTCAGAGAAATATGAGAAAGTAGAATACGCCTAAAGATATGTAATCATTCAATGGTCTGGGTTGTTCATGCTGTAGTTTTGAACAAATACCTTTAATACATTAAGTATTACCTGATTTTACAAAAATTGCCTTCTATATAAAGTGTAAGAGATACATATATGTATATATAAAGTGTAAACAGATTATTTTCTTTTGAGTAGTCTCTCTCCAAGTTTTCACTTTGCCAACTAAGTTATTTGCTTTTAAGTAGTGTCTCTTTCCAAGTTTTTACTTTGACTTTGTCAACATAGAGGAATAGCCTAAGACGTTAAAATCATTTGGAACTTTGCACTCTATGATGAATTATGCATTATGAACCAATATCTATCCTGAGCCTTAATTTTTCACCAAGAGATAAGCTAAAACCTCAGAGTTTCCGGGGAGGTGGGCGGCTTTGCCCCTGGATCCCACCAGGTCTGGATCCTAGCCGCTAAAGCTAGCGCTTCGCGCTCGATTTGCGCTATGTTATGCACACCATTTTGTTTTGCCTTCCATTTACACCCCCCCCCCCCCACACACACACACCACACTTTAAAATCCTGGTGCCGCCACTGTTCAGCACCTATCTATATATTCTGAAAGTCTGAGTTTTAGCTTGCTCAAAATTATGTTTTGCTGTATAACTGTCAGAAAATAGGTCACCGAGACTTAATTCCGTGGTTTTCTATGGATTTGATGAGGACCTCTCAGGGTTTGAGATAAGAATTTCTATGGTTCAACCATTATATTTGTGCATTCCTGTTAAAGAACATCAAAAATAATATGAGTCAGAAACGTTCCCTGGAGGCACTGGTAGTTACTTAATTTATATTTTTTTTGGTAGTCTTCTAATATGTGCATCCAAACATATTTCCTAGACGAATGAAAACAAAATGTGTGTTGCAATTTGTGATGGGTCGTTTCCATATAATGGCTGTACTAATAGGCGGTCAGGATTATTGGGTGTTTCGGGCCGGCCAAAAATTGGAGTGTATGAAGCATCGAGCAGGCAGTGACACCATTTTGTTCTGTCCAGGGTTTCGTTCTTGTAATGATTTTCAATATAAAATGAATTGTGTCAATAAATGTTAACAGGTTCATGAAACTCATTTAGTCAGGCTGACACAAGATAATATAAATTCCTCATAACAAAAAGATTCAACCATTTTATCGCTCATATTACAATCCTAAAGGGTGTATGTCACCCTTCTCATCAACTATCATTAGCAAAGTTATTATTAAATTATTGTCCCATACAAGTGCTTCCTTACCAGTTGGGATAAATCCAATATGTTACACGGTCAAAGGAAATGTCAATACTGATTGGATAGATACCTATCATACCCACTATGATATTTATTAACTATAATGAACATTACATCACCAACTTTGGTATACCGTAGACCTACTTGAATCAAACAATCTAGGTTCACGACCAGTATAGGGAAACAATGAACAAAAATTTTCCGTAGATTTATTTGCTACATGATAGATTAACTAGGGCTGCAAGCGTATACGCAACCTGGTGGTTGTACTGCTCAACTTCACAAAAAATTGCTTTTTAAGGTTTGCTTAAGGTTTCTATCGGTGTTTCTTCTTCTTGTTTTTGGGTTTTGTCGTGCAAGCATAAGGCCAGGCCGCTGGTCGGGCAATTTTTTTAAGGTAAACAGTTACAGGAAGATTGTGTTTATTCAGGCACAGAAATATGAGACGTATGGAACTTTTGTAGTCCACCAGAAATAAATAAAACCTTGAGATAATACACATATTATTGCAAACAACTATATACCTTCAAATGAATGAGTACCAGGTCTGTAATAAAATGTGCTTATCCCGTTGACAATCATCACATAATTCACACGTCCGAAATCAGAAAATGAGGTCTGGTTTGGTTCCCTAAAGCTCTTAAAATGCTTAAAGGAAAATTTGTAATAATGGGTAATACCATACAAAAAATCACAAAATAAGTAATTGCATGATTATGCATGTGACGTATTGTTTTCACAACATCACAACAAGTCAACCTTGCAATTAAACCGTTTCCTTTACAAGGGAAGAGCAGATGGTTTTCAATTCTTTCCTGGATAATTTACCGGATGGAAGCCTCGGGAATTCGTCGAGGATTAAAGCATATTTCGGCGCCATGTTTATCCCATCTTTTCCATTTTTGAACTTGTCTTCGCCCCATCGGAGTACCTCGTTTGCGGTCAAACATTTCTCTTTGCTTGGAATAACACAGGCACAGATTTCTTCACCGAGCCGTTCATCTGGAACGCCAATCACCTGCACAGCCTTGATTTCAGGGTGTTCAGCCAAACGTTTTTCAACATCCGATGGGTGTACTTTGAAACCAGCGCGTGTGATTAATTCTGATTTCCTGCCCACAATCTTTATTCTCCCGTAGGTGTCCATCACTGCCAAATCTCCCGTTTGAAACCAGCCTTCTGGTGACACAATTGCATGTTTCCCTGTCGAGTGAAGGTATCCTGAAGATGTGAATGGAGTCCGTATGAAAAGTTCACCTACCTCTCCAAGATGCAGCAATACATTATTTTCATCGACAAGTTTCATTTCAAAGCCTGGTAGCGGGGATCCTATGAAACCATCAGCAAGCAGATTAGAATCTTTCGGTGTGACAATTGCATAGGTAGTCTCTGTTGTACCATAAGCATTCACCAGTTTTGTCCCGGGAAGAATCTGCTTGAAATTTTCTGCAAATGATTCGTCCAACGTTTGGCCGGCTGTTATACAAAGCTTTAAACACTTTGAACTGTGTCGCGCTATATCTGAGTTTCTTAAAATGTCAAACAGGGTATAGCCGAATGTGAAGGCGACTGTGCATTTTTCCCATTCGATGATGTTACAAATGCAACGTATGTCGGTCTTTGGAACAAGCGCATCGACACACACACAAACTATGTCCGACACAAGGAACCAAATCATTTTCGAATTACGTGCGATTGAACTATCACTAAAATATATGTCTGTTCTACTTAGTCCAAGTTCTTCAGCAAGCACTAAAGAGTTATTGAAGAACTGAAAAAGACTGTAAGCAACAGCTTTTGGATTTCCAGTGCTTCCTGACGTGAAAAACACAAAGGCATCAGAATCAGGGTTGTTCAGTCTTTTTAAAAAACCTTCATGTAGGAACTTCGCTGTCTTCTGAAGTTTGGAGAGAGGAGTGATGCTGCAATTTTTAAATTCTATTTGCATTTTACCATATCCTATTAAGCATAAGTCTGGTAAAAATAAGGTGAGTTTCTCAAGCTCGTCAAGTTTCATATTAACCCACTGGAAAAGTAAACATTTGCAATTTGTTTTTGCGAGCACTATCTTGAGCTGTTCACAGCTATTAATATCGTGGTGGAGAAACACGACCGCACCTGCTAACTCGAACACAGCCGACACAATCATGAACGTCTCTCGGCTGTTAGCCCCGACCACTGCTACTCGAAGTTTTTCGTCGTGGTCGTGGTTTCTTGTCAAGCTTTGTAGGCCGTATGCAATTTCCTTTGACCCTTTGTATAGCTCTGCGAATGTTAGTGCATCCCTTGTCATGTCATTTTTGTAGATAACAACTGCCTCCTTGCTAGGACCTTCTTTATATCGTTTCAGCAGAAGATCCGAAAATGTGGCATAGAAGAAATTGCTTGAAGATGGGGAGTAAATGTAACTCAAGCCTTCCATTTTTAGTGGAAATGTATCTCATTAACTCACACACATTATGAATCGGTTTCTTATTCGACCAAACGTATTGCCTGTTTACTGTATGCAAAACACGTAGCTGAAATATGACAGGAGTTCATCACTTGCAATCAGTCTGCTTAACTAGCCTCTGTGAAGCATGGCCTTCCGGTCAGGCTATGAATAACCCGATGCTTAGTAGAAATTTGTTTCTCGTCTGCCTAGTTCTATTTTTGCCCAGAAGGAGTCTGGTTACTTCGTTGCTACAGTCTGCAGCGCTGACATATAGTGAACAAGTGTCGAGCGCTACAGCCTCCGGTGGGAAGAGTTTATACTGTGCAAGTTTGCACGGATCTATGCAAACTCTCAGACACGTATATGCCTTGTGTAGCGTGAGGACGCCATACAACCCCCACATATTATCATTGATACAGATGCATAGGCTCCGTTGGGACCAAATATTTTGCTAAATGATCAGTATGTAAGAGTCTTCCGGTTGGAACAGCCAATATGAATGTAGCATAGTTGACAACACCGCGATGTATGATGGGGAGGATGCTTATGAAAATGAGGGTCTACCCTCGTGCACCGCACTGGCATTCCTGAGGAAATCCCCCCTCGGAGGGGGAAGGGGTTCATTTGCATAGATTGCCCGATTAATTTGCATGGAATTCCTATTACGTCGATATCCTGTTGCGCATGCGCGTATACAATTCCCGCGTGGAAGGATGGCAGCAACTTAACTCCGGAATTCAAAGGATAAAAAAACATATACAGGCGCACTTAAAGGTGTTCTATCCATATAATTTGATACATATTAAGTTTATTTCTATATGTAAACACAAGATTGCTGCTCAATCGCATAACAAGCACTGGTATTTCATGTTACATGTTCCTCCAAGGACCGCAGGGTGGAATCACCCCGCCGGACGGTCGGGCTCCTTTACAGATGAATGGAGTCCGCACGTGGCATGCTAGTTACTTCGTACCATTCCAACTTAGTACTTTACAACTTCGTACCCCTATAAATTTGTACATTTACTACTTCATACCCTCACCACATCGTACCATCGCAACTTCTTACCCACTTCCCTGACAGTAAAATTAAAGCAAGTTGCACTGATGAAAGAATCACCAATATGAAATTTACTATTTTGTATCCAAAACATGACACCCAGCAAAGACTTATATACATACAACATACTTACAAATGCTTAATTTACTTCCTTTGTATATATTATATTTTAGCATAAAATGTTGCCTTTCTCTGCCCCCCCCCCCCCTTCTCTCTCTCTCATAAGACGATTGATCCAAACAAACTAATAATATTCATGTGTATGCCTTTAAAAAAATGATTTATTATATGCTCTTGAAGCAGTTGACCAATAAGGTAAGAATATCAACAATAAATGTAATAATTTTAATAGTAAGTATCACGTGATTGTAACAAATGCAATACGTCTAAATACCAAGGTATGCAATCTCCATCCTGCGGAATTCGCTTTAGTGAACAGGTCCGTAAATCCTACTTGGTTTTATTATATGCTCTTATAAATTTATTAGAGTCCAGTTTGTATTATTTTTATGAACCTTTGAAAGATTTTCAAACACAGTTTGGTAGTACCACTTATTAAAAATAAATAAATAAATAAATAGCATAAAATAAAATCGGTAAAGATATGGACAGTCTTTTGAATGAAATGTAACTACCAAATACATCTAAAACATAAACAAAAATAGTACTGTAGGTAATTTTCGCCTTCTTGATTATTGATTAAGGTAAGCAACTGGTGATAATAAGGTTGGCCTGAATTATATGCTGCATCGAAGTATATGACACTTTTATGAGTTGGCGGAGATGCAGAACTGTATCATATATATAATATATGACTGGAGTTGATTTGTTGCTTGAAGAAATGAGATATTATTTCATTCAATGAAGCTAAAACAGAAAGAAGGGGTAGAGGTTATTGGAAATGTAATAATAACCTTCTTTTCTAATAACCTTTCTTTTTAAGATGTCTCATAATATTTTCTTTACCAGTTTGTTTATTTATTATCATTTTCATCATCGACATTTCCCGGAACTTGGAATACAAACATTTTCATGCATACAAGAACAACGTTATACCGTAAATTTAAGATTATTTCATTTAACTTTTTGAATTATCACAAATGTATCAACCCAAAGATAACAATATAAGTTTCCACTTTGCAGATGTATATCTGACTTTTTGTGTTTTTCGGCAACATTACGTTCTAATCTTTCTCACCTAGCCAAATATTTCATAAATATATGAATAGATGGCGGATTTATCTTATCACGATAGGAATACAGAACAAACTAAAAAATCAACAACAAAATATCTACAATGATCTTATAGGGGAAATTCTTATCACACCCCATATAAATTAAGTTGGACTCAACCGTGGCATATTAGTTCCAGCACTCTTTGCCCATGTTTTGTTATAAAAGGTTTTACTCACATGACACTCGCAGAATATATGTACTACTGACTCATCTTCAATAAAACAATATGAATATCTTTTACTATCCGTTATTCGCCACTTGTACAGTTGTTCATTCACCGATAAAATATTAAATAGTACCCTGTATTGAAATTTCCGCAGATACATATCTAAGGTCGTACAATATACATGACTAACTGCCTCATCCCATTCAAAATGGTCACCTAGCAGATTATGTTACATTTCTTTACAAATTGGTTCATATAGCTTTTTATTAAATACCATCGAATAAACAGTCTTAAACTTTACATTTTCCAAATCAATTTTCGTTTCGTTTACCATCACAATGTAACTCTTCACTTCAAAGGATTCTATTTCATCTGGAATATTATTTAAAAATATTTCTTGTTTTCATTTCGCGGGTATCGCTTTCTGTACTGATAGCCATGGTAAAAACGTTTTTATATACATGGGATTATCTATTGGTATCAAATCTTTTAAATCTTTCACCCTACCATTTTTGTTAAACACCTGAAAGACGTATTTATACCTAGGTTGGCTATATACGTATTAAAAATTGGTCTTTTGTAGACTCTGATACATTTATTATTCCATACTTGTTTAAAACAAATATTGGCAATTGATTCAGGAATGCACATTGTACATGACGCCCATGACTGCAAACAGTGAAAATAAAAGGTAGACACATTTTTGCCAATATTAGGCGGATCAAAATTTGTATCAACATATCTTAAACCACCAGTGCTTCTCAGATAGAAGTTTGGTATGACTGTATACTTTGTTTCTTATAAATTACGTAATCTGGCTATCCACATTACTCTCTGACTTTCAATGATAGAAGCTATATCCGGCAATCCTATGCCGCCATTTTCTGTCCTACCAGTCAATACTTCATATTTGATTTTAGGCTTTCTGCCGTACCAAATAAAATCAACAACACAGCTTTTTATTTGCTTAAAAAAACTCTCTCGGTGGTTCAATTATTTTAACGACATATAATAATTTTGAAATACACATGGATTTCAAGAGAATATTTCTACCAAAAATCGTTAAAGAACTCATGTTACACATACTGAGTGTCATTTTCATTTTGTCGTAAATACACTCAAAATTAAGTTAATTGGATAACTTCAGGTTATATGTGTGCCATATTCCCAAACGGCTTTGTTTTTTATGATTACTCCTCACAATAGCAATACGGAAATATTAAATAGAAAATGCAATATGATACAGGCAGGCACATATTTCACGGAGAACGACATAACTTTTCTGTCCTGGTGTCGACGTTAGTTCAGGATTGGTCTGCATGGCCTCTGAAAATAGCATTGGCGGATTTTGTTGTAACACCGGCACCCATGAATAAAATTTACCGCTGCTGTAGAATTTATGAACTCTTGACCCGTGATCCCTAACACGTACGTTTCCATCATGTGTCCAACAGTCTGTTATAAGTTGCTCTTTTTTCATTCCGAGAGCAGTGTGTAACATTCCTACTCTGGCTCGAGTGAGATCTTCGTTGATGTAATCCTCCCTAGACTCCTCACCTGCCATTTTCAGATGGGATTTCCTTTTCAGTACAGCTACCTTTGTTTTGTGAGACAAAAACTTTACAAGTATTGGTCTGGATTTACCTTGTGGTGCAGGTTTGCCAACTCTGTGTGAGATATCAGTCTCGTTATGCTGAATGTCAACATTTAACAGTTCTCTGGCCATGTTTATTACAAGTTTATCAGTATCTTCCTCTGTTTTTTCTGGCCATGTGTTTGTGATTCTGAGGGAAGTGCGTCTTGACTATTGTTGTTGTCGGTCCAGTTCATCTTGCATTTCACTCAGTTTATTATCTAAATTGTCCACCTTTTTTTAGCTGCTGTATGTGGTGTCCATAACATTTCATTCTTTCCTCCACTGCTGCATCTATAATACCTATCAAAGCTGATTTAATAGTCTCGGACTGTAAAGCTGTTTCTAAAAGCTGTGTAAATTTCTGAGCCTCATTTATAACTAGTATAAGTTCTGTATCTGATTTCTTTTCCTTAGTATTTAAGCTAGTCAACAGGTATTCCTCTGATGAATTTAAATTAGCCATATTGTAACGTTTTTTATCCTGAAAACTTACAGAGCTACCTCCTGAGGAGTCACTAAGACCTCTTTTCTTTTGGGATATTTTCTGAGACAGACCATACTTTTATCCTTGACCTCTCCACGTCTGACTACATATGAACCGATTCTCGAGGCCAAATATTACAATAATAAACATATGAAAGCTCGTCCCATCAAGAGTTTTACTTTCCTAACAATATATAATTCCTATCTTAACCATAATGAGTAAGTTTTGACAGACAGTAAGATTTACCTCATATAAGTTGGTATTCTACGGAGCCGGTCTAAAGTGCGTGTTAATCAAATAGCGCCATCTAGTGTTCCATATATATATATATATATATATATATATATGTTATATATAGAGATGATGTATTCAAAATTAGAAGAAACGGTGAAAGAAGATAATCATGTCAATCCAAACTTACATTTGGCATTTCTTAAATCAAAAATTAGGAAATTTATAATTCAATTATTTAAAAAAAAGTATATGTCGAGATAAACGAGAGAAAAATTTTGCATAATTAGAGAACAACTAGAGTTAGAATATAAAGAGAATGAAACAGATAGATATGTACAATTAAGAAAAGAAATGCAAGAATTATAAAACAAAAACTTAAGGAATAATAACCAGAGCAAAAATTAGATGGATTGAAGAAGGAGAACAATTACCAAATGTTTTTTAATATAGAAAAAAAGAAAATTGAACAAGTAAACATATAAAGAAATTAGTACATGATAAGGGACACATTATATCTGGCATAAAAAAACATTTTAGAAAAAAAAGGATAACAAAAATTGGTATGCTTCTAACAAATCTACAATAGATCAAACAGAGAAAAATTACTTCTTTAAAAATAAAGATATTCATTAGCTCTCAAATGCAGAACAAAACAACTTTTGAAGGATACTTGTCAGCTGAAGAATGTTTTAAAGTTATGAAAATATTTTTTAAAAATAAGTCACCGGGAAATGATGGTCTGAGGGTTGAATTTTTTACAAGTTTTTTGGAGAAAACTTGGGATGGTTAATAGTTGAGAGCTTTAACTTTTCTTTAGAAAATGGAAGTCTAACTCCCTCACAAAAACAAGCTGTTATTTTTTTGTTAGAAGAGATAACAACAGAACTAAAATAGAGAACTGGCCATCAATTTCATTATAAAATATTGGTTACAAAATTATGACAATAGCAGTATTCTTTAGATTAAAACAGGTTTTATCAAAATTAATCCACGAAAGTCAGCGTGGCTTTATGGCGCATCATCTATTACAAAGCGTCAGAATAATGTTGGTTGCTAATCAAAGAAATGTCAGTGTAATAATAAAAACAATAGACTTGAGAAGGCGTTTGACACATTAGAGATGCGCTTTTTTTATGATACACTTAAATGTTTAAATTTTGGGAACAGCTTTATAAAATTGGTGAAATTGTTATACAGTAATGTTGAAGCTTGTATAATGAATAATGGTCTCTCATCAGGTTATTTTATAATTGAAAGAGGAGTGACACAAGGAGATCCACTCTCACCTTACATTTTCATCTTATGTTTAGAAATGAGACTATGTATATCTATACGTGGCAATCTAAAAATAAATGGTATAAATATAAGGGGAAAAAAAAGAATTTAAACTAGTATTATATGCAGATAATACAACTTTTATTGTTTAGAATCTAAAATCTGTTAAAGTTCTACTGGATTTGTTTAAACAATTTTCAAAATACTCAGGTCTAAATATTAACAAAGAAAACAACAGAAGCAATATGGATATAGAGATTAAAAGTCAGAAACTTTAAACCGTTGGGATTAAGGTGGCAGGAACATATTAAAATTGTGGGTGCATTGGTGTCCGACAATTTTAATAATATTTGCAAATGTAATTTTGAACCAAAGATTTAAAGTGTCTTTGAAATTACTAATTCATGTAAACAGAGAAATTCAAGTTTATATGGTAGGATTTTGATAATAAAACACTGTGGCTAAAATAGGTATAATAGTACTCCTGTTTATGTCCCTTTAAAACAGATTGGAATCTATCTAATATTTAATCGTTTTACTGCAAATGTGAAGTATCTTCTTTCATGGAAAACATTTTGATGTGTATGATGCCTGTTTTGAAGGTTGAGCGGTCCAGCATATTCTGCTAAAATAAGAACATTGACCCCCAAATTTTATTTTATAACTAAACAAAATATGCCATGTAGATATCCTATGCAAAATATCTAAGAAATTCCATTGGTGGAAAAATGTGTCAAGTTTCCCTTTATTCTAATGAAGTGGTGTGTGACTTTTGACGTCTGAATTCACGTTTGCATGGTGGCTGATTTAGGACAAAGAAAATAAGAATTTTATGTCGACATAACATCGTGAGACCTCGACATCACGTAAAAAAGTAAGACACGGAAAAATTATCTCGCGATCTCGAGACTTCTTATGTTGACCTACGGTAATCTGAGCTATAGTTATCTAGTGGCCGATCCAGATGGGGGCATTGCCCCCCCCCCCCCCCCCCCCAGCGTACCCACTCGAAACCACAGTAATCATTTTTATTATTTTTTAATTTATGATGGTCATATGCCATTAAACAACCATCATTTCAATTAAAACAAAAGCTAAAAAAAAGAAACATTTGACTAAATGCGTGTTTCTATATCATCCTCATATCTGTTAGTATACTTTCAATATATAAGTTGGATGTATACCCATTTTAAACATTGGTTTTATTAATTATCAAACCAAAACTTACCAATTTTTAAAATAAAGACAAACAAACGTTTTCTGGTATGTATATACGTCTTGCATGGTATGAAAGGCATATTTTCTTGTATATTTATAAAGCATGGCATATACATCCATTCGGTATGATATCATACAGAGAAAAAAATATACTCGCAAGGGCCCAGCTTTAAACATTGGTTTTGTTAATTATCAAATCAAAACTTACCAATTTTTAATTGCATATATTGCCATGAAAAGCGGGCAAGGATCGGGGTATATATATCCGTTCACCATTCGCAGTGGGACACATTGTTAAAGGTCTTTGTCCTCTTCGATGGAGAAAAGATAAACTCTTCAAAAAATGACAGAAAAATTATATATACCCACAGATTATGAATATCTATTATTAGTCAAAAATGTATGTTATAAAGGTAGATAAATATATAAGAAAATATGCGTTTTATACTATGCCAGACGTACATGCCAGAGATCAAATTTCCCATGAGCTGATAAGCTGCATTAATACAGTAACCGCACACATGTAGGGAAGAGTAATTCGAGCTATACTAATTATTTATAACTAACACCGGTGAATAAAATAATCTTCAAATTCAGCAGACTATTTAGAGGATAAATAATGGGGTATCGGTTTGCCTCATATTGTTATTTACATGTTTCAATGTTGTTTCATATTTTTGAATGATAACGTTTGTTTGTCTTTATTTTATAAATGGGTAAGTTTTGATTTGATTTTTATTATATAAAATCTAATGTTTATAGCTTGGCCCTTGCGTGTGCTCAGTTATAATTTTTTCTCTGTATGATATCATAACAAAAGGATGTATAGGGTAGAGCAGGGCAAGACGCATGCACCCCCGGGGTAAAATGCCCACCCCCCTTTTACTATTGATGTGCCATTACACTGGCACCACCAAGCATTCACTTTGTTTCAAGCCATCTGGTAGGCGTTTTGAGAACTTGAGGCGAACAACAGGTCGGCTGCTCGGCGTTTGGTGTCTTCGAAATGGTATGTGGTGTATTGCTTATAACATAGATGAGTTTGTAAATGTGGTCTGGGGTATACCTATGGCATCTACCTAAGTCTGAAATAAATGATACATAAAACCTTGAAAATGATTAAAATGGCCTGTTCAGAATGAAAATTACAGATTTGGCAGCAAGGCGCCGGTAAAATTAAGTCACATGAAAAAGCCCACGTAGTTGTTGAGGCGAAACGCCCACTGGGCGTGTTTCCCCCTATAAGGCAATAATAAGTGGGGAGATTTTTTTCCAAAAAATATGGAAAAGCTAGGTTTACTTGATATTTGAATGCAATATTTTGGTGAATATTTCTTTTTCCAGATATATTGCTGATTTATTATGTTATACATTGATATGATATACCTTCATATATATATATATATATATATATATATATATATATATATGTATATATATATATATATATATAAATAAATAAATATATATAAATATATATATATATTTATAAATAAATATATATATATATATATATATATATATATATATATATATATATATATATATATATATCCCATACATAAGATATATATATATACAGTGTAACTTGTCTGAAAGATCACCTGTCTATTAAGACAACATTTGAGTGAACCAAAAGCATTCACATTGGTTTTAACTGACCTATGTAATAAGAACACCTGTGAATTAAGACCATTTCTGGCCAGACCCGCGGATGGTCTTATAACACAGGTTTATATATATATATATATATATATATATATATATATATATATATATATATATATATATATTATATTATATGTAATATGTATGGTGGTGTGTGTGAGAGAGAGAGAGAGAGAAAGAGAGAAAGAGAGAGAAGAGGCAATAATAAGTGGGGAGATTTTTTTCCAAAAAATATTTTTTTTTAAATTGAAACGAGGTTGTACAAATATAATGGAAAAGCTAGGTTTACTTGATATTTGAATGCAATATTTTGGTGAATATTTTTTTTTCCAGATATATTGCTGATTTATTATGTTATACATTGATATGATATACCTTCATATATATATATATATATATATATATATGTATATATATATATATATATAATATTAATAAATATATATATTTATATAAATAAATAAATATGTATATATATTTTTATATAAATAAATAAATATATATAAATATATATATATATTTATAAATAAATAAATATATATATATATATATATATATATATATCCCATACATAAGATTTATATATATATTTTTAACCATACAAATTATATATATATATATATATATATATATATATATATATCCCATACATAAGATATATATATATACAGTGTAACTTGTCTGAAAGATCACCTGTCTATTAAGACAACATTTGAGTGAACCAAAAGCATTCACATTGGTTTTAACTGACCTATGTAATAAGAACACCTGTGAATTAAGACCATTTCTGGCCAGACCCGCGGATGGTCTTATAACACAGGTTTATATATATATATATATATATATATATATATATATATATATATATATATATATATATTATATTATATGTAATATGTATGGTGGTGTGTGTGAGAGAGAGAGAGAGAAAGAGAGAAAGAGAGAGAAGAGGCAATAATAAGTGGGGAGATTTTTTTCCAAAAAATATTTTTTTTTAAATTGAAACGAGGTTGTACAAATATAATGGAAAAGCTAGGTTTACTTGATATTTGAATGCAATATTTTGGTGAATATTTTTTTTTCCAGATATATTGCTGATTTATTATGTTATACATTGATATGATATACCTTCATATATATATATATATATATATATATATATATATGTATATATATATATATATATATAATATTAATAAATATATATATTTATATAAATAAATAAATATGTATATATATTTTTATATAAATAAATAAATATATATAAATATATATATATTTATAAATAAATAAATATATATATATATATATATATATATATATATATATATCCCATACATAAGATTTATATATATATTTTTAACCATACAAATTATATATATATATATATATATATATATATATATATCCCATACATAAGATATATATATATATACAGTGTAACTTGTCTGAAAGATCACCTGTCTATTAAGACAACATTTGAGTGAACCAAAAGCATTCACATTGGTTTTAACTGACCTATGTAATAAGAACACCTGTGAATTAAGACCATTTCTGGCCAGACCCGCGGATGGTCTTATAACACAGGTTTATATATATATATATATATATATATATATATATATATATATATTATATTATATGTAATATGTATGGTGGTGTGTGTGAGAGAGAGAGAGAGAAAGAGAGAAAGAGAGAGAAGAGAAAATGATTAAAATGCTGTCTCACTTTCCAGATGGCTCTTACGTATACTTTGAAATTCACGCCAGGTGCCTATGGACAGGATGCATTACGACTGGCTGTAAAAGCTGTTGTAGAAGGAGCAAGTTTAAAGAAGGCCTCCAGAGACTTCGGCGTCCCCCGAAACACTAAAAAGAGCTTTGCAGCGTCCAGCATAAATTCTTAGGAGGAATTTAATGTATTTGGACTTGCAAGTTACCTGATGCTCAGCCTTGGATTTTATCTAATTAAAGGGGCCTAATCACCTTTAAAGCATTTTGAATTTACACGATAAATAGCGTCTTCTCTTTGAAATCAATTGTAACCTGCCAAAATATTGTGCTTAGATGGTTGGCTTACTAGAGTGGACCTAGCGCGATCACTTGCTGGCGCCAACCTAAACATAGTGAGAAGGACTCCGTGTATCGCCCGGGCAACAATACCTGTCAATCGGGAGATGCCCTGAGTGACATTGCCCAAAAAATGTAATACATGTTCCCGCTGGCTGAAACATTGCGTGTTGCAGTGGATCAGAGTGACCCGATACATGGGGCAAAAGGTGCGTGTCATTTCAGATGAGGCCCGTGTACCTATCTTACAAATCTGTTGAAATAGGTTCTACAATGAATTTACATTCGGCAGATCCATTCAGGACCGTAATTTAAAGTCCATCCAGCAGAGATGTATCATAGGACATGAAAGTCTGTGTATGGACTAGTTTGAACTATACTCTTTGTTTGAGATCTGTCGCGGATGCACAAAATCGGACCTCTGGTTACGCGACCTTGTTATGGTAAACAAAAACACGTAGACCATGCTTACTCACACACAGAACCATAACAAGGTCCTAACAGGTATCTGTATGGTAGGTAATGAGACTGTGTGCTAGAATGTTTTTGCTGGGAAACTTTTGTATAAAGCAAAACTGGACTGATAGAGTAAAAGAATAGACAAAATATTGCTCCTGATTACATCCCTTTAAAAGTTTATACATGAAGGCTTTGTGTTCCTTTTTGAGTTACCGAGTGAATGGGGCAAGCATGTGTGAATTTGTATAGTTTTCCACAAATTGGTCATCAAATAAAGTGTAACCCATTTTCTAGTAATTCAGCATAAATAAATAACATGCGATTCCATGTTGGGCTGTATTTTTTTCTTAAATATAGTATACTATAGGCTGGTTATGGGTTCATAACTGAAATGAGATTTCAGTTATGGGGATCCTCTTATGGAAAAGCGTAGCAGGGGTATATTGGGATATTTGTAAAATAAACAGAGAAAATGGAGGCAATTTAGCAAATTTCTTACCAATAATGGCTAACAAACTGTTCTGGAGTAAAAATAAATTATGTAGAAGTGCCCACATAAGGAAATTGTTAAGATTTCAACTCCTGTTGGTTTTTTTTAGCCTGCCATGCGGTCATGTTTATCTTTTGTCACATGACCCTGTCCTTGACCTTATTGATATCAGAAAAGTTGTCCTCTGATTATTGTCCCAAATAAATTATAGTAAATATTGTTTCCATAACTTCCACAGGCAAATTTGTTAAAACCTTAAAAGATATAGCCATAAACTTATAAAGGACTTATTGTAGCCATATTATCATTTACTCATAAGTATTATTCATGAAATAAGATTTTTTTAAATAGATTTATTAGCAGGTCACTGGTCAGGTCATGGGTGACCAGAGTTCATGCCTCAGCAACATGGCTGTGTCAGTGATGGTCTTCTGCTCTTCTCTTCATGATAAAATGCTGTTATATCATATATAACATAAACAGGAGACTCCACATGTATGGAAACTGATATATAAAGGATATATAGGTAGAGTGAACATAGTTTAAGCTGCATCTTATTCTTAATTACTCTTTTATTCTTTCCTTCTGATAAATCAGAAGGACCGCTACGATATTTCGTAAGAACATGTTCAAGGCTGAGTATGGAGCCCGGGTCACCTGGTGTGTAATTCTCAGCCTTGCACCAAGGCAAACTATAGGCAAATGCGTTTGTACTGTGGTTATCAATAAATAGAAGCTCAAGAATGAATGAAGAGAGCGGGGTAACATGCCCACCCATGGGCATATTGCCCCAAGTCTGGGGTAAAACGCCCATGGTTAGAAGATATAACTTTTTCCGATTTCGTCAAAAATATTCTGAATTGTGCCAAAATTCCCATCAGAATTTATTTTCTCTAATTTATCTGAAATGTTAACAATAAAAAATATGATTTAAAGATGTTTAAGAACCATCAGGAAACGTTTCCGCTTAAGGTGGTCGTCCTGCCGTGCCCTACCCTATGCCAGGCGTTGGAGCCCCCCGTATCTGTCACTTTTCTGCGGTTCCGGTGACCACGTTTTCTTGTCGTCAATTTCATTGTAGCAGGTGTGGCATGAAATGTACAACTGACCTTGGTGAACCGAAATGAACAAGTGGGTAGTGCGCTTCAGCTGCGTGTACATTATCATATTCATAGACATAAAAAGACATATTATCATTATCCACTTGTGCTTTATTTGAAATAAGAAAATGACCATTTGTACATCACCGTTCGTTGTTGTTTGTAATAATAAAATTTGTGTCGGTCATTGATCTTGCGTATTTTTAATACGTGTATTATCTTATATCTACATGCTATTTCAAAATTTACTAAAATAGGACTTCTATTCTCGATCTCAAAATCTAATAGTAAATTCAATTTTTTATTAGTTAACAGAATTTATTGAACATAACGTAATAAACATGGATTGTAAGGTATTATTGTCCGTATATTATGTATGTTGTTTTAACTGTTGTTCGTTTTCCACTCTGTTGTTTTTGGTGACTTTTGCATGGACATCTATAGATTGGCACCCTGTCTCAAAGTCATGCATGTGTGTGTGCATGCGGTGGGTTTATTTATGAAAATTTGGTCTCGTTGGGGTACAAAGTTCTCGCCGTGTAGTATCCCATGCTTGTTGTTTAGATATGTACTAGTTGATAAACCCGGTATACCGGGCTTTTTACCGGGGTTTGGGAGATATATTTACTGAGATATTGAATGTTGGCTCTTTCTTTATTATAAAAATTAAAAGAAAATATAGATTTTTACTGGCGTACTCTCGGAATATGATATGTACAAATATTTTTTTACTGTTATTTTGTGGCGCTGGCTCGTGGCAAAAATCATACCCCGGTATGTTTACCTTGAAGATCTGGTCAGTGATGGTTTACATTGCGAACCGGAATGAGACGCGGAGGCATACAGTTTCGCTAATATTTGACTGGTTTTTATCATAAGACGTTTAAAGAATAGGTTGATGTGAGGAAAACATGAAAGATTAATTATATGTACGTTGCAGGGAAACTGTTCCTGAAGAAGGAAACAGAAATATGCATACATTGTAAGTAGCAGAAGCGGACCCCATGCAGTGGGTCAGTATCCCATTTTCAGTCACCGCAACCTTTTTTTCATCGTATATCAGACAAGTTTTGAGGCCTGAAACCCCCGCCACCACCCCAGCCCTGTTCCCGAAATTGGGACCTTGAATTAGGTTTTGTTATTAATCCTCCTAGGTTGAACTCTCCATTTCATAAAGCGAGAAACGTGTTTTTCTCTTTTACTGACCACGCACGTGGGTCAGATCCCTCATTGAAAGCAAGCGTTATTCATATGAACAATAGTCCTTAGTGTTAGAGGTTAAGTGACCACGATGCACGCATTCCGGTGATTGCCGAAGGCAGTTCGGCTGTGCTCGGTAAAAAAAACCCGGAAAAATCACTCAAAATTATATGTATATTAAAAATTATTTATTTTCATATCGCCTATGTCACTGCGGGGATAATAACCTTTAAAATGATGTATGGTAGGCCTACAATATTGTACACAATGCGGTTTTAGAGAACATTGCGAACAAACGTGAACCGAATTCCTTTTATAAGTATTAGATTCTTCTGGCCTCGGCGAGCCCAGACCGGTGTCCCGTTTTACCTGGGGAACTGGCCAGTGAAGAATCGGTTGGATCTTGGTTGGATCCGCCTAATGATTCGAGTCCAGGACGGACTTCCGGAAAAATTCACAAATATGACGTCACGAATGGAGCTATGGCGGGAACTTCTGCACAAACGAACCCGGGAGTATGGACTACTGAGTGAATGTAAACACGTTTTGTGGAGCATCCCACAATAAGGACCGCCCACATGCATGGGTGATTCCTGCATTCCCCGGAACGCTTATTTTAGTCGACCGACAACCTCCTAAAATTTGCTTAGAAAACAATTTTGATCGCATTTTTTGTCCAAGCTTGACAACCACGCTTGAAAGTATCACCATAGCCCAAGGTTTCAGAAACACCGGGGTTACCAAAACGGCATTTGAATTTCAAGATCAAAGTTCAAGGTCGAAAGGTCGATTGGGGTCAAATTTTTGGAATTTTTATTTTTCCATATACTTTCTTATAGTGTGTTGAGACTTTCATGAAACGGGTAAACTACTCAGAAAGAATGATTTATATTCATGGAATGAATGATAAATATGAAGGATTTGGTAAAAACAAAAGCCTATAACTCCGTTAATATAGGGTCTATTGTTGAACACACAGTCCCATTTGATCTTTTTTGTTAGTTTTGGGTTCCAGTCTCTGGTAATATCCATACATGTCGGTATTTACCTCTGCAGGTTTGGTGTTATAGTTTGATTATATTATAATGTTTAATGGCACAATTCAAAGTCATAAGGTCAAAGGTTAAAGGTTCCATAAAAACATTAACTCCGCCCAATACATTTATCCACCCGTGATTCTCGTTTCATTTCCGTTTAGTTATAACAAACGAAATGCGGGAGATCTTACAAAAAACTGTTACCTTTTTACCCAAATAAATAAGTATTATCTATGTATAACAAAGATAACGGGTGATTGTGACCTTTAAGGTCATTTTTCAAGGTTAAAATAGTCGAAAATATATGTCACAATGAGATAATTACGGGTTTTCTGGGAGAGTTTAATTTAGGTCTAGTTTGTCTACAAGCATCACGGTAGTCTGTCATTCACGTGAGGAAACTTAAGTGTCTTATATTTAATAATTATTAATTAATTCACAACTCATACTCATTTAAATCTACTTACTCAAAGGAATAAAGCTCGCACACGATTATCATGTATTTGTTAACAGACATCACATGGTGTCCTCAAACACACGTAATGTTTTCAACAGCCCCTGTATTTTGCTGAATATCGGCCCGATCGTTCTCAAATTTTGCTTGCTGATAGTCTCATAGGCTTTGTAACTTAAATATTATACATATATATTATAGTATTTGCTGAGTAACCTTGAACACTAGAAAAAGTATGACACTTAGGTTGCTCAAATCAACTTTGTTCCCTATGGCTTTCCGAATATATAAAAAGGGCCTATATTTGCCTGGATATTACCCGAGAATTTTTTTGGATGCTTTTCCAGGTCCAGCGGTTTATTTATTTGCATCGAGTGAACGGACATATGGCTGGACAAAAAAACTACGGATGAAATGACAGATGGCATCTCTATAGCTCAAATAACTTTCAGTAAACTGAGCTTAAATTACGAGTTTATAGTACATCAGTGTTATATTACTTGTATGTTACATTATACTGATAAATAAAGATCATTGTTGTCCCTTTTAACCCCCATGTAGGCTGACGAGCGTCACAAAGAATGCCTTATTTGTCCATAGTGCACGCAAAGCTCACACAATTTTGACATCAAGCTCTTTTATCACGTTTTTGGAGGTAAATTAAAGTGTAACGTATTTATTTACGATCAATATGGTTCCAGGACATCCCTACCGTAAATATGGTATTTTATTTTTTATTCACATGAAATATCCTCATGAATATTCGTAGAACTGTAATTTACACTCTTGGCAAGCCGATTTTTTAATGCAGTCGGCAAAGAAACACCGATATGTTCAACTGACTACACATGCGGCGAAATGACTAGTAAAAAACTTTAAAGGGGCCTTATGTTGAATTATTACGAAAAATAGCTTCTTCCTTTCAAAATCATATTTGGACCTGCCAAAATATTGCCATGAAACAGTTTGCTTGCTCCTGTAAACGAGTGTTTTAAACAATGGGCCGGGAGCGATAACAGGTGTCGACATGAACAGAGCGCGTGTATCGCCCTGGCCACATGTGTCAATCAAGGGAAGCCCTAACTGACTTGGCTTAAAATGTAATACATGTTCCCGCTGGCTGAAACATCGCCAGTTGCGGCTCACAATCGGACCTCCGGTCCTTTTTATGGTAAACAGACTGTGCTTACCAATTAATACCTGAGCATTAACAAGGTGTTAAACAGCCGTTTGCGAGGTATTTCGACTGTGCGCTGGGAAGGTTTTGCTGGGAAACTTTTGAACAAAGTAAAACTGAACTGATAGTGTGAAAGAATAGCCATAATATTATTCTGATTGTATCTTAAAAAAAACAGATTGGAATATATCTAATCAATAATCGTTTTAACCTCAAGTGTGAAATCTCATCCTTCCGTGAAGACATTTTGATGTGTATGAATTTCAAGAAAGCGTCAGTTGGGCTCACAGCTCGATTGACATCTATTGGTTAAAATGTATAATGTGTCTCATGAAAATCCATAGAATTTTTGTTAAATCACCGCGGTGCCTCCAAACTGCGATGCATCTCTGACCTCATTAAGCCTCGGTCACAACCGGGATACGGTCGCCGTACGACGGGGGTTTGGAGGCTATTCCGTGCGGTCCACGTACGGCAACCGTGCCTTTTCAAAGGCCGCAGGGACACAGCAACGACCGGAACTGACATTAGCGCAAGCGCTTAAGTTGATGCGGCGGCCGTGCGTCAGGCAACCACCTACGGGCCCAGTAAGATTTTGAACGCCCACTCGGCTGGCAGAGAGATGTACGGTGTACCTGCGGTTGTCGTAAGGGGTATTTGCGGCTTCCACAAGGTTAGCTTGCGGCGTCAGCAGGGTTAGATTATTTAACGTGCACTCTAAGAAATCCCCGTAAAATTTACAGTGAACATACGGTAAAGTTTTACGGGGCGACCGTAAAACTCCCCAAATTCAGTTATCAACTGTAACATCGAACTTTCACTGGGAATTCACTGTAAATTGCCCAGCAGGACAGCGAGCAGCCCGACCGATAAGGCTGACACGGCTATTTTTAGACACCAGTGCTGGACATCTGGCTGGACATACGGGCATTTGAAGCAAGCGCGTGGTTTGAGTCGACTTTGGTCGCCATTTGCATTGTGCCGGACAAAGAAAGATTTCAGAGCTCAGAAGTTTTGTTCACATCGTGGTAAGCATTGTTCATATTTTCAAAATATTTATTTAAGTGGCTCTTGCCGTGTTACTTAATCGATGAATTCTGCACTCGAATATAATGAATGGGCATGTTAGACCCATTAAACTGCATATGGCAAAAGCTGAATGAATGAATGGTCTTGAGCACAAACTTGACAAAGTCTTCGGCTGAGTTTAGGCCTATATTTTAATTATAATAGGTCTTAACAAAACTATTTTAAAAAATAATATGCTGTCGGCTTTTATTGCGGGTCGGTAAAATATCAAAGTGGCTATCGTATCCGAACTTATAATAATAATATGTATACTTATAATTTTATATCTGGAGAATTTACCATGAGTGTTATATAAATTCCACATGTCATTAGGTCCTATTCGTAAAACGGAGAACAAAATAAATGAGCAGAAGATGGATATATATATATATATATATATATATATATATATAGAGAGAGAGAGAGAGAGAGAGAGAGATTGTTACATATTCATATACATGCAACCTTCTACCTTGGGAGTTAAAGGTAGCGTCATGCCTGGTCAATTCGTCTTTAAACATACACCGTTTGAGATGACTGGGGATTTCTCTAGCAGTGTATTCTATAAGACACATAGACATAAATATATACCTGCATAAAACATCCGTAGGCCCTAAATACATTTTTGTAGTTTCAGTGAAAAAAAAAGATTATTGTGTATGCAACTGAACGAACTAATTAACTGCATTCATGATTCATATATAGATATACATTTATTTGATTTGAATTGTCTCCCACAGATTCTCCATGCCTGAGGATCGGAAGATTCCAGTAAAGAAAATGAAGGTGGACGTCGGCTCCAGCTGGCAACGGAATCAAGGATGGAGTGAATTTGGCTAGAGATGCTGACTGAAAATGCATTTGATTGTGATATATTTAATTTAAATTCAAACATAATGTGTTTAATCTCAGTTATATGTTTATATCCATATATATATATTTTATTATTATTATTAGGCCCCCTATTATTAGGCCTATATATAATTATTATTATTATCTTTTTATATATACACTTCTCACGTATACACATATATAATATATACAGAACTTCCTGATAATAACGTTGAAAAACATGTCTATTAGCACCGGTAGTGGGGTGAACCGTTTTTAAAACGAAAGAACAAAACAAACATACTTAGTTTATTCTGTTCCATGAACGAGACTTAGATGTATGAGGCCTTACACATAGCCTATATCACAAATTAGGCTATCAAGCATTTATATGATATTTTCTCTTAAAAGAAACGCTCATACTAAACAAAGACTTATGTAACACCCCCTCCCCCCTCCCCCCCCCCCCCCCCCAAAAAAAAATATCCATGCTGGTATGCTCTCTTTCAGGCCGTTTGGTAGAAACGCCGAAATTGACCCGAAGTCGACGAGGGACCGCTTCGTTTAAAGGCCGAATTTGACCTGAGGAAAGGTCGTTTTGTACATGTTGCAATGGAGACAAGCAGGGGAATCCATTACACGAGCCAGTCTCCAGATAATTTAAACGGCCACCTGTGTCAGACTTTTCGTCAGGTAAATACGAGTTCAACGATGACTCAGAGCAAACCTGTTCCTTATTACGAATGGCCGATTGTATTATTATGTGCCCATTTAAAGTTTCGTGTCAGTCATCAACCCGATTATCACCCAGTGGACATTGGTTTAGGCCGATTGCTGTCTTCGGGATCAGATCTATTCCTGACTATGTAACGTTACACTTTCAAAGCGGGACCAGTAGACATGTTTTTACTGTGTATAATGTGTTTACTTTATCATGCGCTCCATTATCTCACTTAGGCAGTGAGATGTGCATTTCAGACTTTTATCAGCCTTTTTTCAATGCAGATTTTGTGTCGTACCAGTGTAACATACCATATGTGATATTTGTTTTGACTATGTGTAGACATGGTCAAGCATTTGAAAATACTCTCATCTTAGTAAAAAAGCAACTAATTAAAGGGTTCTCCTCCAATGGGTGCATCAGTTTTAATATACATATATTTGTAAAACACTTTGTTCACATGCCTATATCTTGTATTACAATGAGTATTCTAAAACATAAGTAAAGCAGACTTATAAACAGTTTTCATGAGTACATATTGTATGAAAAAAATGGGAATCAGTTTAAGGACTTTGTGTGAATACACATGCACTTGAAATTGCTACTTTTCTGGGCTAATTCATCATAACTGTCACTAAATCAGCCCTCTATTATTGCTTTATATATTTCATTTGACAGAAGAGATTGACAGTTGATATGTCTGACAGCCATAGCACAAGGTGTAATGCTCATGGTTGATAATGCAGACATTTGTCTCCATATCAGCATATATGCAACATTTGTATGAAGATAGTCCTCTTTCTGTATTTTCCTCCACAAATTTTCACACTCCCAGCATTAATCACCTGGTACCCTATAACTGTGGGGCTTTGCAGCTGGCTGTTTTTCCTGTATTTATTTCTTCACACACACTTGTCACATACTAGAAAAACCTAGTCTAACAACCACCTCAGTTAAGCAACACCATAAAAATAACGACCACTTGTTATCGATCCCCATTCGTTTTTGCTCTTTATATAAGACCTGGCTTAGACGACCACCTTGAAAATGCGACCACTTTTTGCGATCCTATTGATGGACAGAATTTTGAGGTTTTACTATATATATATATATATATATATATATATATATATATATATATATATATATATATATATATATATATATATATATACCATACACAAAAGCATTCCTACAAGCCTTGCTGGTGAAGATTGCTTTTAAGGGGAGCGATACTGACTTATGTGTCATAGGCTGTGGGTTTGAATCCACATTTGGCCCTTGTTTACATTTTCACCAGTTACATACAATAAAACATATATATATATATATATATATATATATATATATATATATATATATTCATACATATATATGTAACACTGAACAGCACTTTCAAAATAAATATATCATCTATATAGCCTAATGATACTAGCCTAGTTGGAGATATGCTGTCATCATGTTTTCATAATTTGTGATTCATTTGTACCTATATTGTACAGTCCTGTATTTTCAATAAAAGGTAAATTATATATATATGTCTTAATTTTCAATGTATGATGTGTGGATTATGCAAGAATACAGTATAAACCATAGATTCACCGTAAAATTTACAGTCACCGTTTAATTTTTCACCGTAAAATTTTACGGCGACTGTAAAATTGTACGGTGTACACTGTAATTTTTTACGGTTAAATGTTGGCAGCATTTGCTGCAAGTTATTAACCGTAAAATTTTACAGTAATTTCTTAGAGTGTGCGAAGGCCTTGAGAATTAGGAAGGCACCTTGCCGTTCCCGCACTTCGGCCGCATACGGTTTCTAAAACCAAACGGTGATCTACGGTGTGCAGCAACCACAGCGGGTTGTGACCGAGGCTTAAATTCCTGCGGTCCCAAAAGCCTTACGGTATAATCTACGGTATGCGGTGACCCCAGCGGGTTGTGACCGTTGCTTTAAAATATGCGTGAATTTTGCTTTAAATCAAACTTAGGCGAGATATTTCATTGATTAACATTTCTGATTAGTTTTATAAAAATCCTTCATATTCTTCGTCAGTTATCGCGGCGACACCACAAAGTAGCCTAGTGATCCGTGATCTTATTAAATATGCGTGGATTTTGCCAATAATCGAACTTGGGCGAGATAATCTGTTGGTTAGTAGTAATGGTGAGATTGGTGAAAATCCATCAAAGCCCAGTATATTATAACGGCGACACTTAAAGATAACGGACGGGCGGACGTTGGGTATACCATAATACTCCCCTCGTATAACGGGCGTATAAAAGGTGTTCAATAAAGACTAGTTACTTAAATTCAAGAAGGTTTTTCCTTTGTCCTAAAAGACGACGTACAGTGGGACCCCACAATTACGACCACAAAAGGGACTAAACAAAGTGGTCGTAATCTAGGGATGATGGTATATTTATTAAATTCTTAACATGGCTATATTTCAAAGATCTAAAATCACACACCTTTATCTTTGATATTTATCTTATAAGTCTTACTAATAAATGTATATGTTGTGCAGTGGAAATAAAAAAAAAACAAGATGTTTTGAAATATTTATCAGACAAAACTGAATCTATGTATATAACACACACGTGTAAGTGAAATTATCAGTTATGTACCATGTATAGCAGAGTAGTGAAACAAATTTTATTCCAGATGTTGACAGATTACTTTCTTTGCCCCATCACCTCTTCAAAGCAATTTCATTTGTTAGCATGCAAATAAAGGGAAAACTCAAAGGAAGAAATATGAAATACTGCAATATAAAATGCTCTACAATTACGTTATTCATCAAAATGCATGACAAAACAGACAAACCTAGCTCAGAAAATGACTCGTTCATTTTATTACAATCAAATGTATGGTACTGCTGTGCAGAACTCGGCAACTAATATTTTCTGTTCGATGTGTAAGTATACAAAGGAAAATTCAGCACAATTTGAATTTTAACAAAATCAGAATTCATTCACAGAGTCATTATGCAGACATGAAACCCTTATAAATGAATTTTCTCGACCCCTAAATGTAGCAAAAAGTGTACGTGAAATGCATTATACGACAAAAGCCACCGCATTTATTGATATTTTTTTAATCCGGCAGCCATCTTGGCCGCCATCTTGGATTTTGATCAAGATTAATTGGATGAATTCCGCATGGCCCCATATTAGAAGATACAGAGTATCGTGTGGACAATTATGATGCCAAGTTCCATGCTACTTGTTTTTTTACACAGTTCTTCTCTTAACAGCTGGACTAAACAGCTCGCTTAAATGAATATTATCAGCTGACAAAAAGGATATTCAATTAAATGGGCCCGACTGTATATGTATTTTTCCTACCTGGAATCGAGTACCCCCTCCCTGTCATGGCAACACTGTGTAACAGTGAAAATATTACCGATGTAAATCATTAATTATTTTAAAACTTTTACTCGCTGACGGCTTAATTTTCTCACTCTCTCTACTCCAAGGCAAGAGGTTGCTTTATTTTTAATTGATTTCTACATACAGCGGCAAAAGAATGTAGTAACAGGCTTCACTTGATTTGACTAATACAGGTTTAATGCGCAGCTGTTATGAACATTAAAATATGCATGCACATCCACACAAGAACATATACTCAAAAGCTCAATGATTCACTCGACCCTTCCATAGGCCTAAGTATTACCAAGACCCCGAGTCGAGTACTCATAATTTTCACCCCTGCTGTCAGCTGACGTGTAGCGGATGCAATTGGCATTGTGTCGCTTAGTCTCTTACACAGACACACGGTGGCGCTCCCCAACCCCCAGTATCTTTCGGAGCCTGTGGAAGAACCTATGTGTCGCTCCCATTTGTTGTGAATTTGCGACCCATAGTAGGTATACGACACTTTTATAGGGCGCACTTGCCCAGTTTAATGATAGTTCAACACTACATATAGACTGGTACCCCGCTGTATTATGGCACCGCTGATCTATGCCATAATAGAGCAGGGTACCAGTCTATACTACACACAGCTCGGCCTTTAACACGTTCGAGGTGTCCTCATTACATACATTAGGCCTCACTCCGGTCTCCCCCAGCACGTGTGGAAATTCCGGGTAATTTGCTGTCCTGTACCATGGCTAAGATGGGCCCCGACTAAGTTGTCATGCACGTTCGCTCTGAACACAGCGCGTGACTAATGGTGATCTTCCACTCACACGCTGTGAGAAATAGCAGTATCTGTTCCAAAGGGACACAATGCTAGTCAGAAGAGGAAAAGAGCAACCACTGCATAATCAACATATCATTTACAAAAAAACGCTGACGGGACCCCTTTGAGATAACCAGCTAACCTGGTTGTTCAAAGTTTTTCTCTGTTGAAAAAAGAAATCAATAACTATTACATCTCTGCATGATAAACACAGATTCCCTGATCCACTGTTTTAATTTGGTGCACTCTAGGAATATTAACAATTATCGTAATTATATTTATGGTAAAAGGTAACACCATGCATTGTCAGCATCATCTCATGCCATGCAGTGTTTAAATGATTTAGTTTTTTATCATGAATAATCTTTAGTAATCAGATTAATTATAAATTTTCAGACACGGTCACGGTGGCACCGTGAGTATATACAGCAAATGACACGAGCCTGCTCAATTGAACTTGCAACTGATGATGTCTAACGCATGATCTCCACAAATCAGATGTTTGTTATTGCAAGAATTACATGATTTATTCAGGTTTGTGGTGATCAAGCAGTTTTGCGAGCAGACCGTTTTCTGACCAATCGTTTCTACCTGCCACAGCTGAACAGGTAATGCATAAAATTTTAGCAACTGTCTTTTTTTTTGGTTGGGTTTCTTTTTAACTGTCTTTGGTTATAAATAGCCTTTAAAATAAACCGATATTACCTGACCGTAATTCGTTTCAGGTTTAGAAGTAGACAAGATAGAGATTAAAATTGCCCGCTCAGTCATTAATCAATGTTAATTACAGAAAAAAGTAAGTTCAGCGAGTTTCAGTTTGCCTTTAGCATTTTCCGTGGTAGCCACACATCATACATGTCCAAGTGGGCCGATTTTGGAATGGAGGCGTTTAGTCGGGGGAATTTTGTTTGGCGGGGGGGGGGGGGGGGTTACGCGAGTTTACAGGGGGAAGCCTGTAAATGTCAGAATAATCCAAAAACTAAATTTATAACTCGATGTCTCCATTACCAAGTATTACCCAGTCTCCGAGTCGAGTACTCTTTTTAGCCATGATGTCAGCTGACGTGTACACATTGTGTCGCTATGATTTGCTATGACTTTGCGATCCATGGCAAGTCTATGGCACTTTTATAGGGCGCACTGGTCCAGTTTAATGATAGTACAACACTACACCCAGCTCGGCTTTAGCACGCGTGTCGCAGGCTCGAGGTGTAAACAGTACGCCTCACTCCGATCTTCCCCAGCACGTGTGGAAAACTTGTAGTCACATCGTCCTGTATCATGAGTCATGCACGCAACATAAAAGAAAGTATCTGCAGCGCGACCCCTAACCAAGGTCGCGCATAATGAAAGGAAAAACCCCAAAATTCTGAACCGTTCAGACTGGATAATGTACTGTGATGGAAAGACAAAATGGTATATGGCATTTTGATGGCTAACTAACATCTTCAAGTTCATTAACGCAGTATTTATGACTATTTTCCTAGAATACAAGACATGTCTAGCGTATTATTTTGTCACTTATAGTGCTAACTCCCCGAACACGGATCATCCGTTTATGTGTACAATGATGCAGGATTCGAGGAAGTTTCGAAGTACATACTCAAGTAATGTGTTTTATGATATTTATTAAAGCAATATTGGACTTTTTTGGGTATTACGTGCACCAGAAAAGACTTGTTTTTGGTCATTCCGCTTCTAGTTTGAGCGGGCGCCTGCAGATACATTACTGGTTCACTCGTCCACGACGTTGTTTGGATGTAACTCGTGTAAAAAAAAAAGGAATGTCAACTCGTGACCACGACAAGTAGTCATAGAGACCAGGCTGTGGCTTGGACAGAAGTCCCAGTATCTGTTAATAAAAGGGAGCGAATTCCATGTCGAAGAGGATATCATTATCTTTAGTTAAACTCCAGGTAAGACTACTGTGATATTACAGTTAGTATATTTCATTTAGCAGAATATAATTTTCTCAGTGGCTACCACCAGTTTCCTGCATTACTCAGAAAACATGAGAAAGTTTAAGATACGCGCAAACCTCCGTATGCATTCAGGCACGAGCATATTCTCATTTACTGCACAGTTTCGTCCATTTTTCGATAGAATCATACCAACAAATAGGGATTCAAGCGACTTTGGTATAAATATATATGACAGATTTACGTATAACTCCCTGTTGCTCACCCACAGTCAGATTTCTTGTTATCCTTATTTTCAGTAATGATAAAAAATCAGATATCTGATCCACATGATCCAGTAAATGTAGTGATTACTATATTATATTATCATTACGTTATCTCCTGACGTCATGGAAAGTTTTTTTTAATATTATGACGTCACCATGACGACTTTTTCCTGAGAAGTACTAAACTGAGAGTTTAAATGCTCCTTGACCATAAATAGCCTTTCTTGAACAAATGTTAAGAAATCAGTCATGAGGTAAAAAGAGAGGCTTACATTTTGCAGAAATAGCTTAAATAGGATACCAGGCAAAAAAAGAGGCGCCCTTGGCTTGATCAGGTCCGGATCCGCATTTTAATTTTACCAATCAATTATCCCCAATTTTGATACCACGGTTATTGTTAGCTCAGCTATTGTAATCGGTCAGCGTGAGTGTCCCTCCGTCCGTGTGTCTGTCTGTCTGTATTTTAAACTGGCACGTTTTGACACCGATACACCCAGAAACCAGCATGTACTTGAATATCCTGGGATTTAAAAAAAAACTCCTCTGAAAAGTGAAATAAGGTCTCTGTTACCCATATCCTCCGAGCTATGGCGCTTGAAAGTACCCCCAGAATAATTAAAAATTTGATACAAAACATCCAGTATCTTTAAAATTTTTTGCCAGGGATTCTCAAGGATCTTGCCTTGAATATTGGTCATGACGAAAACTGGTGGCGCCATCTAAATTTTTAACAAAAGTGACTGAAAGTCATCTGAGCTATAGCGACCACTCTTTACCCGTCGTCCGTCTGTCAGTGTGCGTTAACCAGGCACAAATCATAACCGCTGGACCTGAAATCTTCTAACTTGACATCCAGGGAGGTCCATGAAAAATCTTTTTATATTTCCTAATTTATGTACGTGTCTCTTACCCATATCTCCTGAGCTATGGGGCTCAGAAATATATACCAGAATGATTGAAAGTTTGTAAACTAAAGCTCCATAATATGAACAGCGAATACATTGATCACCATGATTTTTTGCATGCATATTCATCATGGAGAGTTTCATTAGTTAATGCAGACTAGTGGTGCCACCTGGATTTTTTTTTCGAGAATTTTACCCTTTTTTCAATTTTTGAGGCCTTCAAAGATGTGGTCATCCGTTAACAGGGCACAAATCGTAACCATTCATACTAAAATATTCTTTTTTAACATCCAGGGAGTCCTTG
This sequence comes from Sipunculus nudus, assembly GCA_026874595.1. Taxonomy (NCBI): domain Eukaryota; kingdom Metazoa; phylum Annelida; class Sipuncula; order Golfingiida; family Sipunculidae; genus Sipunculus; species Sipunculus nudus. The sequence continues at coordinate 59,864,890 of CM049314.1, read as the reverse complement.
AAAGATCTCCTTGGAAACCTGAAATTAGGTCTCTGTTACCCATATCCTTTTAGCTAAAGGACTTGTAAGGACCCCTCAGTTTTATTAAAAATTTGATACAAAACTTTCAGTTTCTGAACAACTAATGCATTCATTACCATGATTCTTTGCATGCATATTCATCATGGAGTGTTTTTTCAGTTCCTGCAGACTGTTGTCTCGTCTGGATTTTTTTTTTCAAATTTTTACACATTTTATAATTTATTTTTAGACCTTTAAAGATGCGGTCGTCCATTCACAGGGCACAAATCGTAACCATTCCATGTAGAACCTTCTAATTTGACACCAAAAGAGGTCCATGAAAAATCAGCTTGGAACCCTTAAAATAAGTCTCTGTTACCCATCTCCTCCGAGCTATGCTTCATTATATTGGGGATACCACCTACAAAATGTGGCATTCAGATGACAAAATTCCTTTTGTGAATGTCTTCCTTGTCAGCTGAGCGTAATGACCCATGGGTCACTTGTTTTCCTTTTATTACGATTTTACTATTTTTATTCTGTTTCTTAAACCATCAAATGACAACAGTAATGTCATTTTCTCGACAGTGGTTGCATCTAGAGTCCCGAAACCTTGTGTGTTTATTGATTATGACTGGCTTTTTAGTTCTGAAGACTGCTGGCAATATATTAATATATTAATATATTAATCTTGCAAAGGATTTGGTCAAAGATTTCTTAATAAATATGACCATTATTAATGAAAGTTCAGTACAGTTGGCTTGTATTGAATAACAAGGGACCTATGGGTCACGACGCTCAGCTGTTATATATGATAAAAAAATATTATTTAGAAATGAGGCACATGCTGGTTTTGTGTGGTAATAAATATAAGCTGTATTATGAGTTGTTGTTGTTTAGCTTATGTATGATTTTGATAGTACCTTTGGAGACAGGGAAGAGGATTGATTTCATTTGTTTTATTAACAAATGGAGTACTATTGTCACACAGATTTTGACTTGGCCATATAACTTATTTAAGCAGAACATATAATATAAGAGTTTAACTATTTATTAAAAAAAATTACAAATATTGTCCCAAATATAATTTTTATAAAAAATAATAAGAGAATCATATGATTTTTTTAAATGAAATATAACTGATATGATTATTAAAATAATATTAAAGAATATATTCATGAATGCATTCATGAATACATTTTGAAAGTATTTGCACGAGTATTCATATACTTTCATTTTTACCTAAATTCCTATTCTTTATGCAAGAAATTTTATAATGGAGTACATAATCATATTCGTATTTAAATACAATTACAAAGTATTTGCACCATGTGTGGTATTTATTCAGTTTCACCAACCAATGATGTTGAGAATCCAGAATATACAAAATTCACACATTTAAATAATGATCATAAGTACCTGGTTTTATGGCTTTTATTTATATTAAAAAATAACTGTAAAAAATTCATTTTGGACTAATTTCACATCAATGTACACACTAGACATAGTAGGAATCTAGATTAATATTATCAACTGCATCTTTGTCTATCATTAATTTCCTTCATATGATCCCTAATGATTAATAATGAATAATATGATTTACTTCTTTATCATTAAAATTGAACTGAAAAATGCCATAGGTGACTGCATGGTGTTATTTGGAATATGTGACATTTTACCCATCGATACAAGATTCTTATATCATCAGTAACTGCAAGTTAATTTCCTGTTATTATAAACTAACAAATTCCTTTTCTATTTTTCTTTAATTTGTTATTAAAAACCAATAAAAAATTATTAATTTATTGTTTATTGTTATGTTGTTGGTTAAAACTACTAGATGAGTTGGGTTGGACACCTGGATCAACTGTGGTTGGCCATAAGCTGCCTGGATGCCTCGCCTCAAGCATGCATAATTTGATGAAAGGTCAACAAGGTCAACATACAGGTGACTCAAGAGGGGCTGGAGAGAGCCAAAGTCTGACAGGGTCTCATAAAAAACATTAATAAAAGCTACAATTTTTGGCCAATTTCTTTCAGCTTTCTACACTAAAAAGCTGAAATCCTAATGTGTGCATGATATGAAAATTATATCAACAGTGCTCACAGGACACAAACGTGCCATGGTCACGGTTGGGCAAAATTTAAGGTACTAATTTTATATTTATACTAATAACTTATAAAATTTGAAAAATTCAGAACTAATTTTGGGTATTCAATTGAATCTTGATTAAAAAATGTTACATCCCTGACAAAAAAATCTCTAGCTTCAGCAATGCCCTTGTTAAGGGAGTAAATATATTTCTTGATTTTTTACAAAGTGCATTATGTTTGGGCCCATAACTTAAAACAATTACGCAATACTGACATCATTCTGGCATGTGCATAGAGAATGAAAAATATGTATATTATTTATGATTAAAGTCAGATCAGTGGTTTTGATATTAGGCAGTATTGAAGTGTAACAATGGGTTTTTAATGGAAAATGAAGTTTTTCATTAATATCTCGAAGGTATTAAGTCCTAGTGACCAAATTCTTGGCATGGTAGGGGATTTTGGAGACATCTAACTGTATGCCGAATTTAAGGAACTAAGAGCTGAAGCTGGGGAGCTGAGCTCTTGCTAACTGCATAACACTAGCTTAATGTAAACAATATGTTACATGGTGCTTGAAAACTTATTAAAATCTACAGTTTTTAATCAACTGGTTTCAAATTTTTGGTGTTAACAGTTGAAATGCTAACAAAAACATGCTGTGAAAATTAAATCCACAGTACTTACAGGAAAAAAACGTGCCATGGTCAAAGTTGGGCTAAATTTAAGGTACCAATTTTTTATTTTTATTAATATTTTAGAAAATTTAAAAGATTTTCATCTAATTTTGGGTATACAATTTAATTTTGATTAATAAAAGTTATATTACTGGAAAAAAGGTCAATAGCTTTAACATTTTTTGTGTTAAGTGATCAAATATCTTTCCTGATTTTTTACAAAATGCATTATGTTTGGGCCCAGAACTTTTTTAAATTAAATAATACAGACATAATTTCTTGCATGTACATAGGAACTATATAGAGGATTATTTATGGTAAATATGAGGAAAAACAGATGAGTGGTTTTGATATTAGGCAGTCCTGAAGTGTGAAAATAGGTTTTTAATAAAAAATTGAGGTTTTTCCTTAATTTCTCAAAGGAACGAAGTTGCAAAGACCCAGTTTTCGGCTTGGTAGGAGATCTTGGGGACATCTAACATTATGCCGAATTTTGGATTCCTAGGTCTTACGGTTTCAAAACGTGCCACATCTACGGACGGACGGACGGACGGACGGACGGACGGACGGACAGACGGACGGACGACGGACAATGGACCACGACTATAGCTCAGATGACTTATAGTCAGCTGAGCTAAAAATTCATACAGAGGCACCCGTTTCTAAATAATTCTTGCATGGATTTCCTTGATTTTTTGCTATATATTTTGATCTTATATTTGGCCTGCATGGTGTTCCTTTTTAGACTGACAGGTATCAAGCAAGCTATGGGATTAGTATTTGATAGTTCAACAACCATACATTTTGTCTCAGACCATCAATTCACTGTGTTTTAACCAGACATATGTATATTTCTATCATCGTAAAAAAGATTAAACAAAATTGTCAAATAGGTTCTTTAAAAATCTGACTGGAAGTTGTGAATCTCAGCCCATGATGTCGCACGTCATGCTTTGCAGCTGAGTGTCATGATCCATGGGTCACTTGTTAATTTTTACTGCCAAATTCTTAATGCAAAATTAAATTGATATTATCAGATTTGCAACTGTGGTTTCATCTAGTGTTCTAAAACCTTTTGTGTTATCAGGGCCGCGTTTGAATAAGTGGATTCCCTTTAGTAATTACCCTGTCCGTCCGTCTGTCCGTTTTCTGTATGCCCGTCAAATGTGTTTCCTAATGATAACTCTAGTATAGATTAAAATATTGGTTTTAAACTTTAATTTTATACGGCCCTCCTATAAAGCAAAAACTCTATGGATTTTTGGGTCATAAGGTCAAATTTCAAGGTCACAGGACCCACTTATTTAGAAAGATTATGAATGCATTTAAACTAAACTTTTCATCCCAAACCTTGAATCTAACATAAATAGGTGACCTACACTCAGAAGATGAACCTGGTTGATTTTGGGGTCACAAGGTCAAGGTCACTTGCCATCTGTCCACATTTTCGTTTCTGAATGATAACTTCAGTTTGGATTAACATTACAAACTTTAATTTTATATGTCCTACCAATAAAGTGTGAACCCTTTTTATTTTGGGGCCATGAGGACAACGCTAAAAGTCAGAGGGTAGAAGGCGTTATTCAGTATTATGTCAGCTCACGGTCTTAACCAGGATTTGGATTGGACCAGATCCTGATCAGCGAACAAATAATGCGAGTTTAAACATATAATATTGCAAATGATTATGTAAACTTTTAATAAATAAAACGCCGCCTTGATGAGTGTTCATCACGTTGTATCATCTGTAGTGTTCGGGTCAGCCCAACATCGTTGTTATATGTAAGCAGACACAAGACACACTCCCCCACCGGTCAGTATAAGGATTCTTCGCTATAAGTAAGCATACGTAACAATGATCGTTGTGCCCATATCTGTATGCAGGACCTTTGTCGTTAGATGTGTTATCTGCTTTTTTTATTTGTCATTACGATATTGCACATTGCTTTTTTTATCGTGTTATGTTTCTTTTATGTTATTTCAGAGACCATGGCGGCATCAAGGAATATAAATTTGTTAATAGATTGCTTGATCTGTGGCTTGAATAGGACAGACAGAACTCCTCGTCTGCTGGCGTGCAAGCATGGATTCTGTCAGGAATGTTTACTCCAAACAAGTTCTATACAGAAGGAAGGCAAGCTTCAATGCCCTGTTTGTTTAGATAAGACGCAGCTTTCAAATAACGGCGTCTTAGACCTCAAAGTTGATACAACGGTGGCTAGCACATCAGCGATTCTGTTGGCTCTAAAGGACCATTTCACTTGTGCATTATGCATCTTGAAAGCAAAAAAGAAAGAAGCAGTTGCACGCTGTACCAACTGTGAATTCCGTCTGTGTCATGAGTGTGTAAAGGATCATAAGACAAAACCCATGTTTTCTACCCACGCCATCGTGGAAAAATTATGTAAGATACACATTAGGGATTTATCACGTGCCTGCCTAACCTGCCGGACGGGTATGTGTTACGAGTGTATTTTATCCGGGTTTCATGACTACCACGATACGTGTGATATAACAGAATTCAAAGAGAAAGGAATCGTCATGATGGACAAGGGGAAACATCGGCTGGAAGAAGAGATCGGATGTGTTGACAAACTTATGAATAAAACCATGGATGAGTCGATAAAACGTCTAACTGAACGAAGAAACCAAACGGAGGAAAAGTTAGAGAACTACAGAAAGAAGATGATGGAAGCCATAACTACGTGTCTAGATAAACGAGAAGAGGAATTCAATAGATTTGTGACAAAAGTACTTGAGAATCAGAACGAGGCGTGTTCTCAAGCGTCAAATTGTTTAAATGAGATTAACATGGTGTTGAAGGAAGGAAAGATAGATATTCTGGAACAACTTACGGAGAAAACGTGTGACATTTTCAGATCCCTGAACACGCTGTGCACCGCAAAGGAAGTCCCAATCAGAGTACCAGAACTCGAAGAAGACCAGTGTACAACAAACGCAAATGATGAGTCGCTGCGTATCGAATTCACATGTGCACTTGGTCGGATAAACTCTGAAATGGCACTTGTTGAAAAGCCAACTAAAATACTAGAACTTAAAAAACTATGCGGCAAAGATAAACCTATCGAAAATCTTTATCACATTGCCGCTTTAGCTGACGGGTCAGCTATTTTAGGATTAATTGGAGAAACATACGCGGTACAAATAAACGACAAGGGAGATATTATAGCGGAATTTCATACACAAAGTGGAAGTTGTGTGAGAGGGGTTGATACATATCGAGGGGAGATTTTCCTTCTGTCAAATAATCCACTCACAATAACTAGATTTAAAGGAACGGAAAGACAAGTAATAGGCCTTACTGCAGGGCCAAGCTATGTATGGGATTTAGCTATTGACGCCAACTCTTTCTTGTTCACTAATAATCTGGACAAGGTCTATCAATATTCACACGAAGGAGCGTTTCTGAAGAAATTTGCAAAGGATAAAGAATATCAATATCGAATCTCCCTTGGTGAACACCCTGTTTTTGGGAAAGTGTACCTTGTTTCTGCCGATACAATGGTCTGCGTACACAAGCTGGAAGGAGACTTGGTCAGGACGGTAGGCGGAACGGATGGAGGGGAAACAGGAATTAAATTTAAACATGCTTCTGGATCAACGATGCTGCCTAATAATCACATTCTCATCACCGACACACACATGCACACCGTGACAGAAGTAACGTGTGAAGGAGAGTTTGTCCGATACTTGTTAACACAAAAGGACGGTGTCAATCGACCAACGGGTGTATCTTTTAACTATCCGTACCTTTGGGTTGCATGTAGGGAAGCGGTTCTGTTATTTAAATACGCCTAACCGCGAAATTCTTAACCATATTTCTTACAGACGCTTATAGATCATGCATCTTGTTGTTGTTATTTTACCTGTAATATCGGATTAATTTAGATACCCACTGAAATGACAGATTAACTGTAAACATACTCTCTCAGATTCTGTCAAAACCCCTAAAAGGTTCTTCAAATTGGACTGAGTGGAAATCCTTTAAAGTTTCCGTCTGTAACTTAAAATGGAGGATTTTCTTTCTGGCCTCCAGTCACTTCTTCATTGGAACCCGAAAGATTGCACACAGGACCTCTACAAACCTTCCTTGAAGAACCTTTCAAGGTTCTAAGCCGTCGACTAATTGGGGAACCCTTACTGATATACTTCGAATCCCTGCATTACTGCGCTGCGTGATTGATTCAGACATGGGTTTTATTAAAATGGTGTTTATGAAACAATATGGATCAAATTCATTTTTAGAATTTCCGAATAAGTATTTCTAATTTTCATAGAACAAGTAACAAATTATATAACATGCCGTGATGTCAGATTGTATAATATGAAGTATAAATGAATGTGTACAATATTACATAACAATATTTATTCGTGTGAAACAAAATGATGGCGCAACACACAATTGCAGTATATATTTGTTAGAAAACGAGAACACTTCTAGACAGTTTATTTAGCTCAGCTGACCATAGGTCACCTGAGCTATATTGATCACCTTTTGTACATGGAAAAATTTCATGAAAAATATAAATTTTCATGATAAATGCACTTGTACGGACTTTATTTCGCAATGCCTGCAGATATTGGTCTGATTTTTGGTATATGGATCTATGATGACCAGTTACATATCGAGTGTGCATTTCGTCCCGGTTGACCAACTTTTGTAGTAAAACGTTTCCTGAACATAAAAAATTTCATGAAAAATAGAAACTTTCTTTAAAAAATGAACTTGTACGGATTTTTCTTTCAATGTCTGCTAATGTTGACCTAATTTTTGGTGTGTGGATTGATGATGACTAGTTACAGATCGAGTTCGTCTTTCATCCCGATAGACCTACTTTTGACGGTATGGCGGCTCCTGAACATAGAAAATTTATTTAAAAAAATAGAAAATTTCATGATAAATGCACTTGTACAGACTTTTCTTTCAAAACCTGCAGATTTTGACCTGATTTTTGGTGTGTGGATGGATAATGACTTGTTACAGATCGAAATCGTGTTTCGACCCATCTGACCCTAAAAATAGAAAATTTCATGAAAAATGTACTTGTACGGACCTTTTTCTCAATGCCTGTAGATATTGGCCTGATTTTTCGGTTTGTTGTTGGATGATGACCAGTAACAGATAGAGTTCAATTTTCCTCACGGCTGACCTACTTTTGACGGCATGATTTTTCAGGTGAGCGGTTCACACTTTTGAAAAACTTATATCTCCGACACACTGCTTGTTTCACACGCGTGCTTTTCTGCGTAAATGCAAGGGAAAACATGATTTATATTAGCGTGATTTTTCAACGCGCGCGTTTAAATTCAAGTCCATGGTTGTAATTATTAAGCCCACATGACACTCCTTTTTAAAAGCCAATTTTATCAGGTTATTCATTTCTACAATTATTTCTTTTCATTATGCCTGCAGGTATTGAACTGATCTTTAGTGTGTACTCTTAGAAAGATCACTTATAGATCCAGTTTGCATTTCTTCCTGCTTGACCAACATTTCATCAGGAGTTATACCCCTTTCTTAGAAATATTTAAAGGAATTTCTTATCATTTTCATCATTAATCTTCATTAACTGTACATTGTTTTATCATTGTTTTATCTCTGGATCCTTCAGTATTGCTACATTTATACTCCACCACTTAAAAAAATAATTTACTGCCGGCGGAGGCACTCGTGTCGTTCCGACACATCAAGTTTCATTTTTATCTGGTTGTCGAATGTTACTCTCCCGAGGTAAAACAAAAAATGGCGGTATTCTGTTTTGGAAGAATAATAAATATTATATTTACGGTTGACGTACGTGTATTCATGCAGCAGTTATTAATGACAAGGCTAGTTTTACTCGGTACGTTTGTCTTTCCGTCCGTCACGATGGCTTGTCAGTGGAAACTGCGTATAGCTCAGTTGCCACACATATATAACCCTCATTGCCCTGTGGACTAATTAACCACTATCCGAATGCTGATTTGGATATTGATCACACGGTCAACAGATACACAAAATGTTATGATGATATCTGCTAGTTCTTTTGTTTTTTTGTTTTTGTTTTTTTTTTTGTGTATGTGTGTGTGTGTTTTGGCAGGATTTGATGGATAGTGTTCATTGCGCCATGGCAAACGTTCACATCGAGAGAAAATTATAAATCTGAGCTTCATGGTCCATGGTTTCTGTTTACGCTGAGAGTATTTTACTTGTGTCATATCTGTACGCTATACATATATCTAGTGATAATCTCTTGCGAAGACGCCCCCCCCCCCCCCAAACAAACATGAATACCTTTTTTTTAACAAATTTTCAGCCGAGTCTGCCCGACTCCTTCCGAATCAGCTTTTTATGAGACACCGGGCCTTGGCCCCAATATAGCATTACTCACAACGCCTGTAATATATTAAACGAGATGCCTTAATACCGGCATTATACTGCATGCAGTTAAACTGCTACAAACAGATGCCGAACCAACATACAGTAACTACTAATGTCTACGTATATGTCAGAAAAATTACCTGCGACTGACCTAAAAAGAGCTTTACCCCGTCACAATAACACCTACAATTGACAGATTGGTTGTAGGGCAGTAACGTTTTGTAATATATTATGGTATTTAAAGTTTGTACAATTATAACATACCAGAGAATGTCTCGAACGTCAACAATGTCCTCCGAACCCTTAACAACATGTCATTTAAATATCAGGGCCGCTTCTTGTACAGGGAGCTGAAGGACATCGTGGCGAACACCAATCTGGCCAAACCATGCAGCTCACCTTTCACGTCACACTAGCGACACCTGTTGATCACCATTGGCTTTAACTCTTCAGATCCAATCCGCCTATGAAGAAAATATTTTGTTATATATTTTGTTTTATATATCAAATTATAATAAACAAATCCAACCTTAAATTAAAAGTTTCCAATCCCTGGAATATATGATTTATTTGACAAAGTGTGTGTGTGTTAGTGTGTAGTGTTTTCAAGCCAATAAATAACCAAAAATGACTGAAAATGTAGCGCCTTTTGCAAATTGTCCATCCCGATCCTTATATATAGTGTCGTAAAAAAAACTATAAATATATACAAGGCCTGGTGTCACCCCTAACTTAACGTGAAAACTCTACAACGGATATATCCTATAAAACCATACGATGGGTTTACGCTCGCCACTTGATTTCACTCATCAAGAAATTAGATCCCGGTCATTACAGGTGACATTTCCAGGTTCTTTTAAGGACGTGTATTAAAATACCAGACAATCATACACCCAGATCAATAGAAACTATGAGACATCAGGTTAAATTCACAAATATAATTCAAGACAATACTTACAGAGACACAAATGTGAGTGTGTGCGTTGATGTGTCAATACGACAGTTCTTCACATTAAAATTACAGGATATTTACTGAGTCCATGGTTTGTATAAAAACCATAAAGTCCAGTTCCTTCAGAGATCTCTGGTTACTGTTTTGTGTAGAATCTAGCGTATGGTTAGTACCATATAGATCTAGTCTTTCTGAGTTTAGCGATCTTCAACTGATCTTGCTTGTCAGCGACCCGGGTAGGTTTACGTTCACATGAATGCAATAGCGCTCTTTGTTTACGTAGAGCTTAGAGTCCTTGACCTTGCTCTTGTAGCAACGGTTTCACGGCTTACGGCGGTTATGTATTTAGGTCAAGCTGAACTAGGCCGGCAGGTGGCGAGCGCTCTTTCACTTTATCGCCAATACGAAGCTCTGTCGGCAGCACGGCTGAGTTCTCATGAGCTGGGTCCTTGCCTCATGTAGAAGCTTGCTTCTATGCCGTTCCTGGCGTTTCAATGTTCTTATTCCCGTGCGTGCGTGCTGCCACTTCAAGCTTCAAGACCCAACTGAACCAACGTTCAGCGTCTCTTCTTGAAGTCTGACGTCACAATCGCCTGTTCACTGTGTACGGCAATCCGGTTCTCTGATTGGCTTATTTCTCAAGTGTCCCATATAAGGATATATGTGACCTAGTTTGACTGTTAGCGTCACCATGGCGACCCACATACCAAAAATGTAATAATACACACGATGCGTGACACGGATAAATCAGCTGATAGCCGATGGGATTTCATACAAGAATACACAATATATATATACAATCAAGACCTGTCAACGCTTTAGGATGACGCTTCACGTCAATATCAATAGAGAACAGACTTCGTTAAACTATGATACAAAACACCGTACATATTGTCACCTATTGTCTGGTGACATCACCCCCTCCTTTTAAAGAAAATACACGGTATTTTCTCGATACATCGTATCGTTCTATCTCACAGGGTCCAGCTAAACATATTTACATATAGCAATACATAAAAGTCATGTAACAAGTTGTCATTAGTACATGCCCACGGTCTATGACACAGGGCAAAATCCTGTACATGTTTAGACTTACCTGGCTAGACATTAAAGCTCATTACATCCTAACACTCAGGCAGTCTGCTAAGAAAATCAGGTCCATGGTTTAGTTTACCTGACACTGCTTCAATATCAAATCTAAACTCTTGTAGAACCAGTGCCCATCTCATTACTCTCTTATTAGCACATTTTGATTTGCTAATACACTTTAATGGTTTGTGGTCGGTCTGAATGGTGAACGGTCTACAAGCCAGGTACATCTCAAATTTCTGTACAGACCATACAATTGCTAATGACTCTTTCTCGATGGTGGAGTAATTTCTCTCCCTGGGCAATAGTTTACGACTGGCATAAGCTACTGGGTGCATGATCCCCTCGTGTCTTTGCATCAGGATACAGCCAATACCCACATCAGATGCATCACATTTCAAATAAAATCGTTTACTGAAATCAGGTAGCTTCAGTATGGGAGGGTCTGACAGTTTAGCCTTTAGAGAACAGTACGCGTTCTCGTGTACGGGTTTCCAGTCTAGTTTGTTAGGTTGACCTTTACGCGTTAGATCAGTCAAGGGCACCGCTATTTCCGCATAGTTTGGCACGAATTTTCGATAGTACCCTGTAAGACCTAGGAATGCTCGCAAAGCCTTCTTTGTCTTAGGTCTATCAGTGCTCTGTATTCTCTTGAGCAAAACTGGATTAGTGGCCAAGTTGCCCGTGCCTACAAGGTGTCCCATAAACTCTAGGCTCTGGTAGCCTATGAAGGTTTTAGCTGGTTTAGCTGCTAAGTTTGCACATTCTAGTCTAACTAGCACTTCTCTAAGAGTTCTTAAGTGCTCGTCCCAAGTCTCTGCGTGTATTAACACGTCATCTACATAACATACTACATTCGGCATGTCGCTGAACATTTTCCGCATCATGCGGGTGAAAACCGCTCCGGCAGTTACCAGGCCGAATGGCATAACCCTAAATTGGTAATGGCCATCGGGTGTAACAAAGGCCGTCTTATCCCTGGATTCCTCAGAAACAGGGATCTGCCAGTAACCTTTCGTCAGGTCAAGCTTTGTAAAATACTAGCTTTTCGCGACTTCGACAAAAAGTGTTTCTGGATCCGGCATGGGTTCAGGATCGAACACGACTGATTGGTTCAGCTTTCGGTAGTCTATCACGAATCTAGTCTTACCGTCAGGTTTCCTAAGCAGGATACAGGGGGACGCATAGCTAGAATCTGACTGTTCAATAATGCCTAAGTTTAACATTTCCTGGATTTCTGTTCGCATTGTCTCTCGCAGTTCAAAAGGCACCCTATAGGGCCTAGTTTTTACAGGTACATCAGATGAGAGTTTAATGCTACATTCTACAACATTGGTAAGCTTGGGTACATCTGTGAATACATCCCCATATTGCCTAAGCAGACTGAGTATTTCACGGCGCTGACACTTGCCTAGGTCAGCATTTACCTGAACATCTCGCTCAGTCTGGCGGCGCGCATACGACGGTAACGACATGTGGGCATCCTCATCAATCCCTTCTGGGTTTAACTCTCCGAACACGGGAGGCTCTGTTTCCCCGTCTACACCGTCAGGATCATGTATAGAATCAGGTGCGCCCTTTGCTACCGCTGCCAGAATATGCTGGGGCTCGTTTCTAGCATGGTACCGTTTCAGCATATTCACGTGGAAGGTTTTAACCTTATCGCCAATCTTAATCCGATAGTCTAAGTCCCCAACCCTGTTTACAATAGTATAGGGGCCTTTCCACTGTACCATTAATTTGTTCCGCTCCGTCGGGAGTAACAACAAAACTTCGTCTCCGGCCTCAAACCTGCGCGTGCATTTACCTCTATCATATAACAGTTTGTGTCTGTTCGCTGATTTGTTCAACGCCTCTCTAGCTAACGCGCATGTGTCGCTTAGTTTGTCTTGTAGGTCCAGTACGTATTGGTACGTGGTTTTAGTCTCGACGCTAGTATCTCGCTTGGTCCACAGATCCCTTAGAATCCGCATCGGTCCTCTAACGATCCTTCCATAGAGCAACTCAAAGGGTGAGAACCCTGTGCTCTCATGTGGCGCTTCTCGGTACGCAAAAAGCACGGCGCTGAGGTACCGATCCCAATCTCGCGGTCTTTCCTCGCACATCCGTTTCAACATTAACTTTAACGTTCCATTGAATCTCTCCACCATTCCGTTGCACATAGGATGGTAAGGAGTAGTGGTGAGCTGTCTTACAGACAAAACACGGCTAACTTCTCGCATGAGGTCTGACGTAAATTGTGTTCCCATGTCAGTAAGCACCTCTGACGGCACTCCTAACCGCGCATAAATATCAACTAGCGCATCAGCCACAGAGACTGTATCTATGTTCTTTAAAGCAACAGCCTCCGGATATCTAGTGGCATAATCCATAACGGTCAGAATATACCTGTGACCTCTCTCAGACGCTGGATGGATCGGCCCAACCAGATCCATCGAAATTCTACGCCAGGGCTCATCAATTAATGGCATCTGGCCTAACGTAGCTCCAGGCACCTTGCCTTTCGGTATGGTTTTCTAACAAATGGGACAGGACTTGCAAAACTCAGCAATGTCATTATACATCCCTTTCCAGAAAAACTGAGTTCTCACGCGGTCGTGCGTTTTGTCTATGCCCTGATGGCCCGCCATAACCGCTTCGTGGCCCATCCTCATTACGTCGTACCGTAACGTCTGAGGTACCACCACTCGAGATCCATCTTGATCTCCCCGTTTATCACTCACAACCCGAACTAAATATCCGTCCTCAATTCTAAATGGACTATCATTTCTAGCCTCTCTAGCTAGCCTCCAATACGGCGCTAAAGACCCATCCTCCTCCTGCGCCTTCAAAAATTCGGCCGGACTCACATCGGCAACTGGGCTTGCAACATTCAAGCTACGCGTCGGTATCTGTTTCTCTCGTGCAGCGCTCCGTGTCTCCACCGCGGACGACACCTCCTTTTGTGACTCTACACCGTCACACACTATGCCTGAGGACCGCTCAGACTTCCACGTCGGGTCCGGATCATACGGATCACGCGCTCCCGCTACGTTACCTAGCGCTAAATCACATACAGCATCCCCGACCACCATTGCCTCGATAGTACCGACAAAGTACGCACAGTCCACATTAATCCTAGCCGTAGGAAATTGTCTTACAGACCCGTCGAACAACCTACACTCGACCTGGTGTCCGGTGAACTGATTCGGCTCCACGTACGACTCACGTATTCCTGCCGAGGAACATCCCGAATCCCGCAGCACCCTCGCTGACTTACCATTCACCAGCCCTTCACACACAGGTAACGAGATTCCGCCTTCTGTCTGGGCAGCAAATCCTAACGACTGACTCGGACTCTCTACTTCCGGTTTCACCGCACCGACTGTCTTCGTTTCCGCCTCGACTACTGCCATTGACATAGTCTCCAGTTTCTGTTTTGGGTTATACGGGGGGCTAAAATTAGTCCTATACCTCTGCTGATCGCCAGCAGCACGCCCTACTTGAGGGGAAGACCTAGGCCTCGACCGGGCACTAGTCTTACATTCCCGCGCCTTATGTCCCAGTTCATTACATAAATAACATCTGATGCCTCCTGATGGCTTAAATGTCTGACTGCCCGGACTGCGCTCAACCTCTCGCTTCTCTCTAGGCTGAGATACCGGTTGCGCTGGACGCGGCACATTATTGCCATAACGAGGACCTGCTGTAAGGCTGTGTACACCATGAGCCTCCGTATAACTCTCGGCTAAGTCTACCATACTATCAAAGTCACGACACCGTCTCTCTTTCAAAAACATAGAGAGATCCCTACTACAGCAGTTTACGAACTGCTCACACATCAACAGGTTAACTACCCCGTCGTAGTCACCTCCGACCCCTGCCATCCCTATCCAATGGTCTAGGTATCCACTCAGTCTCACCGCAAACTGACTCGGCGTTTCGCCTCGCTCAGGCCTACAAGTCCGAAACTTGTGTCGATAACCCTCTTCGGTCATTTGGTATCGCTTTAACAAGGCTATCTTTAACTTATCGTAATCCATGGCCTCACTAACCGATAACTGTGTGTAAGTCCCTAGCGCCTTACCCCGCAGTAACGGACTCAGGTGTAACGCCCAATTCTCCCTATCATAGCCTTGACATACGGCTAATCGTTCAAATCGCTCAAGAAACGCATCTAGCTGATCGTGAGCCTCATCAAAAGGTGGAAGCTGGATTTTCGGGAATACATCCCTACTTCTCTCTTTTTTAACCCCAGAGTCAGACTTTAACCTTAGAACCTCTAATTCGTGGGCTCTAGCCTCTCGCTCGCGCTCTAATTCCCGCTGCTCACGCTCTAATTCCCGCTGTTCCTTCTCTATTTCACGTTGCCTAGCTCTTTCCTCACGTTCCTCATCCGCACGCCGTCTAGCCTCAACATAATCTTGTAAAGCCTGGTCCTTAAGCCCCAAGGCTTGTCCGCATCTAACAAGTGACTCTAACGTTTCCATGGTAACGCTCTAACCTAGTAAGATTCCAGTATCTAGTAATATCCGCTCTTAAAAATCCGTAAATACGTACTGTTAAAGCCAACCTAACGAACCGGCGGTATCCGTACAATAACACTACGGTAGCTCTACGCATCAAAATCTACTTATACGGACGGACGGACGGAAGGTCGGACGAAGGGTCAGACGGATGGACGGATGGATATCAAGATATCAATAAACACCATGCACCTATGATTACCATGCCAATCGGGAGGGGTAAACTTACCTGTCAAGAGACCCTACCACGTGACCAATCACAAACTAGTGTAGAAAAAATTATACCAGGGCGTATCTAACAACATCAAAAATTTTCACTCTAATCTGGGTTTATATCAACCCAATAATGATGTCCAGGTATCACTGAACTAGCATTACTCACAAAACATGCATGTGTTCTAGCCAAATCTACAAGGTATATGCCGATCTTGAAACAATGTTGTGCTTCAGGTAATATTCTCACTGAATAAATATTAACTCCTAACAGTGGGGTAATTTCATTGTGCAAGTATACACTACAACATCAGTTTGGTGTCATTTCCAATTATTAATTCAGATCAACTCTAGTTTGAGTATATGAATATGGTTTCAGTACTGTTTTCTCAGTTCAAAACTTCTGAAACTTACTGTAATTAGCCAGTTTTTTTTTTTAAAGGCTAATTATATCCTGGCACGCTCGCCATACAATGTCACCCCTAACTTAACGTGAAAACTCTACAACGGATATATCCTATAAAACCATACGATGGGTTTACGCTCGCCACTTGATTTCACTCATCAAGAAATTAGATCCCGGTCATTACAGGTGACATTTCCAGGTTCTTTTAAGGACGTGTATTAAAATACCAGACAATCATACACCCAGATCAATAGAAACTATGAGACATCAGGTTAAATTCACAAATATAATTCAAGACAATACTTACAGAGACACAAATGTGAGTGTGTGCGTTGATGTGTCAATACGACAGTTCTTCACATTAAAATTACAGGATATTTACTGAGTCCATGGTTTGTATAAAAACCATAAAGTCCAGTTCCTTCAGAGATCTCTGGTTACTGTTTTGTGTAGAATCTAGCGTATGGTTAGTACCATATAGATCTAGTCTTTCTGAGTTTAGCGATCTTCAACTGATCTTGCTTGTCAGCGACCCGGGTAGGTTTACGTTCACATGAATGCAATAGCGCTCTTTGTTTACGTAGAGCTTAGAGTCCTTGACCTTGCTCTTGTAGCAACGGTTTCACGGCTTACGGCGGTTATGTATTTAGGTCAAGCTGAACTAGGCCGGCAGGTGGCGAGCGCTCTTTCACTTTATCGCCAATACGAAGCTCTGTCGGCAGCACGGCTGAGTTCTCATGAGCTGGGTCCTTGCCTCATGTAGAAGCTTGCTTCTATGCCGTTCCTGGCGTTTCAATGTTCTTATTCCCGTGCGTGCGTGCTGCCACTTCAAGCTTCAAGACCCAACTGAACCAACGTTCAGCGTCTCTTCTTGAAGTCTGACGTCACAATCGCCTGTTCACTGTGTACGGCAATCCGGTTCTCTGATTGGCTTATTTCTCAAGTGTCCCATATAAGGATATATGTGACCTAGTTTGACTGTTAGCGTCACCATGGCGACCCACATACCAAAAATGTAATAATACACACGATGCGTGACACGGATAAATCAGCTGATAGCCGATGGGATTTCATACAAGAATACACAATATATATATACAATCAAGACCTGTCAACGCTTTAGGATGACGCTTCACGTCAATATCAATAGAGAACAGACTTCGTTAAACTATGATACAAAACACCGTACATATTGTCACCTATTGTCTGGTGACATCACCCCCTCCTTTTAAAGAAAATACACGGTATTTTCTCGATACATCGTATCGTTCTATCTCACAGGGTCCAGCTAAACATATTTACATATAGCAATACATAAAAGTCATGTAACAAGTTGTCATTAGTACATGCCCACGGTCTATGACACAGGGCAAAATCCTGTACATGTTTAGACTTACCTGGCTAGACATTAAAGCTCATTACATCCTAACACTCAGGCAGTCTGCTAAGAAAATCAGGTCCATGGTTTAGTTTACCTGACACTGCTTCAATATCAAATCTAAACTCTTGTAGAACCAGTGCCCATCTCATTACTCTCTTATTAGCACATTTTGATTTGCTAATACACTTTAATGGTTTGTGGTCGGTCTGAATGGTGAACGGTCTACAAGCCAGGTACATCTCAAATTTCTGTACAGACCATACAATTGCTAATGACTCTTTCTCGATGGTGGAGTAATTTCTCTCCCTGGGCAATAGTTTACGACTGGCATAAGCTACTGGGTGCATGATCCCCTCGTGTCTTTGCATCAGGATACAGCCAATACCCACATCAGATGCATCACATTTCAAATAAAATCGTTTACTGAAATCAGGTAGCTTCAGTATGGGAGGGTCTGACAGTTTAGCCTTTAGAGAACAGTACGCGTTCTCGTGTACGGGTTTCCAGTCTAGTTTGTTAGGTTGACCTTTACGCGTTAGATCAGTCAAGGGCACCGCTATTTCCGCATAGTTTGGCACGAATTTTCGATAGTACCCTGTAAGACCTAGGAATGCTCGCAAAGCCTTCTTTGTCTTAGGTCTATCAGTGCTCTGTATTCTCTTGAGCAAAACTGGATTAGTGGCCAAGTTGCCCGTGCCTACAAGGTGTCCCATAAACTCTAGGCTCTGGTAGCCTATGAAGGTTTTAGCTGGTTTAGCTGCTAAGTTTGCACATTCTAGTCTAACTAGCACTTCTCTAAGAGTTCTTAAGTGCTCGTCCCAAGTCTCTGCGTGTATTAACACGTCATCTACATAACATACTACATTCGGCATGTCGCTGAACATTTTCCGCATCATGCGGGTGAAAACCGCTCCGGCAGTTACCAGGCCGAATGGCATAACCCTAAATTGGTAATGGCCATCGGGTGTAACAAAGGCCGTCTTATCCCTGGATTCCTCAGAAACAGGGATCTGCCAGTAACCTTTCGTCAGGTCAAGCTTTGTAAAATACTGGCTTTTCGCGACTTCGACAAAAAGTGTTTCTGGATCCGGCATGGGTTCAGGATCGAACACGACTGATTGGTTCAGCTTTCGGTAGTCTATCACGAATCTAGTCTTACCGTCAGGTTTCCTAAGCAGGATACAGGGGGACGCATAGCTAGAATCTGACTGTTCAATAATGCCTAAGTTTAACATTTCCTGGATTTCTGTTCGCATTGTCTCTCGCAGTTCAAAAGGCACCCTATAGGGCCTAGTTTTTACAGGTACATCAGATGAGAGTTTAATGCTACATTCTACAACATTGGTAAGCTTGGGTACATCTGTGAATACATCCCCATATTGCCTAAGCAGACTGAGTATTTCACGGCGCTGACACTTGCCTAGGTCAGCATTTACCTGAACATCTCGCTCAGTCTGGCGGCGCGCATACGACGGTAACGACATGTGGGCATCCTCATCAATCCCTTCTGGGTTTAACTCTCCGAACACGGGAGGCTCTGTTTCCCCGTCTACACCGTCAGGATCATGTATAGAATCAGGTGCGCCCTTTGCTACCGCTGCCAGAATATGCTGGGGCTCGTTTCTAGCATGGTACCGTTTCAGCATATTCACGTGGAAGGTTTTAACCTTATCGCCAATCTTAATCCGATAGTCTAAGTCCCCAACCCTGTTTACAATAGTATAGGGGCCTTTCCACTGTACCATTAATTTGTTCCGCTCCGTCGGGAGTAACAACAAAACTTCGTCTCCGGCCTCAAACCTGCGCGTGCATTTACCTCTATCATATAACAGTTTGTGTCTGTTCGCTGATTTGTTCAACGCCTCTCTAGCTAACGCGCATGTGTCGCTTAGTTTGTCTTGTAGGTCCAGTACGTATTGGTACGTGGTTTTAGTCTCGACGCTAGTATCTCGCTTGGTCCACAGATCCCTTAGAATCCGCATCGGTCCTCTAACGATCCTTCCATAGAGCAACTCAAAGGGTGAGAACCCTGTGCTCTCATGTGGCGCTTCTCGGTACGCAAAAAGCACGGCGCTGAGGTACCGATCCCAATCTCGCGGTCTTTCCTCGCACATCCGTTTCAACATTAACTTTAACGTTCCATTGAATCTCTCCACCATTCCGTTGCACATAGGATGGTAAGGAGTAGTGGTGAGCTGTCTTACAGACAAAACACGGCTAACTTCTCGCATGAGGTCTGACGTAAATTGTGTTCCCATGTCAGTAAGCACCTCTGACGGCACTCCTAACCGCGCATAAATATCAACTAGCGCATCAGCCACAGAGACTGTATCTATGTTCTTTAAAGCAACAGCCTCCGGATATCTAGTGGCATAATCCATAACGGTCAGAATATACCTGTGACCTCTCTCAGACGCTGGATGGATCGGCCCAACCAGATCCATCGAAATTCTACGCCAGGGCTCATCAATTAATGGCATCTGGCCTAACGTAGCTCCAGGCACCTTGCCTTTCGGTATGGTTTTCTGGCAAATGGGACAGGACTTGCAAAACTCAGCAATGTCATTATACATCCCTTTCCAGAAAAACTGAGTTCTCACGCGGTCGTGCGTTTTGTCTATGCCCTGATGGCCCGCCATAACCGCTTCGTGGCCCATCCTCATTACGTCGTACCGTAACGTCTGAGGTACCACCACTCGAGATCCATCTTGATCTCCCCGTTTATCACTCACAACCCGAACTAAATATCCGTCCTCAATTCTAAATGGACTATCATTTCTAGCCTCTCTAGCTAGCCTCCAATACGGCGCTAAAGACCCATCCTCCTCCTGCGCCTTCAAAAATTCGGCCGGACTCACATCGGCAACTGGGCTTGCAAC
Source organism: Sipunculus nudus (assembly GCA_026874595.1). Taxonomy (NCBI): domain Eukaryota; kingdom Metazoa; phylum Annelida; class Sipuncula; order Golfingiida; family Sipunculidae; genus Sipunculus; species Sipunculus nudus. The sequence continues at coordinate 59,844,312 of CM049314.1, read as the reverse complement.
ATTCAAGCTACGCGTCGGTATCTGTTTCTCTCGTGCAGCGCTCCGTGTCTCCACCGCGGACGACACCTCCTTTTGTGACTCTACACCGTCACACACTATGCCTGAGGACCGCTCAGACTTCCACGTCGGGTCCGGATCATACGGATCACGCGCTCCCGCTACGTTACCTAGCGCTAAATCACATACAGCATCCCCGACCACCATTGCCTCGATAGTACCGACAAAGTACGCACAGTCCACATTAATCCTAGCCGTAGGAAATTGTCTTACAGACCCGTCGAACAACCTACACTCGACCTGGTGTCCGGTGAACTGATTCGGCTCCACGTACGACTCACGTATTCCTGCCGAGGAACATCCCGAATCCCGCAGCACCCTCGCTGACTTACCATTCACCAGCCCTTCACACACAGGTAACGAGATTCCGCCTTCTGTCTGGGCAGCAAATCCTAACGACTGACTCGGACTCTCTACTTCCGGTTTCACCGCACCGACTGTCTTCGTTTCCGCCTCGACTACTGCCATTGACATAGTCTCCAGTTTCTGTTTTGGGTTATACGGGGGGCTAAAATTAGTCCTATACCTCTGCTGATCGCCAGCAGCACGCCCTACTTGAGGGGAAGACCTAGGCCTCGACCGGGCACTAGTCTTACATTCCCGCGCCTTATGTCCCAGTTCATTACATAAATAACATCTGATGCCTCCTGATGGCTTAAATGTCTGACCGCCCGGACTGCGCTCAACCTCTCGCTTCTCTCTAGGCTGAGATACCGGTTGCGCTGGACGCGGCACATTATTGCCATAACGAGGACCTGCTGTAAGGCTGTGTACACCATGAGCCTCCGTATAACTCTCGGCTAAGTCTACCATACTATCAAAGTCACGACACCGTCTCTCTTTCAAAAACATAGAGAGATCCCTACTACAGCAGTTTACGAACTGCTCACACATCAACAGGTTAACTACCCCGTCGTAGTCACCTCCGACCCCTGCCATCCCTATCCAATGGTCTAGGTATCCACTCAGTCTCACCGCAAACTGACTCGGCGTTTCGCCTCGCTCAGGCCTACAAGTCCGAAACTTGTGTCGATAACCCTCTTCGGTCATTTGGTATCGCTTTAACAAGGCTATCTTTAACTTATCGTAATCCATGGCCTCACTAACCGATAACTGTGTGTAAGTCCCTAGCGCCTTACCCCGCAGTAACGGACTCAGGTGTAACGCCCAATTCTCCCTATCATAGCCTTGACATACGGCTAATCGTTCAAATCGCTCAAGAAACGCATCTAGCTGATCGTGAGCCTCATCAAAAGGTGGAAGCTGGATTTTCGGGAATACATCCCTACTTCTCTCTTTTTTAACCCCAGAGTCAGACTTTAACCTTAGAACCTCTAATTCGTGGGCTCTAGCCTCTCGCTCGCGCTCTAATTCCCGCTGCTCACGCTCTAATTCCCGCTGTTCCTTCTCTATTTCACGTTGCCTAGCTCTTTCCTCACGTTCCTCATCCGCACGCCGTCTAGCCTCAACATAATCTTGTAAAGCCTGGTCCTTAAGCCCCAAGGCTTGTCCGCATCTAACAAGTGACTCTAACGTTTCCATGGTAACGCTCTAACCTAGTAAGATTCCAGTATCTAGTAATATCCGCTCTTAAAAATCCGTAAATACGTACTGTTAAAGCCAACCTAACGAACCGGCGGTATCCGTACAATAACACTACGGTAGCTCTACGCATCAAAATCTACTTATACGGACGGACGGACGGAAGGTCGGACGAAGGGTCAGACGGATGGACGGATGGATATCAAGATATCAATAAACACCATGCACCTATGATTACCATGCCAATCGGGAGGGGTAAACTTACCTGTCAAGAGACCCTACCACGTGACCAATCACAAACTAGTGTAGAAAAAATTATACCAGGGCGTATCTAACAACATCAAAAATTTTCACTCTAATCTGGGTTTATATCAACCCAATAATGATGTCCAGGTATCACTGAACTAGCATTACTCACAAAACATGCATGTGTTCTAGCCAAATCTACAAGGTATATGCCGATCTTGAAACAATGTTGTGCTTCAGGTAATATTCTCACTGAATAAATATTAACTCCTAACAGTGGGGTAATTTCATTGTGCAAGTATACACTACAACATCAGTTTGGTGTCATTTCCAATTATTAATTCAGATCAACTCTAGTTTGAGTATATGAATATGGTTTCAGTACTGTTTTCTCAGTTCAAAACTTCTGAAACTTACTGTAATTAGCCAGTTTTTTTTTTTTAAAGGCTAATTATATCCTGGCACGCTCGCCATACAATGTCACCCCTAACTTAACGTGAAAACTCTACAACGGATATATCCTATAAAACCATACGATGGGTTTACGCTCGCCACTTGATTTCACTCATCAAGAAATTAGATCCCGGTCATTACAGGTGACATTTCCAGGTTCTTTTAAGGACGTGTATTAAAATACCAGACAATCATACACCCAGATCAATAGAAACTATGAGACATCAGGTTAAATTCACAAATATAATTCAAGACAATACTTACAGAGACACAAATGTGAGTGTGTGCGTTGATGTGTCAATACGACAGTTCTTCACATTAAAATTACAGGATATTTACTGAGTCCATGGTTTGTATAAAAACCATAAAGTCCAGTTCCTTCAGAGATCTCTGGTTACTGTTTTGTGTAGAATCTAGCGTATGGTTAGTACCATATAGATCTAGTCTTTCTGAGTTTAGCGATCTTCAACTGATCTTGCTTGTCAGCGACCCGGGTAGGTTTACGTTCACATGAATGCAATAGCGCTCTTTGTTTACGTAGAGCTTAGAGTCCTTGACCTTGCTCTTGTAGCAACGGTTTCACGGCTTACGGCGGTTATGTATTTAGGTCAAGCTGAACTAGGCCGGCAGGTGGCGAGCGCTCTTTCACTTTATCGCCAATACGAAGCTCTGTCGGCAGCACGGCTGAGTTCTCATGAGCTGGGTCCTTGCCTCATGTAGAAGCTTGCTTCTATGCCGTTCCTGGCGTTTCAATGTTCTTATTCCCGTGCGTGCGTGCTGCCACTTCAAGCTTCAAGACCCAACTGAACCAACGTTCAGCGTCTCTTCTTGAAGTCTGACGTCACAATCGCCTGTTCACTGTGTACGGCAATCCGGTTCTCTGATTGGCTTATTTCTCAAGTGTCCCATATAAGGATATATGTGACCTAGTTTGACTGTTAGCGTCACCATGGCGACCCACATACCAAAAATGTAATAATACACACGATGCGTGACACGGATAAATCAGCTGATAGCCGATGGGATTTCATACAAGAATACACAATATATATATACAATCAAGACCTGTCAACGCTTTAGGATGACGCTTCACGTCAATATCAATAGAGAACAGACTTCGTTAAACTATGATACAAAACACCGTACATATTGTCACCTATTGTCTGGTGACACCTGGGTATATGTGTCTGTCACTGGACTCTAATGTCGCCACCTCCAGAACCATCACCTCCATCAAATCTGCCAATAAATAACCAAAAATGACTGAAAATGTAGCGCCTTTTGCAAATTGTCCATCCCGATCCTCATATACAGAGTCGTAAAAAAAACTATAAATATATACAAGGCCTGGGTATATGTGTCTGTCACTGGACTCTAATGTCGCCACCTCCAGAACCATCACCTCCATCAAATCTGCCACCACCTCTTTCACAATCTTCTCCTCACCCTCTTCTTTCACGTCCACCTCTTCTACCGCCGCCGACACCTCCTCCTTCTTCTCCACCTCTTCCGCTACCAACTCCACTACCTCCATCTCATTCCTCGACTCCTCCTCTCTCACCTCATTCTTCACCTACTCCTCCTCTCTTACCTCATTCCTCACCTGCTTCCCCTCCTCTCTCACCTCATTCCTCACCTCCCCCTCCTCTCTCACCACATTCCTCACCTCCTCCTCCTCCTTGCTTACCTCAATCCTCACTTCCTCCTCTCTCACCTCGTTCCTCACCTCCTCCTCTCTCACCACATTCCTCATCTCCCCCTTTCTCACCTCGTTCCTCACCTCCTACTCCTCCTCTCTCACCTCATTCCTCACGTCCTCCCCTCTCACCTCATTCTTCACTTCCTCCTCTCTTACCTCATTCCTCACCTCCTCCTCCTCTCTCACCTCATTCTTCACCTCCTCCTCTTCTCTTACCTCATTCCTCACTTCCTCCTCCTCCTCTCTTATCTCATTCCTCACCTCCTCCTCTCTTAACTCATTCCTCACCTCCTCCTTTCTTACCTCATTCCTCACCTCGTCCTCTCTGGTCTTATTCCTCACTTCCTCCTCCTCCTCTTCTCTCACCTCATTCCTCACCTCCTTCTCTCTCACCTCGTTCCTCACCACCTTCTCCTCCTCTCTTACCTAATTCCTCACCTCCTTTCTCACCTTGTTCCTCACCTCCACCTCTCTCATCTCACTCTCCTTCTCCTACGATTAGAAAAGAGTAAATTTAATACGATTTTGTCACAAATACCTCCTACCTGATCAAATATATGACATTGAATAGCAAAGTACAATTTCATACAGATTATATTTCTCGGTAACGCTGAAATTATATCTCCCGTTTTTAATTAAGCATGCAACATTCTATGATTCATAAATGTTATTGATACTCTTGTTTATAGTGTGTTAATATAACTTTTGATGAAGGTAACCGCCTACATTTTTATACTTTTTTGACAATTTTTTAAACTGTCAGATTTGAAATTTAATGTTACAAATCACAATAATAAAGTAGAAAATATGGGGCGTCTTTAATAGTAGTAAAAACCGCACTGAGACAAAAATGGGGAAAACAGAAGAAGCAGGATCACGTGACAGACTGTGGCTATGATCAGAAATGTTTAAAAATTACAAAAGAAATAGCAGTACTGACCACCGAACAACAAATCAGCTTCTTCAGCCAAGAGCGCCCCCTAAATGGCGAACTCCTAACTATTTTTGCTTGATGCTGTGTCTGAAATAATGACGAAAAGGGATATTTGTTAAAATTTATATCAATCATGATGAATGTTTATTAATTATATAAATTATATATATATATATCATGGATGAAAATTAAAACTTGCCAAGAATGAATATGTAACGGATTGGGAAAAAGAAAAAAATTAAACACTGAAAAGAACTAAATCCTTTCCGAAAGTGACAGACCCAGATCACGCCCCCAACCCCCCCCCCCCCCCCCCCCCCACCCACGAAACCCAACATGCTTCCTGATAAAAGTTAGAATGGACTGCCTAATAATTCTTGACACTCGTTGATATTATAAAAGTATTTCCACAGATGTCTTTTTAATTATATTAAATAAATTATTTTTTATTCCGAATTAACACGATTAACCTTGTAATACCAACCGACCACCCCCCCCCCCCCCCCACATATACACTCAAATAAAACATCCTGTACTGTCACCTTCTGGATTCAGCCCTTAGTGGAACATGTCATAATGTATACCCTAAACCTATATACTGTCCAACTTTAATGTAATCATTATCAAATTTTTTTATAAGTTTTAATGAATTCGCCTAAAAAACTATACTGTTCAACTTTAATATCACCATTATCAAATTTTTATTATAAGTTATAACATATATACCCTAAAACTATATACTGTTCAACTTTAATGTCATCATTATCAAGTCTTTAAATTAAGTTATATTATAATAATGTATACCCTATAACTATATACTGTTCAAATTTAATGTCATTATTATCAAGTCTTTATTATAAATTTTAATGAATTCCCCTAAAAACTATACTATTCAAGTTTTATATCACAATTATCAAGTTTTTATTATAAGTTATAAAATATATACCCTAAAACTATATACTGTTCAACTTTAATGTCATCATTAACAAGGATTTATTATAAGTTTTAATGAATTCACCAAAAAAACTATACTGTTCAACTTTAATATCACCATTATCAAGTTTTTATTATAAATTATAAAATATATACCCTAAAACTATATACTGTTCATCTTTAATGTCATCATTAACAAGTCTTTATTATAAGTTATAATAATATATACCCTATAACTATATACTGTAAAAATTTAATGTCATTATTATCTAGTCTTAATTATAGGTTTTAATGAATTCCCCTAAAAAATATACTGTTCAACTTTAATATCATCATTATCGAGTCTTTATTATAAGTTATAGTGTAGGCCTCTACCTTAAGACGATATAATGTTCAATTTTAATGTCATCATTATATAGTCTCTATTATCATTATTTATTATTATTATTATTATTTCTAATATATAAATTATAAACGAGTATTACATATGTGTGTCTGTGTGTGTGTGATTCTTAGTGAATGTATAGCAAGTTTAATGACCAATGTGATCCTGAGTTAACCCTTTACTGTTTACATTTATTTTAAGATTTCCGTCAAATTCTGACACTATTTAAATTGACAATAAAAGTAATATCTTTTCAAGCTTTGTTTGTATCTATATCAAATTTTCAACAGTTCCCACTAAGAGGGTTTGCTGAAGATGATTGAAAATCATTAAAACTTAAAAATAATATGCAATATTTATGGCCTGAAAGAATCTAGTTGACCATTTTGAGTGCTCTTTAGTGGCTTGTTAACAGTAAAGGGTTAAGGAGTAAGGAGGGATATTTCAGTAGAAATAGTTTTCTTTTATAAGCTAGCTTCCCATCTATTATTAAATATGGGTCGGGGGTTAATTTTGGCAGTGTCACCATTTATATGGAATAATATTAGTATGACAGCGATCAGTAATATTTCGATCGATCCTTGTCAAGCGTGTTTGTTATTCAAACAAGAGTAGGGTTTAAATATGATAATATTTGTAGCTAGTGCAGAGGTATTCGGATGAATAATATCGCGTGGAAATACGGAGTGCTTATTGACACACGGTCCGAAAGTCTCGGTTACCTCGATTTGGAAGTCTCGGTTACCGTGTTTTGCAGTCTCGGGTACTGAAAATTGGGAGTCTCGGTTACTGTGTGTCACCAGTGGTCAGTCATGCGTACCGCAATTAAGCCGGCGCACCGTTGCCCCAATTAATCACTTTGATCACTGGTGTCCTAGATCAAAGGGCCAGGTAACTTCACAGGCTACCAGGGAAATTGGGCGTCGTGAAATATGGTGTTTTTTATCATTGCGAAGACGTTTCTTTTGCCTTAATGTAACTGGGGTTTTCTAGGGTAATTGTGTATTCAAATTTTTTATTCAGTGGCCTATTTTCCATCTTTAACGCAAATTATAAACAAAAGTAATATTCTGTAATATACAGCTAGGAGATGTATAATTTTACAAAAAAATAAGCATTTGTAAAAGGTGGTGTTGTTTGAGAGTCATTGTGTATCCTAAGTCGAATTTATAGGCTAAGCTTTGATCTACCACCATAACGTTATGCATGACGTTGATATTGATAAAGTCGGTAAGAAAACATTGCATTGCATTGTACAAGGTATATTTGACTAATTTGAGCACATTTAGTCATTACATATCAAATATGGTAGTTATTCTTATATAGATATCCATTTCTTCTTATTATAGAATAATAAAAATTTGAAAATAATGCGTCAAAGATAATAAATGAAACAATCCTTTAAAAATTCTCTAGTTGCATATTTACCTCATACAGGGCCCCTGCATGGCAGGGCATGCAGACGATTAGGAAACACTGTTCAGAGGTCGAGAAGGATGATACTGAAGAAGACTGTTTTGGAATTATAATTTTATATGGAACTTGCTTGAATATTTATGTACGGTATATTTTGTATATTATAAAAAAGTGTATGCATGTTTATGTCCGTATCTTATCATGTTTATATTGTGTATATTAATTGTGTCTATTTTATATATCATGATGAATTATTTGGATTTTCTTTCTTTTTTTTTATAACACAAACGTAGTACATGCATAACGGAACAGTACATACATACAAACATACATATAGAAATTAATATTTCAATAACAGTTTACATTGAATCGTGAAGATTATTCATGTAGAGGAGAGCTGGTAGGTAAGGTTTTCCCATTTTGAAAAATTTTGAGTTAATTTACCTCCTTTCATAGCGATTACATCTTCTGTTGAATAAATCTGCTTAACATAGCTTATACATCCATGATAGTTCGGTAACATTTTGAGACATCTGCAATTATAAACATACTTTTTCACAACCAGTGTTAGCATATTTAACCATCTATGTTCGCTTTAACCTAACAGAACTTCAGATACTGAAAACTTAACAGAGGAGTTTAATGACGAACTATTCAAAACTTCTTGTATATTTTTTAACCACAAGTTAGCGACAAAAGAACGATTCCAAAAATATGTGATAAAGTTTCTCTTTCTAATTTACAAGTAAGGTTGTTAAGGTACAAAGCAGGAGAATCTATTACATTCAGTCTATGAAAAAATGGGTTTAACGTCACCCGACGTTGTAGTACATAAAACTGAAAATTCCTAAGTGGTACGAAAATTGTTGTGTCATAAATCATGGAGAATTCCATATAAACAATCTCCTCTGATATATCAATTAAATCTTGTATCCATTTCTTAACTACTAAGCCCAGAGTGACTAAATGTTTCTCTTGTTTTCTCTTGTTTGGATTTTCTTTGCAGGTTTTATTAGTAATTTATTTATAATGGTATGTTTGCTGCCGTCGATCGGGCCATATACTTTTTAACGTATATATTATACTTAATTATGTGCCGTGCACTGAGTGCTGATAAAACTGATAAAAAAAATCCTAATTTCGGAACCGATCGGCATTGTTCAAGCCATTTATGTTGATTATCAGAACGTAACTTTTGTTTCAGATTACGTTGGCAATGCGGCGCTATTTTATTATAAGTGTGTATTAATATACATCAATGGATTCGAGTATCTTACTTCTTTGCATCTGAGCACCGCAGTTATCCGCGACTTGCAAGGTTATAATCCAATATAAATATTTTCTTGGTTAGACTTGTGTGATCCATAGTGATTCCAAAATCGTAACATCTCAATCAAATGATATCTACATGTTAAACAACCATTGTCTCTTATAGAGCAGCAATTACACATGCAGAACCTGTGAACACTACAAAAGATAAGGAAGAGCTCTGTTTTGAATATTATCACATGACGGGGTTTATGCATATCCCCATAACTCAGACGCATAATCTACAGGAATGTTACTACCATCATAGTATATAAAGTTGTAAAGGAGTAATATAAGTATAGTATCCTTAAAATTCTTAAACTTGCTCAATACTAGACCAAGAGCTTAAAATCCAGCAGGCGCTAGGAAATCAAAACTTTTAGGCCATAAAAAAGGATTTTATACCGACATATATATTAAACAGCGTGACGGATTATATCGTCTTGTACATCACATAGTACCCCAAACCAATTTGTGAAAATATTATTACTTAATCATACATAAGCTGAACAACTACTATATAAACTTTTTATGGTGTTATAGATTTTGTAATCAATTTTTAGTCCAAACAGCCGCGAGTGAAGAGTAGTTTTTATCTATATTTACCCATCAACAGCTTTTTCCTGCATGCATGCCCACTTACTAGGGCGACGTGTTTCTATTCCTTGAGGCAAACGATTACTTAATAATGAAGTAACTAAAAATATGATCAGTACAGGAGCGTCCTTTTCGAACCCCATTCTGATCTTTGGCTATAAGGTTAAGTTTGTTAAAGTAAGACGCGTTATTCTATAATCGATCAGTCCACGATGATGAGTTTTTGATAAAGATATGACCATTCCATGGCTCATAGTAACTTAGCCAATTTCATTTTCGGTTTGTTCCTCTGATTTTGAACATGTCCACTTTACATCGTGAAAATCTGGAAAAGTATATACATTTCATAAAGAAGAATGTGACAAAATTCCCAGTAATCACGTCTGTATTATAATTAGAGTTATAAAGTATCCACTTCTCCAGGTCAATAGCAATTATTTAATTATTCAGTATCGATGTGCTTATAAAGTTTGTATATTTAGTCATAAGAAACTATGATTAACTTACATTATTTTGTATTAATTTCAATAAAGCTTATTTTTTCCTATTATCCTTGTTTATTATTTTCTTATTAGAAAAATGATATTGAATAAAACAAGAGATATATGTATGTAAATTGTATTTTATTTTTAAATTGTTGAATATATTTAAAATTTTGAAATATGATCAATAATTTTCATCAGGGATGTAATTTTTATCCCCGGAATTAGTAGTAACCCGCCTGATAAAAATAGGTTTTAAACTAATTAATATACCTAGGCGATGAAAGTAATAAACTATTATAAATGTTAAACATATGTGTCAGAGATCAAAGGACCTGATTAGTCCAAAGCCACCAATTCTCCTACACGGCCCGGTAATTAAGACCTGCTATAGTAACAACAACTCGCGTTATTGACACACGGTTTCGGGTATCACGACGGGGGTGTTAGTGACACACGGTGAAAGCAATGCCATCCAGCGGGAGTGTGACAGATTTGACGCATGCGCAGTTAAACCGTGTGTCAATAAGCTGGACCTTATTGACACATCCCGTGTGTCAATAAGGGCGGCCGTGGAAATATTATTATTACTCATTGACGGGGCTGTCAATGCATAATATAGAGGATATTTATCCAATTGTCCGTCATATCGTAAGGGTTTTATAGTCTAGATATAAGTGATAAAGTAAAATATCGGTATTTGGGCATTTATGGCGAATGGTCATTGATAAATTGTCCAACTCCATAAGTTTCGTCAGTTATTTTAGCGTTCGAGAGCAGACAGATTGATGATTTGTTTACATCATGCGGACCAGCTGATGCGGGACGTGTACATTGCCGAGGTTAAATGGGGGTTTCAGGAGCTTGTACATTCGGTTACAAGTGGCTTATTGTATATATATTACCTTTGTATGGTCAACGGGATCATAATTGCGCGAGGTAATGGACGGACTTGAGTGAAATCCGGGAAGATAGCCGAAAATATCCGTCTAGTAAGTCTTGTTTTGAAGTCGGCGCCATTTGTCATGCTAAAAGTTGATGACCTAGTTAAAACGAGGCTAGTTGGATACCCGGATGTAGCGTTTTCCTATTTAAGGAGCGGGCGCAGCCGATTGGCTCAGTTGCATAACTCCCCCTCCGACTAGCAGGTCAGAGATTATGTTGAATATTTAACAGCCGTCTCTCCCTGGCGAGCTTTCCGCTCAGGCTGGACAAACCTCATCCTAATAACGGGTGCCTGTCCTCCTGGGAGTGGGGAGTTGCCAGGGAGCGATAAACATGTTAAAATGTCTCCATGAAAAAAATAATGGGTTATTTATGCCCCTGGGATCTTTTAGATCCCTGGGATCAGGTCTGTCCCTGGGAACGTCTTTACACGAGTCGAATGTTTTGACGATGCCGGGTTGGGTGGATGGACGTGATGACGTCACGCCCTTTGTCATGGATAACTTTTCCTCAGGTAACTGTTCCACCGTTAATTTTCCCACGGGTTAATTTTTCATTCATGTAACTTTTCCACCAGTTAACTTTTCTTCAGTGGAAATCAGCCAGACTATATTGGGCTACCATCCCATCTAAGGCTACTAGTTTTAGTGACGCTCAACGTAATATGTTTTGGTTTTAATGAAAGCCGGGGCACATTATTGTGCTAGATTTTACGAGTGTTTTTATAATTTACCATCCGTTTGGGAGATAGATATTTCGGCACGGGTCATCAAGAGTGATGTACTTCGTTGTGCCCATGGTCCATATGAGCTGGACATAATTATTTGTTTTGTCTACACAGAAGTAATTCATTGTTTCGGACAGAATTACTATTACCCGGGCGTTAATAGGGGGATCTCTCGAGTTTGAAACTGACAGGCTCGCCGTTTGTTTACTTTAGTCAGCTGTCAGCATGGAATCCCTGTGCTCCCTCTCTCGTTGGTTGCACAGAAAAAGTGTCGCTGTGATCCTTAATTCGGAGAAATTAGGACAGTCCTGTAGTTTGATTACGGCAGTTATTAAATAACTTGGTGAAATAATTATGATTCTTAAGTCTACGGAGATATTTGAACGGTTTTTATATAACCTAATGTTACTGTTAAAAATGAATGTTTACAACCTCTTGTATATGAGAACTGTAAATAATTTGTGGAAAAACTATGTAACTTTGATATAACTGGTAATGTTTCCAGTACATCTGATAACAGTTAACTGTGCATAATGGCTTGTGTCTTAAACAGATTTTCTGTCATGATGACTGATCTTCAGGAAGGATTTAAATCAAATGTTATATCATTGACATTGTGCATTAACTCAGCCATACTGGGCATGGGATAGCTTCTTAGATTGGTCACTATAGATTAACCAGTTCCTTCATAATACTTGGACTTTTAGGAATTTATCAGGAATTCCGAAATGATAGTAACCTGAGGAGTTTAGAATATTTGGGGTTTATTAGAGGATTTGTGGGGGTAAACTTGATGAAGATTTTCTAGGGATGAAAATTTCAGCTAGCATAAGTTCATGTTTGATGCGATCACACCATTTCTTAAACCTGTTCTAAATTAAATGTTTTAAACTTTTGAAAAGGTCTTGTGAATAATAATGGAAGAGATCTGGACTGATTAGGCGTGTGTCATGGAAACCAGTGTAAATAAGTAACCCTTTACATGATGCCCTGATCCATTAAATGATAACTTTACTTATATCCTGACAACTTGTGCGAATGGAAGTGGCAAATAATAACCACTTAGTATGAAAGGGTGTTTTGGGGGTTGCCCTTGTTGTGTGTGTATGTGTGTTTGTCCAGTAACAGACGGACGGACAAACCGGGAACGCGCGACAGAGTTGAACCCTCCCTGTGCTGCCCGCCGCCCGGACCCGCCGGCCGGGGCGTCGCTCTAGGCGGCCAGGCGCCCCAACTTTTCCACCGTGCCATCGGTGGCCGGGGGAGCCGGTTCGCCACAGACGGGCGGGCGCCACAGTATTATAACAAAAATGATAGAATATTAGTATCATGACGAAGCCTGGCTAAATCATTTTAATATTGATAGAAAACACACCCGTGACAGCTAAACATTTTTTTCCCTTAGGTCGTGAGGTGTAATATGCCTAAAGATAATTTGTAAATTATTATGCAACACATATACGAAAAAAGGTTTATTTCAAACCCTAATTACCACATTATTTTTAATCTATATCATAGGAGGCCTGGCTAAGGCCTTGATTCAGTGTAACAAACTCTCTCTGTCTTGATACATAATCACAATTGCCGACAGATGGCGATGCGATGGCCCTTTGAAAAAAAATTCGAAATATCTCTGGATTTATGGAGAAATAAGAAAAAAGACCTCCCCCCCCCCCCACAAACACACACACACAGGACACTTCGCGCCATTCATGACAGTTCATGACCAAAGGCGTGGCCACAGAGGGATGAAAAAAGACTAGTGGGACCATCATCCATTATAATATACATGTACTCGCTGTACTGACGGAACACTCTAAAAGCTCAGTCATATATGCACATATGTATACTTGGTGCTGCAGCAGTTTTTTAACATTGAGCCACACAACGCATATTAATATAAACAATTAATAATAATTATTATACGCCCGTCTATAACGGGGCGTATTACTGTATACCCACGGTCCGTCCGTCTGTCCGTCCATTAACACTGTAGTGTCTCTGCGATCAGTTACCAGGAATATGATAGACTTTGAAAAAACTCAACAGAAATATTAATCAATATAATATATCGCCTAAGTTCGATTTCCAGCAAATTCGTGGATATTTAATGTGGTCAGATGTCAGCAGACCTTGGTGGCGCTGTGATGACTTACCGATAATTTGATGGATTTTCATGAAATAATATTAACCAATATATCCTGAATCTCCAGTTTCCTGTATTATATTCGCAGCAAAATTATGCACCATTTGCGGTGCTCTTGCTTACAATTTAATAGAGATTTTAAGTATATATACCAATAAATGTAACGAGAAAGTTTTACTTTGCAGGCCTTCACTCATGATCAATACAATATGAATTAAGTTTTTTTTGTAGGCCATTTCATCATATATTATCATTTATTTGCCTTTCTTTATACATTGTATTAGCAACAAAAGCAGAATTGAATCAATCATAATAATATTAATAATTTCGAAAATTAACTCACTAATATTTATACGCGGTACTGGTGTATACACGTCAAACATATGGAAAATACGTTGATAAAAAAAAAGAGAATAAAATTCAATCAAACGCTACTTGTATTCATTGAATATACAGGATTTACATACAACATGGTCTGAAAAGGAAAACGTCATTCTGAAACCTGAAATTGACAAAGTGATTGTTACGCGTATAGTGCGCAAAAAATCGCTCCCGGCGGCGTGCGGATATACGGGCCACGCATACGGATAAATGGAAACGATTCGGTCTTGGGGTGCTTTTCCATGTGCACGACAGAAACTGCCGCGCGTCAAACGCATGTGTTTGCCGCGCGGCCAGTCCTTTTCCATGTGAGCGTTTTGTATGCGTTTGCCGCGCGGCAATCGCATGCCTTCCTGACACAGATGAACGGACTTCTACATACGAGTACGGGGAAATCCCACATGTGACGTCATTTAGGCCGATTCCCCATGCGTTTGCCGCGCGGCAATCGCTTACATGGAAATAGCACGACTTTTTAACTGGTTGGATTTTCGCCGCGCGGCAGCCGCGCGGCAAACGCTCGCAAAACGCGTACATGGAAAAGCGCCGTTATGCGGACTATACGCATTTCCGGAAAACCACCTTCGTACTTTTTAAGCAGTTTATTCCACAAAGTGCAACTCTTTACAATCGTGTGTTTAAAAAGAACACAATTTAAAGGTTAGATTATAATGTGTATAAAAAGAACACAGTTTAGAGTAAAGATTATAACGAGATTGGCAATGTTTTAAACAAGAAGAGCAAAGCATGTATCCGAGTTCACAGGTAGCGACCACTCTGGCCAAAAGGAAAGATCGGTACTGGTTATCATGAACCTAGAAAAGTCAAAACCTTATAATATGGATTCATGTCAGAGACAAAGTTTTTCTAGACATTTGAAAAGTAATTGAGATGGCAGCTAGACAGTATATTTTTGGACATAAAAATTATGACAACGTTAGATAACATGCCGATGTCCGCAGCTGTGCCCCACGGAACAACCGAATCGGACCATTCATATTTTATTTTAAAAAATTTTCCTATTTTAAAAGCATCATGTTTTGAATCACCGTAAACAAATTTATTTGTGGGCTTTCTAGTGACACAGTGTGATCCAGTGAAAACACCGATCGCATCTGACGTCAGCTTTAGTCTGGATATGTAGCCACGGGATCTCACACTTTCAGCAGCACCCTCCGTACAGGGTAATACAAGGGTTGTTCACCCGACACTGAACTTCAGCGGCCTTGCTGACATTGACTGAAGCTGCTGGAAAAATCACTGTATACAACTGAGGCGGACCACATGATCCCGGATGTCACCTGTCACCCCAGAATCGCGCCTATTTACCACACACGTGCATGCCTAAACCGGGCGGCACGTGCTATTGTTTTTATACATGCATTTACACAACCACGTCAATAATATCACTGTAGTTCCTCGGGTTTTACAACATTTAAAAAACAAACAGATAGCCATATTCTTCATAACCCTTATATTTGAAATTAATGTTGTCAATGTATGTTATATGTTTGCTCCATTGCCTTAATTATGCAATCTTCAATTGCCAGGCGAAATGGCTCGATTTCGGCTTGTACCTGTGCAGTGCGCACGAATTTGTGCATGAGATTTGTCCTTGAACTTCATAGACAGATCTAGTGTGTGGAGAAGGTTTCAGCAGATCAGCCTTTCGGGACTTCCTAGTTACATGAACAAATTCATCACCTTTTCCCGAAATCACATTTATCAGCGCGAAATACGGTTGTCGCTGTTTAATAAGTCTTTACTAATTAACCAGCATACACAGAGCATTGATGGAAGACAAACAAATTAAGACAGCCTGTAAATAAAATTGCAAAATCAATTCTTTCTTTTGAAAAAAAAGTTTAAAATTCCAAAATTTACTTTTCATTGCGTGGAAATCCTCGTAGAATACCGATATTAGATTATTTAAAGAATTAATTACTACTTTATCATTCACAAGTATTTTAGGCATAGGGCTTATATAGATATACAACGATAAAAATATGTTTATGTATAGATAGATCTTTATTACATGAATATACAATATGTGCAGCGTATATGACACCACGTCATACACATAATAATAGTAATAATAATCCAGCGGATCCTTATCTCTCTATCTGCAGGTTCAGTTCGATGAACATTCATTTAACAAGGCAAAAAACAGGTTAATCTCATACACTGCTATATATACCGACATTAGCGTGCGTGCATAGCAACCGAAAACGACAAAATATGCGACTTTAAAGTGGTAAAAGATAACTAACAATGTGAATTACATTTTAGATATCCCCACTTCACACAAGGGGCATGAAACCTCTGGGTCCACAAATTTATGAGAGAGAGGCAGACAGACAGACGGAGTGGCGGGAGGGGGGGGGGAGAAGAAACCAAGTTAAACACATATAAGAGAGAAAGAGAGATGGTTCTGTCAAAAATATAAATGTACTTTTATAACAGGAAAACAGTTAAATATTTACTATTTTTGCAGAAGTAGGTATTAGGATATACATCATTAAACCCAGGAAGCAATGCTATTTCCACAGAAAATCTCCCCTTTTCCCCACGAAAAAAAAAAGATTCCATTGGCTCATAAACACAGTATTAAGCTTAACCTGCTTTTTGCCTCTTAAATATTCATTACAATTTCTGTACATATTCATAGATATTTGTATCTGGCGTATCTTCGCTCCTCTTACGCTGAAACGGTTTCAAAAGCAAACGATCGGCACAGAGATAATGATATGATTAACAACTAATAACATGTAAACCCTAATCATTAACCAGAAGCAACTGCAAGGTAATCAAATTAATTAAGCACAAAACATGTTCTAAAGACCATTGGAGGTCTTTTTCAAACAAATCAAGCCAAGACATATGTTAATTTATGTTAATTAAGGACTTTTCAGCAGTCCATCGCGTGAGATCAGTTCAACATGTCATGAAACACAACCGAACGAATACTTCCGAATTAATCTTTTAGTTTTCGTTGTAAAACTAGCTCCAGATTTGTGGGACATATGGTCACCTCCCAAAGCCATAGCAAAACTGCTGGCGCCATCTGGTGGCGACTCTGTAAATCATCTCTTCTTTGTGTGAATTTGACAACCTCCAAGAAGCCAATTTTTTTTTAAGCAGCATTTGCCAAATTACAAATTAGATCTCCTTGTGTGTACATTTATTTCAAACGAGAATGAAGTGCTCTTATAACAGAATGATATAAAAGAACGTTGCTTGGTGACGGATTTCTGACTAGATGATCCTTGCGACTATGGTTACAATATTCACTATGATTAAGACCTACTTTCCTCGAGTCTTTATTTTTTCACCGCATAGCAACAATCACTGGATACCAACGAAAATACATGATCAGAATAATCACAAATCAACTGACTCTTTAACCTTTCTCGCCAACACTAATTTATAGACCTTAACGTTATACATATTAATTACATCAATTGATCAGGCACTCCCCGCACACAATAATACAAATGATTTCATTTTCATCCACCAGAGGTCTCCCCGTAACGCCAACTCTCAACACAACATAACTTTACTTTTTTAAGTAGATTTCAAATTAAACGAAATTGATTAAAACCCAATCAAAATATCTATACTTAACAGGTGATAAACACTGGTCGAATAAAATCGGATACTTTCCCCTATACTTGATTGCGGATTACACTCAATTTTTTTTTTTTTTTTACTTTTTGGCTCGATAGAAATTTAGTAACGTAACGGAGCGACATCTGGTGGAAATCACGATACTAATTTTGGTGTTCGATGTATCAGATATTGAGGCATGTAAAGTTGACGCCCTCGTGAAAATTCAGAGCTTTCTCATTAACAACATCACTGCACGTAAGTAAACAAAATCACCAACGACTAGAAAAATCTTGAAATGTTTCGAGGATTTAAGTTTGTTAATTTCTTGATTTAATAATTATCTGGTTTCATGATGAGGTGCTTTGTTCAGGTTATTAGGTACATTTCCTTAATTCCCGATCTATCTAAGGACTATTGCGTATATTTCCGATTTAATGTGTCAAGTTTGTACTGTGCTGTAAATGTTCCTCCAAGGTTCAGCCTGGGAAAATGGTTTTGGCAAGATAAGAACCGATTTAATAATATCATCGTGATATCCTTTCCTAACAAAAAAAGTTTATCAACACTTTTTATAATTTATAAACTAAATGAAATATCCGCGTTCGTCTAGTTAAAACAATATCTAATTTGGTGTCCTTTTAACTACAATATAAAACATTAAATAATAATGCATATTTTATGTATAGTCGCACATCTGACCACGTTGTTTTATTAAACATATAAAATTTGAAACGATGGTAAATTTATTATAAAAGACCGTTAAAAAGCATTACTTGTATCCTCATACAAAGGTATAAATTATACATGTCTTGCTATAGGAATACAATATGTAATGGCATGTATTAATACTCGTTGGTTACCATGACAATACTGAGAAGCCCTAAGATTTTGGCTTGACCACGATTGAATTTTTAAGGCAAATCTGGTAAAACAAAAAAAAGTCATCTTTTTTATATTTATATACATACGGTCCCTGCTCGCAGCTCTAGACATATGAATATGGCGATGACCATGTAAGGAAATTACTGTATGAGAATCCTCAATTGCTTTTAGGCGCCATCTTGTGTGCAAGTTTTCCTAGTACAAAACAAATCCCGTTCCTTGATCTTAATTTAAGCCATTTTGTGAATCATATGGCTGAATATAAGATTTTATAAAAATCCCTTTGTCAGGCGCGGAATAGCAACTGACGCCCCTAGAATACAAAGCATAACGTCATACTATTAATTCGAGTACGGTCAGTATCACATGTATGGGTGGAGGCATATTTTCCGAATCATATATAGTCATAACAAAGAATCCAAAAATAAAATTAGAAGTTTTATGGTGAAGTGTAGTAAATCATATACTGTGGCAAATATAGGTGAAGCATCTTCCCCGAGAGCCAGGTCGCAAATACGGTTGAGCAAACACCTTGCTTCAGCGAGCCATCGAGCGTGTTACTTGTATTTCATGGATTATTAATTAAACAATTGAACCATTCAAGCGGCTCGCTTACGGGCCGGGAAAACAATCAGCTGCTATTTATAGATCAACCGACTAACGATGGGAGACATTGTGGAGAAAATGACCAGTAATATAAAGGCTTGTAAACCTGGTGAGTTTCTTGTGCATGTATTTATGCTGATAAGGTGTGTGAACAGTTTAGATTTATGTTACTGTTTACTTTTGAAACGATAGATTTGGTTGCCGTCGTGATTAAGGCCAAATTACAATACATGCGCGATTGCCCATAATTTATGATACAACGAACCAGAAGGCCCGTGGAAGCAAGGTCTTTGCACAACCATGCAACAGTCCTGGATCCCGGGATGATGCCATAAAAATAGTGTATAACAAAAGCAATTTAAGCTGGATGGACATTAATACAACATGCTTATTTCCTACATATCAATTTTTTGTTAACTACAGCCTATCTTACTGGAGGGTAAAAATAAGTGTGATGAAATAAAAAATAAACTAACTTTAATAAATACTACATTGTAAATAAATGATAGCATAAGTTCTGGTTTGGATTTCAGCAGGTCCATACCGTGAAATAACATCATATTCCTGAGAGGAAATTCAGTATCTCGTGTGACATATGAAATAACATCTGAAGGGAGGTTCATAACATGCTGTGTCTTAAACAGACATCGTTTAGTAATATCAACAATATTTGCTTATTTTCTCTTTTCTTCATCGATACGGGTAACCATGACAATGCAGATGTTTGCATGTTAGTACCACCACTAGCCATCAGGGGGCAGAGCATAATGAACTTCTCTTCTGGTGATACAAATTCAAACCGTTTCACTCCAGACTTGACAAAAAATTCAACCCAATGAACCCATAATTCAACAAGTACACATACATTAATGATTATCCCTTCATAAAATACCAATGAAACTCAGAATCGTCTGAAATTATTCAAATAACGCAGATTTCCAATTAAAAAAGATAAATTTGAAAGACATGATTTATAACCTACCAGCCTCTGCTGATATAAATACATTAAACTACCGTAAGTACATCACAAAGTATATGTTGGTTACTTGGATGACCTTGACCTGAAAACAAAAATGGCTTTGACCTTGCCATGATTAATATATGTGCTGCCATCTACACTAACATAGGAAGACTACAATATCATTGCACTGCAATTGCTGGTAATTTCAACAAAATCTTGGTCAGTGTATGTGACCTCTGACCTATGCAAATTTCTAAATATTCAAGGCAGGAAGACTGTTTTGTTGCACAATGTTTGAACCTTGCACACATACACATCAATTTTTTACAGTATGTATAAGAAACGTACGTATTGTATGCACTGATATATATACCATTTGCAATTTCATTATGCATATTCATAAGCACGTTCCCAATGCCAAATGCAAATGTGTTTAACAACTATGTCTGCTAATTTCCCATATACAAAAATGTCACAAGACATTCCATAAAAGGTATTATTCCTTATGAAGTACTTTTTGATATATTGAAGATTTTCTTAAAGGAATTTACATTCTTTAAATGACCTTGCACATCTTTAAAAACTCCAAATCTGGTATATATTCCCTACTGAATATTCATAATCCTTACCATATTTGGAAACGTTATGTTTTAAGAAATATTCCATTGGAGGGTCCAACAAAAAGCACTTGCCTTAACTCTACAAAGTGTTGTCAATTATACAAGACAGTTTTGCAGTGCTGAACTAGTTCCACCTTGTCTATAGGTCAGATAAAACCTATGCTATACAGTAACACCCACATATTTGCAATATAGTGGCTTTGGGTTATTCATATATTATATATAAAAGTCCCATATAAATTTTAGCATACATCACAGTAAGAAAATAAAGCATCCAAATAACAAACAAACATGAGGGGAAAGCTACAGAGCCCATCATAAAATCATGTATATACAAAATTATGGCAACAATTAAATAACTAGATGAAGAACTCTGAATATATATATATATATATAAAGTAAAACCTCACCAAATGACCATCTAAGTTTAGGGACCACCTAAAAATAACAAACACTTGCTCATGGTCTCGATTCTCTTTTGCTCTTTATATAAGACCTCACTCAGATGACCACCTCAAAAATGTGGCCACTTTATGAAGATTCAGATGGTGGTCATACTTTTGAAGTTTTACTGTATATATATATTTATATATGACAGCTTCCCTTTCTTCTGAAAAAGGATAAAATTCAGATCTATGAACTGAAACTTTTCATCTCCAAATCAAGGGAGAGTTGATCCTATAAGTATATACAGTGTTTCAAATATGCAATTAAGTGTGTAATTCACTGTATAAGACACAATGTTCATTTCCAATGAGTCAAAATTGAAAGGCTTATTATATCTGACTGCTCAGGCCAAACAGCCTGCAGTTACAAATTTATGTAATATGTGCAGCCAACAAATAACAAAACAGTATTATCATTCCAAAGTCTACATTTTTGAGCAAATCAATAATTACTGATGAGTAATTTGGAAATATAACTGAGAACAAGGATTTTTATTAATATTAATTTGAACTCTACAGTCATGATTCCACTAAATTAAATAATCATAATGTTATTTTTCACTTTTCCTACAATCTGATGACTTATTAACAGAAGTCACATGACCAACTATGCAACTGAAGTAACTGCCAAACTCTGCTGTGATTGGAGAAAATTTAAAGTCAAGAGCTTTTCTTACATCACATGATCAACAAAGCAAAGATTATGCTGTGTCCTGATTGGGGAAAATAATATTTCAGAATATCTCAGATCACCTGACTAATGAATAAATTATGAAAATGTATTCTGATTGGTGGAAAATTTCCCAAGGCAACATGAAGCAACAAAACCTGATATTCTCACAATATTATCTAGATATCAGGGATTAACATATACTGTAATATACAGTCTGTACATATACAAATGTGGCACTCCCTGGCCTAAGCTCTACAGATCAGGTGATGTTTCCATAGTAACACTTTAAAATATATATGATACAGAAGACAATCAATCATAATTGGAGATGAAAATTAATCTATCTAACAATGTACATTTGACTCCCATGATGAAAGATCACTGAAAATGACTCAACTGAAATACTGAATAACGAATGCATGAACGATTCCAACTATTAAATGCTTATAGAAACATCACCCCAACTTAAAAAGAGCATTTACAAGATACAAATGCAATTAACAGTATGTTTTATGACATGACATGACTTAATAATGAGTATGTGAAGAGGAATACAAGGAAATGGCTAAGTTTGTGGTGTGCAGCCCCGTTGTGTGGGTTCCCAGACTGAGGCTGCTTATCTACAGGTAGTACGTGGTAGGTTGGTTTTGGATCTTGCCTCTCAGGAATATGAGTTTCCTTGGCCCCCACCTTCTGTGGTGTTGATTCCACTGTTTCTGGAGGATCTAAAACAGATTAAATTCAAGATATTAATAAATACCATGGTTATTAACCTTTTGTTCTATTATGACATAATTCAAAATTTTTTTTGTAATTTTAATGAAATTTGTTGTAAAAAAATTAAAGTTTCATAACTTGCATCAGATTAGGATGTAAAAATCTATAAGCAAGGCCATACAAACAAATTAAGTGTTCTAAGGATTTGCCTCCCCTAATTTTTTTTTGGGTGATCAAAATTTTTTTTTCAAATGAAGATAAGGTCTTTGGTGATGTTGCCAATGTGTGCATTCCATAAAGTTTTTAAAATAGACTTAATTATGCGTTGATCCGAACTTAATTTCAAGAACTGGAGCAAATTTACATATTTACTACACAATCTGGCAAAATTCACTCATGCTATGTACTGACTTGTAAAAAGAAAACCATATTTTGTTCCCAAAGTCTGTAGAACAATATTTCATTTTGTGTGGCCTAAATGATAAAACTTTAGTTTTCCTTATAATTAACCCCCCCTCGATAAACAATTTATGCATTACCTGACTCACTAATTAAACTCATTACCTATCATAATGCAAATGAGACTTGTTTCAACTGACTCTCCCTTACCTAGAGGTGTAACTTGTATAATTGGTGTTTGAAGTGAAAGTGAGGCTGGGCTTCCTAATCCCGCCCGGGACACAGCGTTCAACTGCACCACATAAAGTGTTCCCTCCTGCAGCTGGTCTATACTGAACGTTCGACTGTCCTGTTAATAAGAAACAGGACATTATATCCTAGTGTACTCTGAAAGGTAATATATATGGTAAAACATAACACATATCAGAACTTGGTACTACTGTATAAAGGTTTATACTCATTTCTGGATACATAATGTATTAATTAATAAAACAACATCAGCAATTTTACTGTTTTCAGTATTGCAGGCTTGATATATATTTGTCAATTTGTGAGACATAATATCAATACGGATGTCACCAACAAAATCCAATGTGATTATCAATGGCTCTGACAAGCACTGATATGGTCACTGCAATTCTCAATTTTTCATCAAATAGTAAAATTTGTACAAGCTTTTAGATTATACCATTATACTTAATTATTATTGCACAAAATTAACAGCAATAAAGATTTTAATGATCAATCAAGATGATTTCAGGCAAATTATATGCAATAAAAATATATACAAAAGTAATATTTCTTTTATTAATTATTAGAAGGCATTTAAATATATATAACACTTTTATTTTTTGGTTACAAAAAAATACAGAAATTTTGATATTTTGAAACTGTACCAAATATGTTTTATGAAATCATCACTGAATAACATGCATGATGATGTAAGCAATATCACACAAAATATTCCAGCACTATATGAAATATGTCAAAAAAATATTCAGATACATGATTCGATTTCTTACCCTTGTTAAAACTTTGGTATGAACTTTATTTTTTGCTATAACTGGCACAGTGTTATGGGAATCTGCAGACCCTGGTCCCCACGATACTCTGTATTCCGTGATGGGGAGGTCAGAGGGCGCGGGTTGCCACCGGAACACTGCCGTAATGTTGCTCTGACTAATGAGGAAATTATGCTCGAGATGCATGGGCTCCTGAGGAACACGAGGAACTAAAACAAGAGACGAAGCAATATATATACAATTATCAAACTGTGCTCTGTTTTTTCAACTTAAACAAACTTTATAAATACTGTAGAACCTGCCTATTATGGACACTTGACAGACTTGAAGCTTTACCTGTAATATATGCAACATATCTCCATATTACAGATGTCCATATTACAGAGTTGTCCATATAATGGGTGTCCATATTATAGATGTGTCCAATTTACAGGTATCCATATTTCATGTGTCCTTATTATAGAAGTGTTCATAGCAGAGGTGTCCATGATACAAAGTTGTCCATATTACAGAGGGGACCATATTACAGGTGTTACATCACATGTATGTTTAACAGGATGTACACAACTGTTCATATTAAAGAGGTGTCTTTAATATATAGGAGACTACCAGGAGAAATTTTCTTGTACTAGTTAGCCTTGTTTTATTGCTGCTGATCTTACTGAAACTTATGTTCTTGCATGTTATGATGAAAATTTGGTGTCCTAAATGTCTGTAATGAAAAGGTGTCTTTAATATAAAGGTTTTAATGAGGAGACATTTAACTGTTTCATTCAAATGCCTTATAACAGCTCTGTGGCTGATATTAATCAGATATATATATGTTTAACCATAAACAACTACCTATGACATACAATTACTAATCTTAGTGTTGAACATGCTTTTACATATCCCTTGTGGTAAAGTCACTGGCCACAGGTCCCTGCAAGATTTACTCAATTTATGACCATTGAAACCATGAAGTAAATTTAACTAAATGGAGTTTGAATCAAAGTTAGAATCAAGTCAAATAAAACATCAATCCAAGGAGGGTGACATTTCTTTTAATTAAATACAAAATAAACACTAATTGAACTTACGATTTGTTGGACAATCTGGCGGGACATCCCCTCTCACTAAAACATCCCCACAGGCAGCTGTTTTAAAAGACACACTGCCTGCTTGTCCAACCACCTCTTGACGTGACACTGGGGTCACCTTCACGTTATATTGGCAGTCATAGCGGAGATCATATATGACAAATGAGGTTTCCTGTAAAACACATAACAGAAGAGATAATTAAATTATATTCATAAAGATCCAGCCTATGTAAAATATATATGCATGTGAAACAATGTTTACAGGATGCACCAGTGTGCCAGCAATGCCAGAAAGGCTGTCCTGGATAACAGAAAGATAGTAGGACATAATTTGAAGCATTACATAAATTTAATTCCTAGAAAAGCAAATAAATTAAGATTCCTTTAAGATCAATGTTTTATGTATTGAGATCTACACCAATGTGAAATTTAATTCTCTTACATAAGCTATTAAAATGTTACAAAATCTTATATATATACATATAAATATATATTTATGTATGTATATAAATATATATTATGCATCCACAGAACCACATGGTTATTATCACCTTGATATCCTTAATTACTGATTAGATCATGTGTAAAATAATAACCACTAGGAGGGGTTTTACTGTATATACTCATCATGACACATCCACAGACATCATTATTGCTAATAATGGCATGAGACTTCAAATATAATATAATATTATTAAAATGTACATATTTCAATTTTTAAGTCCTTTATAATCAATTAAAGTATACATCAAAAATTGTGGTGAATATTTTCTACTTTTTAAATTTATATCATCAATTGGCAACATTAGGACTAATTGTTCTTAAAAATATATAGATCATAAAATGTGTACAGATCATATCACCACAAAGCAACACATGAATACGGTCACCCCAGCGTCCTTAAGTACAGATCACACCTTCATAAACCAATAGAGGCTTATTATGGACTAAATGTCCCTAGAGTATAGAGCAGATCAACATAAACCAAAACAGACAGATTATGTTCTAAATGACCTTGGTGTATAGGGCACATCACCATAAACCAATACAAACCCCAATGACCACTTGTCTCTCTCCATTATCAACACCTAGCCAAATCTTAACAATCCCAGGCAGACTAATTTATTTGGTTTTGTTTCCATGGAAACCCATGATATGCATATTAGAGGAGATACCTTTATTGGATATAACATCCATTACTAAGGTACCTGATATTTACATATTCATTAAGCCTTTATCTGTACTCCCTGACTATAGAACTAATGGAATGGTCTGTAGTAATTTTACTTTCAGACATCATTGAGGTCAAAATGTGTATAATGTTATGAGTACTATCCATTTTCATATCCTTAATCATGTACAATGATAACTAATTAATAATCTGAGTGCCACTTATGATATTTTCAGCATTAACAATTCACACGTTCCCTTACTTGCACAAAACATGTAAACTTTCTTCATACAAAATAATATATTAAGGCCAAATAAGGATAAGATTAGGATATAAATCTTTAACATGTGTATTTCATGAAAGGGGTAGAATTAATGGTCCAGGTAGCCCAGTGGACAGAGTAGGTACCATCTTGAACAGTGACTGCATTTTAAATCCCATTAAAGACTGAGTGTTTATGATTAAATTTACACCACTTTGCCTTATTATACTTGAATGTGTAACTTTTGGATATATCCATATATTATTCTAAAGTCACTAAAATAACACTTATTTGTTGTACTTACATGTGTTGTGGCACTCATTGTTTGACTCAAATCCTCCTCAAATGATGAATCAACAACACAGGCCTCTGGCGTCCAGTGCAAGAGGACTTTGTTTATTTTTACCTCGCCTGTAAAAGCAAATTTTAAAATGAATCATGTAATTATCATTAGCATAATTATGTTTAGAATTATAATAAAAGTCAATTTCTACAATTAATCTATTTATAACTAGAAAAATTTTGTCCAGTAGACCACATTCCCAACTGATGTTGATAGAATATCTTTCTTTTTCTTATATTAAATTCTACACCCCCAATCTAAATTTTGGAAATCTTAACATTAAAAATAATTATAGGATAATTTATAAAGAATCTGATAATCAACAGGGCTTGTGATATTCAAGAATTAATATAATAATACTCATTATCAATGGGTTTTTTTTCTAATTAGTAGCGGACTATTTTCTTTGAAGACATTTCCTATATTCTTTAGAACCATGGACCTTGCACTGTTTTAGTTAAAGTTTCACTCACCAGGTGGCAGCTGCCATGAGACTGTGGCTCTCAGTAGTCCATTATGAAAGTATGGCTGGCTGACTGTCAGGTTCATAACGGGAGGTGGAGCAGGCTGTCTACTTTTTGTCTCATCTGCTGTGGCTAAAATGACAAAATCACAAAACTTTGACATGAGATTTCATGCATGGTAAATTTAATACTATCCTATACAATAAATATAGTCATAGTGTTTTTGTTTACACAGTACTTTGTTTTTATACCATAAATGTAAAAGAGACTATACTTTGGCTACATTATTTTTTACTCATATCTCTGGCCTCAAGACAAAAGAATATACCCTATTCCTACCTAAACATTTTGGGTACATTTAGATTTTAGCAGCAAATTATAAAGGAGGTTATGCTTTCGCACATGTCAATCTGTCTGTCTGTCAGTCTGACCAATGAGACCAGGATTAACTGTTGGCAGGATTAACTTCTGGACCAATTTTGACAAAAACTTTGTGTAGGAATATGTCAGTCACACAGGTCGAGCAGACCCAATAAAATTTTACTGCAAATCCAGTTAAAAGGGTAGATCTAGTAAGACTGTCCTGCTTTGGCAGAGCTGTGCTCTCCATAGAGTGCTAATCTAAATATTATGTTTCCATAACTGCCTATGACATGTTGTTCATGATGGGATGAAGTCTCTGTATGTCATTATACCACATTTATGCCTACATTTGCTTAATCTGGTATCTGGCTAAGTTTGAATCATGCAAAACTCAGCTCCTGTTGGTCAGAACATTATTGGCCCAGTGCCAAATGCCTGGTAGTAATATGCAGCAAAGCCTAGGCTGCTATTGAAAACAGTGGTTAAGAAGTAATGGAACAAATGTAACATGATCAATACATAAGATGGATATGAACTTGATGGTCAACATAACAAAGTTAATGTGATATAAATAATCATACTCACGATACTGTTCTGTACTATATGTTGTAACCTGACGTAGCTGATAGGTGGTGATGTGAGTTGATACCCTTTCACTCCGCAATTTTGCTCCTCCGTAATGAGCCAGAGCTAAGACCTGTAAACGAAACATAAACCATGATTAATTCAGTTGGATAAGTGTATTTGCACAGAATATATTTGCAGTTTGAATAGTATACAGACAAACCTTTAATTACTGAGAATGATTTCCGGGATTATTCATGCCAAATAAAAAAGGTATGTGGCTAAAATTCAGATACACCGCTGGGTAAAATAATATTAATTAAGAGAAAGATATGTGAAGTCCTGAATCAACTAACTAAAATTCAAACCATTATCCACTGCAAGAATATACTAATGTTTATAAAGGATGGATCAAAGACATCTAGTTGGCACAAACACTGTCTTTTGAATAAGGTAGAAAAAAATTGTAGACCTGTGATAAGAACATACCCTTGAACATATCTCGCTTTCCATGTATATAACATAGCCTTGAACATATTTGGCTTTCCATGTATATAACATAGCCTTGAACATATCTGGCTTTCCATTTATATAACATAGCCTTGAACATATCTGGCTTTCCATGTATATAACATAGCCTTGAACATACCTGGCTTTCCATGTATATAACATAGCCTTGAACATATCTGGCTTTCCACGTATATAACTAGCAATTATCCAGAAGACATAGCTTGAATTTGAGATAGAGTGATTTTTTGAGGTTATATTAAAATTTTATTTAAATTCTGTGATTTATGAATCTTGAAGCATCTAATAACCTTTTCACAAAAAGTGATCTAAACATATACTGTACATATAACCTAAAGTTTATGCACTCTGATATTAGTACATCTGCATTACAATTGTTCACATCCTGTGACTTCAATTAACACAAGTATATCAAATTACATGTACACACATATACAAATATATAAATTCTTCTCTTACCTGAATAAAGTATGTTGTACCTGGTTTCAGATTAGGTATCTCATAGCTGTTATGGCTCTGAAACCAGAAGTAGGAGACAACACTAAAATATATGTTTAATTTTTCTTGCCTTAATTGCATGAGTACTGAAAGGAGAAGGGATCAAGTCTATGCTTGTGTTTAGACCATTACAACAATGGGTCTTTTCAAACATGGTTTGAGAATCAGTCTATACAATCATTACAATGTACTTTTATTTTTTTGCTAGCCGGCAGGAGCCTGCAAAGGGTCATGCACCTTTGGGTCAAAACTGAGCATGGGACAAGTCTAAACAATAACACTGTCATCTTCCATCCAAAATCTGATAAGATCAATAACAACCAGAGCAACTCCATCAGACAGTGAGGGAGAGCACACAATAATCTGGAGGTTTCTGGAGCGGAAACAGACAAATGTTAATCACTGAGATCTCATGCTTACATTACAGACTGAAGGTCACTTAATAATCCAGGGAGGAAGTTGCAGAGACAATCAAATCCAGAGACACTAATGAGCTCACCCTTCAACTCATTTTAGTCTCAGGCAACTAAGCGGAATTCTAGACTCTGTTTGGAATTGCCATATTGTCTGTTGTAGTGGAATTCCATTCCTATTCATATCAATCATCAGTTACGGGAAACTGATTGACAGTTATAATTAGCAATTGTTTCTGACAAATATTATGTTATCATATTTTATTTTTATTATTATGATATATTATCTTGGAATTCTAAGAGCGTTTTAGACGCAGTTTGGACACATGTCCAAATGGCCAAAATGGCATGAACACTTTTCTCAGAGAACATCATTAAATTTTTAGACACCCTAAGAAATTTTGGGAGTACCTTAATGCCCTTTACTAGCTGTCCTTACTTCCATATCTTAAACTCATAAAAAAAAATCTGATACTCTCTCAGTCACCCTAGTCCATTGTTCACATTATAAATGTATCCTATATATTTGTGCTGAAGGTATTTTGGATATCTGGGTTCAGCACTAAAGCATGGAATAATATATAGAAGAATGGAAAATAAATCTGACTTGGCAGTTGCATATCATAGAAATATGTGCTTATGACTGTGATGTAATGAACAGGTTCTTATGTAATCTAGAGATTTTCAGTGAAATTAAATGATTCTGCAGCTCACAAGTAAATGTCTGTTTTATTTTTAAGTTCTTATGGTTCTTCTTTGAATTCAATATGTAATAAAAAATTAAAAATTGAATTTTTATATATATGTGCATAATTATTTCATAATATCATTTATATTAGGTAATGCTTTTATTAGGTCTAAAGGCTATGAAGTCTAAACCATTAAGAAAATTTTCAAAAGTTTCAATCAAATTTGGCAGATTCCAAAACATCTTTTTACAAAGACAAATTTTAATATGGTAAGTGAGCAATAAGTCCAAATATGATTTTTATTCACATTTATTTTTTATTATCATAAATATGTGGCTGAAGAAATCAGTACTTTACCCCTAATACTGATTTTCTCTCCTCTGGCAGTGGTCGTAGACCTGGTACCACAGTCTTTAGTCGAGGACTCCAGAATATCTGTAACAGGAATAGGAGACATGTTCAGAGACCTAAAAACCATTGTTTTAAATATCAAAAGTTTAAGAATGTGTGCACCCATGAACAGCAATGGTGTTAAGATATATATAAGAATAACCCACTATGGCTCTGTTGAGTTAAAACTTGGGAACTTCAATTTATGAGAAAAGTATCAAAACTTATTCATTTATGAGCTATAATTAATACATAAGATTAACTCATATGGAGCAGTCAATAGTTAAATTGAGAACTAAATATTATTGTCCTTAATTGTTACTTTTCTGTTTTCGTCACATATCTGTGGATTCTGGTTGAATCTACCTTGTATCTTGTAATTGGTAGATCAGATTTCTTGGGAGGTAGCCATTGTATTGTCAGGAAAACGTTTCCATTCTGAATCCTAGTGTCGCCCTCTGTGAGATTACGAGGCGGCCCTGGTGGCTGAGGATCTGAAACAGAGAAAACAAATAAAATTTGCAAATATTTAAAGAATCAGCGCAGGCAGGCATTTTTTTTTCCTTTTTTTAAAATATTTTGATAAAAATGACAATTTTTTTTTTTTGCTAAACAGGCAGGTAAAAGCACTACATAACAAAGGAAATCTTATTAAAATTGTATTGTTTTTTTCTTCTTGAAAGATAAAAATATTTACAGAAGATAAAATAAAATAAAAATGTTTGATGTGGGGGGTTAAAATTGATACAGGTGGTGCTGGGGAGCCATAACTTTTTTTGTCTTATTGTATCTTTTTTTATTTTAAAATGGTTTAAACAGAAAAAAGAAAGCTTAAGCTGAATACTTTCAAGGGTCATGATATTTCAAATTAACTTAAAATTTGCATTCCATTAGTAAGTACTCTTGTGCAACATCTCTCATATACCAATTATGGGCTTTTTTTAACCCAAAGTGCCCAAGGTATCAATACAAGTATGCCTCAAAGCTGTTATTGCTACTTTTTCCAATAATACCTTTTGACAATTTGAGTGGTTTTGTTGGCTGGCTGAACCCCCTGCTACCATTCTGCGAGACTGCTGCTATTCGATACTGGTACCATCTCCCCGGCATGACCTGTCGTAATATCGCGAGTGCCTGGGAAGTCTGCAAACAACACAAAATTATACTTATAACCATAAATTGTGTTCTATATTAATTTTTTAAATCTTTTTTTTTAACAATTTTAACTATCAATTATTATCAAGGCTGAAAATAATCTGAAATTAGTAAATGAAATGCTAAATACAAAATATCTAAGTTTATGAATATGATCAGAGGGAAAAGTTCTCTATGTGGTAAAAATATTCAAATATCTAGACAAATATCAAAGTACTTGTATGTTAAATCATATACAGCATGAGTTGTCTATGATATAAATGCACAACACATCTGTTCTTTTTCACCCCAAATGGACATGAATTTATTATTAATTGATTTCTACCAAGTCTATTGCTGTCTTGAGAAGACAATCATTAAAGAATTTCAATAACCAGGTATCAGGTAAGTTGCTTAATACTTCAGTGCTCAATACTTCTCCCTACGAACTCATAAACAATATCCACACATATTGGTTCATTCATTCAGTGAACATTTAAGTTAAGCTTTTCAAAACCACAGAATTAAAAGATAAGTATGTATGCCCCTACCTGTGCAACCCGTCTCCATGGTGACATGAGGTGGGGGTTGTATACCTTGCCGATGTTCCATCTACCTTCTATAACATATAAGATGGGAGTCTGTAACTGTAGAATGACTGGTCTCCATTCTAATTCAATGGCTGTGCTCTTTTGCCTCTCTCTCACTGTTACTGCTGGTGGTATCCTGGGAAGGCCTTAAATGCAAATATTCTTTTCTTGTAATTTTATTTTGAAAAAATAAAGATCTTCATCCTGCAAGAGGTATTTTCTATTAAACAAAGATGAAGGTTATCAGATAAGAATAGCATTTTATTAAAAAGTGTTTTACCTTTCTGTTTTCCTAAATATTAAACAATGAAAAAAAGTCTAATAATTACAAGTCTGACAGAACTGAAATCTCATGATTTATCCTACAAGGTTTTTGGAAAATTTAACTTTAAACTGCTGAAGTCCCATATGACTGGATCACTAGGCCAAGTTAGGTGCCATTGAAGTAAATTTATTTTCATAAATTTATTTCAATTTAATTTTGGAATGAATGATCATACAGTTAAAGAAAATTTAATAGCAGTAATTCAAACATGCTAGACAAAGCTTGATTCCATGCTTTTACAAGTCCAAGTTTATACAAATTTTAATAATACATTCTCTGAAAAACACAAAACTGCCTGAAGGTATATTGAGAATTTTTTTCTTTTCATAAAAGCTGAAAACAATTTTCCAAGAGAATGTTATACAATTTACAGATATTACAGTTTTAACATGCTCCACACAACCTGAAAGTTACTTCCAATACACCCATTAGGGCAAGAGTAAACGGAATAATGCAAGGTAAAATAGAACAATCTTCACAAATGTTCAGTAAGTGACATTTGGTTATTATGGCCTTCTCTATACATTTGTGAAATGTGTGAATGATGTTCTGAATATGGCGTTGACAACACACCAGTTGCTAAAAATCTCTCAGTACAAGATTAGTTAATCTTAGTCCATTACGGCCCCAGGCATTGACAGATTACCGTTCTGGCAGACATAGTGATCAAAATATCACTTCTTTCCGTGTTCTCATTGGTTACGAACTGTTAACAGCATAATCTGTCATGGAACCTTCAGCTGTCATGGAAAACACCATAATTCGGGGGAAAAAGGGCACACCCTTTCCATCAGGTAATGTGTAGTTGTTACCAATTTTGTCAGACAATGTCTTACTACATGGGATAATACAAATTTATCCTTTAACGTTAACACTGCCTATGAAATCAACGGCATATTTCTTTAAGAATAATGTAAAGATTGCTGGTGTTTATAATGATACTTTTTGCTAACACTGGTGCATGGTGGGAGATTTCTACAGCTGGCAGCTAAATTGTAAGAAATTTTTATTGCAGTTATTAAGTCACACTCCGCAAGTGCATGAAATCTGTGGTTGGCTTCATATTCACCATTTCGGTTTGAGACTACATGACAGGGCAGTATCACACACTTCCTCTTTTTTTTATATCCTGGTTTTAACCAGGTCTGGTGACTACTGCACCTTTGGGCCCTGGATGTGTAAATCCAGAGGATTTTTTGCAAGTCACCAAGGTGCCTCCAAAGTGCAGTTACCTCTGGCCTCATTAAATATGCATCAATTTTGCTTGAAATCAAACTTAAGTGAGATATTATATTGGTTAACATTTCTGACGAGTTTTATCAAAATCCTTCACATTTTTCATAAGTTATCAGGGGACACCACAAAGTAGAGTAATGACATGTGACTTTATGAAATATGCATGAATGTTGCCTATAATCAAACTCGGGTGAGATAATCTGTTGCTAAATAGTTTTGGTGAGTTTGGTGAAAAGCCATCAAAGCCCTGGTAAGTTATCACAGCGTCATTTAAAGTTAACAGACAGACGGACAGTGGGTAAACCAAAATACTCCCGTCATATGAAGGGCATATAAAAATAATTAATGATTTAGAAAGTAACAAGATAGAGGAAAAACATTCTGAGGTATTATCATGTAGTCTGATATTAATAAAGCCCACCAGATATGGTTGATATGATAAAGCCCACCAGATATGGTTGATATGATAAAGCCCACCAGATATGGTTGATATGATAAAGCCCACCAGATATGGTTGATATAATAAAGCCCACCAGATATGGTTGATATAATAAAGCCCACCAGATATGGTTGATATAATAAAGCCCACCAGATATGGTTGATATAATAAAGCCCACCAGATATGGTTGATATAATAAAGCCCACCAGATATGGTTGAAAACATAAAGCCCACCAGATATGGTTGATAACATAAAGCCCACCAGATATGGTTGATAACATAAAGCCCACCAGATATGGTTGATATAATAAAGCCCACCAGATATGGTTGATATAATAAAGCCCACCAGATATGGTTGATATAATAAAGCCCACCAGATATGGTTGATATAATAAAGCCCACCAGATATGGTTGATATAATAAAGCCCACCAGATATGGTTGATATAATAAAGCCCACCAGATATGGTTGATATAATAAAGCCCACCAGATATGGTTGATATAATAAAGCCCACCAGATATGGTTGATATAATAAAGCCCACCAGATATGGTTGATATTTATTTGATATAGATTTTGTACCTAAATTTGCCCTAAAATATTCTGACTGACTCATCGCCTTTTATGCAGCTTCTTCATAACAGGTTCAGAACAATTCTCAAATGAAGTCCCAAGAGTGAATAATATGCCAGATGTAATTCTTCTTAGAATCAAATGCAGGTGAGATACTTTAATAGTGAGCTTCCTTGACAATGCATCATATACCTGGTTACTGAGGGGACACCAAGGGTAAATGAATGGATGGACATAAAGACAACATAAAACAGCCTGACAGAGAGACGCTGCCAATAATATTACATAACCTGTATTTAAAAACCTGTTCAGTTAATGGATCGCTGTCTGAAGATTGTATTTCATCCAAAAATATTACCTTGTTGGTTCAACAGGGGGCGCTGGCAGGTATGCCCGCAGCCGTTTGAGCAGCACTTGAGATTTCCGTCACAGCTGTTATCTTTTGTGCAGCTCTCTAAGCAGGCTGCCTCGAAGCCCATGGCGTCTGACGCTGCGGGGCATTGGCCCGGCTTCTGCTCGTGGATCTGTCGCAGGAACTGGCAGCTTTGCCGACAAGACACTTCTGTATCCTGAAAAGGAGAGAAAGAAAGACATAAAATGACTGCTAAATGAAGTAATTATCTTTATTTCTGTCAGGATATTCCGAAAGAGTATTGAGAGATTCACACAAGAAGGAAAAAGGTCTGGTTCACCACAGGTCTCTGTGTCTGCCAATAAGCCTGATTATTAAAGGACATGACCAGCGAAATATACTCCATTTGTGTAGAGTGCATCTTACCCCTATTAAAGTGACATACCGCTGGTGACTTGTGCTGACTGAGCTTTATTAATGAGCAATTAGGCAAATATGTGGCTACTCGTCACAGGGTCAGTGCTACACAGCCGCTCGGGTAATCAAGTGCAGGCACAGGCTGTGACGTCAGCTCAGGAACTGCAGGCTTACTACGGCAGTCACCCTGTGTATATACAATAGCCACTGGTTTTGTAACGATGTCCTTTCTGAAAGTTTCGAGTCCATCACGGATTCAACAGTCGAGTTTGACTCTTCAAGCTACGACATCTTTAGTGATCATTCAGGTAAAGATACAAGGATACCGGGGAGCGAAAATGTACAGCCGTACAAGTTTGAGCCGACCCTGAGCAGGGATGATGACAATTCGAGTGACGAGTCAATAATAAACAATCACCGTAACGAATCGGGAACAAAGAATGGTTATTTTATAGTCGTTTTTATTCCAAATAAACATGTAAAATAGGTGAACATTATGTAAATTAATTGCACATATTATGTGATAAATGCACATCAATTTTTAATACAAGACATGTCAGCTGTGAATAATAAAATGTCCACGTTAACATCG
The DNA here is from genome assembly GCA_026874595.1 of Sipunculus nudus. NCBI lineage: Eukaryota > Metazoa > Annelida > Sipuncula > Golfingiida > Sipunculidae > Sipunculus > Sipunculus nudus. The sequence continues at coordinate 59,807,706 of CM049314.1, read as the reverse complement.
TCCCGCGTGAAAGACAGGTGTGCAAGTCCTTTAAAATGATGCGAATGACTATCAGACGGGTATCCTTATCATATTAATATAATGCCGAGAATTTACTTTTGCATAATATGCGATACATTTAACCATGTCAAGGCTGACCGCAGTTTTAAGACGTCCTTCGATTTCGGTACGTACATTAAAGGATGGACGGTCGTCCTTAAATCGAAGTAGGAAACCCACAGCCTTCGTGTCGCCAACTTGCGATTACTTAACCCGTATTTTCTCCATATTAAGTCAATGTTTATTGGTCAGTTTTTGCTCAGAGCCACTGCCAATGAATGGGGCAACCTGATTGGATGCCAGTTGACAAGATCGAATATTGCACATAGTGGCGGACAGAGACGGTCTTTGACGAGGTTCTTTGCACACAACGTTAAAATCGAGCTATTTTGAGCGTATTATCACACGGGCAACATCAACTTTATGTTAGAATGAAGCATTAATTACTATTTTAACGGAATTCGGATAGTTTATTAAGATTCTATCATCGATTTTAAAGCAATCCACTGTTATCCATTGTTTGTAAGTTGTGTATGTTCGCGTACTAAAATCGAAATACGCAAGCATGCCGTGAAAAATGATTAAAAAATGTAAAAATATAAATAAAGATATAGCTGTCAGATATTTTGTGGAAATTATTTATTTTGTGTATTTAATAAACTTAATAATATTATTAAGTATATAATGTTGATATGTTACATATAGGCCTATACCGTGCATGGTGGAGTGTTTATGTGCAAGACGCACGTGTGTGTTTGCAAAATATCAGTTTACTGTTCTGGTTGTTTATTCAATTTAGTTATAAATGATATAGTGTAAAAAATACTTGTATATTTAAAAAATAAAACTGTTAATATGAATTAATGTACCCACGCAGGAAATTAAATTAAATTAAATTTATTTTTTAAATGTAATTAAAATACATTTATTTTCGACATCTGTTAAAAAACGAATTACATGCCATCACAATGTCCATTTTGGACATTCACAAGTTAAAACTCAGGTGTTTTTAACGAAGTCATATGGATATGTTCTCTTAAATGTCTAATTTTGTTGAGTGACCAAGGCATAATTTTAAGCTTGTGTTTCAAAGAAATTGTATGCACCAAAATTCAACAAGGAAATAAATTGATGACCATATATAATTTACGCTCCCCACTTCTCTGTCATACTCAAACACATATAAATACAGGGGCGGATACAGGATTTTGGAAAAGGGGGGGTCCAACCCAGGAGGACTATAATGAAATTCCTAAAAAAAGGTCATCAGGTCTGGAAAAGGGGGGGGGGGGGGGGTTCAGGCCACAAAATTATACGTCTTAAACCCCTTAAAAAAGGTTGCTTCGGGTGAAAAAGGGGGGGTCCGGACCCCCTGGACCCCTCCCCCCCCCCGGATCCGCTTCTGAAATATATTTATATACTTTTTTATTTGTAATGGGTTATATTTAGGAACTGCAGGAACAGATGATAACAGCTAAGCATCTTCACAGCTGTGGTCCGGCAGCAAACCTTGATGTGCAATTTTTGCATGCCTCCAGCCTTCCGATGAACTCCAGTTAACACGTCAGATCTTTTAAATCACGGTTATTCATCATACATTAAATCCATTTGTGTTGTGTTTTTCATATTTTTATGTTTCTGATAATAAAATACAACATCATTGTGAAGAGGTTCAACTGATTTTTATTCAACATTTCAGGTGTTTATATATCACATGATTGAAAAATTAAACAAGATGTGTCATCATCTGGCTTTATTAGTTCTAGAATAAAATCTGCAAACAAAGAGACATATAGGAATAATGATTTTTATGAATGTATTTTTATAATTTTAGGTCTTCTATGAATGAACATAACAAAAAACAAATGTTGCTAATTTTAATCATGTTTTGATTAATTACACAGAAGTCTAGTAAATTACCGTATATTTTAAAATATACCTAAAAATCGCTTTAAGAAAGAATTTAAGAAAGCCCTTTTCCAGTTTAATCTGCTGTGCAGCCTTTGTACATCACATAATGTTCTCATTTTGCTGTAAAAGTTTAATTCTTAAGTCAAATTCTTCAGCGGAACTTTTATAAATACAATGAACTAATCCTTTTATTCATGCAGAATTGAACACAAAGACACGTTTTGTAAAAAAAAAAATACTATGTCAATTCATGGTATAGTCATACTTGCATTATTTTATAAGCGCACTTCAAAATGAAATATATCCAGATATTTATTCGTTTAATTATGACACGAATGATTCCTATATGAAATCCATATGTTAATATGAGTGTCTGGGGATTTCCTTTCACTGTTATTGGAAGGAAGACATACTTTTGGTAAGTTATCTAGAGGCGTACTTCGATTTTAGCACACGACATATACAACTTACAAGCAATGGAGAAACAGTGGATTGCTTAAAATCGGCAAAAAACGCTGTACATCACCGGTAGGCCTACATATCAAAGTTATATATTTATAATATTATTGGATTTATTAAACACACAAATATAGTAATTTCCTCAAAATATACCTGGCAACCATATCTTAATATATATAATTTTACATAATTTGTACGAGGGGGTTCAATTTTTATTGTTTATTTAAGGAATGCTTGCAGGATGTTATAGATGTGTACTTGTGTGTTAAGTACGCTACTAAATGCAACTTTAAGCAATGGGAAACAGTGGATTGCTTTTAAATAGGCAATATAATTTTAATTAACTATCCGAATTTCGTAAAGATAATAATCAATTCTTCATTCTAACATAAAGTTGATGTTGCCTGTGTGATAATTCGCTGACAATGGCTCGATTTTAACGTAGTGTGAAGGCTAAGCACAAAACGGAACGAGCCAATGGCCCCTCCCAGCTTGCCCGCCTCACGCAAACAAAGTTGACCCATTTCTTCAAACGTTCTTGCTGGCTCAAAGGAAACCTGTGTAAACTCACAACATCATGGTTTGTGTTACTCCAGCCACCCGCTACACAACTATTTGGCATTATTTAACTATTAACGATCGAACGCAATACAGAAAACGGTACACCTATTGTCATGAATTCACACGTGGCTTTGTTATGACCGACTGCCGTTCCTGAGCTGACGTCATTCCGAATATTTATGAGGCACGGAACCGATCATTGCCGAACGCGGGCAGGGTGAAACCAAGCATCTCAGTGCTCTTATTAGACGCGGTTTTAATTACTTTAGACCGGTAGTAATGACTACACACAGAGCAAAAAGTTACAAAAACAATTCATCTATGGTATAATATGATCAAATTGCAGTTTTATTTACACTGGTCATGTCCTTTAAAGGGTCCAATCACCTTTCTGACCTTTATAAACTAAAGGTAATCCCTTGGAGCTTTTATAAAAATAGGACAGAAAACGTGGATATCACTGCACACAGGCTGCTTGTTTTGTTTATATTGTGTTTATAGTATGTGGGGGCCTGCCAAAATAATCAAAACAAATTCAACAAAGGCATCTGGCACCAAGTCAGATAAGCCAGAGCTTTGCAAATGGCATTTTGCAACAAGTGACCTTTCTGCCTCCACATATATGCAACCTGCCACCCTAGGTTACATTGCTGTGTTTACAAACATGTTGTTGATAAACAAGTTCATACATCCTTCGCAGAAGCCTTATAAGAACTTTTCATAACCAGAATTACCCTTAGATCATTAATTTGTACACAGAGGAAGCAAGAAATCACAAATTCTTTTTCAATAGGCAGGTGAATGGGCACCTTTAATAAATGAAAGCAAAGTTTTTATATGTACATAAATGAACATATTGTTAGAGGCAAAGAATATCCTGAAAATAAAGGAAAAACATAATAAAACTGGCTAGAAAATTGTGATCATATTTTTTTATATTTCAGCAATGGAAGATTGCTTAAAAAATTCCTGATTCAATCCATATTTTGTATTTTTCAGCAAATGGAAGAATGCTCTTTCTAGTGGTATTTTAGTCAAGGCTGCAATGAAACCAAACAGTTATGACCTTTTTAAAGGTCAAGGTCTTTCTGCATCTTGGTGACCCACAGTTTGACCCCTAAGACTCATTATTGGTACATTGGGACTAACTTCTATAGACCACTGTCAACTGAAGAAACTGATGAGCAGGAATGATGGGCGAGGTGGAGAGGTCATTGACGGAAAGTGCCGATCCAATATAATGATGTAAACATACGGTCAAGGTCATGAACCGGGTAAAGCAAAGGCGTGTATAGGAGCTCATATATAATGCAGATCTGGAGAAAAGTTCTCAGAGTACCAGGCTTGAGAAAATAGTTCAAGGTCAATCCAAGGTCACCTAAAGTTTTCCCTAGGCTTAAATCTACATCATCAATCTAGAAACCTGTTAACTGTGTATATGCAATGGCATATTTAAGTCTTTTTACCACTAGAGTGTTTATCCTGAGCCTGTACAACGAACAATTTTTAAAAGTATATAAAAATATGGAGCTGAGATGAAACATGTCAAAATTTGAATTTCAGCTCTCTCTTAAAGTCTGTAGGTGTATTTGAACCAAGAATATCCAAATATTCTTTCATGTGTATTTTTTTCTGATTTACAATCACACATGAGAAAATAGCTAGATGAATTTGATCAACAGAAAACCAAATTTTGGGAATTTTCATGACCTTTGAAGATTTTTGATAATCTTGTGTTTTTAAGACTTATATTCAATTGTTACATATTTGATTTTAGAACTGGTTTCTTTTATACTTAAATATATTATATATTTAATTTTTTATGAGGGATTTTATGAGGGTTACCAAAACCTGTGAATTATGCAGTAAAGGTCTCTAAAATCCATTCAAAACTTAATATATACACAGATTTGTATAATCAAATATACTTTTGATTTCTGTATTACAACTTCAAATTGAGTGCTATAACCATTTACAAAATACTTGCCTTTGCCAATTTTCATTAATGGCAAAGTTGCTAATGTTCACAAGAATGGGCCATGGTAAACAACATAATATAAATGTCATGTTACCAATATGTCGGGTACTCATTTATTAGATGCCAGCCTGTGAGACAGACATCTCCTCAGTCAAGTAGCAGACAGATCGGAATTCTATGTAAGAGATATATGCAATATGTTAAAGCAAAGCCTCCACTTTATTTAGCGTGGAACACCAATATACAATTAGACGAGGGACTGTTCACTTAATACCCTGGACAAGCCCCCCACGTACCCTCTTCCGAGTTTGACCTGCCTGTCCTACTAATAACGTATATAAACCCATTTCTCAGTTTATCGTAATGCTGGGCAGTGAAAAGGCCACGTTACACTCAGACAGTGATGTTTCCCAGTGGAATCCCTGACATCACGAGGTGTCCAGGAAATGATCGTAAACCGGCAATTCCTATTTGTCATAAAATGACCGGAACAGGATGGATCCATCATAGAGCAATCGCCATGCCGACCATGGAATAATTAAATGGAAATCAAATGTGAACACTGTTGTCTTGAACGGTTCAAGCATGACTCGATTGACCTTATGTGTTCAAAATAAAAGACACATCCAGATTCAGACTGGGACTCGGAGACATAGCAGCCAGAGATAAATTGACCACGGGTGGTGGTCTAGGAAATGGCCAATGTCAGAGACAGGATCTGGGCACTTCATCAAACAGCAGCTATCGTGTGAGAATTGACAAATTCGGGTAGCCACCCAAATATCTGCTTGCTCCCCAATGAATAGTCCCAATTGATTCAGCTCAATGCGATTTTGAGTGCCGAAGTGTTGGCTAGCACATGCAAGGGCCAATATGATGGATAAGATTTCAATGAAAGCCTGCAAGGTGCTGTATAACTGCAATCCCACGATGCCGTCTGGCTATTCGTACAGTCAGCAGCTCTGATAAACCAATTACAGTAGGGATATTGCCCAAGCGAACTCAAACACTGTTGATTTCTGGGCAAACACTGACCATTGCTGACACTTCTGATTGCAGTCGGGCAGAAATGATTGCGGCAATACCTGTCCAAGCGACTGACTTATACACCGATAATCACCCAGCCAACTCACCACATTACTGGCAATAATCATGCATATATTATCTAAATACATCAGTGAGTATTGTGAGAATGGAATCCAGGATCTAATTACAGGTTTGTACATCAGGATTTTGTGTTTTACGACTCGCGTTAGGGCTACACTGGATTACATCGCAGTCCCAATCACTGGAGGCTTCACTGGTTTCCAATCAACCTAACAACAACTGGGATATTTCTACAAATCTACATAGTACCTCTCTGCCTGCCTGGATGTAGCGTCCCTCTTAAACAATCTGACATGGGCTGGATGATGATTAGATAAAAAAAAGTCCCCGATTCTTGTGGATTCGCACAGAAATATCATGTTTAAATAAAGAATTGCCATCAGCTAAGTGACATGGAGCTCGAAAATATTTTTCCACCAGATAAGATGCAGGATTAAGCGCAAAAAATACAAGTCTATGAAATCAGGCCCAATCAGTTAATTACTTAGCAGTTTTTGTCTGTTCCAGTTAATCAGTATGGTAATTACCAGACGGAACAAGATTCAATAAAAACGTTGCCGTAAGGAATCTAATTTCTGCAAAATGCTTCTTGATGATTCATGGATTTAAATATCCAATGACACTGGATTAAGTATTTTTGTTGGCTGGAGTCATCATTAAATCCAGAGATATATGCTTGTATAAAAAAATATGGTTAGGAGGAAATATACTTTACCTGTATAAGAAAAATAACCTCTAAAGATATATCATGGCAAACTGGTAACGGAATAAAAATTTATTATCAGTGTAGAGATCAGATTTCATAGAATTCCAATGATTGAATGAAATGAGAAATAAAAAATATAAAAATCTGCATATCTGCAACAACATTATATCCACATCTTTAGTCTAGTAATGAGACATAAGTAATGACTTAAAATCAGCTAATTGCATAAATCATGCATTTCCGAACATTTCAAACAAAATACCATTTAATCAATACATGTACAATGAAGAAAAGCAGCTGATTTAAAATTTTGCTGAAAATAAGAAATGATTATCAGGGATTTAAAAGACATTTTAAATAGGAACAATGGCTTTACAGTTTCTTCTCTGAACAAGTATAAATAAAGTTTCTTTGATCTCCTTCACATCGAGCATTAATTAATCTCATTCACTTTCCCTATTTACTGACCAAAACAACAAATGTAGTGTTTATGTACTGAGTTATGGATTTGGGCGACCTACGCTTGATGATATTTTCCTTTCCTCTAATAACACTGCTTTATATTCCACACATGTACTATGCATACATAACACTATTTTAACTAAATGTCCCAAGTTGTCACAGAGTCATATGACATACCGTGAGAGGGTAAAACAAACATTCTATGCTGTTTGTATCAACAGTGAACAATAAAGATCGTTTAGTGTCTCTGTTTTATCAGCTGAAGGCGGTTTTTGTCTTTGAAGCCCATCTTGGCAGCCCTCATAAGCAGCAATGCTAATAACAGACTTGCAGTAATTCTCAGTAAATTCGCTACCCTTTATGCTGGATCGGTTACTTCATGCCCATAAAATCTCTGCTCTTAAATACAGTAATCCCAAAACTGACATTACCATTTTGCTCTCTCTGGAATTCTGTAAATTCAACTTGTTCATAAAAAGTTACAGCCAATAAGACACATTCACTGCAGAACTGGTATTTATGATTCATGACCATCTCTGCCAATGTTACAACTTGCATTTAAATAGTAAAACTAAAAACACTTCATTTATGACTTCATAAACATGACAGCCACGATTGCCACTGATATCAGAATGGAATCTTTACTGAAATGGAAATCTGTTCAACTAAGATCTTTAATTAACTGCATATTCAAAAACCACACAGTCAAAATCCTTAAATATTTTATTTTGACACAAAATTTCATTCAATTAAAATTTTAATATTTTGAAGTGTTTCATACATTCCATATGTGTGAAACTAATACTTTATGTTGCTGTAACAATAAATGTTCACTTTTTTTTCTAGATTGAAAAGTCAAAATAATGGTTAACAAATTATAATTCATGAGACAATGAAATATTTTTCCTTAATTTTTATCCTTCCATTCCACCCCTCTTTAAATAGACTGATTCCCAAGTCTTGATTTACTCTAGAGCTCTTTTTGTCTTAATCAACCACTCCACTTCCTTCAACTTCTCTCTTTTTCTGTTTTTGTGGGGAAATAGACTGGTTCCCAAATCTTGATTTACTCTAGAGCTATTTTTGTCTTAATCAACCCCTCCACCTCCTTCAAATTTTCTCTCTATCTCTGTCTTTGTGGGTCTCTCTTTGTCATCTCATCTGTCTCTCTCTTTCTCTTTCTTTCTCCCTCTCTTACTCCGTTTCCTGTCACCAGATCTGTTTGTCTGTCTCTCTTCCTCTCTCTGTTTCTCTCTTTCTGTCTCTCTTCCTCTCTCTGTTTGTCTCTAAATATCTCTCTCTCTGTATCACTCTCTCTCTCTCATATTATTTTTTTTCTTATTCCATTATTCTTTATATGAAACACAAGTACCACTTTGCAGCCATATATTTTCCACACTTCGAACTGACCATTACGATGAAAGGATAAAATTTAATGAATTTAAAAAAAAAAAAATGCCGCAAAAAAAAAAGAACAGGGGTCATGTATATAAGCTATCTATACACCTAGACTGTGATCTCGGCTCTGATCCACACTTTATCGGTGTCGGCGAGTGTCTTATACCACCTCACCGCTTTGCTCCTGGTGATACATTGTTTTAGCAGATGGGAAGCTGTAAACTGATGAGATTTGCGATAACTGGAAATGGGCCATGCTAACCCGGGCTGCTCCAATCATCAATTACGTTTTTAATCAAGCCATGTGGCTCTCCATGTTCGCTCTGTCCTGAAGAAGGTGAGCCGTGAACAAAGGCGCATGTGATAGGTCGGTCGTTATTCACTCCGGGAGTGAGTTCGCTCGTCTCTTCCCATCAGGTCTCAGGTTTTTTTAATTCACCCAGCCCCCCATAAGTGCCTTTTCACATTAATGCAATAATTCAACTGGTCACAAAACTTACGTTAGATCCATGCTAGCAGGGATTGAACATGACTCTTCATTTGTAAGATATCAGAAACAGTGACCCTAATACTGTAACTTAATGTTCATGTGTAAGTCTTAATCAAGGGTAATTAATTAAATACAAACAGAAATTCCACAGGTTTAACTGGAAATCTGCATACTAAGGAATGCAAGCCTCCGCTATGTAAGGCGGGTCCTTATTGTGCATGGATGCTCCTAAAACCATGTTTGCGTTAACTTATTTGGCCCAATATATTATTCCCCAGGTTCAAGCATGAGTGACTGTACATTTGTGAATATTTCTTGAAGATGTTCTTAGTCCTGGTCAAGTGCTAGATCCACACCAAAATCTAATGGGTTCTTCTTTTGTCCATTCCCAAAATGCTCGGAAAATTTTCACGAGATTCCATTCAGAGTCCATCAGCACAAACCTGGATCAAATGGGTCTATTAGCCACAATGTCCAAAGTCTTATCAAGTCCATTATAAATCCAAAAATGTTAACTGCGTAAGGATCCATTACCATATGTCAAAGGCCTTCACCGACACCCCCTCCATACACCCAAAGTGTTAAACATGGGGTAATCAGGGTGACTGCTCAAAACCTTAACCTCTCAGGGGTCCACCCCTATACCCCCCACCCCAAAGTGTAAAGCTTTAACAAATAATTGTTTGTAAGTTTAATAGCCTTACTGAGGGGTCCACAAAGCCCTCCAGGTCTAAAGCCTTGACCAATAAGTGTTCATCAGTTTTAGAGCTTTACTAAAGGGTTCACACAGGTCTAAAGCCCAGATCAATAAGTGTTCAACAATTTTAAAACCTTACTAAGGGGTCCATCCCCCCCCCCCTGATCATCACTCAACATTTGTATTTACTGATCTTACGAATAAGTTAATGATAAGTGTTGACTTACTGTACACAGACGACCACATGCAGATGTACTTGTGAAAGGCTGGTTGCAAGGCTTGAGGCACTGTAATGAAAGAAAGTATATCAATTGTTATATCACTATTTACATTAGAGTACATAACAAAATAAAAGTCATGAATGAAACAAACTGTTATTTTTAAATATCATTCATTTATCAATGACCTAATCACATATACTGACTACATCATAATGAATATGTAATTTGAGGGGTTATAGTATCTTCGTTAGTATCTTGCATGAAATGTATTATTACCTCCAAGGTTAAGCTTTCACCTGTGTTTGTATGTTTGTCTGTTAGCATGTTGATTTTTTTTTATTTTAATGCGTTTGAGTGAAAACATTAGCCAATCTTTAAAATAAAGGGTACAACTGGTTTTCTAATTACAAATTAAAAGCCTCCGCTTTGAACACAATTAGAATGATGAAAACTATAATATTTTATTGCAAATAAGTATCATTGGTGAGTGTGCATAGGTCAGGTAATTAATGCAACTTTGTAAATATTTCTGGGCATGCAGAGATGAGAACATTACTGCAAATATGTATTATATCTGGGCATGCATGGATGAGGAAACATTTTAAGAAAATTCAACATCAAATCTTTACTATACAGTAGACAACAAAAAAATTTTATCCAATTTCTTTTTTTTTTAGGAATCCTACCCTGATACCTACCAGTTCTGCTGCAAAAGTGTGTCATAAAAATTGCACCAAATAATATATTCCCCATAGATGCCACATGGGGACAAACACACAAAATTATATTTACCAATGGTTGAGCACACAAAAGCATTTGTGCACACAAGAGAGATTGGTAGCATTTATCAATTCTGAGAAATAATCAACAAACATAGAAAAGCTGCCTGCAGATATGAATTGCTACGGAATTGCAGAATCCATCTTCCAAGCGGTAGTGACAATAGGGTTCAGACTCTAGCCAAACCCCTAAAGTGGCTTTATTTCACGGTCTTATTATCACCTTTGATGACAACAAACTTTCCCAAAATCTCGGCCCACCCGGTGAAGAGACTTTATTTTCCCATGCTATCATATATCTGTTGAAAGTAATGAACTTTTTCAATTCTCATACCATCTTTTTCCATGCCAAAGAAACTTCATTAGAGCCCCAAGGAGACAACACCGTCCAAATCAATATTCACTGACCCAAGTAAATTTTTATCTCTGGGGCCTCAGATGTCTTATATTGTCTGTGAATAACCTGACTTTATCTAATAAACAGACACATTAAGTACCAGTGTCTAAAAACCTAAGATAAGATAAGATATAGTTTATTGCTATATATATGTAATAAAATCATCACATACAATTGTATTTGACTTGACTGGCTTGCTTAAACAAACACATTAAAAAAGAAATAATAATATAAAATTTTGTGTGAGAAAACAAAAGACATGACTAAAAATACTGGACTTGGTAATTGTGCTGCACGTGATATATTTAACTGCCGAACGGCCGACGCACATGTACTAGTTTGAGTTCTTTTAAAATTGCCTGAAAGCAACATATAGCGAACGCTCTTTATCATTTTTTAAAAAAGAGAGATCACCGAATGACTATGGTCTTCTATAATATAATTTGCTCTTTTTCAACAATTGTGTTTGAGATATAGAAAAGTGGTTAAAGGAACCTCAATGATCCTCTCAGCTGTTTTAACTACCCTCTAATAGGGTTCCTTTCCTCGACATTGACACTACCTCCCAATACAGTGACTGACAATGCCAGGACACCCTCAATAACTGCCCGATAAAACGATATGAAGACAAAATATCTGCATATATCAGTGGGATAATTTGTTCAGTAAGAAATATTTAACAATCTGGTTGCTGTAACTTAAAAAAGGTGTTACATTTTTAGTAAAAATAATGAAGATGTTCTCACAATAATTCTCTTATTGATCAATGTGGGACTGACTTATCAATTAATTACAGGTATATCATGGACTGTACAATATATATTTAACCATTTTTTTTATAGATAAAATAATACACAAGACCTTAAAAAATATAATACTCTAAACTCTAAATAAATTTAAATATATTCATTAAATGCAAAATCCATTTAAGGTTTTTACCCTATAGTTTAAGAAACAAGTCATAAAATTAAGTAAATTTTAGTGGCACACAGCCTTGTAAGGTCAATCTTGCTAAAAAAAAAAGTTATGTTGAACAAGAAATGCAGAAGTTATACAGAAGGCGATTACAAAGTGATACATAAGTACCACACAATCTCATGAAGGGAACAAAAACGGCTAGTTTATACTCTGTTTCATGTACAATTTTCTTGAGATATCTAGAAGGCCCTGATCTATGTTGCCATGCTGTTCCCTGCCATATACATCTAAAAAGGTCTTTGGTTTGCTTTACGAGTTTGTAAAAATTGCATTTGTGTTTTAAAACATTTCTTATCATAACCACTGGTAATTGTATCTATTCTTGACAGAGCCAATGATAATCACTGTAATATTTTTTTGGAGACACTATTAATTATACTGATTCTTTTAAGTGCCATTGATAATCATGTTGATTCTTGAAAGTGACAATTTTTTTTGTGATTTTGCATGAATCAATATGTAAATTCATAAATATATAATGAACAAGTACTCTGGGATATAAATTTACCTTAATATATCACTAAAATATTAAGTCTTTGAATTTCTATATCTGAAAATTCTGTATTTGTCAATCAAACCATCATAATATTATATTTAAAATCTAAAGTTAGAAATATGGTTATACAGCTGACAAAATATATGTTGGACATAGACCCTGTTCCTCTAGAGACACTAGGTGTGTCAAATTTCTACAGCTGACACAGATGAAAACTGTCATGTTTAATTGTAGTGTAGCAAGAAAAGCACTCTAGTGTAATTAAGTGGTGGAAAGTCTGAAGTGGTTGAAGTATTCCAAATGGTGGATACTGTTCAGGAAATTTCATCAGCACTATGGGAGATGAAGTTTTTATCAGTTTTATCGGCTGGGACAATTCACGTTCTGACATCCAATACCATAAATACCTTCATAAACTACCATAAAGTACCCAATGAGCAGCACTCAAAAATCTCAGTGGAAAGAAAAGCTTTTAACAAAACCATAGATATACTAAAAACTACCCAGCTGAATAAAATGCACTCAATGTACCTCTTAAAAAATACAATAAAAACACTAAAAGACCGGTTCCTGCAAGCTGCAGGGCGTGAGTTGTCAATACGGCTTCCAAGGTGCTATCCAGAAAAGGTAGTTAGAACCCCAGCTATATGAGCATCTGATAAATGAATACCCTGAAGCGAACTTACAAATCTACCATACAGTGGTTTTCTTTCAATATTTCCAACTGACACTGACGACACTGTCCGTCACAAGGTCTCTGCCAACAGTCGTGAAGAACCTTTGTATTTGAACCGTTGACGTGTGGTTGCTTCAGGCAAGTTTACAATAAGATTGTATGAATGAAAACAGATGCATTAAATCCTCGCCTTTCTTTTTTTCTATGAGCTTTCCTGTAGGGGGAGAATATCAATAACTTGCCCCTGGCAAAGTTCTTCAATATGAACAGGGGCAACCCAAGCAGACGGATCCAGGAAATTGCAGAAAGTCAAACTGTCACCAAGTTTCCTCCAATATCACTGCCATAACACCTTTCTCTGAGCACTTACAGAAAAGCTTGAGCCACGGAATTCATGACGATAAAAATATCCTGTCGACATGTCCAGAAAGAAAGACATGTGGATCTAGCATTATACAGCTGTTTTCTCTGCTTTCTACACCATTACATAACATTTCAAGGACTATAAAATTAAATTTAAAGTAAAACCTCGCCTAATGATCACCTTGGTTGAGCAACCACCTCAAAATAAGGAGACCACTTTATCATGGTTCTGTTGATGGTCATAATTTCAAGGTTTCACTGTAATCTCTGGGGTATACATTTGTCCTGTAAAATAAAATCCCCTAAATTTTCGAATATACTAAAACTTAAAATTATGAATATCTAAAGGCACCAATGATCCAGTATGGTTTCTAAAAGACAGAAACTCTGGAAGTTGATCATGTACATAAACATGAAACATGACCTTACTTAACTGCTTGCCAGGGTACACAATTTATAATTTTCCAGAACAGATTGTTCAGCATTAATACCATGAACAGTAGATGACACTGCCTCAGGAATGAGGATAGATGTTACTGAATTACAGTGTATGGTAAGTCTTCTGGAATTTAGTTTATTTTGTACCAAAGACAATATGGTCAAACAATTGGGAATTAAAACAGTCCTCATGTATTAGCTCTGTGGCATGGTAGTCCTATTTAACCACCTTAACTACCTGTTCGAAATTTAAAAAGTTTCTTCAACTCTATAAAGAAAAAGAATGAATATACAGAAATGTTGATTCACTCCACAGCCTGGTTCTTTCTATCTTCAGCACTGCAGCTTTTCAGAACCTAAACCCTGTGGCTCTCCTAAAAGATACCCACCCCCTGAAAAAAAAAATATCAACTGATGGTGAAACAGAAAAAGATTATGACCTTTCTGTCTTGGGCAGCACATGACTATTTGTCTGAAAATGTAATTGAACTGTGTGCTTTTATCAAAAGCTGACCTCTTTTCTTCAGAATGTGGTGTCCATCATTTTGTATGCTTAGCAAATGTCTTTCCAGATTTCAAGAAAGCCTATAAAACAATTGCACATATGCTATACCAATATTTATCAAAGGAATATCTTGAGCAAAAGATTTTTTTTCACTTTTTCTTTTAAATCAGATGGAGTCGTATATCACCTTAGCCATACCCATGAATCCTTCACCACGTATAACACGTCATCACTCTTTGCCTGTCATTTACAAATCAACAACTGGAAGACTTTGGGTCACATTAAATGGATCTATCGGTACAATTGGTGACTTTTACACAGAAAGTGACTCTGTGTTTATGAAGAAAATGACCTCAGAGTTACCATGGTCTATACTTCAACCTGTAATGGCATTTTTTTCTGATCATTGCTTCTGTAAATGCATTTTTTCTGGTCATAGCCAAACAAACAAAGCCAATGGACAAGGACCTTCACACCTAAGACTCTTCGATTATATCTGATGTCTTCATACTATCATCTAATTGGAGAAAACCACTGCAATATGACAATCTAAAAGGGAAAATGGATGTTAATACAATGCCTGAGTAAACATATCATCACACTGATACTCACCTGAAGTCAAAATATCAATACATCATCATCTTTATTTGTGATATACCTACATCTAGAATTATTCGGACCCAAACATTTTAGATGGAACATATTGAATATATACTCTGGACAATTTTGAAACAAACTCATGAAAATTTAATGATCTAGTTTGTTTAAATTGAATTTTACTTTCAAAACAAAACTTCCCTGGAAATAACAGTCTCTTATACATATATTTTCCTTGTTTTTTTTATCCTTATGTTTTATCAAATATTCAGTAATACATGATCATAATATTATTATCATTTCTAGAAGTACCTGATGAAATGCCCAATATGAACAAACAATATAAATCTTTAGACAAAGAAAAAAATACATGGTATATGATACCTTTCCATGATGCAAAATTCAAGAACTAATGTACACTAAGCCAAGGATGGAAAGTACAGATTTTAGTCAAACTGACAGCATCCAAGATTTCATCTGATACTTAACCGTATACACTTTGCCTTTTGGCTTTCACAACCCTCTAATCTTGCAGCTTTTCTCAGCTGTACAAAATGTTATTCAATCTATATTTTCATGCCACCCATGACCAATGCCCATGCACTCCTGAGTGGATAGGGCTGACTCTTGTGATTAAAACCTTAGCCAGGGGTTTTAGCAAAATCTAGGTCTGCTGGGATATGAACCCACAACTTTTCATTACTAAAGTCCAGCAACCTATCCAGATTACACCTGAATGTACAAGTTCCTCTTGTGAACAGAACATGATCCAACCATCAATATCACCAGATTATGGTACAAATGTACCAAAGGATTATGGCATGAAAGCTAGGACACACTACTTACCCTCATTTGTTTCAAAAGGGAGATAAAAGGCTCTTGAATAAACTAGCCTTGTTACTTCTGCAGTGTCTAAAAGGTTGCACTGTTGTTCATGTAAAAGTGCAAATTCTGTCCCTGACCACATTAAGAATAGAATATTCATTTAGCTGGGAAGATTTGGAAGCACAGACAATCATTAATCATTTTACAATTGAAAAATCACAAAACATATAGAACAGTGCATATTAATGATATAATTACTTTAGTATGAATCTGAGTTTAGTAAGTAAGGACATATGCCAACATGTTTAGCAGTGAGCTAGTGAAAAATCTAAATAAACATGGTAACTGCCAGGGGGCAAGGAAAAATCATATGACAATGGCAGCAAATTTTTCATGTAAGTCTTCATGTACAGATAAACTGCAAAAAGCATGCTACCCATGTGATTTCCTGTTATTCAAAAAGCAGAGAGATTATTATCATGACCTCATTGTGATTTTTCATTGACTTCTGACATGGGGACATCATTTCATGCTATATCTGGCCCTCAAGTCAATCTCGTTATGGGCCTTGACACATTGCAACCACATTGGGGGTCAGGGAAATATGGCAAAATCTTCCGCAGCAATCGTTAAAAACAGCACAGATGGCTGGTTTAATTAGAGACTAGACACCCTCGGGCTCGGCAGCATCATTCAAATATTGTTCCCAAAAGGCTGCTTACATCCTCCAGGAAGATACGATTATGTTTCTTAATCCTATCACACAGATTATCAGCCTTTCTCGCTCTTTTGTCAGCTAAACAACTCCGACTCATCATGGCGTCACCTCTGACCACAGCAATTTTCATCATAGCGGAATGTGTCACAACAATTCTTCATTAGTTCACGCGCTTCCTAACGAGCTCTTGCCCTCCCGTGGAAAAACTAAATTACTCCACCATAAACATCCCAAATAATCTAAATTCCATTACAGTTCAATTCCAGAGTCATATATACATACAAGATTAAAACCACAACATGACACCACGTGTGTAAACTTCATTTACGAAACTTCTTTGGTAAATCTAAATAAAATAGCATTTTTAAATTCCGCATTTTATGAGCAATTTTTAAATAGTAACTTTAAATAATGATGAATATACATTGATATCTAATCTATTTGATTTAAATTTAAATTAAAGTGCCACATGTGCTTCCTATTTTTATAATTAATGATTGTAAGTTCCTTTTTAGGACTACATCAAATAAAGTACCAAAAATGACCACAAATTTCCAATCTTCATCTAATCAAAATATGTCTCTTAGAACATAAAACTTCACTCTTTTCACCTGATTTTTAACAATTCCTTCAAAAATGTAACCACACACCAGTGTATGTTAAACTTTCATCTGCTAATGCAAAATCTAATAAAAATTTAAGTGATGTTTATAGATTTGTAATATAAAATTATTTTTCAATATTTTCATTATGTATAATTTTATAATGATAAAACTGACCATAATGGTACAGAGAGGTTTCCATACTTGTATTTTCTGTTCACTCTGCTCTAGAGGTAATATTTACCTCTTTGGCAACATCATCATTTTCTTTGACCCTTTTGCTCTGTATATTCAATGTTCAGTTCCTCAGATTTTTTTATGAATTCTATAAACTGGAAATGTAATTGTCCACAGCGACCTTGTCTTTTTCAAGAAGCGTGATCTTTGGTTTCTTCTTGAACCTTTGACAATTTACATTTCCTTAAAGGAAACAATTACGTCGCTTAATGATATCAGAAAGTCTATTACGAGCTTAAGTTATCTGCTCTGGAAAATGACGTGCCTTGGGCAGTGCACTGGATAACCAAGTAGAAGACAGCCAGGACAGACTAGATCCCGAGATCGTCACCACGGGCGTTGAATCCAGTCATAATACAAATAAGGTCCCTTCATGAATAATATTTACACTCACTTGGTAGAAAGAAAGAACTGACAATGACTCAGCGTGATTACGGTTGTCCACCCTTTTCATCAAATTAAGTGACAAAACATGCAATCAATGCTCAGGCCTAGGTCATCAAAGTCAAGTCTGACAAATCTACCTCCGGTCATAGAGATCTAATGATGAAATATGGTGTCAAGCAGGAACCTGCCAAAATGTTCGACATATATTCCACAGAAATAAAGAGGAAATGGCAAAAACATGTTATTCTTAATTTAATAATTAATGGGTAACATATACCTTTTTTGTTGAACTGGTTGTAAACAAAGTAATTAATGAACTCTATTCTTGTGTATGTATAAGGATTTGTTCTGTTTTTATTTTTTATTTTTAACTCTTTTCCTCCTTTTGTGACCATAATCTGGATATAAATTTGCATTATGATAAAGTGAAACAATCTATTGTAACTGACAATGCCATCAATAAATGATCTTACTGCTTTTATGTAATTCAGGTTTACAACATTGGCTTAGCATAACATTCCTGTGCCAAATTTTACACTCAGCTGGCTATCAATTGAAAATAAATTTTGAAAAATTGTAAATTTTAATACAGGGATAAAAATATTTGGAAATAATACTTTCATGAATATAATCCCAGAACCAATTTTAGTAATCATATGCATCAGTCACAATTTAAACCAGCAGTTGTTTTCAAAACAAACTATAATGCTCATTAATTCAAAGATAATCTCAAAACCCTATGGATTAAGTTTATATTCTCAAAGTCCATTAATTATACATAATCTCAAACCCTACTGATTAAGTTTATACTCTCAAAGCCAACCACAACAGCACCAAACTGAACTGGCAAAGCCCACTGATGTAATTAACATGTATACTCCTAGCTTACCAGTGGCAGACAAATTTACTTCTAGAGCAAGTGAAATATGTTTTGATTTTTAGTCAGTGTCCATTTAATCAGGATACAGACATGGCTTTCATGTGATAAATTAAATTTGTGTTGACTGTAGATGCACAGTCGCTGAACTAACAGCATTCCGGTTGAATGGTGATTATGTAATCAAATCAGGTAACTTGGTTAATGAGGCATTAACATGACTGACTACATGTTTCAGGTGCCCACAGTTTCATCTCCTTACTATAAAGAATGACACACTGACACAGACACTACTGCATGGAGGAATGTGCTGATATAAAATATATTATTCCTAAATTTCTGTATGGTCTTCAGCCAAATCATAGACGGCTGATATATTCCCGTATTTTTTTTAAGTTGCACATTTCTGACCAAATCTTATCAATTTTAGATGATAAGAAACCATGGAAACATCCAGCAAGTGGAAATTCTTGCTTTTCTTGCACTGAAAGATATTGAGGATCTGCTATTATTCATAAGATCAATTTTAGATTTTAAGGCGCCTATTTTGATA
Organism: Sipunculus nudus; assembly: GCA_026874595.1. Taxonomy (NCBI): domain Eukaryota; kingdom Metazoa; phylum Annelida; class Sipuncula; order Golfingiida; family Sipunculidae; genus Sipunculus; species Sipunculus nudus. Next base: position 59,788,249 of record CM049314.1, on the reverse strand, counting down.
CCTGATTGATTATTAACTAAAGATAATCACTTCGAAACTTTAATAAAAATAAGCCAGAAAACACCGACCTCATGGTACACAGACTGTTAGATTTGTTTACATCCATGTGTTTATAACATGTGGGGGGCCACCAAAATAATCCAACACATTCTACAAGGACATTTTGTGCACATAATTTGGCATTATAAGAACCTTTCTTAGCAGAAAAAGCTAGAAATTATATAAATTCTACAGACAATATATATCAGATATCAGAAGAGGCCCCTTAAAGTCCATATTTTGCCTTTCAGCACTCCAAACATGAATAACATATGAATGATTATGCTAATAATGCTATAGTATAACTGGCTGTGGATCAACAGGGTTGATGGGCCACCACATATTTAGTTTTCATGATAATTTCTCATCTTATATCATTATAAATCTGGAACTTTTACTTGATAATACAATGTACCACTGAATAATCTAACATCAGTTGTACACTACACAAAATATCTGAGGTTTGTTGCACAACATTATGCTCACTGTGGCAGAGATGAGCTTTTCAAATTTCCTCAATCAGAATCAAGTGATCTGAATATTCTCCAGTTTACATATCTACTCAATATTGTGAGCTTGTATTACAATTTTACGATCATTTTATTCTTATTAGAACTACCAAATAAATCCCTTTTGACTTTAAGTATAATTATAACACTTTGACATGTGGTATTAATTTCCATTACATTAACCAGTCACCTGGCATCAGATTCCTCCAATTCTGTCATTATTGCAGAGGGTTCTAATTACTCCGCAAGACTGAAAGCCCGCCTTGAAAGGCACTGCCTGGATCAGATTTTATACCGCAATTTGAATCTGAATCCCATTTAATATCCCTACTAAGGAAAAGCTGTTCTAAACTTCTTTTGGCCTTTGTATAAAATTGTTTACTTAAAGCATTAAAAAGTCCACAGCCTTGACATAATAGAGATAATTATAATATCCTGTCATGATAAAATGACTAATACGAAGTGACTAACTGACTAGCGGGAGATAATAGCATTTATTAGAGTTATTACCCTAACATAAAGGTTGCTCTACCAAGGATGGAAGAATGCAGCAGAGCAAATGCCCATGCATGTTTGGTTGCCATGACAACAAACCAGATTATCCCCACATGTCAGAAAGTGTCTAAGCAGTTTGCTAATTTTTCATGCGGCCCATTTTCACCCATTTCCTCTTTTTTCTTTTAAGTATTTTTTTTCAGCCTATCCCATTAATAACTGCCTAAGAAAAAGTAAGTTCTGATCTTCAGCAAATCTGCATCAAGAAAGCAGTTACTTGGATTTTTTTATCAAATATGCTTGAAATTTGGCTACTTTTGGGAGCCTTTTTCTACCCTTGGTTAAGACCATTCAGCCAAAATCATGTCTTGACTTCTGCAGGTCTTATTCAAGCTGTCTGCTTCATCTGTTATTCCATAATATGGCTAATTGTCAGATGATAAGTATCCCTGGCAAAAACACCTGCAATCAAAATCCAATCAAAAGCTGTTTTTTTTATTAATATTAGACCCCATACTGTGTGTTTCCTGTTGTAACATAATGGATTTTCTGTCTAATGACAAATGTATAAGCAACTATTTAATTAATTTTGAATTTAAATGAACAAATTAAATTTATTAAGTTTGTTAGTTTTTATGAGCATCTGGTAAATGCAACCAACTTTTGGGTTAATATTAAAACTACTGACAATATCCCCAGATGTAAATTTATTTGTTTGTTTGTCTATCACAATCAATTTCTTTTATTTTCAAACAAAAAATAAAACAAGTTTAAGATATTATCATGTGGTAAAATACAAGCTAGCCTACTACAACATACAAGCTAGCCTACTACAACTGACCTATTTCAAAATCTAGCATCTATCAACTAAAAATAATCCCTTGAACCTTACATAAAACAGGCCAGAAAATGACATTCCCAACACACACATGCTATGTTTTGTTTATATCTACCTGTTTATAACTTGTGGGGGGCACATTAAAATTATATAAATACATTCAACAAGGACCTCTGGCACCAAGCCAGATGATCAAACCAGAGTTTTGCAAATGGTGTTTTACAATTAGTGATCTTTCAAGTTATAAGCACATATGCAGGTTACATGATATTTCTATTTGTCAACAAACCATTAGAAAGTATACTCTAATCAGTGGGAAATTATATATACTTTATAAGGTATAATATTAATTTAAAACAGATATAGGATATATTTTAATTGAAAGTGTTTCAGCACATGACACAGGATTAATATTGTTTAAGCAAATCAAATCACTTCTAAAGATATTTTTTAAAGATATATGAATTATCTTTTTTCAATAATATAGGACTAAACATCAGATGAAAATCAAATCTAGAAAGTCCTTATATATGCAGCACTTGCTATTGGTATCACCCAATTTAAACTCAAGGGGAAATATTTTTAAATTCACATTTTGAACAACATTTTGTTATCTCATCTCATCTGATCTCTTGAAATTACCCTTAAATAGAGCCATTGCATTTTTTAACTTTTTTCAATGCAACAAATTACTATGGGTATCAAATCTGACATTTTTTGCAAGATATCACTAGTACAATATAAAATACCCTGAAATGATGCGTCACTGGTAGATTTGTCAGTCTTATGCTGCTGCCCAAAATTTTGTTTTTCCACTGTAACTGTCTTTCTTCAGGAAAATAAGAGTTACTAAACATGTACCTCGTGAAACATAATGTAACGTGAGAGGGACCAGGAGGATTGGCAGCGACTGCCACATCACCTCTGAACGCTCAGAGGCATGCTCGGCCTTCCAAAATAGCCACCTGTTCCCTCCCAGATGATTCTCAGGTCTCAAGCTCGTTACAGTCAGGTTTATTAACGCATCCCTTCTTGGGCCTATTACTCTTGCTGCAATTATTTTTTCTGGGTAATTGCATGGAGCGGGCTCGTAAAGTCTGGCAGCCATCTTTTTCGGTCATTCTGTCGAAACATAAGCATCAGGGGAGGCTCCTCATTACCGCCCCCTGCGCAACGTTCCTACCGATCCGGCCGCGAATTCCAACACAAGCAGCGATACAAGAAGTGGGGAGTTTATTGGATGGACCATTGATACGCTCATTTTCAGCGAAATGTTTTTCCACACTTGGTTCTGAGAGTCTAAAGTAATTGCCTTTGTTATGCTGGCAGACTTCTCAGCGACTCCGTGAAGGGGGTGCAATTTACGGGCCGAGGGTTGGCCTCTTCAGGGACACCTCATTGTGCCTCATCAGTTGCGATACATTTGGTGTTAGTAATTGTGACGAATGGCTAGCAGTGGAGAGAGCAGAGAGAGGCCACTGCGCAATGACTGGGAAGATGGAACCTCTAGCTGTGCTGAAATTGGCTTTAGATTAATAGTTGTCTGCTAACGATACAACCCAATTTATCCAGTCTCCACCCTATGGTTCCCTACCCCTGAGGAGCTCACAACAGACATCGCTGACACTGCTTCGTCGGGCGTATCAGACCTTATGTTGCAATATCTGCTTTTAATGAACTATTACCCGACCTCAGTGAGCATAAAATACAATTTAAGTGCTCCATTCACATGTTAACCTTTATCTGTAGTGGCCTCATGTGCCAGGGCATACTTAAAATTTCCCAATCTGGAATACTGTGGGCGATTCTAGAACGGCTTGTTCTAGGATAGCAGTCCTTTTGGGCAGAACACAAATTGCATTCACTCAACCCTACAAATGTCACAGTACCAACCTTCCAAATTCTTTGGATTCAGACCCAAAATAATGTTAATTTTATACAACCTACTGACCTAATGAGGTAAGCATTAACTCTTTTCTGGATAAATTCACACTTAAATATTCATATCAAAACGATAATCTGCGGACTCCCCTGACAATTTATTTGTTTTTCTGTTATAGGACCATGGAAGCAAATAATGTGTGTATATCTGAGTGTACTGGCATATTACCTTATATTCTTTCATTGGGACAGGCCTGCATGACATATATAGGCCATGAGTTTGTCCGCGACAGGGTTTCCATGGGCAAAATTCACTGGCTGGATACACTGGTGTAGTTTCTCATAGATGGGGCTGCACTAGACCCTCCATGAAATTTCTAAAATATGTCAAATTCCTCATGTTATGGGATAATATGGAAAATTATTCCATATGTATACACATGACATCATTTGATTAGACCTGAAAAGGCATTTCCAAGGCTTGGCCATGGCGGAGTTGTGTGTTAATTTTGTTCCACCGTCAAATATAAAATAGTTAGTCTTTATGAATTTTTCACAAAGATTTTATTTATATTTAACTTGATTATAAATAATAAATTATAAATATAACTAACCAATTAAATTGTTTCAATAATTTTATATGAAAAACATCATTTTCCCCTAACTCTTGTGTGACCACAACTAAATGAACAGCAAAGTCTTATGTTTAATTATACTTTTTTTGCATTTTAATTTCTGACTCAGTCTTTTTTTTTTTTTTTGCAGTTCTGTCTATATTTTGGAATTAGGTCACATATCTGATCTATGATGAAAAAATTTTTAAATAAGAAGCAAATAAAAATTTGGACTTTAAAAAAAATGGTTGTTATTTGAGGTGGTTGCTAAACTGAGGTAGTCATTCAGTCAGACTGGCTTCACTGTAAATCCATAGAAATCCATGTCTGCGGCACTCTAATGGCACAATCAATGCCAAAATTAAGTTTTGAAGTATGGACAAGAAGAATACGGATATCCAAGGATCTTCTACTTAAAAAAATTATTTAAGTTTTCAGGGCCTTTCATGAATGAATGCTGTTCCAGTATTTTCCAATGGAAGTTCCAGGAAGTGAAAATATTATTTTCAGAACCTCCCATGAGAACCAGTACAGTAATGAAAAGCCTCAATAAAGGTTCAACTCAATTGTTCAAATCACACAGCTGGTGCCCGAGAAAGCCAATGGTTGGAACTTGGAAGGAGACCACTTGGTCCCTGTTTGATTATCTACAAGTGGTGTACGAGACCTTGAGGTCTCCACTGATTAATGTTAAGTGTTACGGCCGAGACCATGGGGCCTCCTTCCGTTAACTTTAAACATTAAGTCAATGAGAAGTCTACATTAATTAAACCTTTGGAGACTAAAGCAGTACCCTCATTTGCAAGTTGAATACACTGAATTATATACACAATTTGTGAATGTTTTATATTATACATATGTTTACTTTAATCATATAGGTAATGTTTACTAATTATTTTTATTGGTTCAGGGCCAATAGATGGTGCTGCCAACTGAATGAGTATTAAGATACTCATGCAATAAAAATTATTAGTAACCATTAAATGTTTTTTGCATTTAGATTTTTATGTCCACATTTCTGATAATGATCTTGGCATCATAACCATTAAAGGGACATAATCAGGAGCAATATTATGCCTATATTCTTTCACACTATCAGTTTAGTTTTGCTTTATACGAAAGTTTCCCAGCAAAACCATCCCAGCACACAGCCTCAGTACCTCGCATATAACTGTTTAACACCTTGTTATGGCTCTGCGTGTTGGACAAAATCCTCGTGTGTATGTTTACCATACAAGGCCATGTGACATTTTTTTAAATTTTGCTAAGGGTCTACTGCAGTGTCATCTTTAAGAACTTGTGCCAACTATCCAGTGAACTCTGCCCATGGAAAAACAATCCCTGATGAACCCCATTTAACCCTCAGCGTACATCTCACCCAAATTTATGATAACATAAATCATAATTCAGTATTGAATAATACATGATTTTCATGATTTATAAATTCAGCCACTTTATTACCTCGATCTGTATGGTATTATTATTGATGTTCTTTCCTTATGGCAAGAAGAACCAACTACATGGAAACAGACTTAAACTTGTCATTCATTTTACTTAACCCAATCTTGAGATGACAGTCTTATGACACTGTAATTATCTACTATAGAAAACATGAAATGTACAATGACAATGGAAATACAATATATAAGTAAAAGCTGATAAAGCATTTAGATCATTTGTGTTGTTTATATACCTGTAATGAAGAAAGAAAATAAATGCTATTTATATATAAATCATATTTTCTTCACGCTTACTTTTCTTTTAAATACAATTAAATGACATAAATCCTTAACAGAATATACATGATTTTTCACATATTTGGGATAAGTACATATAATTGTTAAATACTTTCATGATGCATGTGTTCATCAATCCCAGCCAGGTGATATTGTGTTTTGTCTTAAATGGTTGTTTATTTGGTTGAATCAGTCTGTATGTTAGCAAATTTACTCAGAAAGTTTCTGGTAGAGGTATGTATGTATTCTTTGACTGCTTTCTATTTTTTTGCAACTAAACTGATTATTTTATACAAGTTCTCCTCTATTTCAAAACTTGTTCTGGTGCATGAAGGAATCTGAAATTTCATGACCTTTTAGTTGATGCACTTGGTAAAACTTGATTCTGAATTTGTTGTCTTCAATTGAGAAATCCAATCCCTGAACCACTACCTTAAAACATCACCTAGTCACAGGGTTAATTAGCACAAATATGGTGACATGTTAAGTAACTTTCTCATCTTTCCTAATAAGTCTCTTGATTTGTGAAATCTAATTGTGGTGTTCTAGCTTCTTAAGAGATCGACACATTTAATTTACATCGAGAGATGGAAAAGTGAAAGAAGATAATTCTTCAAAATCTCACTGGGCTGACAGGCAGTGAAGAAAATGGATAATAAAACAGCCTTAACCATCAGAAATTACATAATTGAGGTTAAATATCCTTGGCAATTAACAAACTTGGTCAGACCTGTGTAAACCAGGAAACTTGACTCAAATTACCACTTGGGACACAATGTTAGATAAATGGTGAAAGCCACACAACTGACATTGCTGGAACAATTTGGGAGGTCCCTCGAGACGAAAAATATAGTCATTCCCCCTTGAGCTAGAATGACAGCACTCAGCAAGATATGGACTTATTAACTAACTGTCACACAGCAATATGAAAGTAAAGATACTTAGCACGGCAAGATTGTAAATCTAGCTCTTTCAGCACCGTTGGGATTACCACACAGTCCCCAAACAGAGATAGACCATGGTTACATCTGACATTTATAGTGTGGTCTTTCTGTTAAGATATCTAGCTACAGACCCAAGGATAGACCAGACAAAATCCCTATAGGGTAATGTAGCATTGCGTTTTACTGTCAGGGTGTCTCGGAGGGTGCAAATTATATTACATTATTGGCACCGGCACTCTGGTTCGCGATCACTTCTTATCAGCATACCCATCGGTCAGTATGGTCGCCCGCTCATGTATCCTGATTAGTCTTGCATACCCGGACTGGACCCTTCTGCTCTGTCTGTGATCCATAAAAATTATCGGTGTTTGCCAGGGTGAGAATAATTACTACTACACCCCGATTTTGATTTGCTAATGGTGTCCCCTAGCCAATGACAAAGTTAAGATAGAGACATGACACGTGACAAATGACTTGCTGTCATGGGATCCTCTTTGCTTGATTTAAGTAGTTTGGGTGTGACGGAAACTTTACTTTCAGTGAGATATTCCACATGGGAAATTTATATATTGGCTGGTACGGCTCAAAGACTTTACATACATGGAGCCCCTGCTAAGATTCTTCCTAAGATGTTCCCCCAGTTGAACAGAAGATGTGCAGAACATACTTAATCATAAACTTTATTTGTCTCAGCTGGGATACAATCCACACAACAGACTTGTCATATCCTGGATAGTAATTATCATATCAGATAATATTTGCCTGAATAAAATATACCTTTCTTCTGCTTAATAAAAGACTTTGTTCCTTCAAGAAATGTTTATATTGATCATTCTGAAAAATGTTTTATGAATTTTGGAAAAGACTAGATGTGTCGGTACGACACAAATGCCCCCGCCTGGGGCAAATTAGAAACATTTGTTTAATTTTGTAAAAAAATTTTTAAGTTCAGGAGGTGTTGTATGGTCAAAAGTAGGTCAAGAAGGGCAAAATGCAAACTCGATCTGTAATGGGTCATTATCAAGGAACACACCAAAAATCAGGCCAGTATGCAGGCATTGTGAAAAAAAGTCCATACATGTGCATTTTTCATAAAAATTTCTGTCTTTCATGAAATTTTCTATGTTCAGGATCTGTCATATGGTCAAAAATAGGTTAACTCGGACAAAACGCGAACTCAACCTGTAAGTAGTCATTATGCGCCCACAGACCAAACATTGGGCCAGTATCTGTAAGCACTGCATTGCAAAACTAGAATATTAGCAAAAGCTGGTAATCAGTTATAAATTTAAATTGGAGAGGTATGTACCATGTTTTATAACAATCCACCAAATGCTTCCTGAGAAATATCCCCCTAAGTTTTTTTTCTATACTAAGCTCTGTAACCTTGAAAAGTAGGTCAAGACCACCCATCTTTGAACCTGACCAAGATTTTGTAAATATGATGCAAAAGCACTGAAGTAATGAAGTTCCTTAGTTGAATACCTTTGGAGATATCCTGCACAAAGGCCAAAATTGAAAAATCCGATAAAATTTCATTAAAAAATCAGAAATTGCAGGTGACGCCACCAAAATTGTGCAGCACGTACAGACCATCAGTCCCAATGATCATAGTAAGTTTTGTGAAAATCAACACAATGGTTCCTGAGATATAAGCTTCTGACTGTTTTTCTATAATCAGCTCTAAAATGTAGAAAAATGGGTCAAGGTCACCCATCTTTGAACTTGACCGAGATTTTATCGATATACATCTTCACTGATGAAATAAAATTCCAACGGTGAATCCTTTTAGAGATATCCCGCTCACAAGGTAAAAGTTAACAGACGCGGAACGGACGGATGGACACCCGACAGACAGATGGACGGATAGACGGACAGCTTGGGTGACAACAATAGCCCATCAGCCAATGAGCTGAGGGCTAAAAACGGCTGTACATGTACATTTGTCATGAAAATTTATATTTTTCATGAAATTTTCTATGTTTAGGAGCCGTAAAACAATCAAAAGTAGGTCAACCGGGACAAAATGCGAACTCGATCTGTAACTGGTCATTATCTGCATACACACCAAAAATCAGGCCAATATCTGCAGGCATTGCGAAAAAAAGTCTGTACATGTGTATTTGTCATGAAAATTTCTATTTTTCATGAAATTTTCTAAGTTAAGGAGCCGTAAATGGTCAAAAGTAGGTCAACTGGGAGGAAACGCAAACTCGATCTGAAACTGGTCAATATCTGCATACACACCAAAAATCAGGCCAATATCTGCAGGCATTGCGAAAAAAAGTCCGTACTTGTGTATTTGTCATGAAAATTTCTATTTTTCATGAAATTTTCTAAGTAAAGGAGCCTTAAATGGTCAAAAGTAGGTCAACCGGGAGGAAACGCGAACTTGATCTGTAACTGGTCAATATCTGCATACACACCAAAAATCAGGCCAATATCTGCAAGCATTGCGAAAAAAAGTCTGTACATGTGTATTTGTCATGAAAATTTCTATTTTTCATGAAATTTTCTAAGTTAAGGAGCCGTAAAACGGTCAAAAGTAGGTCAACCAGGAGGACGACCTAAACCAGGAGGAAACGCGAACTCGATCTGTAACTGGTCATTATCTGCCAACACACCAAAAATCAGGCCAATATCTGCAGGCATTGCAAAAAAAAGTCCGTACATGTGTATTTGTCATGGAAATTTCTATTTTTCATGAAATTTTCTAGGTTTAGGAGCCGTAAAACGGTCAAAAGTAGGTTAACCGGGACGAAACGCGAATTCTATCTGTAACTGGTCTATATCTGCCCACACACCAAAAATCAGTCCAATATCTGCAGGCATTGCGAAAAAAAGTCCGTACAACTCTTTGATTTCGGAGGGGACGGAAGGACGGAAGGGCGGAAGGACGGACATGGGTAAAACTATATGCCCGAGCCACTTAGTGGCGGGGGCATAAAAATGTGTAGAAGGAGAAGATTTCAGGGTTAATCTTAATTACAAAATAAAACTAGAATGGCTTTTTTTTTTTGCAGAGCAAAAGCAGATATATACCCCCCCTTGGGCCATCTCAACATATTAGGGGTAAAAATATGCACGGTCATCTCAAAACAACGATTCTGGATTTCAGGAGATTTGACCTTAACCAAGGTGAAGGTCATCAGTTTTTGAACTCCTCCCAGATTTTGGCAGAAAGAACTGGTTGGTCAGTTTGATGATAATATCTTTATAGTACTTCCAGAAGATAAAACCTTAAGTACTTCCAAAATACTTCCATAGGATTCCAGGAACTTAGTGGAAACAACTTGTGTGTCGAATCTGAGGGGAAAATATGCAATACTTCAAAATTAAGTTTCTGTGTTCACAAGACAATAACTATAGTTTTGCTTATTTGACCTTGAAGGTCCTGGTAAAGTTGGCCAGTTTTCAGACTTATCCAAGAACTTTGTTGAAACAAGTTGTGTACCCATTTTGAGGTCAAAATGTGATATACTCTGGGGTTCACAAAAATTTTACATTTCTGCAGACTGGAACTTGAAGATGAAGATGACCTAATTTTGGCTTGGTATTAGAATCTTCAGTGGCTTCCATAATTGTCACACCAGAACATTTTGCAAATTTCAATAAAGCCTGCATTCTGTACTAATACCTGAAACCTGCTCTGTAAATATATCATTAGATAATCTCAACATCTTCACTGATGGAATCTAATTTACTTCTGGTGAGAATATACACAGTTCAACTCACCAATGGGTGAAAAATTATCAGCTTTACCAAATTACTTAAAATCTACTTCTATTACAAGGTCCAGGGCATGATAAGCTAGCTTTATGATAAATGCCTTGGACAAGCCAAAAGTGTATAAGGGTCATTGAAGCTGGGTAAGTCCACCCGGACACAGATTCAATAGGAGTACGTAAAAGCTTACCCGTAAACCTATCCTCCTGACCATGCCAATAATGGCAGTGCACATTAAGACCATGCAAGTTCTTCCATTTCCATCACATACAACCACCAACTGATGTTAATCATTGGTATAAGAAGTGACAGAACATTGGAATGTGGCCACCGGATGATAAAATCCCTTCCTGATGCAATAATACAGTGACTTATTTGAATTGTTGAAAGCCATGTCGTAACTGCTGTTGATGGGGCTTCTCCAACTTACAGACCAACCCAGATCTGAATTTCTCTGAAATAAGTTGAATTTTTTACACTGATCCCATTGCAAGGAAGTATCTACACTTGGACTTCAGTGGTAAAAGGAAAGAAATCTTGTGTCTTTTATAGAATAAACAGAGATTTTGATACAAGGAAGATACAAGAAATCAATTGAACCTAAGGCTTTTAGGTTACAGGCAAATCCTGCAAAATAACTGCCTTTTCCATAATACACTATGATCATATCAGGACCTGTAATAAAGTTTGCCCTTTGCCAATATGTATCCATGGATACAAGAGAAAATTTTTCGAGATTCTCAAATTTTATCAACAAATCACAATTATACACAAATGCACACAGAAAACTGATAATACTTCTCCTTGGAATGATATGATCTTTAAAAGGATTGGTGACAGAGAACTTCTTAGGACCATAACAATTTTAGGGACAATTTTGAGATGTTGTATTTGTGAGTCCAGCCATTACTGGATGCACTTGGAGTCAAGTGCATCCATGATCATTTGTGCTTGTTAAAGATCATGCTATCCTACATATAGAAATCGCATTTAAATTTTTTATCAGCATGTGACTGTGTGTGATGAATAATTTGTTTGTAAGTAACTGGTCAAGTCATAAATTTTATACTGTTCATCTTCCCGATACACTGGGTATGCTGAAACTGATTTATGATGACATAAGAATATACTGAGGAAAGTTTGTCCAACCATGATATTGTCATAGACTTCAAACCCCCACCAGGATGATACTCATAAAACTTTGCTGTGTATAGGTGTTCACACCTGTCATGCATGGTTCAACAAGCCCATCCCAGGTCACCTCCAGTACAAAGCCACCCGGTAATATCAATTAATAGCTCTATTATAATGAAATAGGTAAAACGATGGGACAGAATCCTCTGAATTATTTCTTGTGATCCGGTTAACTTCAAAATTTGAAAGATTGTTCCTTGGGCATTTTCTTAACCCTACAAAAAATTTAACTAGACATTTCTTGGCACCGCTGGTGCCATAGTATCGCCAGACAAATGAGGTTTTGTGGTATTTTGTTGATATAATGTGATGTATTTGTATTTTAGCAATGAATGTGAGAAACATTTGTACAAAATATAGGAATATTTAAAGTGAAGGCAATTGTTATGTAAAAGGTTATGTATAAATAGAAGTATATGTTTAATGATGTATTGAGTTGTATATGTATGTTTGGAGTAACTTGTTTGAGAATAATATAGAGTAAAGCAGAAAGAAAGAGAAAGAGATGGACAGACATGATTTCAGAGAGATGGAGAGATATGATAATGAGAATGAAATAATAATATCTGTTATATTTTGTTTCACATCATATTTTGTTCTTTGTAATGAATTGTTATATTGTCATAAAAATTGTCATTTGTTCCTTATCAATAGCATGAATTGTGGAAAAACAAGAAAATAGAGTAGGGGGTGCCACCATGCAGTTCCCAGCAAATGACTCATCACATTACCCATATCTATCTATATGCATAATATGAAAGATATCTGCCAATTAGTTTCCAGCACATGACAACACTATCCAACAACTTTTTAATTTTTATTTTATAATGCTGACAATACTGTCAAGTCCCATATAGGCAACATTCATGAGCCATTTTAAATAGTCTTCGTCCAAAGGTCAAGACCACTCTCAAAGGAAAATGATCCAGTTGTGACTCTGTGGTACACCCAGTGCACTAATTCATTTATCACTGACCATCATATCTATTTATAGAATCTGACCATGGCCCAGAACTGCTGATGTTTGGGCAAAACATGATGCAACACCATGTGCAGACCACTAGCTGAAGCAATCCCCCAGGTTCACTGGAGATTTTCATGATTGTTGGTGATTTTTACCATATATGGCAATATTTAAAGTCAAGTCCACTCTCATATGCAAGGTCAGGACCCAAATTTAAATATATCTCATCCCATTATCCAAACCTATGTATATGCATAATATAAAAGAAATCTGTCCATTAGTTTTTGACTTATAATGCTCACAGTGCTGTCAAGTGGCCCTTTTTAAGATATTCATGATTTTATGTTTTTCACCAAATATGGGAATATTCAAGGTCAAGGTCACTCTCATAGTCACAGTCATGACCCCAAATCAATAAACAGCATTCCAAAAGATCAAACATTTGAAAAAAAAATTAAATTTAAAAAAAAAATAATTTAAATTAAAATAAATTTTAAAATTAAATTTAAAATTAAATATGCCTCATTCCATAAACCATATCTATATACATGCATAACATGAAAGAAATCTGTCCATTACTGTTTGACTTGTAATGCTCACAGTATATACTGTCAAGTGGCAATGATGGGGTATTCAAAGGCGCAAAAAACAAGAAAAGGACAACAGGTGGCGCCACCTATCTTCTGCAAAAGACAAAACTATCCAAGATCTTCCGTCAACTTGATTTTTGGACCAATCCATGCATCCCTTTTTAAGATATTCATGATTTTATGTGATTTTCACCATATATGGTAATATTAAAGGGCAAAGCCACTCTCAAAGGAAAGGTCATGACCCCAATTTTAATATACATCATCCCATAACCCATACCTATGTACATGCATAATATTTAAGAAATCTGTCAATCAGTTTTTGACTTGTGATGCTAAAAGTACTGTCAAGTGGCAATGATAGGGGTATTAAACGGCACAAAAACAAGAAAAGGATACTAGGTGGCACCACCAGTTTCCGGTGCATGACATCACTATCCAAGATCTTTGTCCAACTTGATTTTTGGATAAATCCATGAAAGATTTCTTGAGATATTTAAGAATTTGTGTGATTTTCCCCCAAAAATGGATCTATTCAAGGTCAAGGTCACTCTCCTAGTTGAGGTCATGACCCCATTTAAAATAGGCTTCGTCCTCTCACCTATATCTATAAATGTGTCAAGTTTGAAAAAGATCCTTGAAATATTTTTTGAGTTATTGTGTCCAAAAGAAATCTCTGCGGAGGCGGCGGCGCAACCGTGCCTAAACCATAGTATCTCCAGACTATGTCTGGCAATACAATTAAAATATGTTCAGAAATGTTCAAGTAACGTACCTGTTGTCTCCTGGTAGTGGAAAAACTACTGGTTATGATCAAAGTTTGACTATTAGTCAAATTAATGACTCTATATTTTTATTTTTTACATTTATCTCAAATTTTAATGAATTTTCTGTACCAGCATGTAAAACTTTTGAACTCATGACATCTAAGATTTCTCAGGGGTAAAGAATTGTAAACACTGAAGTGCCAAACTTTCATTATTCACTGTATCCCATAATCATTTTTTCTATAGATCTATATGAACCATTGCGCATAATAATAAATATATTTTACTTTAGGGTAAAGTGAATCAATTACATCCTACATGAAAAGTATAAAAGTATAAAACTAACAAATGTGCTTGGCTAAAACCTCTTTTGAGGTGCCAAAGAACAATATTTTACAACAACATATTATTTATGATTATTCTCTTATGTGCCAATCAATGACGTTAAAATCATTTGTTTATAAGACATCTGCAGGCAAGCTGGTTGTGAAAGTGGTGTTAACTGCACCCAGTGCCCTTGGGCCACTCCATGACCAATCAACCATGATGACGATGATGACCCTGATTGACATGATTACTTGTAACATCAACTAATACATCCGCTGGTCAGCCCATGGAAAATGCTGGTGACAATTAACTTTACTAAACAAATCATTCTATGGACAGTTTTATGGAATCTGACATAATTAGCAACTCTTCTGTTAAATAAATCACCTGACCAGTTGGTTTCGGCATCACATGATTTTATTGACCATCATTATATTTGTGTTAACACAAATTCGCTAGAATAAACTAAATGATACATCACTATGACTAGCTAAGCCTGGCATCTTGTAAATCTAATTTCGTCTACTCAGCACTTCTTAACAAGGATTCCAGCAAACTCTTATTCTATATTCATGACCGAACACGGGACTGTGGAAATTTGATTGAATTGCTGGCAAAATTAAGTGACAGAATTGGCAGAGATGGGATGGCCATTCAGGGTGTCCCCCTTCCACACATGCTTAACTGTGATGAAATCACGTCGCTCTGTCTCACACATTCTGGACCGCAATCCCTACAGATGGACCGGTCTCTGGGTTTTCACAAATTGTTGATGGGAAGTTATATAGTGGTGTTCCAACTGTTTTGACAATAGCAGATAATTTTGCGGTCTATTTTGTGAATACCTCATTGATAAGGTGGTTTCATATTTTCTGTTCATGCTTTCATTTTCAATCATATATTTTTCTTATGATTCAATTTGCAATCATACTATTTTTCTATTTCTATCAAATACAAACCAGTTAAAAAGTTCTTAATATATAGGGTAAAAATAGGATATTAAACTGGAAACACTAGTAATACCCTACCCTTTAATCAGGAAGAGATATAATTTTAGGAACCTGAATTTTTTATTGGTCACATCTTTAACTTTTTATGGTATTAGATTGGTAATACTTGTATAACTAATTAAATTATTCTACCTCCCATATAAGAACATAAAATATTTCATATATTTTCATTTTTCCTTTCAAAAGAGAGAGACAGTCAAGTTCCATATTCATGATCACTCAGTGTTCAGACATGTTCTATTTTCCATCTTGCTTACTTGACCAGATGAGCTATAAGTTACAACATTCACCATCTAAGATAATCCAGGGTTCAACATAAATGGTAAACCATTTGCCGGGGGCAAGTGAAAGTTAAACTAGATGTGTCGGAACGACACGAATGCCCCCGCCTGGGGCAAATTAGAAACATTTGTAAAATTTTGAAAAATTTTTTAAGTTCAGGAGGTGTCGTATGGTCAAAAGTAGGTCAACAAGGGCAAAATGCAAACTCGATCTGTAACGGGTCATTATCAAGCAACACACCGAAAATCATGCCAGTATATGCAGGCATTGTGAAAAAAAAGTCCACATATGTGGATTTTCCATAAAAATTTCTGTCTTTCATGAAATTTTCTATGTTTAGGGGCCGTAAAACAATGAAAAGTAGGTCAACCAGGACGAAACGCGAACTCGATCTGTAACTGTCATTATCTGCCCACACATAAAAAATCAGGGTGGTATCTGCAGGCATTGAGGAAAAAAAGTCAGTACATTTTGTAGTACATGCAGTACATGCATTGTTATGCATTGTTATGAAAATTTCTATTTTTCATGAAACTTTCTATGTTCAGGAGCAGTCAAATGGTACAAAACAAGAACTCGATCTGTAACTGGTCAATACCTGCCTACACACCAAAAATCAGGCCCGTATCTGCAGGCACTACGAAAAAAAGTCCATACATGTGCACTTTTTTATGAAATTTTCTATGTTAGAGCACCGTCAAATGGTCAAAAGTATGTCAACTGGGACAAAACGCGAACTCTATCTGTAACTGGTCAATATCTGCCAACATACCAAAAATCAGGTCAATATCTGCAGGCATTGCGAAAAAAAGTCCGTACATGTGTATTTGTCATGAAATTTCATATTTTTCATGAAATTTTCTATGTTCAGGATCTGTAAAACGGTCAAAAGTAGGTCAACCGGGACGAAACGCGAACTCGATCTGTAACTGGTCTATATCTGCCCACACACCAAAAATCAGGCCAATATCTGCAGGCATTGCGAAAAAAAGTCTGTACATGTGTATTTGTCATGAAATTTCATATTTTCATGAAATTTTCTATGTTCAGGATCTGTAAAACGATGAAAAGTAGGTCAACCGGGACGAAACGCGAACTCGATCTGTAACTGGTCTATATCTGCCCACAAACAAAAAATCAAGCCAATATCTGCAGGCATTGCGAAAAAAAGTCTGTACATGTGTATCTGTCATGAATATTTCTATTTTTCATGAAATTTTCTAAGTTAAGGAGGCGTAAAACGTTCAAAAGTAGGTCAACCGGGACGAAACGCGAACTTGATCTGAAACTGGTCATTATCTGCCCAAACACAAAAAATCAGGCCAATATCTGTAGGCATTGCGAAAAAAAGTCCGTACATGTGTGTTTGTCATGAAAATTTCTATTTTTCATGAAATTTTCTAAGTTTAGGAGCCGTAAAACAGTCAAAAGTAGGTCAACTGGGACGAAACATGAACTCAATCTGTAACTGGTCATTATCTGCCCACAAACCAAAAATCAGGCCAATATCTGCAGGCATTGCGAAAAAAAGTCCGTACATGTGTATTTGTCATGAAATTTCTATTTTTCATGACATTTTCTAAGTTAAGGAGCCGT
The DNA here is from genome assembly GCA_026874595.1 of Sipunculus nudus. Taxonomy (NCBI): domain Eukaryota; kingdom Metazoa; phylum Annelida; class Sipuncula; order Golfingiida; family Sipunculidae; genus Sipunculus; species Sipunculus nudus. Next base: position 59,770,737 of record CM049314.1, on the reverse strand, counting down.
AAAACGGTCAAAAGAAGGTCAACTGGGACAAAACGCGAACTCGATCTGTAACTGGTCTATATCTGACCACACACAAAAAATCAGGCCAATATCTGCAGGCATTGTGAAAAAAAGTCCGTACATGTGTATTTGTCATGAAAATTTCTATTTTTCATGAAATTTTGTAAGTTTAGGAGCTGTAAAACGGTCAAAAGTAGGTCAACCAGGAAGAAACGCGAACTCGATCTGTAACTGGTCTATATCTGCCCACACACCAAAAATCAGGCCAATATCTGCAGGCATTACGAAAAAAAGTCCGTACAACTGTTTGATTTCGGAAGGACGGAAGGACGGAAGGACGGAATGACGGACATGGGTAAAACTATATGCCCTGGCCACTTTGTGGCGGGGGCATAAAAAATAGTGGTAGGAAAACTAGAAGTCCTCTCCTATCTGCTTGACTGGGCAAGTGGGTCCAACATAAACTTTTACCCAAGGCCTGAAAAAGGATCTTTGGAATTTGAAGAAGGAATTTGAATGCAAATTCTTTTTTTACAAGATCCCTCAAGGCAATCAGAGTTAAAGTTCAGACTGTGAATTGACAAACTATTATAATATACAACAGGACAAGGTATACAAAATGGTCATATTGCAAGCTGGGACCAAAAAAAAATTGTTACATCAAATTACATTTTTTTCTGCCAATAAAGAAAGGAGGTAGATACAATTTTATCACAATGCATATAAATTAACCGGAATAAAATGTGTACTGGCATAAAATAAATTGTCACCTTTTATCCATAATCTTTTTATGCTTTAAATATGTAACCTGTGACACTAAATGAAAAAATGTGACAAATGGACACTGACATGATAATGATTCTTTTGATTAAGGTTATGACTGTGGCCAACAGATGGCAGTGCATTATTAAAAAGGAATGTGGCAAATAATTCGACATTAATTTGATCTTATTTTTACAGCATCAGAATAAATGGCAGAAACATGCCTTGTAACTTAGTTATAAGCAGACTCATAAACAAGAGCACTGCAAACATGCATATAATACCTCTGTCTTATGTCTTGTGACCTCTGACCTCATTTAATATGCAATAATTTTGCCGGGAATAAAATTCAGGTAAGAAAGTGTATTGGTTAATATTTCAAATGAGTTTCATGATTATCCATCAAGTTCCTGGTAAGTTATCGCAGCAAAGCACCCTTGTGACCACTGATCTCATTAAATATTTATCAATTTTGTCTATAATCAAACTTGGGTGAGATAATCTAATGTCAAGTAGTTATGGAGAGCTTCATAGAAATCCTTAAGTCCCAGTAAGTTATTGCAGCAGCACTAAAAGTTAACTGACAGATGGATGGACAGTGGGTATACCATATTACGTCCTGTCATCGACGGACGTATATAAAGGATATTTGCTGCCAGTGTAAACTTCATTGTGAAAAACATGTATGACCTTTTAGCATGGGTTATTTAAGTTATCTTATATCAGGGGCTGATGGGTATTGTTCATGCAGTGAGACCACACCCTCTGCCATCCAACCACTGTGACCACCCCACAATTATGATCACTTTTCTTGGTCCAGAATATATGATCCAGATAATTAATTTCAGAATCTCACAAATACGACCACCCCCAAATTACTTTCGTCAGTTTCCAAGGTGGTCATATGTTTGGGGTTCCACTGTTTTCTGGAAAGAATATTTTGAAAAGAATATTTGTTTGCAGATGTTTTTTTCAATTTTTGTTAGGAGGAAGAAGGGGGCAGGGTTCCAGGATTAGTCCATATATATCTTACAAACGACAGTGCTATTTAAGTAAGAAAGAGGTGAACTGACTGAAACATATGTAACAAAAAAATACAAAAATATGTTAATTTTTTATCCTCTTTTATATTTATCCATATTTTTTCGAAACAACACGAGAAGCATTAACATTTTTTAAAACACAGGAAGAACCACCAGTTCACATACTGTGTAAAAATGCTACTCCATAACATCTCATGACTGAAGTGCTTTAACCTTGGACTTCCAGGGTTAAGAACCACTGGACTATCAGGTAACAAGATCACAGTCCTATTTTTATCATAAAAAGTCTATGATTTACACACAGATGGCCATAGTCTTGAGCCAAATCTTTGCTGCTGAAGTAAACCTTGAGAGCAACGTTAGCATCTCACTTCACCTTCCGTACCAAAGGCTCAGCCTGTATTCTTCATCCTTGGATGCTGGTATGCCAGTCGTGCGGTGATGTCCCAGAGCTGTCGTCCCAGTGACTAACATGTAAGAAGTGGTAAGACTGCGTGACTCCAATAACATATACATTTACATCTTGATGTTACGTTTTTATTCGGTTCCAGCATCCCTCTGACTCACCGTCTGATTCAAGCTTCGAGCTGCTGTTTCTTCTCTTGCGACTGACAACAACTGAGGATTTCTTTTTGTAAGCCATCAACAGGTGGACAATAAACATGGTTCTTTCAATAAAGACAGCTGCAAATTAGACTGTTTTTAAATTCTGAAATACCAAATTAATGACTCTCTCCATGAAACAGTCAGGCTTGCTTTGCAGGGAAAAATTTCCCTTAAAACTCAAGTTTCATTGTTAGACACTGAATTTACATAAATTTTAACCACCCTCCTAAATTTTAATGTCTGGCATCTTAATGCCTACTAACAGACAAGCTAATTAATTAAAGTCTATTGCTTTGTTTCAAAGTTTCATTCAATATCTATTTTTCTTATGAATCTTATTTTTATAGTCCTTAATTATTCTGTCAATATGTGAAATCTTGATGTTAATAATTAGGCTTTTTTGTCTTTTATGTAATTGTTAAAGATTTTCAGAGAAGGTATACAATTTAAGGGTAACTTTTCTTTTTAATCTGACAGCTAGTTCTGATATACTTTGTATTAGTATATTTTCTACATTTTAATTTTAAATTCAGAAAAATTAAAGTAAAATGACCTCAATGCATCAGACAGAAAGGCAGTGGCAAAGATATATGGCAAGATAATATAAAGAATACACAAAATACTCTACAGAAACTTATGTTCAGTACGCACTTCAGTCTGAATTTGAATCATTTGTATACACCTTTGTATATCTGATACTTAAAAGCCCTTGTGTTAAAATAACTATCAGAGTATTATTTGTAATACCCTTCTTTGCTTTTTACAAAAATATAATGACTGCACTCAAGAAAAGGGAGGTCCAAAAGAAACATTAAAAAGATAATGTAATAACATAGTATATCTATCATGTAGTCACATTTATTCAGTCAATTAAGCACTGTACACAGTAAGAGGGACGTCACCAAAGAGATCCAGCAAAGGTGAAATGAAAAACAAACAGTTCTCGAGTAATCAGATCTAATCATTAACAACTGTTTTTGTACAACATTCTGAACGTTGTCTCATACAAGATTGTCTTCCTGAGCTTTTTACTTGCATATTCCCTTGACAGATGCTGTGAGGGGGACATTAAATAATCATTACGGGGAAGATCGTGAAAGTGTTCAGCATTGTTCTACCAGTATATTGCTTTTCCAATTGATTTTAGATTCATCTTTGCTCATTTGCCACAAGCAGTTGATGTTTTACCTTCCACATAAATCATTTATACAACCTTTTTCTCGCCATATGTACAATTAATGCTCAAAAGAGTCACGTGTTTACATCTGAGACTACTAGAGACTTGTTGAAAGTCAATTTATAAGGAAAACAACGACTCAAAAATTGCCCACTTGATTTACCAATAATGTCAAACAAGAAACTTTTTCATCCCTCACACTAACATTTACTTTGTCATAGCGGTACTAAATTTGCATCATGTCTGGGTTAAATTACCAACAACATCACAAAAAGACCAGCATTGGATTCCCAGACAAACAACATTTTGCGCTGATTAAGGTCCTCAAGGGTGTAACAGTAAATGTTTTATCTCCCAAAATTCTGATCTGCCATGGTCAGTGACATAACAAGCGCGTGGAGCTCATCAATCTTCAAAAAAGGAGGTAAATAATGCATATAACCACCACAGGTTATAAATCATGTTCGTTCAGATCAAATGTATTCTAACAAATGCATCCAGGGACAAAAGCTCCGAAATACATGGCAATACAGAGTATGAACATACAGAGCATTATAATATATACTCATGTCTTAAAAAACACTTATACAATTACATCTTTCATGGACCATTATTCCCTTTTATAATTTTCATCAAAAGAATACAAGACTTGCATAATCATTTTTTCTTAGTCTGGAAGATTTAAATTTCTATTATTATATCTTACACCTTTAATTTTTTCATCTCCTCTTTTCCTGATGGAATTGCACAATATATGTATGTATATATATATTTATATAATATAAAGAGTACTTATGTAGAATGAAAGCTATCTGGTGACCTGAGTCAAGTGGGATTTTTTTTTTATACATGAAGAACAAAGGTAGATGACAGATTTTATCAAAGGAGATTATATCAAAGTGTACCTATGTTTAGACAAAATGGCTTTTTAGGCTTGGAATTTTTTTTAATCCACAATTTAATTCCTTGAAATAAAATCAAGATGACTTTGGTTCAGTCCAATTCTGAACAAAACTGAAGGACATATTGCAGAATACAAGCAAGCATTATGAGTAAAATGAATTGGACTAAAGTTTACTCAGTTACCATGTGAGGATAGGTGGTATTTTTTTTAACTGACTTGCTGCCTCACATCACAGAGATATCTGGGCCTGACTTAAGGCTTGTTGCTGCCATCTGATGAACTATTTCATAACTACCTCAACTGCATATCAATCATCTTATTACAATGAACAAAATCTGCCTGACAGCCAGAATAGTGGGCGTGAACATTTTTATTTAAAGACTGACAAATATTTTTTTGTTTGACAAAGCATCTACACAGTGCCATGCACATTTATAGTTTCCCCTGAGACACCTTTTCTAAGGATTTTTGCAACAAAAAAAAGTTGTAAATATGATTCTTTCTTAAATCACCATAACCTCACACTGCAATTTCACTGCCCAAAATGGCAAATTATTACTTATATATGGATGAAAATGGCATCAATTTTGATTTCAGGATTCTTGCTTGAAATAAGAAGGCAATCCGACTGATCAAATTCATTGCTTCTATATAACATTTGTCATAAAGGTTTTATTCTGCATGACTTGCCAGCAATCATAAATAAAAAGTTTGACAGGTCAGGTTTTCATTTGGGTTGAGTATCAAATCCTACACAAGATGATGACCCAAAAAAAATATCAAGGCCCCAAGAGTTATATACTGAAAAAAAAACTGACTGATATCTTGGTAACCCCTGGTTTACAATTGTTCCAGTGAGCCTGTTCAAAAAGGAAAAAGGTCACCCATTAAATATTTTTTCTTGTACCATACACAGGATTTTAAAATATGCTTTTCATTAGGCTTTGAATTGCTGAGGAATCTTCAATTCCATTTGACAGTCGTCTTTCAAATCTATTCTCAATTCAATTATTCAAAATAATAATAATATTATTTCACAAATTCAGATATACCGGTATTTCCACTTAAAAGATTACAAAGATTATAAGCTACCTAATCATTTATGTACACCAAGTTATAATTAAATCTTCTCACAGACTTCCGAACAAACATATTGCAGAAAATAATATGAAATTACTTCTGAACAAACATATTGCAGAAAATAATATGAAATTACTTTCCTTGGTAATATCTGAATGTTCATTTTCTATTTTCTTAAGGTATGAACTGAAAATCTCATAATTTACTTGTATTCATTTTTATTTAAGTAATTTAAATGTTTTCTAAATTCTTGCAAAAGTTATTGAACAGGACTACCTAATTACAACCAAAACACAGAAGACAGAAACAGTCAAGATTCTGAACTTATTAAATCACTTCTGTGTACTAAAACACAACAGTATTTTAAAGGTGTCTGCAAATAAATGATTGCAAATTAACTAATAATTCTTTGACATATAAATCCGATATCAACAATACAGAAACTTACAGAGGGGATGAAGAAACACATATATAACCACCCAATATGAACGTAACTAATTATTGATGTGATTTGCCCAAATGAGGCAGAAAATTGCAACGCTGCTTACAATCGAAAATGCAATATTTCAAAGCGCAGTCTAATCGGGGGTCAGGTCTGCTAGAAGTCACCGAATGAAAATTTAATGCTCCCGCGAAAGAGAGGTGGGGCGATCGCATGCTTGTTCTGATCATAGCCTTGTCGACGTTGAAGTATCCGTCTTACCGACCAATCAGTTCACTTGATTCCGAGCCACATTAGACCTCTCACCTCGTTTATTCTGGCATCATTTGCAACGATCACACATTCATCAAGCGTGTCCCTCTGGTTGGACTGTTTTAATTAGGAAACAAGATTTCCAGGTGAAAAAACATCGAAGAATATTTTTTCTAAGACTCCAATCTAGTACGCTGATTTCCTGAACCTAACAAACTGTGGAAAATAGCCAGCTGTCACTTTCTGTTATGGTTCCTTAATAAGGGCATAAAAAACCCGCCTGTAGTTATGTCTATTTTGATATAAAACATTCTCCGACCAAATGTTATGAACAAAAACATGTTTCCAATCAAGATCTGATTTAATTGTCTTCAACAAGCGAGTGATGGTTTTGAGCTGGAAATTAGTACCCATTCCTTACATATTATCTCAGCAATATTTCATTAATTCCCATTAAATGGCAAAATAAAAACATTTCACTCATGTCTCCCTATCTACCAAGTTTGGAACTACAGGACAGCTGATACATGTATTAAATATATAAAGGATTCATGAACTATATATACAAGACAAGTTTGCATTATATTAAATATATTATAACAGGGCCAATTTGTTAACCCATAGGTGTTTATAACATTATTACTTGGTAATAATATCCTTTGTTACCTAACTGCACCTATGCACCAGATGCCTTGAGTTAACTAGCTTTGTTTATCTGACAAATTATTCTATGTAAATAAATAACGAGTCCCACAAATGTTCTGATGCAAGAATATTATTATAAAATATCAGATGTAATATCTAAGTTACTTTGTAATATGCATTTGCTCAAAGAACCTTTTGTTGTCTGATTGGCTAATAAACATGTAAATATGCAAATTTATTAACTATATTTTAAGTAAATATTGCTTTATTGTGGGAAGTTATGAAGATTTATCACATTATGTAAATATTTACATATAATAAACAATTAAATATTACTGCAAATTTAGTATCTATTATATCATGTCATAAATGCCCTCATATTCCACTGATAACAGTATGAACTTCACAAAATTGTCTTAATTATCATACTTCATTTAATTATAATTTGATCAATATTATTGATTAAATTCTATATCTCAGTCACTTATGTTCTTGCAAATTAAGATACATGTGTACATATTTAAATTTGAAAAAATATTTATTAAAATAACTATAAAGAAAAGATAATAAAATCAGAATATATGCCTAGTTAACCAAAGTTGGACATATTTTCAGACAGATTCTTTTTATTATTAATGAAGCTTTGGTAATAAGTATTCCGTGAGGGATATTTAAGGGGGAAAAACTTTCACTGGCATTACCCATTTGCGTCGTGCCTAATGTGAGTTTGAACAGACAGTGATCTAATCAACGGCAGCTCGCGAGAAGGTTTTGTGTCTGAAATTGGTGGAACTGAGTAATGCGTCGGCATGCACCTGGTATAGGCGTGGCAACCGGGCCCAGCAGTGTCTCCTATTCTTGTCCAGGACACCGAACACAATGCCTCAATTAGCCAGCGGGTATAACAATTAAGAACTCGGATTGAGTCAGGGATTAAGCCAATAGAATACGTGACCCCCGCGGAAGTCCTTCCATGGCGACTGTCAAGTGTCGGTTGTGCATCTCAAGGGAGGCTTTGTTTATATGTTGTCTTAGAAAACATCGAATACTGATGGTCACCCAACTGATACATGTAGATCCACAAATATGCGACAACTCCGGAAGGGGACTGCAGAGGTGCTATCGGCCAGATATTTGCATTTGTATGACCACACATGTCCCCCACAAAGACCTCTATTGCATTTATAGCTTTGCTGTGAAAGTTGAGGAAATGACATGTTTAAATTGTATATACAACCCCCTGTGCCCTTTAAACTGATATGTATATAACAGTAAAATATCTTGGTTCTTGAATTATAGGAAATATTTTGCTTTTACTATCAAAACATGATACTGGTTATTCAGTAATTGTATTAGGCTTAATATTTTGTTGTTTAATTACTCTGACACTTCATATATTACATTGTGTGCATGTTCTCATATGAGTCATTTATATATCATGTATGTTATTGCACACTGTATAATGTTGCTTTTATAACTAAAAGGATTTACAACTTATTCAGTTATTTTACTGGGCATGAAGTTTTGGTTTTAATATACTTTTAATATACTTTTTAAAACATTTTTAATATTATTTCATTATTTATTTGGATATTATACCTTTGAGTTTCACACATCAACTTCATAAAACTGTTAAAATACTTCCACAAATAAATGCAATTAAATTATAGAATTTATTTATTTTACATGGATAGTACAACTAGTTGTAATGAGGCACTCTCCATGGCTGGGATGTTGGCACTTGGTAGTTGGTAAGGGTGGAGGAAACCGGAGGACCTGGAGAAAACCACCAACCAGGGCCACTCTCATAGCTATACCGCGAATTGAACCACTGGTTGCCAGCAGAGAAGACCAAGCATTTTACCACACAGCTCTCCAGGCCCAAAATGCTATTTACTTTAATACATGTATGTAATAAAAGCACATGGATTTTATATCTGAACTTAACACAAACGGCAGGAAAACAATTATTTTTCTAAATCACTGAATTTAGAAATTGTAATTGTTTTTAAGCAAGAATAACTGGATACAAAAAGATCATCAAATTTTCACATTTACTGCAAACAGTAATATGTGAATATAGGAAAAACACAAGTCCTGAATTTATCTGACTATTAGGCCAAGAATACATGGCTAAATTTTTAATTATAATGTCACTTTTCACAAATGATGAGGCTAAATATATTGCACAATGTTTCTGTGACCAAAGCAATGCAAAAAATAACCCAAATCTAATAAAAAAAAAAGCAAATATGTTTTCCATCCAAGAATGATTTGAGATATTCCTAATAAATATGATTCATTTTTTTCTTGAGTTTGATCCATATAAAAATTATGTAAGAATGTGAACAAATTCCATAGTGGTGATGGCAATATTTGTCAGACTTAGACACAGAAAAGCCTGCTTTCCCTGTAAATCCCTACAGAAAACCGCAAAGGAACAAGAAAACATATATAATAACCAAAGTGAACACCCTTGTCTGTAAGAAAGCCATGACTGCTCAAAGGCACTGTATGAGGTGGCCTTCTTTCAAGACTTTGTCATAATTCACACGTTTTCCCTGACAAGACCCATCCAGGTCCTTTATCCATTTAACGCTGGGACAATTCAATCTGGAATGGGCCAATTCTGTTTTCTCTTGCACATATATTGCGATTTGCCACAAAGCAAGTGCATATTTGACACTGTTTCTCTGTTACATTGATAAATTTTATATCTTTGCACAGTTGAATGATGATATTGAACATAAGTGTGTTTGTGTGTAAATGAAGGGGCCTGGCTTGCTGATTGTGGTGACACCTACTGGCAGGAGTTGGTTATAGTCTACCTGTGCAGTGCTCCAGTTATAATTGATATCAGCTCTGCTGCTACACCATGTTAGCTGACAGACACATTATAAATCCTACACCCAAGCACTCCATCATTCTTACATGGACTAAAATATAGATTTTTCTCCACTAAACATAGACTCAAACATATGAGCAATACATTTTTATCAGGACCCTGAACAATCGGGTAAAAAGTCCTCTAACTCTGAATTTTTTTCTTTTTATTTATGAAATAAAACTAAAGATTTTTCACTCTTTAACTTTATGACTTCGCCAAATATATATCTTTCTCATTACCCGCTTTTCATTTGTATTTGATAATTTACATTATGTGCATTAACATATAATTTTCATGTACATTTTGTTCTTTAATGTGTGCAGCATTTTAGAATAATTTTATAATACCGAAGATGCTTTTTAAAACAAATAATAGTAATGTTAATGTAAATGTACCCTGAAAAAAAGGCCTGACAGCTTCCTTTTTTATTTAAATTTACAAATAACAAAAAATAAATATTGTCACCATTCATCTTCATAATGGTCATTTTTATAGGTTCTTTAAATTTACAAACTGCATATTTCCACAGACTTCTAATTCTGCCTGCTTTTGAAATTTCTTTCAAATCTCATATTTACTGTGAAAGCAAGCTATTAAAAGCTCTATATAAGCTAAAAAATTATTTACTGCACAATGTAAAATTAAAACCTAAAGTCATTTATTTTGATTGAATTTATTTATCTTTCATAACATTTCAGATATTATCTGGTTTCACATTTGTGCATATTTAACAACTAAGTTTTCACATTCTGACTGATGTATATATGAAGGCTAAATACTCATTTAGCATGTAGGTTTACTTATTATATCAATACTGTTTTGGTGTGAGTGCAAAATCAACACATATTGGGTAAAATTTGTATGCACAAGGCTTAAGCACCACTGAATAGCCAGTTTGGCACGCTTTGGTCAGTTGTATCTGGTGGCAACAAGAAAGTCATGAATAAACATGAGACAGCCCATGTATTTCCCAGGTCAACTCCCCGGACAAAGTGTTCAAGTGATCTGATCACACCATGGATATGGTAATTAAGGGGACACTGTTGTGTCTCTGACAAGCCCGTTACCCACAACTGAGTGTTAAATGCAACTGAGATCACAGAGCCCCCTGACCTAATGGCCTAACAAGGTGAACAGTAATTTTCAAATCACTTGCTTTGCACATTGTCATTAGCTTAATTACTGGGCTCCAACATTTACTTTTGAAAGTACTTGCCCAGCAGGACAAGTGACAACTAGATTTTACTTGCCCAACAAAAATCAGAGACTGCTGCCACTACCACAACAATTGTGGTCCTCATGATTTATTAAGTTTTCAACAATTTACCAGTTCAAATTTTTCTTTGTTAACAATATAACTCTAACATTTGCACAGATAAACATGCATGTAGTTTAAGATAAGAGTTATTACAATGTAATTTCACTTCTCCTAAAAAAGAAATTGGCTAACTTAACATTCATGCCTTAATGTTAAGGTTTATGCTGCACTTACTTTAACAGTCCGGCAAGCACTTTTGGTTGCCTTATCACCATTTTCTGGAAATTTTTCTTGCCCCAGGCAAGCAGTTTACCCTTAATATCAAGCCCTGGCTTATACAATAAGTGTCAATCAAAATGTCTACCTCTTTTTTTACAATAGCACTGATTTTAAAGGGTTTCCTAACTCAAGATTCACAAATAACATTAATTCATGCGTTCATCAGTTCAAGGATTGACTGTTCCAACTCTTTGCTATGTGGTCTTCCTAGCAAGTTACTGGACCGGCTTCAGAGAGTGCAGAATGCAGCTGCTAGGCTTGTAACTGGTGCCAAGAAGCGCGACCACATTACACCTATACTTAAAGAACTCCATTGGCTCCCGGTGCGACAGCGCATTGATTTTAAAATTTTATTATTAGTATACAAAGCCATAAATGGTCAATCGCCTATTTACATTAGGAACCTCTTAACTTTTTATGTTCCAGTCAGGCAGCTTAGGTCATCTGACCAAGGGCTTTTAGTGATTCCTAAAGCACGAAGTGAGATGTGTCGTTCGAGAGCTTTCTCAGCTGTGGCACCAAGGTTGTGGAATGAACTTCCGCACTCAATCAGAGCTTCACCATCTTTAGCTTCTTTTAAAAGAAATTTTAAAACTTACCTTTTTATATTAGCTTTTGGTAGTTCTTATGAATTAGGGTTTAACTTTTAGGAATCTTTGTTTTAGTAGGAATCTACATTTTATGTTTTAGAAAAACTGTGCTTTGTGTCTTGTAAAGCGCTTTTGATAACTATTTTGTTGAATTAGCGCTATATAAATTAAATATATTATTATATTATTATTATTTTTCTATATCATGATGGTGATCTATCCTTCACATAATAGTCAAAACTCGGAACACTGTGCACAATTAATTCAAATAAGTTGCTTCATATATGAGTCTTGTTTCATCAAATGTATTTTACAATTCATTGATAAGTTATGTTTTGTATGAAGTAAAAGAACATATAGATGGTTCCACCTTCATGGAAGGTTTTGCTTGAAAAATATTAATGAAATGTTTTACACTTATTAAGTGTCCAGTTTATTACAACTCAAATTACCTATACAAGGAGATAATTTAGTCAAGTTTCTACAACAAAGTCAAAAGGTATGCATTTTGGTCTAGGGCTCCAGTTTTGTAATATATAAATAGTGAGACTAGCCAAATAATGAAGTGTCTTTAATATTAAGTGCCCTCATACAGAGGTTGGTGCAAGGAGAGGTTTGTCTAGCTACATTTGCATCCCTGAAATTTACCTCAACTTCTTTGCATCCCAGAAATTAACTTTACACCTCACCTACCATTACAAAAAAAGTGTTTTGATGTAGTTAGTGTTAATTTTAGATCTAACTTTAATGCATTTAACTTTAGGTATAAATAATATCCAATGGTTTGGTGTGTCACCCGATGTCAAAGTGCATGACCTGATGTCAAAGTTCATGACCTGATGTCAAAGTGTATGATATATTCCCATCATGCATTAAGCCTTCCCATCATGCATTATTCTATAACAAGGCAAAAAAGAGAAAGTATTCTGGAGAGTTAATCAAAAGCTGGCTTTATAGAATATGGTTTGACTATAAATAGAACAAGCATTGATATGTACAGCCATCCAATAAACAATGTGTATAAACACTTATGTTTTCCATGAGTTCAATATTCCTCCAAGTACTTTGTGCTGAAATGAACTCCTACACACAATGGATCAATAAAAGTATAAGCCCAACAAATCATGCCGAAAAAAAATGGCAATTTTAGAACCGAGAAACAAAACTATATCAACAAATGTTTCAGGAAAACATTACTACAAGATCTATGTATACTCAAATATTCATGGGACAAATGTCATGGTGACTAGTTTCTCTGTTACTCCCCAGACAAGACATTAAGACAATGTCATTGAATATGCATTATATTGACACGTCTCTAACAGCCTGCTTGCTGCTCAATAGCTGAAGTAGAAAGCAAATACATCCTGGCAGCTTACCAGAAACAGAACTCCAGCTGCAGTCTATGCCATCCTCCCCAAAAAAATCAGACTAGTGTTAGTCTTTGCATAAAATGGTACCTTTTTTTTACATATCTCAAGTGCAGTGTTAAAGACCTCCAACATGAAAGAAAATGAACTGTCATATTCTGAAGTACTACCTTTGCATAAAAATAATCAACTTTCAGGTACTAAAGGACTCCATTGCATAAGAAAATCAACCAGCATATCAAAGGGCTCTTAATTATTTGTAAGACAATAAGCTACTATATTAAAGGGTTTGGATGCAAAAAAAATCAATTATCATATCAAAGGGATATGATGTTAAAGAAAATCAACTACAACATTAAAGGACATAAATTTATAAGAAAATTTATGAGTTCACATATGAATGGACTCACGGTAAAGAACATTTACTACAATGCCTGACAAAAGCTCCTATGTATATCTTAGAAGTACCTTTTTTTCTGCTGAATATGCATGTGTAATTTCCTATATACTTTATGATATTTATTAAGAGTGATGTCCTGTAGTTTCATTTTTTTGGTATAAAGTGGGACCTACAAATTGTAGAAACTTGTGTGACCAAAACAGGTGACCATTCAAAGGGTCTATATTAGAGAGGTATTCATATTAGTCAGGTGCCCATAGAGTGAGGTATACCTGAATCAGGTACTTGCCAACTGATTGCAGTGCAACTTGTCTTACCTTAGCTTGCTCATGCACTGTTTTCTATAAAGTCTAGCAATATGTTTAAAAAATAAATTGTATGTATTAAACTAAAGCAGACCTCATTAGTAATATAGTTTAAATTCTGATCACACAGCTGTTCAACCAAATGGACTTATTTAACTTCACCAGAGTGTGGAGTAAATGGCTACATATTCAATTACCTCTCTGGAACATGTTTAATTTAGCTATTTCTGTCCTGTAATTATTACAAATGCTACTCTTGTTCAAAAATGACACCATATCGCAGACTGCAAAATTATTCTTTTACATATCAAATGTATGCTTTGGCAAACACCTATGCCGAGGAGGTTATTTTTTTACCTGATTTTGTTTGTCTGTTCACAGGATAATAAATGCAAAAACTACTGGACCAATTATTTTTTTAACAAAATTTTTTGTTTGAGGGAACTGCCTCCATTTTTAATGCTAGCTTAACTGTAAGTATGTGAATCCGCAGAATTCATTTCCAGGTTCAGACTACATGAGAGCTAAGCAGAAGCACTTGCTTCTCTCATTTTATATCTTGGTGTTAACCAGGCCTGGTGACTACTGCACCTGCGGGTCCTGGATATGTAATCAGCCCCATGGCTGGGTCATACCACCAAGGAACCCCAAAAAGGTGCACTCAAATGAGTTAACTTGGCCGTGGAGCACAGACTTCCCATACAGTCAAACAAATCAAGATGTGTTTTATTTTTTAAACAAAATATAAATAATTAAAAAAGAAAATAATATCTAATCTGACACATATATTAGGTACAGATGTACCAGAGTTTGATGTGTATGATACTGATGATACAGAGAGATAAACGTTTTCTCACACTAATGTCACTTAGTAAAATAGCCCCCCTCTCAACTGGGATGTAGTCATAAGCTGAAAGGAACCCTTACAAAATTTAGTTACAACTTCTAATTAATAACATCCTTAATATGACATAAAATGTTCTCACCGCTGAGCAGTTCGTTACTTCAAGGCATTCAGGCAATGTGATCGCTGGTTTGGCACTAGTCTGTTTATGACCTTGACCTCTTCTGATTACCTGTAATGAATAGTAAATTTATAATTAACTTGGTTCACTGAAAATTTAATTGCTTTGAATATAAGTAATTTTACTAGGACAATACATTTGATATACCACATACAATTTTCTTTGTTGCATGTATTAATCCATCTTTCTGCTTAAGTAATATCTGTCCAATTATAAACATTCAACCAAATTAAAAACACCTTCCTTCTTGATAACAAAACAAAACAAAGGATTCTAAATCAAGGATTAGGCCTTTGAGGTCTGATAAAAATATAAACGCAATTGTTTATTTTTTAGTTTTAAGGAGAACTAGTCTATAAGCATATGAAGGCAAAATTAAAAGGTTGCAGCTCTAGTTGTTTTAAACATGCCCTGATAATAAACAAACGGATGATGACAGACAAAGGGTGTTTGCTGAAGCTAAGCAGATTTTATGTCAGCTGAGCCATGGTCTGATGGAGGGGTCTTTTGTCCAACACAACAGTGCAAAAAAGTTTATCTAATCTATGATTATGTACTCAGTGACAGAGACATGGCTTTTGACAGAAGTTTATATTTGTCTTTTTATTCACGTGCGACACTGTGAACAAAAGTCAGCAAAAGTTGATAGAAACATGATGCCAGTTATAGGACACTGCTGAACATACACGCAAAAACCTCAAAACAATGCGTATATTGTCTACTGAAAACTTTGACGATGACGAATCAATTAGAAGTAAGAACTTTTGCCGCCAGCACCGGAAATAGCCCCGGGGCAAGAATCTGGATGCTAATTGTTCAAACACTGTGAAATAATAGACCAAAACAAAGTATCCAATACTGTAAAGCTGTGAAGATCAATGTTACTTTGTTATTCTACCAGGCGGTAGGTTTTGTTTAAAATGACCGAAAGAAACCCTGAGGCACAATTCCTGTACATGGAAAAATCAATGCAAATACATGCAAAGTTTATGAAGCCTAGAATCAAAGTACGCAGCAGTATTAATTGATCAGAGTTTAATAGACAGTGAAAATTCTTTTAAGAAAAAGCCAAACTTGTTATATTGCTCCTATAGGGTATATATGAATGATAGATGATACGAGGTTATGACAAACTAAAATATACATCATTCTTCTAATATAATAACCATGGCTGGAGCTGGTTCCTGTTTCACAATCATTCATCAGTTATAGCAAACTGATCGATGATTGAATAATAATCATTTGGCTAAATATTCAATTGTCTGTCTAACTGGAACATTTTTTATTTGTTTTAACCCATTTAACTACATTTTTAACACTGTTTTACACCTTTTACTATCTAAACTTCACTTAAAACCCTCAGTTAATTTTCAAGCTCATTTTCAAATTACCTGCTGAGAGTTTTGAGGAAAATGAAAAAAAATTTCCTTGGATAATTGTGATGTAATCAATGGTTGTCTTTGATAATTAAGCACTTGAAATTGAAATAGGAACAACCAAACTTTCATAAAACTCCAAGATCACCCCATCACTGAATAATAATTGATTTACACTGCATGCATTATCACTTAGTTTTTATCTTTATATTTTATGTAATATATTTGCTTCATACTTTTAAGAGTTAAATTTTGTAAAATCAGGATGATTTAATGGATTATGTGTTCAATAAGCTTAATTTAAATACTGCTATCATTGATGCCATAGTTACTTATGTATATTTAAAATTATACTCAGTCCTTCGCATAAATTGTTCTTCGTCAGACCCACACGTAAGTTATCTTGTGCGTGTTCACTGAATCGACCAGACAGTTGGTCTTCAGAGGCATTTTGACATTCGGAAAGATCGTGCTTTCCCGCTAGAAGATTTTGATCTGTTTGCTTCTTTAATATGGTTATGTGAGACCACAACTGAAACTCCTACACCCAAAAAAATTTCACAATGTTAGTCAGCAATCATGTCTTTTTAACTTTTGTTTAATGAACCGAAGAAGTGAATCTGGAATAATTCTGATTTGGTTCGGCTGCATACCACCGCACAGTGAAACCGCATCATTGTATGTCATACAATGGCAGTATCAGCCTTTCAGGGATGTTTGTTAATAATCGTAACATCAAAGCTTGGTGCTTACTGAAGGGTAGTGAGCCGAAATTTGCAGACCATGCTTTTTATGTAGCTGCCTGGCGCAGTTTAAAAGGTTTTTTTTTTACAAAATATTGGCTGAGAATTTCTTTATTTGCTGTTTAAATCTGCTCTAAATCCGACTTTCCGCCGTATTCCGTGCATTGAATATAATTCCTTTTTGAACCCTAATTCCATTTTCAAACCCTAATTCCATTTTTCCGTCCGTTTTTCCGTTAAAACGGAAAAAACGGGGCTCTATATATGGAATGATAGCAAATAGTGAAACTGGGGTTTAAAACATTATCAAATGGTCATAGATAGGATACGGTTTTTGGAAATAAAGGTAACTGGTTTTTATCATTAAATCTATAAACAGAACATCAAAGATTTATTTTGATGTCTTTATCTTAATGCAGATACGATCATTTTTCCCAAATGAATGGATATAAAATGTTATCATATCATTCAACAGACAGTTCCACGAACAGACTCTGGATCTACATCATTTATATTTTGTGAATTTAAAGCTTCATCAATTTCCATACTGCTATCATCAACCTTAATGAATTCCTGTGAAAACAGACCTTAACCATTTTATAAAGAATCAATATGCAAAAGTATGAAATGGTTATCTTCAAAGCCACTAAAGAAGTATCTGAAAGAAGTTTCTCTATCAAAAAGGATATTATGGAAAGGAAATCCAGAAGATTTTAGAAGAGTTCCAAATCGTATTATCAATTTAATGTTTTATATCTTTTGACAAATATGCAAATGAAAGACTACAGGAAATGAATAGTAATTTGCATATCTTCACCCACGGTGGCTGGATGGTTAGTCAGGCTGAGGAATCTCTATGAAATTAGTTAACCGTTTTCTGTGTTATCTTTATGCTGGTGACTATTAATAGTAAATCAACGCAAATGCAACGGAAAATGTATTTTCAAAATAAAGATGGTGGGAAGGTTATTACTGAAGGATTGCGACAGGCTATTCACACCCCCTCTTATCGTAAAGTCACTCTCAAAAGAAGTAGGACAGAAGATATTCATTCTGGTCTTGAAAAATCACACGGCTTAAGTGTAATGGGATGAGGAAATCTACAATTAAGTTCAGGAATCGAGAGCAATGAACCTTAGATCAAAAGAGCTGGTAGGTCCATAGGAATGTGAGTGAGATTTAATCATTACGTTAGATGTTCATCATCCATTTTGACCTATATGACCTTTGAACAAGAAATTAAGCTCGTGAGCCCAATCAGTTATTCATACCCACAGATCGGGAAAAATCAATTGAAAAGTGCTGAATAGCTATGCTCAGGTGGCGTATCACAAACACACGTATTTGGAGAGGGATATTAAAATCTGGCCCCCTGTTATTACAAGTGGTAATCAAACTATTGTGGAGTCCACAATAAGGACCGGACATTGCTTAATAATCCTGGCCCTATCTCTGGCCACGGAGCAATTCCATCACTTCTTACAGTCATCAAGGATTCCAACCACAGCAAACAGTTGCATGTTAACGAACTTACTTCCACACTCCTTGGCTTATCAATGCAACCTGTGGGTATTTTGAGGTCATATATTATAAAACGGATATTACTTTTAAACCAACTCTTTATTATAAGTCTTTTGTTTTAATTAAGTCCACTCATGTGTATCAGGCCAAAATGACTTTAATGAGCAATACAAGCACCAACTGTTCATCAAAGATAAAATTTGGAAAAGAAAGCATGCCCTATTACTGTTGACTTAGAAAAGTTAATGATGAAAACTTAGTTCCAAGATTACTCTTTTGAATGCTAAACTTCACAGTTAAATCAATTTTCTCCATTTTACTGTAAACCCATGAGAAAAATTGCTCAGTTATTTCCCGTAAACATTTATATGTTCAATGCCTTTTCTGAATTATCCAAAGGATATAAAAATGCAGGGAAATGTTCTTCATGTAATTTGCTTTATGCCCATGTGGTTGAAACTTCACAGTCCCCCCATCAGCTAATGTTAAAATTGTGAACATTTTTTGTTTTGATCTAAATATAAAATTCACATACAGAGTATACTTTTATATACTGTGGTTGCCTTTTTGTTCGCGAGGGTTTTAATTTCAAGATATTCGCGAATGGGAAATAATCGCGAAAATGAAACCCTCGGAAATAATCGGCCAATTGAGAATGTCCTTCTTATTTAATGTTATCAATACTTGTATGGAAATAGGTTAAAACAGAGAGAATTTTTTTAATAAATTACATCCTTGCAGGTCTAGGGAAATGTAAGCCTTAAATTTGAACTAAACCAACTATGCTGTGTGTGCGGGCCTATCATTATATAAGAAAATGTCACAAACTCATGACTTATTCTCATTTTATAATACACACAGGTATATGGCTTTGCCAAAGATTTGATATAGGTTCTTGTGAGACCGCGAAAATGAAACCCTCGCAAAACATTAAAAATGGAAAAATCGCGAAATTTCAGCCTCGCGAATATGAAGCCAACCACAGTATATACTTTGATCAAATTATTCATAAATATGAATCTAATCAGATAAATTTCCTTATTTACTTGTCTATAGTTATGTATTATAAGAAATACACCAACTCAGGTGTGAATACAATGTATGAAGTAATCATAGCTGGCCAAGTGTCTTGCTGACAAGATTTTTTTTTCAAATATTTCTCAAAGCTGAGAATATGGCAAATCTGAATCTATTGCAAATATGATTTATACTACTTTTGTATAAGACTCATGAGCCATTAAATCATGTTGTACATGATAGCGAAAGTCACATATAATTTTTCATATATGTTATCAGTTACACTTAAATTATGACACATCTGAATGCAATCTGCAGTATTCTTTCTGAACACTTGCTTGGTAATACATTTTTGATCATGTTATAAATATTCATCAAACTATATAGCAAAAACTCTAAATATTCATTAAGATTTAGCCAACTTCAAATAAGATTTCACTTTTTTGTTGTCATACCCCACACGTTTTTAGTTCATATTTCTCATATATATGAAGATAGCATAACATCCATAACTAACTGGTAATGAATGATGGATTGGAGTAAAATCGGTGAATATTACACTTCTATATTATGTAATTTTACTGAAATTAAACTGACTAGGATTCACAGAGGTATGTGTGTTTTATGTGAATAATATGTCTATCATCTTTTACTCTGATAAAGCGTGACGATAACCAGCATGGTTCATCCAAATTTTCATGGATGTAACCAATTTATGCTGTCAGTAAAAATATGAAAGAACAGCAGAAATCCCGGGGTCATTTCCATATTCATCTGGTCAGCAATCACTCTCCACATCACTCAAACATAATGGAGAGTGAAAAGTAGCCGCATCAACTCCTGGTGGTCATATCACAAATCGAGTCTGCAGCATTAAGCGAGCCCATTTATGCAGCATCAATGCAGGATTCAAACACTGCATCTAAGCAGCCCTGACAACAACGGAATTGGCTTGAACATCGAGCTCATTTCTTTTCGCTGGCCAGGCACTCAAACACTATTGCAAGCTTCCACAACAAATTCTGGCCAGATTGACTTGGCACCAAGTGTGGGATGTGTCCACCATCTCCGCCAATTGGTGGAATGTAGCGAACAAGCGTTGAAGATCAAAAAGAAAGTCCTGTTCATTACTGGTATGGACCATGTCACATGGTATGGGCTGTTCCGATGCTTTTATGTGACTCAAGCCCCCATTTACACAGGAACTGAAAGGCCAAGCCAATACTCAACAAGACGACTTTCATTTATTCTTACCTCCGGCGCAAAAAAAAAGTGTGATTCCATCCTTTATGCAGTCCTGCATGTTAACTCTACCTCCTTCACTAGAGAGCTTAAGCAAGCACCTACTACATGTAAGGATGCAGAGGGTTTCATTGATAAAAAAGTTCCCTTTTTTTATTTGACTCCAGTATACATTGAAAAATTGCATGGCTTCTGTATACATATATAATTTATGGTAAAATTACACAGGTCAAGGTTTAATTTTTTTGCATCTGTACCACTGGTGTCCTCTGATGAGGAAGGATGGAGAACAGATTAACACAAACAAATTATGCCACAGATGATATTTTGCAGCTTCCAAGAAAAGGACTGCAGTACTCGGACACATGTAATTTATCTTTTGTGAGAAGCAGGCATGCAATGCTACTGTTTATTATGGGTTTAGAAATCACAGAGGTAAAAGATATTGTTGCAAACATGTACAGTGGAACCAGTCTGAAAGCCTACCTGTCTAATAAGGCCACCTGTCGATTAACACAACCCCTGAGTGCATGAACCAAAACCCTTCACACTGGAAATAACTGTCCTGTATAATAAGCCACTGGTGAATTAAGACCACTTTTAGCTAGTCTCATGGGTGGTCCTATAACACAGGTTTCACTGTATATTAATGAACACTGAACAAAAGGATGTTTTCATATTAGTCCTAACCTGTTAAAATAATAGTCTTTACCATGATTAACAATAAATGAAACATTCATGAAAAATTAAATTAAGGGGTCTGTCGAATATCTCTCTATCCAAGGTAATACCTCTACAATTTAATTAATTCTGTTAATGAACATCTTGCAAATATCTATATTACAACCATGTGTAAGCCTGTCACTTCAAGTAGTTGTACGTTTTGGAATATTTTAAGGTATGGTAACATGTGGAACTATTCATAAACATTAAATTTGTTTGGAGTTGGCCATAGAAAATTTCATGTCATAAGGAATGAGAAGTATTAATGTTCACTAGAAACGTAATTAGCATACAAATTAGGGAAAATACAGCTTAAAACAATTCTGGTGAATCAAAGTGACAAGTTCACAACATAACAGCGTTTTACCCTTATGCTGTGGATATTTATTTCCAAACCACTGGAAAAGAAAGATTTTGCTAAATGTCTTCTCTGTTTTGTAACATGTTCCGTTAACCATAATAACTGTCTATAATCAATACAAATATGCTTTAAACATGTTCCGGAAAATTGCTGGTAATCTGAATAAATCTTAAGATTTAGTGCCACAAAATGGTGGATTTGTTTGATCGAGGGATTGTAATCTGCCACCCTAATCAAGTAGATTTCCTTGAAATCTCAAAAGTTCAACATCTGCAACAGCTGTGACATGATTTACACAGAATTCCTTAAGTGAATCTAAGACTTTCAATGTATTCTGTTACATTGTAGCACCCATGGTTAATCCCATAATACAGTTGACATATCTGCAGGATCATGCTTAATGCTATAACCTTCAGTTCTGTAGGATAAGTAATAAATTTAAATTTGCTTATGACCTTTGGAAAGTTGAAAATAGATAATAAGTTAAGTAGGTATAGCCAAATGTCAAAAATCTAGTACAAACTTGTGGATCTTACAACAATCCATGTTAACACCATGTTACTTTGATGGAGGTTTAATTTTTCTACTTCAGACATGAATGGTGAATGGGCATTTGAATGATGATTATAAGAAAATCAAAAGTTTGTAATTGAGAAAATCACATTAAACATTCTTTGTGTAATAACTGAATGAATCAAATGGCCTACTTGTGTCAAAGTCATTGGTTTTTTTAATCCTGTAATACTACTAATTAAGGTATTTCTGTTTTATTTCCGATTGTAATTTCTCCAGAATCACCTCAAATGAAAGGATCTATTTGTGTCAATCATACAGGACTTGACTTTTAAGCCGATCAGTAAGTTTTGATATATTTTATTATATCTGCCCACAAAGTTAGACAGTTTTGTTTTCTCTCATATACCTTTCCGCTTATTAGATGTCTATTTGACTTAATACAAAAAAGTAATGTTGCATGATGATACTGAAATCAATCACACCGATGATAATCTACTGCTATGCACGTGTTACATTAATTAAGTACAAGTATGAAAAGAGACAATCTAAACCTGTGGACGGATTTGATTAGTGTGCTGCTCCACTAGAAAATTAAGCTTTTGAGAAAAAAATAGGAAAATCATAATATATTGTGTGGGACAGGGGAGTCATGATTTTTTTCAGTTAAACTTTTCAAACTTTTTTTTTAATCCAATGCAATAAATCATATTTCTTTGTGATTAATTACACGTTTTTGCCACAGAAACAAAACATCCTTGTGAAAAATATAGTTTTGGACCACTATTACTAAAAATATTTTTCTAGTGACAGCAAACACAAAACATATCGTGTTAAAATCAGTAATACTTTTGTTTATAATGCCAAGTTGTTTCCACCTTGTTTGCTTTCAATGGAAGCAAATGTGGTCCAAAGGTGATGATTTATGGTCTGTCCTGTTCTTGATATTGGAAAATGAAAACAGCACAGAAGATAACCACAAAATTCAGTGCATGAACATTGCCCCATCAGCTTTCCTGCTAAAGCCCTGCCACCTAGCAAAAAGATTACACTTCAGTACATATGAAGACAAAAGAGACTGCCAAACTTGGTAGTGCTTCTTTTTCTACCTCCCAAAATGAAGATGAGTTTCATCCTAGCGATTCTGCACTGCGTTCACCCCCTGAGATGGGGGCAAGTATGGATTTTTTATATTCAGCCAAAATAGTTTTATTGAGCATACATCACTGTCATATTTGGGTACATCACAAGGGGCCCCATGAAATGCTCAGGGCTGCATCAGCAAATGAACCGCTAGACTGGTCGAGCAGCCAGTTGACCATAAGGTCCCCGGGTCAGAATCGTCTGTCAAAGTACATTCTCCATCCCCAAATTACCAAAGCAGTACAACAAACCACCCCTCTGAACGGAGATTATAATCCAGTCAATGTCTGCTTGGTAAGGATTTTGATACACCGTTAAGTGAGGTCTGAGGCCTTGACATCGACATCAAATTTACACCTACATTAGACAAATTGAATGATGGTGGTAGCGCCTGGCGGAAACGCCTCTGGACATCGGAAGTACATTTGTTGCCTGATTTCCTTACCCCCCTTGTCTAAAACCATGTCTCTTGTGCCCTTATTTGCATTACAACTAGTCAGTTTCAATAAACAAATGGATTTCCTGGAAACCTGACCTATAGTTAATGGCCAACCAACTGATAAAACATAGCCCTCTAGCATATAATCACACATTGTCAAATGATTCCATTGTTGACCTAGTTGATTTTTACCTTAACTCTGCAGTCTTCAATCAATATATAAGCATCAAGGATTTATAAGAAATCTAGTGTATGTGGTCAAGTGGACTTAATCCCAACTAAGCTGGAATGTGAGAAATAGGTACTTATGCTTCCATTTTAAACTTGGCAAACAAATTAATTCTAAGTTCAGCAATTAGAAAAAATCAGAAATTCAACAAGTGCAACAAAATCCTAATTAGGCGAGAGGATACATAAGCAACACTTTGCTGTCATTTTGATGAAAAGTAAATGAATTAGCATTTCATTTTTTTATATTTAGTGCTACATATGAAAAGGTAAAGCAAAACCTGAACAAATTGTAAAAATGTAAGAAAATTTAACTAGATTGCTAAAATTCAACCATGCGAGAAGCCAGATCACTTTATATGAGTTTGGGTTAACACGTTTGGAACTCCACAAAAGAATGGTTCAACTTGAACATATTGTGAAAAAAGATCAGATATTAAGAGGGATGGTCAATCACACAGCTTTATGCTGAATACACTAAACATCATACTATAAATACGGGTTGGATCTTACATGAACTTTATATGTATGTAAACTGTGTACTGTTCAATTATTAAGCAATGAGGATTGTTAATAAATATTGTCAAAATCCTCTGACATATATCTGTCCAAACTGAATGACAACTGTACCAGTGCCATAAATATAACATATAATAATCATTGTTCTGTCAACAAGTGATGTACCCTCTTGTTTTTCTGGTGTATATTGATACTTTGAATGAATTGTTTGTTGACAAAAGAAAATTAATGGTTCACTGGTGTCACATAAAGTAATCACTCCCATAATTCATCCAATGAATTAATAAACAATTATAAAACTATTAACCATAAAGAACTTATAAACGGGATACTTGGGTCCAAAAAATATATGTATAAAGAAAGATAAGCACAACAGACTACATGAAGTGCTTTGGGATCTTTCCTTACATTTGCTTATAGATTATTGCTTTTTTAAATATTTCTCAATTCCTTATAGTATAGAAAACAATTATAATTTGAATCAGAGAATACATCTACTAAAAAGTTTTCCTCCTCACAAAGTTCTAATAATCATGAACTTCAAATGTATTTAACCATCTCTGTAGGCCAGTAAACATTAAATCTGAATTCTCATGCAATAGAATGCTAACACAGGTAAAATATGATATATATAAGGTTTTCTTTTCTTGGTGCTTACTTGGTCATATAAATATTTTTTCTATCCACAGTTGGGAGATCATAAAGGTATGATGTCTGTAAATGCATTCATTTAAATCAATCATTTCACCCCCAGTTTAAACTGTTTAATGAATGCAGCCTTTGTTCAATGTATCTATTATTTGATGCATTGTTACAGCCAAAATAGCCATAAGAACTGAACTGAACTAATCTACACTGAGTTTACAATGCTATGATTATTAAATATGAATCTGTTTTTCATGAGGTCATGCTAAGTGGGACAGAAGAGTACTACAAGTTGAGGAAGAAAACCAATTTTTCTGGTGTTCCGCGAGTGATTTCAGTTGGACATTTTGCTTGCACCTGAAAGCCTGGGTGCGGCTTCAAACAGGGGTTTTCTGGAATTCTTTCTTCCGAGGGAATTTTGCATGGGCAGGTTTAGGAAAGTCATGGTGCAGCGTCTAATAGAGGTGCAGCCTAATCAAGAGAATATACGGTAATAGAATATTTGGAGCAAAAATTATTAACATAATCTGAAGCTTCTTTTTCATATACCTTCTCCTATATTTTTTGGAAAAGTACAGAGCACTTCCCCAAGAGCAACATCTACACTTTGCTGCTGAAGAAATGCTGCTTCCTGAAAGTTATTACGTATCTGATTGAAAAGGATTTCCTACGAGAATTTCCTTGAAACCAAATGCCCTTAAAATATAAACAGATGTGGCAGTTATGATGCAGACAGCTCAAACCAGCATAGAAAGCAAACATACAAGGGCAGAATACATTTCTCAGCCACTTCCCAAACCACTTATGGGACCATAGAGTAATACAAGGTCACACTGTTATTGTTATTGATCACATTTTCTGCGTTCATCCGTACAATAATAGAGATACAGTCCAGGGATGGTATGTACATTTCTAAATCAATTTTAGAATACAGGATAATGTCAGACAGGATGTCTTGGCTATCACCTTAGAGAGTCTTTGGATTCTTGTAACCAACTTGTCACTGACAATGTTTAAAATACATTGCAATGGTTTTCTGTAATTTCCTCAGAAATACAATCTGCCATGTCAAAGGGGACACTGATGTCATGTAAAATTTTAGAGTGTACAATTTTCAATGTTGCACCCAAATTTTGTCTTACTGTTTCTGCAATTTTGTCTTACTTCATCTAAAATTTTGTCTTACTGCATCTAAAATGTTGTCTTACTGCATCTACAATTTCATCTTACTGCATCTACAATTTCATCTTACTGCATCTACAATTTTATCTTACTGCATCTACAATTTCATCTTACTGCATCTACAATTTCATCTTACTGCATCTACAATTTTATCTTACTGCATCTACAATTTCATCTTACTGCATCTACATTTTCATCTTACTGCAGCTACAATTTGGTCACTGCATTTACAACATACTAAGACAAGATATACACCAATCACCTGCACACTAGCTGTCTCAGGGAGTCAGTCAAATATAATTTTTTTAATTTGCACCTACCACTATATTTTATCAGGTTTTGACTGTGAAGTACCCATCTGTTTCTCACAAATTTAAATGCGTTTCCATCACAATCACACCTTGAAACCATGAGCTGTCAAATATATCCCTACTGCGATCCTGACTTTAATTAGTACCTACACCTTAAAGTTGTACCGGTCTACAAGGTCTGATGTCACAGGGATTTTTTCAAATCATGCCTGTAACACCTACCGTACTTAAACAGCTGCACATGAACAGGACATGCTTCATTAAATTAACTGAAATATGTTTACATTTTTCAGATTTTATTTAAGAAAAACTGGAGCATAACTGGTTAACTTAAATCTTAAAAATAAGATTAAAATGATGAATAAAAACAATAATGATTATAATAAGGATAATCTGGAACATCACAAATTTAAGTCTAATGGATGATGTTTTTAAAGTCAACACAGGTCAACTGAAGCAACCCATGTTTAAATTTAATGGATACTGTTTAGATGCTGAAAGCAGATGATCTCACTAGCCTGGACACTGCAGGGAGTCAACACCAGTGCAATTACAGAATGAAAATATTTTATTTACACTCTGTCTACACTCAGAGTATTATTGTAATACGATTCTACGAGATGCATCCATCCTGAAGCAGCACTGAGCTACACAGAGGTACCAAGTATCCCAGCACTGATGTCAAAGACTCAGTCATCTGGTCACGCTTAAGGGATTAACAAGTAACATCACTGGATACTAAACTGGACCGCCCTGTCTGACACCAGGTCAGATCACCTAGCGTTCTTTGATGTTCGACAACATTTTGAGCAAGGGGCTACAAAACTGATCATGTGGTCCCCCTGCTGGTTTACAAGTAATACAAACATGGCCGCTTCCCCAACCCCTCTCGCTCCCTGATCAGCAACTTACATACTACTGTGATCTGCCCTGTGAAAATAAACACAGCTCCGGTAATTTGTAGGTGCGTGCCAATCTTTCCACATACAGAAGGGTGTTGCTTTCAAACATCTGCTGGCCTTCTTATATAATCTTCCTGCCTGGGTGTTTGTGCGATAGACTGATTAATCTCAAACAGATACTACAACAGGGTTTGAGGCTATAATGAATGAACACCCCTCCTGGGAACAGCATGTTACGATTCTGACCCCATGCATCTTTCTTCAAGGATAAGGATAAAACATTGAAATTCAAAACACAACAGGTTATACATCACCTGTTCTAGTGCATTAGGAAAATATTAAGTTCTGTGATATATTCCCCAGTACATTAAGAATATGATTTATCTTAGTCTTTTTTTATTCTATAAACACAAGAATATAAGCTACCGTTCTGAAGAGAATATCTCTGGAATCAGACTACTTATGTTATGTTCCTTTTAATCCTTTTCTTACACTTGGAATTGTGATCTCTCTTCCTCCTCAAAATCCCAGAAATGAGCCATGGATAATCTTAAAATATGAGTTCATGGCAACACAAATGTAACTGATCTGAGCTTAGAAACTGCATTTTTCCTTTTAACAGCTTACATACATTAGTGATATATAAACACTCATAAAAAAATAGATCTCAATAGATTGACCTGCTCAGAAAGTATACATCTACTCCCGCATTACACATTAAAAAGAGTTAACTATTTACAATTCCTTCACTATTTACAATTCCTTCATATCTTACATTAAATAAATTCTATAATATTTGTACACAATGGAATGCTAACGCCATATAGCTTATGCCCATAAATCTAGGAATTACCATGTGTGCAGTTTAAAAGGCAAAAGTCACTTGAGACACCCACACAGATGACAGCTGGAGGGCATGAAAAAGAAATTACATTCCTGTAAAGATAAAAGATTACACCAGATCTCCAGTACAGTAGCTAGGTCAAGTAGGGTGATCGTTATACTACGGCAGACTTCACTATACCTCCTGCAGACATAAACGTTACACCTGCCGAGAACTGTTTATCCTTCTATTACCAGCATGTAAGCTTCTGGTTTTGGAGGTGGACCCATTTCGTAACACATGCACCCTGCCTCAGAACATAAAATATTGTTTAATATCCCAGTCCAGTCCCACCCATAGAGTTGTATTTTTGCCTGCAACATCTGGAAGAGTCTCTGCTTTTTGATATGCTATACCTTATCATTTACATCATCCAAAGTTTAAGGATAAGCAAGGTTCCTGGGTTTTGAAAAAGCTTGTCTGGTGATAGGCATGGGTAGCAATAAAATAAACATCTGAAGGTTTGGAATTTTTCTTATGGATTCTTTTTTATATTCATGAGCTTGCATATTGTCTCTCTCTCCCTCTTTTTCTTTCGCTATCAGGTCACTCTTTCTTCCAATCTTCACTATCACTTGTATTTACATGTGCGCTCTCTCTCTCTTTCTCTCTCACCTCAATCTCACTCTTTCTTCCTTTCTTCATTATCACTTTTGTGCTCGCTCTCTCTCTCACTCTTTCTCCTTCCTCCCTTAAAGCCACACTTTCAATTGTTGAATTTTGTCATGATTTTATGTACATGCAAACTTAAAAATGTTTTTAACTCTTGCACTGAAGATTTTGACCATAATTCTGGCAGCCATATTGTATTTTAGAAGGGTCTGAAATTCAATAGCACACATCCAATCATGGGTAACAACCCTCTGTAAAACTTTCACAGCAATATCTTGATCAGTTCTTGAGATAATGTGCATGAAAGTGCAAAGCCCTTATAATGCAATAAGAACACACCAGGTGCAAGGTGACTGCACTTTTTAACATATTTCATGTAGTGGGGTAAGATGCCCCAGAAAATGTCCTTGAATTAAGTTCTACATCTCTGATGGACCATTTGTTTAATAATATGACTCTCTTAGTGAAAACACCATGTATTTTCTTAGCATTTATCTTACTGGTGTTGTGTTTTCTCCAGCAGCAAAGAAATGGCTATTTCCACAAAAGCAACAAGTTCTCTGGCCCTTGGTTGTCATAAACAACATGTCTGGGAATGTGTTTACACTGGCACCCGGTTACCATGGGTTATTAGTTTTTAATCCTACTTTCTGTTAAGTTGATGCACCTGTAGCGATATTTGTTTTCTGGTGTTTATGGTAGAGGGAAAAATGCAGAGATAGTTGTTGATATTTCACTGATACAGAACTCTTGTTTTACCAGGCTACCCTATAAATCTGTATCTGTTGCACATCTAATGTCGCATTAACCTATGTATCAGTACTTATATGTAGGCAATGTTCTTAAAAGGGAGGTAATCTTCTTGATTAAAAGATTCACAGGTCCAGATCAAAGCAACATAAAAGTTTCCATTAATCTATGAAGTGGTTTTAATTCAGGTTTTTGGCTTTTTCTGTAACTTGAAAAATTAGGTATGATTTACTTGAAAACTGCCCTAACAAATATGACTGTATGTTCAATTATGGTTTTATAAATTTAGTTACATCAGTGACCAAAGAGTTCTATGTAGACTGCAATGAAGAAAGCATTTAATTTACTGCTCTTTTTATAAAGGTAATTACTTTTAAGACCACATATTTATATACATAATAAATATACTTTTCCCCTCCAATGGACTCATGGCTATTCCTTTAATCTTCTTAAAATTCAGTTCTGTCACAGCATAAAGAGAAGTATCATTTACTGATGGCAATGATAAATGTCAAATTTTATCAGGTGGTTCTATTTCCTTTGTTATAATTAAAATAGTCTTTTTTTTGTTTTTTTTCCATTTGTGACTTTGATCTTAAAAAAACTGTAGACGATTAATTATAACACTGAGAGAATATTTGCTTAATCCACAAAATGTTTGACTGATACTTGCTTGTTCACTCAACATTAAAAAACAATGCGAGTCCCAGAAAAAAAAATATCTGATTAAATGAAACGCCTTTCACATGTAACCACTTAAGGGAACCAACACAACCTCAAAGAAAAGTATACGAAGACTGACAAGTGGGATAAACAAGAGCACATGTCATATGGACCTACAGAATTCTTCAGTTCCCCCAGGGAGTGTCTAGTTTCTTTTAAGTCATAATAAGTGATATGAGATGTACACATAAGGGGAGGTGCCGACAAAAAACAAAGCAACAACAAGATTCCACCCGCTCTGAGAATGGAAATATGAGAATTGGACTGTATACGGTTCCAAATATCTCTCACTACCACATGATCAATGGTGCTCCCATATCAGTTCTTGTTCCTCCCAAAATGCAGCACAATTTCAGATTGGACTATCATCCATTGTGGTAAAAAAAAGCACTATGTGCCTGCACCAGTGTATTTAAGTAAATTGAGTTAATCTGATGTCATACGATCAAAGTACAATCTAATGCTCTATGTAAATCAAGTTATTTTTTTGGTACGTTATGTTGTAACAAGACCCTTGGGTATTCTTGTCTCCAGTGCTGTTTGCTTGGACAGATAACCACAAATTATCCTTTTTCTTCAGATCCTTGATCCATTTGGTTTCCATTCTTTGAGCCATATATTGTTTAAGTAGAAAACTATGGTGCTTGAAATGACATTGTCATAAAGGTCATAATCAGGGATCATCCCTGATCACATTAAAATGTAACTTCCCAAATCTAACATAAAAAAAAAAAAATATCTCTCCAACTGGAGTCAGGAGACCAATATTATTTTAAACAAAGGTCCTGTTTTGGATATCCAACCTATTGGTTGCTTTGTCTTTTACCAACTGGATGCAAACATTTTTGAATGGATTTTGATGTAGGTTGGTTCAGGACAAGTAAGCTAAGGCACAAGGAATATTTTCTTAATATTTTTTTTAGGTAATCTCTACATCATAATATATTTTTTTATCTACAGGATTGTACACCATTTTGATACTGGCTAATTTCTCTCTCCAACACAGACCAGACTATTCATAGGTATTAGGGTCACATTTGGTCTGCAGCTCACCTGTGTACCATTCAAGTGGAGCGTGAGTGCATGACATACATTATAAAGAACACAGCAAAATTTTGTATAATCTGGAATTGTTTAGATAAATGTAGACTACATTATATAACATGTCGGGACCATGCAAAGTTAAAAATCTTGATTTTTCACTAATGCGCTTTAAGATATACAATTTATTTTTTCCTGAAACTGCAATACCAGAATCATACATAAAAGACACATTATCAAACAATCACTGCCATTATCTGTGCATGTCCTCCATGCCAATTAATATATAGGAATATTTTTATTAAAAGCATCGATCTGATGACATATTATCATAAATCATATGGTTGTTTTAATAATATAAATGTCTGTGATATAATAGAGTATAATTTCAAGTTTTCTGTTAAAAGTTGATAAGTTTGAAAGATCTTCTTGGGGACTTCAGTTAAGAAACTACAGATTAAGAATATTCTATTCTGATCACATTTCTAGAATTTCATCAGACGGCAGAGTCGAAAAAAGGCTGCAATCCAGCAATTTCTAAACCCAGACATCGGGAAACACGCTAGACTTAATGCAAATATATACAGTGGCTCCCTTTGAAGGAATTAATGGCAGAAGAAGAGAGCACGACCAGGTCGTTTATCGTGCCGGTCGTGATGTTTAACTGTGATGCTGCTACTCCGGAATTTCATGACCGTCCTCCTCATGACACAGGCCATCAATATCCCTGTGCCAAACAAAATAATCCCCAGAATACCTGCTTGCCAATGTTACCACAGTTATCTCAAACATGTTTTTAAAGCTGAATGTTCTACACATCAACTTTTTGCCTCCTGGGAAAAGTAACAACATTTTCATATTAATACCAAACATGTCTTTAAGACTGGAATAAAGTCATTTTTACCATCTGCTATGAAAGCTAAAGTTACCAAATAAAAGTCATTGTTACCACATTCATCCAAGACGTGTGTTTAAGGCTGAAGGTACTCCGCATTGACCTTTTTACCTGCTGTGAAGAAAAGTAATGTTACCACTTTTATACCAAACATGTTTCAGGTGCTGAAGGTGCATCAAACTGACTTTTTCACCAATTGTGAAGGAAGCCAATGTTACCACATCCAAAACATGTTTTATGCTGCAAGCATTTCATATTGACTTTTCTGCCTCCTTTGAAATGATTCAATAAAGCTGTAAAAATCATAAACATATTTTAACAATACCTTATTTAAACGCTGAATATAATTTCAAATTTGCTTTTTCACCTCTTCTAAAGAAAGCCAATGCCACCACATTTATCAAAAACATGTTTTTAAGGCTGAAAGTATTCTATATTGACTTTCTTAACCTTCTTCCATGAGAAATTTCAATTGCCAGTCAAATGAAATAATGCTGACAGTGCAGTAATTTTTTCAATTTTTTTTTATCTGGATTTATATACAAAATGAACATATGCACACAATCACACCCATGATTATATGTTACCTAATATGACCTGGATGGTCTTAATTTAAAAATGGGCGAATATTCCCTATACAAAACATATTCTAATTTTTTTCCCTAGAAATACCCTCAATATTCATCTAGTAGCTAGATGCTGAAAAAGTAAGATTATAAGTTTGAAACTGATTAAAGAATATTAAAAGTGGGACTGGTCATCAAATAAATACAAGATACATACTGGTAGTCAATTAAATACCATTACAAGATAAGCGGGAGAATGTGTTCATGGTAGAACTTTTTTTAGATCTAGATATATAGTTATGTTGTCTTCAAATAAAATGTTTTTGCTAAATCCCAAATTTAACTACTTAAGCTGATATTGAATGACAATCTAATATGCTTAAATACACAGGTGTACGTAAACAGGATATCTGACCTCCTGTTGACCTGATGAAGAGATAAGTCCGTCACATCCTCCAATCAACATCAGCAGCTGTGCTTTGTTTATGTATATTCTTAGTTGGGGGATTAGCAAAGGTTTAATATATATCAAGATTAACACCATGGGGCAATAATCCATATGCTACTCCCAGGTACATAGTCACTCATGTATTAACTTAATACTATTGACGGGTGACTTTACGCCTGCCATGATGCACACTCATATACATTTATTTATCAATAACATTAACTGAAGTTCAGCACAGGCCATGCAACAAAAGACAAAGGTTCAAATCCAACATCTTGCGAGAAATTGCCATCACTAGTTATTGATTTTTTTTCTGCTCAGGGATTTCTTTGGATAATTTCAAAAATAACTTCAGTCACTGTCTGACAGTGACAAAGTACAAGGTTCTCATCCACACAACTGACCACAAACTGACCAAATTAAATACAGTGGAGCATCGTTTATCCGAACACTGTTTTAGTTTATCCGAAAATTCCTATATCCAAGACTGAACACTAAGAACAGAAAATATGTTTCTCCAAAATCTGAAGAATGAACACAAATGTGGAGAGTTAAATCTGTATAAAAGATTGTTTAATTCCAAGCAAATCTACACAGATAAGTCTGGATCAGTATTGCAGTTTTTTTAACAGACATACACTCACCGAATAATTTTAATATTACATTTCACATGATACTCGGATTAGATTGATGAATGACATAACAAAAACATAATTGCAAAGGTTATCTTTATTAATTCGTGCCTGTTAGTGTCTGATATCATGCAGTATATGGAAATCAAGGTGAATCCTGTGAAATAATTTATTAAAATGATCATTTATATGAAATAAAACCCTGTTACCACCAGCTATTCAGATATATACCCAACTCTACTGTGCCAAAAATTTTCAAACCATATATTCTGTCCAAAAATTTGGAGGATTGAAATGACAAAATCCTTCTTTTCTCAATAACTACAGATATTGGGACTTAACCCTTATAATTTGTTTTCTGGGCAACTAGTCTGTCACTGAGCTAAGACTGAATGATAAGACTATACTAAATAAAATGTGAAAAACATATCCACCGTCGCCCCCCCCCCCCCCCACTGGACCACCCACATATTTTCCCTAAGAAACAAGAATACCAACCAAAAGACACCACCTCCTCAACTTTAATATTTTAGAACACAAAATACCACTCCCAAAATATTATGGAGTTCAATTTATTTTTTTTTTTGGTTTTTGTAATAGGTTATTCAAGTACTGCTTGGACTGTATGAACTTCCACTGACTTTATTATTTATTGGATCAAAAATGTTAACACAACATAACTAATGAAGCAACTACTGAAGTGTTGTGTAAAATATGACAACATAACACAAATAGTATAATGTATAACAAAACAAATGTCTTGAATAATGACAATAACCTTTAACATTTGGTTTCAATATTGTTAAACACCCATACAATCATTCCATCATCATGACAGGACAAGAAAGGGTGATGTTGCTAAGCGATGATGTGTGTCACAGAGTGCAATTAACATGTACCTGATAAAATGTGCACTGAAATATACAGTGTACAATGAAAGGCACCTGTCAATCAAATTTATACTGCACATTTCACCTGCATGTTGGCAGATCATAAATTTTTCTTGAAACTTTGTTAACAATAAATTGTTGCTGTGTGGGTGTATATCCATGTAGGTATATGGTCCCTGTAACTGTCATTAAGGTGGATTATACTTTAATCAGTGTTTATCTGTTTTATTGGTCTTTTTTTTTCATAACTAATATTTAAGGTTTGACAGAAAATGTACATTAATACTAGTGCACAGCATATATTTCACATCAAGCTAGCTGTCACAGGAAACATCTCTTAATCATTTCGATTATCCCTCATCTTCTCATTTACTATATCAATATTTATCATGTTCACAAGGCTGGCCAAGTAGGATAACAGATATTCACTTCTCTGATACATCAAGGTTTTGAAGCCAAATAAAACATTTATTTCTACTTTTTGCCTGCAGAATGAAGTCCTGGAGGAGGTCTTTTACTCTCTATTCAGTGCCCTCTACCTGAAGACTGCTTGCCAAAACGTTAATGTTAATATATAAACTACAGGCTACCGAATGCTATCATCTAAGCCATGAGAGTGCCTTGATTAGTTTAATAACTATTTGAACAATCCATGTAAAATAAATAAGTTTATATTAATATATAAACAGGCAAGGATTAATTCTCTCTAGCTGCATGCAGGTATGCCTATAACATACTAAATGGTAGTTGTCAAAATTATATTTTACAAGAACAAGGGACCTATGGGTCACTGTGCTCAGCTGACGTTAACCTTGAAGGTAAAAATCTAAAATAATATCAAATGGAGATAAAGTGTAAGAGGAAGAGGTAATAAAGGCCATGGTTGGTTTATATGATTGGTTTGTATTGATGAGCAAGAAATTGTTGCAAATAATATTTTGTGACCTGACCATGTGTTTCCTAATGTTGAAACTGAAGCATGTGAGCAGTTTGTGAACAAATGATCTGTACAATTACCATGATCATTAGTTGGCTTTTTGATTAACTGTTGACATTTCAGTAGTTTACACATTTGTTCAATCGAATCTTTTTTTTTTGTATAATATATATTATTAAATATATGTTTTTTTTATGAAATGTATACAGTTGAAATATAACTAATTAACAACATAAAACATGGCAAACAAAGCCTGATCTCAAATTCTGCTGATGCCGGAAAATAATGAACAAATGTTTGTAATAAATCCTCATTTTTTTATCACATCAATTTTTTTTTTAATTTAAGTTTATATTTCTATACATTTTCAATATAACATATATATCTGAATATAAAAGTTGATTCATAATTCTCAATTGCATCATCATAAATCTCAATCTTGTCAGATAACACCACATCATGCATACAAATGTTTATTTATTTTTTACCACAAAAATATATCTTTAAAATATGCAAAACAATAAATATCTAAAAAAAATACTTGATTTAGATTTCACAATTTTTTATTGTGTCTTTATTTATCCATAATGTGCTTCATATTTTATCATAATTTAAGCATACTGATGGGTTCCATTATGAATGGTAAAATCATTTAAAAGAAAAATGATTTCTTTAAAAATGCTACATTACACAACATTGCATCTTCTGGATTACACCTTGTATTACTTTACAGTGAAACAATAACAATACTGCATAACACTTGGTGGGTTGGGTTTGCGGGGGGGGGGGGGGGGGGGGGGGGGGGGGGGTCATTGGGGTGGTGATATGAGAATAACTGTACACCTGTCACAGCAGGGGATCTCCCCCAGTGACTGTAACAAATCAGAAACCCTGGCATAGCTGACTTCCAGTGACCTGGAGTGGGACCCTGCATCTGTAATCTGTAAACAAAGCAAATGACTACAATAGAGCCTCAAGAAAAAAATCAATAACTAGATTAATTTTCAAGCTTTTACTTCCAAATTTCAGATTTCAACAAATTAAATATTTATGTTTACATGCTGTGAAAATTAAATCAATGGTACTTACAGGAAAAAAACGTGCCATGGTCAAAGTTGGGCAAAATTTAAGGTACTGATTTTATTTTTATGCTAATTACTTAAAAAATTTACAAAATTCAGATCTAATTTTGGGTAAACAATTGAATCTTAATTAAACATAGTTATATACTTGGGAAAACAGACTCTAGTTTCAAAATTTTTCATGTTAAGTGAGTAAATATTTTTCCTGATTTTTCACAAAGTCCATTATGTTTGGGCCCATAACTTAAAGAATTTGTACTTAACAGACTTAATTTCTGGCATGTACATAGGAACTATATAGAAGAATATTTATGGTAAATATGAGGAAAAACAGATGAGTGGTTTTGATATTAGGCAGTCCTGAAGTGTGAAAATAGGATTTTAATAAAAAATTGAGGTTTTTCCTTAATTTCTCAAAGGAACGAAGTCGCAAAGACCCAGTTTTCGGCTTGGTAGGAGATCTTGGGGACATCTAACATTATGCTGAATTTTGGATTCCTAGGTCTTACGGTTTCAAAACGTGCCACATCTACGGACGGACGGACGGACGGACGGACGGACAGACGGACGGACGATGGACAATGGACCACGACTATAGCTCAGATGACTTATAGTCAGCTGAGCTAAAAATGTAGATGAAACTGCAATTGTAGCCTCTGTTCTTATTAAATTTGACTACATAAACTGTAATCAAATAATATTTTTGTGGATTTAGAGACACATAAAAAGCAGGGGTTTTAGGTCTTTCTCTAGCTAGAACTAAAATCAACAAAGAAGGACACTTCGAATGACCGAGGAACAAACATTATAAAAAGATTAATAAAGACAGCTGAAAATAAGTGTTATTTATTCAAAACTGACTATCTATTTGCTTGAGTAGGATTTCTGGAACTGGCTTTTAGAATGCAAAATGCATAAACTCCAGTGTGAACTTTTGGTATTGTGGGAAACAATAACAACTACAGACCACAAATATATTTTTTTTATAGAATCTGATATGATATACTAATGTCTGGCAGAGATATCTTCACCAAAATAATCAGAATGCTGCTTATCAATAGGAAAGGCAATGCTGTAAGTCTGGTTTGAATTTGAGAAGAATACAATATACAGTCAATACCACACAGGCAATAAATGGGTGTTACAAGCATCGGTTTAATGGTCAACCACAACAGGAAAGGGCCATATATGCATCTAGTAAAGCCGGCTATCGACTATGTTTGCGACTCAGGAGACTACGATATGGTGTAATTACAAAAGACATCTGTAACCAAGTTGCCAAGACAATGCTTAAGTTCACGCCTGAGGCTGCACAAGATAGGCAAATACCTCATATTCAGGATCTGTTTATGTGCAAAAATACCGACCCTCTGACAGCTAGTCAAAATAGCCATTCTCCTCCAGTGCATAAAATCGAATGCCTCTCTCCACCCAGTGGGCTAATAAAAATGCCAATGCAAGACCTCTCTGTCTCAAATTTCCCAAGCTCAAGGAATTCTCCGTAATATACTTGTCCCACAATGCTCTGTGGCTCCCGTCAAGTCGAGAATGAGCACCAAGCACCTGGTTCTAACATCCAAATTTCCTCGTCCATAAAATCAGCGATATTGCCGTGTGGTCAGGTCTCCATAGCTGTTATCTCCCTCTCACTTCCGATTGATTCTCTCTCTGGAAGGAGCTTGGAAGAGGCTTTTGATTTCAGTATCATATGGCTGGCTGGCATGTCTTGCGAAAAGTCAAGACCTCCATTTACCGCAGTTCTTTCAGTGGTTCCGTTTTATGACACCACCCTGGCCGGTTATTAACACCTTGTTAGAGGTTTAAACTAGGTCTTCATAAAAACCTGTTTCTTCTTTTGCTCAAGTAAAGCACTTTTCAATTTTCATAAAAATGTATTTTTAGACACAAGCCCCAAAGATAAACAAGATCAAAGCTCTTTCATTCTGACGACTGTCAAACCTGATGTCAATCTTTTCCAAGCTAAAGTCACCTCTTGAGTTTCTACGAGGAAAAAGAAAATATCCTTTGGAAAACAAGGGTGGAAAAGTCACTTAAAAAAAAAAAACATAAAGAACCGGGCTAATTATGTATAAAGGAAATATCACCAAGATAGTTTATATAAAACACAATTGCTAATTTTTTTAAATATACAAATTGATTTTTATAATTCATTACCATGACTGCATGCTTACTCAAAATATATATCATTTGTGTATGATGATTTATAAAAATTTTTACCATTACTGGCTTCAACAATAAAAGTTAATTTTGTTCACTTAAAAATTAATGATTTAAGCCGCAAAAGCTTTGACAGAGTAGATAATAAATTGCAAACTATGTAAGACTCTTTTTGCTTTCTTCACAGCTTTTAACGACTGTTCTTGAAAGCTACCACAACTCAATTCACTGCTGCTGTCAGTTTTAAGAGGATCCTTGATTCTCCGCATCTTGAAGATATTTATCCCATTTTTTTTCCAATTCAACCTAAATTACTTTTTCTCTGAAGGCAATAGAGGAATCAGGAGAGAAAATCAGGGAATTACTTCAAATGAGAGAATCTTAGAATGGTTTAAATAAGCTTTCTGAATAAAACCACCAGAGCAAAAAGTTACTCAGCTCTGGTGGAAATAGAAGATTTTAAAATGCCAGCAGCCAATTTCAAAGGAGCTACGCTAGCTGTAGACAGAATAACGTGACAGAAAATATGCTTATTCATTTGTGTAATGTCTGTCAATTAAAAACTAGATATTTCTTGGCACTGCAGGTGTCACAGTATCCCCAGACAATTAATCCCCCCCCCCCCCCCCACTGCCTTACGTATAGGCCCCCCCCCCCCCCCATCTTCAGCAACAATTAATATCAGACCACTCTCATAGAAAAGGTCACTCTCATAGAAAAGGTCATGACCCCAATTTCAATATACATCATCCCCTAACCCATGTCTATGCATATGCATAATATGAAAGAAATCTGTCCATTAGTTTTTACTTGTAAGGCTCACACTACTGTAAAGTGGCAATGATGGGGTAATAAACGGCACGAAAACAAGTAAAAGAATAACAGGTGGCG
Organism: Sipunculus nudus; assembly: GCA_026874595.1. NCBI lineage: Eukaryota > Metazoa > Annelida > Sipuncula > Golfingiida > Sipunculidae > Sipunculus > Sipunculus nudus. The sequence continues at coordinate 59,730,319 of CM049314.1, read as the reverse complement.
CTACCAGTTTCCGGTACATGACAACACTATCCAAGATCTTCGGTCAAGTTAATTTTTGGACCAATCCATGCATCACTTATTGAGATATTAATGATTTTTTTTGTGATTTTCGCCATATATGGCAATATTCAAGGTCAAGGCCACTCTCATAGGAAAGGTCATGACCCCAATTTATACATACATCATTCCATAACCCATGTCTATGTATATGCATAATATGAAAGAAATCTCTCCATTAGTTTTTGACTTATAATGCTCACAGGACTGTTAAGTGGCAATGATGAGGGTATTAAACGGCACAAAAACAAGTAACACATACATGTTTTGTAGTAATTGTACATTTTTGTTCAATGTTTGATTGATAAAGTGTTTCATCCCCTCTTATCCATCTGTTTTTTGCTAATAAAATTTTTATTTATCAAATTTCAAGGGAACGTTTGTAATGTAGAATAGAGGATTAAAAGACCTTATTTTCAACAAGGTAAATAAATAACTGCCGGTCACCTTATTTAAGAAACAGAATTATTTGAAAATATGAAATAATTATATAATATATTATTTAAAATCAGTCTACATTTTACAACATATCAGACCCACTTATGGAAGTAAAGGTGATTGGTAACATGCAAAACAGCATCAACTGACAGCTGCTGATTGCATGATGTCATGTTAACACTCTAAAAAATATAACCAGCTAAAACAAAGATGGCTTCTCATGCACAGACAAATCATATCTGTCAGATCATAGTGAACATCGAGACTAAAAATTTGTGAAACATAAGTTGAGATTAATTGTAAAATTCTTAATTGTCATATAAGGTTGTCACTTCCATATGTAGTTTTCTAAGAAATTATTGAATAATATAAAATTTTAAGAAAATTATCTGGAAAAAATAAGATTCACAGCAGGTGGTGAAACAGACTTTATGTCTACAACCAACTGGTGGTTCTCTTTGTGGAATATCAGAGGATAAAGGTTTAATTATATATTAATGTTATTTGTAATTGTTTTTTTTTTCATTTCAAGTTTACTGGTATGTGCAGAGCAAGAAAAAATGCTGAATTAAAATCCTGTAGGTAAAACACTATTTCTACAGAAAACTCGGAGATTCTGTTAAATAAGGTTTCAAAATTTTGCCTTCAAGTCTCAATCTCGCAGTTACAGCAGTTAGGGCTCAAACTTTGGTATTAAGACTCTTCATTTCTAAAGTCTTAATACCAGACTACATGTACTATATACTTTAAGACAAAATATATATTGTGTAAAGAGTGTAATTTAATTTTTAAGGGCTATGGTGCAATTGCAGATTCAAGTGACTTTTAAACACAATTGTAAAACTATTTAAATCAGGACAGCACATGATCTGCCATAGTACCCATGGGAAAATTAGAAAATTAAATTTAAAATAATTAAACTTTAAACCTGAAACTTTAGGAATTTTGAAAAATGTTGTAAATCATATTGGAGTAATTAAACCTCATCAAGATTCATGTAACAATTAATTTATTGTGAATCTAAGCATTACTTGTAAAAATATCATATATATGAAAAGTTCAGGGATGGCCAGAGAGCATATATGATGGATTCACATACGGGATAGAATGAAAAATAGCTGCAATCAAAGTCAAACAATATTTACCAGCACTTATACCTGTGCCAATGCTGTATCCTGGTTTGTTAGTTTGTATCATCACACAAAAACAGCAAAATCAATTTCCACAAGGCTTGAAGGAGAAATGAGACACTGGCATGGAGAAATCCATTAGATATTGGTCCATAGATATGGATGTAGGGGGCTGTTGGGATGTCTATAATATTGCCTTAGCAGATATACAAGTTTTACCAAGTGCCCTCTAGCCTTTGATTGTTACTGGACAAAATGTTCAGAATTCTATCATGTTAATTAAAGGTGCCTACTCACCTACTTTTGAAAATGAATTTATGTGATTTCTAGATTCTTCTCTGTATATAATAATGATCTAAGGATAATTTTGGTTGAGAAAAGTTCTTTTGACACCTTTGTGAACAATGTAACAAACTGTTTATCAACGACATGTTTGTAAAAACAGCAATGTTGACAAATGGGAAAAACATGTAATGTAAGTGGTGGGTTGCATATATGCGGAGGTAGAAACAACACTCGTTCCAATCACAATTTGCAAAGCTCTGGCTTATTTAACTTGCTGCCAGATGCCCTTGTTAAATTTGTTTTGAATTTTTTGTGGGGCCCCCACATATTATAAACATGTTGATATAAACAAAACAAGCAGCCTGTGTATGGTGATATCCATGTTTTCTTGCCTATTTTTATAAAAGCTCCAAGGGATTACCTTTAGTTTATTAAGATCAGATATGTGATTGGGCCCCTTTAATATATTTATATGCTTAAATTATCATTTTGTTTTATTATTTAAAAATAGTGAAAAAGAGAAACTGGCTCAAGATGAATACTAAAACACCCACACTGTAACCAGGGCTTGTTGCTGGACATGACAGTTCAGTTAAGTCTTGTTGTTCAGTGCTGTCCAGCCTTTGAGTCTGCTTAAGCAGTCCTGCCACATACCATAAGTCCCCATCGCCCTTTACAGGTAGTCTGGTTATCATCAGCCACATCTCAGGAACTGACAAAGGTCAGACATTTCTGCTTATAATTATAATAGTGCTTTCGAAGTTAAGTTCCAGACTAGAGTAAGTGGAAAATGTACATTTTTCCTTACGACACAACTTGGTTAGCTTAGCATGTGGCTAAAAGTGGCCCATCGCCTGAAAGCCTGGCCAGCACCCTCAAATCTAATTGCTCGAAACAAAATCCATTGCTCGCTAAAATCAATAAAGAAGCAATTGGGTACCCAGGATGCACTAAAAGCTACGTCTGTACCACCCTAGATAAAACCTGAAAGGCTGTCTATCTAACTGGCTCACCCATGGTTGTGACGGGTAATATGTGCATGCACCATGCATTAGTATGTGTTCATTCAGTATTAGCAGCCATTAGAATGAGTATGTGCAACTCCTGGGCTTAATGGAGCCATTTGGTGTCTCATCAAATGTCATTTAGTTCCGTCAATTGATTTCGGCAAACCCCACTTGACACCTTTGTGACCTGATGGGCAAGGCTGCGATCAGTTGATTTCTTGAACGGAAGCGACCCACAGGCCCCCACTCCAAGGGCGATGCATTCAATACAAATTCAATAAGAGTCCGTTTACTTGTCGCAACTGACCAAACCATGTATATTGGCTCGAGGTTAGCTGATGGGTATGTCATGGTTAATGAAATTTTACAAGGTTCAATGTGTATGGACTATCCCCCAGATGCCTCAGGGACGAAGAGCCATAATTCAACAACCAAATAGACTAAATGAACCGGTAAAACATTGGTGTGATTAAACGTTATACCACTCTGATGAAGGATCTTACAGAAATACTCGCCACATCAGAGAAGTCACGGCCCTCTGTCGTGGAATGTCGATCCAATACTGATTGTATAATTAAAGGCAGTCTTCTTTCATTTTCAAAAAGCTGTGCCATTATCCATTATGCCTTCAGCGGTTCACTGGGTCTCCTCGCACTGTTAACGCCCTACGTGATACTCTATTTTATATGTATACTGATTACTTGTGATCCACCATGCATACATTTGATTGGTGGGTAACTGAGGTTAAGCATTATTGAAATATTATTTTGGAAAGATTCATAAATACACTAAATGTTCAATTAGTTTATTTTCCTCTAATTTATCAAAATCTCTCGATCAAAATTAATTTTTCTTTCTCAGCTGGTTGTCTTTTTCATTTATAAAGGAGATAGTTTTTTTTATTATCAAAACATCTGTACTACCCATAATTTATTATCAAAACATCTGTACTACCCATAATTTGAGATTTGTTTCTGGAAATAGTGATTTCTTTACAACCAAAGGGAACTCAATTCTTAACCTCACAGCTCTTGTTCATGCAGTTATACTTTTATACACAGGTCCCACCCTAGAATTGCTAAATGTTATCCTGAAAAATTAGAAAGCATTTTTTGCTATAACTGAATGTTCAACTATGTAGTACCTGCATTTGTAATCGTTTGTCACAAGGTAAATGCTATTTTACAACATTGTTTTTATGCAGAACCCATATGAATATCGTTTTGCATAAAGGGTAAATACAAATGGGAGTGTCTTAAGTGATAAATGGACAACAGGGTGTCACTAAGGTTGTCGTGAGTCTGATGCATGTTGGAATATAACACATCAATTACAAGAAAACAGACATCATGTAGAATTTGTTAAAAGAGTCAGAAATCAATACTCCTCTTATTTCACTACAACTTATTTTTAACAGTGCTGATACTTGTGCTTGCAATATCATTTACAGAAGAACAATGGCTGAAGCACGTGTGAATAAATGAGATTAATTTCAAGTTGGGGATAATAATTGTTTTTAATTCCATGTTCTGCTCAATAATGAACAATAATAAGCTCAAATGAATGACTTCTTAGACACCTCAGACCTGATATCCTGACATAAGCTATCAGAAGAATGACACATTTTAAAAAGGAGATACACAATCAACAGCATTTAGCTTTATAGACTTTAAGACCTATTTTACATTGTTAAGAAATCCAACTGCACTGTAAGACATGGGTTTGAATATGCTCGTTTGCACTGTAAGACATGGGTTTGATATCTGCTCAAATGAAAGGAAAGACATAGCTAAACTGTACTGTAAAACATGGGTCTAAATCTCCTCAACTGCACTGTAAGACATGGGTTTGAATCTGCTCAACTGCACTCTCTGAAATTACCTTTTGAGCTATGCCCACTTTCCAATTTAACTAGGGGTTTGAATCTGAATAACTATGCAAAGGACGTTATACTTTCTTCCAAATCTCTTTAAGGTTGTTTGTCCATTAGCAGAAATATGCAAGTATTTACACAAAAATGATTTCTTCGTATCATTTGAGATGGTGCTGGGGAGGGTGAAGGGCATGAGCCATAGAAAATCCTTTTAATCTGGTGCAAACCTGAGGGGGCAGATCTCGTACTTAGTACAGATCAGCCTTGGTAGGAGTATGTGCTCTACTGAATACCCTCTAGTTGGAAGATTTGTTGGAGTCATTGGCCTCAGGCAACAAGGTCTATAAAACCAATGCAGGAAAAAGTGAACTAGTAGTCCATCACCAACCTGTAATGCAAATCAGGATGGCTGATCAAATCATTGCATGGTGTGGGGTGGATGATCTGAACTTAAAGTGACAAGCTGGGTGATGAGTTGAAACATGCTACATTCATGTTTAGGTATTGGAGGCTATTTTATTTTGTCCAATGAACATAACTGTGTCATTAAGATCAGACTTCAAAACCAATGGTTATTCACCTTCATGAACATGTTTCCAACATGAAATTACAGCTTCAAACCTAAAAGCTGAAGTGGGCCTTTTTGTTACCATATCTTCAAACAAGGATTGCTGTCCATGATCATATAACTTCTGTGGATGATAAAAATAAACATTTTATAGCTTCTATCTCATACGTATATAGGGTCAACTGATACAATAAATGTCAACATTTCTGGAAAAAAAATCCCAAAATAAATAATGAAATTCACCAGTACCTGCATTAACATTAATTGTTTTGGCATGTGTCTTTGACCTTAGCACAAAAGTGCACAGGGGGTCACCTTAAATATACAGGAAGTGGACAGAATTTAAAATCCAAAATGGAGCTCAACTAATAGGTCTTTAAGCACTGTAATTTAGTGAAAATGCTGAACTGGATCCTGGAGCCAGATAAATTGTCTTCAAAGCGACAGGATTTATAAATAGCCTTGGGAAGGCGGTAATATCATTTCACAAGTTCCAACTGGCCTAAGAGAGTCTTACCCACAGTGGTGTCATTTCATTGTAAGCTATTTACACATGAATTGCAGTTCATTGAGGCTACTTTGCGGGGTCAGTCCATCGCTGCCCCGGGGCTATACACCATATTCCTCTAGTGAGCTTGGTTAAGTATGCGCATGCCTGATTGGGTGTGTGTACCAACTAGTATGCAATTTGTTACTTGTAGCAACTAGGTGGGTAGCCCTCTCACCTTACCTAACTGATGCATGGTCATAATAATTCCCACACATCTGACCACAAGTTATGGAATCTTTTACACTGATAGCATTCACCTTCACTTGTAAGGTGAATGCTAACTGAACTTCTACAGAAAGGACAATTGCAAATGATAATCAATTGATGGATGAAAAGGGCAATGTTGAATGCGGTGCTAAAACATATTTATTAATCTGCTGAACCGGTTTTGGATTCCATGTTTTGTATGCCGCAGATTTATCTATTTACGGTAATGACGAGAGACAGATGCTATTATAGACAAGTGAACTACGGATTAACTCGATGGCAACGAACATGATCATGAAAGACCACTCTCCCCGAACATGCATCAATGCTTGGTTTAATGAATGTCAATGAAGCAACATGCTCCGTTAACGGGATAAAAACTATTCCTCCCATCTGTAATCTCACCTTCTCCCAGGATATTTCATCTAACATTCTTAGATTTCAGACATTCACCTCAAATTTGTTTAGTCTTTTTCTCCTTATTCTGAAACTGAGATCTATATAGTCTTACTTTTCAGTCTTCCACAGGTCTCAAAGGATATATATTGCCTCACATTTAAAGAAGAATTTCTTCTTCCTCTCTCCCTTCAGAAATATTTCTAGTCTCAAACTGAGACTCATCTTTTTCTTATTAGAGATATATATGTGGTCCCACACTTTGAAACATTTTTTTTGGTTCTATTTTTTCAAAACATCTCGTCTCTCTGCATGATATCCCTTGTTTATCCCTATTAATAAATACATCCAGTCTCACACTTTCAGATATCTTGTCTTTTTCTGTTTCACCAAAAACATGATTTGGTCTCACACACTGAGACATTTCTCATTTTTCTTATCTGATTTCTTCTTAACATCATTATTATTGTTAAAGTTATGTATCTGTGTTGGAAATCTTCACATCTGGTCTTACTTCCTCTTTCTTGCATTAGATTTCACATGGACTCTTCTTCTATTTCAAAGAATTTTTTCTCAAAGTTTGTATCATACATTCTCATATAACAATCTGAGAGCATCGTGCAATGTATTGTCTCTCTCACATATATGCACACATTATCATTTTTATATCACATTTGCATGGTCTAAACCTCAGATCTCACCTCTCTCTTAATATTATATTGTGATCTCACAATATCTTACTTTGTTTTTGATTCTGCCAGTAATTTTATTTCACTCTTTTAGATCTAACTTTTTCAGTGTATGGTCTCAACTTGCATGTATATTCAAGTGTACAAATATCCTATCAGTCTAAAATATCAGTAAATGAGTTACAGACAACTTAGGCCAATTGAAAATTTATATTATATAATTACCTTGCTAAGAAAACACTCATTTTGCTCAAATTAGATTTCAAATCAATCATTATAATGAAAATTAAACTCCTTTAATTTAGTCCTATGAGACTGAAACAAAATTTCTTCTCACCCAATTAGGCTTTTAATAATACCTCATGATTTAAAGTGAGTCATATAAATATGTCCACATATCATTTTTACTTTCAATAATGTAATTATATTTTAACCATTTTTGTTAAAATATCATTCTACCATACAGAGTTTTGTCTGTAGGTGTTAGATCAGGTATATCCCATCTATTGCCACCATTAAATCCAAATCTTAATAGTACAGTTCTCATTTTGACCTTTCCAAAAGTCTATAAAACATGGCAGCTTCATCCTGACTCAAGGATTTTCTAAGCAATATTGTGCACATCCTTATAATTAAGATGGTTACAACTCAACCAACTGCTTCGCTTCTTATGTAGGTAAAAGAAAAGGGCCCCAGCTGTTTTTGGTTCTAAATGCAGTCTGGAGAGCCATCTTGACCTTGTTCCATGGTGGTGTTTTATCCATTTACGAGTTGGTCAATGTTAGCTTGGAAGCTCCTTCAGAATGCTGACATATGTATTTTTAACGTTTAAGGTTTTACACTGATGCGGAGGCTGTAAAGGGAATCTATGGAGAGGATATCCACCATTTTCCATGTGCTTCACACCTTCGTCAAGAGTATCCCAATTATCAAAGGCCTAATCTAAAGGGTAGTAATGGCACACGTCTTGCCTATTCAATTAAAGTTGATGGATCGAGAGCGCTCGGTACCAAGGCAGTAGCTATGCACGATTAATGGTGTTAAAATCAATCGGAGTCGTTTATTCCATGACGGGCTGCTTCCTGATAATCTAGCTGAAAAACCCTCCATCTGAAAGCATCTATTTTGTGATTTATCAACGACTGTTTCAGTGTTTTTCAGCGTTCAATGGATTTTTTTTCCTACCTTGCAAACGTTGCTACAGTACTAAGGCAAAGCAAGGTGTGATTGGCTAAGTTTGTGGGATGTTTTTAGGTTGCAAACTCATCAAGCTCCTGAAGTCTTTGAATTAAATGAGGCTCGTATGCCTTCTTACTGCCCATTGTGATGCAATTAGACCAAACTGACTCGGTGATGGTAAAAGAATTATTATGCCCTCTCAGATCTCATTCATTTACTGAAAGTCTTACAATGGTTAGATCACCGATGCCAATTCATATCTACCAACTGTTTCAGATTAAAAAGTAACTTACAGTGCTTAAATGACAAACGAGAATGTTAAACATGGTTGCCGTCTTCCTCCTAACTCAAACAATTACTTTATAGCATTTAGTTGATAAATGAGTAAAACAAGGTTTCTGCGTTGCCCAATTTACTAAGGATTTTCAACCTGGATGAATTGTGGCAAGTTAAATATGCAAGTGATGAAATATTTAATAAAGTCTAATAAATGAAAGATAAGATGAAAAATGACCTGGGGCAGGTTACAATTAAAAACAAAAATTCAACTTTGGTAATGTAAAATGCAAAGGCTGTCACATCAGAAGCAAATTCATTGATTTGGTATTTATCAGTACTGTGAAGAAATCGTAATTATAGCCATGAAATCACAAAATCAATGAACACTTAGAAAATCCCCAATAACTTTGAGTAGATTTCCACTCTAACTGTCAAGAATTCCAAATGTATGTAATAAAATCTTTTTACCAGAAGAATACACTTAAACAACATGTGATAGATAATATGACAAATACAAGATGTTAATAATTACAGCTTTAAACAGTTTAAGCACAGCAAATTTGCTGTGTAAATTCATCCTGTACTTTTCTTGTATATATTTCAGTAATGTTATTAGTGTGTTTTGTTGTCAAGCAACATTCCTTTGCTCTGGCAGTACTTCTGCACTTGAACAAAACATAAATGAAAGTCAACGGGACCTGGCTGGGGTCTTAGCCATAAAAAGTCAAAGTTGTTAGAGTATATCATCCAAACTGTTACTTTAATGAAGGGGTGAGTGAAATACATGCAAAAAGGTTTGAGTGCAAGAAAGAAATGACTGTGCAATATCTCAATTAATATGATCTAACATGGCAATCCAGATGAAAAATCATTTGCTGTCTGTCGCCATGAGGGTTATACACTAGAGTTTAAGTGGCTTCATACTTAAGATGCAATGCCCGACCTGGCAGACATTCTTCACAATTGCATCATAAAAAATTATAGATAATACACTAAATCATCGCTAGCTACCCGCCACTCAGAATATTTATCACTCCTGGTGAACAGGAACAGGCTGTCATGTAAGTTAGACGATACTCTCCTGTGAAAGATGGCCACGGTAATCTTTTGGTATGAGGCCCATACTGCAAGTGCTCGGAATTTCTATATTAAGTTAGTTTTCTCCCGGGATAAAGACAACATTCCGAATGCCTTCCTTATGTCTGCCATTTAGACAATCAGCTTGATATTGGCTTGGTCACATGACCTTGATAGGCACACCTCTTGGTAAGCCCGTGTTCTTTAGTTAAGCACATTGTCTGGACAATACGCTTTAGGCGTTGCAAAGTAAGCTGCCTATAAGCTTTCTAGCTGCCATAAGAATTTAAATTATTACAAGCATCTGGAAGGTTTGCTTTATAAGACAACTTTTATCCTGATCTCCTATTCAAAATAAAACTTTTGACATCACTCTTATTGATCACTTAATCGACAATTTCCTTTTAATTACCAGTATGTGTTACCAAGATGTGACAGCATGCCTGTACTCAAAGAATAAACCTTTTCATTACACAACTAAACTTTCAAGTTTAAATAAAGTAATGCACTGTCATATATATTCTTAAATAAAGTAATGCACTGTCATATATATTCTTTAATGCATGAAACATTTTTTTTTTAATGAAGGGTTAAAAACAATCTTACACCAGGTAAATTACTTATGTTTTTTCATATGAAATTTTAATTGTTTTTAAAATAAAAGTTAAATGACCTGCAACATAAATGATCATCCACAATTTGTTTATAGTTAATGTAAGGATTGAGAGAGGGACAGACAGAGAGATAGAGCTATATATATAGAGAGAGAAAGACAGAGAAACAAAGAAAGAGAAAAGGAGAGAAATGGAAAAAATTAAAGGAAGAAAGAAAGAAAGAATTACTACATTAAGAGAAAAGCCAGGGAGAGAGAAGCCAAATGCAGAGGGGAAGGAAAGAGGAAAAGAAGGAGGGAGAGACAAAGGAAGAGAGAGACAGAGAGAGATGGAGAAAGAGAAAAGATGAATGTTGTCATCCTTAGCTGAAGGCCTTTATTCTTTTTATTTTCACTTTATTCCCCATTGTTTAGCATTGAAATCAGAATAAAGAAATGACTGAGGACCTGTGGCAGAGCCTAAATTACTAGAGAAGAACGTAAAAAGGTGCTTTTAAACAAGAATAAAGGAACCAAGCTTGCTGCTCAACTAAAGGAATGCAGAAATGGACAAAATGTGTAAGGGGAAATTGCGGTTTCCAAATCTGCAAATTAAATTAATAACAAGGGACCTATGGGTCACGACGCTCAGCTGTTATATATGATAAAAAAATATTATTTAGAAATGAGGCACATGCTGGTTTTGTGTGGTAATAAATATAAGCTGTATTATGAGTTGTTGTTGTTTAGCTTATGTATGATTTTGATAGTACCTTTGGAGACAGGGAAGAGGATTGATTTCATTTATTTTATTAACAAATGGAGTACTATTGTCACACAGATTTTGACTTGGCCATATAACTTATAAGCAGAACATATAATACAAGAGTTTAACTATTTATTACAAAAAATTACAAATATTGTCCCAAATATAATTTTTATAAAAAATAATAAGAGAATCATATGATTTTTTTAAATGAAATATAACTGATATGATTATAAAAATAATATTAAAGAATATATTCATGAATGCATTCATGAATACATTTTGAAAGTATTTGCACGAGTATTCATATACTTTCATTTTTACCTGAATTCCTATTCTTTATGCAAGAAATTTTATAATGGAGTACATAATCATATTCGTATTTAAATACAATTACAAAGTATTCGCACCATGTCTGGTATTTATTCAGTTTCACCAACCAATGATGTTGAGAATCCAAAATATACAAAATTCACACATTTAAATAATGATCATAAGTACCTGGTTTTATGGCTTTTATTTATATTAAAAAATAACTGTAAAAAATTCATTTTGGACTAATTTCACATCAATGTACACACTAGACACAGTAGGAATCTAGATTAATATTATCAACTGCATCTTTGTCTATCATTAATTTCCTTCATATGATCCCTAATGATTAGTAATGAATAATATGATTTACTTCTTTATCATTAAAATTGAACTGAAAAATGCCATAGGTGACTGCATGGTGTTATTTGGAATATGTGACATTCTACCCATCGATACAAGATTCTTATATCATCAGTAAGTTAATTTCCTGTTATTATAAACTAACAAATTCCTTTTCTATTTTTCTTTAATTTGTTATTAAAAACCAATAAAAAATTATACATTATTGTTTTTTGTTATGTTGTTGGTTAAAACTACTAGATGAGTTGGGTTGGACACCTGGATCAACTGTGGCTGGCCATAAGCTGCCTGGATTCTTGTATGCCTCGCCTCAAGCGTGCATAATTTGACTCAAGAGGGGCTGGAGAGAGCCAAAGTCTGACAGGGTCTCATAAAAAACATTAATAAAAGCTACAATTTTTGGCCAATTTCTTTCAGCTTTCTAAACTAAAAAGCTGAAATCCTAATGTGTGCATGATATGAAAATTATATCAACAGTGCTCACAGGACACAAACGTGCCATGGTCACAGTTGGGCAAAATTTAAGGTACTAATTTTATATTTATACTAATAACTTATAAAATTTGAAAAATTCAGAACTAATTTTGGGTATTCAATTGAATCTTGATTAAATAATGTTACATCCCTGACAAAAAAATCTCTAGCTTCAGCAATGCCCTTGTTAAGGGAGTAAATATATAATTGATTTTTTACAAAGTGCATTATGTTTGGGCCCATAACTTAAAACAATTACGCAATACTGACATCATTCTGGCATGTGCATAGAGAATGAAAAATATGTATATTATTTATGATTAAAGTCAGATCAGTGGTTTTGATATTAGACAGTCTTGAAGTGTAACAATGGGTTTTTAATGGAAAAATGAAGTTTTTCATTAATATCTCAAAGGTATTAAGTCCTAGTGACCAAATTCTTGGCATGGTAGGGGATTTTGGAGACATCTAACTGTATGCCGAATTTAAGGAACTAAGAGCTGAAGCTGGGGAGCTGAGCTCTTGCAAACTGCATAACACTAGCTTGATGTAAACAATATGTTACATGGTGCTTGAAAACTTATTAAAATCTACAGTTTTTGATCAACTGGTTTCAAATTTTTGGTGTTAACAGTTGAAATGCTAACAAAAACATGCTGTGAAAATTAAATCCACAGTACTTACAGGAAAAAAACGTGCCATGGTCAAAGTTGGGCAAAATTTAAGGTACCAATTTTTTATTTTTATTAATATTTTAGAAAATTTAAAAGATTTTCATCTAATTTTGGGTATACAATTTAATTTTGATTAATTAAAGTTATATTACTGGAAAAAAGGTCGATAGCTTTAACATTTTTTGTGTTAAGTTATCAAATATCTTTCCTGATTTTTTACAAAATGCATTATGTTTGGGACCCATAACTTTTTTAAATTAAATAATACAGACATAATTTCTGGCATGTACATAGGAACTATATAGAGGAATATTTATGGTAAATATGAGGAAAAACAGATGAGTGGTTTTGATATTAGGCAGTCCTGAAGTGTGAAAATAGGTTTTTAATAAAAAATTGAGGTTTTTTCCTTAATTTCTCAAAGGAACGAAGTTGCAAAGACCCAGTTTTCGGCTTGGTAGGAGATCTTGGGGACATCTAACATTATGCCGAATTTTGGATTCCTAGGTCTTACGGTTTCAAAACGTGCCACATCTACGGACGGACGGACGGACAGACAGACGGACGACGGACAATGGACCACGACTATAGCTCAGATGACTTATAGTCAGCTGAGCTAAAAAACTTTAAAGTGGTAATTGGTTGCAATTTTTTGCTTCCTACAGCCTGCATGTTTGAAGAGTAATATAACCTCATTAAGTTAAGGTCAAAAAGGACAGGTGTAAAAACACTTAAATTTTATCCCAGTTAATAACTAGACATTTCTTGGCACCGCAGGTGCCAGAGTATCCCCAGATATAGTAGCCCCCCCCCCCTTTAAGAATAGTCCCCTATTTTTAGCAGCATATACTGACACTTGGCAAGCAATTATTGTTTCTTCCATCTATCAATCCACAATCTTTTTGAAGATGTTGGTCCAGTGACCTTTATCTTTTTAAAGATGTGTCCTGTGACCTTGACCTTTGACCTCATGACCCCAAAATCAATTCGGGTCTTGCTTTTCAAATGGGACATATACAAGTCAAGTTTGAAATCTCTACATCAATAAAAGCAGGAATTATTATCCAGAAACTAATTTTTGGACAGATAGCTCCTGTGACCTTCACCTTTGACCTTGTGACCTAAAAATTGATAGGGTTCTTCCTCTCTTGGCAGGGGAACTATATGTGCAAGATGAAAGATCTGAGATGAAATGTTTGGCTGAAAATGCATCCACATCTTTTAAAGATGTGTCCTGTGACCTTGACCTTTGACCTCATCACCCCAAAATCAATTCGGGTCTTGCTTTTCCAAAGGGTCATATACAAGTCAAGTTTGAAATCCATACATCAATAAAAGCAGGAATTATTCAGAAACTAATTTTTGGACAGATGGCTCCTGGGACCTTCACCTTTGACCTTGTGACCTCAAAAGTGATAGGGGTTTTCCACTCTTGGCAGGTGAAATATATGTGCAAGATGAAAGATCTTAGATGAATTGTTTGGCTGAAAATGCATCCACAATCTTTTTAAAGATGTGTCCTGTGACCTTGACCTTTGACCTCATGACCCTAAAATCAATTCTGGTCTTGCTTTTTCAATGGGTCATATACAAGTCAAGTTTGAAATCCATACATTAATAAAAGCAGGAATTATCATCCAGAAACTAATTTCTGGACAGATGGCTCCTGTAACCTTCACCTTTGACCTTGTGACCTCAAAATTGATAGGGGTCTTCTTCTATTGGAAGATGAACTATATGTGCAAGATGAAAGGTCCTGAGATGAAATGTTTGGCTGAAAATGCATCCAATACCTTTTTAAAGATGTCCTGTGACCTTGACCTTTGACCTCATTACCCCAAAATCAATTCGGGTCTTGCTTTTCCAATGGGACATATATAAGTCAAGTTTGAAATCAATAAATCAATAAAAGCATAAATTATCATCCAGAAACTAATTTTTGGACAGATAGCTCCTGTGGCCTTGACCTTTGACCTTGTGACCCCAAAATTGATATGGATTATCCACTATTGGCAAGTGAGCTGTATATTCAAGATGGAAGACCTGGGATGAAAGTTTGGCTTAAAATGCATGGCTTAAAATGCATCCACAGTATCTTTTAAGATGCGAGTCCAGTGACCTTGACCTTTGACCTAATGACCCTAGAACCTATACTTCTAAACCTAGTTCTTACTTTAGTGGTGGGCCATACATAAGTCACGTTTGAAATCCATATGGCTATCAACACTGGAGATACCATAAGAGGTGTGTGATTTTCACCAAATATGGACACAAAGGTCAAGGACACTCTCATGGTAAAGGTCATGACCCAAATGTAAATAGACCTCATCCCATAACCCAACTCTCTACATATGCATAATATGAAAGAAATCTGTCCATTAGTTTTTGACTTATAATGCATACAGTACTGTAAGGTAGCAATTTTGGGGGTATCAAACGGCACGAAAACAAGTAAAGAATAATAGGTGGTGCCACCAGTTTCTGGAACATGACAACCCTATCCATGATCTTCCATCAACTTGATTTTGGGATAAATCCATGCAAGATTTCTTGAGATATTAAAGAATTTGTGTGATTTTCCCCAAAATTGGACCTATTCAAGGTCAAGGACACTCTCCTAGTAAAGGTCATGACCTCATTTTTAATAGGCGTCGTCCTCTTACCCATATCTATACATATACCAAGTTTGGTAAAGTTCTGTGAAACATTTTATGGGTTATCGCGCCAACAAGATTTATATGCGGCGTCGGCGTGACCGTCATGAAACCATAGTATCCCGACTTTGTCTGGGGATACAATTACAAATATGGAACTTTATGACCTAATGAACTCATTTCACAGTGTACTTTTATTAATATAAAACCATTTTCAAATCACTGATTATCTTTATTTTTAACAATTATACTGAAACAATGGGCTGAGAAACTGTGAGAAATTTAAGAGAATTGTGTCAAAACAAAATCAGATATCAGGAGAGTGGTTGGTTTGTCAGTTGTGACATATGTGGTAACCCACTCCGGTAGGTATCCCACACAGGCTACACCTGTGACAGCAACCTGCATCCTGAGACAATGACCACAAGTGGCTCTGATTTCACTAGGGGTGGGGCAAGAAGGGATCTGGTTGTTGATCCAGCTGAGATGCGTAATCCTTACGGGTATTTCAATAAACAAAGGGCAAGTGCAGCTAGCCTGAACGCTAGTGCTGAGCAAGGCCACTGGGCCAAGGAGAGGATACTGGAGTATCGGGACAATACCATTCAGAAAATACCCGAGATTATACCCCAAGGCCAGAAGTTCAAGAAATTTGCTCAGCTGCACAGAAGAGGATTATGTAATCAATACGTATTATGGCCAGAACGTTTTATATTTTAATGGTTGTCCTGAGGATGTAAGTAGGTGCGGAAAAATGTCTGAGACAGGTTTGAGCGATACAGTGTTTTGTTACTCACAGACGTGAAATTGTAGTTGCGATGCATGCTCTGGTTTTATAAAGTAAATATAATCAAAGCATGGTATATATATATATATATATATATATATATATATATATATATATATATATATATATATATATATGTAGGGACAGACATTCTAAAAAGACTTCAAAAGACCTGAAAGAGAACTGGAAATGATAAGATTAAAGAAGAGCCTAGAATAATCATACATTATACTTGTTTTCTAAAATCAAGCTATATGTGAAAAGTAATAGGCCCTTTTTCTATTATAAGGGAACTATTTAAATAACATAAATCCATCAGTACAGATTTTCTTTATTACTGCTAGAATATCACACTCAATTATTCCCAGACCAAAAAGTTGAATTCTCACAGTTTCTTGGTTGTAAATTTCTTTGTCTAACACTGTAAAGCTCTAGAGAAACAAATGACATAAAATCTAATGAATAACATATGTCTTCGGTTCCATTAGGTGATAATAATTTTTTATGTAAACCAGAAGAGAACAGCAAATTTACTGAGTGAGGAAAAAAAATGGAGACGAAACAAAGAATTCCGCATTTAACAGGCAGGAAGAAATGACAACCAGATACAGACTGGAACAGCAGGAACGCTTTCAATACAGCCTGTCCCATATGGTATCAAGTCTAAATCCTCTCCAGGGGTCAAGACAGCAGCGCTGGCAGAGCTTACATTTGACTGTCAGTAAAGCCAAGCACAGGTTGAGGGGTTCAGTGGGAGGGAGGGGGCAGGGTTTTGTTGATACAGCTGATCGAGGACATCCTAACTCACAGCTATGTAAATACTGACTTCACAACTGGATTAGATCTCCCAACCACAGGCCTGGCCCACCCTGCCTCATTACATACCCACCCCAGCAATTAGACCTGCAATTATTACCCCCAATGTGAGGGGTAGACAGGTTGGATAGTGTATGACCTATACAATAATATATTAGTGTCACTTACACAAACATACTCACACATACTATGGATTGTATAGCTTGACCTGTCTGACACCCCCTACCAATATTCATAAACTAATCAATTCTGGGTACTGTATAGACTGGCATCTACTTGAAAAGATGAATACCCACTTAACCTGGGCTTGTATCTGAACAATTCTAACATGGATTTTGGGTTGGTGACAAGTCAATATTCTGATTTAACATAAACACCAAACAGAAAGGTCAAGATGTACCACATGTAGTTTATTTGTACACTATAATAAACAAAGGTTTTAAATACAGAGTACCTTGAGAAATTTCACTTTCTGTGTGTAAAATTGTCAAAGGTATCACAAATATATAACTATCATTTAGGTTTACTTGCTGAAAAGTGGTCATTTTATTCTCATAGATAATGCTGGAAGTGGTAAAATGGTCAGTTTACCACCACAGATAATGTAAAATGTGGTCCAGTCATTAAATGGTCTGTTTATTGATAATGTTAAAATGAACATAGGAAAACATGGTCGGCTTGCTGTCACAGGTCATGTTTGAAGTGGTCCTGTGGAAAAGTGGTCAGTTACTAGCTGTTCCAAATAATGTTAAAGTGGTCCTGTGGTCAGTTTACTGTCATGGTAATGTTTTAGGTGGTCCCATGGTAAGGTGCCCATTACTGTCACATATGATGTTAAAAGTGGTTTCATGGTAAAGTGGAAAGTTTACTATTACATATGATGTTGGGAGTGATCATGTCGTAAAATGGTCAGCTTACTGTCACATATGATGTTAAAAGTGGTCAGTTTACTTTCATATAAAATGTTAATAGAGGTCCTTACGGGTAAAGCTGTCATTTTACTGTCACAGGTATTGACAAATGTGGTTCCATGGTAAAGTGGTCAGTTTGTTATTTAGACTTTGGTGGAGGAAGCCCTTGTGGTAATGTAGTTGTCACAGGTGGTGTTCATGATGCTGTTTAAATGTTACGCTACTGGTAAATAAACCATGTGGGGGTCAGAGAGTGCAAGAAACCAGGGCAAGTAGTAACAGTGAATGACAAATGTTGTATAAACTGTGCATAACTAAGGGAGACAATGCGTATGACAGGCCTGAAAGCTTATTGATGTGAATGTATGTGGTGTATATACGGCAAGTCTGAATGAAACCGATTATAAAGCAACCTTACACTTGAGTGAACATGCAGCAATTAAAGGTACACCAAAATACGAACAACTGCACATGAATCACAAAACATGTCAATTTCCTCAACTGACATCTTTTTATGCTGAAATCCATACTGAAATGAACAAGCTAGAAAATCAGCAGTTCTGTATATCTACTCCACTCGTCCAATGAAATTCCTGCACTTGTAAAAGTGCAAAGCTGGCATCTGTCAGTCAAATTGCTGGCATGTTCAGTTATATAATGATTTTGAAATAATACTACATACTTATGCTTGTTTACAACCACGACTGTGCAATTAAACTTGTCAGTTTCATTGAATTTTGTTTGACTAATGAGGACCTATCTTAGAGGCATATGTGAATAAATATGAACCTTACTGACGTAATATCTAATTTAATACGTTATAATTTATTTTCATATGACCTTTGCAGACCCAAAACAACCTTCATATACAGACATCTATCACACTGAAATGATACCTGTATAAATGACTTGGTATGTATCAAGCCTTCAAATAAATAACTGAATGCTTTTTATAATTTGTAATTCATAAATTTTCTGTCATGCCTACTGAACAATTTTTTGTAGGACTTCATTGAAATTAAGAACCTTCCAATATCGAAATCTGAGTCAAAGTGAAGCATAACATTTCATTTTAAAAAATGATTTTATTCCATTTGAATAGAAACCTTCATGAATGCAAACTTATAATATTTACAATTTTTTGTTCAATCAATGAAAACTTCTAGTAAGTCTATCAGATTGAGTTCCCTAATTTGTTTTTTTTTTTTTCTTCTCAAAATAGTGATTTTTTTTTACCTTTTTCCATTTACATGGCCCAGCTAGATTAACCCTTCCTTGGGGGAAAAAATATATAGGCAAGTAGCAATTGAGACAATTTCCATGCAAATTCCATTCAAATAGAATCAGGGAGATCTAACATATTCATTTTATTGGGCCAATCTGTTCATGACTTGGAAATTTGCGTTACATTTCACTTTCGCTGTTTATGATATGAGCTGAGAATAAGATGAAAGGCTCGCAGTGAATGGAAAAGCGAGACCTCCTACATGGGGGACAAATCTGTCAATTTCACACGAGCTACATGTCTATTTACTCTTCCTATAGTCAGTTGATATTGCTTTTCGACAGGTTTAAAAAAGATTCTCGCTTGACCAGACAAGTAGCAAGTAAAGTGCACAAGATCTATGAGGCATAGGTGTCGAGGAACAAAGCATCGCTAGTGTCTGTGTTTACTCCAGAACCCCAGTGGGTCGTCCAAATTTCAGTCCTATGCAACTAACAGTACTTTTCAGGTCTTCGGAGGTCATAACAGTTCTTAACATTGACCCCTATATATTTATATCCAAAGGTGTCATCTATACACCAACAGTCACTGAAACAGACTTTGTTTGCCTACTTTAGAGCCTTTATACTGGATGTTAGCACTGCAATAAGGCATTCGTTAAATCGCGCGGCGGCAGAAGGGGCCCTCTATTGACACATGGCGAAAATTAGATTGGGTTCTAAATTTATACCCGCAGGTCTATTTGCAGGAGTTATCTAAGACTAATTCAGGATTTAGCGAGGAGGTCCCCCCTCCTACAATTTAACCAACGACCACTGTACTCAGGGAGAGGGGTCGCTTGTTGGCCAGTTGTTGCCAAGCAACCTTGGACATCCCATGTTAAAACAAAGAGAAGTCACATAAACAACACTGGACGACAAATGGTACCCTCTTAGTTTCAGATTATACTCATCACAGCAGACGATCAGTAAAATTCCGACAATTTCTGAGAACCGTGCAACATCATCAACTGCACTGACGAAGCCAAATGGCCTGCCTTGGGTCAAAAGGTTCACCTTTGAGCTAAACTAGCAAATTCTGTTAATATCTGAACCCCAGACATTTTATGTCTGTTGTATTTTCACCACTTAACAATCCTAACGAGTCTGCTGTTGATCTTATTAGAGTAGTCACCTCCAAGACTTCAGAACATACAAATAAGACACCTTGAATAAATGATACATGTATGAAGCAAGACTATATATATATAATATATTGACAAAATACTTTTCTATTAATAAAATATATTGACAAAATACCATCTGATCAATACTGACAAATAACTTTCCCATTAATTACCAAAAAAACAAAATGATATATTGTCCATTTAGAAGATGTAATATCCATATTGCAAATTTGCTTAAGCCTGTTATGACTTAATATATCAAGATTATATTGTAGATATGAGTGATTCATATATTTAGAGTATCAACCTTTACTGTTATTGTGTTTCAGAATATAATCTGAAAACCACTATCCGTGTCATCTGTTGTTCTGAAATAGTGCCTTCTAGACAATAGTTGGGCTAAATATTAATATATATTAGCTTCCATCCTGTCATTTCCGTAAGAGAGTACATACTGTATGTAACACATCAATAATGAGTACAACTATATGTCTGACTTTACATTAGATAAACATTGCTTTGCTTATATAAACAACCATTAGTAATAAAGTGGTTCTAAATGAACAAGACATCCAACAGCCCACTGTAGACGATTCCTGGCTGTAGCGCACAGAATACCAACACATACCCAAAGATCCAACAGGACATCGGAGGTTGCAGTATCTTGCTCCCAATGCATTTGTCATTCATAGGATTTGGAAACATTCAATTAAGAACAAGATGTTGGCATGCCAGACAGGTACCAGAGAGTGGCTGCGTCCTGATCATAGAGACCTTGTCGGATTAATTGTGAATGATTTGCCTACACCAAAGCTCAACCTAAGATCGCCTAAGATCGAGCAAGTCTTGCAGTTTTCTATCCCACACTAGACACCGCCGCCTCTCCTCGATCTTTATGCATTTGCCGATTCCTCACCATGCCCACATGTTGCTTAAATGTCAAACGATGATAAACACCAAATGACTGAACAGTGTGGAAGCCATGTTTTGTCAATTTTTAACCCCTGCCGTTAATATTGTCCCACTTGCCTGGAACAGCAATATCAAAACATTTTGACAACAATGATGTATAGCTCTGTTGAAACTCTTGTGCCCTGGGTGGAAATTAAGCATAAATTGTTACGACTAGGTCACCCTTGAATCCACAAGTAAAGCCAAGATAACGTACTGTTACTGAAAGGATGTCACCTGCTCAAGTCAACTAGGCATATACTTGGGATTTTTTATTTGATGATTTAGAGAGCACTGCTGAAATTATATACAATCATTACGCATTCAAAGTCTATCTGACTCTCTTTTAGGTTTTATGAATATGTTTTATAACGCTATGAATAACCCCCTAATCAAGCACTAGCTGAGCTCTTAAAAACATATTTCTTGCCTGTTTCAAAAATAAAGAAGAGGTTTTAGGAATACCTGATGACATCATGGAACTAGAAAGCACTGACAAATAGCAGACCTCCACCAATAAATCAAACTGCATCCAGACATACCAAAACATTTCCAACCCCCCCCCCCCCCTTTTTTTCACCCAAAGTAACCTTTTTTAAAGGGTTTTAGATGAAATTTTGCGGCCTGGACCCCCCCCCCCCCCCTTTTCCCAACCTGATGACCCTTTTTTTTAGGATTTTCATTAGTCCTTCTGGGTTGGACCCCCACTTTTCCTAAATCCGCCCCTGTAAGTCCCAGTCAACTGGTGGCAAAGTAGCACTTTTGTGAGAACGCTTTGTGAACATTACAGGTCCATCATGACCATGTACTTATCATTAACATGTGAGGTAGTAGCTTATCTTTCCTGGCCGGCTTTGTAGTAAATCATGACTACCGTGTCAGCAAGGGGCTGATGGTTCATTAAAGCATGAATTGAATACCTCATGGACTACAAATGATACAATCTGACCTTTGATAACCAGGTCTGCTGAGCTCACATGTACCTCAGCTTGAAACTAGGTCAAACTGACCCAGATATTGATAACCGATATGCCAACACAAGTTCATTATGGGTTATCCATTTAAAAATATCTACTCCTGAAAGCTAATTCTGCCATTTGATTTCATATACAATAATGTACCCTTATCTTAATATTTATTCAAAACAATAAGAAATGAATGTTTTAAATCTTTAAAAATCTGCTCTTTTGGGCCAAATAAATCTGGGTATAAGTAAAATAGCTACCCTCAGATAAAAGATTTAATCCTACTTCCGACTGCTTGCTTTCTTGCGGTTTGCTGTAAAAGCTGGATTAAGTATGACAATTACTCTCCTCAACATGACATACGATGGCTGATTATAGCCATAACTTAGGTGTGATTATGCGCACTTAAAACTTGGAGGTTAAAGTTGCATCTATGGTGTTACTTTCAAGATATTTAATGATAATCTTATTTATACAAGTTTAGTGATCTAATTTGAAAACAGCAGCTGAGGATTATGGAAAATCTCAATAACCAAAGCAGATCCTGGTTGCATTATTCAATCTCCATCACACCACTTAATTTATAGATTTAACAATATTTATGGTAGGCAACTGTTTACCAATAATATATTCATGGTAAACATCATCTTACAATATCCCTACAGCACTTATCCACTCACCATGAGAGCAATTAACATGTCATACCCTCACCATGGTAACCTATTACCTGCCATGTAACCCTCACCATGGTAACCATGAACCTGCAGTACCTTCACCATGGCAACTGTTTACATACCTTACCAAGGTAATGACACACTGACAGCCCTAATAACAAGAAAGTCACAACTGCCAAGCCCTATGACATATGACATCTGTAATCTGGAATAATTAGGTTTTGTGAGAAAATAATAACATTTATTTACTCATGCAGCATATAATACACACAAGGACTCACTGAAATGTGGAAAATTTCTACTCTTCAATCCTACAGGTAAGATAATTATGATGTACAGGCACTCTGACATTTCAGTTACAAAGTTGCAAAGTTCTAAATGCATCTCTGTCAAATCTGGTTTGAATGCTTTCAACAATCAGATTTTACATAGTTTGTATGATCTTAAGGCCTAAAATAATATATACGGGGACTCTTCTATTATATTCTGCCAGAGTATTCATAATTCACTTCATCAGGCCAAAAATAAAATAACTTGTCAAACCCTGAAGTTCAGAGAAATATCCACTGGCTCAAAAATCAGGCTGTTGAACCCTGGCATTACAGTTTAAACCATG
Organism: Sipunculus nudus; assembly: GCA_026874595.1. NCBI lineage: Eukaryota > Metazoa > Annelida > Sipuncula > Golfingiida > Sipunculidae > Sipunculus > Sipunculus nudus. The sequence goes on along the minus strand of CM049314.1, from coordinate 59,706,639 downwards.
CAAACATAACCTCCATAATAATACTCAGCAAACTAGCAACGGTAAGAGTTCTAACCCATTAGTGATGTGTTGTAATGATTGATGGCAAATATCAACGGCCTTAACATGCTCCACTGTGATCATAAGACTGAAGTACCACGATGTGCTGCGAGAAAAAACAGCATCCAACAAACATGGCTCTGTCAGCATTTATCGCCTCCAACCTGACAAAGAGTATCCGGTTTTTCTGCTGTTACAAGTGGAGAGTCCACTGTGTCACAGTCATTTTGTTTTCGTGTGCACTTGAATGTATTGGTCAATGATAAAGAACTTCTTTGATCTGCGATAAAGCCGGACTGAGCACACTTAACCTGTCACTCCCTGTTGCCTTAATCATTTAATAATCAATACTGTTTTTTGTATCTGTTTTTCTTCATCAAGAGTCCTACATTAATCTTATCTTCGCTGTTTGACCTCTGTGGCTGCAGTTGTTCCTGCCTTCAAAGAGATCACAATCACCAAATTCTTGCATATGTTAAATTTTCTTACATACAGTTTATCAATCTCTATGGATGTTACATGGATTCCTTCACTATATTCTTTTCCTTTTTGATGAAAAACATCATTTTCAAAAGTCCATAAGATTACCTTACATAGATAAGAACCATTGAATCAAACTCAGAAAACTTAGGCTTTCTATATATAAGCACTTTTGTATATTTGTTATCCTAATACTTAATTACCAGTACTGTATAATGAACTAAATAATTCACACAAATAATTAGGTCCTCTTTACAAAACTGAATGCATGACCTTTAAAGAACTACATACAGACTCTTGACCAAATGACAAAGGGCAGTGACCAGTACTATATAAAATTATTCATATATGAATCAAATCATAGTACTTAAAAATTTATTTCAAATATTTCATTTTTAATATAATTTAAAATAGTTTTATGATTTAATCTTTTTTTGCTAAGTCTAGATTTCAATTCATATGTAATGCAGACATAATGCAGATTCAACTGCATGACCTTGAATCAGGTCAAGGTCAGTCTTGATTTATTCCATTGATCCTATAAATTAGGTGGGCCTTAATCAAATTTTTCAGAAATTCAGATCACAGTAGCTGAGCTAATGGAAGCTGTACAAGAGACAGGACAACAACTAGCGACATCCCCTTAGTGGCCGACAAAACCAAAGTGGTCGACTGAGTGCAAAATATGCAGCATCAGACACTTGAAAATATGACAAGCCACTGTGCTTTCGACCAGTTTGTATTTTTGATATTGCAGTCTCTGTTGAATATAGATTACTATATATGTATTTTTAGGGTATACATCAAAGGCCAGTTGGTGGCACTGTCTATTGAATGAGGTTTGACAGTAACCATACCATCACAATGATCTGTTATTATGGAGCACTCCGGAATACAGGTTTATATGCATGGAAATGTCCAAAATTCATAATCTAGCTATATATATATATGTTCAAATGTTCCAATGGCAATAAAAAAATATGTGAAGATGGCACATTCCATATATATATATATATTTTTTTTACTGTTAAAGGTATATCTTCAGAGAAACATCTCACTCTAGCAGGATGAAGATGCAAGATTGATGTAAACAGACATAGGTTTCTGCAGGGCTTAAATTAACTTTCTAATCAAGTTGCCCAGTGGGGACATTAACATCTAGCTTTCACTTGCCCTACATGAATTTTTACTTGCCCCATTAAAATCAGTGGTTGCAGCTAATACTGTGTTTGTTTGTTATAAATTATATTTTACTTAAGTATTGGTGCAGATAAATGTACAGGTAAATTAAGATAAAGAGGTATAGTAAAACCTTGCCACAACGACCACCTGGATTTAGCAACCACCTCAAAACAACGACCACTTTTTCATGGTGACAATTCATTTTTGCTCTTTGTATCAAGTCACTTTGTCCAGGTCCTGTAGTAGGTCGTAATTTCTAAGTTTCACTGTATTATCAAAATAATTTCATTTCTCTGTGAAAGAAAATGGCTAACTAAAACTTAGTTAAGATTCACGCCTTTTCAGTAAATATGTATCTTGGACCAACATGCCTGGTTGGGCAATTAGGAGCTGACTTTTGGTTGTCCTACTGCCATTTTCTGGAACTTTACCTGCCCCAACCAAGTGGTTAACTGTTAATTTCGAGCCCTTTTCTGCAACAAAGGGATCTTTCATATAAAACTACAGAGACAAAATGTGTTAAAAAATAAAGATAATGGTCACATGATCATATTGATCAAATATCTTGAAGATATTGATACCAAAGCCTGCCATACTCTCCATAACATAGTTCTCATTGTTGCATTATATTATTGTGGAAATCTGTCCGATGGACTGTAAAATGATCAGACTTGTGGTGCCAGTGTTATATTGCAGGGACATGCTTCACTAATTATAGGCTTATCTTAATCAATGCTGTGTTTATTTTGCCTAACAAGTGCAGTCAACACACGTTAATTAGATCAGATTGAGCAGAAAATTCAACAATTTATAGCACGATTTTCCCAGCGTTCACTGGGTCAATATTCCCATCTGCCCTAGTTGTGAAAACCGCAATAATCCTCTCCAAATCAGCTCTCGCTTTCCCCTTGAAGTGATAAACAAATCCTCCTGAACATAATTTCTTGAAAAGTAAAAGCGTGTTTTTCAACAGTGCCTACCACACTAAATGGATTGGGTCTGAGCGGTTACAGACACGCTTGCCCCAAGGGCCCAGTTGTGCAACAGATACATTTCACTATGGATTGGTATGGATAACCAAGACTTCCTTCTGGCATTTAAAACCCTCGTCTTCATGACCACGCATTTTTTAGCATCCCTTGAGAAATTTAATACTTAGGTTTTCAAACTCAAAGAGAAGATGTTTTCCCTTAATTTCTCTGTTGAACTGACCCCATCTTCTTATAATGTACTCTCCAAGATGATATGCCGTGATATGTACAGTGTTCTGTCTCTACTGCAAGGAAATTCAATAACCATGAAAAATACAAGAGCACAGAATGAACACACATTTAACCAAGATACTTGTAAAAATTTTAAGAAACTTATTTGTTAAAGAAAGATAGAAATACACTACATACAACAACCCATACGTTATACAGATCCTGTAGTGGGATTCAGTAAATAGTCACTCTCTTACTGAGCAACACACTCTGCCACTAAACCAACCATGGAAATCTCAAGTTATATTGTATTACTTTCTTCAAATTATTAATGATAGACAAGTTATGTTCATATTAACAGAATATTTATCGTTAATTTATTATATTCTTAATTGCTGCATGAAGATAATAATATTCAACTTTCAAGAGTGTGTAATATAAGTACTGAACATGATTGTCATTAATTATTTGTAAGAATCTTGGTATCATATTCATTATGGCAGTTACGTAACATATGTGAGTACATACATTTTAATTGTATCAAAATATGTAGATTAATGACACTATTAATCTGTATGAAGGGAAACATGCCATTAAATCCATAGGTGAGGAGTGTGTTGCAATCAGGATCATCAAACCACTTTGAATGAATTCCACGGGTGATTTACATCATAAAAACGATCTCCAAGAAAATGTTTTCCCTTACACTGACAGCTGCCAGGTTCCTGCATGTTGGCTTAACACCTCGCTGCCTTTTATCTGTCTGTCTGACATCTAAAACACTGAGCATATCCGACTCCACAAGGTGACCCCCGCCTCCTCTACACCCCCAATCCTCATAAAAATACACCACTAAGATACTTATGTCATGACGGGAACAGATTTCTCAGGCGAGCAGGTGGCTTGTTTCATTACCTGTTCAACATTCCGCTAGCTTGTATACAAATGCCAGGTAGATACTTGGCCAGGTGCGCAAATTAGCACAGAGACTGTATGACCTTTGACCTTCTCAAATGTGGTAAGATTACAAGTTTTTGTCTTCGTGAAAAAGGATGAAAAATGGCACTTTCCTCTGATCTTTGCCATTAAAAAAAGTTTTGTTATTTATTATGGGCACCCCCTGTGCCCTTTGTATTTGAGGTTTTCCTTTGGAAAGTACAATATCTTGTTAGTTCATTCTCCCGTTAAACACTTCTAGGTGTAGCAACAGAGCTTTTCTTGTATTAACTGCCACAGTCAACTTATTCTGACATTATGCTTTAGGAATACCAGTAACTTCAGTCTCGCAAACTCAGCAGTGAATGAAATCATTACAATATTACCTGTATAGGTTATAAAATCAACAGAAGATGAAAGACACAAAATTTTATCTTAAATTTGATTGTTTGATTTGAAAGTTTAAAGAAAAAGAGGGAAATCGACTAAATTGCAATTTGTTAGATGGGACATACAAAACAATTGTAATTAAATAATACAATGACAGATTAATTTTGAAATGTATAATTACTGTATTACATAACACAAAGCAGAAATGTACACAACTGAACTGGGGCCATAATACGATGGTGTATTATGGTGTCTGTAATATAGATTTGTCCATATTACACAGGTTTAATTCTCAACCTTTGCCGAGATCATTCACTAGCTGTGTTTAATGTCAGCAAAAGAGGTAGTCTGCAGTTTATTATATAGAGGATTCTCAAGTATCAGTCATAAAGAAAGTGTCAATGTAATACCAGAGTGCCAGTATTGCATGAGGAAGAAATTTAATTCATTTGCTCTTGAATAACTAGAATACGGGTAGTCGACAAGCGACTACCTGTATCTGCCTAAATCAGAGTGGAACGGGTGAAGTGAGGCATGGATTGAGTGGCAAGGGGAAAAAGAGTGAAGTGTTGCATATTAGCATGGATGTCTGCAGCCAAATTGTGTATGTAGGTTGCGCCACCTACCACAAAATCCAGAAAGCCGTCCAAGTTGTATACATACGCAAAATTTAAGGCAGATAAGTCAAACCACTACATGTATATGAGTGATTTTTGCCCTTGGCAGACAAACAGATGGACGCTGTGCAAAAATGGTTGCAGGTGGCGCCACCAGTTTTGCGTATGATAAAGAGCTATGTGAGAACTATACACATGCAAAACTTTGGCCCAATCGGTCAAACAGTTCCCAAAATATGAGCTTGGATATCTGCTGCATAAACTAGAATGTAGGTGGCGCCACCTGTCATAAAATCAAGAGAGCTGTCGGGGATGTATAAACCTGCAAAATTTTAGGCAAATATGTCAAACCACTGCCGAGATATGAGTGATTTTATCCCATGGCAGACAAATAGACGGGAGCTGTGCAAAAATGGCTGCAGGTGGCGCCACCAGTTTTGCGTATGATAAAGAGCTATGTGAGATCTATACACATGCAAAATTTTGCCCAATCGGTCAAACGGTTCCCCAGATATGAGCTTGGATGTCTGCAGCGTAAACGTGAATGTAGGTGGCGCCACCTGTCATAAAATCAGAAAAGCTATCCAGGATGTATACGCATGCCGAATTTCAGGTGAATTAGTCAAACCACTGCAGAGATATGAGTGATTTTAACCCAAGGCAGACGAACAGATGGACATTGTGCAAACATGGTTGCAGGTGGCACCACCATTTTTGTGTATGTTATAAAGCTCTCCAAGGGCTACATTTGTGCAAAAAAATTTTCCTGATCGGTCAAACGGTTCCCGAGATATGTGGGTTTATGTGTGGAAACAGACGCACTAACGGACACAGAGCGCAGAGGAAAGGTCAGAGGTCAAAACAAAATCGAGGCGCAGCAGTTCACATGTGACCCGAACATAATCCCGGGTTTCGTAAAATTCCGCCCAGCGGTTACGGAGGAGTTCTCCAGACACCTACTCGGCGGCGGTGGGCTGAAAACAAAGTATCCGCAAAACTCTGTTTTGGCGGATACAATTAGAGGATTTATTTATTGACAGGAGATATTTTAAGGGCTTTTGTTTGAGCATTTTATCCCAAGTGGTTTATCAGATGGAATTTTTTCTGTAGGAATAACTTTTTTAAAGCAAACGTGTGAAATACAGTCAACAGATGAACTGAATGGTTCTTTTGCCGCCTTGGGAATGAAAGACTGTCAGGTTAGAAAAACGATTGAAAAGCACAGCTGTCATCAGGCATTCTTGGTTACCCAGATATCTGGCTCATGCCAGCAAATAAAACAAATGACATTTTAACGGAACCACAGACATAACAGATTCAGGAGGCGACTTCTATCAGTGACCTAATCTTCTAGCACCGAATTAAAGCCCAGTGCCTCTGTGCCTTATCGGTGGACCTCCTAAGCCTCTTTTGAGTGGTGGCTGACATGAGAAGCCCAGCGTCCCCAAACCGAAATGTTACTATCAACATGTTTAGCTTCCACAGCAGATATACACAAGACATGAAAGGACTGGCAAACGAAAGATGTCAATTAACAGGGACAGAAGTCCAATACATTTGCCATTACATGACATCAAGCCAGCGAGCGGAGTCAGCATACAAAGTTACTTCGTCTGGACATCACTAAATGGGATTTTAACCGCTCCCTTGTATGCAAAAACATTAAAGTAAAAATAAATTTTTGCTGCAATTAATCATTCTAGGAAGCTGGGTGATTTTTTTTATACTTGAGGTGTTAACTCTTGTCAATATACTTTGTGCTTTCATTTCAAATGAAAGCAACATAGTGCTCGTTAAATATTTAATTAAATAATTAAGTCCAATGAAATATGTTACTAGAATGACAGATGAGTTAAATAATACATTATCTTCTATATTTATGAACTGTAACTATTTTCTTGACACTGAATTTTTACATAATATATAGCATATTGAAAAAAATCAGACATTAACATTTCATATAAATGGCAGCATCATGTATTAAATATATGCCACAACAATTTGTGATGTTATTGCATGAATAAACAAGCACAAAATAGAGTTAAATCATACTGATTAATATTAATATATAATAATTATAATATTTATATTATAAATACATGCGCATGTGTACACTCCAATTAAATTTCATATGACCGATTTTTTTGCTGTTGCCATATTATCATTGCCGGAAAAACGGATGCATGTTTACACAGCTTTACACAAAGCTGTACTGAATTCACCTACTCCCAGGCCCCTATGGAAATTTGGATGCAGACAAAATAAAAGAGGGCATGTAGATTTTTCCCCCTATGGCAGAGGTATGCCCACTAGAGGGGTGATATTCTAGATTTTCAATGCGTTTATTTATACTTTGGTCCATATTTTGTAACCTGTCACTTTACAGCATTAATCTAGCCATATGGGGTCAGCTGCAATGGTTTCACAGTTTGTCTGTGGCACGGAGAGTTAAGCCTGAAGTTTGTGCCTAAATCAGCTGCAACAGAACATAAACCCATATATCTATGAAGCGTTAATGTCCAGATGGTCAACTTTGTCATGAGGAGGCCCGAGGCTCAGCAGATGTGATTTTAACACTGTCTTGACGAGTGTTAATTTATTATGTATACAGCGTGGCTAATGAGCAATTAATCACAGGCCCTTCCTGAGCATCATTTGGTTGCCTGTAGCCTGAGAACAGCAGTGATAAACACTGGTCCAGCACGTTCCTGCAGTCTGCAGCATAAAACTGCCAAGATTAATGTCACTCGCTATATACATATCCCTGCAGAAACTGTCTTTGTCGAGAGAGTTTTATATACAAACAGTCCATGACGCTGTCGTTTTATATTCATATATCCTCTACACTGATGGTTTGTATCGGTTGCCATCTGTTTGGAGGTTATGATATGTTACTCCATCCAAGGTTACGACATGTTACTGCAAAGGGCAGAGTGCTCACATCTCTATGTGTGGGGTCTACCCTGATGATTTCTGGCTGTCAGTTTACAGGTTCCTACTGAACTTAAAACCTATCAAGCAAAAGTTTTAAATTTACAAATATTAATTATGGTGCCACTTGGGCAAGTTCTCTGCATATAAAATTAGTAACATACATTTTGGAAGAGGCTGAATACAGACATCCAAGCTTCAGCAAACCTTAACAATTAATCCAAATTATTTATTTCTCTAATTTTATTCAATTTAATCATTATGGTGATATATTTCAGTTATATTTCATGCATATCAGTTTGATGACTTTATGCTCACATGCACAAATTCACCATGTTTATTGTAACACCTCTGCAAAGAAGGTTATGTGAATTTCTGTTTGGTGGTTTGTTTGTTAGCAGAATTACATAGAAATAACTATAATTATTTCCATAACATTTCCAGTTTTCCACAACATGGGATATAAACGCAATAACCATATTTTTGGTAGATCCATTTGAAAAGGGGCCTTGGCAGAAAGATGCTTTCTCCTGAGTGGGGCATTCTGGTTTATCAAATGTGACTGTACAAGAGCTATAGGCTTTCACTGATAATATATCATATCATGTAATCAGTTATAAAACCTCACAGGAAATTAGTCATATCTGTACTGTATGTTACAAAACCCTTTACTGGTACTTCTGTTAAAGGAACTCATCTGGCTGGAGCAAGCATAAAGATACCAATGGCATTTCCTCAAAGTGCTGTTATGCAAACATGCACGTAGATAAGTCCTACAAAACACTACCGCTACTCTCCGGTCAGTGACAGTATTTTTCTGTGGGGCTCCCAACCTAAGCTGTAAATTGCCTGTAGAGTACCAGTGTAGGCTACAAGCTGTCACAAATATATTGCCTTATCTAACTTGATCCATTAGCTCTCCACTCTCACCCCCTGTAGCTACACTAATGATCTCTGATATCTTATCTGTCTACTGATAGAAAAACATGGGCTCTCTCTTTGCAAACTGACCACAGGAGAAAGCTCTGGCTGATACACTCTCGACCTATCATTCTTTTCTGTTGGCCATATTTTATATCTACTTTTGCCATGTTAAACCAGAACAGATCTCACTGTTTTTAAGCAGACTCTCAAGCACTCCAACTCCTGTTTCTCCAAACTAAAAGCCTGATCCCCTGGTAGAGCTTTACCACTTTTTTTCGGCTTCCAAAATACTACATGTGTTTCTTATGAAACAGAGATATAAAACTAGGTTGGTCATCAGTAAGCTAAGATAAAATAGATATAAGGTTTAAAATGACACAGTGAAAAATTTATAGCAAATATTGCAATGCATAAAGAAATTTTAGAATCTTTAGAATCTTATATCTTTTTATCATTGTTGTAAAAAAATTCAACATTGTATCAACTGTTTCAATTTTTTATAATCCACTGGCCATTAATGAAAAATATTTGCATTTGTCATTTTAAGTATTCCATGGACCCTTAGTTTATTCATAAAATATTACCTAACTTCAAAAAGCATTATCTTAATAAAGAGGCCGCAACCCTTTATATATGTAGGAGAACATAGGTTGCATTCAGACACTCAATGTTAAATGGCACAAGAAAAACTTTTAGCAGTCACAATTAGGGATTTTTTGTTATATCAGTACATAATATGATAGCCCTGTCCTTCTAATAACCTACATGTATCTCTCTGTCTGGAGATTACATAATCACATATATGTGAGGAGGTTAAAGGTGGAGTTCCCACAATCAGACACAACTGAAGATAATCTCTGAGATAACATCTGGACAATGATGAAAGTGGGTTAATTTCTCCTAATCCCTGAAAGAGAACCTATTATGTACCAAGTTAACCAGAACAAACAATTTTCTTCCAGATGTTTAAGCATATTTGAGTCATGATTAAGGTGTACTGGTCTCAATGAAACAATTTTATAGGTTCTTAGTAGAGTAAATTGTATATTGTGGTTGACATCATATTCACGGAGATCAAATTTCACAATTTTCACTTTTTCAGTTTTATGCAATTAAGGGTTCCATTTTCGTGATCTCACCATATATACAAAAGTCCTACACAGTTAGGGATCTATTGTTATTCATTATATCAAACTTTTATCTGTCAACTTGCCTACAATGATGGGACCTCTAATTCCTGTGTGTTTTATTTTTGCGATAATTCCTATTTTGGGAACATAGCAAATTTGAAACCCTCATAATCAAAAGTATGTAAAACCATTCTTCTATATTCCTAGATCCCCTCATGTATACCCACACCAATTTTTAGGAGTTATGGCAGAATCCTGCTAACAGTCAAACATACCAACAAACAGACACTATAGTGAAAACATACTCTAGAGGAGCTAATTGCAACATGGTGATAAAGTCTGCAGCATCAATTAGAATTTAATTCTCCCCTATTCTAATGATTTAGGGTGGCATTTGTTTTGTCTTTTGGTAAGAACTATAGCTCCTCCACAGATCTCTGGAAGAAATATTTTCTAGTAGTTTAACATACCCCAATAGTTAGCAAACATGTCAGTGTGTTACAACTGTGTTTACTAACATGCTAGATGGTAGACCATCAACCTGTGGAGGGTGGTGCGACTTTTTTTTAGCTCACGGAGAACGGGAACAGAGAAACATCTGGAGAAAGTGTGAGAAAACATAAACAAACATCACTGCTATATTTTGTTGCCAGATGTCATACTGTAAAACAATAGTGTGCTCTATCTAGCCTAAGGGAAAATCCTTTCTCAGAGGTTATATATAATGTTCATTCTTATACCAGTAAAATCACTCAGTCACAGCAATAAGTAGCTTTAGTAGTATAAACAGATAATATTCTTTTATTAAATTACTATAACTATAACAGTTATACATTAAAATCCAGAAAGTGTAATAATAATAACTTTATGAAATGGAAGCACAGTGAAAACTTTTTCCTTTAATGCTATTTCATACCAAGCCAGAGTTGAATTATATGATTTAAATGGAATTTAATTATTAGCCAGAATTAGTTACCAAATATGATTTATAACCAATTAACAAATGGTTAATGAATATACCTAACAGGTTAAAAAGTTTGTATAACCTATCTATTTGCAGAAGTGAAGATGCTTCCTATAAGAATCTAAACTGAAACCATGTTTTTAAGCATCAGCAATGCTAATCATTCAAATGTGCAAAAACTTGACAAGATTATTAATATAGTGAGTTGACAAATATGTTTGGACTGGGTACATATGTGTCCATAAAAAGGTTAATATGACATGCTATCAAGTGTTGGAATAGATCTAGCCCTGAGTTGTTCACATTACAAAAGTGTTTCCTAAGCATTTAACTGAATGTGTTTTGATGACAGATAGATGGCCAGCTGAGTGACAGACATGAAGCAACTGCTGAAGCTTGGGCCTGGATTGATGCCACACAGTATCTAGGCACAAAACTTGAGTACAATAGTAAGTATCACATTGTGATTCTTTGCTGGTTTTATCTCTTTCACATAACACATAAAATACAATCTACAGAAGAAATCTGTTTTCTCTTAATTACAGATTATGTATTTTAATTTTTCTGAGCACTCTGAATGGAAAAGCTGACATCCAAAATGCTTAAATATTACATATCATTTTTATCAAATGTTTGCCTTAATCAACATTTAATAAATAAAGATCTACTGGACTTGTACGCATTTTCATTTTTAATTTTATGATCCCATATTATTTCTTTGTCCAAATGACTTTAAATGCTATCAAGAATCTTTAATTGTTTTCATGCTGCCAAATGCATGTTTTTACCATGCAACTCAGGAATTCCAGGTCACATTGCCCTAATTTCTACAAGGAGATCTCACCAGGACGGCTCTGGGTTTTAAGTAAGATCTGTCTAACTTAATTTGTCTAGAGGTTACCATTTATGCCCTGATTTTAACCGCGAGCTAGCTGGAGGGAAGTACCATGGAAGAATACCGATTACTAAACCTAAGCATGACTGAGCGAACAAGCTTAAATATAAATACAGATCACTTCAACATTTAATGAATTCCTCCCCTCATCCAGACAGATTCTTGATCAAATCCTGAAAATTAACTTAAATACATTAATTACTTTACCAGATATCTTACATATAACAAACAAATGGATGCACACAGTCATTTTGATCCTGTATTATTAGTACTAATCTACATTACCTCAAAGAAAGCACTGAATAATTTAATGTGCCAGACTCACTAATCCATGTATTATCATTGAAAACCATCAGGTGTTTTCAGAGAGATATCTTTCAGAAAGACAACAGACAAACTGACTGTCAGATGGACACAGGTATAAACACAACCCCTGTCCAACTTTGTTGGTAGGTCAAACATAATGGGTACAGTCAAATTATCTTAGATTCATAGTCTGAGCCGTTGTGCCCAGTGTCACCAATCCTTCCGAGCTGAATACAAAACATGCCAGCGACCAGGGGGGGATGATGTCACAGTTGACTAAAGTGTATGTGACCAATGTAGGAAACACCATCATTTACCAGCGGTGGAATTCACTGAACGAATTCTTTTGGTTAGAATTACATCCCCCTACCTTTCAGCATAGTGTTTACGTACAAATGATCTTCAAAAGCTTGTTGGTTTTCTGGTACAAATGAGCTTGAGAGATCCTGCTGTTTTTTCTGTTAAAACCCCTGGCAGTTTTTTCTCATCCACACTCACAGGCTGAAGTAGCGGTGACATTTTCTTTCTCTTTTTTATCTCTTTAGATTCTGGACTGTTTACCAGAGACATCGAAACCAGAATTTCTTTAGTGCAAAGAACAAGTGTACAGGACAAAACTACTTGGAAGACATTCTTAATTGTGTGCGGTAAATCGAGCATCAGTGCTCAGCTTGGGTCAATTAGATTTGATTAAATGTCCATTCAAATTAGCGGTAATGATATGCAATAAAATGCAACACATGCCATACTATAAAAGACTCAATTCCCCCATTGATATATTCACAATGATAGATTTAAATGTGGAGGTAATTCTGAACTTCACAAGTATTCCAAACACTCAATCACTTTTCAGTGAACTATGTGAACAAATAAAACAATCACAATTTGCTGATTAAGCAAGCCAAATGAATTTTTAATCAAATCAAATATTCAAGGAGGAAAATGAGTTCTAAGACAAACATGGTTTGCAAACAAAATATGTGACAGAGAGTACAAAGTCTCACTGCTGTTCTGTTTTAAGCCTAACTTAAAAATTCTTTTGCACCTTTTATCTGGTTTCACATTTACAACACAACACACCTTGTAAATTAATTCTGCAATACATTTAGTATGCAAATAATCTTTCCCAACTGGGGACACTGAATCATATTATAAAGTAAAATAGTGAATTTCAGAGTATCCTAATGTCAACCAGTGTACATTGTAATATTCCCAAGTCAACTGGTTGAGATTGGAATTCCAATTTCGACCGTTCAGATGGAAATTCCCAAGTGAACAGGTAGCTAACAAATTTACACAAGAATTCTCATCTCAGCTATAAATGACTTGGGAATTCCCAAGTCAAATAGTTGGTTTCAAGACTAAACTAGATTCCAATGTTCACTGTGACATTTTTATGGATGTAAAATTTCCCCTGGAAAGTAAACTTTTATATGAAGTAATTAATGTAATAATACTAAAAATAATAAGTACAAATATGTGATTATTATTATTCATAAATATGTTTAGCATGTATGTTTTCTAGTATAGTGTAGTTGTTTCAAGGAACTGATACCCTTTGTCTGGAAGAAATGCTATGACCTAATATGCTCTTAATGTCACATGTATGCTGAAACAATGAGAGAGAAAAAAATTCAAAAGTGTGACAAAACAGCAAAGGGTCTAGATCCATAAGTATCCTTATGTCAAAGTGTCATCGGTGTTGCATGAGCACCCAAACAGATGGACTGGTTGACAGGGATACAGTTCCTACCCTACTCAAACTTTTAAGTGGCTGACGGCACTTAGCCATAACAATCCCGTTTATGATCTCCGACATAAGCACAGCTGAGATGGGATTTCTCGCCAGCTGGGGGGAAAGACTCAATGAAAACAAAGCCCAGATTATAACACCCCATGTTTAAGCTAAGAATTTCCTTGGTGTGCTACACTTTGAGGATGTCTTTCAGCAGGTTGTCTCCTAGAGCTGACTGCCACAGAGTGCGACATGGTATCTTATTACCATGGCGACCACAACCAAACACCCAATTAAGAAGTTTCTCAAGGACCCCTGTTGACCTTCAATGATAACAGATGATCCATTACGATATTCTTTTCAAAAGCAATGAAAATTTTGGACGTTATTTTGAACACTATATTCTGAGTCACGGTGTATTCTAAATTTCCAAAAAAGGCGTTCTTCAAAGGTTATCTGTCTACTACTTACATTGCATTTTTTTTAATAGAAATTCAAACACTTTGTAAAAACTATTTTAAGATTCTTCACTAACAACTAATGAATGAACCTCGGCAATCATCACTTCGAACTTTGTACCAATTTTTATGAGGACTTATCTTCCTGTTTTCCTTGTTTTAATATAACAATCAATGAACACTAAGGATTATCATTTATGTAATCATTTTAATCATTTCATCATTTAATGAATCTTGCTATTGCTTCCATGTCTGATTCAATAAGGTAATTGACATCATGATCATAAATGAACATTTTCACTTTTATTTTATTTTTTCAAATTTAGCGTATCCAGATCTCATAAATTTGTGAAAATTACACTTAAGTTAATTAATCCATGCACCAGAGAGGTTTCTTGTTTAAATATGCTTTTGTACAATGAGACTTAACAATTTATTTAGTCACAAATGAAAATCAGAAAACAGAACAACACAAAACTATTAATAATTAAACTTTGAAATTTTGATTGATCTATGTAAACATTTGACCCTTGACAATAATCCAATATTGATATATATCACAAAGAGCATTAGTGGGAGATAATCCAGAAGGATTAACATTAATCCACATATGATAGTGCTCAGTGTGAACATACTAGTTTTATCAATACAGTCCTTTCATATGAGTAATGTATTAAAAGATGCATCCATTTGAATTGTTTCTTATTAATTCATGCACACATATGGTCCTAATGGCATTATTAATAGATGTTTTAATATATGCCTCTTCAATATATTGATACATACAGCCATATGTGATATGTATATACTATAGACCGAGTTGATGAAACCGCACATATATGCACCCCACTTTGTGGACCACTTATAAGTACAGGCAACATTTTTCAGTCCTAGCAAGACATATGTAAATAGTTTGGTTTGGATCCTTGAACATCAAAGATGGTTATCCTCAATTATAGAAGAACTAATTATTATGGATATATATTCAAGACTGTATTGGTCTATGATGTGTACATGCATAGTACAGGTGTACACATGTATTCAAAATTTAATAAAATATGGCCTTTCACCAATAAGATGCAACTCTTACAATAGCTATAATAATACATGTTTAAGTGCCCTAGCTACTGAGGTATGGCAATGGAATTATTTTCATACACAATCAGTAATCAATGAATGAACCTGGGAATATGTGTCAAACAAGCAAATGTAAACAGGGTTTTGGAACCATCCCACAATAGGGCCCCCCCCCAACGGTGGAGGCTTGCATTCCTTAGAATTCAGATTTCTAGTTTTGTTTTTATTTTTTTTGCAAAATACGCCAAAACAGTTTTTTTTCAATATAACTCAAACAAAGTGATAAAGTGTAAGAACAAATAATGTTCTGTGAGATATTGGACTGAAAATCCTTTGCCCAAAGGTTTGGTACTAACAAACCTCATTTAGTTTCAAAGATACAGAAGTCCTAATTAATCATCAAAGTTACACTTGAACAATGTTTTTACAACACCAGTTCTAGCACATGAAAGGCTCCTTAACTCCCCCAGCCGAAGATGTATTACTTCTACTGCCCAAAGTTCAAAAGTGACATCAGCGTTTCTTTGGGATAACGAGGAACAGCGATTATCTGTGCTTCTGAACGGAGGTGACCCAGATGATTGGACGGTGTATTGTGTAGTACAACGCTCTTAAACACCTGGGAAGCCGGAATAGTAATAAACTTTGCACCTTAATGTGTTTGGTTTGGCCATGTGGAACTGGGAGCTAAATTAGTACAAAGAAATCAGCCGTTGTGAATCTCAATGAAATTTTCACACCGTGACTGGCTGCTGAAAAAAAACCGCAAGTTCTCACCACAAATTACTATTATAACTACTATAATAACCAAGAACTAATGAACTGATACTTGCAATAATTATAAGCTAACCTGAGATTTACCATAAACATTATTAAAAGAAATCTTCAAAGAAACAAGTCAGTTTTATTCACAAACATGCAGGTATGTTAATTCCTTACTTATTTTTCCTACTTATCAAACTGCTTACAAAAACCTGTCTTTTGATCCCTTACTGAATATGCATATTATTTGAATATTTATGGTAATACAGTGGAACATGTCTGAAAGACCACCTGTCCATTAAGACCACCTGTCAAATAAGACCACCTATCCATTAAGACCACCCTTGAGTGAATTGAAAATATTCACATTGGTTATGACTGACCTGTATAATAATACCACCTGTGACATAAGACAACTTTTGACCAGTCCAATGGAGGGGGGGGGGGTTGTTATAATACAGGCTTCACTGTACTAACATGCCTCTTATTGTCAACTTGTATTTGTACTAGGAAAAGATGGTAATGTTAGTGCTGGCCATCAACAATGTTAAATGTGGGAATGTAGCTGTCAATAAGTGCAACAGAGTATTACATTTATGAAATATAAAATGAAAATCAAACAAAATATCAAATAATCTAGATGTGTTATTAGCACTGAAAGTTTATCTCAGAAAACTTGAATTTATTTTGATGAATATCACCAATGTTGTAGTTGTTTTCTAATAAATTAATCCTTTTATCAGTTAATTATTATAAATCCTGCCCCTTTTGAAGGTTTTATATAGTCAGTTCAGCTTATCAAATACTGCTTCAAATACCACTTCAAAACCAGGTCCACCTAAATAGCTTTAACAAAACAGAAAATACTTTGTTTGACAGGATTAATTAATATTTATTGATTAAACTGATGAATAAGGATTTTCCAGTTTCCTCATTTAGGAAAATTTATTGCCTGATGAAAGGACAAATTTCACAGTTATTTAACAGCACTTAAGTGAAAAAAAACCTAATTTCATTCTAAATGAATGAGTTTCCGTGTAAGTAAAGCTCATTCATGCATCAACAATCTAATTTTTTTATACACAGCTTATATTGTACCTCTGTCCTGGAAAATATTGTCATATAACAGAGCAGAAGTAGGACTTTCCTAAGTTAACAGCAGCCTAGCATTAACTATGAGTATTTCTTTTTCTCCTTGATAAAAACAGAATTCAGGGCAAGACCCTCCATTTCCAAACCTAAATTAAATCTCTAAAATACAGAAGATGACACAGAAAATTATCCAGGAGACCATTTTCTGGAGATGTCTCTCCATCAGTGGTTTTATTAACATCATGTCAGATACTTAAAATAAGGAAGATGCAACCAAATTGAGCCACTTGCATCGTCTAAGACACCCACGAGTTCAGCATCTTAAAACGTTCCTTCTGCTTCTATGATAATGCATGTCAACTCAAATTACCAGAAAGGTAATTAGATTACACTGATGTTGTCAAGTCGCGTCTGTTTCCAATGTCTGTTGGCGTTCCAAATACTGGTTGATCTATTCATTGGTGTTGGCCAGTCGTGAATATTATTTGTTGCCACGCCGACAAGATCGGTGAATCCCTGTCCGGCTGTCATCATGTAATGACCTTATAAGACTCCTATATTGTCATTATCACTGGCCTGTGTGCCTTATTAGATTAATGACAGAATAACAGCCGTGTTACCCATACACAGAATATTGAAGTGCCTCCTGGAAATCCAATTTGCCAGACATACTGACCAAAAAAGTTTTCAACCATACAGAATCTAAATTAGTTAAAAAAAACTTCTGGAAAAAAGCTTTCTTAGACCCTTTTCAAAGCATATGTATATTAAATTAGCCCATGTCCTTGTAAAAGGTGTAAACTTGAAGGCTAAGATGATGTTTCATAGAATTGGGTGTTCCTGACAAAGACATACTGGAAATTTAATAATTCTACTGGAAAAGGCTTTGCTTTGGGTCACAACACACCACACTATGGTAGAAAAACAATTCTTGAATTATTTATCTAAAAACATGAAAATACAACACAATAATTCAAAGCAAATATTTGTCACGCACAGACCATGTGCTATTGGCTGTCAACACTTAATCAGAAAATATGGTCAATCTGGACAAGCTACTCCAGAGAAACTTTCCAAATCTGTGCAGAGTTGTCAATACAATAACGTATCAACACACTCTGGCAATATCATTATTGTCAGCTGTAGCGACATTATTGGACAAATGACCGCCTCAATTCATGTCAAGAGGGAACGGTCCCTGCGAACATAGCTGTACCAGCCAATGAATCCCTTGACAGAGTCAGTCAAGAGTACAACATGTGATAAGACAATAAAGCCAGGTTCAATATGGATCCTGCATGCATCACATGGACCAGTCTGTCATGGTCCAGAAAACCAGTCAAACCACGAAAACAATTTAGGACTCTTTCCCTAGTTTTTCCCATTGCACAGAAACAGGATCGAGTATAAAAATATGCAGATTCCAAATAACTTTGTTACAAACAGGGCTAATTGAAATTCCCATTTTGTGACTTAAAATATATCTGAACATTTCTGACAAACAGACAGTAAATGCTTCTTTTTTTCAAATACACTGACAGTACCAGCTCAATTTTATATACATATTTGCAGACCCCGGAAACCCTGTATCTGGACCATTACTTTGGCTGATTTTCATTGTGTTATAAATTATATAAGTTCTATGATTGTTTGTCCAATCTCTGCACTTCAAGCTGAAGAACGCGCAAAAGTAAAAAGACTTAAATTTCTTTAGTTGTTGTTGGCCATTTTTTTCCAGAAACCAAAGAAAACATACTCCAAGTAAACCATTAGAAACGCAATGAAACTGAAAAGTTGATAAAAGTTGGTTGACAAACTTTTCAAGAAACAAGGGAAAAAGAGGCTCCTATATTTACTGTGGTGACCAACTATTCCAGAACCCTTGGTGATTAATTTTCCAGACGAAAGAGAAAACTGACTCCAAATATCACAAATGAAACTTTTTTTTATTAATTAAAATCTGACTGATTGCACCGGAAAGGAGACTGCATATAATTGCCAATAAATTATTCCAGTAACAAAAGAAAAGAGACTCAACAATGCTGTGTTGAAAACCTGCTCTAAAAACACAGGAAAAATGACTCCACAACTCTTCCATAAACACAAGAAGAGATTGAGACTCCACTTTATACTATGTTGACCAGCTGTTTAGTAAACACAAGAAAGTAGACTCTACATAGATTGATTTACTGAAATATTCTTCTTCCATCACAAGTCAAGAAAGGACTAAATGCATGTCTTGGCAACTTTTTCTTGAAACATAAGACTGCAATAAACAGCAAACAGCACAGCTGTATCCTCAACACTTAACCACAGAGTGTCAAATTGCTGTGAAACTGCATTATTTTTTGGTCATAAGATATGTCAATGTCCAGGTTTATGAAGCAATAACATGGCAGTAAATTAATCAAACCACTCAGCAAGTCTTATGAAAATATAATCAGTTTATAGCATAATTCTCATCTTTTCTTTAAATTTCTACTGAAAATCAAGAATAATGTTACATACCTTAAGTAACCAGTGTGGGGACACATTTATGAATTCAAACAGTGTACAAAACTAGTTTGTTTCTCACGAAATCACTCCCATCACAAATGAAAATGGTTCAGACAAGATAACTTACCATCTGTCCATCATGACATCAATATATAAAGATTATTGAGACCTTAAAGATACAGATTTAGTGGCAATGCGAAGGGCTGATGATAATCTGATGAAGGCTTATGGCCACTGGTAAGAAAATCGGTCCATTAAGTGCGAATTATGGAGAACTGAACATGGCCCATGATCATCAAGTGTAGATTATGGTAATTAACTAAGCATTAAGGCAGGTAAAATTTAAAATCTGCCAATTAAAGTCTTGCATATCATAATTTTGTTGTACAGTTACACAGCAAATCATTTCTTGGCTTTGATTTTTTTTTAATATATTGCATGAGTTACAATTAACTGTTATAAAGTTTTATTTGTATCCAAAGGCAAATGGCCATAAACAAATTGTACTATGGGTCTGTTAAGCTGGTTCATACATCAACTATAAGCAAGGCTTATTGGAAAAATGAAATTAAAAACTTTTCCAACAAATATGGCACTATGTAACTTCCTTATTTAAGAAAAGATTCCATGAATGCAGCGAGACTGCAAACATCACATTTCAAGTGCTTTATGCAATTATGCAAATTATGAACATCTGGTTCATAACAAATTATGTTTAGCATGAACCCCAATTGTTTTAGTGATTAGAATCATCAGCATTATTTACATTTACAAACAAATTAAATAAAAATAAGTTTAGTTATAATTTTATTTTTAAAACATCCATAAATCTCTTTGAAACACTGTCATTCTTTTTTGCAATATATCCAATCAAACAGTTAAAAGAAAGGTTAAAAACAGTAAATAGAGAAATTACTGATTACTACTTTAATTGTCATGTTGAGGAGATACCCAAAAAAAACTTGAAATATAGTACAAGAATTCCTGTTTTTTTCAACCTAGAAAGACTTCAAAAAGAAAGGGTTGTCATAAACATTTGAGCATTTCTCTGTAACTTTCTTCAATTGTGCCCATCTGGCAATAAAAATGAAAATAAGAATAAAAATGTATCAATATGACCATTTCTGCTAAAGCTTTCACAGCAAAGTGTAAGTGCTGATGCTTCAGGCTTGAAGCACCGCTGACGGTTTGATGATAGCTCGGTTAATTTCACAGATGGCTTACCAAGTACCTTTTATAAACACCACAGTCTATAAACAACATATGTGATGAGCACCAAGAATTGCCAGTCTATGCAATTTCTGGAGAAAGTAAAGGCCTAATTACCAGTCTATTTCTTGGACAAATGCAATATCCAGTAAATTGAAAAATATTACCTATGGCACGGCATGAAATTGCTTGTTTTCTTCACATTACCAAGTTGCCAAAATAATATGACACAGGACCGACAGAGGAAGTCGCTAAAAATATCCAACTGTGCAGTATTAGTCGATAAGTGATTCTCCAGACAGAACCATATGATTTGACATTTCAGATCCATGAAACATGAATAAGAGTGATATGGAGAGAGATTAATTAAGTACCAACACCGTTTTAATGCAGACATTGCTAATGTAGTCTTTTCTTTACAGTTTGTTCGAAAAGCGACAAAAACAAATACAAACAACACACTCATCCAAAGACTGAACATTAAACATAGGCTCACCAGAACAAAATGCCAGCGCAATCCAAGCATAAATGTGACTTTAATTATAAAATCTCCACTCAACAGCCCTCCTATTGACTTTCAACTTAAACCAGTAATGAAAGCAAAGGCCATCTTTGCCAAAGAGACAGTAAGGCTTGACAATGGCTTCTCGATATTCCTCTAAGCTTAATCTTCTCCCGGCATGAGTGTATCTCACGACCTCTCGGGGATTTCTCGCTAGACCATGCAGACTCCATAACAGAGGCCAAGCTGCTTCAATATCTGTTGGATGGTTCCACTTAACCCTTCAAAGACGCTCTTTTTCTCCCCCGAGACGTCAATTACAGACCATGATATTGGGAAGCTGGTCTCTTTCGAGCTCAGAGTTGCTAAATCAAACTCCGCTTCCACCTTAGTGTGATCACATGCATGTGAATTATTCCATAGTCATGTTCCATAATCCACACTAAGTATAAATACATGCAGGGTTTTACTGATAATTATAGGTGTGACTACTTGCACTACTGTAGCAGCAAAATTAGTCGCGTTTCAATATAGTAGTTTTTTAATCATAGACATAAACACTACAATAATTTTTTTTCTCTAGTTAAATATCTTGAAACAAATATATTAAAATATAATAGTAATTATATGGATTATTTATATATTATAATATATACCTCTATAAAAATATCATTTAATATAGATTCATTTGCAACAATAATATAATTTTAATGACAAAATGGCTGAAATATGTCATGTTTCATTACCACTTATATCCAAAGGTCAAACTTTAAATCTGCAATAATTACATGGTGACAATTTGATTTGATACCAAAAAAAATTTTTTCACAATTAAAATTGCTGCTAAAATATATTAATTCAATTTACACTAATTAACACAAATATAAAAGTCAGACGATACAAAACTGCCCCTTGGCCATGTCAAGAAAACCAGTTCATCTGCTATTTGACATGTATACAGCATAAACAATTTCATACAGTGACAGATCGTATTGCAGAAGGTTTCTTATGTAATTTACCAAAAAAAAAGTACTTGGCCGGTGGAAGATGACATACAGGTCAGAATGTATGACAGTGAAAATGCCAGAGCAGCCAACAATAATAACATATGCTGTCATCCATGACAAATACACAGTGTCACCCAGTCATGCATCAGCGTTTCTGAAGAGCTGTGTGCGGTCCACTTCTAGTGATAAAACAGTATTACTAGCTGTGCCGCTGACACTTTTCAAAAGCCTCGACAAAGACACATTATAAAAACAATGACACACTCAAATGCTTAAATGCATCGGTGGTGCCACCATGCAGAACTGATAAAAAATATCAATTCAAAACTTTACTGCCAACTTCATTCATCATTTTACTTCTGTTTTGCTGACCTAAGACAATTATAACACTGCTCTACTGATTTCCACTTATAGAATGTAAAATAAACACACTTCAAATTTGAACAATCTCAGAGATTTTTCACACTTTGAGATAAAAAGGAGCATATGCCCAGTCTATAAAAAGAAGCAGAGTAGCCAGTCTATAAGTAGAAACACTAGACTTCAAAGCTTAAAGTATCCTAGTTTGCCCTGTAGCTAATAAAAAAGGACCCCGCTGCCGATAGAGAAAATGAAAATTTTCACCAAGGCTGTAAATGTATTCTATAAACAGTCAAGTTACACCGAACTTGCTCAAGTCAAATTGTTTCTCTTGTGGTGAAGGCATCCATCATATTCCCCTTTAAATGTTTTTAAATTATAACAAAGTCTACCCCTTTTGTATCAACTGCTACATGCATCAATTTTTTCCTGCTCGTGCTATCAACTTCAACATAACAAGATTTTCACTCTTTCTAAAAACCTTCACTGTTGTACCACTATTATCCTTGTACTCTTTATTAAGCATTTTACATAAAAATCCATAACTCCCTTATCAGATATATCTTTTTTTTTGCTTACATATATTAAGCCTAATTTTCCAGATGTGTTTGCATCATAAAAAGTTGCTGTAACAATTAGTGACTGTTCCCAAATAAACCAGGCGATTTATCCTGGTAATAAAATGCAGCAAATCTGTCACAATAGAACATTTAACAATTTGCCCTCATCTAGCTGGAAAGATAACTTCCTTTTTTTACTGACTTTATATTCATATGCATTTATTTTTTAAGAGACCATGTATTTCTCATAATGCACTGCACCAGGAACTGCTATAAACCAATTCCCATAATGCCCTGCTGCCATATTTTTTTTATAAATAGGCCTATATCCTTTTAACAGTAATAGAATGAGACGTAACTTGTATATGAATTTGTAAGCATGTGCTGTACTTTGAGGCATTTTGTTATTATTACCTCCACTAAGGAGGTTGTGTTTTCATCCATGTCTGTTTTTGTTTAACAAGCCAAATAATTTTTAGCCAACTTTACAGAGTAACGATTATATAGGGAAGGAAAAACCCTGTTAAAACTTGTTGCTGATTGAGAAAAGAGAGCCGAATCTGGATGGAATGTCTTGCTACAGTGGAGGTATGTGGTCTACTGGGAGCTATCCTACAAGTTTGTAGTTCTATATGCCTGTTCATATGACTGATGAAGGCCTGCTGAATTAACTTTGTACCAGTCTGTGGTTCTTGCTGTTCCATCTCTCTCCCTCCTACCCTAGAGTCCTTGTTGTTTATCTCTCTCTCTCTCACTCTCAACCTGAAGTCCTTGCTTTTAAACTCATTCCTGAACAACTGCTGGTTCTAATCCTTCATCAGTGCATTATATTTTTGCTCCATAAATGATAAACAAATCTGTTCTTATTCTTTACGATGTATAGTTATCACCAATTCCTTGGCAAAGCACTATTCAGTTCTAGTGGGTTGGACTGACAAAAGTGTTCACTTTTTCCACAGAAATTATGAGCTAACTTGAATATAACACTCAGGAATTCCTGAATATTTTCTTCCAAACATATTGAATAGTTGATCAATGTGTTACAAGAAACATATAACTTCTATACAATACAATTTTATGTTTGCAAATATTTTCTGATGTTATAATCTTGTGACAAGAGGGGTATTGCACTTGTGTCATCTTAAAGGAGACCAGAAGTTCATCTTCTACTTTTTACAAATATGACAGCCGCCTACTCAACGGTAAACGTGAGTGTCCAATTTTGCTCTCAAGCAGGAAATGCAGATGACAAATCTTAAGTTCCTTTCTGTTTTACCCTCTTATGAATACCTCACTGACTATATATGGCATTAGCATTTGATTCAAGAAGTGTATTGGTTTATTGAATTGAGGTTTCAAATCGTCCATAGTCTGTTAGATTTATTTGTATTCACCATTCAGGGTTTAATGAACGAATTAGGTGAGTGTGTGCAAACATCACAGTCAGCTGAATTGAAGGTGATCGGCTATCAGGTCAAGGTGTGTTAACCCTTCACACACAATAACCTCTAGCAATGCCACCACAAAACACTTGAGGATATGAGATTTTGTATTTTCTAAAGATGAGCAAATACATACTGACAGCTTCAATTTATTCATGGGGTTTCTAATTACATGGATTAGCAATTCACATGAATTTAAGAGCCTCACAAACTTATGCTATAGTAGTATAGACTTCTAAGACCAACCTTATTATACCTAATTGAAAATAACCAAGTTATTCATATAAGATTTCAATTAATCAAAAAATATATATTTTATTTTCCTATGGCTAATAACTTGATAGAATCATATCATGATAATAGTATATATTACAATATTTTATAGATATTTTAAACTATTGTTCAGATTCCAAACTTAACTCTTCCTTCCTTAGAGAAATTTTACCAAACTTTCAATAAAGTTTATATCATACATATAAATTTTATTTAAGTTTGAATATCAACTCGTTCCTAACCAATCATGCTTCCCCTTACAATGAGTCAGATGACATTGAGACATGCCTATTAGATGATCAAATATCATCAACCTTTATATACAAGGGATTGTGATTATTTTTACTGGTGCAAAACATCTGACTTATTCCATATAGCTCCCCCAGTATATTCCATAGATGAATATATTAAACAGACGAAAACTGTAACACAGGGCGTATAATTATCTATGAACTGAAATATCTTAAATATATTGAATATCAGAATCTTTATTATCACAAACAATTACAATATTCTTCCAGAAAAGCAGAAGTGTATTAATCAGATATTATGACGATTATTGTAATATACCTAAGCACTGGAATCTTGATAGTGAAATAATTATATATTCTCTTGTATCACACTGCTTATGTTTAATATAGGATATAAAGTGACTTTCCTTTTTAAACATGATGCTTACAACATCATGTATACAGATGGTCTGTCCTTGGGTAATAACAAAATTTAATCCATTAATTCGTCCCCAATATAATTAACATCTAAGGACTGGCTTTGATTAAGTACACCCATTATTTGATGCACTGTTACAGTCATAAAATATATGTTTGTTAATATATATTTTCTCCATGCCCAATTGGCCACTAAATGCCAATCTTCAAAGAAGGCAGTCATGTAACGGGAATATTACGCTAATGACAGTAATGACTCTCGTGACATGGGTTGACACTGCAATAGGTGTCGAGAAATCACACTGTCATGGAATGCTTTAGGTGAGGAATCATCTAATTAGGGCATCCCTCTGCATGTCAGCGTTGACTGCACACCTCAATTACAATCAGCCTCGCAAGTGTGCCTGTGCAATCACAGCTAAGTGTGTTACGCTAGTGCGAGCTCTTGGTGTCGTTTTCTCCCCTGCGTGTGTGGGGTGTGGCGTCTGTCTGTAATAATGATGAAGAGTGCGACAGTGCATAGAGTATAGGGGGAGGAAATGAATTTGATTAATACCACTGCTCACAATCCTTGTTAACAGTTTTGAACCCCAGGAGGGTACAGGGTTGCAAACACTGTAATGTCAACAGAGACACTGACCATGACATTAGCCCTTGCCCTTCAGTCCCTGGGGATTACTAAACCAAAATATTTGACTGATACCTAAATAGTATGTGGGGTATGTTTTAATCTTTTTTCATGGATGACGGAATTTTCTCCCTTACACAACTGATTTTTTACTTATGTGATCTTGGTATTCTCTTGGTTACATGATGATGGAATTTTCTCCCATCCATGCATTTGCTCAAGGTTAATTTACTTCAGGCAAATCCTTTCAGCTGCAAATTGCCTGCAAGGTTTCTCCATCAAATTAAAGTTCATTTCTGACCTACTTAACAAACGGAAAAGATTTGCGCATCCAAGTTTCAACAGAGCTATGTTCCACTTGTTTATAATTAAGTATTCTTCAGTCAGCTTTTGAATGTGTAATCAAGAGAGTCTTGACAAAGTTATCAGTCCAACATGATCTTTAAACATACATTAATTAAATATGTAGTCCTTTTTTCAAACACTAACATCTTCAGATGGTGTAACCTCTTTTTCATATGATTTCATCTGTAATACCATATACTAAGTACTGATACTTTCTTCAATTACCACAACTTTCTAGACTTCATATATGTATAAACATTCACATATATTTTTCTGCCTGCAAAAAGTTCACCCATCTTATAAGTATAATGAATATATAAAATGAGTTAGAATTTATTCACCAGAGTTCATTTTTGCAGTCTGCATACTGCCATATACTTGGTTAAGCCCCCAGGATTAATCTTGTGCATTTTGCCTCCTTACCTGTGCTGTGATGTTAATCCATGGCTTATGCTATGCATATTGAGATTGTCCCTGAGAATATGCACAAGGTATTGATGGAATAAAAAATGTATGATATATGACACAACCTGCACCTATAACTGGCAAAACTGTTGTTAAATCAGATAAATACATGATTATTAAGTGGTATATTTAATCCTTGTGGTCACTTTTTTATGTTTGCAAATTAAGTGTTGTACTCTAAATTAATTTTGAAATTATATTTTTTATTTGTAATGATATGGTTAAATAGTGGAATGTGTTAATTTTTCTCCTTTTAAATGGTTTTATTTTCTATAAAGAACTTCAACATTTTTTTCATGTATATTTGGATTTTGGGGATATAATTAACACGAAATACCTTATCTGCCTTTATATATTTTCCAGACAGTTTCTTAATATATATACATACATACATACATCGGTTGAGTATCTTATGCAACGGGAATCACGGTGAACCAGCACACGGTTTCAACCTCGAGTAAATAAACAACTTGCACAGTGAAAGATCTTTAGGAGCTCAACCATGCAAAAACTAAGAAAGGATGTTGTGGTGTCTGATGATAATGGCTCAGATATTATATAATGTTTCCTGGCCATTTAAGCACAACCGCTGAAACGACCCCTCGGGCGAGAGAGAAACTTTAATATCGCACACCTGCTAAGATCTAAGCAATTGCGCCAAATACCGCTCACTAAACAAGTACTCACATGGATCTGAAGTTCGGAGAGACACCTCGCAGCGCATCGGGCACTTCTCAAGGAATCCACGCGTTGTCCATGCCCAGATTTGGGAGATACAGGTACAGCTAGTAAAAGCGAAATATAAACAACATATACTCGCTTCATGATGAAATGAAATCCCCGATTTTAGAAGCTAAGTTGGACACAAACTGGTCGTCAACTGTCCCATTTCGCAAGTCCGACTCGGAGCTTTCCCGTCTGTGGGGCCTGCCTGTTCTAAAAATAGCCACGGCTTTTGATTGGTCGGTTGGTGGGCCGACCCACTCACAGCGGGGAGGCCTTCTTATCACTGTACAATAACAGGGGGATCGCGGTTGCCTTTTGATAGCTGAGCTAAAACTCATTGATAAACGATAAATTCATCTCTGTTCACCGCCAATCCGGAGCACGTGGCGTAGATTAAACCCTGGAATCTGTTGTACATCACTTTGGCGACTTGTACCGCCAGCAAATCCGACCAAATCTGGGGGGTCTTCTCGACACAGACGGCGCCCCAGGCAGAAACTCGGCAAGTGGCACCAACCGTAAACGATTAATTAAGACACCATCTCGCTCATTTTATGGTGTAATTAACAGTGTAAATAGCACGAGTAATGTTATTACGTCCAACTGTGTAAATGACGTAACGTAATTTGTATGTTACACTCGTAGTTCTTTGTGTTTTGTAACTGTTATTTGGTGCCACTGTAACAATGTGAAACTTAATAATAGCTATAGAATGTAGCTAAACTATTATTATTTTTTAATTACTGCCTTTTTACTTTTGCTTAAAACTTGCTTTTGGTAATTTTAATGTAAGATCAGTAAAGTATTTATTACGTTTTGTACTAGTTTACTGATAAAAATAACGGAACAATTAAAAACATAGTGTAACTTCAACTAATGGCGAATTGAAAATTTATTCTTTCAGTATATGCAGTGGTTATCATAAAGTTATGTTTATATATCGGTTTATATTCTGACAGGCTTATATCGTACATACATACAATGACCGATAGCGGTAGAGCCAGGAATGCTACTTTCCATATACACCCGCTCACTTAGCCGTGATCGTATAGTGGTTAGTACTTCTCGTTGTGGCCGAGACAACCCAGGTTCGAATCCTGGTCACGGCAGAGCGCTGTGGATGCTCTCGCACGGCAGGCGGGTTGTGTTTTGTTCCATGTTTATGTTGCTTTGAAAGAATGTTTTATATCATATACACGTGCTTTTGTTGAGATGTGCATGTGTGTATGCCATTTATCATTTTATCATTATCACAATATATATAATATATGTATATATATATATATATATGTATATATATATATATATATATATATATATATACAGTACGAATCATGACCTTTTTTAATCATGCATGTTATTGAACTCGCTACACCAACTATTAAGTAAATAATAAAGAGTTGGACCATATAGTGTAGAAACGATAGAAATGTCAGATAAGTAAAAGTTGTAAGGAAATGACCCAGAAAAGTAACAAATTTAACCGAAATCTACTCTAATACTTAATAGCAATTCTAGCGCCTGTGCCCTCAGCCTCTCTCTCCATCTCTCTCTCTCTCTCTCTCTCTATATATATATATATATATATATATATATATATATATAGACACTTTATTAACAGTTGAACAGGCAACATTACTGCATATGTAATTTATACGGTATATAAAGTATTTATGAGGACGGTATATAGAACTGGATATTTGTATGCAGACAATACACTAAATGTATTTAACATGCATGTATTTGTGGTATTTGTGAGCCTTTAGTTTATTGAAAGCAATTATAACAGTGTCACGAATATAACATATTTAGAAAAAAATTAGGAAAAAGCAATGTAGACACCGTCGTAATTAAATTAACATGCTCGCCTATATGTGTACACACGTGTGTACTAAACGATGGAAGTTGTGGAAGGACGGCCATTCCGGAGAGTCTTAGCCTATATATATTCGCGCCCGTCACCGGACCGTCCCTTTCAAGTGAACTATAAATGCTAAACTAAACATGACCGTTTATAGATAGGGCAGTGCTAGAAAATTACTAAACGTGCCCTGACGGCAGCGGCTTGGATAAAGGGCTATTGCTTCATGGCTTAGTGCGCTATAAAATGTCAGACTTGACCCAATGTGCGAAGGTTATATATATGTGAAGGTATTCATATATACGTATACACAAGTGTATGCTCGCGTATAAATGTATTAATAAATACATTTTTGGAGAAATATAAACAAAATAATATTTATATAAAATGTAACACCTTATATATATATATATATATATATATATAAATATATATATATATATATATATCGAGATCTCTCTTTCTGTCTCCCTTTCACTCTCTCTTTCTTTCTCTCACTGTCACTGTCTCTCCCTCTATCTCTCCCCCCTCATTCTCATTCTCTCTCTCCCTCGAGAGAGAGAGAGAGAGCGAGAGGGAGAGAGAGAGACACACACACACAGGGAGACAGACAGACAGAGAGAGCATATGATTCCTTGAGGTGTCATTCACTCTCTCTTTCACTTCCATTCTTCGTTTATCAGTAGTGGCAGCGTCTCCCGTTTGTCTTTTATTCAGGTTCATACCATCACATCAAAAATCATAACCGAAGTCGCGCGGCAAAAAGTCTCCACATCAAAGCCGGCTTAACGATGACGGGGGAAGGAGGCGTGCGTATACTGGCTTTGTCCGTGTGATTGCGGACTGCTTATCGTGGTGACGGAGGCTGCGAGTATCGCCACCTTCATTAATGTGGCAAGCCGGCATGTAAGTGCTAGGATTGTTAAATGAATTGAGCAAGCAACGCCGACTGTGTAACGCCCGTCCCGCGCTGACCTCCCATCCCGCCATACGACGCTCCCTGGGCCTCAACCTGGGCGAAGCGCATCGATTTTGTCAGGCCTGACATTCCCAAAGGAGAGAGAGACCCGGGCTCAATGCTTCAACCGCTATATCAAGTCCTGTGGCCCCGTACAGCAGTGAATTGAAGCTCCCATTGCAGAGGGCGTGCTGGTTTCAAGGAAAACGCGCAAAATCTGCGACACGGTACACCGCAAGCATGGCGTTCTTTGCTCCCAACCGTTTTCCCGTCAAGGATTTATTGCGATCACCCTTTCCTGGTCGCGGCGTTCATTTGTGACTGTCCGCCGACCCTCTCTCGAGAAATCAACCAGCACGATCAAGTTGTAACCCAGGCTTGATCAATGGTTATAAAATTCCATTCATATCAACATTCGACCTACGTGCCAAGCTATAGGAGCTCCGGTACGTGCTCAGGAGAGCTATAGATTCCCCGGGTCAGACCACAGGTCGATCTTAAAAACGTCAACGTAGTTTTCCAAATAAGCCCGTTTACATGGGTTTGCTTCCCATGTCGTATTTAGGTTTATTTATAAGCACTGTGGTACACTAAAACAACAACTTTGGTGTGATATTGAAGGCAAAAAGTCTATATATAAACATGTGATTGCCCGAATAAAAGAATTCCCTCCGGTTGAAATGTCAGTTCAGTAATCCAATTTGTCAAACTTATGGAAATGAGTTCCGACATATTAGTGCACAGTACAATTTGTATGAGTTGGGCATTTCCCAAGTTTCCTGAAGTAGATTTTAATGTATATATGTGTGTGTATAAGCATAAGTATAAGGTGACAAGACCTCTCACTTAATGTAAGATTATATATTTTGTCAATGTTGATCCTAAAAAGAATACATTATATTTGGTGTTGGACATATTTTATTATTTCACGACTGAAATATAGTTCTTTATAATGACCGTAAAGTCGAAGGCGATTGAACAGAAGAATAGAAGAGGGAAAGAAGAAGAGAGAAAGAATGGGATTGAAACGTGCATGGAGTAAAAGAATCGCTTCGATGAAAGAAAGTGACAAGTGGTGTGTGTGTGCGCGTGTGTGTTAGGGTGTGTGTGTATGTGTGAGAGAGAGAGAGAGAGAGAGAGGAGAAGGGGGACTGGCGGTATAGAGATACAAAAAAAGCAAGGCACCAATCAGTATTTTTCAAAATATAAATTAACGAAATACACATCCTCGGAGTAATCTACGTTGATATATGTTACTTTTAGGGTGTGTATATATCGTTCACATTTTGAAAAAAAAAAACTACGGATGTATTCTGGATTTACAAGTCAGGTGCTATATGGATATATAAATATGTATGTATCGCGAAAGGAGATAAGAAATGGAAAGGTGAAAATAACAAAAGATAATGACGAAATAGCTGAGAGAAAGTGAGAAAAACTTAACGAGAAACAACAATAGACGGGATCATGATATAACTATATATAACATCAGACAATAAACGATCTGGTTTTGAATATACCCACAATCCAGTGCCATGTAGACGATGTATATACTATATAGGTTTCATGGCGCGGACTTTATTGGAACAGAATACGAGACATATTTTAATACCGAAATATACTAATAGATGATAGGGAAAATATGCTCATGTATAAAGAAAGCATATGCTGAATTGAAGACATGGGCAGACAGAAATCCAAATCACAAAGGACGTACGGTTGGACGGACGAAGTAGCATATATATACATATACATGCCCGACAGTTAGATCAGCAGTATACCTCCCACAAGTATGCACTCAGGACAACATGAGTGTGCCTGGAAGCCGTCACTCACGAACTATGGGAAACCGAGATTGTATGAGATAATCGTCCGTGTTCTGTCACTGACCGCAAACATTTCTCTGCTTCTGGCGATGTTTAATTTTTATATTGTCTGTCGGTCTGCTCAAACACCCACTGTGTTTGATCAAGATCAAACGGAAGTGATCTGAAACAACACAGCAGACGACACGCGGTACAGCAGACGACAGGGGAGTGGCGCGCGCGCAAATATACACGACTTTGTAAGTGAATGGTGTGATTAGAGAGCAAACACGCAATACAACGAAATAGTTTAAACGGTTTGCTCGGGTTTATGATCAAAGCTTTTCCGGAAACGCTCGAATAGTTCATATATATCTAACATGTTGCATAAAAAGATCGGACATTTTGAAAATAAGTTCCTAGACTTCCATAATGTTGATTTTGTTAAGATCTTAAACGGTGCCGTCTGCATGGAAACCTTTAGGTATACTTTCCTTTCTTTTGCGTGGGATCGCGCCTTTCTCAAATACACAAGATATTTAACTTCTTCGAAAGACATAAATGTATATATATCTTCGGACTTGGAAATTTAAAATAATGTCAAACACACGCATTCAAAAACCCAAACTGTGTGATCCCCGCAGAGATATTGGAGGCAGACGACATGTAAACATATGGGTTCTAACAACAAAAGCTTGCCGAAAGAAGTGCTTGGTTTGTCAATAGCGATTATTGTCCGTTCAGCAAATAATGTTCCTATCGGCAGCAACACTCGAATCTGAAGATTTCGATACGAACATAAGAATTGCCTCCTGGCCACACAGAAATGACCTTCACTAGCCATTGAGTAACGTCATTACATGGTCTATCGCGCCAGTCTGGCTGACCGGACGGCTGACCACTTCTTTGTCCAGTGAGTGCTTCAGCGAAGGTTGCTGGGGACTGAGAATTTATATGATTACAAACATAGCTGTAAGCTGTCTACTCTTTGTCGTATCTCGCCAGATTCGAAAATAAAATCATGTCCTTTGCTGGTCTCTGTATGATAAGCTCAAGTTCAATAAATTTGTAGCTACACAGGAGCCCACCTGCGGCGAATGCAACATGTATAGATTTATACATCGCCAGACTAAATATTATCATGTCTAATATTTTCCAATGCAGTGTTTTTTACCTAGTCGCCTCTGGGCTTGAACATAAATGTGTTTTAAGAACTTCATGGTGTTAAATATTCCCCCATGTATACCGATATAAATATACTAAGATATACACACACGCCCGTACGTCCTTGCGTGTATATATATATGACTAAAGGTGGCTTTTTTAAAATAAATAACAGCTTGTTTTTTTTAGACATGTCGACCCTTACTTCAATAAATGGCAAGGAATGCCACAGCAACGGCCATGTATAGACAAATGCAACAGAGAAGGAATGGATGTTGGTCTGATGAACATTTATAGAGAATTTTACTTAAGTAGATGTTGGTATGACGAATATTCTACATAAACCGTGTGAATGTGTTTTGTCCTGAGGAAAATAGAGTTTGTCATGGATGACGTCATATCCTACTGGCTTGGAGAGCGAGGAACCTATATAGGTCGTAACACTGGCAGATCTAATTTATAAGAACATTTTTATTCTCATTTAAATTCGAAATACATTTATAGAACGACATTTAATGAATGGTATACGTTTAATAAAAACAAATGCTAGAATGTTGTTGGTATAACCAAAACACGGTACACCATACACTCTGTGGTATAAACATGCATACATCACAACATTACGGATGATAAGAAAAAGTCACCTTTGATATATAGTGAACTGTATGCAGTGAGATGTTGCGGTTTTTACATGTGGTAACATATAAACTAAGTAAAACAAAGGGATAAAGATGTAGCCAAAACACAGTTAGAGCTCAGCAGTGGATAGAGAACAGATGAAACCCGACAGAGTCAGTACGTGTTTGCTTCCCGGTTTGTGCTGGTATTCGGAAATAAGAAACAAGAAGAAAAAAAAACACGTTTGCTTCAGGTCAAGAAGTCCAGGGTTCCTACTTCAGAAGTGTGACTCTGAATAATTGGTTTAGCGTTTAATTTCTCTTTTGTTATAAGGAACACTGTACGCTAACAAAGCGTGGCACCGTAATCCATCACGCCTGTCTGTAGTCACAGACTGATGAGGCAGGGACGGTATGGCCCGGCCCACCTCGGGCCTGACTCGCCTCCGGGATGGTTCCTGTGATGACGTCATCAGTCGTAACCATGTAACAAGTGACGCTCTCTCCGGCCCTCTGTCACCGTCTTGACTTTTGTCTTCATTTGTCTTTCCTTTCTTTTTATCTTTCTTTCTTTTCTCTCATCCTACCTATCACCGTCTCTGATTGTCTGTCTGTCCTTCTGTCTTTCATTCTCTCTCTGTCTCTCTTGTTGCCACGTACGGACTCACATTTACTCGATTGTATAATGTTTATTTTTTAGTGTGATGTGAATATATTATGAACTCTCTCTCTCTCTCTTAGGAAGTGGAATGGTCTTTGTGGTGATTTTTCTCCTTTTAATATGATATCCTTATATTGTTGATAGTCTTTTCCTTTCCTTTCCCTTCCTTTCCTTTCCTTTGCTCTCTTTTCCGTTTCGTTCCGTTCTTTTTCGTTTCGCTTCGTTCCGTTCCGATCCTTTCTTTTCCGTTCTCCTCCTTTCCCCTAATTCCTCTCTTCCTTGCTTTTTTCTTTATTCATTCTCATCCTTCATTATAACTTTGTGTAACTTTTCTGGTAAGATTCTGTCATTTATTGCCGTTATCACATGCGGCTGAGCATGGCGGTCCAATCGATCTGGAAAATGTGATTTCTGGGTTTCACATGCCGCACTGCCCCCAGCATTCGAACTCCTAGACAAGGTCCTTACCTCAAGGGTGCACCTTGTCCGCCAACGACACTGCAGCATGCATGCATATATATATAGGCAAGCAGATATAGAGGGAATAACCTTCTACCTTCGTTATGACTGCCTTCAATTGGTTCTTTAATATATATGCTATCGTTACTTGCCGAGGAAAGATATATACAAATAAAGAAACCAGAAAAGCCCGAAAATGAAAATTCATATGAGACTGACACCATACTTTATAAACCCAACATTTACCTTTGTATTACTATTTCCCCATCCCCTGATATTCATGTCTTCCCAACTTCGTGCGCCGTCTCGCTGTCACTCTGTCCTGTACTATATTTTTTCAACTGATATTGGTTTTATTGTCGTCTACATTCCCACTTTTATGCTCCGTCTCGCTGTCTTTTTCTGTATATCTATCGGTCTTTCTTTCTCTCTTCGCTATTTTTCACCAACATATCGGTTTTCTTGTCGTATACATTCCCTCTGTCACATATAATTTACCGACATCGTCACATCCAAGATCTTGCAATGCAATCCTCAGGTTCCACCGTTATATAGGTGTATATCTTACACCCTGTGTTGGGGGCCGGTTGATCTTCCCACATCTTTTACAGTCGTTGCCGCTGACATGGTCGTTGAGGCCGACTGGTGTACGACTCTGAAGTCCCTAATGTACCGATAAAAATGTCGTGGTCGTCTAATAAACTATCTCCATCATCGGGCCATCTGACGATATAACGCGTAACACTCCAATTACCGCCTCGGTCCCACATACAATAGTCCAAAAGACCGTACCGCCCCTCCCATTGTTTAAGTAGAAAAGAAAAACGTCTGAACCAGACGTATTATATGGGACATCCAGTAACCGACCTTCGCGCTGTGAGGACAGATTTTGTATATATCAATTTTCCACTCACACTTTTTTCCTCCCAAGAACGACTTGCCTATAAAACGGCACCAAACATTTTCAGTGTTTTATTTCAACATCTGCATGTGACCCCAACCAAATGGGGTTTGTTTGCAGAAATCTAGCAAATATTGGTCAACGTTATTAAATTAAGCATTATGTCTGTTTATGAATATTCTGTTTGTGTAGACGAAATAAATACTAGTATATGTAATGTCAAATATGCACGCATACATCCATGAAGTTGGGCACATGCATGTCAAACCAGAAACGTATATGTTGACATGATGACGTCATGCATGCATGGTCTTCCGTCACATCAGCATTAAGAAATTCTGGGTGTAGGCAATCTATCTATCTTTCTATGTATACATATATATATATACAGACCGTTTTACAACAACTGCTTGTTGCAAGAATATATCATAAAAATGAAAAAGTCATGAGTTAAATATGGCTGATTTATAATGAAAGTACCCTTTAAAATTTTACTTTTTTAAATTTGTTTTTGTTTTAACAAAAATTCCCTGCCAAAAAAAACATGAAATGCTCTTTCAAGTTACTCGCCATGCATTGTTTCTGATGTCAACCATGAATTAATTGGATCATTTGATAATTGTTTTGAAAATTAGTCAATAAACACGAAATTTCCATCATGGCAGTCACAACAAGTTAAATGGTGCCTGAGGATATCGTCGGAAGTGACAGTTAATTATCTTATTATTAATTTCATATTGATGACATTAAATGGATGTGGTGGATGGATAGCATTTATTTTGTCAAGAACCAGTTGGATGGTCAATTATTAAAATATTTTTATATATTATATAGTTTTTCTTGAACAAGATATTCTGTATTCTAATATCTAAGTTTACGCCTTCCAATTTTTAGGCAGGTGTTCAGTTTTGAATATTACATGGTCAAAAGTAATACAAATAGAAAAAAAAAATAAAATATCCAGTTGCATTGTGAAAGTTGAAGTAAAATAAAAAGTTTATGCATTTCATATAGAAAGTTTTGCGATCAAATCCGGATACTTGTGATAATTGACAAATTAATGAGAATGCATTCCATCACATGTTAATTTCATGCAGTGACGTGAGTGAAATAAACACTCGGCGCTGAGAGGGGAATGGTGAAATGAACATGCATAGCAGAAGCTGCCGCCAACGATAATTCAAATCCGGGATGTTACGGCAAGAGACATGTGGCATGCAAACCTATCACGAAGAGACCCATAGAGTCCTCATACTGTCTATAAATTGGTCAGGACTGCACTCAAGCTGGAAAACTTGATAAGACTACACAAAAAATTTGAGCAAACGGGGAATATCCTCAGCTTTGAGCCTCTCAAAGCCGCTTTATCTTATAGACAAATAATATCTATGCGCTCTCTCTCTCTCTCTCTCTCTCTCTCTCTCTCTCTCTCAGTGTGCTACAGTGACATTAATTGAATAACGATAGAACTGCTATTCAATTTGATATAAGTTGTATGTGACGATTTAGATATAAAATGTCAAAACAAACAGTATGAGTGTGATTGAGTTACGACAACAGAAATATGATTTTCTTCAATAAAGCTATATTCTTCTATACCATTTCTATATAGCATTTAAGTGACTTTTGTTTCACTCTGCGAACATATAAATGAACCCTATAGGTAATTCCTAGTAAAACGAGTTCTTATAATCCCTCTGTTTACCATCAAGCTGTTGGTAAACACAGCCATGTTGATAAACCTGAAAAAAAAATGTAACCTATAAGGTGGCTGGTTGCATATGTGATGAAGCAGAAAGGTTAAAGGGGCCCAATCACCTATCTGACCTTTATAAACTGAAGGTAATCCCTTGAAGCTTTCATAAAAAAAGGCCAGAAAACGTGGATAACACCGCACACAGGCTGCTTGTTTTGTTTATATCGACATATTTATGATATATGGGGGCCCGTTAAAATAATCAAAACAAAATTAACAAGGTCATCTTGCAGCAAGTCCAAATAGCCAGAGCTTTGAAAATGCCGTTTTGCAAAAAGTGACCTTTCTACCTCCGCATTTATGCAACCTATACCACCTTAGGTTACATGTTTTTCCCCGTTTGGCAACATTGTTTGACAACTGTGTTTAAAACATATTGTTGATAAGCAACTTCACATATCCTTCGAGAAGGCCTTATAAGAATTTTTCACAATCAAAATTACCCTTAGATCATTAATAAATACACAGAGGAAGCCTGAAATCACATAAATTCTTTTTCAAAAGGCAGGTGATTGGGCACCAGTAGCAAAACGCCTTTTTGTAGATCTCTAGGTCGTCTCATTTGCCGCCAGATGCCCTTCTTCTGTGTTTGGTTTATTTTGGCAGCCCCCCATGTTATAAACACGTTCATGTAAACAAAACCAACGCACTTGTGTGCGATGGGATCAGCGTTTTTTTTTATTTACTTTTCGACGGATAAGTTCAACGGATTTTCTTTAGTTAATAGACGCCAGATATCGGAATAGACCCCTTTAATTTGTAATTATCGAATCAGTGTTATATAACCATTATATAATAAATTAATGTTCCCGATAACAAGGGTATGGGAGTAGGATGTCCCCTGTCATAGCTTGGAAATTTAACATTTTGAATATTAAAGCTATAACATTGAACTTTCGTGGTTAATTTATTCGTTATTAGGCTTATATATCGTTTTATTTCCCGTTTACAATTCATAATAGCATTTTCTTTGGTCATACTTAGTATTTGTTACCATGGGCATTCCGCCATATTGGAACATTGTTATTTTAGTCCAAGTGCTCTCCTGGTCTCCATCAAAAACCGGATCCTCCCCCAGTGTTTCATCGAACGATCAGATTTCACCAATTAAGCACACACACGCCACCTGTAGCGGACTAATTTAATTAACGTAACACCACGGATATCCTAATGAGGGGAAAAAGTTGATTATTTTAACCGTGTCTCATAAAATGTTAAAATGTTGCGTCGCCCACGGAAAAATGCTGGTTTAAATCAAGTTTCTCCAATCAGTGATTATATATATATATATATATATATATATATATATATATATATATATATATATATATATATATAATATGCTTGATTAAAATGTCTTGTAAAAAGGATCAAATTAAACACGATATTTAATGAAGACGGCATGCATATATCATATGTCATGTCAATTTCTTGCATCTAGATCGAAGCTGTTATAGTAAAAGTTTCTCCCAATCCTACTTGATGATAGAATTTTTGTTTGAGATATTTTCATTTGTTTAACTCAAATATAGTGGACCGCTTTTGAAATTTCAAACATGTTAGTTACATATTATATAACAACTGCATTGACTGTGCAATATATTTATAACTTTTATAATGATAAGGAAAAATTCTTTTGTTTATTTTATGATTTTTGACCCAATGAAGGTATTGTTTCAGTAGTCTTGAAAACTGAATATGTTGTGACGTCCATGGTACACAAATCATGTTTGATGAAAGTGAAATACATATGTATTTAGATAGTTAAGAGTGATTGATAATGCTTAGAGCCAATTAATGGAAGTTATTATCTTTATTACATCCATGTTAACAATAATAAACAGATATTTACAATAACGCATAAAGCACAACATAACATTATATAATTTGGCATGATATATAATCTCACATTATATGATATAATATGACATGATATACCATTATATGCAAAACCATATAATACTAAATAATATTTTGTGTCTTAAAATATAAATACATGTATAATAAGTTTTGCAATATGATATAGTATACAATTAAATATAAACAGTAAATACTATGTATTTATAAAGTATAGTATAATTGTATTTATCAAAGAATATTTTCTGATGAAAATTCCAATTATTGGTTGTCATAATAAATGTCGGAAGGTCTTGGTCCCGGAACCACTGTAATTCTGGTTTGGCGCGGGGTCGGGTTCTACTACGCACCTAAAGTTCCTTACAAATGTAGATAAAACGTATGGAGATCCGACCATGCTTAATCAAATCACGAATATTCTTTATATCAGAATGCCAGACCCAAGGACAGAAAGAGCGTGAACAAAACGGTCTGATACAAGGCATCTGGTGTCACACTATTCGGTGAGAAAATACCTACATAAATGCATCGGGGAGTAATCTCCTTATAAGCATTCTCCGGTACAAGCGGCATTCTTGCAAATATGGTGACGCGCGGACCATATGTTGAAGGGTATAAGAATCCTATTGTATAGAACAGGCGGCGGGGTGCCCAGATGTTAATCGGCGATCCACCCGTGGGACAAATTAAATATATTCCCGACGTGTGATTTTATTGTATGAACAAGCTCCTCTTAACGCTTAGAGGTTAAACGGTGCGCTTTCAACTTGCAAATCGTTCTAATACGTGTGAGAAATGGCAAAACGTTGACTTCAAACGCGTACGAGGTAGTTCGTTTGATGACGTTTTAGCATGCGCGCTGCGAGTGTCTGCCTCCGTGTGTATTTTGTGTAATGTTTGTATTACACACATCAGAGAGGGATTTGGTTTTGGGCCCGCGTAGGGCAGGGTTAGTTGCAGCTGTTGTTACGCCCACAAAGCTCGAAGTTAAATTCGTCGTCGGCTTCCGATGTCTAATGTACCCCGCTATTGCCACATCAAAGATGTCGGCCGGTTAATACATAAAGCAAATATAGCCTCAAAGATTTGGTTTAATACGTGAATGTATAGGTATTTATACGCCTCGAGGTGCGATATTTAGCATTATATTAATGGTTCATAGGTCACACGTGAATTGTATTCTCACAATTGTCATATAAACCTTATCGGTATAGTATATATGAATGTCAGAATAAGCAGTGTCCATATACTTTCTAAAATAAGTTATTTGTGTGTGTTTGTGTGTGTGTGTGTGTGTGTGAGAGAGAGAGAGAGAGAGAGAGAGAGAGAGAGAGAGAGAGAGAGAGAGAGAGAGAGAGATTGATTTTCTAACTACAAATTACAGTCCTTGTGTATACAGACATACACTTGGAATTAATAATCTTTCCACACAATCTTATTAGCAAGCAAACGGGAAAATTCGTTTTACTTCATACAAATCTGATATTTAAACACTGATACGTGTTCATAAAGTATCAGCATAAAAGACAGAATGATGATATTTTAAAACTAAATAAACAAACTATATAACAAAATTGTTAGCTGTAAAAGTGTGAGAATGTGATTGTTTTGCAAAAATGATTTTACATCAATGTAGTTTTATTTACACCCGTCAGATGGCAGCACGGGTTTATATCGTAAGTTTTAAGATCCAGTTATGCATCAGTTATGGGAGCATAGTACGTCATAAAGTTCATTCACCCTGAAACTCTGGTGCATTCATAAACATCATCAGTGACCTGATTTCACACTTTATTGCCGAGCTGTCGTTTCCACTCATAAGAACAAGACATAACCTGTAACTTGTGCACGCAATGACCTCGTGCTCAAGGTGGCGTTTCACACCTGGCCAATCTGGAAAAACATTGGGCGCATGCGCATTGACTGATAACCTCTGCTCGTTATATGTGGCATGGGTTGATTTCATTGTAAACGAGACGCCTTTGACAACGTAGATGAATTAACTGTTAGGTTGTATTAATATACAATTAAAGTATATAGCCCACAATTCTACCGCAGAATTATAATCATTAACACGCCTCCTTAAAAAAAATAAATAAATTGCCGGAACAGCATCACGACATACATACTCTGAAAATTACCCTAAAATATACATACCGTGCAGGTGTTTTTCTGGGTGGGTCGTGATCATAATATTTTGGACCTTTTCCAAGGGCGTGCGCAAAATTTTAGCCAAAGAAGGGAGGGGGAGCTAACATGTAAATGCGAGAAGTACCAGAAAGTGGGAAGAAGCCCTGCCAAGGTGAATGCGTTAAAACAAATTGCATTATCTTTGGATAGGTTTAAGCTCAATGTTAATCAGGGTTGCCAGCGGTCAGGGTAAAAATTATAAGTCAGGGAAATGTCAGGGAATTATTTCATATTTTGGGTAGTCAGGGAAAGGTCTAAGAATTTTTAATGGCTGTGGCGTTCGAATTTTGTTATCATGTTGAAAGCGTTTGGCATCTCTGATAAAAAATGTGGTAAGTTTGAAGGATTTAGTCTTGTTTTCTTTACATTTTTGTACAAAAATCTAAGTTTGATGATGCAGAGCATAGATATTTAACATATAACACAAACAATTAATGATGGACCGATTCTGTTCATGAGCAGTAATATAAAGAATGCAGGATCTGATGTATTATTCTGATGTTCCATACATTTTTCCATTGAAGTAAAATGACGTTTTGAAACCAAATTAAAAAGTTTTGTGATGATTTATACTTGAAAACCAAGTGAAGGTCAGGGAATAGTGAGGGAAAACTCAGTGAATTTTGTCAGAGTTAGCTGCTGGAAACCCTGTTAATTACATCGATACATGTCTATATATATATATAACTTAATATCTCATGAAAATGTTTCATGTAGCCAAATTGGCATTTTATGTATATGTTATCCATGCGGCTACCCCCGTAGGTTTAAAAGTCGAAAGGCGAAAGATTAATAAATAATAACATCTTTTGTTGCTCGTATAGCTCAAAGTTTAACATTATAAGCATGTAATATCAGTATACGCGTGGGTTTAAACTTACATATCACTTCGATCATATATGCACAACAATATTTTATTGGACTTTGATTTTCTTTTAGTAAAATAAGTTAGCAGGGAAAACGGTTTGCCAACTACCCGCAGATTTTGTTGATGACATATTCATGTGTTGTCATGTTATTCTTTGGAAGGATAAAAGCTTTTTTACATTTCATTTGAGGATAATTTAGCATTAAACAGATAAAAAAATCATTAGCCAAATCATAAAGTTAAAAGTTTCAGTTAAAAATGGAGATTAATAGATCTATATAGTGATTGATGAAAACCCAGCTCACTCAGAATTTATTCTGTGTTTAAGTGTTTGCAGGCTTGTTCTATCATAAATATTGTCTTGAGCGCTTGCCTTTGGGTGGTGTTTCTTGGTACCTTTAGTTCTGATGTTTTCGTTAACCTACCAACTCGTATATTAACACTGATTTTCCCGCTTTAAGACTGGCTTACACATCGACGATTTCACCGCGATGTGTCCCAGTATAGGCTGTTCCGATGTATTCCCGATGACAAGCCGATGTAGCCCCGATATGTTCCGGAGTGACCCCAACACTAAACATTTTTGAAAATGTTAAAAGTATCCAGATGTCACCCCGATATTCCCCGATGTGTCCAAGCTGATGTTACTCCATGTCAAGTCGATGTCATAACGGGGGCGACGTCAGCGATGACCAATTTGTATATAACAGCGTTTAAGTATAATATGCAATGTCTTGCAATAACCACGCTGGGCTCGATTGAATATGACATTGACATGGGAAAAGACTTGCAATTTCAACTGATGTTCAACTGATTCGCCGCTCAAGTTTCTAGTCTTTTTTTTTGTGGCAAATGAGGACTATGTTGCTAATTTGTTTTCTTGCTTAGATTTCTTAAAAAGAAATCTTAAAGATATTGAAAAAAGACTACTTTTGTGTAGATTACATGTACCATACAATGAATTGAATCAAATTTTTTTTTGTATTGATAAGCATGCACATTTCCACGCATATTGTATCAAAAGCGAAAATAAACAACTGGCCCATGGGCCATCACGCTCAGCTGAATTTGACAAACAGGCGATGCATGTACTAATTATTATTATATTTATAGAATCAGGCGTTTTATCAATAGGCCTTAGAAAATATGATACAGTGACCCTATTTATGGTTTCCCAGGTTTTACCAAGAACTCCCTATTTGCTAAGTGCCGTGTAGATTGCTAGCTTATAGGGTGTTATATGCTCACAGAATATGGGTAACAGTGACCTTATTTACGGTTTCTAAGAAGATTTTACAGGGCTCTCCCTGGATCTTAATTCAAATAGAAGTTTCTAGGTCTAACTGCTAACATTTGTACCAATCTGCTAAAATCATGTCTTTTGCCTATCTCACAGAATATAGGTAGTCGATTCCCCGTGGATGTTTCCACGGACATTTACCCAGGACCTCCGTAAATATTACATTAGAAGATTCTAGGCCTAACATATACAATCGGTGCTCTGTCTAGGTGTTCTAAATAATAAATGTCTTCAGCCTGTAGGTCGCTGAATATAGATCACCATGACCTAATTTCATGTTTCCAAGCAGATTTGCCTAGAAATTCCCTGTGTAGCGTTTGAAGATTTTAAACCTAACGGATACGGTTTCTGCTCATATTTTCGTCCAAAAGGTCACAGAATATAAAACCAGGTAAAAGACTTGCCCTCTCAGAGATTGTGTAAAGAAGTCTAACATTTTGTTTTTAGATATTCTATTTTCCTCAATCAAAACATATATACAGGCTGTACACAGACGCAAAAACTGGGTAAGCTACGTGTGACCAATAGTTTGCCCAGGTTGTTCTCATGCTGTTCTGTATTGCGTTCAACAGTTGAGCATGAAAAGTGGCTTAAACGTTTGATCAAGAAGGCAAAAGCAAGCTAACCTAGGTCACAGGTCCAATGTTGTTGTTCAAAATGC
The DNA here is from genome assembly GCA_026874595.1 of Sipunculus nudus. Lineage (NCBI taxonomy): Eukaryota > Metazoa > Annelida > Sipuncula > Golfingiida > Sipunculidae > Sipunculus > Sipunculus nudus. Next base: position 59,661,780 of record CM049314.1, on the reverse strand, counting down.
AAAGCCTCAGTTTCCTCCTGTTTTTTTTCCTATGCATAGAGTTAGAACTACTTTGCCACAGGGGGTGAGAATCATCGACGATTGGTCAAATCAGGATCCGGGGTGAAGGGGGGGGGGGGGTAATGTGTTTATTCGATCAAATAATTAAGATTAATTTAAAATCAGTGATGTTTTAGTATAGAAAGGATATATTTTATTCAGTTTCTGGAGATATGTTGACGTTCTGAATGTGACTTAAGTTAGATAAACCACGGCGAAATTCAATACCCACACACTGACGTTACCTGAACTAATCACAGAACCGGTATCTAATGTCTTACCATCATGACTGTCGTGCCCCTTGCATAACACGACATAACCTATGCGTGAGCAGCAACTTCAAATGAGGCTTTTGTTTGTCCAACATAGCTACTAGAGGGTGTCATGCTATTCTATTACTTAATTGTAACAGTTTTAACTAGGGCCTGCGCCTTACAAATACAACTTGATGAGCTTATAATATATTTTGCAAAAGGTTTAGGCATACCCTGACAATCTACGAAATTGGGTACCCCTAAAAATTTGTTGAACGGATTTTTTTTTTTTTTTTTTTTTGGGGGGGGGGGGGGGGGCGCTTGTTGCAGCCCCCTCTTTACACGCACCTGTTTTCACAATGAGTGCCACCAGCCTGAAGTGGATTGCTCAGTTTCAGAACTGCTGGACTTGGGATAGATTTACGTCATGCAATATGCAAGGTCTTTGGATTCATTGCTGGCACCTGATGAATGCTTTTTCATTTATGTCATAGTGAAAAGGCCCTTGAAAATGTCTCTGGAAAAATGTGGACCTTTTGAAATTTTTTTGACACTTTACAGAATTGGATCGGTTGCTTGTACTGTAGAAGGATTTTTTGTATGAGTAAGATTGCAGAGTAGAGGAATAAAACAAATGCATGGTAAAAAGGCTGGTTTGAACTTTCTCTGGCACAGCATGTCAATAAAGCCCCCCCCCCCCCCCAATGAAATAAAGTTCATTTTGATTTTCAGTATTAATGACCATTTTTTTTTCTAAGCTCGGACAATTAATATTATTATAATTGTCTTTTGATATATTGTGCTAATATCTGTTTTGCAAGACAATAATGTCAGTATCATCTTAACCGAAATAAAATGAAAATCCTTTCGCAAATCTATAATAAAAAGCTTGAAAAAAAATGAGATGCATTGATATTTGAAATCTATACTTTAGCAATGAGCTGCATTGATTTGGCACGAAATCACTGTAATCTTTCTTCTCGATACCAGTGGTATATCGGTCTATATCCATTCACTATCTTGTGCAATTTAGTGAGGTTTATCTGCAAATGTAAGATTGTATTGCAGGTGCGTTTTCATCCAAAATGTTATTAACAATATGTTCATACAGTCCTTTATATAAGACTATCGTGCAATATATACCAAAATAAAAAAAAAGATAGCTCAAGAGCCTGCATTGTTATCAGGTTTGTATCGTAACCTTCCAGGAATTTTGGCGCAGATCTTGTTCAATAGTCTTGGTCATCAACTACTGCCGCCGGACTACCGTCAAAAGTATATCAACAAATATTAGTTAGATATCCCTGAAGGAGTGTTTAAATATTCACTTGCTAAATTTCCGCCAACAAGCTGCCTTCCGAAATCCAAAAGGGAATCCAAATCCCTGGTAGGAAACCCTTAGCTTGCCTGCATTAAGAAATATTATGTCAGTGAGAAAATCGAATGGATAGTTTCAACAGTCCCCGCTAGGTGGCTGTATATGCCGGGAATTCGATCGATAAGTTTGAAGTCACATTTAGCCGCTAGATGTCATCAGATACTCATCCATACTACAATAATTTCATGTCAAGCAAACGTATTCCTAATCTCATTATATTTTCATTTAACACAATTGCCTATGAAAAATATTAATATGGATTTAACATAAAATTAACTCAATTCCTGGAGCAAAAACATTTTTTTCTATCTATTTTTCCTAAATAAAACATGAGCATGTAAGATTTGTTCAAAAACTATTGGCACATCAATAGGCACCGTCAACTCGGCAGTGATGTCACACACAGGGAAATCCCCCGTGATTAAAATTTCTATATTTTATCAAAAGCTTAGTGTTTCTGACACTGTCAGTCCCAAATTATCAGGAAAGAATAAAAACAACATGTTTTACTAGATTTAAGTCATTTATAAATTTGCCTGTGACGTCACAATTTGCACCAGCCAATCACAACATGGCCCAGTCTCTGTTCTGGATGAAATCTACCAGGAATCGTGTGTTGTCACTTATTTTCTGTGTACCTATCTGTCTGTCTCTCTCTCTCTTTGTGTTTATCTGTTTCTCTCTCGTTGTATTTTTTATTTCTGTCTCTGCAATTAAGGTCCAAGGAAATGAAAGATGCCGTTTGAAGTGTTTTAATGACAACGGGAAAAAGTAACCTAATAATGGATAATTTTATGATTAAGTACCACATAATAGAATTTGTGCAAATATTATAAAGTAATATTTTACATGTGGGTTAGAACTGATTTGAGTTACAGTCCATGTAGTAAAGTGCTCAATACAGCTAAGTAGAGCATATTTACTGAGTGTCAAACCCTTTGAAGCAACAGTTACCTGACGATCGGCGGAGTGTTAACATCGGCGTTAAACTCTGAATGCAGTATTAATTAAGCAGTATTAATAACCTTGTGTCCGGGACATTCAGGACAAATTTTTGCGCGTCTGATGATAATTAGGAGCGTCCGAACGGGGATGATCTGTGCCAAATATAGAAGAGTTGGATGAATTTGATTTGCTTTGTTTTCGTCATTTTTGTATCATTCTGTGAATAGATATTGTGTCATTATATGATTATTTGATTCATTATGTGGTTATTTGATTCATTATATGATAATTTGATTCATTATATGATTAATTGATTCATTATATGATTATTTCATTCATTATATTATTATTATATCAAGGTTAGATTTGATCTCCGTCTCAAACAGCCCGAGTTACCGCAAGTCCGGTCCCACGCTTGGACACACAACATTATTTCATAGATTTTGCATAGTTGAACTTGTGAACATCTTATACTGTTAAGTTATTGATTTACTCTATGTCGAAAAGTTGTACACTGACCGCCCTAGCGTTTGTATGAGCTTGTATATATATATATATATATATATATATATATATATATATATATATATATATATATATATATATATCTACTTTCAGACAAACAAACATAAACGTATATACTCGTATATCTAACAGGTCAGATACTGTGAACATGCAGTGAAGATAAGGCAGACAGTTAATGTGATTTCTGAGGTGAGAAATGAATGCCGGGATCAGTGAGGTGACAAATTCTCTACATTTCATAGACATGATAAATGATGCTGTGTGCCACCTCCGGTACCCTGGAGACATTCCCTGTCGTACTCTATAAGATTATCTTACCTCGGGTGTAGGATACCGAGATAAGGATAAGAGATACGCGTTGGTGGAGACCATACCCTCCAGGGCCAGGGCGAGTACCACAGGTTATTTCAGAATCTCCTCAAAGGTGAGCTCAAGGTTGATGCAAAATCTTCACAATAATCCCCGTGATAGAGGTTATGTTTTATCAATGTTACTTTCGAATAAAAACGTAACGGTTGATCCTGATATTAAGAGTACAGTGCCTGTTGGTATTAATTATTTCAGATCAAGATATTATGTCTTGTACCAATCAAATACCGCAGTGAGTGACCACACCTTTCACCGACAGTCGAAGCTGTCGTTTGTCGAAAGCTCTTTAAGTAATTATACAATTGTAATGCAGGATGTGTAAATATTAGTACACTTAAAATTCCAATTTTGGAAAATGTCCAGCTCTGCAAACCAGTGATGATAACAATATAATTAGAATCAACCTGTATTTTAGCTTTTAGCCAGTTTTACAAAATCTCATGCCTGAGCCAATGAGCCATTTCTGATCTAAATGAATAAATTAAATGTATATTCTTGATTTACAATATTTATCAGTTATATTAACTTAGAAAACATGCCATTTATGGAGTTGTTATATCATTTTTTTATAAGCACTCATGTTCCTTCGACGTATGCAATAATACATACGGTAAACCCTACTTTTCTATCGGCTTATCACAAATATTTTATTTTTTCCGCCACCCGGGCAGCTTGAACACTTTTCGTGGCCACGAATTAAGGTGATCACATTGTTGGGTTTAACGGTTAAGTAATAGTTTAAGTTTTCTATCGTCCCTGGATCACTAATATTTCTTTAAACTACAAATGAGTTTTGTTTGTAAATATCACTGATGCATAGTAATCATATTCGCTTAACTGACCTTATGTAAAACAATCCAGACAAAAGCTCATGATTTTGCCAATATTGTTACCAAAATGATAGTCGCAGCTATAGGGCAAAACCTTGTTTAGTGTGATATATCCTTATACATATATATATATATCCCTTGCTCCTTGCTCGGACTACAAGTATATATTACTCTCTGTCAACCACAAATCTGTGTCCATCTTCCAGTACTCTATATGATCCCGTTGTGGACTCTTTTTCAATTGCTTTCCCAAGAACCTTTAAATGCTTTTCCTCTCAACATTGTTAGAAGTATATTTGTTCAAGATTCCTGGCACTTTAAGAGAGGATCGTCTTTAAAGAGGGAGACGTGCTGTCAGTATTTCAGGATAAGATTAATTTGAGAAGAGAATTTTCTTTCAATTATCCATAATTTTGCATGTAGAATTATCTTCTGAATAAAAGTCATACCTAGACAAAGATCGATTGTAATAATGTTATGTTGTCGGAACCATCAAACCCTTATTTGCTATAACGTGCAGTTACAGAATAAATTAAATTGTATGTTCCATGACTTCAGTATATTTAAGTCATTCGAGGACTGAATTGTTGAATTGCATGAGAAAAGTAGAAACATCTGGTGTATCCATTTTTCACGTAACAGTTATAATCAATTCATGTTTATTTTATTAATAATGTGTTGGTGCATGTTCATATTTCTCTTCTGTTTGACATTATATGGTATTGAAATATTGACTTGTATTAATATTGCCTAATATAAGCGTTTCCTATTTGCTTCATACGGTCAACCAAAGCTTTCGGAACGTCTGACTAACCAACGTATGGTCATCTCTGAGATGATCAAATCTTCAATTGGTGACGTCACGCCAAACGATTTTTTTCTTGAATGTCCAGATGCATACAAACGCAGATTCGGAACTGCTTTTGTTGCTAGGAAAAGGAACGTTTTATTTTCGCCTTCTATATTTGATTTGGGTTGGACAGCGGGAACCCTCGCACCAGTTTGAGTACTTCTCTAAATATAGGCCGCCTTTCCCAAGGTCCCAATGTTTAACAAATGCTTCTCCATTTCTTCCGATTTAGGTTACAATCAGAATTTGACCCGCCACAGTGGCGGTGCGACAATGGGCAGTTCTCTCCAATTATGCTCCGTTTCTCTCGTGTTATTAGTGTTAAATAAACACGTGACCCGGGAGACGCGCTCAGAATGTCGCCCTGCCTTACTTATCTGACACTAGACTGAATTAATGTCTCCGTTATCTATATTATTACACTTCGGGTCTGGCCCTTGGTTCTTAGAATCAAGGATATTGCTTATTAATTATCAATGGATATATTCATATGATTTATATGAACCTTGTATTTACAGTTTTGCTTTGATTTTAAAGGTAGAAAGCTTCGGTTTTATCGGAGATATTTAACATAGCACTGTAGATTAATACTGAATTAAGATTAATTAAATATGATGTTATAAAAAATATATATCCATGTCTGATAGCTGGGCTTCCTTCAGACCTGGGCAGTGAATTATTAATTTTGACAAACTGATTTTACTGCAATAAACATGACGTTTGGTTCTTTCACCTTTCTGTAACGTATAATTTATTGAACGACAGACTGAGAAAGAAGTGGTCTGTATCAAGATATTCAGTGCTATATTCAGTGCATTTGTAAGCAATGTTAAATTCTAAATACTACTTCCTAAAGGTTGTGTATATATAGCTTTAATGATAAACGATATAACGCCGACAGTATTAGAATCAAATTATAGAATAATAATAATAATAATAATAATAATAATAATAATAATAATAATAATAATTATAATAATAATAATAATAATAATAATAATAATAATAGTAATAATAATAATGATAAGAAAACTAGTACCACTCATGTACCATGCCGCCAAAGTAACAGTATATATACCTGTTTAGAGCTTGGCTTTGGCGAAGCGGAAATCTACTCTTGAGGGAGTTTCGCAGAAATCAGTTTTTATTTTCTGCTGTAAGGTGAACGGTTTCTCGCAGCCGGAACTGAAACCGGTTCCACTGTGAAACCGTTGAATGATATCCTCCCCCCCGCCACCATGGAGGATTATTTAATGTCCCTAAATTAAGTTAGGGCACTATAAAACTTCATGAGGAAATTGCTACATTTAATTAGTTTAATAATAAATAAATTGCACAGTCTGTCGACTTTCATAGGTATTCGATTTATCAGAAAACAATTTAATACGACTTGATATATACTTCAGTTATTGTTTATTTCTGTACGCGTGATACTTCAAGTGCTATACGGTACTGGTATCGATTTTAATATTTATGCTGTGAGCTGGTGTTTTGCACCTGCAGTTAAAGAGTACGTTGCATGTGTTTAACCCAGATATCTCCAAAAAGATACAGCATTTATCACATGTGATATACAGTAAACCTCGTTATATCGAAGTTGAGGGGACTTATTATAAAACCTATACTTATCCTCGGTTCGACCCAATCGGCTTTTATATGCTTATAAATTAACTTCGAACTCGGAACGTGAAACTTCAACAAAAGCGGGTTATCTGATTTAAGCGAGCTCGACTCAACGAGGTATACTGTATATGCTATTTGTTTGTTTATTAGGAACAAAAAAATATAGTTTAAAGTTTTGCCTCCAACAAAAAAAAAAAAAACACATAATAAGGGTATTGTATGTGTACGCATTATGGGTGAGATATATTCAGTGCAGATTAAATTATATGGGAAAGACCAGGTCTAGACTCTTTAATGCATTATGCCCACAGCGTGCTTAGTGTCGTCTGGTGTACCTGTCGTCTGCTCATGAACTTTGGTCACGTGATATCAGATTAATGACGTCAGAATCAACAGCGCTCACGATTAATGACATATTTAATGACACCGATTAAACTCAAAGCCACAGTTTGACCTGGACTGCAGTTTCCTGTCTGATAACCCTATTGAAGAATCATATCTAATCAGGTGCTCTTCTTGTACATTATTTATCATTCTAGTTTTTGTCCGCTTTTTATTGACAACCAGTTCAATACCTCGCCACCCTTTCACGAATAGTTTTTTTGCACCATTCGTTGCCCCCATGTCTTGTTATCAAAGAGAAATTCGCACTCAGAAAGTGCAGAACTTCCCCTAGGCAGCTCATTACCCATATATGGCATTGTCAGAACTAGAAATGTTTGATCAACACTGAACGTTATAGAACCCTGACGCTGAGCGCCATCTAGTGGCAACAGTGTTAACAAGGCAGTTCATTCCTTCCAAATAGCATTTTTAGAAATACAGCATTAAAAATCCTGGATCCAGATGGGGATCTGGATCATCCCCAAAGTTTAATCAATTAATCTTTATATCATTGTCGAGCTATCCTGACAGACAGACAAACAGACAAACCAACGCCGGCAAAAACAGTATCCCCGCCCCTTGGTGGAGATAACAATAATTGGGTTTAAAATTCGCTGGATTAAAAAAAAAAAGGTCTATACCTTTTGTGTATATATTATGATATACGAGGATATTAACACATACAAAATCAACAACTTTGTGACAAAGCAGTTAAACAGGGAAGATTATTCAATCTACCTGTAGTTTAATATATGTCTTGGTCGATGTGCATAATTATACAGACATGAAAACCGAATTGCCCTGAAGCTAAACTAATTTACATCTATATTTCCATTTTTGCAGCCTATTTTCTTACCTAATATCAATATCTGTAGCTTACAAATTATTTATTTAAGATTCAATTATGCATTCGTGTGAACAAATCACATTTTAAAATAAATACCTCATCTGTGAAGATAATCTTTTGCTGAAGGTATACGGTATTTGAATTCATAATTTAATATAATTGCATGTATTTAATATCTACAGTCATATTAAAAAGATCCCGATATCCCTCAAACAACTTCTTTATAAATTATATTTGTGTTCATGTTGTGGAAAACAGTTGTTATTTTAATTAATGTTAATTCTTTTTTATTCAGACTCTAACCATGACATCGAGGGAAGATTTTGAAGCCTTTTTCCGCGAAGCGGATACGGACGGCAGTGGCGACCTCTCGTTGGAGGAACTTACAGCCATCCTGAAGAAAAAAGGATACAAGGGTTCAGACAGCACCATTAAGGTAACATTCACATTCACATATACTTAACATTCTATGTCTGAAGCTCCCCCAAAGCCTGTCTAAGACCAGGTGCAATCAGAACAAGAAGAAAAAAAAATCTAATATGGTCGCGACTAAAAATATGGTTAATATCTTGCAGTAATCATGAAATTAACAACAATGATACTAAAACCACTACTGCAACTTCAAAAACTACAATTACTGCTATTACTACTGGTGCTGCTACTGCTGCTGCTGCTGCTACTACTACTACTACTACTACTACTACTACTACTTCTACCACTACTACTACTAATAATATTACTACTTCTACCACTACGAGCCGCTTCTATAATACCTTAGATATTATTCTATTAGAGAAACAACATATTTGGAATCAGGATTTATTCTAAACTTCCCTCAGGACATAAGAGTTATTATGTGTATATAGCTACATACACACCTCACACAACGGTTATACACTGCATTCTTATATAGCTCATTCGCTTTAACCGCTGTTTTATATAGCAGTATTTTCCCCAAGTTTACCACCAGGGCTGACACAGCGAAAAGAAGTGTAATCAGGTCAATACGAGCGTGATATCGCATTATGCATCCGACTCAAGTTTTAAACCCGCGACACCTCGTTTTCGTTGGTCTGATTCTTGGAAGTGTGCGAGTCCTTGCTTTAAGACCCCAAAAAACTAGCTAATCAAGGCAGCGGTTTAAGAGAAGGAGAACTGGACCGACTGCAGTGTATAAACGCTGCTTAAGGATTGTAACCTTTTACACTGAGTATTTGTTGTTAAGCCATAAAAAACAAAGGTATGGTTCTCAGGCACCGCCCGCGTCAATTTTAACCTCTGCCTCTGCAATTTTCATTATGATTTTCATTTTATAAGAAGATAAAATAATACACTTTTGATAAGATTTCCTTTCTTATGTAGTGCTTTTTCCTGTTAAGCAAAATAATCCTGTTATTTTCATGCTTTTCTTTGACATTTTTAACTTAACATACAAAAAAGGTTAAAAATAAAATATCGCCCGCCCTCACTGGTTTCTGAAAAAAGTGCCTGAGAACCATACATTTCTTTCTTACATGGTAGTATAATTTTCTCAGGAGATTTTCTCTAAGATGGACATGACCAAGGATAACAAGATCTCTATGGACGAATACTTACTCGGGATGGGAATAGTTCCCAATCAGGATCATCTGTGAGTATTCTGGAATCAACACTCTTTTCCTACATGTAACTTTCTCGGATCCACTTCCTGTCAAGTACTGATAGGGCAATATAAAATATATTTATTATTATTTAAGAAATACCAGAAATATGCTTCTCAGCGTCATTCAGAGGTCTTTTACTGAAACAAACTGAAGGGTGGAGGGGGATGGCGTTGTACTGCAATATCTCAGAATACTAAAGATATGGGATAAATATATTTGTCTTCGCATATTATCTCCCGTTTCCGTGACGTTCCGTTGAAACATGATGCAAATAACATTTCAGTGTGATCAAAATTACAGGTCAGGAGACACGCTGTTGGCAATAGTTATATCAATCTCCACTAGGGGTCTCTCCTTTACTGACAGCCTAACCAATGCTCTATCTCCATCTGAAGCATCACTGAGGACGAGTAATAAAGGTCCCTTTTACAATGCACAAAACAGAACAGATCAAACTGATTGAACCATTCTGATAGACGGGACGTCCCTCCGTCCGTGTTCGTTTCCGTCAGTCCGTCAGTTAAGTTTAAGTTTCGCCTCGATAACTTACCAGGGTTTTACACGAAACTCACCCTTACTACATACCAATAAATTAAGTTAATATGATAAAATTGACCTTGTTTTACACAGAGATGCTGCCATGCGGAGACTGTTCCAGTCATTTGATAAAGATGGAAACGGAGAGATCGACAAGGACGAACTTAAAGGAATATTTAAGTAAGTATACGAAATTTTCTTCACCTGTTCCTTACAGAAAATATGTGTTAGACTTATCTCATCATTCATTCAGGAAAGCTGCAGCTAAACTCTGGAATGAACTGCTGGACTGTTTAATAAACATGAACATGATGTGGGGTTAAAACGTGCGCTTAAGACGCATCTTTTAATGCGTGAATGCAGTTGAAGAGTATAATTGTATAATGTCCTAGTCAGTGTGAACATTAACAAGATGAATATGTATAATAATGACTATCCAGTCCATGGAAAACCACAATTAAGCATTCAAACCCCCTTTCTAAACGATTTGTCAAACTTTAAACTCTCATAATAATTTTAGTCTATTATGTAATTTTGCAATTGTATTTTATCTTTTAACTGAAATGCCTAAGTGCATTTTGTGTCATGAATAATGCGCTATTTAAATGCTTGATAATAGTAATAATAATAATAATAATAATAATAATAATAATAATAATAATGATGATGATGATGTTTATAAATAATAATAATAAAAATAATTATAATAATGATAAAAAAATACTAGTAATAATAATAATAACTGTAAATTTCCAGAGCCATCAGGCTCAGTAAATATGTTTGGCACTCTGTAGATGTTAACACAAACATTCAGAAAAATTATTCTAGCACCGAAGCGCTGTAACAGCAGTAACTTTGGTTTGATGGTCAAGATTTAAATTTTATATTTAGCATCAAACAGAAAAAAAATGGAATTTGGATGGGCAATAGGGAATTTCAAATCAAGTTTATCCGATTTCAATTTTCATAATAAAAAAAAAAATACTGTTGCTTGGATTTTTTCTATATTTCATATTCACAGAAAGACTATCGTAAATTTTCTATAAACATTATATCCTTACGTAGATTGGTGACCTTTTTAAATCAATAAATTTTGAATAAATCTGGTATTAGACCTTTTGTCAGAAAAAAACCCCAGAAAGAACAGGTGCACCATTAAAGGTATCAAATGATTATCGTAAAAAACCCTATATCTAAATCAAACCAAAACTTATTTTAAATTCATATAAGACCCCGTAAAGTATACAACATCTGAAACTTGGTATAGTGATATTTCTGATGGTAAATATGTTTTTGAACTTTTCATTCATTTTCACATTTTTATTTTTTAACTTTTGAACCGTTCGCTAAATTTTAAGCAACCAGAAACTTTAAGCTATCTTGAAGTGGACTTATGTTAAACTACATGACATCATCATAAAATGTTTTTTTGGTTTTCCTCCACTATGTGTCTTTCTGGTTGGAAAAGGAAATTTAATTTTTTTTTTATTAAATCAAAACTCAAAATTTCAGTTTTAGGGTAGACAGAAACTTAAAAGATGAAAAACAAAAAAAAGTGTTTTAGATATTGTCATGTAGGTCCTTATTAGATAGTTGGCAATCAATATTTTTTATAATGTGGAGACAAATTAAAGCACTGGACCTGATGGTACATGTTGTGATTTTGTACAGGGAAATGGGGAAACAATTCACGGACCAGCAGATGGACAGGATGATCGGATTAGTGGACAAGGACAACTCAAAAACCATTAACTACGAGGAATTCATGGCGTATTTCTGGAATGAGGAGAAGAAGTGAAACCAAAACGAGGCAGCATGTATGACGTCACGTGTGAAAGAACGAGGCAATCTGTATGACGAAGGCAGCTTTTGAAAGCCATGGATATAAACAGACAATTTGAACGATACTTTACTTGAATGCCAGGCAAACCACATCGTACAAAAACATAAAATAATCCCTGAAAATCAAAATTTTTGGGTGAATGCATCTAACATCAAACTTTTTAGGATAAATCGTATTTTTAACAAAAATCAAGTGTTTCTCGTTTGCATTTTACTTTTCTAATAAAAATTTGTAACCAATTTCGTTTTTTTTTGTTTTTAAGTCCCCCTTGCACAGATTTGAAATTCTAAAAAAGTTAAAATAACATTTTAGCTCAGTCAGATTATTATTTGAGGAGGTCGGGTGTGGCTTAGAAATTAAGCCATTCGGATTTGAGCCATTCGGGTTCGGATTTCAGATTCAATCCGGTGGTGTTCATACGGCAAAAACTTGGAATCTCTACAGAACTTCAAATATCACACCGAAAGGTTATGACTTTTGGATAATTTCATACCCTGTGCATATAAATATAAATGCATAAAATACATCCAGAAGGCTTAATGGTAATGTATGATTTTTATCCTTTGGTGATTTTATTTTCATTCCCTTGGAATAGTGCTATCTACACGGAAATAACCTGTCCCATTGTTACTCAGATGTTTCTTTTCAATTTTATAACATTATTTTATATTTTTCAGGTGATCTGGCTTGGGTGGGGCCGATGTCTGAATTCGTATTATAAGTGACGGTGGTGTCATCTTACTGTTGTCAGGCAACTCCTCTTTTGCTCCTTCCCGAAAATACCATTTTTTTAGCTCAGCTGACTTTCAGTCATGCTGGGCTATAGCGATGGGTCTTTGTCCGTCGTCCTTCCGTCTGTCCGTCCGGCCGTCCGGCCGTTAGCAGGGCACAAATCTTAACCGTAGGGCTAGGGCCATGAACCCTATGTAGTCTTAGAGGTTATAAAAAGATCTCCTTGCAAACCTGAAATTAGGTCACTGCGACCTATATTCTCGAAGTTATTGGGTGTGTTTGCACCCCCCAGAAATAACTATTTGAGACAAAATTTTCTTCCCAAACCTTCCATCTTTCACATACAGTTCACCTACCAACAGGGGAAGAACCATAATTTTTTTTTAGGTCAAAAGGTCAAAGGTCAAGCTCACAGGAGCCTCTTCTTTAAAAAGCCTGTGGATGCATTTTAAGCCAACCCTTTCATCCCAATTCTTTGATCTTTCACATATAGCTCACCTACTAAGTTAGAGAAGAATCCTATAGATTTTGAGGTCACAAGGTCAAAGGTCAGGGTCACAGGATCCACTTCTTTGAAAAGGTTGTGGACACATTTCAAGCTAAACTTTTCATTCCAAACCTTCCAGCACTGATATTGCTTCTCTGCCAGCAGGGGAAAAGACCTGTTGATTTTGAGGTCAAAGGTCAAGTTCACAGCACCCACTTCTTGAGTGGAGTCATTTTCAGGCAAACTTTTCAATCTGTACCTTCCATCTGTCATATATGGCTTACCTACCAATAAGGGAAGAAGCCTATTGATGTTGAGGTCAAAAAGTCAAAGGTCAAGGTCACCATATTTAATTGTTCTAAATGCTTGTGAGCATATTTCAAGTGTAACTGTTCAACCCAAACCTTCAGTCTTTCACATATGCCACATCTATGCATCACTCAGTTTGACTCCAACTTCATATTTATGGGTCTTTTTGCTTGAATAAATAACTTATTGATTTTGAGGTCAGCTGGTCAGCAGGTTAAAGGTTGCAGGTCAAAGTTATTCACCCATTGGTTGCCAAGTAATTACCCCAGATTTAGTGGTTAAGTGGTTAGTAGTTACCCATCATTTAGAAAGAATCCAGTTGATATGTGGGCAAAAGGCCAAGGTCATAGGTCAGGGATGTTCACAATTACTTATTTTATAGACCATCTTTATTTTTCTTGTATATATAACCATCCCACTCCAGCTGGTACATTTCCCTGTGTGACTGTAATTGTGAGTGACACTGGTGACATATGACTCCCTTTTGTATCAGCCTATTAAGTGATAAGGCTCAGTGATAAGTACCTCGTTACTTCATAACAAAAACACTGTTGTCTGAATGCTTCAGCCAGGCATTAAGACTATGAGAGTATAGTATTAAGGTTTAGCTACTGATTTATAAGATGATGGGAACATTTTTCAGTTTATTTTATGGAATCCTAGCAATAAACTTAGTTTTCTAGATATCTGAATATTTTAATATATATCACCACATATAAAAGCAAGTGTTCGTTCTCATAATATGTGGATGTGTACCTTGATTTAGGATGGCTTTTTGTTTTATTTCTAGACTCTTAGTCATGCTTTCTGCATTTCTTTTCTTTCTGGTTTGGCAGTTTACCTACCCTGCTGACCCCATTGAAAAGCAGAGTGATAATAAAAAATATTGGACTTACACTTTTTACAATTGCATATCTATAAATCTGATATGAGCGCCTGGACATGCCTTTTGAATTATTTTGGGCATTCATTACTGGATAATTTGCCCCAAGTTTGGTCTCTTATTAGAGAATGTGGGATATCAAATGTCATACTTGTCAGAAATCCATTATGTCTGCCAGTTAGCCACCTTAGAAATTCTGTCTTCAGTGCAGTTTCAGTAATTTTTCTTTAATGTTTGGTCCGATTTAGAGAATGTTTGTTGTCTGATTTGAAGTGATTTCAGACTTGTCAGAAGTCCAATATGGCCACCAGGCGACCATCTTTTGATTCCTTTTGATCATATTATCTCAAGAACAGTTAAAGTGAATGGAGTTGGATGTATATTTATGTAATCTTGTAATGGATTGGGTCAAATATTTTTGAATAAATATTACCATCATTTATAAAAGTGCAGTTGGCTTGTATTGAATAAAAATTCATACAGAAGCACCTGTTTCTCAATAATTCTTGCATGTATTTCCTTGATTTTGCTATATATTTTGATCTTATATTTGCCCTTTGTGGTGTTCCTTTTGAGACTGACAGGTTTCAAGCAAGCTGTTGGAATAGTTCCTGATAGCTTAACAATCATGCATTTTCCTCAGACCATCAATTCACTGTGTTTTAACCAGACATAGGTGATATATATTTCTGTTGTCATAGAAAATTATCAACAAATTGGCAAATTGGTTCTTCAAAATTTGACTGAAAGTTGTTAATCTCAGTCCATGATGTCACAGGTCATGCTTGTCAGCTGAGCGTCATGACCCATGGGTCACTTGTTTAATTCATCGTCAGCGATGCCAAATGTGTCTTAATGGGGGGGGGGGGGGGCAATACCCCATTTGCCACATTAATCCCGAATAATTTGACTTTATTTCTCGATGGGGCCATGACAGCGCCATTTGTAAGACACTGTGCTAAATATTTCGTTTGATTGTCCAATGATATCGGCCCAATTCAACTGGTCCATGGAAACCCATCTCGAACTATCCAGGATGAATTCCCACAAACCTGTTCTAAAGCAAGAACATGTATTAGGCTAGTAAATACTGAGTCCTGAAAGAGGAATTTAAATCTGTATATTGAGATGCTGAGTTAACCTGTTATTCCATCGTCAAATGTATAGGTCATAAGCTGTAGAACTGATCGAACAAAATCAGCTGACACAATATGTACAGTGCAACCTTGCTAATACGATCACCTGCAGGACCACCGAAAGTGGTCGTTCTAGCGGGTTGTGTTAGTTTGAGGTTTTTATTATGATTAACATTAGTCCTGGACCATAATAAGTAGTCATCTTAGGGGGTGGTTGTGATGGTGGGTGGTCGTCAGGCGGGATTTTACTGTAATGTATTTAATGTTTACTGTAATAATGACAACCTATAAAAATCCTGAATTAAACATATGGTGGTGCTCGTATGAATATATTCCCAGGAACATAGCCAACAGCATGACCCATTGAGGATTCTGTGTGAAAATATTACATGACTCTTTGGAGCTATGGTCCAGGAGCATAGATTAAAAATTAATCTGGGCCTCCCTCACGCAACAATATAATTATTGACAAATAACATATGGTGTGACGCTAGGGTAAAGAGAAAAATATACTAGTTGTTACCTATGTCATGGGGAATGAGCACAAACGACTATATATATATATATATACCCCTTGCTCCCCCACCCCCACCCCGCATGGATCCGCTCCGTACACTAGAAAAATGAAGGTAATGGCCCGTGGCTCTTTATATTCGACACAGCCACAACTGAGTCTACGAATAGGAGAATCCTTTGGAGTCATATGCGGCTTTCTTTTCTGGTGATGTCAACATAAGACAATTACCTTGTAGTTGTCTTATTGTGTTTATGAAACTTTTGGATGGTTGTAGTGTCTATATAATGCTCAATTGCCTACAAATCTACAAGTTTACCAAGAGATGTTTACATAGAAAAACAGTCGCCGTGATTATATGAAATGCCCCACCACTTCCCACAGTTCTTGTAATTGGCAATAGACTGGGACCCCGTGACTTTTCGCTGTTGGATATGGAGAAACCGTTCGTTAATAGGGAATATTGGGGGTACCAGACTATCAACTTCCTCTCTCAAGAAGTTCATTAATTTTTAAATTTTTTTTTAAAATCAAGGCGGGCTCACAAGGGTCCATATTGTCAGAAAGACTCATTTGCTAACAAAGACACGAACGCATGTATTTTGATGCGTATAATTAGCTTTTTATAGTGTTTATTGTACCTTTTTCCATTTCACCATTACCAGACCTAATTGTACAGGTCATTCCAACACCTGTGAACGAGTATCACAGTTGTGGACTCCGCAACAACAGCAGGACCAGCAAGGCATCCACATAAATCACAACAAGCTGGATCTGTGACAGCAACTCGAGAACGTGGCTTATCGTAGCAACTTGTAACAGCGTTACAGTAATAAACCCTGCAAGCAGTCAGGAGAGGGGTGACTTGTGCCAATCGATTCGTTGTATCAGCAATATAACATTGGAAATATTGCTCCTGCTTTGAAAGACAAATGTTCAAAGCAGTGATCTAGGATTTGTTCTTAGTTCTGGTTTCGGACTCTCACTCGGATTAAGGATTCGGAGAAAAGGACCCGAGAAAAAAGACCAAGTCAGTCTCGAGCCTGCGCTCCACGAGCAGCGGCTACGCTATGCTCACCTTTTTGCTCCGCTATACCCGCTGCACGAAACCGCGGTTGTCCGTCAGGTTTGGCCACCAGGCGGTGCTGTCTCTGTGGAGTTTCCTCTTACGTATTATTTAACTAATCACATTGCAAGTATCTAAAACCGGGAGTTTCCGTCGGCAGCACCGACCTTTTCCATCCCCCCCCCTCTCTGTTGGAATACACACGGTGCAATCCAATGGCGTCAATTTTTCTTCCAGTGTTGGGGGGGGGGGGGGATGACTTTGTATATTTATAAACACACACACACACATACATTTTTTCAGTGTCTCTGAGTGACATATTCAACTATATTTATATTATATATATATATCTATTTATATATACATGATTATATATATATATATATATATATATATATATATATATATATATAAACATACCAATGTTAATCATATTTCAAATAATTATAATATTGTAATAGAAAATAAGTTTTTGTAATTCAAAGCGAGGTTTAGATATAACAGTTTTTAGTAAATGGATCCAAAGTCTTTAATTCTATTTGTTAATGTATTCCATTTGCAAAATTATAATATTATTCTCTGAAAAGTGGGGGGATGATTACATTGGCCATCGCCCCCTTGCCAAAAAGTGGGGGGTATATATACCCCCTATCCCCCCCTTTACTGACGCCCCTGGTGTAATCATCACCTTCTGGACAGTCCTTATACTAACTTGCTGGTGTGGCCTGAGGTCAGTTATCTCCCAAATGTTCGCAAATTTCCTATCTTGCAGTGCCGTGACTGGAAGGTCTCGGGAGGTCACACCCTGCGTTCAGAGCGCATCCCGAGTCCCGTAGAAAAAAAACAATCATACTGTAAAGACTTATATAACTATTAACAGAATTAAAAAGAGACTGTATACCAAATTTTAATTAACATTTAATGCATTTTATTTAAATTACACGAAACAAACAGGTTGTCAGAGGTGGTGGAATGGAGAATAACTTTATCATATGTCTCTTTATCGAAAAATCTATGGAATGTGATCATCCGCTGGAAGGCGACATCCGACATTTAATCATAGGATCTTAGTGACACACAAGAAATCTGAAACAGTTTTGTTCAGGAACGAGTTCACTAGGGGGCGTCAATACAGGTATATATCCTTCCAACTTTTGAGCAAGAGGATTTGGGGGTCAATGTAATCACCCCCCCCCCCACCTGATCTCCGAAGAATAATATTTTAATATTAGAAATGATATATATTATTAATAGGATGTTAGAATTCGGTTTCATTTCTGAGTTTACTATGAAATATTATATATATCTAAACCAGGTAGAATTAATATATAATGGAAACATAAAATCTTATCACACCCTTATAAATTGATTTAATTGTAATATATTTGAAATGTTTCATACAAACAGAGAAATAATATATATGCGTGTGTGTGCGAGTGTGTTTATGGAAAGGTTCTCCCAACTTTGACTAACCCCCCCCCCGCCTGCAATTCTCCCCCAAAATTGAAGATAAATTGACGCCACTGAATTCAGTGGTATCTTATTAACTATGAATGAATTATTTTACTTATTGTTTAGAAATAATATTATCAGAGGAAATGTGGTCAGATTTCTATAAATTTGGTATTTGTTTAAATGCTGACTACTAACAGCTTGTATATCATATCGTGTGTCATATCATGAACGATGTACCTTGATTTTGTAATATAATGGATTGTAACAGTGAAGTGTAAACATTACAGGATATAAATGAAATTCAATGGACAGTTAGGACTAAAGAAGAACTTTTTATATTTAGAGCTAATCCAGATTCGGATTACTTTATCTCCGATTTTACATCTGTTTTAAGCAAGGTGTTGCTATCTGGCATAGGTACTGGCACTAAAAGCCAGCTGATTTAGGAAACAAAGAGGTTAAATGGGTTATTAGAAGGTCGACCGAATTGAACTGAGTATTTGGCGAATGTTAGCGCTCTCCCCAGAGCGTTCTCGAAAGCAAACATTTTCAATCTCTGTATCGCTACCTGTTGGCGACAACTGAAGCTAAGTGTTCGGGTCTGTTATATCGGCAGGAAAGATCAGTTTGTTATGTATCGACTGATTAACAGAATAGAAAAGTACCTTACTTTTCACGTTGATATTCTTTTCGGAGCCTCGGGCTTGTACTTTATGTAATTGCAGATATAAAAAATTCAATAGCTGCAGCGTCCATGTCTGTAAAAAGATACAAAACTACCTGATAACCTCTCAGTTATGGAAGTGTTATGCTAGAAATATATTATTATGTATGCAGGCCTCCGCCATGCAGGCGGGCTTTAATGCTGGGTAGTCCGCAACCAAGTTTTCATTCACTTGTTGACCTACGTTCCCAGGTTGA
The DNA here is from genome assembly GCA_026874595.1 of Sipunculus nudus. Taxonomy (NCBI): domain Eukaryota; kingdom Metazoa; phylum Annelida; class Sipuncula; order Golfingiida; family Sipunculidae; genus Sipunculus; species Sipunculus nudus. The sequence continues at coordinate 59,642,210 of CM049314.1, read as the reverse complement.
TTGATGCATATGCTCTCCAACAAATGTTTGCATTCACTTATTCTACTCATATTCCCAGGTTGAATCGTGCATATGTGACTGCACATTTGTGAAAATTCCCGGAAGTCCCTCTTGGATCAGGATAATGATCCGGACCCACACCAAAATCTGATTGATTCTTCATAGACCCATTCCTAAAATTTAATGGGATTTCGTTCATGATTGCGTAAGTTATACGTGAACAAACACGCAAACATACACACAAACACACACGGGAGGCAATAGCGCTGATTGATAAACTATATCAGATATATTCCGACCAACTACAATCTGAGACAGTTACGCTCCACAACTTCTTTTTAAAATTTCTTGTCAGCCAATCATCTAAAGGTCCGATCACCAGTGAAACAATATGACAGCCAACTGATGTATGTTTAATTGCACAACAGGGGAGGCTAAACAAAGCTGTATATAAGAACCTGGAGGAAAATAATGTTTGTTGTAAAACATGTAGGCTAAACAACATTCGTGGCGGTCCTGACCGGCATAAAATATGTTTTATTTGGTACAGATAGTTGGCGGTAGATAGTCCGTGCTATATAAATGTTGTTTTTCGTCTGGATCTAGTGGAATTTGTTAACATAGGGAGTTTAGACCTCTTAGTTATGACTACTTTAGTGTAAGGCTAAGTGTAAAATGTTTCATGTTTTGAGACCACTTATATATCCACCATCATTCTGGATCACTAGGTCCGAAACATTACCAGGACTCTGCTCGATCCTTGGTTGGTGATAAGTAAGTTTAATAAAAAAAATGAATCTAAACCCGGAAAATGTGCGTCACGGTTAACAAACTCACTGGTCAACTCTGCCCGCCAGAACACAGGCGGTCCCTGAAAACTAGTGAATAACACTCATCCGCGAAAACCAAAGTACCCCATGTTAGGTCAAATATCCTTTGAAATATCATCAAAACCGAGGCTATGTCCGAAATTTTTGGCATGGTCATTGGGTTTTACCCTACACCTTCACAATTTTCATCATAATCTGTTCATCATAGTTTTTGAGCGACGTTGCTTGCAGTCCAACCAACCTACCACCGGCGATAGATGCATAATACCTCTTGGCGAATGTATGACTTATATTAGATGACTACTTGTTACTGCCGCCAGTAGCCCGTAATGAAACTTTCCCTTTTTATTTCACAATACCGAGCTTTTTTGCCAGGTTCACTTGGCATAAACAAATGCTGGCCCTAATAGCCATGATTGGAATGGACTGCCCGTAGACAAAGGGTTCTTCCTGTTATGTGTCATACTGGTACATAATACTTAAAATTAGGGTATATATATAAATATAAAATATAAAAAATATATTACGGTGATCCATACTGCCGGCAAAATGTAATGGAATGTTATACTATTGCTCCACAAAATTTTATCAAAATCCGTACCTAACTAAAGTTGCTGACAGACAAACCAACGTACCAAGGGAAAAACATAATACCTGCGCTGCGTATGCACAATAACCAAATAATACGGTACGTGATTGGTCTTAACAGGCTTTGTGTGGCTAATTGCCTAAGTGCTACACTTCCGCATCAAACTGAAAGGATAACAAACCAAAAAGGCATAAAACTTTTCCGCTAAAGATCTCCATCTATTGTTTAGCAGGTATTTCACGGAGAGAAACGTTACTCGAAAAGAGTATATGTTAATCCTCAAAGCAATTTCCCCGTTCGAAATAGCAACAGTCGATATTGATTTTAACTAAATAATTAATAAAGATTTTCTTCCGCCAAGCTCAAGACCGCTACCCACATTATCAGGCATGCATTATTGATGCGGAAGTCTGTTATTCTGCGTGTTGGCTTTGGTTTCATCACGCCTCGCCGCTTTTGTTGAACTTCCGCTTTTGAAGAAATCCCACACCGGGCATTTAACGGCCAGACATAATTAGGCTCCGACACTCAGCGTGGCCTAGTCAATGTATTTCTCGGTTGATATCGATGATATCCGTGATGTTGGCCATTTCATGTAACGTGGGCTGTTATTATAATAGGGTCATTATTCATTATAGTGTTGTCATCTTGTTTGACTATATTACAACCTCAGAAAATACTTCACGTTGGACTGGGAAATTATAACATCACTATAATGCCTATATGTTCCATCTTTGGATACATATTACATGTTACTGGTCTCTCATTTTACAACATGAAATTATATTTTGAAACTTCTTAAAGGTAATACATGAATTTTATTCGGGATTTATTTATACACATGTTGCGTTATACCTACCGTCATTTCATGTACAAGTTCAAGGAAACATCTTAAAAGATTAACCAGGAGCGATTAAATGTAATTATTTATTGGACACATGATAGATATGCACACATGCACCTGTATAGTTTACTTATAGTATTCACAAAAATGGTTTACCTGGCATATCCGTTACCCCAAATATCCGAACAAATTTTATGTTCCTAACTATTCGGATATTCGAGGTTCTACTGTATGTGAACCAATAGTGTCAGATGTAGGGGTGATGGTTCATACCTAAACACCAAACAGTAATTTTTTAAGTGATTTATTCACTAAAATCCTTTCATGAAACGTAATACGAAAAACAACATCAGGATAAATGTAAAAATTACGTCAAAACAGTGTATTGTCTAAGGTGCAAAAATTAAAATGTTCCATGCATCCTTTGAATCAGAGCTTTCAATACGCTAATCACCTGGATTTCAGGTTTAAAAAGCTACCTACAGTCTTCCCTAGAAATAATATCCGGAACTTTATATATCCACTGTCGACCCATTCCGCCTAGAAGAAAGCATACTTAAACGGCCAAATGTTCATCTGAGTGCTTTCCGCACCAGATCCTGTAACAAATACGATACAACAAATTCTTCTTGCTTCGTTGTGTCTGCTCTGTCCTCCAGGTGGCGTTGTAAGGCACGCTTATGTAATTTGCGTTTTGCCGTAAGCGGCCGGCGGAAGTGCATGGTCTCGTGATGAGTGCGCGTAATTCACACCGAAAACGGGAGCCGCTTAAGCTATAGAAGACAAAATTGAGAGAATTGTTTGAATAATACATAATATTAGTGACAGCCCAGTAAAGGTCCACTCTGATTTCGTCATACGTGCGAGGCCAGCGTTCCCAGTGGCGTTTCCAGTTGCCCAATAGGACGATAGTTAGTGGTGATGTAAGCAAAAGAAAGCTGTACGTAGTTAAAAGCAGCATAGCAGTCATACTGGACACACGGATATCTCTGTACGGCTCGTGCACGCGAATTCGGAGTAATCTTTGTCTGCGGAGTTCCACCAACTTGTGTATAATCATCGTATTGAAGACCAACATGAGACAAAATGGCACAACACATGATATTGCCAAGTCAATCCAGGTGTACACATGATTTACGAAGAAATCGAAATCCGGTTCACTCAAGTAACATTCTTGTTTTCCACCTATTTTGCCGCCAACGTTGTTTAATCCCATTGTCCACAAGAAATGACAGTCGATTGTTGCTAATATCACAAGTAGAACCACCAGCGCCATTCTGACTTGACTTCTGTGAAGGCATCTGCGCGTGCGCAGTGCGGATCTTATAACCAAAGCTCGGTCAACGCACAATGCAGCAAGAATCCAAGCCGAATAGTGCGCACACAAATAGAGGGTGAAAACATGAAACTTACAACCAATGTTAGACGCCGCTCTGACGTCATACTCATATCCAGAAAGATGAAGTAACCAGTAACGTGGCAGCGCTGTCAGAAGTAAACATGTATCCACTAGTGCCAGAACCTGCAGGTAGAGGGAGCTAGAGGAGCGCCTCATTCCACTGAATTTGAGCACAATAAAAGAAACGGTATTTCCTAAAACGCCGACAAACATTAATACAGGAGGTCCGTATCTCCATAATTGCGAGGTCACTCGGTGCTCCCAGAAACAGTGTAGAAGTGAAGAATTAATATAAGTCTGGTTCACATTGGCGCATGCGTCCTGGTTATATACCGCTGCAGACATGACGCTTTGTATACGCGTCTCCTCTATACAATGCAGATAATATGTTTATCCTGCGCGAATGTATCGGCTTTGGGTGACATTGATATTAGTTTTATGGGCGTCACTGGTATTTATCCTTTTTAGGTTACGCACTTTTTTCTCCATTGGGCAACTGCCGTCTTTTTTTAAGCCGCCCATACGATTTGCACCTAGACAATCATTCCAAGCCGCTGACCAAATTTGGATTGAAAATCTGAACTCATCGCTATTTAAAGAGCTACATTCGATCTTGAAGCACAATCCGCCACCTTCCACAATCCTAGAAACACAATACTCCTTTCTTCCTCGCTCGAAACCTGTCGATCCCTGGGTCTCTGCTGTTCACTTTCTTTGGGACATGGTTCCACCGTTCGTGACGTTTACCAGTTCTTCAGTAGTCCCTACAGTTTATCAATGAGGTCTTTTGTTCGCACGTATAAACCAAAATTGTACTGATGAAAGAATACGATGAGTTACATTGTGTGCAAGGAATCCGTCCAATGGAGTTACACGTTCTGCTTATTTAACCATCCTTTTAAACATCCTTGAGTATGTCATCAGCGGAGGCAGGCTCACAGACACTCTTAGTGTTACTATGGAGAAGATGCGAGTTTAAGTGGCTGCCGACGGCTTCATCTGGAAAGATATTGAAAACTCATGTATAAGCATCCAAATACAACATTCCTTGTAAAAATCTGGGGAGGGTATCGCTTATTTGAATTGGGCTTGATATTCTGCCAAGTTAGAGAGAGAGAGAGAGAGAGAGAGAGAGAGAGAGAGAGAGAGAATTTTTTTAACTGGTGTTAACATGTTTGCAAACGAAATCTAGTAATGGCCTTTTAGAAGAAAATATGCATTTTACAAACAAATATAAGCTATCCTTGGAACAAAAAATATTTTCCATCAATGAAACTTTTTTTAAAGAGGTGCAGTATATACACGGAGAGAGGAGAATCCTGTTTTCACCATAATGTATCATTTGGCAGATAATCCCTTAAAACTGCCTTTTCCAATAAAATTATGATATTCGGAAACTAGAATATTTATTTCCACTCGAGTAATAAAATGGGAGCAAGATGGCCGTGAAAACATTAATTATATTCAATCAAATGGCACTAATGTTCCATTGCAAATTCCCAAGATTCCCTTAAGAAAAGTACCACTTCCGTGCAATCAGAAAATCAATCCCCTTAGTCACGCAGTGCATCACGGGAACTCTACTCTGTAACTTCCGGAAAAATCTGCAAAGGTTCGTCACCTAGGTCACGCAGCAGGGGAGAAGCCATAACTGTTGACATATTGTTAGGCCAAAACCACAGGTAACTGCTGTAATCATCTGAAGTATTTCTGCCGCGTGAACAAGGAGTTAGATGACAGAAAACGTAAAGGCACCCTCCGATAATGTTGTCACAGTATGCTGGCCCACCAGGAGTACAGTAGAACTGTTCTAAAATTATTTTTGTTGAGTGTTATTTGCAATACCTTGTTTCTTATTTATATACTTAATCAAGATGGCGAAAAAGTGACGGTTTAGGTAACACCAAAGAAAAATAGCGCTACTTTGGCAAATTGAAATACGAGAGTCTTTATAGAGATGTCAGAGTGCATGCCTTACTCAGTCATAACAAAAACGCGAATGTAAGGATCGACGAGAATGCAAACAATTTTGACAACGCCTCATACATTACAAGGGCACTGTCACTGTAAATGAACCAGACCAATCGTTAGATATGTTTGTGTTCTTTCTTAAAACACCTACTGTGTCAGAGGAACATTCCGTTCCATATTGATGAGCCCTGATGCATGTTAGTCGAACTTCTGACTATAAAGATGAAGCCCCAATTCATTTACACAATCTATCAACAAATACTCAATACATGACTATAATCTGAGATGAGGCTCCGATCACATCAATTCTAATCATGCTAACAAATCACTTTATCAAAAAATCATTTTACGCAATACTATTACTAAGTGATATAACCTTATTATTGGAATACAAAATAGTAATATGGTTCATGCACTTAAAAAGTTTATGATCAAACTTAAAAACAGCGAAGTACTACTTTATTTAGAAAAGAAAATGTCAAATATACCATACAAGATTAAGATTGAAATGTAGCAATCTAAATTACCGCCTAACACAACGGCAGATCATTGACAATCCTCCATGGGATGTAGATCCTTGATAGAAAATGCCTACAATTATTTTCTTGAGTGTGCATTATATAAAATTGAAAGACACATAAATCTTCACAACCTCGAGCAAGATATATGGACATATCTCTCAACAACAAATTAATTCTGTATGGCGACCCTAGTACAGTTTACTCTTTCACTATGAAATTTTTCCAGTTATGATATCGAAGAACTTCTGACAGGATAAATGCAGGAATGATTCTTGGTTACTTTAACGATAGCCAACTTACTCATGACCCAGGAAATGACTAGTCACCTTAAATCTGCAGCCATATAGTATCAAAAATACATATTGAGGGTCCGGTGTCAAGAGAGAGATGCGGTCATGTTTGCCAAAGTTTATTTACGATAAAATATAAAGTGGGGGCAAAAAAAAAATCATTTGTTGGGTCAGAGAAAATTGGAGCAAATTCAGTATTATGATTTCTGGGTGCAGATCAATCTACGAGAGTTGAGGTACTGGGATAAACGATTCACAATGTAACAGAAATATATTGCTCTAGTACATGAATTCCTTTGAAATTCCTAATTTTCCCATAAGAAAATACAATAAATATTCCGATCAGTCTGAATTTAGATATGACACAAAGCAACTGTACAGTGAAAAAAAAATAGAAAAATAAAACTACCCGTTACTGCTAAATTGCATATTTTAATGAATATGTGAAAATATTAAGAAATTCTGTGTTGCTCACGCAATAAACACCAACACGCCTACGGCACGCATGTTTAACTGACGAGTTTATATAACGGCCAATCCTCTAGCCCATAAGAATGAACTCCTCAATTGCTTTTTTTAGTGACTGACGCAATGTTGAGTCCATTGATTGCACCTGCAGTTAACTGTGATTATAACACTCCATACACAACTGTGAGATTTAACATATATCCACTGATTAATGTTCAGTACACAGTACATGTGTATTGTATGTTTGACAACTATAAAACATTTCTGTTCTGTTTTCAGCCCTACTTTGCACCAAGGAAGTTAAAGTATACACATAATAGTACACAGGCCTAAAGCCTAATACAGGAATGCCACCAAATGCAAGATGTCTACCGGGGCTGTTAATGCTTCAATTCTCTCTGGACAAATGATATCAGTTGTTGATGTTACGGGTGCCTCATGCTTTCCAGAATGATTATTTTTTATTACAGGCTTTTCGACATACAAAATTATGCGAACATAGGCTTGATAAAACCATGGGAAATATTTTTATTCAATTTCCTTTCTAAGATCGTAACAGATCGTGTAGTGCTATAACCCCAGTTAGCCCTTTGGTGGGCCGGCGACGCAACAGAGATCTGATACCTGTTGCGTCTCCGTCGGCGGCTACCAATCCTATTTTGGTGGGCGCTGCGTACCCGAATGGCAGCACAGCTTGAGTTTCCAAGCGGCGTGTAGACACCCGCTCACTTAACCGTGATCGTAATGTTGTTAATACTTCTCGTTGTAGCCGAGACAACCGAGGCTTGAATCCTGGTCATGGTTGAGCGCTGTGGATGCTCTAGCAAGACAGGCAAGCCACAGGCGCTTGAATCCCTATTTGTAAAGAAACTGGTTAAAATATTGTTAAAAAAATCGTTACAAACTATCAACTAACCTGTATTCAGCGTTAAACCAATTAGGATATAACGCCGGTCGGTATAGTTGTTTATATAGAGAATTGAAAAGGACGGCATGCTCGTTTCCGATCGATGAGCGATAATACAAGAAATCATTTAAAATTCCTTTGACCTTCATGTATTTCCGAGGAAAGAAACTAACTGTCGTTTAATGGTCAGATATTCTTTCTATAAAAGCATCAACAATTCCAGTACACCCAATGTTGTAATGAGCTCTTATTTGTAACTAATCTGCATCAATTAAGCAGCTATTACCCCAAACAAGGAAATCCCCATGTATCTAGGTCTGCAGTAAGGATTCCTTCTTGGAACCTAACACCTGATTAATAGATAATGATAGAAATATTAATCTTGAATATATCTGTCTCTTCTTCGCTTAATGGGTGCAGAGTAGTTCGCAAACGAGCATGCCGGCCTTGTCAATTGTATATATAAACAACTGATGGTTTCTGAACATTATTTATGCAAGTATATTTACTAGCCGTATATAATACCTGCGGTACATGTCTGTGTGAGGTCGGAACTTCAACAAATAATCAGGAAAAATTACCCATACACTGAGTTATAATGTTTTTTCCAACCCGGTGGATGTTTTAGATAGTACTGTAGAAACTTACGTCTTACGTTTTGTTTAGTTTATTAATGCAATACGCGAAGAGCGCGAGGCGTTCTTATAAGTGTCAACAATATTTGCCTCCACAATGGCGGTTCAGAGGGGTTATCAAAAAAAAGAAATCCCGCACCATTCTCTCGATAGACCTCTTATGTCAGAGTTGCAAAACGACGCTATAATTCACTTGTCCAACACGGACTTTATATATATATATATATATATATATATATATATATATATATATATATATATATATATATATATATATGGCTTATGTTATTCCCGGTTGATAATATATAAGGAAGTATTCTCATATTTGAGAAACATATTGACGTGCACGCCACAAAAACGACGATAACCAAGAGATAAAAACGTGGCTCACAGACATCTAATCTGATACATCTATCTAATATTTAAAAAAAATAGCTGGTCTTATTTTGTCTTCAACGTTCTTTGAAACCGCGTTGCGTATGACAGTGTGTTATATCTCATTTTAAAGGTTTTTGTTCTCGCAGTGACCTCGCTGAGAATAAATAGTTTTTTATTACATATCAGTTTGAGTGATTTTTGCGTGGTTTAAAAATTACGTTAATGTTACCACCGAATGCCTTCGGAAACGACCGGAATGCCTCAGTGGTCGCCTCCAGCGCAGGATTAAGGACTATACAATGTTTATTGTACATATAAATAACTCCTGCTGCCGGTGACGCATTTAAGCATTTTTTGCCTAAAATTTGACGGAGTCAGTAACCTACTTGGCCAGTAAACCTGAAAAAGGTTACTCTCGATTTAGGAAAAGGAGGGGTTCAAGCCAGGAAGATTAATGACAAAACCTAATAAAAGGCCCTAAGGTCCAGAAAATTGTGTGTGTGTGGGGGGGGGGGGGGGTCCAGGCCGCATAAATTGATCTGTTACCCTTCAAAAAGGTTGCGGCGGCTGTAGGGCAGTAAAGGGTTGTAACTGCCCTGCTACTTTTGGACTTGTTTTTAATTCAGACTGATAGGAATTGTTATTGTAAATTTTAGGGGGAAATTAAATAATTGATAGGAATTCATGTACTTCATTACTTTTTTTCAGTGAATTTGCTGGAACTGATCATAGTCTGCATAGCCACTGGATCGAAATCTTGCTCATATATATTTTTCATGAACTAAAGGGGGTTAGCAGTCATGACATAAGTCATATGTGAACAGAAGACATAAATCTCGCTTGGCTGAAATATTCAGTGAGGAAATTAAGAAGCCAGGCGAGTCAGACATGTTGAACAATAGAATATTTTTCAACTACTGATTCCAATAGTGTCAAATACACTTTGAAGAGAATAGTGTCAAAAATGGGGAGTGCATATGAAGAAGTTATTATTAACAAAAAAAAAAGGATGAATTTGAAACCGCGTCTTCTCTAGAGTTTGTTTAACATAAAAAGAGGTGAGAAATAAAAAGGGTTAGAAGCAGGAAAAAGTAAACCCGCCTGCCGTGCGAGAGCATCCACAGCCATTCGGGTCCGGAGCGGCCAACACAAGAGAATTGGACGTTATGTAATGTCGTCAGTTAATCATGCGTGTGCATATGAATGCATATGAAGAAGTTAAAAAACTAAAAAAGGACGAATTTGTGTTTGTTTAACATACAAAGAGGTGAGAAATAAAAAATTTAATAAACGTGAAAAAGTGAACCCGTCTGCCGTGCGAGAGCATCCACAGCGCTCTGCCGTGACCAGGATTCGAACCTGGGTTGTCTCGGCCACAACGAGAAGTACTAACCACTATACGATCACGGCTAAGTGACGGGTGTCTCCATAGCGCTCGGGAACCCGAGCTCTGCAGCCATTCGGGTCCGGAGCGGCTAACACAAGAGAATTGGACGCTATGAAATCTCGTCAGTTAATCATGCATGCCGTAGTCGTGTTGGTTTTTGTTTGCGTGAGCAACAGAATTTTTCTGAATATTTATGTATCCATTAATACATATATTCCAGCAGTAACGGGTAGTAACTCCTTTCTATTTCTCTCTTCTTAATTCATGTACTTCTTTACTATGTTTCAGTGAATTTTATGGAACTGATCATAGTCTGAGAGGCTATTGAACAGACATTAACAGTCAGGGTAATAAAAAGACAATTTTGTAAACCCGCGTTTTTAATGAAATCGATTGTTGTCACTGATAATCGAAAAAGTGGTCATTACCAACAATCACCGTGTATTTGATTTGTTTGAAAGAAAACACTATATCGAGGCAGTGTTAATAAGTGGGATTAATTTGTCCTTCCTTTAGGAGATAAGTAAAGCTCATTGAGGTTTGGTTAAGTGACAAATGCGGAAGCAATGCAAATGTAAAATTATGTTTCCCGGGTGCAGACCAATTGACGTCAGCAGGTGTACTTTTACAAAAAATGTGAAACCGCCTTCCTGGGTTCTCTCGGCCACAACGAGAAGTACTAACCACTATACGATCACGGCTACGTGAGCGGTTGTTTGAAGAGCCGTTTAAATTCCCAGTTATTCTTGTACATTTGGAAAGAGAATGATATATTTTTGTAAAGTACTGCGAATTCCGGGTTGTCAAAAACACCGAACCACAAGTATTGACATGCTGGTAAGAGTATATATCAATTAAATTGTCGAAAAGATTTTGACCATATGAATTTAACACAATTGTCTATTTTCAACGAGGAAATTTGGAGTTCCCTCAGCCAAGTATCTGATTCAGCCATTAAAATTTAAGTAACGGGGTGTTCCTTTGCTCATCAATATGGCAGCAAGCGATACTTTACCTAGCATGGAACACACGGCTGAGTAGGTATTTCTGTTCGGCTGGCAGGCCGCTTGAGTGGTGACCCCATGCATAGGCCCATAGAGACATGCACTGCGGTGGTCACCAATTCGGTTTAACCGATATCGCTCAACTCGCTGTGCTAAATCAGGAATCTGAAAATTAGGCGACGAGTCAGATTTTCACTGAAACTAATGTATGTGACCATATGGAGCAACACGTTACACTCATGTTTTTTTACCGCTGTCCATTTTCTCTACTCGCAAAACTTAACGGTCGACAGCCGCATATAATCCGTGGGTATATACTTATCTGTGTGCGGTAGGAAATTCAACAAATAAACTGAGAGAATTTCCCGTACACTGAATTATATATAACTGAATGTTTTCTAACATGATGGATATTTTCAGACAGTATACAGAGACGTTTTGCGTGTGGTTAAGTGTATTTTATGTATGAAAGCACTCGAAGGCCGAGAGGCGTTGTTATATGTCGGAAATATTTGGATCCTCATGGAATCGTAAAGTTTTATCCTCAACGGCGTTACGTAGCGGCTCCTGAAAAAAACCCGCCACTCTGATATACCTCAATGGACTCTCTTTTGTGAGAGTGGTAAAACACCGCTGTAGTCACCTGTTTAGCAGGGAGTGATTCCTTTGGAATTCCCGTATGATAAGAAAGAATGAAGTGTTCGTAGAAACATATGGACGGCCACGCCTCGAGCCCGACGATAGCCACTGGATCGAAATCTGGCTCAGAGATATTTTTCATGAACTAAAGGGGGTTAGCAGTCATGACATCAGTCATATGTGAACAGAAGACATAAATCTCGCTTGGCCTAAATATTCAGTGAAGAAATTTAAGAAGACAGGCGACTCAGACATGTTGAACAATAGAATATTTTTCAACTACTGATTCCGATAGTGTCAAATAAAGTTTGAAGAGAATAGTGTGAAAAATGGCGAATGCATATGAAGAAGTTAAAAAACTAAAAAAGGATGAATTTGTGTTTGTTTAACATACAAAGAGGTGAGAAATAAAAAATTTAATAAACGTGAAAAAGTGAACCCGCCTGCCGTGCGAGAGCATCCACAGCGCTCTGCCGTGACCAGGATTCGAACCTGGGTTGTCTCGGCCACAACGAGAAGTACTAACCACTATACGATCACGGCTAAGTGAGCGGGTGTCTCCACAGTGCTCGGGAACCCGAGCTCTGCAGCCATTCGTGTCCGGAGCGGCCAACACAAGAGAATTGGACGTTATGAAATCTCGTCAATTAATCATGCGTGCCGTAGTCGTGTTGGTTTTTGTTTGCGTGAGCAACAGAATTTTTCTGTATATTTATGTATCCATTAATACATATATTCCAGCAGTAACGGGTAGTAACTACTTTCTATTTCTATCAATGCCCTGCTACTTTGGGTCATTTTTTAAATTCAGACTGATAGGAATAGTTATTTTAAATTTTAGGGGGAAATTAAATATTTGATAGAAATTCATGTACTTTATCACTATCTTTCAGTGAATTTGATGGAACTGATCATAGTCTGAAAGGCCATTGAATAGACATTAACAGTCAGGGTAATAAAAAGACAATTTTGTAAACCCGCGTTTTTAATTGAAATCGATTGTTGTCAGTGATAATCGAAAGATTGGTCATTACCAACATTCACTGTGTATTTGACCTGTTTGAAAGAAAACACTATATCGAGGCAGTGTTAATAAGTGGGATTAATTTGTCCGTCCTTTAGGAGATAGGTAAAGCGCATTGAGGTTTGGTTAAGTGACAAATGGGGTAGCAATGCAAATGTAAAATTATGTTTCCCGGGTGCTGACTAATTGACGTCAGTAGGTGTACTTTTACAAAAAATGTGAAACCGCCTGCCGTGCGAGAGCATCCACAGCGCTCTGCCGTGACCAGGATTCGAACCTGGGTTCTCTCGGCCACAACGAGAAGTACTAACCACTATACGATCACGGCTACGTGAGCGGTTGTTTGAAGAGCCGTTTAAATTCACAGTTATTCTTGTACATTTGGAAAGAGAATGATATTTTTTTAAGTACCGCGAATTTCGGGCTGTCACAAACAGCGAACCACAAGTATTGACATTCTGGTAAGAGTATATATCAATTATATTGTCGAAAAGATTTTGACCATATGAATTTAACACAATTGTCCCTTTTCATCGAGGAAATTTGGAGTTCCCTCAGCCAAGTATCTGATTCACCCATTGCAATTTAAGGAACGGGGTATTCCTTTGCTCATCAATATGGCAGCAAGCGATACTTTACCTAGCATAGAACACACGGCTGAGTAGGTATTTCTGTTCGGCTGGCAGGCCGCTTGAGTGGTGACCCCAGGCATAGGCCTATAGAGACATGCACTGCGGTGGTCACAGATTCGGTTTAACTGATATCGCTAAATTCGCTGTGCTAAATCAGGAATCTGGAAATTAGGCGACGAATCAGATTTTCACTGAAACTAATGTATGTGACCATATGGAGCAATACGTTACACTCATGTCTTTTTACCGCTGTCCATTTTCTCTACTCGCAAAACTTAACGGTCGACAGCCGCATATAATCCGTGGGATTATACTTATCTGTGTGCGGTAGGAAATTCAACAAATAAACTGAGAGAATTTCCCGTACATTGAATTATATATAACTGAACGTTTTCTAACATGATGGATATTTTCAGACAGTATACAGACACGTTTTGCGTGTGGTTAAGTGTATTTTATGTATGAAAGCACTCGAAGGCCGAGAGGCGTTGTTATATGTCGGAAATATTTGGATCCTCATGGAATCTTAAAGTTTTATCCTCAACGGCGTTACGTAGCGGCTCCTGAAAAAAACCCCGCCACTCTGATATACCTCAATGGACTCTCTTTTGTGAGAGTGGTAAAACACCGCTGTAGTCACCTGTTTAGCAGGTAGTGATTCCTTTGGAATTCCCGTATGATAAGAAAGAATGAAGTGTTCGTAGAAACATATGGACGGCCACGCCTCGAGCCCGACGGTAGCCACTGGATCGAAATCTGGCTCAGAGATATTTTTCATGATCTAAAGGGGGTTAGCAGTCATGACATCAGTCATATGTGAACAGAAGACATAAATCTCGCTTGGCCTAAATATTCAGTGAAGAAATTTAAGAAGCCAGGCGACTCAGACATGTTCAACAATAGAATATTTTTCAACTACTGATTCCGATAGTGTCAAATAAAGTTTGAAGAGAATAGTGTAAAAAATGGCGAATGCATATGAAGAAGTTGAAAAACTAAAAAAGGATGAATTTATGTTTGTTTAACATACAAAGAGGTGGGAAATAAAAAATTTAATAAACGTGAAAAGTGAACCCGCCTGCCGTGCGAGAGCATCCACAGCGCTCTGCCGTGACCAGTATTCGAACCTGGGTTGTCTCGGCCACAACGAGAAGTACTAACCACTATACGATCACGGCTAAGTGAGCGGGTTTCTCCAAAGTGCTCGGGAACCCGAGCTCTGCAGCCATTCGTGTCCGGAGCGGCCAACACAAGAGAATTGGACGTTATGAAATCTCGTCAATTAATAATGCGTGCCGTAGTCGTGTTGGTTTTTGTTTGCGTGAGCAACAGAATTTTTCTGAATATTTATGTATCCATTAATACATATATTCCAGCAGTAACGGGTAGTAACTGCTTTCTATTTCTATCAATGCCCTGCTACTTTGGGTCATTTTTAAAATTCAGACTGATAGGAATAGTTATTTTAAATTTTAGGGGAAAATTAAATATTTGATAGAAATTCATGTACTTTATCACTATGTTTCAGTGAATTTGATGGAACTGATCATAGTCTGAAAGGCCATTGAATAGACATTAACAGTCAGGGTAATAAAAAGACAATTTTGTAAACCCGCGTTTTTAATTGAAATTGATTGTTGTCAGTGATAATCGAAAGATTGGTCATTACCAACATTCATTGTGTATTTGACCTGTTTGAAAGAAAACATTATATCGAGGCAGTGTTAATAAGTGGGATTAATTTGTCCGTCCCTTAGGAGATAGGTAAAGCGCATTGAGGTTTGGTTTAGTGACAAATGGGGTAGCAATGCAAATGTAAAATTATGTTTCCCGGGTGCTGACTAATTGACGTCAGTAGGTGTACTTTTACAAAAAATGTGAAACCGCCTGCCGTGCGAGAGCATCCACAGCGCTCTGCCGTGACCAGGATCCGAACCTGGGTTCTCTCGGCCACAACGAGAAGTACTAACCACTATACGATCACGGCTACGTGAGCGGTTGTTTGAAGAGCCGTTTAAATTCACAGTTATTCTTGTACATTTGGAAAGAGAATGATATTTTTTTTAAGTACCGCGAATTTCGGGCTGTCACAAACAGCGAACCACAAGTATTGACATGCTGGTAAGAGTATATATCTATTATATTGTCGAAAAGATTTTGACCATATGAATTTAACACAATTGTCCCTTTTCATCGAGGAAATTTGGAGTTCCCTCAGCCAAGTATCTGATTCACCCATTGCAATTTAAGGAACGGGGTATTCCTTTGCTCATCAATATGGCAGCAAGCGATACTTTACCTAGCATGGAACACACGGCTCAGTAGGTATTTCTGTTCGGCTGGCAGGCCGCTTGAGTGGTGACCCCAGGCATAGGCCTATAGAGACATGCACTGCGGTGGTCACAGATTCGGTTTAACTGATATCGCTAAATTCGCTGTGCTAAATCAGTAATCTGAAAATTAGGCGACGAGTCAGATTTTCACTGAAACTAATGTGTGTTACCATATGGAGCAACGCGTTATACTCATTTTTTTTACCGCTGTCCATTTTCTCTACTCACAAGACTTAATGGTCGACAGCCGTATATAATCCGTGGGATTATACTTATCTGTGTGCGGTAGGAAATTCAACAAATAAACTGAGAGAACTTCCCGTACACTGAATTATATATAACTGAATGTTTTCTAACATGATGGATATTTTCAGACAGTATACAGAGACGTTTTGCGTGTGGTTAAGTGTATTTTATGTATGAAAGCACTCGAAGGCCGAGAGGCGTTGTTATATGTCGGAAATATTTGGATCCTCATGGAATCTTAAAGTTTTATCCTCAACGGCGTTACGTAGCGGCTCCTGAAAAAAAAAACCCAGCCACTCTGATATATCTCAATGGACTCTCTTTTGTGAGAGTGGTAACACACCGCTGTAGTCACCTGTTTAGCAGGGAGTGATTCCTGTGGAATTCCCGTATGATAAGAAATCATGAAGTGTTCGTAGAAACATATGGACGGCCACACCTCGAGCCCGACGATAGCCACTGGATCGAAATCTGGCTCAGAGATATTTTTCATGAACTAAAGGGGGTTAGCAGTCATGACATCAGTCATATGTGAACAGAAGACATAAATCTCGCTTGGCCTAAATATTCAGTGAAGAAATTTAAGAAGCCAGGCGACTCAGACATGTTCAATAATAGAATATTTTTCAACTACTGATTCCGATAGTGTCAAATAAAGTTTGAAGAGAATAGTGTGAAAAATGGCGAATGCATATGAAGAAGTTAAAAAAAAGGATGAATTTGTGTTTGTTGAACATACAAAGAGGTGAGAAATAAAAAATTTAATAAACGTGAAAAAGAGAACCCGCTTGCCGTGCGAGAGCATCCACAGCGCTCTGCCGTGACCAGGATTCGAACCTGGGTTGTCTCGGCCACAACGAGAAGTACTAACCACTATACGATCACAGTCATGGAAATAAAAAGACAATATTGAAAACCCGCGTTTTTAATTGAAATCGATTGTTGTCAGTGATAATCGAAAGAGTGGTCATTACCAACATTCACCGTGTATTTGACTTGTTTGAAAGAAAACACTTTATCGAGGCAGTGTTAATAAGTGGGATTAATTTGTCCTTCCTTCAGGAGATAAGTAAAGCTCATTGAGGTTTGGTTTAGTGACAAATGCGGAAGCAATGCAAATGTAAAATTATGTTTCCCGGGTGCAGACCAATTGACGTCAGCAGGTGTACTTTTACAAAAAATGTGAAACCGCCTGCCGTGCGAGAGCATCCACAGCGCTCTGCCGTGACCAGGACTCGAACCTGGGTTCTCTCGGCCACAACGAGAAGTACTAACCACTATACGATCACGGCTACGTGAGCGGTTGTTTTAAGAGCCGTTTAAATTCACAGTTATTCTTGTACATTTGGAAAGAGAATGATATATTTTTGTTAAGTACTGCGAATTCCGGGTTGTCAAAAACACCGAACCACAAGTATTGACATGCTGGTAAGAGTATATATCAATTAAATTGTCGAAAAGATTTTGACCATATGAATTTTACACAATTGTCTATTTTCAACGAGGAAATTTGGAGTTCCCTCAGCCAAGTATCTGATTCAGCCATTGAAATTTAAGGAACGGGGTATTCCTTTGCTCATCAATATGGCAGCAAGCGATACTTTACCTAGCATAGAACACACGGCTGAGTAGGTATTTCTGTTCGGCTGGCAGGCCGCTTGAGTGGTGACCCCAGGCATAGGCCCATAGAGACATGCACTGCGGTGGTCACCAATTCGGTTTAACCGATATCGCTCAACTCGCTGTGCTAAATCAGGAATCTCAAAATTAGGCGACGAGTCAGATTTTCACTGAAACTAATGTATGCGACCATATGGAGCAACACGTTACACTCATTTTTTTTACCGCTGTCCATTTTCTCTACTCGCAAAACTTAACGGTCGACAGCCGCATATAATCCGTGGGATTATACTTATCTGTGTGCGGTAGGAAATTCAACAAATAAACTGAGAGAATTTCCCGTACACTGAATTATATATAACTGAATGTTTTCTAACATGATGGATATTTTCAGACAGTATACAGACACGGCTCCTGAAAAAAACCCCGCCACTCTGATATACCTCAATGGACTCTCTTTTGTGAGAGTGGTAAAACATCGCAAAACTTAACGGTCGACAGCCGCATACAATCCGTGGGATTATACTTATCTGTGTGCGTTAGGAAATTCAACAAATAAACCGGGAGAATTTCCCGTACACTGAATTATATATAACTGAATGTTTTCTAACATGATGGATATTTTCAGACAGTATACAGACACGTTTTGCGTGTGGTTAAGTGTATTTTATGTATGAAAGCACTCGAAGGCCGAGAGGCGTTGTTATATTTTGGAAATATTTGGATCCTCATCGAATCTTTAGTTTTATCCTCAACGGCGTTACGTAGCGGCTCCTGAAAAAAACCCCGCCACTCTGATATACCTCAATGGACTCTCTTTTGTGAGAGTGGTAAAACACCGCTGTAGTCATCTGTTTAGCAGGGAGTGATTCCTTTGGAATTCCCGTATGATAAGAAAGAATGAAGTGTTCGTAGAAACATATGGACGGCTACGCCTCGAGCCCGACGATAGCCACTGGATCGAAATCTGGCTCAGAGATATTTTTCATGAACTAAAGGGGGTTAGCAGTCATGACATCAGTCATATGTGAACAGAAGACATAAATCTCGCTTGGCCTAAATATTCAGTGAAGACATTTAAGAAGCCAGGAGACTCAGACATGTTCAACAATAGAATATTTTTCAACTACTGATTCCGATAGTGTCAAATAAAGTTTGAAGAGAATAGTGTGAAAAATGGCGAATGCATATGAAGAAGTTAAAAAACTAAAAAAGGATGAATTTGTGTTTGTTTAACATACAAAGAGATGAGAAATAGAAAATTTAATAAACGTGAAAAAGTAAACCCGCCTGCCGTGCGAGAGCATCCACAGCGCTCTGCCGTGACCAGGATTCGAACCTGGGTTGTCTCGACCACAACGAGAAGCACTAACCACTATACGATCACGGAGAAGTGAGCGGGTGTCCCCAAAGTGCTCGGGAACCCGAGCTCTGCAGCCATTCGTGTCTGGAGCGGCCAACACAAGAGAATTGGACGTTATGAAATCTCGTCAATTAATCATGCGTGCCGTAGTCGTGTTGGTTTCTGTTTGCGTGAGCAACAGAATTTTTCTGAATATTTATGTATCCATTAATACATATATTCCAGCAGTAACGGGTAGTAACTACTTTCTATTTCTATCAATGCCCTGCTACTTTGGGTCATTTTTTAAAATTCAGACTGATAGGAATAGTTATTTTAAATTTTAGGGGGAAATTAAATATTTGATAGGAATTCATGTACTTCATCACTATGTTTTAGTGAATTTGATCGAACTGATCATAGTCTGAAAGGCCATTGAAGAGACATTAACAGTCAGGGTAATAAAAAGACAATTTTGTAAACCCGCGTTTTTAATTGAAATCGATTGTTGTCAGTGATAATCGAAAGAGTGGTCATTACCAACATTCACCGGGTATTTGACTTGTTTGAAAGAAAACACTATATCGAAGCAGTGTTAATAAGTGGGATTAATTTGTCCTTCCTTCAGGATATAAGTAAAGCTCATTGAGGTTTGGTTTAGTGACAAATGCGGAAGCAATGCAAATGTAAAATTATGTTTCCCGGGTGCAGACCAATTGACGTCAGCAGGTGTACTTTTACAAAAAATGTGAAACCGCCTGCCGTGCGAGAGCATCCACAGCGCTCTGCCGTGACCAGGATTCGAACCTGGGTTCTCTCGGCCACAACGAGAAGTACTAACCACTATATGATCACAGTCAGGGTAATAAAAAGACAATATTGTAAACCCGCTTTTTTAATTGAAATCGATTGTTGTCAGTGATAATCGAAAGAGTGGTCATTACCAACATTCACCGTGTATTTGGCTTGTTTGAAAGAAAACACTATATCGAGGCAGTGTTTATAAGTGGGATTAATTTGTCCTTCCTTCAGGAGATAAGTAAAGCTCATTGAGGTTTGGTTTAGTGAAAAATGCGGAAGCAATGCAAATGTAAAATTATGTTTCCCGGGTGCAGACCAATTGACGTCAGCAGGTGTACTTTTACAAAAAATGTGAAACCGCCTGCCGTGCGAGAGCATCCACAGCGCTCTGCCGTGACCAGGATTCGAACCTGGGTTCTCTCGGCCACAACGAGAAGTACTAACCACTATACGATCACGGCTACGTGAGCGGTTGTTTTAAGAGCCGTTTAAATTCCCAGTTATTCTTGTACATTTGGAAAGAGAATGATATATTTTTGTTAAGTACTGCGAATTCCGGGTTGTCAAAAACCCCGAACCACAAGTATTGACATGCTGGTAAGAGTATATATCAATTAAATTATCGAAAAGATTTTGACCATATGAATTTAACACAATTGTCTATTTTCAACGAGGAAATTTGGAGTTCCCTCAGCCAAGTATCTGATTCAGCCATTGAAATTTAAGTAACGGGGTATTTCTTTGCTCATCAATATGGCAGCAAGCGATACTTTACCTAGCATAGAACACACGGCTGAGTAGGTATTTCTGTTCGGCTGGCAGGCCGCTTGAGTGGTGACCCCATGCATAGGCCCATAGAGACATGCACTGCGGTGGTCACCAATTCGGTTTAACCGATATCGCTCAACTCGCTGTGCTAAATCAGGAATCTGAAAATTAGGCGACGAGTCAGATTTTCACTGAAACTAATGTTTCCATGTGACCATATGGAGCCACACGTTACACTCATGTTTTTTACCGCTGTCCATTTTCTCTACTCGCAAAACTTAACGGTCGACAGGCGCATATAATCCGTGGGATTATACTTATCTGTGTGCGGTAGGAAATTCAACAAATAAACTGAGAGAATTTCCCGTACACTGAATTATATATAATTAAATGTTTTCTAACATGATGGATATTTTCAGACAGTATACAGACACGTTTTGCGTGTGGTTAAGTGTATTTTATGTATGAAAGCACTCGAAGGCCGAGAGGCGTTGTTATATGTCCGTAATATTTGGATCCTCATGGAATCTTAAAGTTTTATCCTTAACGGCGTTACGTAGCGGCTCCTGAAAAAAAACCCGCCACTCTGATATACCTCAATGGACTCTCTTTTGTGAGAGTGGTAAAACACCGCTGTAGTCACCTGTTTAGCAGGGAGTGATTCCTTTGGAATTCCCATATGATAAGAAAGAATGAAGTGTTCGTAGAAACATATGGACGGCCACGCCTCGAGCCCGACGATAGCCACTGGATCGAAATCTGGCTCAGAGAGATTTTTCATGAACTAAAGGGGGTTAGCAGACATGACATCAGTCATATGTGAACAGAAGACATAAATCTCGCTTGGCCTAAATATTCAGTGAAGAAATTTAAGAAGCCAGGAGACTCAGACATGTTCAACAATAGAATATTTTTCAACTACTGATTCCGATAGTGTCAAATAAAGTTTGAAGAGAATAGTGTGAAAAATGGCGAATGCATATGAAGAAGTTAAAAAACTAAAAAAGGATGAATTTGTGTTTGTTTAACATACAAAGAGGTGAGAAATAAAAAATTTAATAAACGTGAAAAAGTGAACCCGCCTGCCGTGCGAGAGCATCCACAGCGCTCTGCCGTGACCAGGATTCGAACCTGGGTTGTCTCGGCCACAACGAGAAGTACTAACCACTATACGATCACGGCTAAGTGTGCGGGTGTCTCCAAAGTGCTCGGGAACCCGAGCTCTGCAGCCATTCGTGTCCGGAGCGGCCAACACAAGAGAATTGGACGTTATGAAATCTCGTCAATTAATCATGCGTGCCGGAGTCGTGTTGGTTTCTGTTTGCGTGAGCAACAGAATTTTTCTGAGTATTTATGTATCCATTAATACATATATTCCAGCAGTAACGGGTAGTAACTACTTTCTATTTCTATCAATGCCCTGCTACTTTGGGTCATTTTTTTTAAATTCAGACTGATAGGAATAGTTATTTTAAATTTTAGGGGGAAATTAAATATTTGATAGGAATTCATGTACTTCATCACTATGTTTCAGTGAATTTGATGGAACTGATCATAGTCTGAAAGGCCATTGAAGAGACATTAACAGTCAGGGTAATAAAAAGACAATTTTGTAAACCCGCGTTTTTAATTGAAATCGATTGTTGTCAGTGATAATCGAAAGAGTGGTCATTACCAACATTCACCGTGTATTTGACTTGTTTGAAAGAAAACACTATATCGAGGCAGTGTTAATAAGTGGGATTAATTTGTCCTTCCTTCAGGAGATAAGTAAAGCTCATTGAGGTTTGGTTTAGTGACAAATGCGGAAGCAATGCAAATGTAAAATTATGTTTCCCGGGTGCAGACCAATTGACGTCAGCAGGTGTACTTTTACAAAAAATGTGAATCCGCCTGCCGTGCGAGAGCATCCACAGCGCTCTGCCGTGACCAGGATTCGAACCTGCACTGTTAAAAATTACCGTAAAATAACGGCGCATAAGACTGTAAATTTACGCCGCTTTGCAATGTAGACGCTCTTGTGCGTTGAATAACGCGCAAATGCAACGTAAAATGATGAGCGTCTGTGAAAATGGTGTGACACGTGTGTAAAGGAGACGGTACAGATGAAATAAACCGCGCGTCATGTGATCAGCGGGGCCACTCATGACGTCAACATCCTGGATCTTTTGACTCCACGGCGGGAAGAGGAGCCATTTTTGTCCGTCTGCTGGCTGCTGAAAGTCGCAGAAGTTACCCAGCATCTTCATTGGTAAAATGTTCTTCTTTAATATGTAGGCATAAACCTGTTTACTGTGTTAGTTGTTATTCTAATACTGGTGTATAGTGTACGTTGGTAATGGTATAGTGGTACGAGGCCAGTCTCGTTCGTGTGTTCCCTCAGTTGGGGGGGGGGGGGGGGGGGGCGACTGTCACTGGCAGGGGTAGAAGAGTGATTGAAATGGAAATATATATTATGTATATATGTGTATATATATTATATATATACACCTTTTATAATGTGTGACATTTGTGTGATGTTGATATTATATATTAATTAAGTGCAGGTTTTATGTTTCCATTAAATGTCAACTCTAAACCATGTTTAGATTATTAGATAACCTTATATTTCAGTTAACTCAGAAATGGAAACAAAGTCAAGTTTTCTAATTAATAATATATTACATGTCCAATATATAAAAGTAATTGTTATACTTGCTCAATATCAGTGTTGGGGATGATTACATTGACCAATCCCCCCTTGTTAAAAAAGTGGGGAGGGGGGATATATAACCCCCATTCCCTGCATTGATGCCAATGTTTATCATTAATGATAAAGGCTTTTTTAGTTTCAGGGAATTGCCAATTAGGAAAAAGGAAGCAAACCCCCCCCCCCCCCTCCGACCCACTAACACACACACCTGGCCATGTCTGGGTGTATATCATGCATGAATGGTATAAATATACATGTCATATATATATATATATATATATATATATATATATATATATATATATATCCCTTAAAGGTGAAATATTGGTAAAGGCACCACTGAAAACAGTTTTGAATTATTTATTTACTAGATTTTAAATGAGGCCTTGAATAAGGTTTTCCCACTTACATGTCAACCAGAGAAATTAAGATATCAAAGTCTTTTTATTTTTTTTAAAATATTTTTAACAGATGCTTAAACAGAGAGTAAACACAAACTAAACAAATAATTAACAGCTTTGAGACAATTTCCTAAATTTCTTAACATGTTTTAGAAGAAAAAAAACATACCATGCTAGCCAAAGTGCTAACATTTTAGCCAGTCTTTTTGAGAGAGAGAGAGGGGGAGAGAGAGCCTGAAAATTAAGGCTGCTAAGGCACAGCCAAATACTGTTTATGTTTTCAGAAAATGGTCAAGCATTTCCATCAGTGTGGCAAATTCAAAGAAGATTTGGATATCATCATGGCAACTTTCCTATTTCTTAAGAATAGGAATTATGTAAGTTTAAACATCACATAATAATATACTGCCTTTTTAGCTCAGCTGACTGTAAGTCATTTGAGCTACAGGGAAGACACCACCTCTGTCACTGTCGTTCACTGATACCAGTACTAAAGTTATTGAACTTTTGTTGGAAAACATAGCTCATTGATCCCCCCCCCACACACACACACAAATTGTTCTAGCAAGGCCTAGTGAAACCATCTGTAATGTCCAGGTTTGCTCAACTAAAAATTTGCCAGAGACACCCCCCCCCCCCAACTCTGTTGTACAGGGTTGCAGTTTCCTTTCATAATGTGGGTTGGATGGGATTTTTTTACACTCCCTCACTCACATATAGGCCTTTGTAATGGGGTATACCACATCTCATCCATCAGTATGCATCAGACTGAGCGCATTTATACTTGTACTAAGATTCAAAATTGGTAGTACTTGCTTTATACATGTACTTGTCACACCTTAAAAAATAATAACTTTTCAAATAATAGTCAAGTTTATCATCAGGGAACCCGGAAAGATTACGCAGGTTTGCATTATGCCTGTAGCCCTTGTTATATTATAATAGCTAGTATATGTAAATGCAATTACAAATGTTACATCATTTTGTAATATAAAGGCTGTACTGCATATATTGCTTCCTATTTATAAATCCTTGTACACATGTGATGCTGTTTTTGCACCTTTCTGTTTATACACTGAGTAAAAACATTTGTTGACCCAATATTTACTATTTTTATATGCAATATAGCACTTTTGTTTATTAATTTATATACCTGCACTTTGTAAATATTATTAATATGCCTGGTGCTGATATTGTCTTTCGTTGGTTACATGTTTATCAGTTCTGTTTTTATATACTCCTAGAATTTGTTCTACTTGTGCAGGTGTTCAGAGAGCTATACATGCATCAATGATTAGAGGAAAGATGACGTAAATGTTCCACGCCTTACCAAACTTAGAGCTGTGAACAAAGTACAAATGCAAGATGTGCAAGGTGCACAACTACACTGGCAAGCAGTTGCAGGGTAAATTCCTAGCAGAGAACAATGCAGAAAAGGTACACCAAGGTAAGTTTGAATTTGATCATATTTTCTTTTGTAAAGTCCATGGCAATTTGAATAAGCTGATGAGTTTAATAATCTGTGAAACAAGTATCTTACATATTGAACATTAGCAGTGATGCTGAGCTAAATTCGCCTGCCTGTTTCTCATTCTCTCCATTCATTTTTATTCTAATAAACTTTTTGGCTTGCTGCTTGGAGCTGAGCCACGCTAACCTGACCATCTCTAACCTTACAGTGTCATTTGTCAAACCTGCTGATTATTGGCTATTTTTTTTAATTGTATGCAGTTTGGAACTTTATATTATATTACTCCCTATAAAACATTGCAGATATTCTGGTTATTAAATATTCATAATATAATTATTTACAGTTACAATAAATAAAATCCAGGCCCATAGCCTTACTGTTAATTACTTCATATTTACACATACTTTCATTTGTGCCTTTAAAAATACATCGTCAGGTCTATTGTCGGTAGAAATCATTCTGGAAAAGGACATTTCATAATTAAATCATCAAATCATGTATTTTTTTCCATAAGCTTTCATATACGATCAGGTGTGAACATTCAAAAGTGTAATGTAAATGTAAAGATATATTTGATATAATAATGTATAATTATTTTCACTTCTTAAGGTTCCCATTGACCATAAGAAAACTATTTTTGTAGTTATTGTTTGAATTTTGTGAAGAAAGAACAAAAGTTTATTTTCTGTAATGTAAATTGATAGAGCGTCAGACTTTGAAAAAAATCTAAAAAAATATAAAAATTAAAGGGATAATTGCACTGAACTATAGTCTTGCATATTTCTCTCATGTTTCTTACATTTACAATCTCTCTTTTCTGTTTATTATTTTGTATGCAGGGAATGAGATCTCCAACACCTGTGAATGTTCAAGATGGGGACTGTAACATCAGTGTAACATATGGTGGATGGCCAGAAACTCAACCCATGCAAGTTATTTCTACTTCCACTGGAGGCTTGCTATGCGTCATTTTGGATATTTACCCTGGAGTATCCCAAGGGACTAAAAAGACCTTCAGGTTTCTTGATTTTGGGGTCATTGAATGCACCTCTAACTGCCCTCCCACTGTCAATAGAGCTTGTTGGTCAGATTTAATGTTTTAATGCTGCATTTTCCTCTATAATATATTCAACAATATAGGAAATATCAGTTAACGACTATTTCACTTTTAATATTCTTGTGTTTAAGTACCTTAATTAAATCAGGTAATTATCTTATTATTTTTAATGGAAAAACGTTTACATTTGCACCCTTGTTACAGTGTAGGCATTCTCTTCAACTCCCTCCAGTTCGAATTTAATTGATGCAAAAATCATTTATTTACCAAGGACCTTTATTTTGGAATTCATTATCAGAAGCTTCACACAAAGTAGATGCCTTTACTGTAGAAAGATTTGGTGACATATAAGTTAAATCCATTTCAATTGTTTGACTTGTGTTCTGACCATCTTTTACTTTAAAGATACCATTAATTTACAACACTATAAATTTACTGATGCACTTTTATCTATTTTTCAAAGATACATTATAAATAGATTTGGGCCCTATTGTTAAAAAGATCAGCAACCTTAATGAGATTACACACAGCATTCATAATAGTAATCATAATAATATTGCACTAATTGCCAAATGTTATACGTTTAGTTGGAGACGATTTAACTGCCAGGCAGTGTGGTCAAAATGTTTTAATATGTTTGCTTCCTAATGATGCCTTTTGGAAGATCAGTATAATCTGAATAACTATATACATTAAGTACACGTGTTGTACATGTTGATGACCTGTTGAATATTTCATACAATAAAGAAGTGGTGTGATATTATGTGTGAGCATGCATTTTTAATGCCATTTCCCAAATTAGCCAAGATGCATTTCCCTCTGTGGATATCCTGATTTGATTTTCGGGACACTTGACTGTCAAACAGAAAGTTACAACTCTATCATCATAAGGAGGTCTGACTTCGTTCGTAATATTTTTACTGGTAAAATCTAAAAAACATGTTATGAGAAACCTGAAGTACACAGATACAAATAAAGGGTTCGTCCGGAGTGACAAGACAGAAACGTTTTGAGAAAGATTATGGAAACCTGTAACAGTGTCTAGCTCCAAGTGCAAAGCACTGTTATTTATTAAAGTAACAATGTTTTGTTATTCTACATATCAAAGCACCGTGAAATAACGGTGCAATGCCCTGATTCCAGTTTAAATCACTGTTTATTCACGTCTCTTAGCACTGTAAAATAACGGCATATTGTCCCGTAAAATAACAGATGCCCGTTATTTCCCGTGGCTAAGCGCCGTTTATTTACGTCCCAAAGCGCTGTAAAATTACGGTGCAATGCGACGTTATTTAACGCACTGCGTTATTTCTATGCACGTAAAATAACGGTGCATTGCACTGTCAACTTTGCTGCCGGTGCAAAGCACCGTTATTTTACGTGCAACTTTTAACAGTGTGGGTTCTCTCGGCCACAACGAGAAGTACTAACCACTATACGATCACGGCTACGTGAGCGGTTGTTTTAAGAGCCGTTTAAATTCCCAGTTATACTTGTACATTTGGAAAGAGAATGATATATTTTTGTAAAGTACTGCGAATTCCGGGTTGTCAAAAACACCGAACCACAAGTATTGACATGCTGGTAAGAGTATATATCAATTAAATTGTCGAAAAGATTTTGACCATATGAATTTAACACAATTGTCTATTTTCAACGAGGAAATTTGGAGTTCCCTCAGCCAAGTATCTGATTCAGCCATTGAAATTTAAGGAACGGGGTATTCCTTTGCTCATCAATATGGCAGCAAGCGATACTTTACCTAGCACAGAACACACGGCTGAGTAGGTATTTCTGTTCGGCTGGCAGGCCGCTTGAGTGGTGACCCCAGGCATAGGCCCAAAGAGACATGCACTGCGGTGGTCACCAATTCGGTTTAACCGATATCGCTCAACTCGCTGTGCTAAATCAGGAATCTGAAAATTAGGCGACGAGTCAGATTTTCACTGAAACTAATGTATGTGACCATATGGAGCCACACGTTACACTCATGTTTTTTTTTTACCGCTGTCCATTTTCTCTACTCGCAAAACTTAACGGTCGACAACCGCATATAATCCGTGGGATTATACTTATCTGTGTGCGGTAGGAAATTCAACAAATAAACTGGAAGAATTTCCCGTACACTGAATTATATATAACTGAATGTTTTCTAACATGATGGATATTTTCAGACAGTATACAGACACGTTTTGCGTGTGGTTAAGTGTATTTTATGTATGAAAGCACTCGAAGGCCGAGAGGCGTTGTTATATGTCGGAAATATTTGGATCCTCATGGAATCTTAAGTTTTATCCTCAACGGCGTTACGTAGCGGCTCCTGAAAAAAACCCCGCCACTCTGATATACCTCAATGGACTCTCTTTTGTGAGAGTGGTAAAACACCGCTGTAGTCACCTGTTTAGCAGGGAGTGATTCCTTTGGAATTCCCGTATGATATGAAAGAATGAAGTGTTCGTAGAAACATATGGACGGCTACGCCTCGAGCCCGACGATAGCCACTGGATCGAAATCTGGCTCAGAGATATTTTTCATGAACTAAAGGGGGTTAGCAGTCATGACATCAGTCATATGTGAACAGAAGACATAACTCTCGCTTGGCCTAAATATTCAGTGAAGAAATTTAAGAAGCCAGGAGACTCAGACATGTTCAACAATAGAATATTTTTCAACTACTGATTCCGATAGTGTCGAATAAAGTTTGAAGAGAATAGTGTGAAAAATGGCGAATGCATATGAAGAAGTTAAAAAACTAAAAAAGGATGAATTTGTGTTTGTTTAACATACAAAGAGGTGAGAAATAAAAAGTTTAATAAACGTGAAAAAGTGAACCCGCCTGCCGTGCGAGAGCATCCACAGCGCTCTGCCGTGACCAGGATTCGAACCTGGGTTGTCTCGGCCACAACGAGAAGTACTAACCACTATACGATCACGGCTAAGTGAGTGGGTGTCTCCACAGTGCTCGGGAACCCGAGCTCTGCAGCCATTCGTGTCCGGAGCGGCCAACACAAGAGAATTGGACGTTATGAAATCTCGTCAATTAATCATGCGTGCAGTAGTCGTGTTGTTTTCTGTTTGCGTGAGCAACAGCATTTTTCTGAATATTTATGTATCCATTAATACATATATTCCAGCAGTAACGGGTAGTAACTACTTTCTATTTCTATCAATGCCCTGCTACTTTGGGTCATTTTTTTAATTCAGACTGATAGGAATAGTTATTTTAAATTTTAGGGGGAAATTAAATATTTGATAGGAATTCATGTACTATGTTTCAGTGAATTTGATGGAACTGATCATAGTCTGAAAGGCCATTGAAGAGACATTAACAGTCAGGGTAATAAAAAGACAATTTTGTAAACCCGCGTTTTTAATTGAAATCGATTGTTGTCAGTGATAATCGAAAGAGTGGTCATTACCAACATTCACCGTGTATTTGACTTGTTTGAAAGAAAACACTATATCGAGGCAGTGTTAATAAGTGGGATTAATTTGTCCTTCCTTCAGGAGATAAGTAAAGCTCATTGAGGTTTGGTTTAGTGACAAATGCGGAAGCAATGTAAATGTAAAATTATGTTTCCCGGGTGCAGACCAATTGACGTCAGCAGGTGTACTTTTACAAAAAATGTGAAACCGCCTGCCGTGTGAGAGCATCCACAGCGCTCTGCCGTGACCAGGATTCGAACCTGGGTTCTCTCGGCCACAACGAGAAGTACTAACCACTATACGATCACGGCTACGTGAGCGGTTGTTTTAAGAGCCGTTTAAATTCCCAGTTATTCTTGTACATTTGGAAAGAGAATGATATATTTTTGTTAAGTACTGCGAATTCCGGGTTGTCAAAAACCCCGAACCACAAGTATTGACATGCTGGTAAGAGTATATATCAATTAAATTGTCGAAAAGATTTTGACCATATGAATTTAACACAATTGTCTATTTTCAACGAGGAAATTTGAAGTTCCCTCAGCCAAGTATCTGATTCAGCCATTGAAATTTAAGGAACGGGGTATTCCTTTGCTCATCAATATGGCAGCAAGCGATACTTTACCTAGCATAGAACACACGGCTGAGTAGGTATTTCTGTTCGGCTGGCAGGCCGCTTGAGTGGTGACCCCAGGCATAGGCCTATAGAGACATGCACTGCGGTGGTCACCAATTCGGTTTAACCGATATCGCTCAACTCGCTGTGCTAAATCAGGAATCTGAAAATTAGGCGACGAGTCAGATTTTCACTGAAACTAATGTATGTGACCATATGGAGCAACACGTTACACTCATGTTTTTTTTACCGCTGTCCATTTTCTCTACTCGCAAAACTTAACGGTCGACAGCCGCATATAATCCGTGGGATTATACTTATCTGTGTGCGGTAGGAAATTCAACAAATAAACTGAGAGAATTTCCCGTACATTGAATTATATATAACTGAACGTTTTCTAACATGATGGATATTTTCAGACAGTATACAGACACGTTTTGCGTGTGGTTAAGTGTATTTTATGTATGAAAGCACTCGAAGGCCGAGAGGCGTTGTTATATGTCGGAAATATTTGGATCCTCATGGAATCTTAAAGTTTTATCCTCAACGGCGTTACGTAGCGGCTCCTGAAAAAAACCCCGCCACTCTGATATACCTCAATGGACTCTGTTTTGTGAGAGTGGTAAAACACCGCTGTAGTCACCTGTTTAGCAGGGAGTGATTCCTTTGGAATTCCCGTATGATAAGAAAGAATGAAGTGTTCGTAGAAACATATGGACGGCCACGCCTCGAGCCCGACTATAGCCACTGGATCGAAATCTGGCTCAGAGATATTTTTCATGAACTAAAGGGGGTTAGCAGTCATGACATCAGTCATATGTGAACAGAAGACATAACTCTCGCTTGGCCTAAATATTCAGTGAAGAAATTTAAGAAGCCAGGAGACTCAGACATGTTCAACAATAGAATATTTTTCAACTACTGATTCCGATAGTGTCGAATAAAGTTTGAAAAGAATAGTGTGAAAAATGGCAAATGCATATGAAGAAGTTAAAAAACTAAAAAAGGATGAATTTGTGTTTGTTTAACATACAAAGAGGTGAGAAATAAAAAGTTTAATAAACGTGAAAAAGTGAACCCGCCTGCCGTGCGAGAGCATCCACAGCGCTCTGCCGTGACCAGGATTCGAACCTGGGTTGTCTCGGCCACAACGAGAAGTACTAACCACTATACGATCACGGCTAAGTGAGCGGGTGTCTCCAAAGTGCTCGGGAACCCGAGCTGTGCAGCCATTCGTGTCCGGAGCGGCCAACACAAGAGAATTGGACGTTATGAAATCTCGTCAATTAATCATGCGTGCAGTAGTCGTGTTGTTTTCTGTTTGCGTGAGCAACAGCATTTTTCTGAATATTTATGTATCCATTAATACATATATTCCAGCAGTAACGGGTAGTAACTAATTTCTATTTCTATCAATGCCCTGCTACTTTGGGTCATTTTTTTAATTCAGACTGATAGGAATAGTTATTTTAAATTTTAGGGGGAAATTAAATATTTGATAGGAATTCATGTACTATGTTTCAGTGAATTTGATGGAACTGATCATAGTCTGAAAGGCCATTGAAGAGACATTAACAGTCAGGGTAATAAAAAGACAATTTTGTAAACCCGCGTTTTTAATTGAAATCGATTGTTGTCAGTGATAATCGAAAGAGTGGTCATTACCAACATTCACCGTGTATTTGACTTGTTTGAAAGAAAACACTATATCGAGGCAGTGTTAATAAGTGGGATTAATTTGTCCTTCCTTCAGGAGATAAGTAAAGCTCATTGAGGTTTGGTTTAGTGACAAATGCGGAAGCAATGTAAATGTAAAATTATGTTTCCCGGGTGCAGACCAATTGACGTCAGCAGGTGTACTTTTACAAAAAATGTGAAACCGCCTGCCGTGTGAGAGCATCCACAGCGCTCTGCCGTGACCAGGATTCGAACCTGGGTTCTCTCGGCCACAACGAGAAGTACTAACCACTATACGATCACGGCTACGTGAGCGGTTGTTTTAAGAGCCGTTTAAATTCCCAGTTATTCTTGTACATTTGGAAAGAGAATGATATATTTTTGTTAAGTACTGCGAATTCCGGGTTGTCAAAAACCCCGAACCACAAGTATTGACATGCTGGTAAGAGTATATATCAATTAAATTGTCGAAAAGATTTTGACCATATGAATTTAACACAATTGTCTATTTTCAACGAGGAAATTTGGAGTTCCCTCAGCCAAGTATCTGATTCAGCCATTGAAATTTAAGGAACGGGGTATTCCTTTGCTCATCAATATGGCAGCAAGCGATACTTTACCTAGCATAGAACACACGGCTGAGTAGGTATTTCTGTTCGGCTGGCAGGCCGCTTGAGTGGTGACCCCAGGCATAGGCCTATAGAGACATGCACTGCGGTGGTCACCAATTCGGTTTAACCGATATCGCTCAACTCGCTGTGCTAAATCAGGAATCTGAAAATTAGGCGACGAGTCGGATTTTCACTGAAACTAATGTATGTGACCATATGGAGCAACACGTTACACTC
Organism: Sipunculus nudus; assembly: GCA_026874595.1. Taxonomy (NCBI): domain Eukaryota; kingdom Metazoa; phylum Annelida; class Sipuncula; order Golfingiida; family Sipunculidae; genus Sipunculus; species Sipunculus nudus. The sequence goes on along the minus strand of CM049314.1, from coordinate 59,609,394 downwards.
ATGTTTTTTTTACCGCTGTCCATTTTCTCTACTCGCAAAACTTAACGGTCGACAGCCGCATATAATCCGTGGGATTATACTTATCTGTGTGCGGTAGGAAATTCAACAAATAAACTGAGAGAATTTCCCGTACATTGAATTATATATAACTGAACGTTTTCTAACATGATGGATATTTTCAGACAGTATACAGACACGTTTTGCGTGTGGTTAAGTGTATTTTATGTATGAAAGCACTCGAAGGCCGAGAGGCGTTGTTATATGTCCGTAATATTTGGATCCTCATGGAATCTTAAAGTTTTATCCTCAACGGCGTTACGTAGCGGCTCCTGAAAAAAACCCCGCCACTCTGATATACCTCAATGGACTCTCTTTTGTGAGAGTGGTAAAACACCGCTGTAGTCACCTGTTTAGCAGGGAGTGATTCCTTTGGAATTCCCGTATGATAAGAAAGAATGAAGTGTTCGTAGAAACATATGGACGGCCACGCCTCGAGCCCGACGATAGCCACTGGATCGAAATCTGGCTCAGAGATATTTTTCATGAACTAAAGGGGGTTAGCAGTCATGACATCAGTCATATGTGAACAGAAGACATAACTCTCGCTTGGCCTAAATATTCAGTGAAGAAATTTAAGAAGCCAGGAGACTCAGACATGTTCAACAATAGAATATTTTTCAACTACTGATTCCGATAGTGTCGAATAAAGTTTGAAGAGAATAGTGTGAAAAATGGCGAATGCATATGAAGAAGTTAAAAAACTAAAAAAGGATGAATTTGTGTTTGTTTAACATACAAAGAGGTGAGAAATAAAAAGTTTAATAAACGTGAAAAAGTGAACCCGCCTGCCGTGCGAGAGCATCCACAGCGCTCTGCCGTGACCAGGATTCGAACCTGGGTTGTATCGGCCACAACGAGAAGTACTAACCACTATACGATCACGGCTAAGTGAGCGGGTGTCTCCAAAGTGCTCGGGAACCCGAGCTCTGCAGCCATTCGTGTCCGGAGCGGCCAACACAAGAGAATTGGACGTTATGAAATCTCGTCAATTAATCATGCGTGCAGTAGTCGTGTTGTTTTCTGTTTGCGTGAGCAACAGCATTTTTCTGAATATTTATGTATCCATTAATACATATATTCCAGCAGTAACGGGTAGTAACTAATTTCTATTTCTATCAATGCCCTGCTACTTTGGGTCATTTTTTTAATTCAGACTGATAGGAATAGTTATTTTAAATTTTAGGGGGAAATTAAATATTTGATAGGAATTCATGTACTTCATCACTATGTTTCAGTGAATTTGATGGAACTGATCATAGTCTGAAAGGCCATTGAAGAGACATTAACAGTCAGGGTAATAAAAAGACAATTTTGTAAACCCGCGTTTTTAATTGAAATCGATTGTTGTCAGTGATAATCGAAAGAGTGGTCATTACCAACATTCACCGTGTATTTGACTTGTTTGAAAGAAAACACTATATCGAGGCAGTGTTAATAAGTGGGATTAATTTGTCCTTCCTTCAGGAGATAAGTAAAGCTCATTGAGGTTTGGTTTAGTGACAAATGCGGAAGCAATGCAAATGTAAAATTATGTTTCCCGGGTGCAGACCAATTGACGTCAGCAGGTGTACTTTTACAAAAAATGTGAAACCGCCTGCCGTGCGAGAGCATCCACAGCGCTCTGCCGTGACCAGGATTCGAACCTGGGTTCTCTCGGCCACAACGAGAAGTACTAACCACTATACGATCACGGCTACGTGAGCGGTTGTTTTAAGAGCCGTTTAAATTCCCAGTTATTCTTGTACATTTGGAAAGAGAATGATATATTTTTGTTAAGTACTGCGAATTCCGGGTTGTCAAAAACCCCGAACCACAAGTATTGACATGCTGGTAAGAGTATATATCAATTAAATTGTCGAAAAGATTTTGACCATATGAATTTAACACAATTGTCTATTTTCAACGAGGAAATTTGGAGTTCCCTCAGCCAAGTATCTGATTCAGCCATTGAAATTTAAGGAACGGGGTATTCCTTTGCTCATCAATATGGCAGCAAGCGATACTTTACCTAGCATAGAACACACGGCTGAGTAGGTATTTCTGTTCGGCTGGCAGGCCGCTTGAGTGGTGACCCCAGGCATAGGCCCATAGAGACATGCACTGCGGTGGTCACCAATTCGGTTTAACCGATATCGCTCAACTCGCTGTGCTAAATCAGGAATCTGAAAATTAGGCGACGAGTCAGATTTTCACTGAAACTCATGTATGTGACCATATGGAGCAACACGTTACACTCATGTTTTTTTACCGCTGTCCATTTTCTCTACTCGCAAAACTTAACGGTCGACAGCCGCATATAATCCGTGGGATTATACTTATCAGTGTGCGGTAGGAAATTCAACAAATAAACTGAGAGAATTTCCCGTACACTGAATTATATATAACTGAATGTTTTCTAACATGATGGATATTTTCAGACAGTATACAGACACGTTTTGCGTGTGGTTAAGTGTATTTTATGTATGAAAGCACTCGAAGGCCGAGAGGCGTTGTTATATGTCGGAAATATTTGGATCCTCATGGAATCTTAAAGTTTTATCCTCAACGGCGTTACGTAGCGGCTCCTGAAAAAAACCCCGCCACTCTGATATACCTCAATGGACTCTCTTTTGTGAGAGTGGTAAAACACCGCTGTAGTCACCTGTTTAGCAGGGAGTGATTCCTTTGGAATTCCCGTATGATAAGAAAGAATGAAGTGTTCGTAGAAACATATGGACGGCCACGCCTCGAGCCCGACGATAGCCACTGGATCGAAATCTGGCTCAGAGATATTTTTCATGAACTAAAGGGGGTTAGCAGACATGACATCAGTCATATGTGAACAGAAGACATAAATCTCGCTTGGCCTAAATATTCAGTGAAGAAATTTAAGAAGCCAGGAGACTCACACATGTTCAACAATAAAATATTTTTCAACTACTGTTTCCGATAGTGTCAAATAAAGTTTGAAGAGAATAGTGTGAAAAATGGCGAATGCATATGAAAAAGTTAAAAAACTAAAAAAGGATGAATTTGTGTTTGTTTAACATACAAAGAGGTGAGAAATAAAAAGTTTAATAAACGTAAAAAAGTGAACCCGTCTGCCGTGCGAGAGCATCCACAGCGCTCTGCCGTGACCAGGATTCGAACCTGGGTTGTCTCGGCCACAACGAGAAGTACTAACCACTATACGATCACGGCTAAGTGAGCGGGTGTCTCCAAAGTGCTCGGGAACCCGAGCTGTGCAGCCATTCGTGTCCGGAGCGGCCTACACACGAGAATTGGACGTTAAGAAATCTCGTCAATTAATCATGCGTGCCGTAGTCGTGTTGGTTTCTGTTTGCGTGAGCAACAGACTTTTTCTGAATATTTATGTATCCATTAATACATATATTCCAGCAGTAACGGGTAGTAACTACTTTCTATTTCTATCAATGCCCTGCTACTTTGGGTCATTTTTTTAATTCAGACTGATAGGAATAGTTATTTTAAATTTTAGGGGGAAATTAAATATTTGATAGGAATTCATGTACTATGTTTCAGTGAATTTGATGGAACTGATCATAGTCTGAAAGGCCATTGAAGAGACATTAACAGTCAGGGTAATAAAAAGACAATTTTGTAAACCCGCGTTTTTAATTGAAATCGATTGTTGTCAGTGATAATCGAAAGAGTGGTCATTACCAACATTCACCGTGTATTTGACTTGTTTGAAAGAAAACACTATATCGAGGCAGTGTTAATAAGTGGGATTAATTTGTCCTTCCTTCAGGAGATAAGTAAAGCTCATTGAGGTTTGGTTTAGTGACAAATGCGGAAGCAATGTAAATGTAAAATTATGTTTCCCGGGTGCAGACCAATTGACGTCAGCAGGTGTACTTTTACAAAAAATGTGAAACCGCCTGCCGTGTGAGAGCATCCACAGCGCTCTGCCGTGACCAGGATTCGAACCTGGGTTCTCTCGGCCACAACGAGAAGTACTAACCACTATACGATCACGGCTACGTGAGCGGTTGTTTTAAGAGCCGTTTAAATTCCCAGTTATTCTTGTACATTTGGAAAGAGAATGATATATTTTTGTTAAGTACTGCGAATTCCGGGTTGTCAAAAACCCCGAACCACAAGTATTGACATGCTGGTAAGAGTATATATCAATTAAATTGTCGAAAAGATTTTGACCATATGAATTTAACACAATTGTCTATTTTCAACGAGGAAATTTGGAGTTCCCTCAGCCAAGTATCTGATTCAGCCATTGAAATTTAAGGAACGGGGTATTCCTTTGCTCATCAATATGGCAGCAAGCGATACTTTACCTAGCATAGAACACACGGCTGAGTAGGTATTTCTGTTCGGCTGGCAGGCCGCTTGAGTGGTGACCCCAGGCATAGGCCCATAGAGACATGCACTGCGGTGGTCACCAATTCGGTTTAACCGATATCGCTCAACTCGCTGTGCTAAATCAGGAATCTGAAAATTAGGCGACGAGTCAGATTTTCACTGAAACTCATGTATGTGACCATATGGAGCAACACGTTACACTCATGTTTTTTTACCGCTGTCCATTTTCTCTACTCGCAAAACTTAACGGTCGACAGCCGCATATAATCCGTGGGATTATACTTATCTGTGTGCGGTAGGAAATTCAACAAATAAACTGAGAGAATTTCCCGTACATTGAATTATATATAACTGAACGTTTTCTAACATGATGGATATTTTCAGACAGTATACAGACACGTTTTGCGTGTGGTTAAGTGTATTTTATGTATGAAAGCACTCGAAGGCCGAGAGGCGTTGTTATATGTCCGTAATATTTGGATCCTCATGGAATCTTAAAGTTTTATCCTCAACGGCGTTACGTAGCGGCTCCTGAAAAAAACCCCGCCACTCTGATATACCTCAATGGACTCTCTTTTGTGAGAGTGGTAAAACACCGCTGTAGTCACCTGTTTAGCAGGGAGTGATTCCTTTGGAATTCCCGTATGATAAGAAAGAATGAAGTGTTCGTAGAAACATATGGACGGCCACGCCTCGAGCCCGACGATAGCCACTGGATCGAAATCTGGCTCAGAGATATTTTTCATGAACTAAAGGGGGTTAGCAGTCATGACATCAGTCATATGTGAACAGAAGACATAACTCTCGCTTGGCCTAAATATTCAGTGAAGAAATTTAAGAAGCCAGGAGACTCAGACATGTTCAACAATAGAATATTTTTCAACTACTGATTCCGATAGTGTCGAATAAAGTTTGAAGAGAATAGTGTGAAAAATGGCGAATGCATATGAAGAAGTTAAAAAACTAAAAAAGGATGAATTTGTGTTTGTTTAACATACAAAGAGGTGAGAAATAAAAAGTTTAATAAACGTGAAAAAGTGAACCCGCCTGCCGTGCGAGAGCATCCACAGCGCTCTGCCGTGACCAGGATTCGAACCTGGGTTGTCTCGGCCACAACGAGAAGTACTAACCACTATACGATCACGGCTAAGTGAGCGGGTGTCTCCAAAGTGCTCGGGAACCCGAGCTCTGCAGCCATTCGTGTCCGGAGCGGCCAACACAAGAGAATTGGACGTTATGAAATCTCGTCAATTAATCATGCGTGCAGTAGTCGTGTTGTTTTCTGTTTGCGTGAGCAACAGCATTTTTCTGAATATTTATGTATCCATTAATACATATATTCCAGCAGTAACGGGTAGTAACTAATTTCTATTTCTATCAATGCCCTGCTACTTTGGGTCATTTTTTTTAAATTCAGACTGATAGGAATAGTTATTTTAAATTTTAGGGGGAAATTAAATATTTGATAGGAATTCATGTACTTCATCACTATGTTTCAGTGAATTTGATGGAACTGATCATAGTCTGAAAGGCCATTGAAGAGACATTAACAGTCAGGGTAATAAAAAGACAATTTTGTAAACCCGCGTTTTTAATTGAAATCGATTGTTGTCAGTGATAATCGAAAGAGTGGTCATTACCAACATTCACCGTGTATTTGACTTGTTTGAAAGAAAACACTATATCGAGGCAGTGTTAATAAGTGGGATTAATTTGTCCTTCCTTCAGGAGATAAGTAAAGCTCATTGAGGTTTGGTTTAGTGACAAATGCGGAAGCAATGCAAATGTAAAATTATGTTTCCCGGGTGCAGACCAATTGACGTCAGCAGGTGTACTTTTACAAAAAATGTGAATCCGCCTGCCGTGCGAGAGCATCCACAGCGCTCTGCCGTGACCAGGATTCGAACCTGCACTGTTAAAAATTACCGTAAAATAACGGCGCATAAGACTGTAAATTTACGCCGCTTTGCAATGTAGACGCTCTTGTGCGTTGAATAACGCGCAAATGCAACGTAAAATGATGAGCGTCTGTGAAAATGGTGTGACACGTGTGTAAAGGAGACGGTACAGATGAAATAAACCGCGCGTCATGTGATCAGCGGGGCCACTCATGACGTCAACATCCTGGATCTTTTGACTCCACGGCGGGAAGAGGAGCCATTTTTGTCCGTCTGCTGGCTGCTGAAAGTCGCAGAAGTTACCCAGCATCTTCATTGGTAAAATGTTCTTCTTTAATATGTAGGCATAAACCTGTTTACTGTGTTAGTTGTTATTCTAATACTGGTGTATAGTGTACGTTGGTAATGGTATAGTGGTACGAGGCCAGTCTCGTTCGTGTGTTCCCTCAGTTGGGGGGGGGGGGGGCGACTGTCACTGGCAGGGGTAGAAGAGTGATTGAAATGGAAATATATATTATGTATATATGTGTATATATATTATATATATACACCTTTTATAATGTGTGACATTTGTGTGATGTTGATATTATATATTAATTAAGTGCAGGTTTTATGTTTCCATTAAATGTCAACTCTAAACCATGTTTAGATTATTAGATAACCTTATATTTCAGTTAACTCAGAAATGGAAACAAAGTCAAGTTTTCTAATTAATAATATATTACATGTCCAATATATAAAAGTAATTGTTATACTTGCTCAATATCAGTGTTGGGGATGATTACATTGACCAATCCCCCCTTGTTAAAAAAGTGGGGAGGGGGGATATATAACCCCCATTCCCTGCATTGATGCCAATGTTTATCATTAATGATAAAGGCTTTTTTAGTTTCAGGGAATTGCCAATTGGAAAAAGGAAGCAAACCCCCCCCCCCCTCCGACCCACTAACACACACACCTGGCCATGTCTGGGTGTATATCATGCATGAATGGTATAAATATACATGTCATATATATATATATATATATATATATATATATATATATATATATATATCCCTTAAAGGTGAAATATTGGTAAAGGCACCACTGAAAACAGTTTTGAATTATTTATTTACTAGATTTTAAATGAGGCCTTGAATAAGGTTTTCCCACTTACATGTCAACCAGAGAAATTAAGATATCAAAGTCTTTTTATTTTTTTTAAAATATTTTTAACAGATGCTTAAACAGAGAGTAAACACAAACTAAACAAATAATTAACAGCTTTGAGACAATTTCCTAAATTTCTTAACATGTTTTAGAAGAAAAAAAACATACCATGCTAGCCAAAGTGCTAACATTTTAGCCAGTCTTTTTGAGAGAGAGAGAGGGGGAGAGAGAGCCTGAAAATTAAGGCTGCTAAGGCACAGCCAAATACTGTTTATGTTTTCAGAAAATGGTCAAGCATTTCCATCAGTGTGGCAAATTCAAAGAAGATTTGGATATCATCATGGCAACTTTCCTATTTCTTAAGAATAGGAATTATGTAAGTTTAAACATCACATAATAATATACTGCCTTTTTAGCTCAGCTGACTGTAAGTCATTTGAGCTACAGGGAAGACACCACCTCTGTCACTGTCGTTCACTGATACCAGTACTAAAGTTATTGAACTTTTGTTGGAAAACATAGCTCATTGATCCCCCCCCCCACACACACACAAATTGTTCTAGCAAGGCCTAGTGAAACCATCTGTAATGTCCAGGTTTGCTCAACTAAAAATTTGCCAGAGACACCCCCCCCCCCCCAACTCTGTTGTACAGGGTTGCAGTTTCCTTTCATAATGTGGGTTGGATGGGATTTTTTTACACTCCCTCACTCACATATAGGCCTTTGTAATGGGGTATACCACATCTCATCCATCAGTATGCATCAGACTGAGCGCATTTATACTTGTACTAAGATTCAAAATTGGTAGTACTTGCTTTATACATGTACTTGTCACACCTTAAAAAATAATAACTTTTCAAATAATAGTCAAGTTTATCATCAGGGAACCCGGAAAGATTACGCAGGTTTGCATTATGCCTGTAGCCCTTGTTATATTATAATAGCTAGTATATGTAAATGCAATTACAAATGTTACATCATTTTGTAATATAAAGGCTGTACTGCATATATTGCTTCCTATTTATAAATCCTTGTACACATGTGATGCTGTTTTTGCACCTTTCTGTTTATACACTGAGTAAAAACATTTGTTGACCCAATATTTACTATTTTTATATGCAATATAGCACTTTTGTTTATTAATTTATATACCTGCACTTTGTAAATATTATTAATATGCCTGGTGCTGATATTGTCTTTCGTTGGTTACATGTTTATCAGTTCTGTTTTTATATACTCCTAGAATTTGTTCTACTTGTGCAGGTGTTCAGAGAGCTATACATGCATCAATGATTAGAGGAAAGATGACGTAAATGTTCCACGCCTTACCAAACTTAGAGCTGTGAACAAAGTACAAATGCAAGATGTGCAAGGTGCACAACTACACTGGCAAGCAGTTGCAGGGTAAATTCCTAGCAGAGAACAATGCAGAAAAGGTACACCAAGGTAAGTTTGAATTTGATCATATTTTCTTTTGTAAAGTCCATGGCAATTTGAATAAGCTGATGAGTTTAATAATCTGTGAAACAAGTATCTTACATATTGAACATTAGCAGTGATGCTGAGCTAAATTCGCCTGCCTGTTTCTCATTCTCTCCATTCATTTTTATTCTAATAAACTTTTTGGCTTGCTGCTTGGAGCTGAGCCACGCTAACCTGACCATCTCTAACCTTACAGTGTCATTTGTCAAACCTGCTGATTATTGGCTATTTTTTTTAATTGTATGCAGTTTGGAACTTTATATTATATTACTCCCTATAAAACATTGCAGATATTCTGGTTATTAAATATTCATAATATAATTATTTACAGTTACAATAAATAAAATCCAGGCCCATAGCCTTACTGTTAATTACTTCATATTTACACATACTTTCATTTGTGCCTTTAAAAATACATCGTCAGGTCTATTGTCGGTAGAAATCATTCTGGAAAAGGACATTTCATAATTAAATCATCAAATCATGTATTTTTTTCCATAAGCTTTCATATACGATCAGGTGTGAACATTCAAAAGTGTAATGTAAATGTAAAGATATATTTGATATAATAATGTATAATTATTTTCACTTCTTAAGGTTCCCATTGACCATAAGAAAACTATTTTTGTAGTTATTGTTTGAATTTTGTGAAGAAAGAACAAAAGTTTATTTTCTGTAATGTAAATTGATAGAGCGTCAGACTTTGAAAAAAATCTAAAAAAATATAAAAATTAAAGGGATAATTGCACTGAACTATAGTCTTGCATATTTCTCTCATGTTTCTTACATTTACAATCTCTCTTTTCTGTTTATTATTTTGTATGCAGGGAATGAGATCTCCAACACCTGTGAATGTTCAAGATGGGGACTGTAACATCAGTGTAACATATGGTGGATGGCCAGAAACTCAACCCATGCAAGTTATTTCTACTTCCACTGGAGGCTTGCTATGCGTCATTTTGGATATTTACCCTGGAGTATCCCAAGGGACTAAAAAGACCTTCAGGTTTCTTGATTTTGGGGTCATTGAATGCACCTCTAACTGCCCTCCCACTGTCAATAGAGCTTGTTGGTCAGATTTAATGTTTTAATGCTGCATTTTCCTCTATAATATATTCAACAATATAGGAAATATCAGTTAACGACTATTTCACTTTTAATATTCTTGTGTTTAAGTACCTTAATTAAATCAGGTAATTATCTTATTATTTTTAATGGAAAAACGTTTACATTTGCACCCTTGTTACAGTGTAGGCATTCTCTTCAACTCCCTCCAGTTCGAATTTAATTGATGCAAAAATCATTTATTTACCAAGGACCTTTATTTTGGAATTCATTATCAGAAGCTTCACACAAAGTAGATGCCTTTACTGTAGAAAGATTTGGTGACATATAAGTTAAATCCATTTCAATTGTTTGACTTGTGTTCTGACCATCTTTTACTTTAAAGATACCATTAATTTACAACACTATAAATTTACTGATGCACTTTTATCTATTTTTCAAAGATACATTATAAATAGATTTGGGCCCTATTGTTAAAAAGATCAGCAACCTTAATGAGATTACACACAGCATTCATAATAGTAATCATAATAATATTGCACTAATTGCCAAATGTTATACGTTTAGTTGGAGACGATTTAACTGCCAGGCAGTGTGGTCAAAATGTTTTAATATGTTTGCTTCCTAATGATGCCTTTTGGAAGATCAGTATAATCTGAATAACTATATACATTAAGTACACGTGTTGTACATGTTGATGACCTGTTGAATATTTCATACAATAAAGAAGTGGTGTGATATTATGTGTGAGCATGCATTTTTAATGCCATTTCCCAAATTAGCCAAGATGCATTTCCCTCTGTGGATATCCTGATTTGATTTTCGGGACACTTGACTGTCAAACAGAAAGTTACAACTCTATCATCATAAGGAGGTCTGACTTCGTTCGTAATATTTTTACTGGTAAAATCTAAAAAACATGTTATGAGAAACCTGAAGTACACAGATACAAATAAAGGGTTCGTCCGGAGTGACAAGACAGAAACGTTTTGAGAAAGATTATGGAAACCTGTAACAGTGTCTAGCTCCAAGTGCAAAGCACTGTTATTTATTAAAGTAACAATGTTTTGTTATTCTACATATCAAAGCACCGTGAAATAACGGTGCAATGCCCTGATTCCAGTTTAAATCACTGTTTATTCACGTCTCTTAGCACTGTAAAATAACGGCATATTGTCCCGTAAAATAACAGATGCCCGTTATTTCCCGTGGCTAAGCGCCGTTTATTTACGTCCCAAAGCGCTGTAAAATTACGGTGCAATGCGACGTTATTTAACGCACTGCGTTATTTCTATGCACGTAAAATAACGGTGCATTGCACTGTCAACTTTGCTGCCGGTGCAAAGCACCGTTATTTTACGTGCAACTTTTAACAGTGTGGGTTCTCTCGGCCACAACGAGAAGTACTAACCACTATACGATCACGGCTACGTGAGCGGTTGTTTTAAGAGCCGTTTAAATTCCCAGTTATACTTGTACATTTGGAAAGAGAATGATATATTTTTGTAAAGTACTGCGAATTCCGGGTTGTCAAAAACACCGAACCACAAGTATTGACATGCTGGTAAGAGTATATATCAATTAAATTGTCGAAAAGATTTTGACCATATGAATTTAACACAATTGTCTATTTTCAACGAGGAAATTTGGAGTTCCCTCAGCCAAGTATCTGATTCAGCCATTGAAATTTAAGGAACGGGGTATTCCTTTGCTCATCAATATGGCAGCAAGCGATACTTTACCTAGCACAGAACACACGGCTGAGTAGGTATTTCTGTTCGGCTGGCAGGCCGCTTGAGTGGTGACCCCAGGCATAGGCCCAAAGAGACATGCACTGCGGTGGTCACCAATTCGGTTTAACCGATATCGCTCAACTCGCTGTGCTAAATCAGGAATCTGAAAATTAGGCGACGAGTCAGATTTTCACTGAAACTAATGTATGTGACCATATGGAGCCACACGTTACACTCATGTTTTTTTTTTACCGCTGTCCATTTTCTCTACTCGCAAAACTTAACGGTCGACAACCGCATATAATCCGTGGGATTATACTTATCTGTGTGCGGTAGGAAATTCAACAAATAAACTGGAAGAATTTCCCGTACACTGAATTATATATAACTGAATGTTTTCTAACATGATGGATATTTTCAGACAGTATACAGACACGTTTTGCGTGTGGTTAAGTGTATTTTATGTATGAAAGCACTCGAAGGCCGAGAGGCGTTGTTATATGTCGGAAATATTTGGATCCTCATGGAATCTTAAGTTTTATCCTCAACGGCGTTACGTAGCGGCTCCTGAAAAAAACCCCGCCACTCTGATATACCTCAATGGACTCTCTTTTGTGAGAGTGGTAAAACACCGCTGTAGTCACCTGTTTAGCAGGGAGTGATTCCTTTGGAATTCCCGTATGATATGAAAGAATGAAGTGTTCGTAGAAACATATGGACGGCTACGCCTCGAGCCCGACGATAGCCACTGGATCGAAATCTGGCTCAGAGATATTTTTCATGAACTAAAGGGGGTTAGCAGTCATGACATCAGTCATATGTGAACAGAAGACATAACTCTCGCTTGGCCTAAATATTCAGTGAAGAAATTTAAGAAGCCAGGAGACTCAGACATGTTCAACAATAGAATATTTTTCAACTACTGATTCCGATAGTGTCGAATAAAGTTTGAAGAGAATAGTGTGAAAAATGGCGAATGCATATGAAGAAGTTAAAAAACTAAAAAAGGATGAATTTGTGTTTGTTTAACATACAAAGAGGTGAGAAATAAAAAGTTTAATAAACGTGAAAAAGTGAACCCGCCTGCCGTGCGAGAGCATCCACAGCGCTCTGCCGTGACCAGGATTCGAACCTGGGTTGTCTCGGCCACAACGAGAAGTACTAACCACTATACGATCACGGCTAAGTGAGTGGGTGTCTCCACAGTGCTCGGGAACCCGAGCTCTGCAGCCATTCGTGTCCGGAGCGGCCAACACAAGAGAATTGGACGTTATGAAATCTCGTCAATTAATCATGCGTGCAGTAGTCGTGTTGTTTTCTGTTTGCGTGAGCAACAGCATTTTTCTGAATATTTATGTATCCATTAATACATATATTCCAGCAGTAACGGGTAGTAACTACTTTCTATTTCTATCAATGCCCTGCTACTTTGGGTCATTTTTTTAATTCAGACTGATAGGAATAGTTATTTTAAATTTTAGGGGGAAATTAAATATTTGATAGGAATTCATGTACTATGTTTCAGTGAATTTGATGGAACTGATCATAGTCTGAAAGGCCATTGAAGAGACATTAACAGTCAGGGTAATAAAAAGACAATTTTGTAAACCCGCGTTTTTAATTGAAATCGATTGTTGTCAGTGATAATCGAAAGAGTGGTCATTACCAACATTCACCGTGTATTTGACTTGTTTGAAAGAAAACACTATATCGAGGCAGTGTTAATAAGTGGGATTAATTTGTCCTTCCTTCAGGAGATAAGTAAAGCTCATTGAGGTTTGGTTTAGTGACAAATGCGGAAGCAATGTAAATGTAAAATTATGTTTCCCGGGTGCAGACCAATTGACGTCAGCAGGTGTACTTTTACAAAAAATGTGAAACCGCCTGCCGTGTGAGAGCATCCACAGCGCTCTGCCGTGACCAGGATTCGAACCTGGGTTCTCTCGGCCACAACGAGAAGTACTAACCACTATACGATCACGGCTACGTGAGCGGTTGTTTTAAGAGCCGTTTAAATTCCCAGTTATTCTTGTACATTTGGAAAGAGAATGATATATTTTTGTTAAGTACTGCGAATTCCGGGTTGTCAAAAACCCCGAACCACAAGTATTGACATGCTGGTAAGAGTATATATCAATTAAATTGTCGAAAAGATTTTGACCATATGAATTTAACACAATTGTCTATTTTCAACGAGGAAATTTGAAGTTCCCTCAGCCAAGTATCTGATTCAGCCATTGAAATTTAAGGAACGGGGTATTCCTTTGCTCATCAATATGGCAGCAAGCGATACTTTACCTAGCATAGAACACACGGCTGAGTAGGTATTTCTGTTCGGCTGGCAGGCCGCTTGAGTGGTGACCCCAGGCATAGGCCTATAGAGACATGCACTGCGGTGGTCACCAATTCGGTTTAACCGATATCGCTCAACTCGCTGTGCTAAATCAGGAATCTGAAAATTAGGCGACGAGTCAGATTTTCACTGAAACTAATGTATGTGACCATATGGAGCAACACGTTACACTCATGTTTTTTTTACCGCTGTCCATTTTCTCTACTCGCAAAACTTAACGGTCGACAGCCGCATATAATCCGTGGGATTATACTTATCTGTGTGCGGTAGGAAATTCAACAAATAAACTGAGAGAATTTCCCGTACATTGAATTATATATAACTGAACGTTTTCTAACATGATGGATATTTTCAGACAGTATACAGACACGTTTTGCGTGTGGTTAAGTGTATTTTATGTATGAAAGCACTCGAAGGCCGAGAGGCGTTGTTATATGTCGGAAATATTTGGATCCTCATGGAATCTTAAAGTTTTATCCTCAACGGCGTTACGTAGCGGCTCCTGAAAAAAACCCCGCCACTCTGATATACCTCAATGGACTCTGTTTTGTGAGAGTGGTAAAACACCGCTGTAGTCACCTGTTTAGCAGGGAGTGATTCCTTTGGAATTCCCGTATGATAAGAAAGAATGAAGTGTTCGTAGAAACATATGGACGGCCACGCCTCGAGCCCGACTATAGCCACTGGATCGAAATCTGGCTCAGAGATATTTTTCATGAACTAAAGGGGGTTAGCAGTCATGACATCAGTCATATGTGAACAGAAGACATAACTCTCGCTTGGCCTAAATATTCAGTGAAGAAATTTAAGAAGCCAGGAGACTCAGACATGTTCAACAATAGAATATTTTTCAACTACTGATTCCGATAGTGTCGAATAAAGTTTGAAAAGAATAGTGTGAAAAATGGCAAATGCATATGAAGAAGTTAAAAAACTAAAAAAGGATGAATTTGTGTTTGTTTAACATACAAAGAGGTGAGAAATAAAAAGTTTAATAAACGTGAAAAAGTGAACCCGCCTGCCGTGCGAGAGCATCCACAGCGCTCTGCCGTGACCAGGATTCGAACCTGGGTTGTCTCGGCCACAACGAGAAGTACTAACCACTATACGATCACGGCTAAGTGAGCGGGTGTCTCCAAAGTGCTCGGGAACCCGAGCTGTGCAGCCATTCGTGTCCGGAGCGGCCAACACAAGAGAATTGGACGTTATGAAATCTCGTCAATTAATCATGCGTGCAGTAGTCGTGTTGTTTTCTGTTTGCGTGAGCAACAGCATTTTTCTGAATATTTATGTATCCATTAATACATATATTCCAGCAGTAACGGGTAGTAACTAATTTCTATTTCTATCAATGCCCTGCTACTTTGGGTCATTTTTTTAATTCAGACTGATAGGAATAGTTATTTTAAATTTTAGGGGGAAATTAAATATTTGATAGGAATTCATGTACTATGTTTCAGTGAATTTGATGGAACTGATCATAGTCTGAAAGGCCATTGAAGAGACATTAACAGTCAGGGTAATAAAAAGACAATTTTGTAAACCCGCGTTTTTAATTGAAATCGATTGTTGTCAGTGATAATCGAAAGAGTGGTCATTACCAACATTCACCGTGTATTTGACTTGTTTGAAAGAAAACACTATATCGAGGCAGTGTTAATAAGTGGGATTAATTTGTCCTTCCTTCAGGAGATAAGTAAAGCTCATTGAGGTTTGGTTTAGTGACAAATGCGGAAGCAATGTAAATGTAAAATTATGTTTCCCGGGTGCAGACCAATTGACGTCAGCAGGTGTACTTTTACAAAAAATGTGAAACCGCCTGCCGTGTGAGAGCATCCACAGCGCTCTGCCGTGACCAGGATTCGAACCTGGGTTCTCTCGGCCACAACGAGAAGTACTAACCACTATACGATCACGGCTACGTGAGCGGTTGTTTTAAGAGCCGTTTAAATTCCCAGTTATTCTTGTACATTTGGAAAGAGAATGATATATTTTTGTTAAGTACTGCGAATTCCGGGTTGTCAAAAACCCCGAACCACAAGTATTGACATGCTGGTAAGAGTATATATCAATTAAATTGTCGAAAAGATTTTGACCATATGAATTTAACACAATTGTCTATTTTCAACGAGGAAATTTGGAGTTCCCTCAGCCAAGTATCTGATTCAGCCATTGAAATTTAAGGAACGGGGTATTCCTTTGCTCATCAATATGGCAGCAAGCGATACTTTACCTAGCATAGAACACACGGCTGAGTAGGTATTTCTGTTCGGCTGGCAGGCCGCTTGAGTGGTGACCCCAGGCATAGGCCTATAGAGACATGCACTGCGGTGGTCACCAATTCGGTTTAACCGATATCGCTCAACTCGCTGTGCTAAATCAGGAATCTGAAAATTAGGCGACGAGTCGGATTTTCACTGAAACTAATGTATGTGACCATATGGAGCAACACGTTACACTCATGTTTTTTTTACCGCTGTCCATTTTCTCTACTCGCAAAACTTAACGGTCGACAGCCGCATATAATCCGTGGGATTATACTTATCTGTGTGCGGTAGGAAATTCAACAAATAAACTGAGAGAATTTCCCGTACATTGAATTATATATAACTGAACGTTTTCTAACATGATGGATATTTTCAGACAGTATACAGACACGTTTTGCGTGTGGTTAAGTGTATTTTATGTATGAAAGCACTCGAAGGCCGAGAGGCGTTGTTATATGTCCGTAATATTTGGATCCTCATGGAATCTTAAAGTTTTATCCTCAACGGCGTTACGTAGCGGCTCCTGAAAAAAACCCCGCCACTCTGATATACCTCAATGGACTCTCTTTTGTGAGAGTGGTAAAACACCGCTGTAGTCACCTGTTTAGCAGGGAGTGATTCCTTTGGAATTCCCGTATGATAAGAAAGAATGAAGTGTTCGTAGAAACATATGGACGGCCACGCCTCGAGCCCGACGATAGCCACTGGATCGAAATCTGGCTCAGAGATATTTTTCATGAACTAAAGGGGGTTAGCAGTCATGACATCAGTCATATGTGAACAGAAGACATAACTCTCGCTTGGCCTAAATATTCAGTGAAGAAATTTAAGAAGCCAGGAGACTCAGACATGTTCAACAATAGAATATTTTTCAACTACTGATTCCGATAGTGTCGAATAAAGTTTGAAGAGAATAGTGTGAAAAATGGCGAATGCATATGAAGAAGTTAAAAAACTAAAAAAGGATGAATTTGTGTTTGTTTAACATACAAAGAGGTGAGAAATAAAAAGTTTAATAAACGTGAAAAAGTGAACCCGCCTGCCGTGCGAGAGCATCCACAGCGCTCTGCCGTGACCAGGATTCGAACCTGGGTTGTATCGGCCACAACGAGAAGTACTAACCACTATACGATCACGGCTAAGTGAGCGGGTGTCTCCAAAGTGCTCGGGAACCCGAGCTCTGCAGCCATTCGTGTCCGGAGCGGCCAACACAAGAGAATTGGACGTTATGAAATCTCGTCAATTAATCATGCGTGCAGTAGTCGTGTTGTTTTCTGTTTGCGTGAGCAACAGCATTTTTCTGAATATTTATGTATCCATTAATACATATATTCCAGCAGTAACGGGTAGTAACTAATTTCTATTTCTATCAATGCCCTGCTACTTTGGGTCATTTTTTTAATTCAGACTGATAGGAATAGTTATTTTAAATTTTAGGGGGAAATTAAATATTTGATAGGAATTCATGTACTTCATCACTATGTTTCAGTGAATTTGATGGAACTGATCATAGTCTGAAAGGCCATTGAAGAGACATTAACAGTCAGGGTAATAAAAAGACAATTTTGTAAACCCGCGTTTTTAATTGAAATCGATTGTTGTCAGTGATAATCGAAAGAGTGGTCATTACCAACATTCACCGTGTATTTGACTTGTTTGAAAGAAAACACTATATCGAGGCAGTGTTAATAAGTGGGATTAATTTGTCCTTCCTTCAGGAGATAAGTAAAGCTCATTGAGGTTTGGTTTAGTGACAAATGCGGAAGCAATGCAAATGTAAAATTATGTTTCCCGGGTGCAGACCAATTGACGTCAGCAGGTGTACTTTTACAAAAAATGTGAAACCGCCTGCCGTGCGAGAGCATCCACAGCGCTCTGCCGTGACCAGGATTCGAACCTGGGTTCTCTCGGCCACAACGAGAAGTACTAACCACTATACGATCACGGCTACGTGAGCGGTTGTTTTAAGAGCCGTTTAAATTCCCAGTTATTCTTGTACATTTGGAAAGAGAATGATATATTTTTGTTAAGTACTGCGAATTCCGGGTTGTCAAAAACCCCGAACCACAAGTATTGACATGCTGGTAAGAGTATATATCAATTAAATTGTCGAAAAGATTTTGACCATATGAATTTAACACAATTGTCTATTTTCAACGAGGAAATTTGGAGTTCCCTCAGCCAAGTATCTGATTCAGCCATTGAAATTTAAGGAACGGGGTATTCCTTTGCTCATCAATATGGCAGCAAGCGATACTTTACCTAGCATAGAACACACGGCTGAGTAGGTATTTCTGTTCGGCTGGCAGGCCGCTTGAGTGGTGACCCCAGGCATAGGCCCATAGAGACATGCACTGCGGTGGTCACCAATTCGGTTTAACCGATATCGCTCAACTCGCTGTGCTAAATCAGGAATCTGAAAATTAGGCGACGAGTCAGATTTTCACTGAAACTCATGTATGTGACCATATGGAGCAACACGTTACACTCATGTTTTTTTACCGCTGTCCATTTTCTCTACTCGCAAAACTTAACGGTCGACAGCCGCATATAATCCGTGGGATTATACTTATCAGTGTGCGGTAGGAAATTCAACAAATAAACTGAGAGAATTTCCCGTACACTGAATTATATATAACTGAATGTTTTCTAACATGATGGATATTTTCAGACAGTATACAGACACGTTTTGCGTGTGGTTAAGTGTATTTTATGTATGAAAGCACTCGAAGGCCGAGAGGCGTTGTTATATGTCGGAAATATTTGGATCCTCATGGAATCTTAAAGTTTTATCCTCAACGGCGTTACGTAGCGGCTCCTGAAAAAAACCCCGCCACTCTGATATACCTCAATGGACTCTCTTTTGTGAGAGTGGTAAAACACCGCTGTAGTCACCTGTTTAGCAGGGAGTGATTCCTTTGGAATTCCCGTATGATAAGAAAGAATGAAGTGTTCGTAGAAACATATGGACGGCCACGCCTCGAGCCCGACGATAGCCACTGGATCGAAATCTGGCTCAGAGATATTTTTCATGAACTAAAGGGGGTTAGCAGACATGACATCAGTCATATGTGAACAGAAGACATAAATCTCGCTTGGCCTAAATATTCAGTGAAGAAATTTAAGAAGCCAGGAGACTCACACATGTTCAACAATAAAATATTTTTCAACTACTGTTTCCGATAGTGTCAAATAAAGTTTGAAGAGAATAGTGTGAAAAATGGCGAATGCATATGAAAAAGTTAAAAAACTAAAAAAGGATGAATTTGTGTTTGTTTAACATACAAAGAGGTGAGAAATAAAAAGTTTAATAAACGTAAAAAAGTGAACCCGTCTGCCGTGCGAGAGCATCCACAGCGCTCTGCCGTGACCAGGATTCGAACCTGGGTTGTCTCGGCCACAACGAGAAGTACTAACCACTATACGATCACGGCTAAGTGAGCGGGTGTCTCCAAAGTGCTCGGGAACCCGAGCTGTGCAGCCATTCGTGTCCGGAGCGGCCTACACACGAGAATTGGACGTTAAGAAATCTCGTCAATTAATCATGCGTGCCGTAGTCGTGTTGGTTTCTGTTTGCGTGAGCAACAGACTTTTTCTGAATATTTATGTATCCATTAATACATATATTCCAGCAGTAACGGGTAGTAACTACTTTCTATTTCTATCAATGCCCTGCTACTTTGGGTCATTTTTTTAATTCAGACTGATAGGAATAGTTATTTTAAATTTTAGGGGGAAATTAAATATTTGATAGGAATTCATGTACTATGTTTCAGTGAATTTGATGGAACTGATCATAGTCTGAAAGGCCATTGAAGAGACATTAACAGTCAGGGTAATAAAAAGACAATTTTGTAAACCCGCGTTTTTAATTGAAATCGATTGTTGTCAGTGATAATCGAAAGAGTGGTCATTACCAACATTCACCGTGTATTTGACTTGTTTGAAAGAAAACACTATATCGAGGCAGTGTTAATAAGTGGGATTAATTTGTCCTTCCTTCAGGAGATAAGTAAAGCTCATTGAGGTTTGGTTTAGTGACAAATGCGGAAGCAATGTAAATGTAAAATTATGTTTCCCGGGTGCAGACCAATTGACGTCAGCAGGTGTACTTTTACAAAAAATGTGAAACCGCCTGCCGTGTGAGAGCATCCACAGCGCTCTGCCGTGACCAGGATTCGAACCTGGGTTCTCTCGGCCACAACGAGAAGTACTAACCACTATACGATCACGGCTACGTGAGCGGTTGTTTTAAGAGCCGTTTAAATTCCCAGTTATTCTTGTACATTTGGAAAGAGAATGATATATTTTTGTTAAGTACTGCGAATTCCGGGTTGTCAAAAACCCCGAACCACAAGTATTGACATGCTGGTAAGAGTATATATCAATTAAATTGTCGAAAAGATTTTGACCATATGAATTTAACACAATTGTCTATTTTCAACGAGGAAATTTGGAGTTCCCTCAGCCAAGTATCTGATTCAGCCATTGAAATTTAAGGAACGGGGTATTCCTTTGCTCATCAATATGGCAGCAAGCGATACTTTACCTAGCATAGAACACACGGCTGAGTAGGTATTTCTGTTCGGCTGGCAGGCCGCTTGAGTGGTGACCCCAGGCATAGGCCCATAGAGACATGCACTGCGGTGGTCACCAATTCGGTTTAACCGATATCGCTCAACTCGCTGTGCTAAATCAGGAATCTGAAAATTAGGCGACGAGTCAGATTTTCACTGAAACTCATGTATGTGACCATATGGAGCAACACGTTACACTCATGTTTTTTTACCGCTGTCCATTTTCTCTACTCGCAAAACTTAACGGTCGACAGCCGCATATAATCCGTGGGATTATACTTATCTGTGTGCGGTAGGAAATTCAACAAATAAACTGAGAGAATTTCCCGTACATTGAATTATATATAACTGAACGTTTTCTAACATGATGGATATTTTCAGACAGTATACAGACACGTTTTGCGTGTGGTTAAGTGTATTTTATGTATGAAAGCACTCGAAGGCCGAGAGGCGTTGTTATATGTCCGTAATATTTGGATCCTCATGGAATCTTAAAGTTTTATCCTCAACGGCGTTACGTAGCGGCTCCTGAAAAAAACCCCGCCACTCTGATATACCTCAATGGACTCTCTTTTGTGAGAGTGGTAAAACACCGCTGTAGTCACCTGTTTAGCAGGGAGTGATTCCTTTGGAATTCCCGTATGATAAGAAAGAATGAAGTGTTCGTAGAAACATATGGACGGCCACGCCTCGAGCCCGACGATAGCCACTGGATCGAAATCTGGCTCAGAGATATTTTTCATGAACTAAAGGGGGTTAGCAGTCATGACATCAGTCATATGTGAACAGAAGACATAACTCTCGCTTGGCCTAAATATTCAGTGAAGAAATTTAAGAAGCCAGGAGACTCAGACATGTTCAACAATAGAATATTTTTCAACTACTGATTCCGATAGTGTCGAATAAAGTTTGAAGAGAATAGTGTGAAAAATGGCGAATGCATATGAAGAAGTTAAAAAACTAAAAAAGGATGAATTTGTGTTTGTTTAACATACAAAGAGGTGAGAAATAAAAAGTTTAATAAACGTGAAAAAGTGAACCCGCCTGCCGTGCGAGAGCATCCACAGCGCTCTGCCGTGACCAGGATTCGAACCTGGGTTGTCTCGGCCACAACGAGAAGTACTAACCACTATACGATCACGGCTAAGTGAGCGGGTGTCTCCAAAGTGCTCGGGAACCCGAGCTCTGCAGCCATTCGTGTCCGGAGCGGCCAACACAAGAGAATTGGACGTTATGAAATCTCGTCAATTAATCATGCGTGCAGTAGTCGTGTTGTTTTCTGTTTGCGTGAGCAACAGCATTTTTCTGAATATTTATGTATCCATTAATACATATATTCCAGCAGTAACGGGTAGTAACTAATTTCTATTTCTATCAATGCCCTGCTACTTTGGGTCATTTTTTTAATTCAGACTGATAGGAATAGTTATTTTAAATTTTAGGGGGAAATTAAATATTTGATAGGAATTCATGTACTTCATCACTATGTTTCAGTGAATTTGATGGAACTGATCATAGTCTGAAAGGCCATTGAAGAGACATTAACAGTCAGGGTAATAAAAAGACAATTTTGTAAACCCGCGTTTTTAATTGAAATCGATTGTTGTCAGTGATAATCGAAAGAGTGGTCATTACCAACATTCACCGTGTATTTGACTTGTTTGAAAGAAAACACTATATCGAGGCAGTGTTAATAAGTGGGATTAATTTGTCCTTCCTTCAGGAGATAAGTAAAGCTCATTGAGGTTTGGTTTAGTGACAAATGCGGAAGCAATGCAAATGTAAAATTATGTTTCCCGGGTGCAGACCAATTGACGTCAGCAGGTGTACTTTTACAAAAAATGTGAAACCGCCTGCCGTGCGAGAGCATCCACAGCGCTCTGCCGTGACCAGGATTCGAACCTGGGTTCTCTCGGCCACAACGAGAAGTACTAACCACTATACGATCACGGCTACGTGAGCGGTTGTTTTAAGAGCCGTTTAAATTCCCAGTTATTCTTGTACATTTGGAAAGAGAATGATATATTTTTGTTAAGTACTGCGAATTCCGGGTTGTCAAAAACCCCGAACCACAAGTATTGACATGCTGGTAAGAGTATATATCAATTAAATTGTCGAAAAGATTTTGACCATATGAATTTAACACAATTGTCTATTTTCAACGAGGAAATTTGGAGTTCCCTCAGCCAAGTATCTGATTCAGCCATTGAAATTTAAGGAACGGGGTATTCCTTTGCTCATCAATATGGCAGCAAGCGATACTTTACCTAGCATAGAACACACGGCTGAGTAGGTATTTCTGTTCGGCTGGCAGGCCGCTTGAGTGGTGACCCCAGGCATAGGCCCATAGAGACATGCACTGCGGTGGTCACCAATTCGGTTTAACCGATATCGCTCAACTCGCTGTGCTAAATCAGGAATCTGAAAATTAGGCGACGAGTCAGATTTTCACTGAAACTCATGTATGTGACCATATGGAGCAACACGTTACACTCATGTTTTTTTACCGCTGTCCATTTTCTCTACTCGCAAAACTTAACGGTCGACAGCCGCATATAATCCGTGGGATTATACTTATCAGTGTGCGGTAGGAAATTCAACAAATAAACTGAGAGAATTTCCCGTACACTGAATTATATATAACTGAATGTTTTCTAACATGATGGATATTTTCAGACAGTATACAGACACGTTTTGCGTGTGGTTAAGTGTATTTTATGTATGAAAGCACTCGAAGGCCGAGAGGCGTTGTTATATGTCGGAAATATTTGGATCCTCATGGAATCTTAAAGTTTTATCCTCAACGGCGTTACGTAGCGGCTCCTGAAAAAAACCCCGCCACTCTGATATACCTCAATGGACTCTCTTTTGTGAGAGTGGTAAAACACCGCTGTAGTCACCTGTTTAGCAGGGAGTGATTCCTTTGGAATTCCCGTATGATAAGAAAGAATGAAGTGTTCGTAGAAACATATGGACGGCCACGCCTCGAGCCCGACGATAGCCACTGGATCGAAATCTGGCTCAGAGATATTTTTCATGAACTAAAGGGGGTTAGCAGACATGACATCAGTCATATGTGAACAGAAGACATAAATCTCGCTTGGCCTAAATATTCAGTGAAGAAATTTAAGAAGCCAGGAGACTCACACATGTTCAACAATAAAATATTTTTCAACTACTGTTTCCGATAGTGTCAAATAAAGTTTGAAGAGAATAGTGTGAAAAATGGCGAATGCATATGAAAAAGTTAAAAAACTAAAAAAGGATGAATTTGTGTTTGTTTAACATACAAAGAGGTGAGAAATAAAAAGTTTAATAAACGTAAAAAAGTGAACCCGTCTGCCGTGCGAGAGCATCCACAGCGCTCTGCCGTGACCAGGATTCGAACCTGGGTTGTCTCGGCCACAACGAGAAGTACTAACCACTATACGATCACGGCTAAGTGAGCGGGTGTCTCCAAAGTGCTCGGGAACCCGAGCTGTGCAGCCATTCGTGTCCGGAGCGGCCTACACACGAGAATTGGACGTTAAGAAATCTCGTCAATTAATCATGCGTGCCGTAGTCGTGTTGGTTTCTGTTTGCGTGAGCAACAGACTTTTTCTGAATATTTATGTATCCATTAATACATATATTCCAGCAGTAACGGGTAGTAACTACTTTCTATTTCTATCAATGCCCTGCTACTTTGGGTCATTTTTTTAATTCAGACTGATAGGAATAGTTATTTTAAATTTTAGGGGGAAATTAAATATTTGATAGGAATTCATGTACTATGTTTCAGTGAATTTGATGGAACTGATCATAGTCTGAAAGGCCATTGAAGAGACATTAACAGTCAGGGTAATAAAAAGACAATTTTGTAAACCCGCGTTTTTAATTGAAATCGATTGTTGTCAGTGATAATCGAAAGAGTGGTCATTACCAACATTCACCGTGTATTTGACTTGTTTGAAAGAAAACACTATATCGAGGCAGTGTTAATAAGTGGGATTAATTTGTCCTTCCTTCAGGAGATAAGTAAAGCTCATTGAGGTTTGGTTTAGTGACAAATGCGGAAGCAATGTAAATGTAAAATTATGTTTCCCGGGTGCAGACCAATTGACGTCAGCAGGTGTACTTTTACAAAAAATGTGAAACCGCCTGCCGTGTGAGAGCATCCACAGCGCTCTGCCGTGACCAGGATTCGAACCTGGGTTCTCTCGGCCACAACGAGAAGTACTAACCACTATACGATCACGGCTACGTGAGCGGTTGTTTTAAGAGCCGTTTAAATTCCCAGTTATTCTTGTACATTTGGAAAGAGAATGATATATTTTTGTTAAGTACTGCGAATTCCGGGTTGTCAAAAACCCCGAACCACAAGTATTGACATGCTGGTAAGAGTATATATCAATTAAATTGTCGAAAAGATTTTGACCATATGAATTTAACACAATTGTCTATTTTCAACGAGGAAATTTGGAGTTCCCTCAGCCAAGTATCTGATTCAGCCATTGAAATTTAAGGAACGGGGTATTCCTTTGCTCATCAATATGGCAGCAAGCGATACTTTACCTAGCATAGAACACACGGCTGAGTAGGTATTTCTGTTCGGCTGGCAGGCCGCTTGAGTGGTGACCCCAGGCATAGGCCCATAGAGACATGCACTGCGGTGGTCACCAATTCGGTTTAACCGATATCGCTCAACTCGCTGTGCTAAATCAGGAATCTGAAAATTAGGCGACGAGTCAGATTTTCACTGAAACTCATGTATGTGACCATATGGAGCAACACGTTACACTCATGTTTTTTTACCGCTGTCCATTTTCTCTACTCGCAAAACTTAACGGTCGACAGCCGCATATAATCCGTGGGATTATACTTATCAGTGTGCGGTAGGAAATTCAACAAATAAACTGAGAGAATTTCCCGTACACTGAATTATATATAACTGAATGTTTTCTAACATGATGGATATTTTCAGACAGTATACAGACACGTTTTGCGTGTGGTTAAGTGTATTTTATGTATGAAAGCACTCGAAGGCCGAGAGGCGTTGTTATATGTCGGAAATATTTGGATCCTCATGGAATCTTAAAGTTTTATCCTCAACGGCGTTACGTAGCGGCTCCTGAAAAAAACCCCGCCACTCTGATATACCTCAATGGACTCTCTTTTGTGAGAGTGGTAAAACACCGCTGTAGTCACCTGTTTAGCAGGGAGTGATTCCTTTGGAATTCCCGTATGATAAGAAAGAATGAAGTGTTCGTAGAAACATATGGACGGCCACGCCTCGAGCCCGACGATAGCCACTGGATCGAAATCTGGCTCAGAGATATTTTTCATGAACTAAAGGGGGTTAGCAGACATGACATCAGTCATATGTGAACAGAAGACATAAATCTCGCTTGGCCTAAATATTCAGTGAAGAAATTTAAGAAGCCAGGAGACTCAGACATGTTCAACAATAAAATATTTTTCAACTACTGTTTCCGATAGTGTCAAATAAAGTTTGAAGAGAATAGTGTGAAAAATGGCGAATGCATATGAAAAAGTTAAAAAACTAAAAAAGGATGAATTTGTGTTTGTTTAACATACAAAGAGGTGAGAAATAAAAAGTTTAATAAACGTAAAAAAGTGAACCCGTCTGCCGTGCGAGAGCATCCACAGCGCTCTGCCGTGACCAGGATTCGAACCTGGGTTGTCTCGGCCACAACGAGAAGTACTAACCACTATACGATCACGGCTAAGTGAGCGGGTGTCTCCAAAGTGCTCGGGAACCCGAGCTGTGCAGCCATTCGTGTCCGGAGCGGCCTACACACGAGAATTGGACGTTATGAAATCTCGTCAATTAATCATGCGTGCCGTAGTCGTGTTGGTTTCTGTTTGCATGAGCAACAGACTTTTTCTGAATATTTATGTATCCATTAATACATATATTCCAGCAGTAACGGGTAGTAACTACTTTCTATTTCTATCAATGCCCTGCTACTTTGGGTCATTTTTTTAATTCAGACTGATAGGAATAGTTATTTTAAATTTTAGGGGGAAATTAAATATTTGATAGGAATTCATGTACTATGTTTCAGTGAATTTGATGGAACTGATCATAGTCTGAAAGGCCATTGAAGAGACATTAACAGTCAGGGTAATAAAAAGACAATTTTGTAAACCCGCGTTTTTAATTGAAATCGATTGTTGTCAGTGATAATCGAAAGAGTGGTCATTACCAACATTCACCGTGTATTTGACTTGTTTGAAAGAAAACACTATATCGAGGCAGTGTTAATAAGTGGGATTAATTTGTCCTTCCTTCAGGAGATAAGTAAAGCTCATTGAGGTTTGGTTTAGTGACAAATGCGGAAGCAATGTAAATGTAAAATTATGTTTCCCGGGTGCAGACCAATTGACGTCAGCAGGTGTACTTTTACAAAAAATGTGAAACCGCCTGCCGTGTGAGAGCATCCACAGCGCTCTGCCGTGACCAGGATTCGAACCTGGGTTCTCTCGGCCACAACGAGAAGTACTAACCACTATACGATCACGACTACGTGAGCGGTTGTTTTAAGAGCCGTTTAAATTCCCAGTTATTCTTGTACATTTGGAAAGAGAATGATATATTTTTGTTAAGTACTGCGAATTCCGGGTTGTCAAAAACCCCGAACCACAAGTATTGACATGCTGGTAAGAGTATATATCAATTAAATTGTCGAAAAGATTTTGACCATATGAATTTAACACAATTGTCTATTTTCAACGAGGAAATTTGGAGTTCCCTCAGCCAAGTATCTGATTCAGCCATTGAAATTTAAGGAACGGGGTATTCCTTTGCTCATCAATATGGCAGCAAGCGATACTTTACCTAGCATAGAACACGGCTGAGTAGGTATTTCTGTTCGGCTGGCAGGCCGCTTGAGTGGTGACCCCAGGCATAGGCCCATAGAGACATGCACTGCGGTGGTCACCAATTCGGTTTAACCGATATCGCTCAACTCGCTGTGCTAAATCAGGAATCTGAAAATTAGGCGACGAGTCAGATTTTCACTGAAACTCATGTATGTGACCATATGGAGCAACACGTTACACTCATGTTTTTTTACCGCTGTCCATTTTCTCTACTCGCAAAACTTAACGGTCGACAGCCGCATATAATCCGTGGGATTATACTTATCAGTGTGCGGTAGGAAATTCAACAAATAAACTGAGAGAATTTCCCGTACACTGAATTATATATAACTGAATGTTTTCTAACATGATGGATATTTTCAGACAGTATACAGACACGTTTTGCGTGTGGTTAAGTGTATTTTATGTATGAAAGCACTCGAAGGCCGAGAGGCGTTGTTATATGTCGGAAATATTTGGATCCTCATGGAATCTTAAAGTTTTATCCTCAACGGCGTTACGTAGCGGCTCCTGAAAAAAACCCCGCCACTCTGATATACCTCAATGGACTCTCTTTTGTGAGAGTGGTAAAACACCGCTGTAGTCACCTGTTTAGCAGGGAGTGATTCCTTTGGAATTCCCGTATGATAAGAAAGAATGAAGTGTTCGTAGAAACATATGGACGGCCACGCCTCGAGCCCGACGATAGCCACTGGATCGAAATCTGGCTCAGAGATATTTTTCATGAACTAAAGGGGGTTAGCAGACATGACATCAGTCATATGTGAACAGAAGACATAAATCTCGCTTGGCCTAAATATTCAGTGAAGAAATTTAAGAAGCCAGGAGACTCACACATGTTCAACAATAAAATATTTTTCAACTACTGTTTCCGATAGTGTCAAATAAAGTTTGAAGAGAATAGTGTGAAAAATGGCGAATGCATATGAAAAAGTTAAAAAACTAAAAAAGGATGAATTTGTGTTTGTTTAACATACAAAGAGGTGAGAAATAAAAAGTTTAATAAACGTAAAAAAGTGAACCCGTCTGCCGTGCGAGAGCATCCACAGCGCTCTGCCGTGACCAGGATTCGAACCTGGGTTGTCTCGGCCACATCGAGAAGTACTAACCACTATACGATCACGGCTAAGTGAGCGGGTGTCTCCAAAGTGCTCGGGAACCCGAGCTGTGCAGCCATTCGTGTCCGGAGCGGCCTACACACGAGAATTGGACGTTATGAAATCTCGTCAATTAATCATGCGTGCCGTAGTCGTGTTGGTTTCTGTTTGCGTGAGCAACAGACTTTTTCTGAATATTTATGTATCCATTAATACATATATTCCAGCAGTAACGGGTAGTAACTACTTTCTATTTCTATCAATGCCCTGCTACTTTGGGTCATTTTTTTAATTCAGACTGATAGGAATAGTTATTTTAAATTTTAGGGGGAAATTAAATATTTGATAGGAATTCATGTACTATGTTTCAGTGAATTTGATGGAACTGATCATAGTCTGAAAGGCCATTGAAGAGACATTAACAGTCAGGGTAATAAAAAGACAATTTTGTAAACCCGCGTTTTTAATTGAAATCGATTGTTGTCAGTGATAATCGAAAGAGTGGTCATTACCAACATTCACCGTGTATTTGACTTGTTTGAAAGAAAACACTATATCGAGGCAGTGTTAATAAGTGGGATTAATTTGTCCTTCCTTCAGGAGATAAGTAAAGCTCATTGAGGTTTGGTTTAGTGACAAATGCGGAAGCAATGTAAATGTAAAATTATGTTTCCCGGGTGCAGACCAATTGACGTCAGCAGGTGTACTTTTACAAAAAATGTGAAACCGCCTGCCGTGTGAGAGCATCCACAGCGCTCTGCCGTGACCAGGATTCGAACCTGGGTTCTCTCGGCCACAACGAGAAGTACTAACCACTATACGATCACGGCTACGTGAGCGGTTGTTTTAAGAGCCGTTTAAATTCCCAGTTATTCTTGTACATTTGGAAAGAGAATGATATATTTTTGTTAAGTACTGCGAATTCCGGGTTGTCAAAAACCCCGAACCACAAGTATTGACATGCTGGTAAGAGTATATATCAATTAAATTGTCGAAAAGATTTTGACCATATGAATTTAACACAATTGTCTATTTTCAACGAGGAAATTTGGAGTTCCCTCAGCCAAGTATCTGATTCAGCCATTGAAATTTAAGGAACGGGGTATTCCTTTGCTCATCAATATGGCAGCAAGCGATACTTTACCTAGCATAGAACACACGGCTGAGTAGGTATTTCTGTTCGGCTGGCAGGCCGCTTGAGTGGTGACCCCAGGCATAGGCCTATAGAGACATGCACTGCGGTGGTCACCAATTCGGTTTAACCGATATCGCTCAACTCGCTGTGCTAAATCAGGAATCTGAAAATTAGGCGACGAGTCAGATTTTCACTGAAACTAATGTATGTGACCATATGGAGCAACACGTTACACTCATGTTTTTTTTACCGCTGTCCATTTTCTCTACTCGCAAAACTTAACGGTCGACAGCCGCATATAATCCGTGGGATTATACTTATCTGTGTGCGGTAGGAAATTCAACAAATAAACTGAGAGAATTTCCCGTACATTGAATTATATATAACTGAACGTTTTCTAACATGATGGATATTTTCAGACAGTATACAGACACGTTTTGCGTGTGGTTAAGTGTATTTTATGTATGAAAGTACTCGAAGGCCGAGAGGCGTTGTTATATGTCGGAAATATTTGGATCCTCATGGAATCTTAAAGTTTTATCCTCAACGGCGTTACGTAGCGGCTCCTGAAAAAAACCCCGCCACTCTGATATACCTCAATGGACTCTCTTTTGTGAGAGTGGTAAAACACCGCTGTAGTCACCTGTTTAGCAGGGAGTGATTCCTTTGGAATTCCCGTATGATAAGAAAGAATGAAGTGTTCGTAGAAACATATGGACGGCCACGCCTCGAGCCCGACGATAGCCACTGGATCGAAATCTGGCTCAGAGATATTTTTCATGAACTAAAGGGGGTTAGCAGACATGACATCAGTCATATGTGAACAGAAGACATAAATCTCGCTTGGCCTAAATATTCAGTGAAGAAATTTAAGAAGCCAGGAGACCCAGACATGTTCAACAATAAAATATTTTTCAACTACTGTTTCCGATAGTGTCAAATAAAGTTTGAAGAGAATAGTGTGAAAAATGGCGAATGCAGATGAAAAAGTTAAAAAACTAAAAAAGGATGAATTTGTGTTTGTTTAACATACAAAGAGGTGAGAAATAAAAAGTTTAATAAACGTAAAAAAGTGAACCCGTCTGCCGTGCGAGAGCATCCACAGCGCTCTGCCGTGACCAGGATTCGACCCTGGGTTGTCTCGGCCACAACGAGAAGTACTAACCACTATACGATCACGGCTAAGTGAGCGGGTGTCTCCAAAGTGCTCGGGAACCCGAGCTGTGCAGCCATTCGTGTCCGGAGCGGCCTACACACGAGAATTGGACGTTATGAAATCTCGTCAATTAATCATGCGTGCCGTAGTCGTGTTGGTTTCTGTTTGCGTGAGCAACAGACTTTTTCTGAATATTTATGTATCCATTAATACATATATTCCAGCAGTAACGGGTAGTAACTACTTTCTATTTCTATCAATGCCCTGCTACTTTGGGTCATTTTTTTAATTCAGACTGATAGGAATAGTTATTTTAAATTTTAGGGGGAAATTAAATATTTGATAGGAATTCATGTACTATGTTTCAGTGAATTTGATGGAACTGATCATAGTCTGAAAGGCCATTGAAGAGACATTAACAGTCAGGGTAATAAAAAGACAATTTTGTAAACCCGCGTTTTTAATTGAAATCGATTGTTGTCAGTGATAATCGAAAGAGTGGTCATTACCAACATTCACCGTGTATTTGACTTGTTTGAAAGAAAACACTATATCGAGGCAGTGTTAATAAGTGGGATTAATTTGTCCTTCCTTCAGGAGATAAGTAAAGCTCATTGAGGTTTGGTTTAGTGACAAATGCGGAAGCAATGTAAATGTAAAATTATGTTTCCCGGGTGCAGACCAATTGACGTCAGCAGGTGTACTTTTACAAAAAATGTGAAACCGCCTGCCGTGTGAGAGCATCCACAGCGCTCTGCCGTGACCAGGATTCGAACCTGGGTTCTCTCGGCCACAACGAGAAGTACTAACCACTATACGATCACGGCTACGTGAGCGGTTGTTTTAAGAGCCGTTTAAATTCCCAGTTATTCTTGTACATTTGGAAAGAGAATGATATATTTTTGTTAAGTACTGCGAATTCCGGGTTGTCAAAAACCCCGAACCACAAGTATTGACATGCTGGTAAGAGTATATATCAATTAAATTGTCGAAAAGATTTTGACCATATGAATTTAACACAATTGTCTATTTTCAACGAGGAAATTTGGAGTTCCCTCAGCCAAGTATCTGATTCAGCCATTGAAATTTAAGGAACGGGGTATTCCTTTGCTCATCAATATGGCAGCAAGCGATACTTTACCTAGCATAGAACACACGGCTGAGTAGGTATTTCTGTTCGGCTGGCAGGCCGCTTGAGTGGTGACCCCAGGCATAGGCCTATAGAGACATGCACTGCGGTGGTCACCAATTCGGTTTAACCGATATCGCTCAACTCGCTGTGCTAAATCAGGAATCTGAAAATTAGGCGACGAGTCAGATTTTCACTGAAACTAATGTATGTGACCATATGGAGCAACACGTTACACTCATGTTTTTTTTACCGCTGTCCATTTTCTCTACTCGCAAAACTTAACGGTCGACAGCCGCATATAATCCGTGGGATTATACTTATCTGTGTGCGGTAGGAAATTCAACAAATAAACTGAGAGAATTTCCCGTACATTGAATTATATATAACTGAACGTTTTCTAACATGATGGATATTTTCAGACAGTATACAGACACGTTTTGCGTGTGGTTAAGTGTATTTTATGTATGAAAGCACTCGAAGGCCGAGAGGCGTTGTTATATGTCCGTAATATTTGGATCCTCATGGAATCTTAAAGTTTTATCCTCAACGGCGTTACGTAGCGGCTCCTGAAAAAAACCCCGCCACTCTGATATACCTCAATGGACTCTCTTTTGTGAGAGTGGTAAAACACCGCTGTAGTCACCTGTTTAGCAGGGAGTGATTCCTTTGGAATTCCCGTATGATAAGAAAGAATGAAGTGTTCGTAGAAACATATGGACGGCCACGCCTCGAGCCCGACGATAGCCACTGGATCGAAATCTGGCTCAGAGATATTTTTCATGAACTAAAGGGGGTTAGCAGGCATGACATCAGTCATAT
This sequence comes from Sipunculus nudus, assembly GCA_026874595.1. NCBI lineage: Eukaryota > Metazoa > Annelida > Sipuncula > Golfingiida > Sipunculidae > Sipunculus > Sipunculus nudus. The sequence goes on along the minus strand of CM049314.1, from coordinate 59,576,263 downwards.
GTGAACAGAAGACATAACTCTCGCTTGGCCTAAATATTCAGTGAAGAAATTTAAGAAGCCAGGAGACTCAGACATGTTCAACAATAGAATATTTTTCAACTACTGATTCCGATAGTGTCGAATAAAGTTTGAAGAGAATAGTGTGAAAAATGGCGAATGCATATGAAGAAGTTAAAAAACTAAAAAAGGATGAATTTGTGTTTGTTTAACATACAAAGAGGTGAGAAATAAAAAGTTTAATAAACGTGAAAAAGTGAACCCGCCTGCCGTGCGAGAGCATCCACAGCGCTCTGCCGTGACCAGGATTCGAACCTGGGTTGTCTCGGCCACAACGAGAAGTACTAACCACTATACGATCACGGCTAAGTGAGCGGGTGTCTCCAAAGTGCTCGGGAACCCGAGCTCTGCAGCCATTCGTGTCCGGAGCGGCCAACACAAGAGAATTGGACGTTATGAAATCTCGTCAATTAATCATGCGTGCAGTAGTCGTGTTGTTTTCTGTTTGCGTGAGCAACAGCATTTTTCTGAATATTTATGTATCCATTAATACATATATTCCAGCAGTAACGGGTAGTAACTAATTTCTATTTCTATCAATGCCCTGCTACTTTGGGTCATTTTTTTAATTCAGACTGATAGGAATAGTTATTTTAAATTTTAGGGGGAAATTAAATATTTGATAGGAATTCATGTACTTCATCACTATGTTTCAGTGAATTTGATGGAACTGATCATAGTCTGAAAGGCCATTGAAGAGACATTAACAGTCAGGGTAATAAAAAGACAATTTTGTAAACCCGCGTTTTTAATTGAAATCGATTGTTGTCAGTGATAATCGAAAGAGTGGTCATTACCAACATTCACCGTGTATTTGACTTGTTTGAAAGAAAACACTATATCGAGGCAGTGTTAATAAGTGGGATTAATTTGTCCTTCCTTCAGGAGATAAGTAAAGCTCATTGAGGTTTGGTTTAGTGACAAATGCGGAAGCAATGCAAATGTAAAATTATGTTTCCCGGGTGCAGACCAATTGACGTCAGCAGGTGTACTTTTACAAAAAATGTGAAACCGCCTGCCGTGCGAGAGCATCCACAGCGCTCTGCCGTGACCAGGATTCGAACCTGGGTTCTCTCGGCCACAACGAGAAGTACTAACCACTATACGATCACGACTACGTGAGCGGTTGTTTTAAGAGCCGTTTAAATTCCCAGTTATTCTTGTACATTTGGAAAGAGAATGATATATTTTTGTTAAGTACTGCGAATTCCGGGTTGTCAAAAACCCCGAACCACAAGTATTGACATGCTGGTAAGAGTATATATCAATTAAATTGTCGAAAAGATTTTGACCATATGAATTTAACACAATTGTCTATTTTCAACGAGGAAATTTGGAGTTCCCTCAGCCAAGTATCTGATTCAGCCATTGAAATTTAAGGAACGGGGTATTCCTTTGCTCATCAATATGGCAGCAAGCGATACTTTACCTAGCATAGAACACACGGCTGAGTAGGTATTTCTGTTCGGCTGGCAGGCCGCTTGAGTGGTGACCCCAGGCATAGGCCCATAGAGACATACACTGCGGTGGTCACCAATTCGGTTTAACCGATATCGCTCAACTCGCTGTGCTAAATCAGGAATCTGAAAATTAGGCGACGAGTCAGATTTTCACTGAAACTCATGTATGTGACCATATGGAGCAACACGTTACACTCATGTTTTTTTACCGCTGTCCATTTTCTCTACTCGCAAAACTTAACGGTCGACAGCCGCATATAATCCGTGGGATTATACTTATCAGTGTGCGGTAGGAAATTCAACAAATAAACTGAGAGAATTTCCCGTACACTGAATTATATATAACTGAATGTTTTCTAACATGATGGATATTTTCAGACAGTATACAGACACGTTTTGCGTGTGGTTAAGTGTATTTTATGTATGAAAGCACTCGAAGGCCGAGAGGCGTTGTTATATGTCGGAAATATTTGGATCCTCATGGAATCTTAAAGTTTTATCCTCAACGGCGTTACGTAGCGGCTCCTGAAAAAAACCCCGCCACTCTGATATACCTCAATGGACTCTCTTTTGTGAGAGTGGTAAAACACCGCTGTAGTCACCTGTTTAGCAGGGAGTGATTCCTTTGGAATTCCCGTATGATAAGAAAGAATGAAGTGTTCGTAGAAACATATGGACGGCCACGCCTCGAGCCCGACGATAGCCACTGGATCGAAATCTGGCTCAGAGATATTTTTCATGAACTAAAGGGGGTTAGCAGACATGACATCAGTCATATGTGAACAGAAGACATAAATCTCGCTTGGCCTAAATATTCAGTGAAGAAATTTAAGAAGCCAGGAGACTCAGACATGTTCAACAATAGAATATTTTTCAACTACTGTTTCCGATAGTGTCAAATAAAGTTTGAAGAGAATAGTGTGAAAAATGGCGAATGCAGATGAAAAAGTTAAAAAACTAAAAAAGGATGAATTTGTGTTTGTTTAACATACAAAGAGGTGAGAAATAAAAAGTTTAATAAACGTAAAAAAGTGAACCCGTCTGCCGTGCGAGAGCATCCACAGCGCTCTGCCGTGACCAGGATTCGAACCTGGGTTGTCTCGGCCACAACGAGAAGTACTAACCACTATACGATCACGGCTAAGTAAGCGGGTGTCTCCAAAGTGCTCGGGAACCCGAGCTGTGCAGCCATTCGTGTCCGGAGCGGCCTACACACGAGAATTGGACGTTATGAAATCTCGTCAATTAATCATGCGTGCCGTAGTCGTGTTGGTTTCTGTTTGCGTGAGCAACAGACTTTTTCTGAATATTTATGTATCCATTAATACATATATTCCAGCAGTAACGGGTAGTAACTACTTTCTATTTCTATCAATGCCCTGCTACTTTGGGTCATTTTTTTAATTCAGACTGATAGGAATAGTTATTTTAAATTTTAGGGGGAAATTAAATATTTGATAGGAATTCATGTACTTCATCACTATGTTTCAGTGAATTGGATGGAACTGATCATAGTCTGAAAGGCCATTGAAGAGACATTAACAGTCAGGGTAATAAAAAGACAATTTTGTAAACCCGCGTTTTTAATTGAAATCGATTGTTGTCAGTGATAATCGAAAGAGTGGTCATTACCAACATTCACCGTGTATTTGACTTGTTTGAAAGAAAACACTATATCGAGGCAGTGTTAATAAGTGGGATTAATTTGTCCTTCCTTCAGGAGATAAGTAAAGCTCATTGAGGTTTGGTTTAGTGACAAATGCGGAAGCAATGTAAATGTAAAATTATGTTTCCCGGGTGCAGACCAATTGACGTCAGCAGGTGTACTTTTACAAAAAATGTGAAACCGCCTGCCGTGTGAGAGCATCCACAGCGCTCTGCCGTGACCAGGATTCGAACCTGGGTTCTCTCGGCCACAACGAGAAGTACTAACCACTATACGATCACGGCTACGTGAGCGGTTGTTTTAAGAGCCGTTTAAATTCCCAGTTATTCTTGTACATTTGGAAAGAGAATGATATATTTTTGTTAAGTACTGCGAATTCCGGGTTGTCAAAAACCCCGAACCACAAGTATTGACATGCTGGTAAGAGTATATATCAATTAAATTGTCGAAAAGATTTTGACCATATGAATTTAACACAATTGTCTATTTTCAACGAGGAAATTTGGAGTTCCCTCAGCCAAGTATCTGATTCAGCCATTGAAATTTAAGGAACGGGGTATTCCTTTGCTCATCAATATGGCAGCAAGCGATACTTTACCTAGCATAGAACACACGGCTGAGTAGGTATTTCTGTTCGGCTGGCAGGCCGCTTGAGTGGTGACCCCAGGCATAGGCCTATAGAGACATGCACTGCGGTGGTCACCAATTCGGTTTAACCGATATCGCTCAACTCGCTGTGCTAAATCAGGAATCTGAAAATTAGGCGACGAGTCGGATTTTCACTGAAACTAATGTATGTGACCATATGGAGCAACACGTTACACTCATGTTTTTTTTACCGCTGTCCATTTTCTCTACTCGCAAAACTTAACGGTCGACAGCCGCATATAATCCGTGGGATTATACTTATCTGTGTGCGGTAGGAAATTCAACAAATAAACTGAGAGAATTTCCCGTACATTGAATTATATATAACTGAACGTTTTCTAACATGATGGATATTTTCAGACAGTATACAGACACGTTTTGCGTGTGGTTAAGTGTATTTTATGTATGAAAGCACTCGAAGGCCGAGAGGCGTTGTTATATGTCCGTAATATTTGGATCCTCATGGAATCTTAAAGTTTTATCCTCAACGGCGTTACGTAGCGGCTCCTGAAAAAAACCCCGCCACTCTGATATACCTCAATGGACTCTCTTTTGTGAGAGTGGTAAAACACCGCTGTAGTCACCTGTTTAGCAGGGAGTGATTCCTTTGGAATTCCCGTATGATAAGAAAGAATGAAGTGTTCGTAGAAACATATGGACGGCCACGCCTCGAGCCCGACGATAGCCACTGGATCGAAATCTGGCTCAGAGATATTTTTCATGAACTAAAGGGGGTTAGCAGTCATGACATCAGTCATATGTGAACAGAAGACATAACTCTCGCTTGGCCTAAATATTCAGTGAAGAAATTTAAGAAGCCAGGAGACTCAGACATGTTCAACAATAGAATATTTTTCAACTACTGATTCCGATAGTGTCGAATAAAGTTTGAAGAGAATAGTGTGAAAAATGGCGAATGCATATGAAGAAGTTAAAAAACTAAAAAAGGATGAATTTGTGTTTGTTTAACATACAAAGAGGTGAGAAATAAAAAGTTTAATAAACGTGAAAAAGTGAACCCGCCTGCCGTGCGAGAGCATCCACAGCGCTCTGCCGTGACCAGGATTCGAACCTGGGTTGTCTCGGCCACAACGAGAAGTACTAACCACTATACGATCACGGCTAAGTGAGCGGGTGTCTCCAAAGTGCTCGGGAACCCGAGCTCTGCAGCCATTCGTGTCCGGAGCGGCCAACACAAGAGAATTGGACGTTATGAAATCTCGTCAATTAATCATGCGTGCAGTAGTCGTGTTGTTTTCTGTTTGCGTGAGCAACAGCATTTTTCTGAATATTTATGTATCCATTAATACATATATTCCAGCAGTAACGGGTAGTAACTAATTTCTATTTCTATCAATGCCCTGCTACTTTGGGTCATTTTTTTAATTCAGACTGATAGGAATAGTTATTTTAAATTTTAGGGGGAAATTAAATATTTGATAGGAATTCATGTACTTCATCACTATGTTTCAGTGAATTTGATGGAACTGATCATAGTCTGAAAGGCCATTGAAGAGACATTAACAGTCAGGGTAATAAAAAGACAATTTTGTAAACCCGCGTTTTTAATTGAAATCGATTGTTGTCAGTGATAACCGAAAGAGTGGTCATTACCAACATTCACCGTGTATTTGACTTGTTTGAAAGAAAACACTATATCGAGGCAGTGTTAATAAGTGGGATTAATTTGTCCTTCCTTCAGGAGATAAGTAAAGCTCATTGAGGTTTGGTTTAGTGACAAATGCGGAAGCAATGCAAATGTAAAATTATGATTCCCGGGTGCAGACCAATTGACGTCAGATGGTGTACTTTTACAAAAAATGTGAAACCGCCTGCCGTGCGAGAGCATCCACAGCGCTCTGCCGTGACCAGGATTCGAGCCTGGGTTCTCTCGGCCACAACGAGAAGTACTAACCACTATACGATCACGGCTGCGTGAGCGGTTGTTTTAAGAGCCGTTTAAATTCCAAGTTATTCTTGTACATTTGGAAAGAGAATGATATATTTTTGTTAAGTACTGCGAATTCCGGGTTGTCAAAAACCCCGAACCACAAGTATTGACATGCTGGTAAGAGTATATATCAATTAAATTGTCGAAAAGATTTTGACCATATGAATTTAACACAATTGTCTATTTTCAACGAGGAAATTTGGAGTTCCCTCAGCCAAGTATCTGATTCAGCCATTGAAATTTAAGGAACGGGGTATTCCTTTGCTCATCAATATGGCAGCAAGCGATACTTTACCTAGCATAGAACACACGGCTGAGTAGGTATTTCTGTTCGGCTGGCAGGCCGCTTGAGTGGTGACCCCAGACATAGGCCCATAGAGACATGCACTGCGGTGGTCACCAATTCGGTTTAACCGATATCGCTCAACTCGCTGTGCTAAATCAGGAATCTGAAAATTAGGCGACGAGTCAGATTTTCACTGAAACTAATGTATGTGACCATATGGAGCAACACGTTACACTCATGTTTTTTTTACCGCTGTCCATTTTCTCTACTCGCAAAACTTAACGGTCGACAGCCGCATATAATCCGTGGGATTATACTTATCAGTGTGCGGTAGGAAATTCAACAAATAAACTGAGAGAATTTCCCGTACACTGAATTATATATAACTGAATGTTTTCTAACATGATGGATATTTTCAGACAGTATACAGACACGTTTTGCGTGTGGTTAAGTGTATTTTATGTATGAAAGCACTCGAAGGCCGAGAGGCGTTGTTATATGTCGGAAATATTTGGATCCTCATGGAATCTTAAAGTTTTATCCTCAACGGCGTTACGTAGCGGCTCCTGAAAAAAACCCCGCCACTCTGATATACCTCAATGGACTCTCTTTTGTGAGAGTGGTAAAACACCGCTGTAGTCACCTGTTTAGCAGGGAGTGATTCCTTTGGAATTCCCGTATGATAAGAAAGAATGAAGTGTTCGTAGAAACATATGGACGGCCACGCCTCGAGCCCGACGATAGCCACTGGATCGAAATCTGGCTCAGAGATATTTTTCATGAACTAAAGGGGGTTAGCAGACATGACATCAGTCATATGTGAACAGAAGACATAAATCTCGCTTGGCCTAAATATTCAGTGAAGAAATTTAAGAAGCCAGGAGACTCAGACATGTTCAACAATAGAATATTTTTCAACTACTGTTTCCGATAGTGTCAAATAAAGTTTGAAGAGAATAGTGTGAAAAATGGCGAATGCAGATGAAAAAGTTAAAAAACTAAAAAAGGATGAATTTGTGTTTGTTTAACATACAAAGAGGTGAGAAATAAAAAGTTTAATAAACGTAAAAAAGTGAACCCGTCTGCCGTGCGAGAGCATCCACAGCGCTCTGCCGTGACCAGGATTCGAACCTGGGTTGTCTCGGCCACAACGAGAAGTACTAACCACTATACGATCACGGCTAAGTGAGCGGGTGTCTCCAAAGTGCTCGGGAACCCGAGCTGTGCAGCCATTCGTGTCCGGAGCGGCCTACACACGAGAATTGGACGTTATGAAATCTCGTCAATTAATCATGCGTGCCGTAGTCGTGTTGGTTTCTGTTTGCGTGAGCAACAGACTTTTTCTGAATATTTATGTATCCATTAATACATATATTCCAGCAGTAACGGGTAGTAACTACTTTCTATTTCTATCAATGCCCTGCTACTTTGGGTCATTTTTTTAATTCAGACTGATAGGAATAGTTATTTTAAATTTTAGGGGGAAATTAAATATTTGATAGGAATTCATGTACTTCATCACTATGTTTCAGTGAATTTGATGGAACTGATCATAGTCTGAAAGGCCATTGAAGAGACATTAACAGTCAGGGTAATAAAAAGACAATTTTGTAAACCCGCGTTTTTAATTGAAATCGATTGTTGTCAGTGATAACCGAAAGAGTGGTCATTACCAACATTCACCGTGTATTTGACTTGTTTGAAAGAAAACACTATATCGAGGCAGTGTTAATAAGTGGGATTAATTTGTCCTTCCTTCAGGAGATAAGTAAAGCTCATTGAGGTTTGGTTTAGTGACAAATGCGGAAGCAATGCAAATGTAAAATTATGTTTCCCGGGTGCAGACCAATTGACGTCAGCAGGTGTACTTTTACAAAAAATGTGAAACCGCCTGCCGTGCGAGAGCATCCACAGCGCTCTGCCGTGACCAGGATTCGAGCCTGGGTTCCCTCGGCCACAACGAGAAGTACTAACCACTATACGATCACGGCTGCGTGAGCGGTTGTTTTAAGAGCCGTTTAAATTCCCAGTTATTCTTGTACATTTGGAAAGAGAATGATATATTTTTGTTAAGTACTGCGAATTCCGGGTTGTCAAAAACACCGAACCACAAGTATTGACATGCTGGTAAGAGTATATATCAATTAAATTGTCGAAAAGATTTTGACCATATGAATTTAACACAATTGTCTATTTTCAACGAGGAAATTTGGAGTTCCCTCAGCCAAGTATCTGATTCAGCCATTGAAATTTAAGGAACGGGGTATTCCTTTGCTCATCAATATGGCAGCAAGCGATACTTTACCTAGCATAGAACACACGGCTGAGTAGGTATTTCTGTTCGGCTGGCAGGCCGCTTGAGTGGTGACCCCAGACATAGGCCCATAGAGACATGCACTGCGGTGGTCACCAATTCGGTTTAACCGATATCGCTCAATTCGCTGTGCTAAATCAGGAATCTGAAAATTAGGCGACGAGTCAGATTTTCACTGAAACTAATGTATGTGACCATATGGAGCAACACGTTACACTCATGTTTTTTTACCGCTGTCCATTTTCTCTACTCGCAAAACTTAACGGTCGACAGCCGCATATAATCCGTGGGATTATACTTATCAGTGTGCGGTAGGAAATTCAACAAATAAACTGAGAGAATTTCCCGTACACTGAATTATATATAACTGAATGTTTTCTAACATGATGGATATTTTCAGACAGTATACAGACACGTTTTGCGTGTGGTTAAGTGTATTTTATGTATGAAAGCACTCGAAGGCCGAGAGGCGTTGTTATATGTCGGAAATATTTGGATCCTCATGGAATCTTAAAGTTTTATCCTCAACGGCGTTACGTAGCGGCTCCTGAAAAAAACCCCGCCACTCTGATATACCTCAATGGACTCTCTTTTGTGAGAGTGGTAAAACACCGCTGTAGTCACCTGTTTAGCAGGGAGTGATTCCTTTGGAATTCCCGTATGATAAGAAAGAATGAAGTGTTCGTAGAAACATATGGACGGCCACGCCTCGAGCCCGACGATAGCCACTGGATCGAAATCTGGCTCAGAGATATTTTTCATGAACTAAAGGGGGTTAGCAGACATGACATCAGTCATATGTGAACAGAAGACATAAATCTCGCTTGGCCTAAATATTCAGTGAAGAAATTTAAGAAGCCAGGAGACTCAGACATGTTCAACAATAGAATATTTTTCAACTACTGTTTCCGATAGTGTCAAATAAAGTTTGAAGAGAATAGTGTGAAAAATGGCGAATGCAGATGAAAAAGTTAAAAAACTAAAAAAGGATGAATTTGTGTTTGTTTAACATACAAAGAGGTGAGAAATAAAAAGTTTAATAAACGTAAAAAAGTGAACCCGTCTGCCGTGCGAGAGCATCCACAGCGCTCTGCCGTGACCAGGATTCGAACCTGGGTTGTCTCGGCCACAACGAGAAGTACTAACCACTATACGATCACGGCTAAGTGAGCGGGTGTCTCCAAAGTGCTCGGGAACCCGAGCTGTGCAGCCATTCGTGTCCGGAGCGGCCTACACACGAGAATTGGACGTTATGAAATCTCGTCAATTAATCATGCGTGCCGTAGTCGTGTTGGTTTCTGTTTGCGTGAGCAACAGACTTTTTCTGAATATTTATGTATCCATTAATACATATATTCCAGCAGTAACGGGTAGTAACTACTTTCTATTTCTATCAATGCCCTGCTACTTTGGGTCATTTTTTTAATTCAGACTGATAGGAATAGTTATTTTAAATTTTAGGGGGAAATTAAATATTTGATAGGAATTCATGTACTTCATCACTATGTTTCAGTGAATTTGATGGAACTGATCATAGTCTGAAAGGCCATTGAAGAGACATTAACAGTCAGGGTAATAAAAAGACAATTTTGTAAACCCGTGTTTTTAATTGAAATCGATTGTTGTCAGTGATAATCGAAAGAGTGGTCATTACCAACATTCACCGTGTATTTGACTTGTTTGAAAGAAAACACTATATCGAGGCAGTGTTAATAAGTGGGATTAATTTGTCCTTCCTTCAGGAGATAAGAAAAGCTCATTGAGGTTTGGTTTAGTGACAAATGCGGAAGCAATGCAAATGTAAAATTATGTTTCCCGGGTGCAGACCAATTGACGTCAGCAGGTGTACTTTTACAAAAAATGTGAAACCGCCTGCCGTGCGAGAGCATCCACAGCGCTCTGCCGTGATCAGGATTCGAGCCTGGGTTCTCTCGGCCACAACGAGAAGTACTAACCACTATACGATCACGGCTGCGTGAGCGGTTGTTTTAAGAGCCGTTTAAATTCCCAGTTATTCTTGTACATTTGGAAAGAGAATGATATATTTTTGTTAAGTACTGCGAATTCCGGGTTGTCAAAAACCCCGAACCACAAGTATTGACATGCTGGTAAGAGTATATATCAATTAAATTGTCGAAAAGATTTTGACCATATGAATTTAACACAATTGTCTATTTTCAACGAGGAAATTTGGAGTTCCCTCAGCCAAGTATCTGATTCAGCCATTGAAATTTAAGGAACGGGGTATTCCTTTGCTCATCAATATGGCAGCAAGCGATACTTTACCTAGCATAGAACACACGGCTGAGTAGGTATTTCTGTTCGGCTGGCAGGCCGCTTGAGTGGTGACCCCAGGCATAGGCCCATAGAGACATGCACTGCGTTGGTCACCAATTCGGTTTAACCGATATCGCTCAACTCGCTGTGCTAAATCAGGAATCTGAAAATTAGGCGACGAGTCAGATTTTCACTGAAACTAATGTATGTGACCATATGGAGCAACACGTTACACTCATGTTTTTTTACCGCTGTCCATTTTCTCTACTCGCAAAACTTAACGGTCGACAGCCGCATATAATCCGTGGGATTATACTTATCTGTGTGCGGTAGGAAATTCAACAAATAAACTGATAGAATTTCCCGTACACTGAATTATATATAACTGAATGTTTTCTAACATGATGGATATTTTCAGACAGTATACAGACACGTTTTGCGTGTGGTTAAGTGTATTTTATGTATGAAAGCACTCGAAGGCCGAGAGGCGTTGTTATATGTCCGTAATATTTGGATCCTCATGGAATCTTAAAGTTTTATCCTCAACGGCGTTACGTAGCGGCTCCTGAAAAAAAACCCGCCACCCTGATATACCTCAATGGACTCTCTTTTGTGAGAGTGGTAAAACACCGCTGTAGTCACCTGTTTAGCAGGGAGTGATTCCTTTGGAATTCCCGTATGATAAGAAAGAATGAAGTGTTCGTAGAAACATATGGACGGCCACGCCTCGAGCCCGACGATAGCCACTGGATCGAAATCTGGCTCAGAGATATTTTTCATGAACTAAAGGGGGTTAGCAGACATGACATCAGTCATATGTGAACAGAAGACATAAATCTCGCTTGGCCTAAATATTCAGTGAAGAAATTTAAGAAGCCAGGAGACTCAGACATGTTCAACAATAGAATATTTTTCAACTACTGATTCCGATAGTGTCAAATAAAGTTTGAAGAGAATAGTGTGAAAAATGGCGAATGCATGTGAAAAAGTTAAAAAACTAAAAAAGGATGAATTTGTGTTTGTTTAACATACAAAGAGGTGAGAAATAAAAAATTTAATAAACGTGAAAAAAGAGAACCCGCCTGCCGTGCGAGAGCATCCACAACGCTCTGCCGTGACCAGGATTCGAACCTGGGTTGTCTCGGCCACAACGAGAAGTACTAACCACTATACGATCACGGCTAAGTGAGCGGGTGTCTCCAAAGTGCTCGGGAACCCGAGCTCTGCACCCATTCGTGTCCGGAGCGGCCAACACAAGAGAATTGGACGTTATGAAATCTCGTCAATTAATCATGCGTGCCGTAGTCGTGTTGGTTTTTGTTTGCGTGAGCAACAGAAATTTTCTGAATATTTATGTATCCATTAATACATATATTCCAGCAGTAACGGGTAGTAACTACTTTCTATTTCTATCAATGCCCTGCTACTTTGGGTCATTTTTTTAATTCAGACTGATAGGAATAGTTATTTTAAATTTTAGGGGGAAGTTAAATATTTGATAGGAATTCATGTACTTTATCACTATGTTTCAGTGAATTTGATGGAACTGATCATAGTCTGAAAGGCCATTGAAGAGACATTAACAGTCAGGGTAATAAAAAGACAATTTTGTAAACCCGTGTTTTTAATTGAAATCGATTGTTGTCAGTGATAATCGAAAGAGTGGTCATTACCAACATTCACCGTGTATTTGACTTGTTTGAAAGAAAACCCTATATCGAGGCAGTGTTAATAAGTGGGATTAATTTGTCCTTCCTTCAGGAGATAAGAAAAGCTCATTGAGGTTTGGTTTAGTGACAAATGCGGAAGCAATGCAAATGTAAAATTATGTTTCCCGGGTGCAGACCAATTGACGTCAGCAGGTGTACTTTTACAAAAAATGTGAAACCGCCTGCCGTGCGAGAGCATCCACAGCGCTCTGCCGTGACCAGGATTCGAGCCTGGGTTCTCTCGGCCACAACGAGAAGTACTAACCACTATACGATCACGGCTGCGTGAGCGGTTGTTTTAAGAGCCGTTTAAATTCCCAGTTATTCTTGTACATTTGGAAAGAGAATGATATATTTTTGTTAAGTACTGCGAATTCCGGGTTGTCAAAAACCCCGAACCACAAGTATTGACATGCTGGTAAGAGTATATATCAATTAAATTGTCGAAAAGATTTTGACCATATGAATTTAACACAATTGTCTATTTTCAACGAGGAAATTTGGAGTTCCCTCAGCCAAGTATCTGATTCAGCCATTGAAATTTAAGGAACGGGGTATTCCTTTGCTGATCAATATGGCAGCAAGCGATACTTTACCTAGCATAGAACACACGGCTGAGTAGGTATTTCTGTTCGGCTGGCAGGCCGCTTGAGTGGTGACCCCAGGCATAGGCCCATAGAGACATGCACTGCGTTGGTCACCAATTCGGTTTAACCGATATCGCTCAACTCGCTGTGCTAAATCAGGAATCTGAAAATTAGGCGACGAGTCAGATTTTCACTGAAACTAATGTATGTGACCATATGGAGCAACACGTTACACTCATGTTTTTTTACCGCTGTCCATTTTCTCTACTCGCAAAACTTAACGGTCGACAGCCGCATATAATCCGTGGGATTATACTTATCTGTGTGCGGTAGGAAATTCAACAAATAAACTGATAGAATTTCCCGTACACTGAATTATATATAACTGAATGTTTTCTAACATGATGGATATTTTCAGACAGTATACAGACACGTTTTGCGTGTGGTTAAGTGTATTTTATGTATGAAAGCACTCGAAGGCCGAGAGGCGTTGTTATATGTCCGTAATATTTGGATCCTCATGGAATCTTAAAGTTTTATCCTCAACGGCGTTACGTAGCGGCTCCTGAAAAAAAACCCGCCACCCTGATATACCTCAATGGACTCTCTTTTGTGAGAGTGGTAAAACACCGCTGTAGTCACCTGTTTAGCAGGGAGTGATTCCTTTGGAATTCCCGTATGATAAGAAAGAATGAAGTGTTCGTAGAAACATATGGACGGCCACGCCTCGAGCCCGACGATAGCCACTGGATCGAAATCTGGCTCAGAGATATTTTTCATGAACTAAAGGGGGTTAGCAGACATGACATCAGTCATATGTGAACAGAAGACATAAATCTCGCTTGGCCTAAATATTCAGTGAAGAAATTTAAGAAGCCAGGAGACTCAGACATGTTCAACAATAGAATATTTTTCAACTACTGATTCCGATAGTGTCAAATAAAGTTTGAAGAGAATAGTGTGAAAAATGGCGAATGCATGTGAAAAAGTTAAAAAACTAAAAAAGGATGAATTTGTGTTTGTTTAACATACAAAGAGGTGAGAAATAAAAAATTTAATAAACGTGAAAAAAGAGAACCCGCCTGCCGTGCGAGAGCATCCACAGCGCTCTGCCGTGACCAGGATTCGAACCTGGGTTGTCTCGGCCACAACGAGAAGTACTAACCACTATACGATCACGGCTAAGTGAGCGGGTGTCTCCAAAGTGCTCGGGAACCCGAGCTCTGCACCCATTCGTGTCCGGAGCGGCCAACACAAGAGAATTGGACGTTATGAAATCTCGTCAATTAATCATGCGTGCCGTAGTCGTGTTGGTTTTTGTTTGCGTGAGCAACAGAAATTTTCTGAATATTTATGTATCCATTAATACATATATTCCAGCAGTAACGGGTAGTAACTACTTTCTATTTCTATCAATGCCCTGCTACTTTGGGTCATTTTTTTAATTCAGACTGATAGGAATAGTTATTTTAAATTTTAGGGGGAAGTTAAATATTTGATAGGAATTCATGTACTTTATCACTATGTTTCAGTGAATTTGATGGAACTGATCATAGTCTGAAAGGCCATTGAAGAGACATTAACAGTCAGGGTAATAAAAAGTCAATTTTGTGAACCCGCGTTTTTAATTGAAATCGATTGTTGTCAGTGATAATCGAAAGAGTGGTCATTACCAACATTCACCGGGTATTTGACTTGTTGAAAGAAAACACTATATCGAGGCAGTGTTAATAAGTGGGATTAATTTGTCCTTCCTTCAGGAGATAAGTAAAGCTCATTAAGGTTTAGTTTAGTGACAAATGCGGAAGCAATGCAAATGTAAAATTATGTTTCCCGGGTGCAGACCAATTGACGTCAGCAGGTGTACTTTTACAAAAAATGTGAAACCGCCTGCCGTGCGAGAGCATCCACAGCGCTCTGCCGTAACCAGGATTCGAACCTGGGTCTCTCGGCCACAACGAGAAGTACTAACCACTATACGATCACGGCTACGTGAGCTGTTGTTTTAAGCGCCGTTTAAATTCCCAGTTATTCTTGTACATTTGGAAAAAGAATAATATATAATTTTGTTAAGTACTGCGAATTCCGGGTTGTCAAAAACACCGAACCACAAGTATTGACATGCTGGTAAGAGTATATATCAATTAAATTGTCGAAAAGATTTTGACCATATGAATTTAACACAATTGTCTATTTTCAACGAGGAAATTTGGAGTTCCCTCAGCCAAGTATCTGATTCAGCCATTGAAATTTAAGGAACGGGGTATTCCTTTGCTCATCAATATGGCAGCAAGCGATACTTTACCTAGCATAGAACACACGGCTGAGTAGGTATTTCTATTCGGCTGGCAGGCCGCTTGAGTGGTGACCCCAGGCATAGGCCCATAGAGACATGCACTGCGGTGGTCACCAATTCGGTTTAACCGATATCGCTCAACTCGCTGTGCTAAATCAGGAATCTGAAAATTAGGCGACGAGTCAGATTTTCACTGAAACTAATGTATGTGACCATATGGAGCAACACGTTACACTCATGTTTTTTTACTGCTGTCCATTTTCTCTACTCGCAAAACTTAACGGTCGACAGCCGCATATAATCCGTGGGATTATACTTATCTGTGTGCGGTAGGAAATTCAACAAATAAACTGAGAGAATTTCCCGTACACTGAATTATATATAACTGAATGTTTTCTAACATGATGGATATTTTCAGACAGTATACAGACACGTTTTGCGTGTGGTTAAGTGTATTTTATGTATGAAAGCACTCGAAGGCCGAGAGGCGTTGTTATATGTCGGAAATATTTGGATCCTCAAGGAATCTTAAAGTTTTATCCTCAACGGCGTTACGTAGCGGCTCCTGAAAAAAACCCGCCACTCTGATATACCTCAATGGACTCTCTTTTGTGAGAGTGGTAAAACACCGCTGTAGTCACCTGTTTAGCAGGGAGTGATTCCTTTGGAATTCCCGTATTATAAGAAAGAATGAAGTGTTCGTAGAAACTTATGGACGGCCACGCCTCGAGCCCGACGATAGCCACTGGATCGAAATCTGGCTCAGAGATATTTTTCATGAACTAAAGGGGGTTAGCAGACATGACATCAGTCATATGTGAATAGGAGACATAAATCTCGCTTGGCCTAAATATTCAGTGAAGAAATTTAAGAAGCCAGGAGACTCAGACATGTTCAACAATAGAATATTTTTCAACTACTGATCCCGATAGTGTCAAATAAAGTTTGAAGAGAATAGTGTAAAAAATGGCGAATGCATATGAAGAAGTTAAAAAACTGAAAAAGGATGAATTTGTGTTTGTTTAACATACAAAGAGGTGAGAAATAAAAAAATTAATAAACGTGAAAAAGTGAACCCGCCTGCCGTGCGAGAGCATCCACAGCGCTCTGCCGTGACCAGGATTCGAACCTGGGTTGTCTCGGCCACAACGAGAAGTACTAACCACTATACGATCACGGCTAAGTGAGCGGGTGTCTCCAAAGTGCTCGGGAACCCGAGCTCTGCACCCATTCGTGTCCGGAGCGGCCAACACAAGAGAATTGGACGTTATGAAATCTCGTCAATTAATCATGCGTGCCGTAGTCGTGTTGGTTTTTGTTTGCGTGAGCAACAGAATTTTTCTAAATATTTATATGTAAATTAAAGAAGTTAATTATTGTTAACGCTTAAAGTTGAATCTTGCAGACCTGGCAACCCGTATCTATTCAGGTGGAGCCGTCCCCCTTAAACCCGCTTAGTTATACACGGGGCCGGGGAACTCACGCTTCAGTAATCACTGTTCACACCCCAGCCAGTCAGTTGCACGTTGTGTTTTGTCGGTGTCGCACGTACATGTAATCGTTAGTTAAGTCATCGCACCATGAGTTCGGATAAAGTAAGGACTTGCACAACCTGTAAATTTCCTTGCAAAGGTCACGACGGCCCTACAGGCAAGGAATGTCCTCGGCAGTTCGAAATCGAAAAAAACCCGGATGATATGGGACAAGATATAAAAGAAACAGAGCCGTCAACGAACCAAATTCTGGAAGCTTTAGTTTCTTTGATGCAACAGTTGAATTTTGGTATAGAAAGCTTGAAAGCTTCACATGACAATTTAGCTAAATGTGTTCTGGGGGTACAAAACTCAGAAAACGAAATTTCTGTGCAACACACGAATTCAGAAGGACAACCTCCACGCAAGCCAGCTGACACACCAGTTTCGCGCGGAAACGTTCACGTGCTCGGGGCGGTCATCCCTGAAAAGAATGTCCAGGCTGCACAGAATGGTGAGTTTGTTCATTTGCCTGACTTTCTATATATTGCTTCAGAACCAGTTAACAGAGAAGCCGAGGCTGTGTTTGTCAGTGATAATTTAGAATTTCGACAAAAGAAGTCACGTAGAACATTAGATAATTTTTCCATATGGCTCCAAGCGTGGTCTCGATACGAGATGGTAGTACTGCAGAAGTATCCAGATAAATATAATAGTTTCGCAAAATACAGAACCTTCATTCATGAATGTGACAGAAAATATTTGTGGTCTGCCGTTATGGCTTACGATGTGCGTTTCCGCAGTCAGATTGCTGGTAGCCTCCATCCATTCGCCTTTGATGAAATTGATTCTAACATGTACGTCACAATTTTGGATGCAACAGCGGTGAAACGTAATACGTCTCAGTGTTTCAGATGTAAATCGTTTGATCACGTAGTCCAAAAATGCCCCTTTCGCTCGCAACAAGCCAAGATGGAGGAGACTGAAAACCAAATCCAAACAAAGTTCCACCAATCTTATAGATTTGACCGCTGGTACCACGAGCAGCGTGGGGGATGTAATAACTACCAGTCCGGTCGATGTCGCGTCCAGTCATGTAAACGAGCCCACGTCTGTAGACAGTGCAGAGGTCCTGAGCCGTTATACAAATGCCAACACTGTAATTAGAACAGTGTCACCCTTGAATGCTAAAGAATGGCAGGTAGGGCTGTCCAGTCATCCGGATAGATCCTTAGCAAATAAACTCGTCCAGGGTATCAATACCGGTGTTCGTATTGGTTACAAAGGTCATCGAACTCCAAGACACAGCCATAATTGGCCATCAGCTAATAAATATAACGCCGCCGTACAAACAGCCATTGACAAGGATGTGCGTTTAGGTCGCAAAGCTGGTCCATTTTATAGTCCTCCTTTTGTAAACTTTGTCGCGTCGCCGATGGGCGCATTCCCTAAAAAGCGCTCTACAGGAAAATATCGGATCATCCACGATCTATCATGGCCCCCGGGCCAGTCCGTAAATGACTTTATTCCTTCTGACGAACATTCGCTTCGGTACATAACAATCGACGATATAACTTCCGTTGTGAAGCGCTATGGTCAAGGCACCCTCATGGCGAAGTTAGACTTAAGGGATGCCTTCAAACATATAGTAGTGCACCCGGATGACTGGGAACTATTAGGATCTACGTGGGAAAAGCATGATTCTTAGGGTAATTTAGTGCGTGAATATTATGTGGATTTGGTGTTACCATTTGGTCTTAGAAGTTCCCCGAAACTGTTTAATGATTATGCAGATGGGCTGGAATTCATTATGAAAAAATACGGAGTCTCTGAGGTTGAACATTACCTAGATGATTATTTCACATGCGGCCCTCCGTTAACCCCTCTGTGTGATATAAATCTAGAGACCATGCTAGAATGCTGTTACAAGCTCGGTTTTGCTGTGCAACCAGAAAAGGTAGTAAAACCAACTACACGGCTCGAATATCTAGGGATAATAATAGACTCCAATAGAATGGAGTTGTCAATGTCTTCCGAACGTGTAGAAGACACGATAACAGAGTTACGTAAATGGTTGCATGTTAGAAGCTTGACAAAGAGGAATCTTTTGTCTCTGATCGGCAAGTTAACATTTGTAGCACGTGTAGTGAAACCGGGTAAAATATTCACTCGTCGTTTAATAGAAGCGTCAAGAAAGTTACGGTTTCTGCATCACCGTGTAAAACTGAACAAAGCTGCAAAAAGCGACATCATGTGGTGGCTAAGCTACCTACCAGGATGGAACAGGAAAAGTTTGTTCTATGAAGAACAGTGGACAGGTAACGCTTGCTTGCACTTGTGGACGGACGCCTCAGATTACGGGTATGGTGCAGTGTTTTGTAATGCATGGTTGTATGAGGAATTCGACAGACTTGATGAACACTCCAAACATTCAATTGCATACAGGGAACTCTTTGCTATTGCAAAAGCTGCGGCAACATGGGGTAAGCTGTTGACGACAAAACGTGTCCTGTTTCACTGTGACAACCAAGCAGTGGTGCACGTACTGCAGAAAGGATCCTCACGAGACTGTGCAATAATGAAACTAATGCGTGCATTATTCTTTACATGTGCAACATACGGTTTTGAGTGTTCGGCGATACATGTGCCAGGTGCCAAGAATGAAGTCGCGGATGCGTTGTCCAGAGGTGACCTGAGGCGTTTTCGGCTGGTTCATCCATCAGCTGACACACAAATGACTAAGCCATTACCTTTACCAGTACATCAGCTGATTTGAAGTTTTAATTTAATGTATAATGTGTATTTCAGATGTCACGGGTGCTCTGTACGCAGAAGCCTGTCAGCTTGTCAAGAATGGTCTCAGGGTAAACAGCAGAAAAACATATACTTCAGCACAGAGACAGTACATTAAGTTTTGTGATCAATATGACTTTAAACCGTTACCAGCTAATGAGGATATATTATTGATGTTTGTAACATACCTGCACCGTAGGAGTCTCAAACATTCTAGCATATTAGTTTATCTTTCAGCAGTGAGATCTTTGCATATCGAAGAAGCATATGGCGACCCGCTCGTAGGCAAATTCCGCCTAAAGCGGGCATTGGCAGGTCTTAAATATGATTCGGGGCCGCCAAAGCAGAAACTCCCCATAACTTATTCTATGCTGCTTCAGCTAAGAGAAAAGATAGGGGTGTCATATGATTCGTATTTGTTTTGGACAGCCATGACACTGGCTTATTTTGCATGTCTGAGAGCGGCGGAATTTTGTGTCCCATCGCAGTCCTCGTTTGATAGGGCTAACCATTTAACAGTTGGCGATGTACATTTGCTTCAGAATGAGCAGGGCATGTATTATCTGACACTAAAATTGAAGGGGTCAAAAACTGACAAAGCTAGATGTGGCTACGTAATCAACATCGGCTGCTCTCAGACAAGCATCTGTGCCGTGTGTTCTATGCGGCAGTACATGAATCAACGAGGTTCACTATATGGTGCGAACAAGGATGAACCGTTGTTTAAACTCGAGAATACATGCATTCTTACAAAGTCTCTTTTTGTTAACCATGTTCGGCTGCTATTAGCATTAGCAGGATTTCAAATTGACCAATATAGTGGTCACTCTTTCCGTAGAGGTGGTGCCACCGATGCAGCAGCGGCAGGTATGCAGGTTTGGGAGATCAAGCTGCTAGGCAGATGGTCGAGTAATGCATATGAACGATATATACAAGCTCCTGTCAGTGTTGTAACTGGTTTTGCGAGACGGATGGCTTTACAACGCAGGTTAAGCTCGGCACCGTTCAGAGGTTGCTATTTGAATTTCTTCAAATAGCCCTTTAATTAAATTGGGCCATAAAGTTGGCGCTCATTCAAGCGGCCAACTGTGGGCCTTTATTATTTGGCCCAATTGTATGTTGGGTTGAAAATTAAAGGATCATATTATGGCCCATATCGCTTTCCATGTTTTCTTTGTTAAATAGGAGCGTTAAATGTAAATTAAAGAAGTTAATTATTGTTAACGCTTAAAGTTGAATCTTGCAGACCTGGCAACCCGTATCTATTCAGGTGGAGCCGTCCCCCTTAAACCCGCTTAGTTATACACGGGGCCGGGGAACTCACGCTTCAGTAATCACTGTTCACACCCCAGCCAGTCAGTTGCACGTTGTGTTTTGTCGGTGTCCCGCCCACCCACTGTCCATTTATTGCGATATGTGTCTGTTTTTCTTCTGGTCGGTTTACTTCACGTATTTCGGTGTACTTATTTGCGTTGTTTTGCTATGTGTTGCTTGTTTCCTGTATTTATGTTACCTCGTGCAACGATGTGATGGGCCTTTATTATTTGGCCCAATTGTATGTTGGGTTGAAAATTAAAGGATCATATTATGGCCCATATCGCTTTCCATGTTTTCTTTGTTAAATAGGAGCGTTAAGTATCCATTAATACATATATTCCAGCAGTAACGGGTAGTAACTACTTTCCATTTCTATCAATGCCCTGCTACTTTGGGTCATTTTTTTAATTCAGACTGATAGGAATAGTTATTTTAAAATTTAGGGGGAAATTAAATATTTGATAGGAATTCATGTACTTCATCACTATGTTTCAGTGAATTTGATGGAACTGATCATAGTCTGAAAGGCCATTGAAGAGACATTAACAGTCAGGGTAATAAAAAGACAATTTTGTAAACCCGCGTTTTTAATTGAAATCGATTGTTGTCAGTGATAATCGAAAGAGTGGTCATTACCAACATTCACCGGGTATTTGACTTGTTTGAAAGAAAACACTATATCGAGGCAGTGTTAATAAGTGGGATTAATTTGTCCTTCCTTCAGGAGATAAGTAAAGCTCATTAAGGTTTAGTTAAGTGACAAATGCGGAAGCAATGCAAATGTAAAATTATGTTTCCCGGGTGCAGACCAATTGACGTCAGCAGGTGTACTTTTACAAAAAATGTGAAACCGCCTGCCGTGCGAGAGCATCCACAGCGCTCTGCCGTGACCAGGATTCGAACCTGGGTTCTCTCGGCCACAACGAGAAGTACTAACCACTATACGATCACGGCTACGTGAGCGGTTGTTTTAAGAGCCGTTTAAATTCCCAGTTATTCTTGTACATTTGGAAAAAGAATGATATATTTTTGTTAAGTACTGCGAATTCCGGGTTGTCAAAAACACCGAACCACAAGTATTGACATGCTGGTAAGAGTATATATCAATTAAATTGTCGAAAAGATTTTGACCATATGAATTTAACACAATTGTCTATTTTCAACGAGGAAATTTGGAGTTCCCTCAGCCAAGTATCTGATTCAGCCATTGAAATTTAAGGAACGGGGTATTCCTTTGCTCATCAATATGGCAGCAAGCGATACTTTCCCTAGCATAGAACACACGGCTGAGTAGGTATTTCTGTTCGGCTGGCAGGCCGCTTGAGTGGTGACCCCAGGCATAGGCCCATAGAGACATGCACTGCGGTGGTCACCAATTCGGTTTTACCGATATCGCTCAACTCGCTGTGCTAAATCAGGAATCTGAAAATTAGGCGACGAGTCAGATTTTCACTGAAACTAATGTATGTGACCATATGGAGCAACACGTTACACTCATGTTTTTTTTTTACCGCTGTCCATTTTCTCTACTCGCAAAACTTAACGGTCGACAGCCGCATATAATCCGTGGGATTATACTTATCTGTGTGCGGTAGGAAATTCAACAAATAAACTGAGAGAATTTCCCGTACACTGAATTATATATAACTGAATGTTTTCTAACATGATGGATATTTTCAGACAGTATACAGACACGTTTTGCGTGTGGTTAAGTGTATTTTATGTATGAAAGCACTCGAAGGCCGAGAGGCGTTGTTATATGTCGGAAATATTTGGATCCTCATGGAGTCTTAAGTTTTATCCTCAACGGCGTTACGTAGCGGCTCCTGAAAAAAACCCCGCCACTCTGATATACCTCAATGGCCTATCTTTTGTGAGAGTGGTAAAACACCGCTGTAGTCACCTGTTTAGCAGGGAGTGATTCCTTTGGAATTCCCGTATGATAAGAAAGAATGAAGTGTTCGTAGAAACATATGGACGGCCACGCCTCGAGCCCGACGATAGCCACTGGATCGAAATCTGGCTCAGAGATATTTTTCATGAACTAAAGGGGGTTAATAGACATGACATCAGTCATATGTGAACAGAAGACATAAATCTCGCTTGGCCTAAATATTCAGTGAAGAAATTTAAGAAGCCAGGAGACTCAGACATGTTCAACAATAGAATATTTTTCAACTACTGATTCCGATAGTGTCAAATAAAGTTTGAAGAGAATAGTGTGAAAAATGGCGAATGCATATGAAGAAGTTAAAAAACTAAAAAAGGATGAATTTGTGTTTGTTTAACATACAAAGAGGTGAGAAATAAAAAATTTAATAAACGTGATAAAGTGAACCCGCCTGCCGTGCGAGAGCATCCACAGCGCTCTGCCGTGACCAGGATTCGAACCTGGGTTGTCTCGGCCACAACGAGAAGTACTAACCACTATTCGATCACGGCTAAGTGAGCGGGTGTCTCCAAAGTGCTCGGGAACCCGAGCTCTGCACCCATTCGTGTCCGGAGCGGCCAACACAAGAGAATTGGACGTTATGAAATCTCGTCAATTAATCATGCGTGCCGTAGTCGTGTTGGTTTTTGTTTGCGTGAGCAACAGAATTTTTCTGAATATTTATGTATCCATTAATACATATATTCCAGCAGTAACGGGTAGTAACTACTTTCTATTTCTATCAATGCCCTGCTACTTTGGGTCATTTTTTTAATTCAGACTGATAGGAATAGTTATTTTAAATTTTAGGGGGGAAATTAAATATTTAATAGGAATTCATGTACTTTATCACTATGTTTCAGTGAATTTGAAGGAACTGATCATAGTCTGAAAGGCCATTGAAGAGACATTAACAGTCAGGGTAATAAAAAGACAATTTTGTAAACCCGCGTTTTTAATTGAAATCGATTGTTGTCAGTGATAATCGAAAGAGTGGTCATTACCAACATTCACCGTGTATTTGACTTGTTTGAAAGAAAACACTAATCGAGGCAGTGTTAATAAGTGGGATTAATTTGTCCTTCCTTCAGGAGATAAGTAAAGCTCATTGAGGTTTGGTTTAGTGACAAATGCGGAAGCAATGCAAATGTAAAATTATGTTTCCCGGGTGCAGACCAATTGACGTCAGCAGGTGTACTTTTACAAAAAATGTGAAACCGCCTGCCGTGCGAGAGCATCCACAGCGCTCTGCCGTGACCAGGATTCGAACCTGGCTTCTCTCGGCCACAACGAGAAGTACTAACCAATATACGATCACGGCTACGTGAGCGGGTGTTTTAGGAGCCGTTTAAATTCCCAGTTGTTCTTGTATATGGAGCAACGCGTTACACTCCATTTTCTCTGTTCGCAAGACTTAACGGTCAACAGCCGCATATAATCCGTGGGATACTTATCTGTTTGCTGTAGGAAATTCAACAAATAAACTGGGAGAATTTCCCGCACACTGAATTATATAATTATATATGTTTTTCTAACATGATGGATATTTTCAGAGAGTATACAGACACGTCTTGCATGTGGTTAAGTGTATTTTTTGTATGAAAGCACTCGAAGGCCGAGAGGCGTTGTTATATGTCGGAAATATTTGGATCATCATGGAATCTTAAAGTTTTATCCTCAACGGCGTTACGTAGGGGCTACTGAAAAAAACCCGCCTCTCTGATATACCTCAATGGACTCTCTTTTGTCAGAGTGGAAAACACCGCTGTAGGTCACCTGTTTAGCAGGGAGTGATTCCTGTGTAATTCCCGTATGATAAGAAAGAATGAAGTATTCTCATACCTTTGAAACGTATGCACGGCCACTCCTCGATCCTGACGATATAGCCACTGGATCGAAATCTGGCTCACAGATATTTTTCATGAACTTAAGGGGGTTAGCAGTCATGACGTCAGTCATATGTGAACAGAAGACATAACTCTCGCTTGGCTTAAATATTCAGTGAAGAAATTAAGGAGCCAGGCGACTCAGACATGTTCAACAATAGAATATTGTTCAACTACTGATTCCGATAGTGTCAAACAAACTTTGAAGAGAAAAGTGTCAAAAATGGCGAGTGCATATGAAGAAGTAATTATTAACTAAAAAAGGATGAATTTGAAACCGCGTCTTCTCTAGAGTTTAAGATACATGAGAAATAAAAAGGTTAAGAAGCGGTGGAAAAAGTGAACCCGCCTGCCGTGCGAGAACCTGGGTTCTCTCGGCCACATCGAGAAGTACTAACCACTATTCGATCACGGCTAAGTGAACGTTTGAGAGCCGTTTAAATTCCCAGTTATTCTTGTACATTTGGAAAGAGAATGATATATTTTGTTTAAGTACCGCGAATCTCGAGCTGTCACAAACACCGAACCACAAGTATTGACATACTAGTAAGAGTATATATTTATTAAACTGTCAACCAGTTTTTGACCATATTTATTAAACACAATTGTCTCTTTTCAACGAGGTATTTGGAGTTCCCTCAGCCAAGTATCTGATTCCGCCGTTGCACAGAAAGGAACGGGGATGCCGTTGCTCATCAAGATGGCAGCAAGCGATACTTTACCTAGCATAGAACACCCGGCTGATTAGGTATTTCTGTTCGGCTGGCAGGCTGCTTGAGTCGTGACCCCAGGCATTTAGAGACATGCACTGCGGTGGTCACAAATTCGGTTTAACCGATATCGCTTAACTCGCTGTGCTAAATCAGTAATATGAAAATAAGGTGACGATTAAGACATTTACGTAAACCAGTATATGTGACCGTATGGACCAACGCGTTAATCTGATGTTTTTGTTTACTGCCGTGCATTTTCCCTACTCGCGAGAGGATATAATCCATGGGATACATGCCTGTGTGGGGTCGGAAATTCCACAAATAAAAGGGGGAGAATTTCCCGTACACGGAGTTTTAAGAGAATGTTTTTTCAACATGGTGTATTTTTTTAGATAGCAGACAGTAAAGTCTTACCATTGGTTTACTTTATTTTAAGTTTTCGGAAGATATATCAATGTACGACAGTTGGTGTACTATAACAAGTGACCCATGGATCATGACGCTCAGCTGACTGGGAAGAGATTCGTTAAAGGAAATTTTATCATCTGAATGGTAGCATATACCCATTGAACTGAAGCATCAAACAGATTAAAGAATAGGCCAAGATTGTGTCTGTATTTATAAATTTCAAAAATAGAGAAAAAAAAATGTGTAAACTTTAAAAAAAATACAGATGGCTCCACTAGTCTGCAGGAACTAATAAAAACACTTAATGGTCAATATCTATGCAAAAAATCATGGTGACCTCTGCATTAGTTGTTCAGATACTTCAGCTTTTGTATCAAATTGTCCATTATTCTGAGGGATACCTCGGAGTCCTATAGCTTGAAGGATATGGGAAACAGAGAACTAATTTCAGGTTTCTACAGACACTTTTCATGGGCCTCCTTGCATGACAAGAATGAAGATTCTAGGTCCAGTTGTTACGATTTGTACCCTGTTGACAGATAACCACATCTTTAAAGGTCTCAAAAATAGAGAAAAAAATTCATAAAAATTTGAAACAAGCCCCATAGCTTGAAGAATATAGGTAACAGAGACCTAATTCCAGGTTTCCAGGGAGCCACCAGTCTGCAGAAACTGATGAAACATCTCATGATCTCTTTGTATGAAATTGTTGACTATTCTGGGGGTTACTTTAGGGGACCTATAGCTCGAAGGATATGGGTAACAGAGACCTAATTTCAGGTTTCCATGGAGACTTTTCATGGGTCTCCCAGTGTGTCAAGAATGAAGTTTCTAGGTCCAGTTGTTATGATTTGTGCCCTGTTAACAGATGTTCACATTTTTTAAGGTCTCAAAAATAGAGAAAAAAATTCGTAAAAAATCGAAAAATACAGGTGGCGCCACCAGTCTGCAGGAACTGATGAAAAATCTCATGATCAATATGTATGCGAAAACTCATGACCATCAGTGTTGTAGTTATTCAGATACTGCAGTTTTTGTATCAAATTTTTCATTATTCGGGGGGGGGGGGGATTTTGGAGCCATACAGCTTAAAGGATATGGGTAACAGAGACCTAATTTCAGGTTTCCATGGAGACTTTTCATGAGACTTTTCTGGGGGAGACCTAAGTTCAGGTTTCCATGGAGACTTTTCATGAGACTATTCTGGGGGGTACTTTGGGGCCCAATAGCTCGAAGACCTGATTTCTGGTTTCCAAGGAGGTTTTTCATGAACCTCTCAGAATGTCAAGTTACAAGATTCTAGGTCCAGCGGTTACGATTTGTGCCAGGTTAGCGGACAGACGGACAGACAGACGGACGACGGACAAAGAGTGATCGCTATAGCTCAGATGACTTACAGTCAGCTGAGCTAAAAAAAACCCGACTGCCGTACGAGAATATCCACAGTGTTGTGTCGTAACCATGTATTCGATATGAAGAATGATAAAGCCAGCATAAGTCTGTCTGACTGATAAGTTAGCTGTCTTACTTGAAGATCCTACGTGGTTTCTACCTATATTTAATGAGGTGTTTCCTGATGAGAACAGTTCCTATAGTGCAATGTAAAGGATGTACAGAATAGTCTAGAAGCTAATAGTAAGCACAGGAGACCTGTCCAAGTGGACAAACAAAATACCAATGACCCGAGACACTAACTGATGATGGCGAAAAAAATTGTGAAGCAACACCATTTTTTGTTCATTAGCATACCTCTGGGTCTGATTTGCCGCTAGATGTCCTTGCTTGACGTGTTTAGATTACAATCGATGGTCATTTTGGCGGGTCCCCACATGTTATGAACACGAGGATATAATCAGGAGCATTATTATGCCCATTCTTTCACACTATCAGTTCAGTTATCCTTTATAAAAAAGGTTATCCAGCAAAACCACCCCAACACAACGTCTCAGCACCTCGCATACGGCTGTCTGACGCCTTTATGGCTCTGCATATTTGTACACAAAGTCCAGAATATGTCTGTTTACCATAACAAGGCCGCGTGACGGGAAGGTCCGATTGTGAGCCGCAACAGGCGTTGTTTCAGGCAGCCATGTATTACATATTTTGGGAGAAGTCAGTCAGGGCATCTCTTGATTGACACATGCTGTGGCTCCGCGATGCACACGGCCCCACGCGCTGCATTGATGCTGACACCTGTGATAGCGCCCGGTCCATTGTTTTTATCACTCGTTTACAGGAGTAAGCAAATGATTTCAAGGCAATATTTTGGCACATACCGATTTATTTTAAAGGGAAGAAGCCATTTTTTCATGTTAATTCAACATGCTTTATAGGTGATTGGGCCCCTTTAATAAAACGGATAGCCTGTGTACAGCAGCCTGCTTTCTGACATAATTTCTATGAAAGTTTTGAAGATATTATCTTTCTACAATACACGTCCAATATCATAATGATCCCCTTTAAAACACGTTTCATCGCCAACGGACAGAAATCATATTAATAATGCTTGGGAATGCTTCCAGGTCTAGAATTTCAATTGTTAATATAGACCTGGCTATAGGTGAAAGACGTAATCTCGAGATAGATATATCACATATCTGTCTAAATTGTACACCAGTGCATATAAGTCAGATATTTGTCAGCACTATCCGTATTCTACCAGTAGCACACCCTTTATTGTACAAACAGATGAGAGTTTCACGAATCATAAGGGATATAGTAGAATTGGTCTTTGTCCGTCAAATTTAAGTGGGATTAATTTGCCGTGCATTCAAAGTTAATTTGTTGAACAAAGTAAATTATGGAACTTCGCCATTTTTACAAAAATGCTTAGTTTAGTTCAATAACCGGCAAGGGTCATCATGCATACTATCCGGTGTCTGGCTTTTCTTTGTCAACGTGTCAAGGTGAGGTATGAAACGCCCTTGGGGTGATTGAAAATTGTTGAATCGCTCAAACCAGCAACAAAAGAGAGGTTTACTCGAGTAAAACAACTCATAACCGATTGAATACAAACCTCATTGATAAAATGCTGTTA
Organism: Sipunculus nudus; assembly: GCA_026874595.1. NCBI lineage: Eukaryota > Metazoa > Annelida > Sipuncula > Golfingiida > Sipunculidae > Sipunculus > Sipunculus nudus. The sequence continues at coordinate 59,547,456 of CM049314.1, read as the reverse complement.
GCTGACCCTTCGTATAGAGTACTTGGACTGAAACACGTCAAGTACTTGCTTATTAACTAAACATCCCTAGCGATCAGAATGTTTGAGTAGGTGTCCCGTCGCAGAATACCTAAATAGGCGACACGGCTTGTCATTCCTCGCTTTATACCAGGTGACAAGAGCTCCTTTGGTTTAACGGGAAGCTTACCTGTTGTAACCTGGCAACGGGAAGAGTTAGACTAATCATACAACGTGTAATTACACGAGAGGTGCCATGTTTTTCTATTGATCAATAAAACGTGACGTCACTGACGAGATCCTGGATAATAGGTGAATTAGATTCCAGATATGGTATTCCAATAAAATTCTGTCTTTGCCTAACTTTGCGTTTGTAACTTTAATAAATTGGTTACCAGTGAGATATATGTTGCAATAAAATTGTTACTGCTGCTTGTCCATAAAGCCCTTAATGGATATCGCCAGCTTATAATAACATTCTTTTCAGCTTTATTCACCTGGTCAGTCACAACGATAAACCTGTAGCAATCTGTTGAAGCTGCCCAAAACCCGAACGGTTATATATGGAGATTTACGATTCATGCGTGCAGCAATTAATCTTTGGAACGGCTTGCCACTCTCACTCAGGACAATGGAGTCCTCAATTTCTGTTAAAGTTGCCCATTCACCTACCTTTCGGAAAAGAATTAATGTTATTTCTTGCTTCCTCTGTGTATACATTTATGATCTAAGGGTAATTCTGGTTATGAAAAATTCTTATAAGGCCTCCATGAAGGATGTATGAACCTGTTTATCAACAAGATGTTTGTAAACACATCAATGTTGTTAAACGGGAAAACATGTAACCTTAGGTGGTAGGTTGCATATATGCGGAGGTAGAAAGGTCACTTGTTGCTAAGCGCCATTTGCAAAGCTCTTGCTGATCAGACTTGCCGACATATGCCCTTGTTTTAATTTTTTTTGGTTGTTTTGGCGGGCCCCCGCATATTATAAACACGTTGATCTAAACAAAACAAGCAGTCTGTAGGCGGTGATATCCACGTTTTCTGCCCCATTTTTAAAAGCTCCAAGGGATTACCTTTAGTTTATAAAGTTCAGATAGGTGATTGGGCTCCTTTAAAAAAATGGCTAAAAACGAATCTCTTCACTTGTGTATATAGCGTTTAATATTTTTAACTTGTGTTTTACCTGTTGCCAGTAGTCTGTGGTTTTGATTTAAAACAAAACAATTTTCAGTTCAAATTTGAAGAATGGGACAAGATAAAAGTTAGATTCAAATACATTATAATATTTCTTCGGATTATTGTTCGCACATCAGTAATGTCTGAACATCGATGGATTTATAGAGAATTCGATTCTAAGCTTTTAGAAGAGTTTAGAGAATTTCAGACATTATCTTCAATTTAAATCAGGAAGGTTTATGGTACATATTGTTACAGGTGCGCTTTTTATCGTGTGAAACTGGCGTAAGCCGTGTTGTTGTTACATTTTATGTTTAATCCGTACTGGTTGAACTCTCGTTGTCATGTGAGCCTTGAGTTTTCACGCCTGGTCGTGGGTCACGTGATGAGCCTGGTGTGTGGAGATACACAGCGCGGTTCTTTCTAGAGAATTCCTGAAACGCGTGTTAATTGTTGAGTAGGATCCTTATAGACTGTTCGAGAAGTGGAAAATTCCCGGCTTGGGGTGTGAAGGTATATAAAAGGGTTGTTTTTTAGAACCAGGGGGCAGAGAGCAGAGCACATTCCAGCGGACGCAGAAGCGTGTGTCAGGACCTTATCCGACGAATGCGGCAATTATAGATTTTCAAGAACTTTTTTCTATATTTTATACATTTGGACTTCAGTTTACTTTCTGTGTTGTTGCAAGAACTTCCACAGGACTGTCATTCTCCGAGAGTTTACATTCAAAGGATTTATCGTTGTGATGGTGTTGGTATCGAGGTACTGTACCATTATCTTTCTGTGTGATTATATTGACTTGTTGCTATAACGCTGTTTTACTGTATAATTGTTTTTTTAGTGTATTGTATTGTTAGGGTTGTTTTAAGAATAAATTATAGTTATTTGTTAACAAAAAAACCCACTGATTCCTTTATTCATTCCCCTAGACATTTTACAGTGCCTAGTGTTACAGAATCTGATATTTTTTTTATCTCCATTACAAAATTTGTGTTCATGACCCATACGTGATCTGTTTATATTAGGTTCCGTAACAATATTCTCTAGGCGCCTTCATTTATGCGGAAAACCACAAATATATAAATGTTTGAATATAAGTTCGACTCTCTGCATTTGCGTCAGAATTCACGCATTTTCAAACGATAACGCAGTTTGAGAAGTTTAACGATAAGTCTTTATCGCAGTTTTGGTGGTGAGCTTAAGAAATTGCTTGTGCACATTCCTGATTTTCTTTACATAGGTCAATATAATGATCACTTTAAACATTGTCAATGATCATATATGTACATATACTTAATTTTTTTTTCTACTTATAAATGGAATGCAAATTGATAAGGACGTTGAACGTAACATGCAATAGGACCGGAGCATATAAATAATACTTCCGCGTGTGTGAGAGAGAGAGAGAGAGAGAGAGAGAGAGAGAGACAGACAGACAGACAGACAGACAGAGGGTATAACATCAGGTACTTTGGCCTTTTGGGAGAAAAAGACAAGACTAATGAGAGCCCTGTATATACAATACTGCAACACAAGTTGATATACAATAACTTGCTGTTGCTAGCAGCTACAAACGTTTAAATATTTGATTCGCAAGCCTTTTCTCTGGAGACGACCTTAATTATACATTGCACCCCACATGGGACAAGAAAGTTAATATTTCATAACAAAGCGTGACTTCTGTTGCTAAACAGAGAGTACCGGAGCTGATGGATACAGAAATGAAAAACTGAACAAATTCCTTTTTACTTTCTATGTTGTTATCTTTCAGACTGATAATTATTGTAATTTACCTATTAACTTCTAAGATCAACAAATGTATAAGTGAAAAAGAGACGATATTAAATGTAAAAATAAATAAAACCTTCATCTCAGATCAAATCGTACACGAGTTGAGTTCCCACTATAGCTTAAAATTGCATGCTTGTCTACAATGGATATAACAGGTATCGCTGTAACTATTGATTCTAGAGGTAACCGATACAGTGTCAGTGTAAGCGTCCGTATCAAAAGCCGGGAATTCCATCAGATCACAACGAAAAAACTATGAAACATGTGCCATTATTTCGCAACAGATTGGTGCCATTCTGTGCAATACGTTGCCGTGTCAAATCAACTTGCAGTATAAATGCGACAGATTAACTTTCATTGAGACGAAAAGGTCACGGAAAATTCGTACCATGGCGTGCCGTACACTCAACCAATCTCGTACACTTTTATACTTTGTCACTCTTGTGCACCGAATGATCACACGTACGGAGAGGAGAGTGTACGAAAAATGGTTTGAGGTAATGTCACATATTCACGATCTGGACCACGATATGTCCGACTAGTCATATCCACAAAAATCATGGGATTTCGGGAGAGAACCTCCACGATGACTCCACGACCTGTTACGACTATGACAGACTTTTCTGGTCCTTTTATGCCGATTTACCACGATAATGAGGAAGATTCCCTCCTATTCACTTGCCAATTGCCATACAACTGATAAGCGACGATTCCAGTTCGATTAATCACGATTTACACGCGATGCGGGTAATCGTGACAATTAAAACGCGACAAACCATGGTAAATCGTAGCACAACCGTAAAGAAGTCGTGCAAAACGAGAGGAAAGGTCCTACGACTGCCCAGGAGCAACGACGATTGATGCCGATTCAGCCCCGATTTTATGATGTAGCTACGATTTAAAAAATCGTAAATTTCGTAGCGGATCCACGACAATTTTTAACCGGTTCGAAAAAGTCATAGTCCTCTGGTTACCTACCTTGACCCATCGCGTCCTAAACGATTAACGACTACGCCACCACGATCTTATACAATCTCAGCGAAATCGTTGTCAAAATCTTGAAGGTGTGACAGGGGCTTTAAGGCTGAGAGAGATTACCTCTTTGATATAATAACATGTAAAAGCTCTGTATATGCTCTGAACTTAATTTGTGGCTATTTCTTTTATACTGATCTTTGATTCCATACATACAATGTCACTTAATGTTGGAATTTACCTATGGTAAAAAACAACAATACGGTAACGAAGGGAAACGCTACGCTAACAAATATTGGCACTTGATAACCAAAAAATTCTTCTTTAAGGTTTTTATGTACTCGACGACCTCTGTGAAATAAAATTAAACGTTTAATTATTGTTGTTTTTCCTTAAGTCACATTCTAACATGATCATCGGGATACAAACGTCCTTTAACAAGAAGTTCGGAAATCGAACTATTGCATGATACCATGAATGCTGTTTCCGCATAGACCACTGTCTTATCAATAAATGATGCTCCCTTCAAACCTTGGAGCTGATATAAGTTTAGGACTCCTGTTTGTAGAGTGTTAAGGGTTCCTGTTAGAGTGAATTTTGCGTGAGGACCTTCCTGCTTCATCATAGCTGCATTTTTACTTCTTTCCGAAAAGAGTTTACCTATATGCCAGAGTGGCCACAAATGCCATGTCGTAAACTGCGTTGAAAATTTAGATGACATTTTATACAAAGTATCGAGTGACAACAGCAGCCAGTTGATATATTTGCTTACATTGTAACAACACAAACCATAAAATGAAAGAAGTCCAAGAAACCCATGCATGTTTGTTGAATATATGACAAAAAAAGCCAATCATTTTATACCAATTATGCAGCTATGCCCCGCGAGGGTTAGAAAGTAAATGACAGTTTTCTCCAAGGAGACAACATTTATGCTGTAGTATGTTTTAGTTACTTCCTCAATAATAGCCTATAAGGCTAAGAAGACTGCGATAGTATGGACAGACATTGCAGTGCATTTTTCAACACGACCAGCGGCATGTCTCAAAGTAAGCCCTATCGGTCCAATGTGAATAACAACTGACTTGTTATCACTACTGTGTACATAACTAAGCAGCGATGACTACAGAAAGATTATTATCCGTATAAAGAGAGTGGTTACTTATATATATATATATATATATATATATATATATATATATATATGAATAACGAAAAATACGAAAGGAAATATAAATTTAAAATGAATTTTATATTGTGATTATTTAAATGTAAACATAATGAAGCTTCCCTCTGATATCCTTGAAAAATAATGAATAAGCATGTATGAATCTTCAAACTCATCAAAAGTAATTTAATTAAGGTTAATAAATAATAAATAATAATATAATGAAGTATTGTTAATGAAGGTAGATGATCATGTTAAAAAACATCAACATCAATAATGGTTCCTGGAAGTTGGTTTGGCAGGTTTTGCGTAATAGTTTGCATAAACAAACCAACCAACAATGCGACACACTGGTAAAAACACAAATATTTTGACCGAGGTAAACCCGAAGAACAATTCGAAATCCTCAAACTGCCGATATAACGGTGAGACCTACCTTAAACAGAAACGAACGCCCCTTCTCCGATGCGGCAAAGATCACTTGTATAAGATGGCATAACTTTCCTTCGTATCATATATATATATATATATATATATATATATATATATATATATATATTATTATTATTAAGCTATATATCTCTCCCTTTCTGTTATAAAAAAGGTTCACTAGTTGTAAGTGAAATCTGTTCCCGCTATATTAAGAATTCATATCGACTTAAAAACTACATCCAAATACACAGGTTAATGCATGAGCGGTGCTAGTATTATACATGGTCCGTGATCTAAGTATGATAGACGTTTAAGTTAAATTAGCGTGTCAGGACCAACATTCACTATACCTTAATCATACCTCACTATTGGTTAATTTTTAAACCTACATAGATAAAAGTGACTGCAAATGTATATAAACGTACACTTTCTGTCGTTTTATGAAAACAACACGATACCATAAATATATGAGAAATAATTACATCTGAATTTTTAAACATATCATCAAAGCGAGGCTCCATAGCGCTCCATAACGCATGACCGTCAGATGAGCTATAACGTCTGTCCTCGTTTTACGAGAGGTTTTAGTGGTTTTATTGATATGGCGTTAACTCTTTAAGCCCTTTGAACATTTACCTGCGAGTTTAAAACACATTTTTGACAAGCGCTATTTATTTAACAAAACCATTGATTTTGAATATCCTGTATAACTTTTGTACAGAAACTTCGAAACCAATATAACTATGCATGTACTCTCTCTCTCTGTATATATATATATATATATATATATATATATATATATATATATATATATATGGGTGTGTTTGTTTATGTGTGTGTGTTGGTGTTTTTTTTCCTTTTAACTGTACTGGATTTCTGAATTTCTGAATAATCTTACCATCTTTAATGCAATATTGCTATAATATTATGAATGACCAAGAAGCTGTTCAAGTGATTGACCGTTTATTCACTTTTTATTTGATTTTGATATCAGATTTTGATAGGGTTATCGAAATTATCATTAATTCTTAGCAGAGCCATCGATCATCGTAATATACACTTATATACCTATATATATCGCGCATGCCTAAAGAATGCGTTTAGAGCGCATACCTCCGCCCAAAACACTGCCTTATCTGCATGTAAAAAAATCAATATATATTAAAATATATTAAATCAATCTTAAAAGAATGTTTGGGGATCTAGAAACCCGCAGACAGGGATAACTACCAAACGACTACCAGTTCGTCGGTAGAGGAAATTGGAAGAAGAATAACAAGACAAAATGGATTTAAAATTTATTTTAAGTGTATATCTGGTCATGGGAAATCCAAAATACTAATTATGATATGATTAAAAAGTCAATAATCTCGATTCATGATATTTGTAGGTAGAAAGTACGTTGTGATATCAATGTGTGTTATTTTATTCACATCTTGTCAACAATAGTTAACATGTACAAGCTGGCTTAATCAATGAATAAGGGTGCAACCGTGAGATAGTTCCACCCTCAGTATACTTGAGGGTGCCGCACAAACCCATGTCCAAAACCCTTTGAACGATGAGATGTATTATAGCAGGTTAATTCTCATGCTATAAGATCTATATTTCAAGATTTTGGTCGATAAAACTAAACAGTTTGAATATACAAAATCGACACTTTATTTTCCGCAATAGGTGCAAAATGAGAGCCGTGAAACATATTCAAACATTATTATCATTTGAGCTAGAATACGAATACTGTTATTTACTAGTGTTAAGACTGCAAATAAACCCTATGAGTTGAAGTTTGGCAGTTCGACAAAATGGGTAATAATACTCACTGTTATCCAATTTAGAACATGCCGCTCGCGTCCCTCCGCTGCTGGGCAAACGCAAGTTCTGAAAGAATCATGTGACCGAAGTGAATCCTTTCACCGTATTCAGGAAAACCCCAGATTATTGACCATTAATTAAGGGTAAACCGTGCGGTCATTTTGTCCTATCAGCGGCCAGAGCAATATCACCGTGAGCAGATGGCGCATTATCCCGAATTCATTCGATCCGCCTAGCGCGGGTTGACTGTTGCACGTTCATGCTAAAACCCTTGACTGACGGCAGTGGGATTGTTTGTATAGAGATTCGTCGTTTGGTTGAGCTGAACTCCAGTGACGTTACGGATTGATTTGTACATGATATTGGTCCAAAGTAGCGTGCGGGGGCCTTGGTATAAAATCCACTAGCTCGTTTCTGAGCAGCTGACGTTAATACTATGTTGTTAAAGTCACTATTAAATCATGAACGTGCAGAAAATATTATAAAAGAAAACGCAAGTTTGTTTTTTTATGAAGATAGCTAAGCAGCCAGAAATTGAAATTTTTAAAGGGACATAATTAGGAGCATTATTATTCCCATTATCTCCCACTATCAGTTCAGTTTTGTTTTAGTCATAAGTTTCCCAGCAAAACCACCCTAACACACAGTCTCAGTACCTCGTATACGGCTGTAAACACCTTGTTATTGGTCTGTGTGTTGGTAAACACAGTCCAAGTGTGTCTATTTACCATAACAAGGCCGCGTGACCAAAGGTCCGATTCTGAGCCTTAACAGGCGGTATTTCAGCCAGCGGGAACATGTATTACATTTTTTGGGTTAAGTGAGGGTATAGCCTGATTGACATGTTGTGGCATACGCTGTGTTTATGTTGACACCTTTGATCGCGGCCGGTCCACTGTTTTAACACTCGTTTACAGGAGTATGCAAATGTTTACAGGGCAATATTTTGGCAGGTACAAATTTATTTTGGAAGAGTCTATTTTTCATGTTAATTCAATATACTTGATAGGTGATTGGGCCCCTTTAATCTTATCCATGTTTTGTGATGCCAAAATTTTGAATTGATTTTACACGTTTATTACACTTTAACTGACAAATATTATAGCCGAAATCTAATAAAATATTAGCCCATAGAAAGCGACTCCATAATTACTTTTAATAGTGACTCGCGCAATGTTGAGTCCATAGATTGCCCCTGCAGTTATAACTATGATTATAACATTCCATAGAAATCTGTGCGATTTAACAAATTTTCATTGATTAATGATCAGTACGTCTATGTGTATTGAATATTTGACCAGTGAAAAATTGTTATGTTCAATTCGCAACACTATTTTGCACCCAGAAATTTAAAATATGTACATAATAGTACACAGACCTGTTGCATTATACAGGGCTGCCGGCAAACGCAAGATGTCTACCGTCCTGTCAACCCTTCAGTTCTCACTGGACAAATAATTCAGGTAATGTCAAATGTGCTTCTCATAATGCGAACATTGTTATTTTACAACCATAGGAAATATGCAAGATATCGTTTTGTGCTATAATCCCAATTAACCCCTAGACTAAGCAAACAGTTGCGTCATCGTCGACCGCTAATAAAATATACGCAGTTGAGGCTTTGAGTAATAACTAGTACAGGAGAAGAACTGTTGTCAGCTTTGACAAATTATGTATATAATGCCGTGTTATTTCATCTGATAAAAACTATTTAAACTTAGAAATCAAACATTTGTATATACATGTAATTACGCCATATTATGTAATAATCCGAAACTTCGATGTTAAATTACGAAGTCATGTTACGAAATGTTACACATATTACGAAATTGTTATTTCGTTTATTTCTTATTTCACAATTAAGTCTTACTATATGTAGTACCTCATTTTAGAGAATGCAAATTCGTTAACTTCGGGGGGGGGGGGGGGGGGGTTGTTCCCAAGGGTGCAGTGGAAGATTTTGTTAAATGAATACACCTACAAAATAGAGCACGTAAGTCCTCACATGACTAACTCCACCAGTTCCTGATGTGAAGTACCCATTAATCATTTTTAAGTACACCAATGAGCGTATAAGTCCAATGGTTTTGTGTATTAATATTTCCTCTTGTGGCCTACCTTTATGTACGCCAAATCAGCAATAGTTGCCTTTTTTATAAGTAATTGTTGCCACCCCTGTTCCCGACGTACGCCATACCAGCGTAAAGCGGACCAGTTATGTTCTCCGCAAAAGAATGGCTTTTATAAGCCGCATCAGGGTGGGGGGAGAGGGAGAGAGATGGAGAGAGAGGCTAGGCAAAAAAAAAAATTATAAAATAAATAAATTAAAAAAAATAAAAGGTATGGTTTATCAGGCACCGCGTGAGTCAATTTTAACCCCCCTGCATCAAAATTTTTTATTTTAGAAACGCTCCAATTTTGAGACATTTCTTTCATGAAGATAAAATAATACAATTTTGAAAAAAAATCCATTCTTATGTAGTGCTTTTACCTGTTTAGCAAAAATTATGTTATTTTCCTGCTTTTTACTGACCGTATTACATTTTTATCATAAAGTACAAAGAAGAAAAAAAAAAAAAACGCCCGCCCGCATTGATTTCTGAATAAAAAGTGCCTGAGAACCAAACCTTAATTTTTTTTGCCTTAACGTGGAGGATATTAATGAAAATAATCCTAAGGTCATGATATCAAAATGCCATGAGGTATCTAATGTTTGGAAATATTCCTTCCAATAACAAGAGCCCAAATTGAACTAAAACAAAGAAGACGAATCCGCCAGATGCACAAGTGCGATAATAAAACTATGATAAATGCGAGGTTTATATTTATCTCCGTCATAAACGTTTGTAAACACAAGCACCCGACATCAGATCGGCATATATGCTAGAGGTCAAAAGAGTATATTGTATGTTATGTCCTTTTCTCAGCCTTCTCTTTACACTAGCACACACACCCACCCCCATATAATAAATTAGCGGCGAAATGGACCGTGTTAGATGAGAGGTATTATCGTTCATATTATCGGTTTAGTTTGAGTTGAGTTTGCTTTCAATTATTTCAACCCATTGTAGAGTACGTTACATTCAATAATCAATTATTAGTCAGCAAGCTGTACTGTTTCCATAGGCTCCGTTGCTGTTAATTCAAATATTAATGATCACATAAGGAAATAAGTTTTAATCGTTCTAATATATCCCAATATGAAATCTATGAAGTGACAGGCTTGTGAAGCACAATTTTAAGAATTACCGGTGTAAGTATGTTTCGGTTAACAAAGTTTGACCCATTTGTTTCTGTTTTAAGGTTTTCCTCAAAGTACAATAACAGAGCGTGATTTCTCCCACAGGTGAAATAAGACAACACTGAAATGTTGTTTAAATCACCAAAATGATCTGTCCGTATTTGAATAAAATGTTAACTCACCATATTGCTAGTCCTGGGGTAATTGCTAAGCTAAAGACATGGCGAGTTTCTTTTTCTGTGGCGAAATAGGCGTGACTCAAACTAAATCTAGATAGGCTTATCAACATAGTAAATTGACACATACGCACGCGCATACATACACACAAATTAAATGAATGTACATATACACTCGCACACGGACAGTTCTTCACTATGTGCATCTATTTGCCTTTGAGTGTTGTTAATTTGAAATTATTTGTTACTTTATATTTAATTGATTTCTAATCTACTTTTTATAAAAAAAAAAATTACCAACGAAGTAAGATTGACTTTACTTCGTTAAAACATATAGCAACTCATTGTAAATGTGAATTATTTCATACTTAAACTTTGCGACGATTTCTCGCATTATTAAATCATTTATAAAAAACTATAAGTAGTCAGAGACCACATATTTTCCTCCACCAGGATTCCGATCAAACTAAGGGTTGTGTTACGTAAGAGCAGGAAATATAATTGCAAAACACAGGTGGTCCCTGATTCCAGTGAATAACACTTGTCCTCAATTACCTTATCGCTCTCAACAAATTGCCCCCATCTCGAAATTCTAAAAACCCTTTAAAACCAAAAAATATTATTGTCATCCAGGCAACAACAATTATTTAACAGATTGTTACTTTGGTGATATCCTAACCCTCTTCATAATTCCCACAAAATGCGTTCATAATGTATTGAGAAAAGTTGTTAACAGAAAAACCATTCAACCAATTAACCAACCAACGAAACAAGCGTTCATTTGATTAAATCTAGTATGCAGGTAAATAGATATGTGATCCCATATCGAGACTAGCTAGGTGTGGTTTCTCCCACTAGCTGTAGCCACTCGGGTGGAGGGATACAGGATTTCAGAAGGCGAGGGGGGGGGGGCATAAAACCCTTTACAAATCAATATATAAACTTTTTTATTTCTACATGTTCTGTACAAATAGTTATTTTTAACTTATCGCGTCACCCTCCATGGCTCAGATGATGGCGTTCGGTAGTCTGTAGGGGTGGAGAAAACCGGAGAACCCGGAGAAAACCACTACAACCCATTCTCATAGCCACGCCAGGGATAGAACTCGGGTCGCCAGCGGAGAGAACTGAGCGTTTTACCACTCAGCTGTCCAAACGAGTGTACTTTGAATGCCTGTGACGAAAACTGTGCGAGAAGCAAAATCCGGCGCTGCATTTTTTTTATTTAAGCGTGTTTCATTCTATTTCCCTGTATTTTATTGCAAAAGGATAACCATGGTCCCGTGCCCCCTGCGACCATGCTAAATCCGCCCCTTCCCTCTACATGAGAAAATGAAGCCTCTAGCTGCATCCATTTGGCATGGATTAGTTGACCAGGATTCCAGCTAATGTTCGCCATGGTCATGCCTACGTCTGCTGTACCTGTACCACAGGTGTTGGTATGCTCAATTAGATCAAGGGATTAAAGATTGGGACTGTCCTAGTACTCGGTTATAGCTGACAGGGCGTAAGTCCTGGTCTGCATAAACCAGTTAGATCCCCTATATAATTGAATCCGCACATTCATAAACGGAATCCCATGGACTTTTCAGGGCAATTCGGAAATCTGGCCATTAAAATTTCGATTAGATTTTATTGTGTGGATCCGATATTTTTTCCCGGATTCAAAAACGTCATCAAGGCATATTTACAAATAAAGAGTCACTTATGCACAACATTCAAACTTTAAAATAAAAAATTGTTTACATTTCACATAAGCATGGTTACAAAATATTTCTTATTCCGTGACGACCTAACCACAAATACATCCTTGTTTATATAATTGGCTTTTAAAACATTTTTTATCCATTATGTTTCAACGGATTACTTAGCACTCTCTACTACAGTCATGTCTACGTCATCTGTGTATGCAGAAGACTCGGTGCCGTATGTTCCAAAGCCCACAAACCCTACCAAGCAGAGTCCTATTCTGCGCAGTACGGTGATTTTATGATCAACGCAACTTAAAACAAGAAATGCAGTCACTGTCAGCATTTGTTGAAAAAGGAAAGAAAAACACAAGTTTCAGACTCTCTATAAAGTGTGTGTAATATATATATATATATATATATATATATATATATATATATATATATAATATATGTTTATAAATGGAACTTGATGTTTGACTGAGACAAGGTGAAATCTGTGTTAAAATATCAGAATTTTGCACTATGTCTTCTTAAAGGCGCCTTTTCGGAAATCCGATATCTACAGTATATTCACTTGAACCTTTCATAATAAAAGGTAAGAAAACGCCATTCCTAACGCACACGGGTGTCCGTTTTATTTATATCCATGTGTTTATAATATGTGGAACTGCCGCCAAAATAACCCAAACATATTAGCGGCAAATCAGACGAACCAGAGGTTTGGAAAGGGCGTTTTTACAAATGTTTTACAACTTGTGACTTTTTAACTTCGGCACATATACAAACGACCATCTTAGGTTACATTGGTTTATTGTCCACATTGGTGCACGTACCGTGTTTACCAAAAGCTCGAAGATAAATGAGCTCACACATCCGTTCCAAAGGCGTAAAAAGAACTTTTTCAATAGGACTTGAGTCCATGATTATGTACACAAGGTGAGCCAGAAATCATTTAAATTATACAGAAAAGGTAGATGAATAGCTGCCTTTAATGTGGACTATTATAAGACGAAGAAGAAGAGGAAGAAGGAGAAGCAGAAGAAGAAGAAAAAGGAGAAAAATATGAAGATTACCAAAGTACAAGAAAGTCAAAACTTCGCCGATATAAGGAATGTTAAACTGTCCGCAACGACCACTTTGCAATCAGTGACTTTCCCCGTAGGTTTCGTTTCTAACCAACCACACAGTGCTCGTGGACAGGTTTACACGTTACTTGATCGATCGTTAAGTCAGAGTGGGAATCCTCAGACAACTATTTGCTTATCCTAATTGATTTGCAAGATTTATTCTTGCAGTATTTTGGTCAATTGAACTCTGCTTTGGTAATTCTCTAAGTCTCAAGACTACTTAGGTGCAGATCGTTTATGAGAAGGAACCAGACGGTAGGAAAGCGAGAACGAGGCTACCGGAAGAAGGGAATAATAACAGACGATGAGGTCAAATTAGTGTGACGGAGTTAATACTGAGAGATTACTCGCCAAGGGGTTCGAAGTCAGCAGAAGAGAGCGAGAGGAAAAGTATAAATAAAAGAATTCAAGATCTTAACAGAATGTAGACAAAAAAGTGTTCTTTGTATTTTTACTATAGGCAATGTGATATATATATACCGATAGATTGTTATCATGTAGAGCACAATGGACATTTTAATTTGGTGTTATAGCATTAGATGATAGGGAAGATAACACCGTTCTTTTTAAGTATTAAAGTAATATATGGTTATTTTATAAGATGCAAAGAAAGATAAATGTATTTGCGTAAATGCAAAAATATACATGTCAAAACACAAATACTTATGTAACTATAACACGGTTATCAAAAGACATATTTAACAATATTACCCGAGTACAGACAACACAGAAGAGGACAGGGAAAAATCTCGGGCAATCATAAATCATAATACGAATTGAAAACTCAGCTCTTATAATGGAATTGACAGTGGTTTAGATATCAAAAATAGGGTATTCATTATTTAATTATGACACAATCAAACTTTGCTGTGTACACGGCTACACGGGAGAGGATAGTCAAAGTTGATCAATTGCATCATTGTTCGGCTTCAGAATAAAACCGACTCCTGATAGCAGTGGATGGCAATGGTCTTTAGGCGGAATTAGGAATTTATCAGTTTCACAATGGGAAAAAATAAGATTTAAAATTTTATGATATTGATCAAGATTACTTACAAATTGTAATGGATTCTTTCTCGGGTATTACCCCGCAACAGACACAACATTGCATCAAAATCCGTTCATAACTCCCTGAGTAAGGCGCAAACAGACAAACTAAATATCTAAGGGTAAAACTTAATACCTCCTTACCTTGCAGGACATAATTGATTTTAAACTCCATAGTTTTCAATTGTTATTGGTTGGAAATAACAAAACTTTCGCAAAACCTTTTTAAAGGTTAAAACACGAAAAAATTGGGTAAATCCTTTTTAAACGTTAAATAAAACACAAAAACTTTGGTGAAACCTATTTAAAGGTCAAGAAACAATAAAATTTTGGTGAAACCTTCATAAAGGTTATGGAAAACCGCTTGAAAGCAAAGCTGATTTCCCCCCACTTATATACAATAGCCTAGGGTTTTTTTTGGTTTCTCCATAATATTTTAAAGAGAAAAAACTGTTTTTTATGTATATTTAACATACTTGGTAAGTTAAATTCTTAACTTTAAGAAACTTTGCTACTTAAAGTAAAAAATTTGACCTCCAGGTCGGCGGATACCGGTCATATTCATTATCATCAGGTCACATTTATGTTTATATATGATATAGCGCCATCTACAGGACTTATTTATAAACAGATGACATAAGGAGGTATGTTTGCCATAAACCGATTTCGAGACAGTTTTTTTGAGTTATTTATTTCATGAACTTTGAACTCAAGGACCGGACTTATCAAGTCATTTATTTTGTGTACTTTGAAATCGACAGTTGAAACAAACATATCATCTATTTCATGAAATTTGAACACGACAACTAGACCGCTTTCCTTTAACTCAACAAATATACTATAACCATTTTACCGCACGACATCATACCTGGCCCAATAAGATCATTTATTTCATGAACTTTATACTCTCGTAGGTACACCAATAAGGAGGTACTCAATTAAAGGGACCTAATCTCGTACAAAGCATGTTGAAATATAACGAAATAGCGTCTTCTCTTTGAAATAAAATGGTACCGGCCAAAATAATGTACTGAAACCGTTGGCTTACTCCTGTACACGAGCGTTATAAACAGTGGACCGGGCGCGATCACTGGCGAAAACATAAACATAGGACGAACACCATCTGCGTTTTCGTTTTCTTTCAGTCTTACAACCGATGTTTCACAATTGGAACGTTTCCATTTGGACTTTACCTTGTTTGGGATCTTTCGCGCATGAGAAAAATTGTTTACGGTCACATGGTTTGTTTATGGTTAATGGTAAACAAACACACGTGTACCGCGTTTACTCACACGCAGAACCATAACACGATATTGAGTAGCTGAAGGGGAGGTACTGATACCACGTGCTGGGATGGTTTAGCAACGGAAACTTTGTATAAAAAAAAACTGAAATGATAGGGTCGAAGAATAGGCATAATATTGCTCCTTATAATGTCCATTTAAGCTATGTTATTTAAATTAGATGCACCATTGTCAAATTATTTCTGTAAGGCTTGCAAGGGCTTTGGAGATCTGGAATTTTGCCAATTTAAAAATGGTATGCTATACTGTAAACAAGGACTGCGCCATGACTAAAACTACACTTTCTGGTTGGCCGGATATCATTTGCCGCGCAATGCATAAATAATGCAATAGGCACGCTCGTGCCAAGTGTGGTTGCTGTGGAGGTAATTTAGCGCCTCGGGTATTCCTTACAGAAAAAAGTTTGCATACATCAGGGCGGATCCAGGTGTATAAATAAGTAATAAATAATAACAATGCAAAACCTCCAGTATTAAGGCAGTTTATTATTTTCTGTGGTTCAAGACTAATCTGTGTATTGTATACCAGTACAGGTGTATATCAGGAAGAATTATTGGCCGTACATTGATATAGCTAATATATATATATATATATATATATATATATATATATATATATATATATATATCTTTTTTCAGTCATTTGTTGGACTGTAATTATTTGTCTTGTAAACATTTTTTATGTACTTCACTGATGCTAATAGGTATATTCATTTATAGGTGGGTAATTTTATTTCATTTATAGGATGGTATTTGACTTAAACAGATTTGGGATGTTCTGGGAACGGTTAATACTGTTTATATTGTAAATGATTGGCCTAACTTAACTTGTAAACATGTTGTAGATTGTGACAAACAGATTTGGAGAACCTTGTCTCTCTTTACATTGAACCCTTGTCCTCATCTAAGGTCAATTCCTTTTGATAAGACAACTCCTATATTAAGGCTTCATTTACCCTGTCCCAGTGGTGTCCGTAATAGAGAAAACTTTCTTTATATTTTTGTTTTAAAATAGTAAATGATGACGTGGTCCATTCAATGAGTGGGAATAAATGATAACTAAAAACTCATGGCCTTGCTTATAGTGTTCGTAGTGTTTCAAAATATTAATAGTGGATGGGGAAACATTTATCTTATGTACAAGTAAAGCGTAATGGTCCCACCTAACATTTTTTTGGTTGAAGACATGTCAGACAATGTACTTGGATATCACTGACGGATAGTACTTTAGTCACCCGCTAGATGACGACATAATCATTTTATTTTAAAACCATAAACCTCCGCCAGATGTCAGTCCCGTCTCGCTTTTTTCTTCGAGTTCTGATTAAACCGCAAAGAAAGAATAAAAGGGGGATTTTGAGTGTATTTCATGTACTAAATGCGATGTAATTGTAAGTAATAACACTGAAACAATTTCAGCTTAAACATATGTTTGATTTAAAACCAATTTAGCTATCCACAACAGCCCAAATGCTCCGCCCTTTAAAACCTATACTTCGTTCCACGAACCATGGTCCACATTTTCCCATTTATTTTGTTACAAAATAACTTTCAGGCTTTAGTGTTGCAAGAACCAACAGATGTGAGAGACCGCCTAATTTATTTCCGAAAATTATTGATGAAATAAGAGAATGTTACCTAACGACGCTGTTAAGTCATTTTTAACGCAGCACAACTGAACCTTGTCATGCGGCAACCAAAGCAGGATGGGAGATATGACGTCACAGAGGCTCGACTGTGCCAAACGACAACTTGGGTGGGGGTGTCAGGTCCTTGCTCACGGTGCCTGGATGGTGCGCTGCGGCCTCTTCAGTCAGGAATATTAAGTTTTTTTTTGCCCCTAGGATGTCAGATGTGGCTAAACTTATAGGCTGCCGCTCTGAAAGGGAATCATGAGGGGTGTGCTTTATTTCTGAGATACAGTCAAGCTCTCTTTGTGTAATATCGGGAATAGAAAATCCCGTCTTTTGTCACATAAATCTGAAATCCCAAACTTTTTCATATAAATAAACAAGGGTAAATCTGACCGTAAAATCTGACCGTTTAATATCATGGAATATTGTCATAATCCCATTTATTGTTATGCTTGGAACCCTTGCCAGTGATACCAGAGCGCAGTTAATATCAAATGCCGACAAATCCGGCCAAAAGGCTGTTATCGATCAGGTGTATAAAAAAATCTAAGACTATTATATATCTATATATCCCCTTCCCGTGCACGGCAGACCTGCATAGTTCAGTGATTAATACACGCATGTCACTCAAAGTCAGGTAGCGAGTTAGACCCTATTTTTTAAAGAAAAAAAATGTTAATCCATTGTTCATTGATGATTGTTTTTTTTTATAACAAGGGCCCTGTTTGTTTATCCAGTAAACCCTGCATTGATCCCATAATAGTGTCAGTAATGGAGTGTCGATCTTAATTCTTCTGTCCTCCGGGGTCAGTGTTAAATTCTCTGCATGGCATCTTACCGCATAGACCTATATGCGATGGAAATAGTGTATATGTATTTTATTTACTTATTATTTTTCTATAAAAGCATTACCCCAAGAAGCATTAATTGGTGACATTATATATCCTCGATCGTCACCATCTTGAAAGACAATGTGAAAGACATGTAAGTTTTATTATTTTTGTTAGTCTTATTAGCGGTATACTTGACAATTTTGAACAATACAGATTTGCCCCTGCTGTTTTTATCGTTTTCATTTTGTGATAAATTGATTGACAGTTTAACTGTTATGTATTAAGCTACCTTGTCGATTGGTGGAAAGACGCTGCATGCAGCGGCCATATAAAGTAAGCCAATCAGACTCGTCTCGTAGTATATATATATATATATATATATATATATATATATATATATATATATATATATATATAAATTAAACACGAAGTCCCGCGCACTTAAATTTTCATTCATGCGATTTAATGCGGGAATTTGTCCGTGTTCACCAGTTTCAGTGCTAACACATGCCTTTCATGAGCAGACATTTGGCGACAATCTGTTGACTATTGTGATAATGTGAATTTCAGAAGTTTTCCAAAATTATTTAGGAACCCGGACGCTTATACATAACGCAGAGATAATATATTATTTTAAAATGCCGGAATGTTTGCCCGCCTGTTTGACTTACTGTTCATACGCCCGTGTATGACCCATGTTTCTATACATAATATTTATATCTGCTCTGTAATTTTTTTTCGGTCAGAAGAACATACCATATATATATATATATATATATATATATATATATATATATATATATATATATATATATATATATATATTTATATATACATATGACACATTTTAAAAATATAATGAATAATATAATAAAATAAAAATATATTATAAATATATTATATATTTGATATGAATATATATAATGAATAGTATAACAAAATTAAAATATATTATAAGCAAAATTAAAATATATTATAAGTACATACTTTGTATTTGATATAGGATGAATACAATAAGAATTGTATGGTAAAACATTCATAAAATGGGTCCAGAAGATATCCATGATGTTCAGTACATACATAACCGATTGTACTTTTTTAAAATTTTATTGATGCATCTGATTTGAAAAGGAAATGCAGAAGCGGATCCAGGGGGGGGGGGGGGGTCCAGGGGGTCCGGACCCCCCCTTTTTCACCCAAAACAACCTTTTTAAAGGGGTTTTAGACGTAATTTTGCGGCCTGGACCCCCATTTTTCAAGACGTGATGACCTTTTTTTAGGATTTTCATAAGTCCTCCTGGGTTGGACCCCCCCCCCCCTTTTCCTAAATCCTGGATCCGCCCCTGAAATGTGAAACAATTCATAGAAATGCAGATTATATTTAAATATATATATATATATATATATATATATATATATATATATATATATATATATATATATATACATGTATATTCTGCTTAACATGCCTGATTAAAATATTGTATAGGCCTACAACAGGAGCAACATCTCACAAACGTCCCTCAGCCCGGAGGAAGGTTGGGCCTATATACATATATATTATGCCTGTTCCAGTGAACATGCATGGCCCATACAAAACATGTCAAACATTCATTATATTTATCATAAGCACTTTGTCCTCTCATCAATCATCCAATTATACCTCTTCTAAAGGTAAATTTACATTTTAAAATTGGATTTATACATGTGTAGATGTTCTAATTTACGATCAACACGCGGTCAACAAAGACAGGAACAACATAAACCATTTTACCCCTTCTGGTAAAATGGACTCTTCCAGCCAATCCAGGGCAATTCCTTGACCCCTTGTTTACAGGTGCCTCTCGGAGAAACTGTCGCAAAGTTTGTAGACTGATTCTCACATTTCAGAAAAAAAATCGATTGTGAAAATAAAATCCAAGGTACAGTTTTATATGTAAGATGGAAAATTAGGCGGATGTTTCTTCTACCCATTTTGTTAAATTTGTTATGATATCTAGGCCTAACTTCACTTTTTTTTCTCTAAAAAAAAACGGGTGGATCATAGGTCGTGGAACGGTGTATAATTGTTATAATGAGCCCCCGAAACGCTCCTACACAAAAGGTCTTCCATTCCATGGTAGCGAAAGCTGTTTATAACATAATAATGACGTCACAAAGGTCGATGACGTATCACGTCGCATTGACTGACGTCATCAACTGGTATCGCTGTTCACCATTGTTGAACATGTCGGAGATATTTTGGATTATTCACGAATAGTCGGATGTATGGCTGCTGCAACCTATGGCCTAGAACTATTTTTACTGTCACTTTAGTGTGTGTATATACATGTATATATATCCCGGAAAACATGCCGAAATGGGTACTGGTACAAACTATATATGTGTTCTGTTTGGTAGAGCTCTGCCAAATTGTACAAAGTTTGTTTTTGTCAGATGATTTACAATGCTTTACAATGGTCACGGTCACCTGATTGGTTGTTCTTAAGGCAAATGCTTATGATTAATCATTGAATGAATATGCGATTGAGGTCACATAGGTTAAGGTCAATTGAGCAAGTTTAGAACGGTACATGTATTCTTGTTCCGGCTAGTATCACAATGTAGTAATACAACAGTATACACTTTTTAACCAAAAACAAAGAGGAATTAAGTGTGAATATGTCAAAGTTTATTGGTGTTTTTCATATAAATCTCCTCAAAAGTGACACAATAAAATAATGACAATCCTGCTGAATAGGCTGGCTTGGAATAAACGTTTCCAACTCTTATTGATTATTTATAAAAAAAAACTGAAACTTAAAAGTAAACTTTCAGATAATGAATATTTTATTTGTGAAAATAAATAAATAAGAAAAAGCTACTGATGCTTTGAAAACTTAAACAAAAACAGAAAAGTGCCGGGCTGGATGGACTCATAGCGGAATTTTATATTCATTTTGCCATGTTTTGGTGTCCGATTTTGTCGAGGTTATTAATAATGCATTTAATGGTGGATCGTTGTCTCTATCTCTGAGACGAGATGTTTTATCATTATTATTTTAGAACGGAGACCGAGAACTTCTGAAAAACTGGCGCCTATTTACACTACTAAACGTTGATTATAACCGTTAACGAAATGTCTCGTATTAATGTATTACATACTATTTTGGCAGTAATCAGACTTGTTCAACTAAAGGAAGGTTATGCAAACTTTATCTTTGGTTAAAGACACTTTTTACTATACTAAACTTAAGAAATTACCGGCGGCTTTGATTTGCGTTTATCAAGAAAAGGCCTTTGGTAGGAAAGATTGGAATTTTATGATTTATGTATAAATATTGGGTTTGGCCCTGAGTTCATTTATTAACTATTAGTTTGCTATACAGATATTAAAAGTTGTGTGAAAATAAATGGATATGTGTCATCGTTTTTTGTCCGCTATCGCGAGGTAAGTGACAAGGTTGTCCACTGAGTCGGTTACTGATTATCGTCGTCGCAGAAGTATTGGTAAATTGCTATTCGCGATGACGCAAATGTGAAAGGAATATCATCACCAGATAATTCGGAAATAAAGATAATCCAATACGCGGATGATACAACCCTTTTTCTGACATTAATTTCTTAAACTTAAATCTAGCGTTTTTTAAATATTTTAAAGGATTCGTCTGTTGTTAGAATCAACAAAGATAAAACAGAAGATGTGTGGCTGGGTAGTGTTACTGAACGGTTAGACTCGCCGGTGGATATTGCATGGTCATCGAGTAATATAAAAATTTAAGGATTCTCATGGGAAATGAAAATGTGACAAAGAATAATTGGGATGTTATATTTAAAAATTCCGAAAGGTGCTACATGTTTCGTTCCATAGAAATTAAACATTTATTCTGGTAGGTATGTAGTTTCTAATATTTTGCCAAGTAGCTGTGTATGGTATTATTCTAAATCATATGTCAATAAATGTTTAAGAAACATCAGATAAATTGTAACTGGATTTCTTTTGGGACTATAAACGCCATCTGGTGTCCAAAGATAGTATTATCTTACCAGAAATTTGGGGGAGCACAATTTAGTTTCACTAAACAGGAAAATAATAGCACAACTTTCAGGCTGGTTGGCAAAAGTTTTGAACATTGAACATAAATGCTGAGATTTTGCAGAATATTCCATTTGTATGCATAAAGATGTTTCCTTTTGAAGAGAATTCCTGAGATGCAAATATAATTGTATTGGTCATCATACTGTATATCAGGAAATGTTAAACGCATGGAGTACGTTGAATGTTGAGAGAACAAAAGTGCTCTCTTAGATAAATGTTTATTTTTTACTGTAATATTTTGAATGAAAAGGGGATAGTCACTTATCATTAAAGAATTCATTATTACTGGGTGTAAACAACGTGACGAGCATCTGGAATAGGAGATTGGGATATTTTCACAGATATGACGATTTAATTGGAACTTTCTGGACAGGGGTATTTAAGCAATTTCTTTTAAATATTATGAATTGACTTATACAGTACAAAAGTAAATGAGTCGAAATCGTGAAAAGGGAGGGACACGAGTCATACTTCCGGAATTAGTTCTTTTAAATGGGACTAATACTGTGATTTCACAAACAAGATTAAATACAGCTTTGTTATAAACCCATCTGTTAGAGAGAGAGAGAGAGAGAGAGAGAGAGAGAGAGAGAGAGAGAGAGAGAGAGAGAGAGAGACAACACACCCGGAATGCAGGGGAAAATGGCGATTTCTTTTCAGTGATAGATAATAACCGAAACAGGTCTTTAAAGATCGATGTCAACTGGCTATTAAAAAAACAATTATCCATTTTGTGTTAGCTACAAAGCATTTTTTTTGCTGGGACATTGGGAGTTATCAAAGCGCAGTTCGAATTTCTTGACTACCACAGTTATGAAAGCGAAGTGTACACTGGATCACAGGTAAATTGTATTAGATAATAAATATAATTTAGACTGCACTGAATTATACAACCGATCTATATCAGCTACTAGTACATGTTGTAATGAGCTGTATAACGAGTATCAGGTGTCCCAATCTCTCCGACATTCTGCCTCCGTAAATATATTTTATTTGGTTGGTCCTCTGTGTTACCTTCAATGTCTGCCGGCAGATGTCGCCTAAGTGATGTACGCTGACTTGCGGCTGGTAAGCCATTGTTTCGCTTCCACGTGCGTCAAACTGACGCATTATTTTTACTATTTGTTATCATTGTTGAAAAAAGTTTTGTTTCATACAGTCCCAGCACATGGTCATGAGCTATTCTGTTGACCCCTGTTTATATTGTTGAGGAATATAATTTATTGCAGGTCCGGCACACACTTTTTTATTCCATTTTTTCGCCATGACATTCCAAGTGACTGACATCTATTTACATATGATATTAATACTGTTATATGGTCAATACAATTTCAATACAGATGAAGTGGTAAAAATAGGCAAACAATATACCTGTGATATAAATTTACTTAAATTTTGGTGCCTGAATCTTACACTTACAACTGAATTTGTGATAATTTAAATGTTCTGCTTTTTACACTTTTCACAGTTTTATAATGATTATTTCCGGTGATATATATATATATATATATATATATATATATATATATATATATATATATATATATATTTTTTTTTTCCCATAGAATATTTTAGACTGTTTAACAACATTGTAAAAAATTAATCAGTGGTTCGTGGTTGTGCTTCACTCTTGCACTTAGAATTGTAGGATTGTAGTCGATATTTAACATCTATGGTTCGGGGTCGTACACGTGTACGGGAGACAGGGCGGAAGCATCTGTGTTTTGGGCCCAGTTGAACTAAATTGACTCAACCCCAGTATCACCCATTATTGAACTAAGCCCACTATGAAACGAAAAAAGTATGTTGCAATATAAGATAAAACAAGGAGGGGACCTTATTTAATCTTATATTGAACTTATATTATAGCCTTTGAAGCGGGGCCGACCAGGGAATTAATGCCAAAACGCTCGTTTTAGGCTATACATATTATAATACGAATGAAAAAAGGTGCACATATAAACAGACTACTGGTGAAACTGACATGTATCAACATAGACGCAGGTTTCTAATTAAAATCGACAACCGTGAGAACCTGAACGAAACAAATTGTTCATGAAGAAAAGCTGAGTGTATTAGATATAATGAAGTTAACTAGGCTGCTCAAAAGTAGAGAAGACGTTCTTAATTTTTTAGCTCAGCTGACTGTAAGTCATCTGAGCTATAGCGATCACTCTTTGTCCGTCGTCCGTCCGGCCGTCCAGCCATCCGGCCGTCTGTCCGTTAACAAGGCACAAATCGTAACCGCTAGACCTGGAATCTTCTTACTTTACATCCAGAGAGGTCCATAGAAAAATATCCTTGGAAACCTGGAATTAGGTCTCTGTTATCCCCTTGATAGCACGTATACGAGGGACCCACGTGGGCTATTAGGGGCTTAATATGGGCAGACATGGGCATGGGCGGACAAGGAAGTGCCCACATGGGGCCCATGAGGGCATTGTCCAGATTGTCCTGCATTGTTCCACATGTGGGCCCATGGCGGGTCCCGTGTGGCATGTTCGTATTTGTTACATAAAATAAACAACGATGATATATTATTAAACTTTTTAGAAGTAATTACTTAACTGCGAAATTGTTTTACCCGACGTATTTTCATGTATTGTCAATTTAAGCTCATCACAGGATTAACTTTCGAAATAAGATAAGGTCGAGGGAGCCCCATGGGTTAAGTCACAAGGGTCCCGCCAGGCTAGCCCATGTAATACCAGTATAAACATCACGTTTCTGAATAATAACCATATAAAGTCCGTATTTACCCAGCCAAAATATCCTATAGTTTACTATTTACATGTATAGTAACCTAAAGGAGTTACAGAAAAATATAGGAAACTAATTAGTAATATTTGGGGTATTATAGTCAATTTTCAATGCCTCTAGGAAAATCACAACTAGGAATATGACCCCATAGTAACATATCAGAAACTAAGGTAACATGATGAATATTAAAGTCAATTTTCAATACCTATAGAAAATCTTAATTAACTACAGGAGTTTATAGTCACATATAGAAACTTTAGTAACGTGGAGTGTTTTTTTTTATCAATTTTCAAAGTATATATTAAGTTTGTAGTTTCCATTAATATTACTATTATTTTATATAGCATAATATAAAATATTAATAATAAAATAATCAGATAATTTTTTATTTGTTATAAAATATTATTAATTTATTTATTTCGAATTCATATTATTGAATATGGGCGGACACAGGTAGTGCCCACATGGGGCCCATTAGGGCATTGTCCAGATTGTCCTGCATTGTTCCACATGTGGGCCCATGGCGGGTCCCATGTGGGATGTTCGTTTTCGTTACATGAGATAAACAACAATGATATATTATTAAAATTTTGAGAATTAATTATTTAACTGCAAAATTGTTCTAAGCGACGTATTTTCATGTTTTTTGTCAATTTAAACACATCACAGGATTAACTTTCGAAATAAGATAAGGTCTAGGGAGCCCCCTGGGTTAAGTCACAAGGGTCCCGTCAGGCTAGCCCATGTAATAACAGTTTATACATCACGTTTCTGGATAATAACCATATTAAGTCCGTATTACCCAGCCAAAATATCCTATAGTTTACTATTTACATGTATAGTAACTTATAGGGGTTACAGAAAAATATAGGAAACTAATTAGTAATATTTGGGGTAATATAGTCAATTTTCAATGCCTCTGGGAAAATCACAACTAGGAATATGACCCCATAGTAACATAAAGGAAACTACGGTAACATGATGAATATTATAGTCAATTTTCAATACCTATAAAAAAATCTAAATTAACTGCAGGAGTCCATAGTCACATATAGGAAACTTTAGTAACGTGGATTTTTTGTGTGTCAATTTTCAAAGCATATGTTAAGTTTGTAGTTTCCATTAATATTACTATTATTTTATATAACATAACATAGAAAATTAATAATAAAATAATCAGATAAATAATTTTTTGTTATAAAATATTAATGATATAATTTATTTCGAATTCATATTATTGAATATGGGCGGACACAGGTAGTGCCCACATGGGGCCCATTTGGGCATTGTCCAGATTGTCCTGCATTGTTCCACATGTGGGCCCGTGGCGGGTCCCATGTGGCATGTTCGTATTCGTTACATAAAATAAACAACAATGATATATTATTAAATCTTTGAAAAGTATTTTTTTAACTGCGAAATTGTTCTAAGCGACGTATTTTCATGTTTTTGTCAATTTAAACACATCACAGGATTTACTTTCGAAATAAGATTAGGTCGAGGGAGCCCCATGGGTTAAGTCACAAGGGTCCCGCCAGGCTAGCCCATGTAATACCAGTATAAACATCATGTTTCTGAATAATAACCATATAAAGTCCGTATTTACCCAGCCAAAATATCCTATAGTTTACCATGTACATATATATTAACCTATAGGGGTCACAGAAAAATATAGGAAACTAATTAGTAATATTTTGGGTATTATAGTCAATGTTCAATGCCTCCAGGAAAATCACAGCTAGGAATAAGACCCCATAATAACATATAGGAAACTATGGTAACCCGATGAATATTATAGTCATTTTTCAATACCTAAAGAAAAATATTAATTAACTGCAGGAGTCTATAGTCACATATAAGACACTTTAGTATCGTGGAGTATTTTTTGTCAATTTTCAAAGCATAAAGTAAAGCTATAGTTTCCATTAGAATAACTATCAGTTATATAACATAATAAAGAACAGTATTTGTGCATGTAAGTAGTGCCCACATGGGGCCCATGAGGACATTGTCCAGTTTGTCCTGCATTGTTCCCTATGTGGGCCCATGGCGGGCCCCACGTGGCAAGTTCGTTTCGTTACATAAAATAAACAACAATAATATATTATTAAATCTTTTAAAAGTAATTATTAAACTGCGAAATTGTTCTACGTGACGTATTTTCATGTATTTGTCTATTTAAACTCATCGCAGGATTCAATTCTGAAATAAGGTTAGGTCGAGGGAGAAAGGTGGGTTAAGTCACAAGGGTCCCTCCAGGATAGTCCATGTAATACCCATATAAACATAACGTTTCCGGACAAAAACCATAAATTAACCATTACCCAGCCAAAATATCCTATAGTTTACTATATACATATATAGTAACCTATAGGGGTTACAGTGAAATATATGAAATTAATTAGTAATATATTTGAGGTATTTTATTTAATTTTGAATGCCTCTTGGAAAAAACACAGCTAGGAGTAAGACCCCATAGTAACATATAGGAAACTATGGTAACATGATGAATTTTATGAATATAATCAGATAAATAAATATTATAAAATATTAATAAAATAATTTATTTCTTATTTATATTATTGAATATGTATTCAAATTTCCTATTTTTAAATACTATTAATATTATTTTTTTTCATTATAATTATCATTTAAATTACAAAAATTATTTATATTACATAATGATATCTTAATATAATGTCATTAATATATTATTTCTGATTTTATGATCATTTTTAATTTTGAAAACTAAATATTGCAATAAGAGGCCTAATGATAGTTATAATGAAAATAATAATATTCATAGTATTAAAAAAATATCATATTGATAATAAATAATCAGATAAATAAATATTATAAAATATTAATAAAATAATTTTATTTATAGTTTATTTAAATTTGTATTTTAAATGAATCTTATATTTATTTAACTTAATAAGAACAACTTAAATCGAATATCAGGTTTTAATGTATATCATATTTCAGGAAACCCTTAACTAATCTTCGAAATGTCAGTTTTATATCTTGACCGTTTGTTTATACTGTGCAATTTCAAGCAATTAAAATTGATGAATATAGCGTGCACACAGTCTGACGACATATTTGCTTACCACAAAAGAACTATTTCGTGTAGCGTAATCCGCGGTCTCTTTGACGTCACGCTGCGTGTGGGCCCGCGTAGTGATAAGAAAGAGTGCACTATTGTAATGTCGTCTGCTCGGCAGGACTGTCAGGCGGGGATATTTCGGCATGTGGAACACTAAGTTTCGTTTAGAAGTTCATAATTTTATTGTTTCTACGTTCTATAGACTTCATTTTCACAGAGGATATAATATTACTGGAGTACGCTTTTTCTACAGTTTTTAATAAACGGTTAAGCGCAGCGAGTTGGGAATTGTCGTCAGCCAAAACGGCTATGTCAAGGTCTCAAGGACGCTGGTTTGTATTCCGGGATGTCCGGTGTCCGAAGTCGGAGGGCCTGCAAGACGCATATAAATTGCTATGGTGAGCCATTGATTACTGACAAACTATGCCATATGACCATGAATAATCACGTCATGCTCTTTAAATGAATCAATAATGTTACATTTTCACATGGTTTATCTATTACTTAGAGTTAGTGTTATTGTTAAAGATTGTCATGTTAATTTTAGAATTAAATATTTTTTTATACAAATAATGTCACTGTAACTGTTAGTATATAGAAGTATATGTAAATGCTTTTTTTCGCAGATGTGCATATAGGCTGTCATGTTGCCTTTTTTACTTTATATATCATGCCTTATCATGTATTATTTAGTATTTACACTATTTTAAGGTTATTGCCTATATTGGGCTGGTTATTATTCAGAATTTGTAACATCATATTTAAAAAAATTTATACATAGGGTTTCAGTTTCTTTTATTTTTTTTTTACCTACAGTAATAGTAAGTTTCATATTAAGTTCCCTATAATAAAAAAAATCAATATGGTAATTAAATTATTTTATATTATTAATATATTTTGAAAATAGTTTGGTTTAGAGCAGTTCATGCAGAGAATTCTAGTAAATCTGACACCGCATATCATGTTTCTTTGTAAAGTATGCATGTTATGGTTTGTGTTTTTTTAGATTCACAGACAACAGGGAAAATTTAGTCCACATCGTTTAATAGTATTAAAATGGATTTTTTTATGGATATTTGTTTTTCAAATGTTAGTTTTTTTTTCAAGTTCCTATTGTAAGTTAAGTATTTATAAATATTAAACCAAAGTTTTCTGCTTTAGATATGGGAAAACACACATGAAAAAAAAAAAAACACCTTGGAGAGAACTCAACCCAACTTCCTATTCAAACCAATACAATTTGTCATTTTGGATAACACTGCAGGGAATGTCCAGGCAAGCAAAATAACAATGGATCTGGATCCTGTTCTAAACAGTTGATGAGTTTAATACAAAATTTACTTCATTAATGCACTCATTATATGGATTCAAAGGATCCCTTAGCAAAAAAACGAGCTTGCCGCGCACTGTTGCTGCAAACTTGCTGCAGCTTTGCAGCAACTTTGCAGCAAGGTCACAATTTGCCATGCAAATTAGTTTGCGGCAACCTTGCTGCAGGCTTGCTGCAACCAATGTTCCCGCAGCCCTTTTCCTGAAGCCTTCTCGCACACTTTCTCGCAGCCTTCTCGCACACTTCCCGCAGCCTCGCACACTTCCTGCAGCTTCTCGCACATTTTCCCGCAGCCTTCTTGCACACTTTCCCGCAGCCTTCTCGCACACTTCCTGCAGCCTTGCACACTTCCTGCAGCTTCTCGCACACTTTCCCACAGCCTTCTCGCACACTTTCCCGCACCCTTCTCACACACTTCCTGCAGCCTTGCACACTTCTTGCAGCTTCTCGCACACTTTCCCGCAGCCTTCTCGCACATTTTTCCCGCAGCCTTCTTGCACACTTCCTGCAGCATTGCACACTTCCTGCAGCTTCTCGCACACTTCCTGCGCACAGCATCCAGTTAACTCTATGAGACTGCGGCTAGCCGCAATCCTCCCGCAGCCTTCCTGCGCACAGCATCCAGTTACCTCTGTGAGACTGCGGCTAGCCGCTAGGGCCCTGCGCGGGGCGGGTTTTGACCCGCAGTCCGCGGGGGACCGCAGCCCGCGGTCCCCCGCGGGCCCCCGCATAGGAATCTTTGCGGGGCGGGGCAAGCTTCATCTAAGAAATTGCGGGGCGGGGCGGGCTAAAATGACGTCTGTGCGGGCGGGGCGGGCTGCGGGTTGATGATCTGGCAGTTCAGTAAAATATGAATATAAAATTATACTTTACAAAAAATATCATTTGAAGAAATTGGAATTTTTGTATAAAATGTTTTCAGGTGTCGTAAATTTGAATTAAAAAATATATCCCTGTTAACCCCTTATTCTGACTGACAGTTGTAACATCACTATGCAAATGTGTCTTTTCTAGGTATAACATCAATTTGTTATACAAAATAGATAGTGTATCCTTAATCTGAAATCTAGACTTTAAACAATTGTCTTTGCAATGGGAGCTAGTCATAACTTTGTATAAAGTTACCTGGCCTGATGTTGTATATGGACTGTAACCCTGTACTTGTGTCAGGTCTCACATATTACATAATATGGCTGGGAGTGAAGCAAGGGCTTGATTACCTTTGATCTTGTAATAGACAGTGTCTGGCTACAGCTGGCTCTGTAGGTGACTCAATTGACCTGGAACTGCACAAAGCCTAAGGTGGACTCCTTATCTAATTGTAACTCCATGCATGTGCTGGCTAATTGTAAATGACACTGGCCACTGGCTGGTCAAATCCCTGTTTGGTCATAGCATAATGTGTTGATGATTGCTGTAAGAAACAAGGCTCTGGCCATGTCCAGATCTCAATAAACATCCTGAACTGAAAGCCACATCAGACAGATTACCCCCAGCAACACATCTCGTTATTTTGATGGCTTGTGATTAGCCAATACTATTCTAAAGGGTCACTTTGGGTACAAATACTTTGAAGAAGTCTAATTTTTTTCTTTACTTTTTTTTTATATATTTAAGTATAGAAACAGACACAATAAACCAAAGGTTTGTTTATTACCCCTGTAAAATATGAAAACACATTTTAGGTGTGTTAAATTATTATCTATAAATTAAATCGATCTAACCTATCAAACATATCTTTAAAAAATATTTCACGAGTTATGGTTTGAATTATTGCAAAAACGTATTCAAATAAATTTTTCATTCCAATCAGCAAACATTTATATTAATAATAAGCGTGTCTTATACATGTGCTGAAAAATATTTTGATATGTAAACCTTTGGATTCGAAAACTATTTTTAAGTATTTTGCAGGCTGGACTGCGGGCCAGAAACTTAAAAAACGCGGGGCGGGGCGGGTGCGGGCTGAAAGAACATTTTGCGGGGCGGGTGCGGGCTGAAAGAATCAAAGTAACTGCGGAGCGGGCGGGCTGAATTTATTTTTTTGATTGCGGGGCGGGCTGCGGGCTGACAGGGCATGATGCGGGGCGGGCGCGGGTTTAATTTTTCAGCCCGCGCAGGGCCCTACTAGCCGCAACCCTCCCGCAGCCTTCCTGCACACAGTATTAAAATACTCTATAGGGCTGCGGCTAGCCGCGACCCTCCCGCAACCTTCCAGCACACAATTCAGATTTGCTGCACACTTTCCTGCAGAATTTGCCAGGCAGCGGGAAGCATGCAGCTAGCTGCAGCCTTCCTGCACACTCTTCTTGCAGTCTATTTTGGTTTCTGCTGCTTTGCAGCACGGTTGCAGCAAAGCAGCGGCAAACTTTGCAGTTTGTTAAGGGATAGTAGCACAAGTTGGAATAGGTGAAAGTCACACCAAAAACTCAGATTTTTCCGGACATATATTTCGAATTTTTTTATGGAAGATTAAGTGATACCAGGAATTATTCTATCTTTAAAGAACCCCTTTTTTGTGAAAGAAGGATTATTTATGAGCTGTTAAGATTAAAAAGGTCAAAGTGGGGCCCTAAATTGATGAATGGTGAATTTCTTGTTAAAAGAAAAAAAAAAACAATTTTCAGATGGGATGTGGCACATATATAAAGGACCATTGAAAAGCGTAGAATAATCCCTTGGTAGATATAGTACTTTCACGTTTCAGATGTATATTATACATGTTATTTTGTAATTCTAAATAATGTTTGTAATTAACATCCTGGTGAACCACTGATAAAGTATGAAGTCCTTAATATTATGTTCAGAGTGATTTATTTGCTTTGAAAATTTCCCATTCAGTCTAGGGATAATTATATGTTGAGCTCAGCTGACTAAAAGTCATCTGAACTATAGACATGTCCATGGTCCATCGTCCGGGCGTCTGTCCGTTAGTAGGGTATTTTTTGTAACCGTTGGACATATGAATCCGAAATGCGGCATATGGTTAGACGCCCCCCCCCCCCCAAAAAAAAACATACCATACCGAAAATTGGGTCGCTCGACTTCGTTCCTTTTAAATATTTAGGTAAAAATTAAATTTTTCATTTAAAACCAATTCTTAACTTTCAAGATCATCAAAACTTCTGATCTGATATTGATCATATTTGATATAAATATTCCTCTATATATTTGCCATGTACATACCAGAAATTAGTCAGTATTGTGTAATTTCTTGAAGCTGTGAGCCCTTGCATAATTATAAGGCCTTACATATTTAATAAAAAAGTTTCTCGAGCAAAGAAATGAACAGTGATGGGAAGGAGAAGGGGAAAAATAAATATAATTCAAACTTTAAGGATATAATAACCGCCAATTTTTTCCATATAAATTTTGCAAATGATGAAATGAATAGATAGGAACTATATGTGCCCTTTTACAATGTATAGTGCAAATAAAGTATTCTCATTATTTTCTTGATGGTCCAGTAAAAAACTAAAAAAAAAAAAATCAAGATTTTTTCTTTTTAAAATTTTTCCATTTTACAATTTTTGCAAAACTAATCAGTCCATTAAATCATTTTTAGCGAACCTGTGAGCTTATGCGATGGTGCGGCGTCGTCCGTCGTGTGTCGTGCGTCGTGCGTCGTCTGTACGTGAACCATAGCTATCTCAAAAACGGCAGGAGCTAGCATCATACATTTTTTTGCAAATAATCAGTCATCCAAATAACTATATCGGATTTTGTTTATTTTTTTCTAACTGCATTTTCATAGATTTTAGAGGGAAAAAGCTAAAAAAGTTTTAAAGATCTTCTTCTCCGAAACTGTCCAGCCAAATTGTCCAATATTTCACAGAAATGATCCCTGGAACAATCTTTCTCAAGTTTGTTCGAATAGTTCCAGTTCGGAGATTTTTGGCCGAGTTACAGGAGGTTGAACTTTTTTAACTGTGCAAGAAAGCATTTAAATCTCAGAAACGGCTGGAGCTATCATCACCAAATTTTATGCCAATGTTGGTCACATAGGTCATATTTAAAATTGAGGTATTGGTGGCGCCACCTGCATCGGCTTTTTTTGTACGGGGGTCATCAGTGCCTGTATCACACTGAGGGCTACAAAAACTTCTTCTCTGAAACCATATGGCAAAATTGTTTAATATCGCACAGAAATAATCCTAGGGTAGTGCTTTCTGAAGTTTGTTCAAATGGTCTCTTTTCTGTGGCTTTTGGCTAAGTTATGGGAAGCTGAATTTAGTCATGCAATAACAGCCCATTTTAGCTCATTGGCTACAAAGATCTTCTCAAAAACCACTGGGCCAAATTCTTAAATCTCACACATTAATTATCCTCAGATGATGATAATTCAAGTTTGTTCAAATGGTTTTCACTTTTGGTTCAGTGCTTTTGGCTGAGTTACGGTAAGCTGAACTTAGCCAGTTTGCTGTATCTTCTTAAATGAGTTATAAACCTGCGAAACGTTTTTCGACTGATGCTACTGAAGCCAGTTTGTTAAATATTTTACAAGAATAATCCTTACAATAATTCTTACAATAAATGTCATTAATGGTTCCACATGAATGATTTTTGGCTGAATAATGAAGATTGAATTGAGTCATTTTACCATATTTGTTAGCTGTGTTATGCTGTTACATCTAGCCTGGCACCAGCTTATAAGCATCTATTACCTCATGCCACTAGACATTTAGATTTCAGGTTATCTTTGGTTAATATTGACAAGAAAGTTTTTTTAAAGCTTTTAAAAAATTTAGATTTATGATTTAAGTTATTCATCAAACCAGGCAATGTTACAATCATGGATATTCAGCTCTCTGTGGCAATATAAAGACAACTGTTCATGGATAATAAATTATTGGTATCCCTACTCAACTTAATTCAAGAATTTGCCATCAATGAGATATATCTGTATTTTAATTTTGCATTCAGTATGCATCCGTAATAATTTTACATATATTCCTGATTTCTTTTTTTTTTTTTATAAAAAGTCAGCTGAAAAGCATTTTGTATTGGGAAAATAAATTTCAAAGTTATTTCAAGTAGGGGCCGCTTTGTGTACAGATGGCAGCACTTGGGTTACCATTGGCAGATTGCCAGAGCCTTGATGTTTGCCATTAGCTAAGATGATGACAGCTCTATATATAGTTTTGGCACAGTGCCAGGATTGGAAGAAGTGCAGCCAGGTATAGGTGAAGAGTTCACTCAGTGCAGTAGCTGCATTCTATTTATAGCTTTGGCAGATTGCTCACTGCTTCATATTTGGCACCAAAGTTCAGCCTGAATCTATTTATAGCTTTGGCAGACTGCCAACTGTGTCAGATTATGCAACAGGTCAAGAGTTCACTCAGTGCAGCTAGGTACAGTCAAAAGTTCACTCAGTCTAGCCTGGTGCAGGTCAAGAGTTCACTCAGTGCAGTAGCTTGAGGCAGCAATGTGTCACAGGTCACTCGGGGGCAACTGCCTTATTCACCTAAGCCTTGTCAGCCCAGTGCATCAAACTCTGGGGAAGTTTGATATATTGGACTGATATTTTGACCTGTCTATGCATCTTTGATGGTATTCTCATTTACAAGACAGGTGGTGCCACCTACATTGACCTTTGCAGTGTATGCGCCTGTTTATTTATACAGAGGAATTTGATACATCAGCCTAAAATTGGGCATGTTTATACATATTGGGTAGCTTTATAATGTACAAGACTATTGGCGCCACCTACAATAATTTTTGTACAGTGTATGTCCCTGCTCATTTCACAGGAGGGGTTTGACATATCAGTCTGACATTGGGCATATTTATATTTCTCTTCCTTGTATATAAGACTGGTGGTGCCAGCTACCATCATTGTATCCACCAAAACAGAGTTTTGCGGATACTATGTTTTCAGTCGGACGCCGACGCTGCCGCCATCGCCACATAGGTTTCCGGAGAACTCCTCCATAACCACTATGCAGAATTTGTTTAAATTCGGAATTATGATCGGTCACATGTGAACTGCTGGGCCCTCATTTTTGGTTCACCTCTGACCTTTCCTTGCTGCCCAGCGTCCATTTGTGCGTCTGTTTCCACACATAAACCAACATATCTCGGGAACCGTTTGACCGATCAGGCTAAAAATTTTGCACAAATGTAGCCCTTTGATAGCTTTATAACATAAACTAAAAATGGTGGCGCCACCTGCAACCATTTTTGCACAGCGTCCATCTGTTCATCTGCCTTGGAATAATATCACTCATAACTCAGCAGTGGTTTGACTTTTCCACCTGAAATTTTGCAGGTTTATACATCCTGGACAGCTTTCTTGATTTTATGACAGGTGGCGCCACCTACATTCACGTTTACTCTGCAGACATCCAAGCTCATATCTCGGGAACCGTTAGACTGATTTGGCCAAATTTTTGCTTGTGTATAGATCTCACATAGCTCTTCATCATAGGCAAAACTGGTGGCGCCACCTGCAACCACATATGCACAGCGTCCATCTGTTCTTCTGCCTTGGGATAGAATCACTCATATCTCAGCAGTGGTTAGACTTATCCACCTGAAATTTTGCAGGTTTATACATCCTGGACAATTTTCTCAATTTTATGACAGGTGCCACCACCTACATTCACGTTTACGCTGCAGACATCCATGCTAATATGCAACACACCTCATTCTATTCCCCTTGCCACTTAATCCATGCCTCACTTCAACCGTCCCACTGTGATTTCTGCGGATACACATAGTCACTTGTCCACTATCCATATTCTGGTTTTAAAATGTCCTAGTCTGAAACTTGCAGGTCGGAAACGTCCATTTTGCTGAAATCATTATGACTGAGGTAGATATGCAGGACTTAAGAGGATCAATATTAAATTTTAATAATAAACCTCCATTCATAATCCTAAACTTTGCACAGGTTCGCATTAGGCCTGTAGGCCTTGTTGTAAAACCAATCAATCTATTTATCTTAATTAAACAACTTGAACGTTTATAATAACTGGTAAAGGACACTTGTTGCAAATTAAACTATTAATTTTGAAGTATGTTATATGGTCAGTGGCAATAAAAAGCTAACAACAAGTAAAGGAAAGTTCAGGCAAATAAAATTAGCCATGTAATATACAATTCGAATTACAAACGCACATGTTAGCAGTATCAGGGTTTATCAGGGCCACCCAGTCAGAAATCAAGAAAAATAAGCAAACAGTCTTTTTCTTTAAAATATCACTTAAATCATCTTTAAGATAGAATCTATCTGGTGTCAATCATCGAAAAAAAAAAACATCAGAAACACATTAAAAAAAAACAATATGTAAAATATGGTGAAATTATACCAGTCGGGAATTTGATAAAATATATCAAATTAATTAAGAGTTTACCCCTCAGAAATGTAGACAAATGCAAGAAAAAATAACAAACTAATGAAAAACAAATATATCAAACGTAGGTATATACTGATGAACATCATTTTAGAATTTTTTTTTTGCATCAAACGATTCGGAGCCCTTAGAATAGCGGTATAACGCGGCATTGGCCACAAATAACACAGGTGCCTATCGCTATTTTTAGCATTTTCATTGTGTGTATATTTGATTAAAGAGTTTATTTGCATAAGACGACCTACCGGGCTTCAATGCGATTAGCTGCGATCGCCCAGCAGCCCTAGAAAGAGAGCCAATCAGAGATTCATAGTATACTACGCGCATGCGAGTGTATAGTTTCATTCATGTGGTTTCATAGCGGGAAATAGTCCATGCATGTGCAACAATTCCAGTGCTCACAAATGCGATGCTGCAAGCATAGGTATATGGCGATCGGTTATCCAAATTAGCTTATTTCATTCTGAATTTTCAAAATCAAAACCTCGTGGTCACATGTTTGCAGCCATTTTAACGAAGAGATTTAAATAGGTCGGCTTTTTCCGCCTTCGGCCTTAGGATTGCCTGTAGAGGATTTATCCACGCGATATTGTCGCTATAGTCCGTGACCCTCCGTGGAGGTTGATTCCGAAACTGATCTCGACAGGACCATATAAAAGCCGGACATTTTCAGACACCTCGTGGAGAATATTACAAACCTCTCTGATTTTATTTTGAATGTTTTCAAAAGTAAGCGGTCCATCATTACAAGTAGAATAACTGGCTATTATCAAATAAATTTAATTTGCATAATACGTAACCCGCCCCCCCCAGGCACCAAATGTAATGTGAAACCTATCGTTTGAATTACTTCTTTAATTGACACAGAAATTACATTGAAATGTAAAGCTCTTTTCACTTCTCTGTTCTAAATGGAGTAATCCTTAATGCCATGTTATGGTAATGAAATACTCTAAATAAATTAATTCCCAAAATTAAAAACAAATTAAAATGACAAATTAAAATTAAACCCAACAGGATACGTAATTTGATAATGTATGAGCTAAATTATGAATTAATGAAGGTGCAATTTAAAATTGTAAATTCTGAATCAAGTTAAATTTTCAGATATTTATTGTTTTGCAAATTTATAAAATATATATTTTTTTGTGGTAAAAAAATTAATACATGTGAATGTATAATGTGTTGTTTTTGGACAAAATTTGGGATAAATGAAGATGCTATTGAGAATTGTAAATCAACTTATATATATATTCAGATATATATATGATATATTGCAAATGTAAAATATTTATAAACTTGTTAAAAAAAGATTGATGTGATGAAAAGAATGAAGATCTTATGCAAATATTTTTTTTATTATTTTCCTGCCTCAGCATAAGATAAAATAAAGTTATTGGCTTTGTTTATCCACCTCTGTCTTTTTTTAAAAATTTGTTACAATTATGAATAAATATTTCCTCCCGTAATTACTGTTGCCTTAAATTTCACCTCTCATCATTAACACCCCCTTCCCCTTGCCATTGAGCCCCTGCACCTGTGGACTGGTACATTATTTTTATAGCAAATATATAAGGATTTATTAAATGAGAAAGAAATCAGTGTAATAAAAAAAGATATAATTGAAACATATTATGTTCTTGCCTCAGCAGTATGTGATATAAAGGGACCAGTGCCATCTGTCAATCTTTGTTGAATCAACCCTTTTCCTATAAGCATTGTTTAATACTCCCCCCCCCCCTCTCCTCCGCCTCCTCCCTCTATCCAAACTTATTTTAAGCACATAATTTTTTTTCATGATTGCATTATTAACGACAAGAGGCCAAAATATTAATGTTTTACACAGTGAGTACAATATACATGTATACTTATCAGATTTAGCTTATGTTCATTTGAAAATGTTCATTTTCAATTTTTAGCGAACCTGCGAGCTTATGTGATGGTACCCAGTCGTGCGTCAGTGCGTCTTGTGCCGTGCGTCGTCTGTACGTTAACCATAGCTATCTCAAAAATGGCAGGAGCTAGCATCAATTGATAAACTCTATCGGATTTTGTTTATTTTTTTGTCTAACTTTATTTTCTGAGATTTTATAGGGAAAACGCTAAAAGAGATTTAAGAATCTTCTTCTCCGAAACTGTCCAAGTAAATTGTCCAATTTTTTTTTTAATTTATCCCTGGAACAATCTCTCTCAAGTTTGTTTGAATGGTTCCAGTTCGGAGATTTTTGGCCGAGTTACAAGAGGTTAAACTTAGTCATCTGTCCAAAAACGCACACTAAAATTAAAATGATCTCAGAAACTTCTGGAGCTAGCATCACCAAATTTTATGCCAATGTTTTATAACATAAGTCATATCTTTAATTAAGGTATTGGTGGCGCCACTAACATTAACCTAGTTTTTACAAGCAAAAATGTATTTTAAGACTCCTTTAGCCTATACAGTTTTATGATGAAACTGTTAAGCTGATTGGTTTAAACTTTACAAGAATTGTTCAATGGTAGGGTTCTGTCAGTTTTATAAGAATATATTGGGTAAATGCAGCTTTAGCCAGTGTAGTCAATTGGAAAAGGCTTTCAGTGTTTGAAAACAGATTTGATATGCCAAGTTTCAACATGCCAAGTCAGGAGGTCACTCAGTTCAACCAGGTGAGGCCAAGACATCACCATGGCAACTAACCTGGCTCTGTCTGGTGTCTAGAAAATGAGTCTACACCACTAGACACATCGTCTCGACGTCTAGACTCTGAGCTTATGCGATGGTGTGCCGTCGTCCGTCGTTTGTCATAGCTATCTCATAAAGGGCAGGAGCAAGCATCACCATTTTTTTTGTTTTTTGCAAAAAAATTAGTCATATAAAAAATTCTATCGGGATTTGCTTATTTGTTATTTTCTTCTATTCATACTCCCAAACAGGTTCGCATTAGGCCTGTATGCCTTGTTTTGGGAGCATTTTATTTCAGTTAATAAATAAAATTTGTATCACATTATTCCTTGTTTTATAATTGACAGGTGTTCATACATTTCCATGATTATTTTATGCACATATCACTGTCACATAGCTGAAATAATGATATTTCTAGAATTATTTGATCATGAGAGACACCTGCACCTCTGATATAGTCCATAAAAGTACACATTATAAGTATAGCAAATATATAGTTATTTTGTAATTATCACCAGTGAGCAGGGCTATTTCCTTTGAGCTTTTTAAATGTGTGTGTGTGTGTATATATATATTTATATATATAAGTTGAAGGAAATGGTTTTAAAATCATAATCGATGATTAAAAAATAAAAACGGCCGATGATCGATAATTTAATCGATTATTTTATGTACCGTGTAATCTACTGTATACCAGTACCATAAATATTGACCCAAGTAAATAGTCTGACTTGTACATCACTATTCATAATGAAACAATCCATTAACCCGTAGCCAAGTCGAACTTGCCGACGGACGATTGTTGGCTGCCGCAAGGTTCTGTTGTGATGCTGTTCGGTGTACATTGTTATTTTGTGTTCGCATATCTCTGACAGGATTCTTTGCATATGCATGCATAATCATATTAACCGATTATGCAAAATGCAATCGATTAATTACTTTTGGAAAAAAAAGTCCAGTCATCAATCGATTAATCGGAACACCACTATTACACCGTGAAAACAGAAAAGTGGTAAAACGGATGGCGTTCCCTGCTGGCACCTTGTGACCCGGGTTCAATCCCGAGTGGCTATAAGAGCGAGTTGTAGTGGCCTGACCAAATCCCCCTGTTTCCTCCCCCCTAACAGATTACCGCACGCCACCATCCTTGCCATGGAGAATGCCTTGTGTTAGTTTTTGTGACCAGTTGTACCTTTCATGTAAGATAAAGTGGCAAGTTTGTACATATTACTCTGAAACGAATAAATCATGCTCATGGTATCAGGAACAAAGAAAAATTGTCCAAAACACATTGTATTATCTAGGGCTTGAAAAATTCACTTATATATGATTAAAAAAAATCAATTTAAATAATCCTTTATTGATTTAATCCAACTTTATTTTATCAACTCCGTTAACAGTTTTTGTAATACAGATCTTTATGATATTACTGTTTAGGGAAATAAATCATATATAAGAAACTATTTAGAAAGTTTTTGCGATTGAAATGTGTCCATTTGCTAACCTAATATCAGAATTATCATGTGCTGCAACCCTATAATATGCCTGCATACTTACATTAAATGGCCCATTACCAAACTTAATTAAGTTTAATTAAAAAAAAGCCTCACCCTGTAAAATAACTGTATCTACTACAGCATAAGAAATATGTGTATTAAGGACTATACCTATATGAAGACAAGTAAACTCAAACGCAAACAATGAAACAGGAGAGAAACACATATTTTTGTACCTGCAATACCTGGATTATCTCAATTAATAGCACTGTTTTATTTTTATAACGACAAAAGTACTGGCCCATATACAGACCCTCCCTTGTACCTTCCATGGGCCTACATGTGTACTCCTGTTGGCCATACGTCCTAGCCAGCATTGGACCCGGGAGCAAAAAATCACTGGTGACCATGGGGTTAGCTCATATGGGGCAAATAGATATGTACCAAATGGGTCCCTTGTTTGCATGCAGTGATAAACCCTCCAAGGACATTTGTGTCTGCCCCTGTTTAGCCCATTGGTAGCTATTCTTGTACACATGTTGGCCCAATGTCCTAGCCAACATTGGACCCGGGAGCAAAAAGTCACTGGTGCCCACGGGGTTAGCCCATATGGGACCCTTGGACATGTACCACAAGGGACCCTTGTTTGCATGTAGTGACAAACCATCCAAGGACCCATGTGTCTGCCCTTGTTTAGCCCATTGGTAGCCATTCGTGGGCCCCATATACAGACCCCGCCTGGTACCCTCCATGGGCCTGCATGTGTACCCATGTTGGCCCCACGTCCTAGCCAACATTGGACCCGGGAGCAAAAAGTCACGGGTGCCCACGGAGTTAGCCCATATGGGACCCATTGACATGTACCACAAGGGTCCCTTGTTTCCATGTAGTGACAAACCCCCCAAGGACCCATGTGTCTGCCCCTGTTTAGGCCATTAGTAGCCATTCGTGGGCCCCATATACAGACCCCGCCTGGTATTCTCCGTGGGCCCACATGTATACCCATGTTGGCCCCACGTCCTAGCCAACATCGGACCCGGGAGCAAAAAGTCAAGGGTGCCCATGGGGTTAGCCCATATGGGGCCCATGGACATGTACCTCAAGGGTCCCTTGTTTGCATGTAGTGACACACCCTCCAAAGCCCTTGTGTTTGCCCCTGTTTAGCCCATTGGTAGCCATTCGTGGGCCCCATATACAGGCCCCACCTGGTACCCTCCATGGACCCATATGTATACCCATGTTGGCCCCACGTCCTAGCCAACATCGGACCCGGGAGCAAAAAGTCACGGGTGTCCACGGGGTTAGCCCATATGGGGCCCATGGTCATGTACCTCAAGGGTCCCTTGTTTGCATGTAGTGACAAACCCTCCAAGGACCCATGTGTCTGCCCCTGTTTAGCCCATTGGTAGCCATTCGTGGGCCCCATATAAAGGCCCCACCTGGTACCCTCCATGGACCCACATGTATACCCATGTTGGCCCCACTTCCTAGCCAACATTGGACCCGGGAGCAAAAAGTCACGGGTGCCCACTGGATCAGCCCATATGGGACCCTATTGGTCCCACATGGGTCCCTTGTTTTCATGCTATCTGGGGGCCATATCCTTCGAGCTAGGGGGCCCCAAAGTACTCCCCAGAATAGTCAGAAATTTCATACTAAAAATTTCAATAGCTCATTAACTACATCACTGATGGTCATGATTTTTGGCATACATATTGATCATGGAGTGTTCCGTCAGTTCCTGCAGACTGGTGGCGCCACCTGTATTTTTTTTATTTTTTTACGAATTTTTTTCTCTATTTTTGAGACCTTTAAAAATGTGGACATCTGTTAACAGGGCACAAATCGTAAAGACTAGACCTAGAATCTTCATTCTTGATATTCTGAGAGACTTATAAAAAGTCTCCATGGAAACCAGAAATTAGGTCTCTGTTACCCATATCCTTTGAGCTATCGGACCCCAAAGTACCCCCCAGGATAGTGAAAAATTTCATACAAAAACTTCAATATCTGATTTACTACATCACTGATGGTCATGATTTTGGCATACATATTGATCATGAGATGTTTCATCAGTTTCTGAAGACTGTTGGCGCCACCTGTATTTTTCAAATGTTTACAATTTTTTTCTCTATTTTTGCGACCTATAAGGATGTAGTTATCTGTCAACAGG
Organism: Sipunculus nudus; assembly: GCA_026874595.1. Classification (NCBI taxonomy): domain Eukaryota; kingdom Metazoa; phylum Annelida; class Sipuncula; order Golfingiida; family Sipunculidae; genus Sipunculus; species Sipunculus nudus. The sequence goes on along the minus strand of CM049314.1, from coordinate 59,504,085 downwards.
GTTCAAATTGGACCTGGAATCTTCACTCTTTACACACAGGGAGACCTATGAAAAGTCTCCATGGAAACCTGAAATGAAGTCTCTGTTACCCATATCCTTTGAGCTGTGGCACTCCAAAGTACAGCTCAGAGTAATGGAAAATTTGATACAAAAGCTGAAGTATCTGAACAACTAATGCAGAGATTGCCATAATTGTTTGCATGGATATTGATCATGGAGTGTTTCATGAGTTTCCGCAGCCTGGGTGAGCCACCTCTATTTTTTTTATATTTTACGAATTTTTTTTCTATTTTTGAGACCTTTAAAAATGTGGACATCTGTTAACAGGGCACAAATCGTAAAGACTGGACCTAGAATCTTCATTCTTGAAAATCTGAGAGGCCTATAAAAGGTTTCCATGGAAACCAGAAATTAGGTCTCTGTTACCCATATCCTTTGAGCTATGGGGCCCAAAAGTACCCCCCAGAATAGGCAATAATTTTATAAAAAAAACTTCAATATCTGATTAACTACATCACTGATGGTCATGATTTTTTGGCATACATATTGATCATAAGATGTTTCATCAGTTTCTGCAGACTGGTGGCGCCACCTGTATTTTTCAAAATTTTACAATTTTTTTCTCTATTTTTGAGACCTTTAAGGATGTAGTTATCTGTCAACAGGATTCAAATTGTTACGACTGGACCTAGAATCTTCATCCTTGACACACAGGGTGTCCCATGAAAAGTCTCCATGGAAACCTGAAATTAGGTCTCTGTTACCAATATCCTTTGAGCTGTGGCACTCCAAATACAACTCAGAATAATGGAAAATTTGATACAAAAGCTGAAGTATCTGAACAACTAATGCAGAGATCACCATAATTGTTTGCATGGATATTGATCATGGAGTGTTTCATGAGTTTCCACAGCCTGGGTGAGCCACCTCTATTTTTTTTATTTTTTTACGAATTTTTTCCTCTATTTTTGAGACCTTTAAAAATGTAGAAATCTGTTAACAGGGCACAAATCGTAAAGTCTGGACCTAGAATCTTTATTCTTGACAATCTGAGAGGCCTATGAAAAGTCTCCATGGAAACAAGAAGCTAGGTCTCTGTTACCCATCTCCTCCGAGCTATGGGGCCCAAAAGTACCCCCCAGAATAGTCACAAATTTCATAAAAAAACTTCAATATCTGATTAACTACATCACTGATGGTCATGATTTTTGGCATACATATTGATCATAAGATGTTTCATCAGTTTCTGCAGACTGGTGGCGCCACCTGTATTTTTCAATTTTTTACCATTTTTTTCTCTATTTTTGAGACCTTTAAGGATGTAGTTATCTGTCAACAGGATTCAAATTGTAACGACTGGACCTAGAATCTTCATCCTTGACACACAGGGTGACCCATTAAAAGTCTCCATTGAAACCTGAAATTAGGTCTCTGTTATCAATATCCTTTGAGCTGTGGCACTCCAAAGTACAACTCAGAATAATGGAAAATTTGATACAAAAGCTGAAGTATCTGAACAACTAATGCAGACGTCACCATAATTGTTTGCATGGATATTGATCATGGAGTGTTTTATGAGTTTCCGCAGCCTGGGTGAGCCACCTCTATTTTTTTTATTTTTTTTACGAATTTTTTCCTCTATTTTTGAGACCTTTAAAAATGTAGAAATCTGTTAACAGGGCACAAATCGTAAAGACTGGACCTAGAATCTTTATTCTTGACATTCTGAGAGGCCTATGAAAAGTCTCCATGGAAACAAGAAGCTAGGTCTCTGTTACCCATCTCCTCCGAGTTATGGGGCCCAAAAGTACCCCCCAGAATAGTCACAAATTTCATAAAAAAACTTCAATATCTGATTTACTACATCATTGATGGTCATGATTTTTGGCATACATATTGATCATTAGATGTTCCATCAGTTTCTGCAGACTGGTGGCGCCACCTGTATTTTTCGAATTTTTACCATTTTTTTTTCTATTTTTGAGACCTTTTCAGATGTAGTTATCTGTCAACAGGGTTCAAATTGTAACGACTGGACCTAGAATCTTCATCCTTGACACACAGGGTGACCCATAGGGGACTCTTAAATTCTATGCATGCCACACATACCAGAGGCCAAAGCGAGGCCAGTGGGGAATAACAAAGACACGTGCTCACTTGTCACAGCAGTAACACATGTGCTGATACAGTTTAGCTCAGCATGGCAGGTCGTGTCACAGCCTTTTCTGTTTCTTCATGCTACTCATTTACTAATTGGACATCAGATTTGATTTTTCATTAGTTTTCATAAGTGATCCAGGTAAAGAGAAACAGTGGAAATTACCAATTAATTCATTAATTCATACATCTGGACGAGGGACTCTTTGTGATTGTGTGTTCATATGTTCCTGGTTTGGTCTGCTGTTTGTTATATTTGTTCATAGAATAAAGTAAATGAACAACCATTTTAGAACAATGATTTTTAATGATCTGTATTAATTTATAAAGACACATATTAAAATATCATTTTTACATAGTCCATGCCCTCATTTGGTTTTGCCTTACCTTTATTATGTACGTGTCAAGATATTTTAAAAATACTGTGCTGTTTCACAAAATTTGTGTCCATACACATGCAATTGATTGTACTTTATTAAAATAAATAGATAACATAAATAAATAATGACAGAAGACTACCAACATATTTAACTTGATGGTGACATTTAGCAGAGATCTGCATATAGTTTTTACCAGCCAAGCATTGATCCCCTTACTGGTTTATAGATAATAGATACATTGGTATGTCTCAATTGGTTGAAGGGGCTTACATTTTATATTACCAAAACTTAATGTCATCATTTAATCTCATTTTTACTTGAGGCCCTCTAAGATGGCATCTGTGGATAGCTTTAAGGCCCCTAAATTACATGATTGCGAAACAATTATAGATATATCCCCACATGACCAGCCTGGACCCACTGCAATTTAAAGAATATTTAACTCATGCAATTCTTGTTTCACCTTTTCCATTGTTTGTCAATGCAGTTTATGTCACACAGCTGTAGGACACGCCGTCAGTATATTTTAACTCTCCATTCACAACAAATATGAAGTTTTAGTATATGACACATTACTTTTCATATTCGATTTATAAAGAATTTTTGAAGGAACTAACCTGAGTTAAAAGGTGTGGAGCTGGTGAAGTGTTGAGCATTAATTAAAATGAATATATTATTACATAATTCATACCTTACATATTTTTATATTTTTTTCTCAAATTATGTAAAGTCTTGCGGGAAAAAAGGTGTCATTTATAAAATTCTGTTTCTGCCCATGCACTAATATAATCCTTGCCATGCCTAGGAACTCACCATATCACTATCTAATGAGGAGCGATATATTTTTTTAAATGACCTGTGACATAGTGTTTCACTTGACAGCTATGTGTTGGTTATGCCACTAAAAATACAGTATATTTTCTATTGGTGCCAGATACAGCATACCTACATCTATATTTTTAATAGGCTTGTGAATAGAAAACATTTCATATTTTCATTTCAGAACACTTTTAACAATCATAGAAGCAGATATGTTTCATTTATGCTTTATTAGTCTTTATTAAGTTAATGACTTCATAATGGCAGTATAAGCAGCGTACTGCCGAAAGTGTTTTGGTGTGTGTGTCTCTCGGTGCCTACTGTACATGAAACAAGAAACTTAGTATTAATGTACACAATCAGAGGAACCATGCACAGACCTTCTCATTCTGTGCCGTCTGGAACGTGTATCAGTCAGCACCTGTGCCCGATACTTGTATATCTTGATATTTTAATTGACCTCGGGCAATTAATGGCATCCTGTGGTTTGATCCATAGCTATCATAGACCGTAGAGCCAAGCAGATGTGAGCCCAAGGGTCTTTAACTTTATGATGTTAAGAGTCACTGGAAAGTACCTTCCTTATAAGTCGGGTTCAAATTGTGCTCATAGCAGCAGATTCCTTTGGATTTATACTTCTTTCCAGATGCTTTTAACAAAATTTGTTTGTAAGCATTCACAAATTTGAAGTGGATAAATGGAACAACTGACAGGTCTGTGTTGCTATACATAATCATGGTGAGTGAGCACGTGCTCCCTGTTATTCCCAGTTAGCCTCGCTTTCGCTAGCTGATTAATTATTCATGAGGAATATTAAGAATCCCCTATGAAAAGTCTCCATGGAAACCTGAAATTTGGTCTCTGTTACCCATATCCTTTGAGCTGTGGCACTCCAAAGTACAGCTCAGAATAATGGAAAATTTGATACAAAAGCTGAAGTATCTGAACAACTAATGCAGAGATCACCATAATTGTTTGCATGGTTATTGATCATGGAGTGTTTCATGAGTTTCCGCAGCCTGGGTGAGCCACCTCTATGTTTTTTATTTTTTACGAATTTTTTTCTCTATTTTTGAGACCTTTAAAAATGTGGACATCTGTTAACATGGCACAAATCGTAAAGACTGGACCTAGAATCTTCATTCTTGACATTCAAAGAGGCCTATGAAAAGTCTCAATGGAAACAAGAAGATAAGTCTCTGTTACCCATATCCTTTGAGCTATGGGGCCCAAAAGTAACCCCCAGAATAGTAAAAAATTTCATAAAAAAAACTTCAATATCTGATTAACTACATCACTGATGGTCATGATTTTGGCATACATATTAATCATGGGATGTTTCATCAGTTTCTGCAGACTGGTGGCGCCACCTGTATTTTTCAAATTTTTACAATTTTTTTCTCTATTTTTGAGACCTTTAAGGATGTAGTTATCTGTCAACAGGGTTCAAATTGTAACGACTGGACCTAGAATCTTCATCCTTGACACACAGGGTGACCCATGAAAAGTCTCCATGGAAACCTGAAATTTGGCCTCTGTTACCCATATCCTTTGAGCTGTGGCACTCCAAAGTACAGCTCAGAATAATGGAAAATTTGATACAAAAGCTGAAGTATCTGAACAACTAATGCAGGGATCACCATAATTGTTTGCATGGATATTGATCATGGAGTGTTTCATGAGTTTCCGCAGCCTGGGTGATCCACCTCTATTTTTTTAAATTTTTACGAATTTTTTTCTCTATTTTTGAGACCTTTAAAAATGTAGAAATCTGTTAACAGGGCACAAATCGTAAAGTCTGGACCTAGAATCTTTATTCTTGACAATCTGAGAGGCCTATGAAAAGTCTCCATGGAAACAAGAAGATAGGTCTCTATTACCCATCTCCTCCGAGCTATGGGGCCCAAAAGTACCCCCCAGAATAGTAAAAAAATTCATAAAAAAACTTCAATATCTGATTTACTACATCACTGATGGTCATGATTTTTGGCATACATATTGATCATGAGATGTTCCATCAGTTTCAGCAGACTGGTGGCGCCACCTGTATTTTTCGATTTTTTATGAATTGTTTTCTCTATTTTTTAGACCTTTAAAAATGTGAACATCTGTTAACAGGGCACAAATCGTAAAGACCAAACCTAGAATCTTCTTTCTTGACATTCTGAGAGACCTATGAAAAGACTCCATGGAAAACAGAAATTAGGTCTCTGTTACCCATATCCTTTGAGCTATTTGGCCCAAAAGTAACCCCCAGAATAGTAAAAAATTTCATAAAAAGACCTCAATATCTTATTAACTACATCACTGATAGTCATGATTTTTGGCATACATATTGATCATGAGATATTTCATCAGATTCTGCAGACTGGTGGCGCCACCTGTACTTTTCAAATTTTAACAATTTTTTTTTCTCTATTTTTGAGACCTTTAAGGATGTAGTAATCTGTCAACAGGGTTCAAATTGGACCTAGAATCTTCATTCTTGACACAGAGGGAGACGTATGGAAAGTCTCCATGAAATCCTGAAATTAGGTCTCTGTTACCCATATCCTTTGAGCTGTGGCATTCCAAAGTACAGCTCAGAATAATGGAAAATTTTATACAAAAGCTGAAGTATCTGAACAACTTATGCAGAAATCACCATAATTGTTTGTATGGATATTGATCATGGAGTGTTTCATCAGTTTCTGCAGCCTGGTGGCACCACGTTTTTTCGGGCTTTTTTTCGAATTTTTTTCTCTATTTTTGAGACCTTTAAAGATATGAACATCTGTTAACATGGCACAAATCATAACAAATGGACCTAGAATCTTCATTCTTTACACACACGGAGACCCATGAAAAATCTCCATGGAAACCTGAAATTAGGTCTCTGTTACCCATATCCATTAAGCTGTATGGGTCCAAAATACCCCCCAGAACAATGAAAAATTTGATACAAAAACTCCAGTATCTCAATAACTACAACACTGATACATATTGATCATGACATGTTCCATCAGTTTTAGCAGACTGGGTGTGCCACCTCTATTTTTTTTAAATTTTTACGATTTTTTTTTCTCTAAATTGAGACCTTTAAAAATGTGGTTATCTGTCAACAGAGTACAAATTGTAACAACTGGACCTAAAATCTTGATTCTTGTCATGCAAGGAGGCCCATGAAAGTGTCTGTGGAAACCTGAAATTAGGTCTCTGTTACCCATATCCTTCAAGCTATAGGACTCAAAAGTATCCCTCAGAATAATGGAAAATTTGATACAAAAGCTGAAGTATCTGAACAACTAATCCAGAGACCACCATGCTTCTTTGCATGGATATTGACCATTAAGTGTTTTTATTAGTTTCTGCAGACTGGTGGAGCCACCTGTATTTTTTTAAAGTTTACGCATTTTTTTCTCTATTTTCGAGATATATTCATACAGACACAATCTCAGCCTGTTGGTTAATCTGTTTGATGCTTCAGTTGAATGGCTATATACTACCATTCAGATGATAAAATGTCCTTTTGCAAATCTCTTCACAGTCAGCTGAGCGTCATGACCCATGGGTCACTTGTTTATTTATGAAATATTAATGTCCCATATAAACCCGGTAAGCACAAAACAGTTCTTACAGAAAATCATCTTAAAATGTAAAAAAAGGTTATAATATTATTACAATGCTTTGAATTTTTTTTAAGTAAATGTTCCCTTATCCGGTTATATTATTACTTACAATTTGCGGGGAAAATATGTTATTTTTTCAACTGCATTTAAGTGTTGAATTTGAGATTTTCTTATAAAAAAAATGCATAATATTATTAGAATGTAATCGAAATATTTCTTTCATAAACATTATTTTGATAGAGCCGTAAATATAATTCAAAACTGAAGATACTTATATATTTTTCAACAATACATAAAAAGTTTAAACGAATTTGTCAAATTATTTTAAACGTCTAATATATTTTAGCTATTAAATTTTAGAAATGTTTTTGATTTTTTAAATGGTCTGTTGAGACATCTGTGCAAATGTTTGTAAAATGGTTTGTGCTGCGTGGGTATATTCACACGTTAACTTACGAATTTTAATAAACCAATATGATAAACAAAAAGTAAACAATGCTGTATCAGTGGGGTAAACTAGCATTCTGTTTGCTATTTATTCGTCACCTGAACACTAAGGACTCAAAATCAAATGATCAAGATATCCTCATCTCCCCTGTAGGCCTACACTTCTGGTCAAATGCTGCCTGGGGGTCAGCTGACACGACGGCGCCAACGTACGCAGTAAGCATGCTCGTGGAAAAGGTCTATTTATTGATGACATGTAAATAAATTTGTCTTAAAAATACACTGCATCAAGTTATGATCTAATCCTTTATATCCTTAATAGATACCTTGTAAAATAAAAATTAAACAAATATTTTAAGAATAGTAAATGTTTGCTTTAAGGACAGATTATTTATTTTGACGACATCTTAATTTGTTACTCTAACCTTAACAAGTGCATGCATGAGCCACCACACAGCAGTGAGATGTTGGAAACGTCCCTCACTAATTAGCAGTGAGAGGTGGGAAACGCCCCTCACTAATTAGCAGTGAGAGGTGGGAAACGCCCCCTCACTAGTAAGGAGTGACAGGTACACAATACAGTCTTAATGTTAGGGTATGAAAAATATCGATAAGAAACATCAAATATGTTATATATCATAAAACTAAACCAAATACGCTAACCTTGTCTTTTATGGGGATGCCAAAATCATCTTCCTAAGTCTATGATGGTGTTGCATGAACAGGAACGGAACCCTAGTTTCTGGCACGATGTTTCCCTCTTCTGATGTTCCCAGGTATCCGTATTTCCCGCCATGATGTTTCCCAATACCTATCTTTTTTATTTTTTTTTTAATTTTTTTTTTATTCATATATACATACAATTACAAACAATTACAAATACAAACATAATATCATTAAACAATACAAACAGGACATTATACAATAATAAGAACTTTAAAGACATATTAACAACATTTCATACTTAATGATACGTTTTCCTCATAAATAGTATCATACGATATACTATCAAACAATAACAAATTGTAATATAATAATGACTTATTGAATGAGGACAGGAAACCTCTCATTCATAGCATTTATATACAGTCTAATATATTAATTAAACAACTGTGGTAATATTTTCCCCCACTTATGGAGATGTACATTTAATTTTCCTTTATTCTGAGCTATTTCATATTCAATATTTTGCAATAGTTTCAATTTATTAATAAAACACGCAAATAAATTAGTGTCAGGGTCATTTCTTTTTAAATAAATAACCATTTTGTAGGTCATGATAAGCTGATTCAGCAAGAGGTTTTCCTTAACAGGTAATACCCCGAACAAAATAGTTGTGACATTAAGAGAAGGCAAATATATATTCACTGTTTTCAGCCATGTCTGAATTCCAAAGTATACATTTTTGGACACAAAACATTCACAGAACAAATGAATCACTGTTTCGTATTCAAGAAAACAATATGAACACCGCGGACTGTCAGAAAGATTCCACTTGTAAAGCAGAGAGTTGACAGGCAAATAGTTATGTAAAATCTTATATTGGAATTCCCTGCTAAACATATCAAGTGAAATTTGATGGGCTGCAACATAATATTGTGTAAATTGTTCACAACTAATTTTTCCTCTTTCAGCCCACTTCTTTAATGTTGTTGACTGAGTGCTCTTCTTTTTGATAAGTGAATCATACACCCTTTTAGATGTAATCTCTGCTAAATCAATAATTCCGGTATCTGTAACAACACACTGTCCTCTAGTTTCTACAAACTCTTCTGATATACATAAACTAATTCAGTCTTGAGGTATTGAACCTATAACAGATCTCAATGACAAATACTTGCTAAATGATAATGGTGGGTACCTTACCCTCAATTCGTGCCAAGTACACACATAACCATTATTTGTTAAAAGGTCTTTCACCGTTCTTATGTTTAAACTATCAAAATATTTTACAAAAAAAAAGACTTTTTATTGAACTTCAGATAACAATTATTCCACAAAGGTTGTAAGATAACTTCCTGGGCTGATTCAGGGTATTTTTTAACAAAATATGACCACTCTTTCAGGCATTCCTTATAAAATGGCAACATTTGACATGGAATTCTCTTTATATCAAAATTCATTGAAATTGCATCTTTACCTCCAATTGCATTCAAATAGTACTGAGGTATTGTTTTCCATGTTTTATCTGAACCTGTGGTTAATTTTTGTATCCACATTACATACTGAGTTTTTAATCTTGTACCAACATCTGGAAAGCTCAAACCTCCCCGGTCATAGGACCCAATGACTGTCTCATATTTGACTTTAGGTCGCTTACCCTTCCATAGAAACTGTCTCATGAGTACTGTGATATTATTAATAAATATTGTTGGTGCGGTGCACATATTACAAACATACAAAATCTTTGGTAAGGCTAAAGTTCTACAAATTTCTGTACGTCCAAATATTGTAAGGTTTCTAGTTGACCAAATGTTAAACAGTAACTTAAGTTTTTCCTCCACTGTCTGAAAGTTATACTTAAAACAAAGTTCTTCATTATATGTGTACCATATCCCAAGAATTTTAATAGCAGATTTTGTTAAATTAACCCATTTACATGAAATTGGTGTTTCCTCTTTTTTTCTTCCATTTTCCTAACCAAGCTACATCTGACTTTTCATAATTCACTTTTAATGAAGTATAATTAGCAAATGTGTCAATTATTGATATCAAATATTTAAATGACTCCACATTGGACAGGAAAAAAGTAACATCATCAGCAAATATTGTTAGTTTTACTTCATTTCTACCTATATAAATGCCTTTTACATTTTTTTCTGATCTAACCATATGCATTAAGATTTCTATCAAAAGAATGAACAAATATGGTGCAATTGGATCACCTTGCTTAGTACCTCTTGACACAGAAAAATATCTGGTTGAATATCCGTTATTTAAAACACAACTTTGTGAACCTGTATGAATGAATTTTATCCAGTTGATAAACATTGGTCCAAATCCATACCGTTTCAATACCGATAGCATAAACACATGATCTACGGAATCAAAAGCTGCAGCGAAATCAGCACCAAACAATATTCCAGTTTTGTTTTCTACTTCACAATATTCAATCATATCTGATATAAGGCGTACTGAGTCCCCTATGTAGCGTCCTGGAACAAATGCATTTTGATCCATATCAACCAATTTATTCAGAACTTTACTTAAACGTGCTACAAGTATTTTACTAAGGATTTTACAGTCAACATTTATTAAACTGATGGGTCTCCATGAATTTATGAATCTTACATCTTTTCCAGGTTTCTCAAGAAGAGTGATTACTGACTGTTTTTGACTTGTAGTCAGATCACCAAAATTATAACATTCATTAAGACATGTAGTCAAAAAACTTCCTAATTCACTGAAGAAGCATAAATAAAATTCTTTGCAAAGCCCATCATTTCCAGGAGTCTTGTTATTCGCCATAGATTTTAATGCATTGTGTACATCAGTTATAGTAATCATACCTTCACACAACTCTGCTTCATCTGTACTTAATACTGGTAAGTTAGAGCAACTATCTAACAAATGTTCACAATCATTAAAGCTTTTATCTATATGTCTCTCATATCTTGTACAGTAAAAATTATATATTTCTTTCATAATATTTTCCTGATTTGTTACCTCATTTCCATCGATAAGTAATTTTCTAATACAAGTTTTATTCTTATTTCTCCTTTCCAAGTTTACAAAGTATTTATTATTTCTTTCACCTTGCTCATGCCATTGTGCTCTTGACCTTATTATAATTCCTTCCGTTATTTTATTTTAGCATTCCTCCAATTCATTCTTGATCTTTTCATATTTTTCTAAGTTTTCATAAATCGGATTACTACTGATGGCACATTCCATTTCTTTTACTTCTTTTTCTAATGAAAGGTATTTATCTTTTAATCTTCTATTCTTTTCTTTAGAATAAGTAATTGTAAACTTCCTAATGCTATATTTCAGATACTCCCATTTACCTCGTGCATCTAGCTCTGAGTGATCCAACTCCTGCTTTGTTGTAACAATATACTCCTTCATCTTGTTTTTATAATTTATATCTTTGATAAGTGAACAATTAAATTTCCAGAAGGAAGGCCCATGTTTATCAGTGTTCAATGACCTAAGTGCCAGATGTACAGCTGAATGATCCGAGCCAACACTGGGTATAATATCACAGTGTGAAATATAGGGTTGCAGAGACGATGACACTAAAAAGAAATCTAATCTCCGTTGTGTAAGTAGACATAATCGTCTCCAGGTGAATTTTTTAACTTTTGGGTTTCGAACTCTCCAGATATCACATATATTTAGTAATTCCATAGTCCTCTTAATCATGTCGACTGTTTTTGACTTAAGCGTAAATTTACCTCCATCAGCATCCTCATCAGAAAAGCAAAAATTAAAGTCCCCACCCCAAATTATCTTAGTATTTTCGTCGGGCTGAAAATTATCATTTATTGTATTATAAATATTCTCGTAACATAATAATTGCTCAGTCTCACTGTTAGGACCATAAACGTTAATCAGCAAAAAGTGTGACCCTTGAATGAAACAATATAGCATAACAAATCTTCCTGCATCGTCCACTTTACTATCCAACAATGTGAATTCTAGTTTTGACCCAATTAAAGTTAATGTTCCCCTGGCCTGATTTGTACCATGGGAAAAGAAACTATGACTCCTCCATTGGTGTTTCCATGCTTGTTCACATTTTGTATCAGAATGGGATTCCTGAATAAAACATATACCTCTATCCAATCCTTGTTTATGACACCAATTGAATAATTTCCTTCTTTTAATATAATTCCTAATCCCATTAGCATTAACACTCAGAATCTTAAAATTCATCACTGATATTTCATTTGTTGAAGTAGAACCTTCTATTATTACAGGAATAAAATATGGTACATGCACCTATTTCTATAAATCCACAAGTTCATGAATAATTGTAAACACAAAGTTAAATATATGTGTGAATATCTTATTTTCAACCTACAACCTTCAACCAAATATAAAGGGAAAATGTGATGCTCCAAAACTGGTGAACATGTAGCTTAGATTTAGTGTATTTTATCATTTCACGACTTTTACATTGAGTCGCAAGTATCATATAAACACATAGAAGACACGAACAAGTGACCCAGAACACAAGGTGACATAAATATACATAAGACATACTGTGGTACCTGGTAGCTTGGACCAGTACACCCAAAAATAATATTTTGATAATGATGATAATAATAATTATATTAATACGAAAAGGGAAAGCTATGATCTGTTCAAGGCGTTCAAATATATCTTCATTTCATGTATAAACAATACAAAATTCCAACGCCCTTTCAGTTTACTTCATTACCACATCCAGCTGATCTCCATACTTGACCCTAAACACTTTATCCCTCCCTTTGACAAACACCTTCCCGTCCCACGTCCATGCATCAGAGACACGTTGATCTTTTTTCACTCTATTAAACATTTTTTGCATTTCAGCACACATATCATCAACTATGATTATTCCACTATTTTTCAACTGCTTCCTGGCTTTCAATACAGAAAGCTTTTCATCCCTAGACATAAATTTTACAATAATAGCCCTGTCGGAGTCATGTCGATGTGTCCCCACCCTATGTGCCACATCTATAGATCTTTCTTCTACCTTTACATTCAATTTATTTTGAAAAATTGAAATGGCTACTTTCCTTGTATCTTCAGTTTTATCTTTATCAATGACCCCAAGTATCCTTATATTACACCTTCTAGAGTATTGCTCATTATTCACAGCATTAATTTTTGCCTCTCTTGCCATGTTTTTTGTCTGTTCACATTCGTTTTTCAGTGCAATGTTTTCCTGCTTTAAACTGACTACCACATTCTCCAGTTCACTTATTTTATTTTCAAGAGGCTTTACACATTTTACTATTATTGTTTCCTCTATTTCTGTCACAATGGATTTTCTTATCTCTGTCAAGATTTCTTTTTTGAAACTTTCTAACATTTGAAAAATACGTTCCTCTGTGAGAGATCCCATACTGTCCTCTATTACACTATCATCAAGATTAAGAGATGGCAAATGTTTGTGCTTTTTTGATACAACAGATGAATCTGAGGAGGAGCTGGAAAGATCAGACCTGGTCCTTTTAAACTCTTCTTTTGGCATATTTTACAAAGATCATTTTGGCACTTTATACAACATCATGTGAAAAATATTACTGGTCCAAGCTGACCATGAACATTCAGGCCACCATGTTATAACACAGAGCATTCAGGTACCATAACAAAGCCCACCCTGGTGTGCACTTGCTGACCACTTGTAGTCAATGGTGAATGAAAGCACCTATTGAAAACTGTAAACCCAATAACACAATGACCAAGTGAAATTTTCAACCCTATCCCAATTTTAACTTGCTAATTTACCACACAAATAATTCACATATGAAGCCAAAATAAACAAATCTCTTTTTTCAGCACCTAAAGTGTTTCTCTGTAAGTTTTTATGGAGTTTACTTGCCTTTAACCTGCCAAATTAATGAAAAAATCTCTCCCCTCTCAGAGCACACCTCTTGCCTGCTTGAGTGCACACCCTTTCCCAATACCTATCGTCCCCGGTACCAGTATTTGCGGCACGGTGTTTCCCGGAACCTATCTTCATCGGTCCGTATTTATCGACACGATGTTTCCCGATACCTATTCTCCCCGGTACCCGTAGTTCCCGCCGCGATGTTTCCCGATACATACTAGTATGTTCCCCGGTACTAGTATTTGCGGCACGGTGTTTTTCGGTACCTATCGTAATCTACCTGTATTTCTCGTCACGATGTTTGCTTGTACCTATACTCCCTGGTACCAGTATTTGCGGCACGGTGTTTCCCGGTATCTAGCTTCACCTGTCCGTATTTCTCGACACGATGTTTCCTGATACCTTTGTTCCTCGGTACCAGTATTTTCGGCACGGTGTTTCCCGGTAAATATCTTCACCGGTCCGTATTTCCCGTCACGATGTTTCCCGGTAACTATTTCCCTGGTACCCGTTTTTCGCAACAAAATGTTACCCGCTACCTATGTCCATGGTACACTTTTTTTCCGGCATGGTGTTTCTTGGTACCTATCTTCACCGGTCCGTATTTCCCGGCACGATGTTTCCCGGTATCTTTGTTTCCCGGTACCCGTGTTTCCGGATACCGAAAATTAAGGTATCATTATTGTAAAAATACTTATATCTAAAATCCGTCCAAACCTGGTTTATATTCATATTAGACTTTAAAAAATAATATTATTTTATATCTACTACAGTGATTTTTATGTGGTTTTAACAAATTTAAACGGCGCGGTACGCTTTTTTAGCACACAGTTACAGTAAGTCACCTTTTAATAAACTAATATTAAACTAAATTACAATATCTTAAAAAAAGTTTTTTGTGTGTTTTTTTCTCTACCATGCTTCTATCTACCCTAAAACTGAAATTTTGAAATTTAAATTCAATAATAAATTTAAAATTTCCTTCTTTTTTAACAAGAAAGAAAAAAAAAGGTTTTCCAATATTGTTATTTAGTTTAGAATTAAAGCATGGAGGATGAATAATGGAATCATCCCCTTGCTATTTTTTTGTATACAAAATTATGTACTCAGAATGAAACATTAATATTACATACACATTATGCATCGTATATCCATGCATATATAATTATAACTGCATTCACGGTACATAAAATATTTAAAACCATACTTTGGCATGCAGTATAAACCTTATAATAAAGCACATTTGTTCATACACATACTGCGTGCAAATCAAGCTATATTACCAATTTAACTGAGACATTATATCACCCTAAAACATTACTCTAGAATTGATACTGATGGTTACTGTATTAAACAGAGCTCAGAATATGATGTATGGGGGGAACTAGTAGATTGTGGGAACATGGGGAGCTAACAAAGCGCAGTACCAATTCACCGACTACCATAGTTATGAAAGCGAAGTGTACACTGGATCACAGGTAACTTGTATTTGACAATAAATATAATAAGACTGCACTGATTTATACAACCGATCTATATCAGTTATATGTTGTTATGAGCTATATTACTAGTATTAGGTGTCTCAGTCTGTTCGACACTCTGCCTCAATGAATGTATTTTTTATTTGGTTGGTCCACTGTTGCCGGCAGATGTCGTCTGGTCTAGTCGTCACTCCCAACAAATAAGCCTTTCCCATACAATAAAGGCAACTCAATAGAGTCCTATTGTTAGGGGCTTAAATATATCGACATGAAGCATCATATAATATGTTATATATCATATCACTAAACCAAATATGACTACCTCGTCGTTAATGAGGGTGTCAAACTCATCTTCCAAAGTCTATGATGGTGTAGCCATGGACACGAACGGAACCCCAATTTCCGGCACCATGTTTCCCCCCACCATTGTTCCTCGGTACCCGTATTTCCCGGCTCGATGTTACCCAGTACGTATGTTCCCTGGTACCCGTATTTCCCGGCACGATTTTTCCCGGTACATATGATCCTCGGTACCCGTATTTCCCGGAACGATATTTCCTGTTAGTCATGTTCCACGATACCCGTATTTCCCGGCACGTGGTTTTTCCGGTGCCTATTTTCCACGGTACCCGTAATTCCCGGCACGATCTTTCCCGGCTTCTATATTCTCTGGACCCTTATTTCCCGGCATGATATGTCCCTGTATCTATGTTCTTCGGTACCCATAATTCCCTAATCATCCCTGTAGAAAAAGGTCTAAGTGATACGTCGAACAATCGACCCTCGACGTTTTATCCGGTGAACTGGTACGGAACCACTTATGTTTCACGTACTCACGTACTGACGGTTTCCGACTCAGACAACCGTTGACATAGATTCGGAATTACGCATAGGTTTAGCCCCTTGACTAGTCCCTGGCTTAGTCCCACATTGTTCAACAGCTGACCTGCCACTGGTCTGTTTACATTCACGCGCCTTCTGTCCCAAACCGTTACATATAAACGTAAGCCTTCCGATGGCTTAACTGAATGTTCACGTGATCAATGATCTTCATCACGTTTCTCTCTCGGCTGGGTTACTTGCTGCCCTGCTCGGGGAGCACTTCTACGGGAACTCACCGTAAAATGTGCAGGCCGTGTGCCTCCGTATAACTCTCGGCCATCTCCGCAACGCTATCTATATCGCGACACAGTCTGTCTTTCAAAAACACCGGGAGATCCTTTCTGCAACAGTACAAATACATATTACATATTATTTTATCATTTGTTTATTATTCACGAATTTATTTATGGCATGTTATACCTATGCTTCGTCGTTGTAATTTTTCAGCTGTGACGGGTATGTTGTTTTATCTATAATTATTAAAATAATTAAGCCAGCCTTTACTATACTGATAGATAATCTGTTGTACTAAATCGCAAAATAATGAGCGAGTAGAATAAGCTTGTATCTGTGCCGTCCTCCAATCTACCGATAATTCCGGCCGATTTTTTTTCGGAAAAAATGATAAGATAAGTAGATGTAAATGTGCTGCCGGTCGGAATTTTATAAATCCGGCCTGAAAATCGCTGTTAAATCCTTGACAATGTGACGGATTTTCCAGACGATTTTTATGTGACCGGAAGATCCTGTAGAAATGATGACGTAACCAAAAAAAAAAAAAAAAAAAAAAAAAATCGGCTGATATGCAACCTACCTTTCCTTCTATTTATCATTTCTGACGCCATTAATAATCCTGCTCACAAATCAGAAGTGACCAAATTGACGTACGCTCTTTACACAGCGCTTTACCCATAGGCCAACTACCTATATCGTGAGCGCTGTTTGTTATGACCTTGTATCCTGAATCTCTGCACCAGAGGGGAGCACTGTACACTCTTAGCAATCATTGTAAAATTAACGGTCATATTCCCGAATTAAAATACAGTGCCACCATAATTTTCAAGTTATCCAGCACATTACTGTAAACGAGAGCTTCTACAGTAAACCGCCGTATACGCGCGTGAGATTACGGCCACCAATGTAAAAGTCAGTGCCTGTTCCTGGCTTATCAGTCTAATTACCTGCGCAAATCCAGCCGAGCGCGTCCTTTCTTTGTGTTACATCCGGGTATCCAGACACGTGCAGCCCTTGGAGCAGCCATGTTACCAGCAAGGTGACAGCGAATCACATCAACAGCCAGCTATTTTGCGGGAAATTTGAAGGCAATTCATAGGTAACTTTTGGATATAATTTGTATATTTACAATTAAATCCAACTATCAAGCCCCAATATTCATTAGACTTCCAAGAAAGCCCTATTCGGTGATAACACCACCGACGAAACCGATCAGGTTGATCGGGCTTATGTTCTTTGTTATGGTACAAAACGGTCTCTGTGTATTGGAAATAAATGCACATCAGAATAGGCTTACATGTACAATTTTCTGATCTATCAATATTCAATGATACAGAACAGCTTGATTGTTTTTCAAACCGAAAGCTATTCATGTGAGGCACAAGTTTTATGAACGGTCAACGAGTCCATACAGTATACAATTAAACAAGGGGTTTACGAGATCGATGGTTGGTGACGTGTATATAACTTAAGCAGACTATAATTGTAAACCAGTTCAATTAATTTATTATTCCTCATATTGGTGTTTATCACAATATATATTTTATTTATGCTATTGAATACTGTATTTATATACATTTTACTCATTATTTACAGGGCAGGCAGTGCACCTTTATTACACGTCAACGGCCAGAAATATGCATTCCGTGTATGACTGAGGTGCCGATTGGGAGCTTCAGGCCTAGAAAACAGCTCACCGTCTGTACCAGCCACGATGACCACGATCATGCGCTTCATTTGAGAGGAAAAGGACGCACTTTTAAGAGGTGAAGTATGATTAGTGTGTCAGATTGAACAGTAATAATGAATGTTATTAGCCTGAAATAATCAGTAATAAACAACCAACTTTGGTAATTAGTATTTAAATCTGATCTCAACATATATCACTGCAACTGTCTGTTCCTGGACATGTATCAATATATCATAATTCCATCAATTTTATAATTCATATAATGATGAAAATTATAAAGAACAAGAGAATAATATTTTACCAATTATCTAAAATAATAAAAAAAGTTGATTTTAGGTCTAGCTTACTAAAAACAGGTAAAATAAATGAATATTTTCAGTATACGTTTGTATATCCTTATGATATACAGACATCTGAAATTTTGTTTGTAATTGATAAATATAATTTGGAAACTGATGCCTAGAATTACCGAAAGGGACTATTCCTTAGATTTCAAACAATTTATTTTGAGTACAGATACTTTGTGTATGATTTGTTTCAGGATCTTACAGAAGACATGGCTGGCCGTCCCTGCCCCCTTGTGTGACAGGCATTACCATGTCAGATGATGCCCAGTATGGCTGTGCCCATGAGGTTTTGGTTTAGTGAAAATTCAAAATAGTTAATCATAGTTCTAGTTCGAATGCAGCTTCTAGGATGTTTCTATTTTTTATGTTTATGTGTCACGTATACACCCTAACTGTATTCAATATTAAACCAGTATGGTTTTAACCCCCCCCCATAAGACAGCAGTGAAAAAACTTTTAAGTACATCTCTTGTTTTTAGTAATGACAACTTTTTGGTGAACATCCTTGATCTCATCCCCCCCATCAGCATAAAAACCTGATATCCTGCAACTTAATTCCAACGAGGTTCATTTGTTTCTCAGGGAATGTGACAGGAGAGGATGTAGGACTGTCTCTTTAATTTGAAGATATATTCCAGTAATATTAGGCTTGTATGACAAGGCCAGGTTTGTGTTCATTTCGCTATTTTATATTTATGTCGATATATGATTATGCATTGTTGTGCGCAGGTATTGTATTTTATTCCTGGTCTTATGTAAATTATTGATATACCCACTTGATATGAATGGATAAATTGCATTCTTTGAGCGGTTTTTTAGAGGTGAGCATAATTTTTAACCAGGTTTTTACCACATTTTTTCTGCAGTCTTATAAGGTCATTAAATCTACAAGTATAACATGTGCATGTGACATTTACCTGTTGAATTGATTGTGTTACTTTTTACTTTTGTATCAGTAATGCTGTAGTGCATTCCATCGAGTATTTCAATATGAATGTAAGTTAGTTGTTTGATTAAATAGTCAGCAATCTGCATACTGAGCAGAAAATTACCTAAAGGTAACTACTTGCATGAGGAGCAAAGTATACGCATGGTAGTTATATATTATTTTTGATACATACTGCATGTATGTTCATCAAGCTGCATATAGCATTCAGTTCCTTTGTTTGCCTAATATGCAAATTTTGTTTCACAATTTAATGTATTGGTTAATGGTGAAGAAATAAATCATTGTTAAAGTGAAATGCCCTTCACACTTTATTATTTTTACTGTTTGTAATATGTATGTGTGTATATTTTTGCGAGGGTGTGTGTTCATGTGTGTGTGTTCGTGTGCGTAGGTATGTGTTGTCCAGGAGTAGAGTGTTAAACATGGAAGATCTTGATCCCCATGCTTTTAAAATCAAGTCTGCCCTTGCTCAAGAAAAATTTCTTTCCACGTGCATATTTCATTTCAGGAGAAGTTGATATGGTGATTAAGTACAATAAAAATACTTAAAATAAAAAATTAAATACAAACATTTATTTTGCTATGTAAATTTTAGAAGTATTATTATAGTAAGTAACCCTATATAAATACAGCAAAAGCTGTGAATTTTACAGTCATGACTGTAAAATTTACGGCCACGGCTGTACAATTTACGGTCATACTGTAAAAAATTACAGTCATGACTGTAAAAAATTTACAGTAAGAGGATGGAAGCCTCAGCTGCCGGTATAATACCGTAAATTGTACGGTGATTGCTAAGAGTGTATTTTGGCCAATCAGATGAGACCCTGTGCTGGAAAACAAAACGGTTTACCAGCCAAGCAAGGAATAAACGAAGCCAATGTTGTTCATTTCAGTGACAGCTCATATCCCCGGCAACCGTTTGAACAGGCCACAGGCTCAGAGAGAATTGCCCCGCACGTGGTTTCTGGGCGGAGGTTGATGCCTGTCGAGTGTTTGTCGACTTGCATTTGGTTGACTGCTAGTCACATCAGCTGTTTTTTCAGCAGACAGGCCCATGTACACCGCCTGGTGTTTAAGTGCATCATAAACGGTCAAAGTAGGCAGCGGGAAAATCAGTAGCTTCTTTAGAAGTGCAAGATTTCCGCTGCCTCGGGAGCGTAAATTGACGGAGAAATCTGGTGATCTGCGAGAAAAACCGGTAGGTGTGCGGGCACTTACAAGCCGATGAGACTTGTAGATTTTACCTGCCGTTAAAAAAAAAAAACGGTCGGCAAAAAGAAATCGATAGATGGTAGGCCGGCTCAACAGAAATGTATTACGTAAAGTCCCGCCATTAACGAGGGAAGGAGCAAGGCCCTCCAGGGGGAATTCCCTCACTACGCCCATGTCAACTAAAATTATGTGACTGAGATATCCAGTCAATGAGGGATTATACTCCGGAGAGCGAACGGGAATGAGGAAGAATTAAAAGTTTATATGAAATAGAAGTGAAACCATTGTTTAGACATCCTTGGATGTACCCTAAAATATATTCGGCGTAAATTTCTAAGCATTTGTTTTTAATTAAAAATGAAGAATTGAAAAACATTTCCAATTATAGTTGTTGTAAAATATTTATTATAAGAACATTAACACCCGGTTCTATTATATATAATTAAATGAAAAAAAAAATATGTAAATAAATAAATAAAATAAAAAAATAAAAAATTAAAACTTTTCTTGGTCCCAGACTTGTCTAATTTAAATTATCATATAAAAATCTTAGGCAACACGACCACCCCGCTATCATGACTAACGCCCACCTTTTATGGTCCCGCCCTTCAGATGAGCCCCCGTATCACGACCAATGGCCCGTGGCCACTGCGGCCCGTTGAGCAGATGACACGCTAATCGCCCAGCTAGGACTTAGATAACAGCCCGCGTTCATCGGCTGCGTTAATATTGGCATGGCAGACTAATGTACAAGCATCCGCTTACACGACTACCCCGCTTTCACGACCGCTTTGTCTGGTCCCGCAGGTGGTCGCGTTATATATATATATATATATATATATATATATATATATATATATATATATATATATATATATATATATGGAGAAATGAATAATATTTACGAAACATATTTATCTCAGCTGCCATCAACATTCTTTGAGTGAAGCCATACTATGATGGCCGGTAGTGTTTATTAGTCAAGCATTAATGAAACAGGATATGAGCACAATTTGCTGGTACACCCCCTAACTTTTCCAACGACAGTGGACATACCATATTACCTCCTCCACCCCAACCCCATATTTTTAAATAAAAGATGTCATTTTGCCATAACAAGTGGCCCATGGGCAGTGACGCTCAGCTGAATTTGACATACAGTTGATGCATGTATTATTTATCAATGTTATGATCTGCTGAAATTATTTGCTTAGGAACGAAGCTTGAACAATGGATAAAATGATTTCCAGAGTACTCAAAATCAAGCGTTTTGTCCAAAGGCCTTATAAAATAGGAAATACAGCGACCTTATCAACGGTTAAATATTTTAGCAGGAAGTCCCCAGATGCTAAGGTCTATGTCCAACTGCTACGTGTTTCTTAATTTAACCAGAAATTCAGGTCAAAGTGATACCTGTCTGTACCCGTCTGGCATATAGGATATTATAATCGTTATTTATCAAATTGCACACATAATATAATCACAGTGACCTTATTTTGGTTTCCAGGGAAACTTTTTAGTATCGTTTCTGGATATAACATTTAAGATTATGCCCACGTTTCACTTTCTCGGTGCTCAAAAATAGGTTTTCCTCTCGAATCTTACAGAAAATGGGGCATCATGGTGTTGAGGGAATTTTGCCCAAGACCTTCAATTTTAGGTTAAGTTTTGAGCCCTGTGCGACTGTCTGGGTCCTCAGAAACATGTGGTTTGCCAGTAGCTCAGAAAATATAGGTCATCAAAATTTCAGGCTTCTAGGGAGATCTGTCCAAAACTTCCCTGGATGATATATCAAAAACCTCCATGAAAAATTGATATAATGTGTACTCTGTCTGCCTGGGGGCTCATAATTAAGGTTTTGGTCCGTAGCTCAAAGAATATAGGTCACTTTGACCTATTTTCAGGTTCCTAAGGAGATTGCCCAGAACCTAACTGGATATTGCGTAAGAAGATTCTAGGCTTAAAAGATACAAGATGTGGCCATCTGGCATTCACTGTGAACATCTTTTTGTTATAGGTCGCAAAATAGATCATTGTGACCTAATTTCATGTTTTACAGACATTTACTCCGAGCCTCCCTGTACATTAAGATAGAAGATTCTGGGTCTGATCGATACAATTTGTGCTCCGTCTGACTGTTTGTTGCTGAAAATCTTGTTTTCCGCCCATAAGTCGCAGAATATTAGGTCACAATAACCTAATTTCAGGTGTCCAAGGAGATTTGCCAAGGACCTCTCTGGATGTACAGTTATAAGTTTCAAAGTCTAAA
Source organism: Sipunculus nudus (assembly GCA_026874595.1). Classification (NCBI taxonomy): domain Eukaryota; kingdom Metazoa; phylum Annelida; class Sipuncula; order Golfingiida; family Sipunculidae; genus Sipunculus; species Sipunculus nudus. Next base: position 59,481,060 of record CM049314.1, on the reverse strand, counting down.
GTAACGATTTGTGCCCTGTTAACGGACGGACGGCCAAACGGCCAGACGTACGGCGGACATTGGGGGATCGCTATTGTTTAGATGACTTACAGTCAGCTGAGCTAAAAAAGGCTGTTATTACAAATCTTTAATATATGTATTAAATGTGTGCCAGTTTCCTCATGCAAATATTAAAAAAGTGTAATCTTTCAAAAATAGTTAAACTTAAAACGATTTTTTATACGATGTCACGATTCTCTCGTTTCCATGATATTTTTAAACCCAGGTATTGAAGCACGAATTAAAGAATTCATGCAGATTTCGAGAATTCAAGCCAGTACTTAAAGTTTTAACGATAAAAGATCAGCAGTATGTCCAATAATTGGGGGGGGGGGGGGAGGGGGAAGGGGGGGGGGGGGGATCAGGGGACATTACCTGCCTTAAGTTTTTTTTAAGTCAAACACTTTTATTTTGTTGGTTTCTGAAGCGAGAATACTCTCTGTTATTTTATGCCAATTTTTTTTACTGCTGAAACACTGGATGGAAATTAGGACAATTTTCATGCAGTGAGATAGGGGACATCCCTCCCAGGACATCTCCGAAAGTGCAAAAGGAAATTGTGTCTCTGAGAGGGTGTAATATTTCAATTTCATATGATTTCCTTGTTATTTCTGAAAGAACAAGAATAAAGCCAGATGTACACTTTTGATTATATAAAACATTCAGATATACAATAACATGATGCAAAATATAATTATATTTTTAAGAGTAAATATGCAAAATAAAAATAAATGAATGTCATTTAATATTTATTTCTGAAAATAGTACGTCTATACGTGTCAAACAAACTGCCTGATTATTCAGTCAATTCTAAATTTCCGAGCTTTTAGAAATAAACTGATTTTACTCATTGACTATAACATACATAATTATATATATATATATATATATATATATATATATATATATATATATATATATATATACAATAAACGGAGGTTTTTTTTAAATGAATACATCAATCATCTTTTTCATTGTTGTACTTAATTCATAAACATATATGTGTACAATGAACGGGTTTTATTTACAAGAATACATCAGTCATCTCTTACATTTTTGTACTGGAACATCTCCCCATCCCCTGGAAAAATGTCTTAATTACCTGTCACCCTAGGAACGTATTCTAATTAAGTGTGCTTTTGATCAGGCATATACATTTCATCTCATTTTCCCATCTCATCTTATTTTGTTCTTCCCATTTATTTTCCGATGGATATCGGGTATTAGATTACGGCCCCAAGACAATCTCTCACACCCCACGATTATTGACGGTACCTGCAGGTTACATAGAGTGATCAAATGTAGCGAGCACACCTTCAGTGGTTGCATTATTAATAAATCCAATACGTAAATTATCCACAGTAGCCTCAGCGCACCGAGAACAAGATCATTACATATATCAGATTGTAAAGCAGAAATAAAGAGGTGTCAATAAATGAGGTGTCTATCTTTAATTTTACCTTCTTAAATGTATCCTTATGTACATATGGTAGCGTAGTTAATACTAGTTACGGTGATACGGTATAAAAATATATATATATATATATATATTCATATATACTTATTTATTTATATACAAATTATTATCCTGGCTCGTAACCACGGTAGCAGTGTAGACATACATCTCAGTGGTGTGGTCTAAGACATTGGGATTGTGCCATTACAATGTAAAAATGGCACAGGAAGGCTTTACTACGAAAACAATATATATATATATATATATATATATATATATATATATAATTTGTATTGTTCACATGGCGTGAATTCAATACATCGCGGTGATAGTGCTCTACCGTATGGGAGCGTTTTATATATATATATAAATATAGAAGGTAGAGTTTCCCTCCGTTGTAAAATGCTCTATGGCCTACAGACTAGGTCAGAGGTATAACACTGAAGAAAAACAACACTGTAAATTCACAACAGTCTGTTTCACGGGATGCGACCCGATCATCAGGTGAATGTGGTTAGATTCTAATATATATATATTACACCCGCTAAAACAACAGCTCACTCAGTCTTCTAAACGGGCGAACTCTTTAAGTATTCACGCACAGAGATACAGTTCAAGATAATACTGCAAGGCGAGAGGCCAGAGGTGATGTCTGGATGTGTGAGGATGTTTGGGCTTGGTATATATACTTGTGGGATGATGAGGCAGGTTATCTAGGTACGGTCTATCAGATTTTTGCAGATTATCGGTAATGCCGTGGGATGTTTTCATACTCTGTCATGAGTCAAGTCCTGACGGCGCCAGCGAGGTTTACGTCGGAATCGTGAATGCTTGATGGTCATCAGCCTAGGTAAACCAGAGGGCAGACCAATTGACGTAGGACATTTGCTGATATTTTCGCTCTATTGAACATATATGCGAGGAGTTGTCATGCTGAAAAGTGGTTACTGGTTATAACCCAGTATGACTTTATTGTACGGTAGTGATGGTTGGTGAAATCGGACCTCGACAAAGTTGTGTTTAATTATAGAGAGTAGTAACTAAATCATCAGTGATATAACTAGCGGAGAGATCACCGCTTCAGTATCTTAACCCATCGAGTGTTCTTGGGACTTTTAGGGAATATATTAAGTGTGTTATGTTCGCAGACCCGCATTCCAGAACACTGTTCAGTGGACATACACCATAACATTGAGTTGTCCGATTCCGGCTTTGCGGGTGTACGAAGGATCGGAATTAATGCAAGTATAGCAAGGACTCTGTTTTTGGATTTGTGACACTTTGTATGGTTTAGTACCACCGTGTTTGCAATACTGTGTGGATCATCATCCCAGAAAATTGAAAGGTCTTTTTTATTATATTAATTGTTTGTTAATCATGCCTTGGTTATTTTTGTTTGTATGTGCGAGCTTCAGCAATCTCAGTTAATATTTAAAAGAACCATTTAAAAGAAGTCCATTCCTTCAGGGTGTGACACCTTTAACGTACTAAAAGTACCAAGAGTTCCCATATTTTCATCCGTTATTAATTTCCTCCTTTTAAGGCCCTGTCACACTTCTGTGTATCCTAATTATTCAATTGGGCTTTCCCATTTAGGCGACTCTATGGGCGACTACAGGCGACCAGGCTGTCGCCTCATGGTCTCCGAAAAAAGCGATATGACCTCCGCTACGACAGGTTGACGACTGTCTGACAAGCCACGACAAGCTGCCGACAACCGGTGACACAATCGCCGCGACAAAGGACAATAACCTACGACCACATGTACGACAGCTAACAATTACACTGGTGACAACCTACGACACCAAAATTCAGGCTACGTCCACCAGCGACAAGTTTTGACGAGTCTCTACCCTGTGCTATATGAGGAGCCAGAGACAAGGATGGGCCCTGTATCAAGTACACCAGCCCACGACATGACCCACGACAACCCACGTCACCTGGCGACAGCCTACGACAGCACCTACGCCAGTGAAAGACAGGCTACGCTCACTGGCGTAAAAAAGCTGTCGCCTGAGAATTTTGGACATGTTGAAAATCCAGCGGCAACAGGTAAGAGGCCACGCGTCTTTGGACGACTTCGGGCGACTACAGGCGACCATACAGGTGACCCCCATACGCAGCTGTACCCTCAAAATTTCGAAAATGTTCGATTACTTTAACTTATGTGCGACACCCATCTAGAGTATAATTAACGAATTCATTCAGTTCATCCATTGCGTATGAGGTGAGTATGAGTTGCGTGTGCAGAGCGTATTCCGGATGCAATCGACTTATGCCCACCGCATGCCTGACGCACATCCGACGAATGCCGAGCGTAATCCGTGCGTATGCCCGCTGTAGTCACGAGAAGTCATCGTATTTATACAAAACTGGAGTGTACCCTGGATGTTCGGCATGTACGCTATCTGTGCGTTTCTCATAAGTTACAATTAAGTACAATGCACTGCCTCATCGCCTGATAAACGGTACTGATTCGTGCAATACGTCGGCATTCGCTATGAGTTCGTTCAGCGTTCGTTGTATCTGCGCTTCAAGTACTCTATGTATTTGTGCAAGAAACGCGACTCATACGCTGACGGGGTACGTGCCGGGAGATAGCGTAATCGTGCCGTGCTCAACCGATGCGCTGCGTATTTTTAACTTATGACCTGCGTAACAATGCGTACTATATGCGGTACTGTGCGCATGCCTTCGTACATTAAACTTCGCAAAACGATTGAGATGCACTGCGTATGAAAAATGTCCGTGCGCAACGCATAAGGAATTAGGATACGCAGAAGTGTGACAGGGTTTGTTTTTAACGATGATGTGTAAATATTAAACATTTATGATACTAGATGTGTGCATTTGCTTATCAAAAGGGAAGAATCCTCCACCCTTTCTCAATCCCAAACCCCTGGTCTCCTAACGAATTTTCCAACCCTACCCGGTTACCCGCAAGTTAGAGATAAGAGGGGAAGGGTCTGGTAGACCATTCAGCTTAAAAATTAGGTGAAGATCAAAATTCAATATCAGGTGAAAACTTGTTATCAATAACTAATAAAGTGTCCAAAGGTCAGTTTTGAAAATTAGACATCTTGGGCACAAACGGATAGAAGAAAAAATAAAATAAAATAAGAAGAAAAACAGTAATCGAAGGTTTTGCACTCGAGGGGACCAAAGAAAATCAAACCACAAAATATAAATTCAATGTACATGAATACTGATTTAGAAAACAAACTCATCAAACCCTATCAGTCTCTTCTCTCTACGGAGCAGAAGATTGATTTCAATCAAAAGTAAGACGAAATACGAAATTTAGGATTATAGTAGCACATCTCATTGACCTTCAATTCAACACATTTCAAATCAACTATATCTCTCTAAATGAAGGTCAACCAGATGTGCTACTGAAATAAAAAAATTCGTGTTTGATCTTACTTTTGATTGGAATCAATCTTCTGCAGTATTTCAGCCTATATATATATACCACTCGCCTGGACAGACGAGTGGTAAAACGCTCGGCCCTCTCCGCTGGCGACTCCGGTTGGATCCCCGGTGTGGCTATTGGTCGGTTGTAATTGCCCGTCCAAATCCGGTGCATTTCTCTGTGTTCTCCGATTTCCTCCACCCATACAGAATACCGAACGCCATCATCGGAGCCATGGAGAGTGCCTTGATTAGGTTTAATTGTTGTTTGTACAATCCATATAAAATATATAAGTATAAAATTATATATATATATATATAATTTGTACAATCCATGTAAAATAAATGTTTATAATTTTATACATATATAATAATATAAGACAAGAAAGAAGAATACAGAAGAAACACCGGTTGGAAGCTTGAACAATCAAGAATATTAAGTAGTGCAGTACGGCCGACAGGTAGCATGCGCGCTTTATTTAAATTTTGCACCACTGATTGCGGCCGGCATAACGTTTTCGCCACTTGTGTAAGGCAAACCGTTCTAGAACAGCATACCAATATACTTCAAATTGAAAACACTATATTTCGTATATATGTAACTACTGATATGTGAAGAAGTCTCTTTAAAATGACATGTACATGTTGGATGTTTTAACGCAAGCGAGTGCACTAACTTCTAGTACAAATGAGAAATAATCTTATTAAGGTAAACCCTTCGGAATATCATCTTATCCTCGGATATAAAACGTTTCAGGTCCACATTTCTCTGTGTATGTACGCCAATATAAAGATCAATGAGCACATATTTCCCAGTGAAAAATAAATGGACGAACATGATTAAATAGTTCAAACAAATGTGATTTTCGTCCGACTCGCCTATATATATTTTCACAGGGAACCCCAAACAAATAAATCAGAAAAGAATTGCGGAATGAGTTAATTTTTACACAGACCTGACAGGCGCCATTCTTGCGATTTCTATGATGAATGTTAATTGGTGAATTGTTTCAACAAAAGTGAATATCAAACTGACGAGCTGACATTTGGACGATTCGGATCGGTTAGCGCTAGTACCGGGAAACCACTTGGCTTGGGGTATAATATTCATACAAAGCCAATCAGCTCAAGATGGAGACGTCTCAACGGGTCGTAGGGACTTAGCCTAAGGGGATGACAACGCTGCCGACCACCTTCAGTTACATGGTTTTTATGTTTGTCAATATTGGCCACAGTTTATGTACTGTGTTTATTGACAGTTTCTAAATAAACCATCTTATGTATACCCCACAGAGACATTATAAGAACGTACCTACAAGGAATCACCTACAGCTCATTTAAATGTAAGCCAGAAATCACATAGATTCTACAGAAAAGACAGATGTATAACTGGCTTAAAGAGAGTGAAACTAAGAAAAGTACCATGACACGCCAAGGGGGTTAATCAGACACGTCCGTTTGCGTCCGTACTTGATTGGCACGTGTCACAACATATTCCACATCGCTGTTAAGCCTGCGTAATTTCAGCTCAAAGTTATAAAAGTTATGAAGTGCATTGATGCTCATGGCAACTAAATGTTGAAGAAGCTTACCCATTATGTGGCTCTATAACCCCCCACCCCCCCCCCCCCAACGAACTTTACATTGGCGGAATGTTTCACCCTGCATTAGCCACAGTTAAAAATATTCCTGTTCATCGCACCTAAAATGATCACACAAATTGTAAAAAATATCTGATATTAGGAAACACAGTGTTAATTATTGGTAAGCGAATCAACATCACACTTTTCTCTGGATATTCAATCGATAATGACAAATCTGCCAACCAATCCGTTGGCCTGATCATCTGTCAAAAAATGAATATATATATATGGGGGCGCGCCTACGGACAAGCATTTAAGCCTTCTAGCTGCTCATTTGGAGATTTTCTATCGGGAGATCTCACTTGTATTTAGACTTAAGAAGGTACGTAGCCGTATAGCTGTACCTAGCATTGAAGATGGGTTATGACAATGTAGTGGATATTACCAAGAATGTGATAGTGACTTTGTTATCACTTTGCAATTCCCTTTCCAACACAACAACTATTATCGGGATTTTGCTTTGTCAAGATGTCCGCAGTGATAAAGTGTTTCCTGCGCTTTTCTGTTGGGAATTGTAGGATGGATAAGTACGTATTTGTCATGGACACAAGCAGAAGACTCTGGAAAAATTTTAGGAACTTTTCAACGGTTCCTGTTAATTTTCATGTCGATTATGTCATTAGCAATGGCATCAACATTGTCTGTAATCAAAACAATCATCATCGTCAAACCCCTGCGATCAGCTCTTCTCGTTACACACACAATGGTGCGAGTGGCCTGTGCGTTGGTCTGGGTACTTTTTCTTGCCCTTTGGGGGCCTTCAGCTGTAAAATATACGTACAAATATTACCCATCAGCCCGTATATCGTTTTACAACAACGAGGAGAATAACTATTTATATTACGCTGGGCGTGTTATTTATCTTCTTTTACTCAGTGTTCTAACTTGTGCAAACGGTTGGATGGTGCTTGTGGTGATTCGTCAGAGGATTAAAATAAAACGTTTACAGGTACAACCGGCCGACGTTCCAATAACACCATACCCAATACTACAAGCTTTTAAATTTACCAGGGCTCTTATCGCTGTTTGCGCTGTATACAATAGAAGCTTGTTACCTCTGCTATTTAACGAAAGCTTAAATTTCTGGCCGTTCTGGTGTGCCTACAGTGGATCAATTTTCAACAGTTTTCTCTTCCTTCTCTTCAGTAAAAAGGTTAAACAGTCATTGAAGACGAATTTAAGGAAAATCATGAAAAGACCTGAAAATGGAGAATTACAAACTGGTGTAGCTTACATTGGTGAGGTCTGATCAAGGGCGAAATAGCGATGGACTTATACAGTTATTGCAATACAACTCCCTGAGTACATATTGGACAATTGTACTTGAATATAAATTTTTATGCGTTAGCGACAAAAAATTTCGAAAATATTTACCGTGAATTTAATTTAGAGACACAAAAAAAGTAAAGTTATATGGTATAAATGATTTTTGCACATCATGCGCAAGAGAATTTGGTACGTTCTACAACTTGCACATATTTTGAAGTGTGTCATGAAATGAATGATATTAGTATAAAATTTAGTGCCTCCTGCTTTCATCATTAATTTGCTGAAAATAATCTCACTAATCAAATTGTAGTTGTTATAATTAATGTTATAAATTCATAATATCGTCATTATTTTACTGTACCCGAAAGATACAGCTGATTAAACTGACGTGGTTCTTACAGGAGTATAGAACTCTGTAAATTATGAAATGAACAGATTATATTTCACATGAGTACCAAATCGAAAGAATTACACTCTCACTTCGTGTTAAATCGACAAAAGCTGAACTGTAGCCAGTACCAAAAGACTCCTGCCAGTGGATGAATATAAACAAGCGAGATCAGTGAATTACTACAAAAACGCCAGGGTGGAGGCCAAACATAGGCTGGACGAAATGCTTCAAGACGTACGATGGCTGTATTAATGCTAGCCGTTTGTTTTGGTTTTCCTGAGGCTGCATAACCCGAGGTATGTTAGTAGCGAGGGCAGCGTTTATATTTAATTCTTGACATTATGTATAATAAATAAATGAATGTAGAAACTGTATGAATGTTCTTTATAAGCTTTAGTCTTTGCCAGCTTAGTCTTTTCTAAAGGGCTTATCAAGTGAAGAAGTTTGAAACGCTTAATTTGATTTTATTCTTACTTCCTACCATAAGATGAATAAGAAATGCTTCTTGCCCTAGGAAGGCCTTGTTCATGCTAGTAGTTTGTTACGGTATTCATAAGGCTGCATAACCCGGGGTATGTAAGTAGCGAGTGCAGCGCTTATATTTATTTCTTGATATTATATATAATAAATAAATGTATAAACGTGTATGACTGTTCTCTATTAGCTTCAGCCTATGCGAGCTTAGTTTATTCTAAAGCGCTTATCAAGTGAGAAATTTTTAAACGCTTCATTTGATCCTATTCTTACTTCCTACCATAACATGACTAAGTATATTTTCCCTAAGTTTTATTGATGTGATTATCTCCGTGTAATGTATCAGATGGCAAAGCATTGGAACGTAAAAGAGCTGTATACCCTCCGGCGGACCTGCCATGAACCTCTGTTGAACGGATGGATTTTATTTTGATTGAACTACCGTGGACCCTTTTTGCTTTATTCCCGACACTTCAAGGCCAAAAACGTGAGCATATCAGATAAAAAAACTTGATATAATGGGATTAATTTTCTGCCACGTTATGCATTTCACTCTTTAATAAATTAGAAAATGAGAAATAAAACCACATATAGGGTTCATCGTAATGCGGTGCCATATTTCTCCTTATTCTAATAACATTTTCATTAAAATAAGATATTGCAATCACCGGGCCACGTTATGCATTTCAATCTTGAATAAATCGGAAAATAAGAAATACAAGTACATATACGGAACATCGGAAGATCAGTCCTGTAAAATATAATAGTACATGGATTAAAATAACCAAATGGTAGGAACTCGTAATAAGGTCGTTTCAACTCTGTACAATATAGAAAAAGTTGTAATATATATATAAATATGTGTGTGTGTGTTTGTGTGGTAGGCTTCATATTCCGGAGGAAAAAATTTCGCGATTTCAACAAAGGCGTCCCCTTTATCGGGATAATTTCTTACTCGAGAATATCGTGAATTTGAAAACTCGCAAACGAAATGCATTTCAAATATATATGACACTTACACGACCAAAGGCTGGTCCACCAGATGGTCATTTTGGCCGGATTTGAATACATCTCTCTCTCTCTATCTCTCTCTTATTCTCTCCCTCTCTCTCTCTCCCTTTCTCTCTATCTCGTTCGTTAACTTCCTCCTCCGTTCTCTATTTTTTCTATCTTTTCTATCTCTTTTTTTCTCTCTTTCTCCTCCTATCGCTCGTCCTTTCCCCCTTTCTCTCTCTTTTTCTTTCTTTCTCTCTTGTCCTCTCTCTTTCTCTGTCTTGTCCTCTCTCTCCTCCTTTCCCTTTTCTTTCTTTTACGCTCTTGTCCTATTTCCCACTTTCTCATTTGTCCTCTCTCTCTCGCTATTGTCTCCCCTCTTTCTTCTCTTTTTCTCTCTTTTTCTTCTCTCTCTCCTTCTCATTCTCTCCTAGACCGAATGGTGACTCTGTAGTATATAAAACTGGTTCTATATCTCTCTCCCTTCCTCTCTTCCGTTCTTTCTCGCTTGTTGTCTCTCTTTTTCTCTCTTGTTGTCTCTCTTTCTCTCTTGTTGTCTCTCTCTTTCTCTCTTGTTGTCTCTCTCTTTCTCTCTTGTTGTCTCTCTCTTTCTCTTTTGTAGTGTCTCTCTCTTTCTCTCTTGTTGTCTCTCTCTTTCTCTCTTGTTGTCTCTCTCTCTGTCTCTCTCTTGTGTTCTCTCCCCCTTTCTCATGTTGTCTCCCCTGTCTCTCTTGTCTCTCTCTTTCTCTCTCTTTCTCTCTCTTTGTCTCTCTCTGTTTATCTCTGTCTCTCTTTTTCTCCATCTCTCTCTCTCTCTCTCTCTCTCTCTCTTGTTGTCACTCTTTGTCTCTTTGTATCTTTGTCTCTATTTGCCTCTCTCTGTCTCTCTCTATTTTCCTCTCTTTGTCTCATTTTCTCTGTCTGTCTCTGTCTCTCTCTCTGTCTCTCTCTATGTCTCTCTTTGTCTATCTCTGGGTCTCTCTCTGTATCCCTCTTTGTATCTCTCTGTGTCTCTCTGTACCTCTATCTCTTTCTCTCTTATTATTTCTCTCTTTCTCTTTCTCTCTTGTTGTCTCTCTTGTTTGTCTCTTTGTATCTTTGTTTTATCTCTCTGTGTCTCTCTCTACCTCCCTCTCTTTCTCTCTCTTTCTCTCTTATTATTTCTCTCTTTCTCTTCCTCACTTGTTGTCTCTCTCGTTTGTCTCTTTGTATCTTTGTCTCTATTTGCCTCTCTCTGTCTCTCTCTATTTTCCTCTCTTTGTCTCATTTTCTTTGTCTGTCTCTGACTCTCTCTCTGTCTCTCTCTGTGTCTCTCTTTGTCTCTCTCTCTGGGTCTCTCTCTGTATCCCTCTTTGTATCTCTCTGTGTCTCTCTCTACCTCTCTCTCTTTCTCTCTCTTTCTCTCTCTTTCTCTCTTATTATTTCCCTCTTTCTCTTTCTCTCTTGTTGTCTCTCTCTCGTTCTCTCCTGTTGTCTCTCCCTTCCTCTCCTGTTGTCTCTCTCTCTTTCTCTCTTGTTGTCTCTCTCTCTTTCTCTCTTGTTGTCTCTCTCTGTTGCTCTTGTTGTCTCCCCTGTCTCTTGTTGTCTCTCTATTTCTCTCTTTTTCTCTCTCTTTGTCCCTCTCTGTATATAATTATCTCTCTCTCTTTGTCTCATTCTCTCTTTCTGTCTCTGTCTCTCTCTCTGTTTCTCTATGTGTCTTCCTCTGTCTCTCTCTGTCTGTCTTTCTCTCTCCATCTCTGTCTCTGTCTCTCTCTGTGTCTCTTTCTGTTTGTCTCTCCCACTGCCTCTCTCTGTGTATGTCTCTATGTCTCCCTCTGCCTCTCTATGTCGCTCTTTGTCTCTCTCGCTGGGTGTCTCTCTGTTTCTCTCCGTCTCCCTCTGGATCTCTATCTGTGTATCTCTCTCGTTTCTTTTTTTCTCTCTCTTTCTTTCTCTTGCATTATCTCACTTATTCAGTTTCATTCGTTCTCTATCGTTCTCTCTTGTCCTCTCATTCTCATTCTATCACGCTTGATCTCTCTCTTAGAGCCAGTTGTTGCTCTATAGTATTTACAACTGGGTCTTTCTCTTACCCTGTCGCTCTCCCTATCTCTATCCCGTTCTTTCGCTCTCTCTGGTTGTCTCTCTCCCTCGTTGTGTTTTCTTTCTTTCTCATCCTCTATCTCTCTCTCTTATTCTCTTGTTCTATCTATCGTTCTATCTCTCTTGTTCTCTCTCACTCATTCTCTCTCTCGGTCTATCTCTCTCCCTCGCTCTCGTTCTATCTCACCTTTCCTCTCTTTTTCTCTCCAATCAGGTTTGGCTCTGTAGTATATAAATCTCTCTATTTCAATCATTTTTTCTCTCTCTTTTTCTTTCTCTCTCGTTTTTTCTCTCTATCTTTCTCTCTTTCTTGTTCTATATTTCCTGAATTTTGCTGACTGTTGCATTATTGCCGTAGTGGTTCGTCGGAAGATAAAGATAAAGCGTTTAATGGAACAACCTCTCGATGCTTCTGTTACTCTGATTCTGGTAGTTAAGGTGTTTAAATCTGGCAAAGGACTCGTCGCTGTTTGTGCTGGTCTCTTTGGTTTAGTTACAGCGGAACAATGTTTAATGGGGTTTCCTACCATTTCTTCAGTCAATAAGGTTCACAATGCATAAAATATGAAAATCAGAAAATTAATTAAGAATAAATTCATCAAAAAGATTCGAAATGAGAAAACTGCAAATGGACGTGCATCTTCTTTGAGCTGGTCAAAATGGGCATTGGACATGGCAATATTAAAGAAAGTCAGTAAGTTGTAAAGTATCGTTTATTTCAAGTGTATTTCATGGATCTGTCATCTAAACATTTTACCTTTTTTACCCGTTCTTTCCTCAAACACAAGGAAAAATGCCAGTGAAATATTGCCAAGAGTAATATATGAATTCCGGAAGAATAATTCTGCATTCGTCTATCATAACAGGATTTGGGCATGGTCTCATAAAAGCGTTGATTCCGATTTCATGTAAGCCGATACACGTCACCTTGCCACCAGAGGTCTCTTCGGAGATGGGTTCATGCGTTGACCCTGTTCTCGGAGTACTTTATGGTCGTATCGTATCCTCTCGAATATTTCGAACCCTGCCAGATATATTCCTCTGAGTTTCGTGAAGCAATTCAGGGTCCCTACTAAATCTCGGATGTCACAGGTCGCACATTGGAATTGATGACTATTAATGTCTATCAGCGAAAAAATACCTTCATGCCTGAACTATAAACTCGGAAGAATCTTCAATACTTCCATGTGTATTTATTCGGCTTTTGCAGTGGATCTGTTGCAAGCTAGGATATATCTAATGGCCCTTGAAATGAATAATTAATATGAGGTACTTTTTCCCATTGTGCTATATATCGTTTTAAGTACTCAGCGCTTTACCTATAGGCCTACTACCTATATCGCAAGCGCTGTTTGTTTTAACCTCGTATCCTGAATCGCTAAACCGGGAGAGGGGGGGGGGGGGGGGGGATTGGTGGATGGTGCGTAGCACTGCATTTTTGTCCAATCAGATGAGACCCTGTGCTGGAAGATACGACCTCTATAAGGGGTTTAAGAGGCCACTGTATATTAGCGAGACCACAAACTTATTAAATAAATATTTGTGGTCCTCTTGACTGCGTGTAAACAATGCCTGATATGTGACACACAACTGATGCGACAAGGAATCTACATAATTATCAGGACGTTTTGCCAGCAAAACGGTTTACCAGCCAATCGAGGAATACACGGAGCCACTGTTGTTCATTTCGCATTGAGTGACAGCTCATCGCCCAGGCAACCGTTTGAACAGGCCACAGGCTCAGATAGAATGGCCCGACACGTTGTTTCCACAAGTCCTTGTGAAAATAGTTTGCCCGGCCGGTTAGCTGTAATTCAAACGAAATGTAACAACATAGGCTCCGTGCACACCTCCCTGGCTGGTTTCGGCTTTTGCTGACAACAAATACATGATTACGCTAACATAGTCGTAATGTCATAATATAATCGGTCGATAATGCAAGAACGCAGAGGGAGCAATTAAAATTCGACTGTACTTTAATTACTAGGACTTGAAGCGCAGCACTGGGCAAAGCCATGATGTCTGTCGAGTTATTGTTAACTGGCATTTGGTTGGCTGCTAGTAAATTCATACCCCACTGGGATCCCACTGGCAGTGAACCACTTTTCTGTGTTTACCCTCTCCATCTGTAAAACAATGAACCAGCATGGCTATTCATACATCTTATATATATATATAATATATATATATATATATATATATATATATATACAGTAACAGTTATAATCAAATATAGGGAATCAAGTTTTGTCAGAAACTTAGATTAATATATACATATATATGTATGTATATATATATATATATATATATATATATATAAATATGTATATATTAATATATTGTTGCAACCAAAGCCGTCTCTCAACCTAGATTGGTGTCCCCGCTTGCATCTCCCGCTTTGATCTGGACGTCTAGGCGACCCATGTCGTTATTGTTATCCTTGTTTGTGCCAAGCAACCGGGTTTAGTCAGGCGGTTTGTCCTGTTTTATCGAGGAAAACAGAAGAAAACAGGAGCGATATAGTCCGATAGTCCATAACTGGTCAAGTGTTGCTCTATAAAAAGGATTAACACGACCGACACGCCCAGTGATGATTTTTATATCTTCAGGATATCCCGGCTGTTGCCAGTATAACATTAACTTGTCGAGTTTTAGAGATACCCGTCGGTGGCCTGCCACGAACCCTTGTTGAACGGATAGATTTTTATTTTGAATGAACCACCGCGAACACACTTTGCTTTATTCCCGAAAGTTCAAAACCAAAAAAACGTGCACATATCAGATAAATAAGACTGGGTTTAAAGGGATTAATTTTCTGCCACGTTATGCATTTCACTCTTGAATAACTCGGAAAATGAGAAATACATGTACATTTTGTACATGTAGGGAACATCGTAAGGGGGTGACATATTTCGTATTACATTTTCATTAAGATAAAATACTGCATCACCGAGACCCATTATGCATTTCGGTCCTGATTAAATCGGAAAATGAGAAATACTAGTATATATAGGAAACATCGGAAGAACAGTCCGGTAAAATATTGTAAAACGTGGAATAAAAAATAAATATATATATCTATATATATATATATGTGTGCGTGTGTGTGTGTGTGTGGTAGGCTTCATATTCCCGAGGATAAAAGTCTGGGATTTCCACGAAGAGTTTTTTTTCGGGATAATTTTTTTGGAGATTATCGCGAATTTGAAAATAACTCACGAACAAAATGGCATTATATACATATATATATATATATATATATATATATATATATATATATATATACACACACATATATATATATATATATACATATATAAACAATAACGATCACGAAGATCACGGTGGACGTGGAGACTAACACTGTGACAAACTTTGAAAAAAACTCCCAGATAATTCACTTTGACATGCTCTCATTTAAGTCTGGTTTAGCATTTAAGAAACCGAGAGACAAAGGATAAACTCATTTTTCAATTTTCCCATTAATTTATTTGCATGCAGTATTTCTATCTATATGAACAAATGTGATTTGTGTTAAGTGTGAAACTGCATGCATTAGTGGTTTTACATTTTATTTACCGTGAATGTAGATTGTATATGCACGGATTTACAATGAATAATGTGTATGATTTATTTATATTAATATATATATGTATATATATATATATATATATATATTCCTGAAAAAAAATTACAAGATATTTTATGGTTTATTTAATTAACATCCCATTACACGACCACCGGCTTGCCCCGCAGGTGGTTATTTTGGCCGTATTTGAGCGTTTCTATCTCTCTCAAATACACACTCTTTACCTCGTTGTCTCTCTAACTCTCTCGATCTCTTTACCTCGTTATCTCTCTATATCTCTTGATCTCTTGATCTCTTTATCTCGTTATCTCTCTCGTTCTCGCTATCTCGTTCTTTCCGCCTCTCGTTTTCCCCTCTCTCTTTCTCTCTCTTTCATTGTTTCCGTACATTCTATCTCCTTCTCTCTAGTTCTGTCTCTCTCATTCTCTCGTTCCCCTACTCTCTTTCTCTTCCTCTACTGTTCTCTTTCTCTCTCTCTTTCTCTCTCACTCGTTCTTTTCTTTCTTCCTCTCCCTCTATCTTTTTCTATCTCTCTGTCATTTTCATTCTCTTTTTCTCTTTCGTTCATTCTGTCTCGTGCTCTCTCTCTCACTCCTCTTTCTTTCTTGGCCTCTTCTCGTCCTCTGTCCCTTTCTTTCTCTCTCCTTTTTTCTCTTCATCCGATTGTGGCTCTGTAGTGTATAAATCTCTCGCTATCTCTCATTTGCTCTCTCATTCTCTCCCTCTTTCTCTCTTGTTCTATCTTTTCTGAATTTTGCAAACGGTTGCATCTAGGCCGTAGTGGTTTGTTAAAGATAAAGCTGATGCGTTTAATGGTACAACCTTCCGAGGCTCCAGTAACACATAATCATGAAGTACAGGCGTTTAAATCGAAAATGTTCGATTACTTGGACTCATGTGCGACGACGCACATCTAGGGTAAAAGTAAAGGCTTCAGCGCATCAAATGAGTTGCGTATGAAGAGCGTATATCGGACGCAACCGATTTATGCCCACTGCATGCCTGACGCACATCCGATGAATGCCAAGCGTATGCCGTGCGTATGCCAGCTGGAGTCACGAGGAGTCATCGTATTTACACCAAAACCGGAGTGTATCCTGTATGTATGGCAAGTACACTATCTGTATGCTATCTGTGCGTTTCTCATAAGTAACAATTTAGTACAATGCACTGCCTGGTCGCCGGATAAACGGTACTTATTCGTTTAATACGTGGGCATTCGCTATGAGTACCTTCAGCGTGCGTTGTATCTGCGCTGCAAGTGCGCTGTGTATACCTAGCAATATACGCGGCTCATATACGCTGACGGGGTGCATGCGGGATGTTCAGTGTGTTCACGCGTATGACCCGCTTATCCCCTACGAACACGTAGCATACGGGACCGATGCGCTGCGTATTTGTAATTTATTACCTGCGTAACAGCGCGTACTCGGCCGTACTGTGGGCATGCCTACGTACATAAAACTTACACAAAACGATTGAGATGCATATGATGTGCGTATTGTGCGTACGACTGCGTATGTAAAATTGCCAATGAGCTACTCATAAGGAATTAAGATACACAGAAGTGTGACAGGGCTTCTAATGGTGGTGTGTAACCATTAAAAATTTATTATACTAGATGTCTGCATTCGCTTATCAAAAGGGAAACATCCTCTACCCTTTCCAAATCCCAAACCCCTGGTCTCCCAATGAATTCCCCAGGCCCTCCCGGGTCCCGGCAAGTGAGCAGTAAGAGAGAAAGCTCAGATAGGCCACTTAGCTTAAAAGTTAGGTGAAGATCCAAATTCAATATCAGGTGAAAAGTTGTCACCAGTAACTAATGATGTGTCTAAAGGTCAGTTTTTGAAAATAAGACTTCTTGGGCACAAACATATAGAAAAAATAATAAAAATGAAAATGAGAAGAAAAAACAGTAAATGAAGGTTTTGCACTCGAGGGGACCAAGGAAAATCAAAGCACAAAAAAAACTGCAACTGTAGGGTGAAAAACACGTCCCTTAGACGGGAATCGCCTTGCTAGCAATATTGTTTACAAAGTGTTACGGTCCCTTTTCACACCAAACAACTCAGGCCGAACCGTAACACATATGCTCAGACACGTTCTCTTCAAATGAATACGTAACCAAAATATGGGTGCAAAAACAGTACTATATTACTAGATTACAATATTTACATTCATACACAAATAATATAATAGTCAATACATAAAGTAATTTATAACCAAGTCTCTGAAGAAAAACTGAGTCTCTAAATAACAAACTGCAACGAAATACTTAACTGAATCCGGTATACGAGAAACTGAAGTCCATCATCAACACATAATTCGGGCACACACAAAACTGAAGTCCTGTATTAATCCATGTGGCACCAAACAAACATAAAGTCTCTCCTCTTCCTAAATAATAAAGTTCATGGCGTGGTTCATGGCATTCCGTGGGCTTGGGGACCAAGAGCCCACGGTCACGGTCCCCGGGGATAACAGCAACGTGGCGTTGGCGAAGTCAATAGTCCCGCCTCGTACTGCAGGCGAGTTCGTTTTATAGGTTTTCAACAATGGGTGAAAACCGCAGAAGTTTGTGGTTTTGCTTGAGAGAAACGATAGCGCCGGCAGAACTGCAAAACCAGTACTGAATGGTCCAAGAATAGTTTTTATGTTTCTAAAAGCGCGTCAGTAGTCACTGATAGCGGGGTGGATCCATAAGCGTGGAAACGGGGGCGGCCACACCACTTCGTGGCGCCATCTTCCGATGTCCGGGTGACGTCCATGCAACACCCCCACCCTTAAAAGAAAGAAGGTAAGGAGAGCAAAGCATTAGCACTGTATGACGAGTATATGAGTAGTTTGACATCTTAAGCATTAGTTTATGCTTCTTACAGCTAATTAATTATCATCACAAATAGTATAATCAGCAATATCTTAATACATGTAATATATGTAATACAACTCTTCCAAAGGACAGAACATATCCGAGGCTATAACAAGAGTCAATCATCAGATCAAACTTAATGACGTCTTGATAACGTATCAGCGATTATATTATCGGAGCCCTTGATGTGTTTGATAACTAGGTTAAACTCTGACAGGGCTAGACTCCATCTCATTAATCTCTGATTATTATTCTTCATCTTATGAAGAAATGTTATGGGATTATGATCTGTATAAACAGTTATTTCATAAGGCGTAGAGCCCAAATATACTTCAAAGTGCTGTAACGCCATCAATAGTGACAGAGTTTCCTTTTCAATAGTAGAATAATTCTTTTGATGAGGTAAAAATTTCTTTGAATAGTAGCAAACCGGATGACTTATGTTAAAGTCATCGTCTTGGATGAGCACAGCGCCTACACCGCAATCGCTGGCATCCGTCATGAGAGAAAACGGTTTATCAAAATTTGGAGCCTGTAACACAGGTGCACTTTGTAATATAGCTTTGGCTCTTCCAAAAGCATTTTGACAGTTTTTATTCCAATGGAATTTTCTGTCCTTTTTCAATAGGTCCGTTAACGGATTTACAACTTCTGCAAAGTTTTGACAAAATTTCCTGTAATACCCAGTCATTCCTAAGAATCGCATTAGTTCCTTGCGATTAGAAGGAACTGGAAATTCTACGATAGCAGATACTTTACTGGCAATTGGTTTTACACAACCTTGACCTACTTCGTGCCCTAAATATGTTACAGTTGCACGACAAAAATCACTCTTGGCAAGATTAACTGTCAATCCTGCTTTTTTCAGTCTCTCAAAGAGTTCTACCAAACTTTGTTTATGATCTTCCCATATGTGATTGTATACAACAACATCATCAATATAGCAAGTACAGTTATCTAAGCCAGATAATACACAATTCATAAGTCTCATGAAGCAGGCTTGCGCATTTTTCATTCCGAAGGGCATAACTTTGTACTGGAACAAACCGTTTGGCGTTACAAACGCAGATATTTGCTTAGCCCGTTCGGTAAGAGGTACCTGCCAATAACCTTTTAACAGATCTAACTTGCTAATATACGTAGCAGATCCAATCCTATCAATGCAATCTTCCACTCTGGGCAAAGGGTAAGTATCTGTTATTGTTACAGTGTTAACTTTTTGATAGTCTGTACAAAATCTGTAGGTCATATCAGGCTTCTTTATCAACAAACATGGGGAACTCCAGGCACTACTGCTGTTTTCAATAATATCATTCTCTATCATATACTTTATTTCATTCTTTATGGCTTGTAACTTTTGGGGACCAGCTCTATATGGTGCCTGTTTAATAGGGGAAGCATCTCCTACGTCTACATCATGCTGTAGTACATTAGTTCTACTGGGGACATCAGGAAATAAAGAGTCATAATTTATCAGGATTTCCTTCAACTCTGATAACTGATCGAAATCCAAATGTGACAATTTCTGATCTAAATTATTTAAAATATCAGAGTTGTTCAGTTTTACAGGATGTTCAGTTTTCTTCATGAGAACATCCTCGGCATTCTTTTCAGTTTCTTTAATGAGTACCAAATTTGTTTGGGGAGGACTAGATTGACATGTTTCTGCTGATCTGTCATGATATTCTTTCAACATATTTATATGACAAAATTGTTGCGACTTTCTACGATCAGGAGTATCAATCACATAATTCAAATCTGATTTCTTCTCAACAACTTTGTATGGTCCAGAGTATTTTGCTTGCAGGGGATGTCCTGGAATTGGGAATAGTACCAGAACTTTATCACCAGGTTTAAATTCTCTTTTTGTCGTCTTTTTGTCATACCATACTTTCATTTTGTTTTGGGCTTTCTTTGAATGTTCTTGGGCGATTTCATTTGCCCTACTTAATTTCTCCTTGAATTCCTGAACATATTTTAACAAGCTACTTGGAGAACTGTTTTCCATCCAAGTGTCTTTTAACACCGCCAGGGGGCCTCTTACACAGTGCCCATACACTAATTCAAAAGGGCTAAACCCTAAGCTTTCTTGCACTGCTTCTCGGGCTGCAAATATCAAAAAGGGTAAACCCTCATCCCACTGGTTCCCAGTGTCAAGACAATAAGCTCTAATCATGTTTTTGAGAGTTTGATGAAATCGCTCTAGAGCACCTTGACTCTCAGGATGGTAGGCACTGGATTTGTAGTGTTTTATGCCTAGCTCTGCCATAACCTGGGCAAATATATTTGACATGAAATTTGAACCTTGATCCGTTTGTATTGTTCTTGGTAAGCCAAAAGTAGTAAAAAATTTAACCAGAGCTTCAACAATTTTCTTTGCAGATATAGTTCTAAGAGGAATTGCTTCTGGAAATCTAGTTGCAGTACACATGATTGTTAGAACATATTCATTGCCATGTTTAGTTTTTCTTAGCGGTCCTACACAGTCAAGTATTATTGATTCAAACGCATCATGTGTTGTTGGTATGGGCGAGAGTGGCGCAGGACTAATTTGGTGGGTTGGTTTTCCAATCATTTGACACACATGACAAGTTTTACAGTATTTCGCCACGTCTCGTTTTAACTTGGGCCAATAGAAGTGTTGGAGAAAGGTGAAACAAGTTGGAACTTTATCTGCTTCCTCTTTAGTCAAGGCATTTTCTCTAAGGGAGGCAATATCAGGATCTTTCTTTTGCATTTCTATCAAATCATCAGTTTTCATGCTAACTTCTACATTCTTTACACTCCTATCCTTCTTTAACTGTTCATGCCCATTTTGATCAGGCGATTTCACGCCGTTTGTACTCCTTTGGAGATTTCTATTCAGGGTCTGTTTGCCCTGTACTACATTTGTAGTCGAGTCCTTTGGACTGGGTGTGCCACTTGGGTCACATACGGGCGATTTAATATTTACTCGCGTAACGGGCTTTAAGCCACTGACGTCATCGTTTGAATGCGCCATAAAGGTTTGCGAGAGGTCAAGTACAGAACTCTCTGGTTTCAGACTTGCCTTTTTACTCATCGCTCGAGTCACTACACAGCCTGGAAATACGCCCGGAAACTCCTGCTGGAGCAGGTCTGTGTCCCTATCAGTGCTCGGCAATTTTGTCATTCTGGGATCAATTTTCACTCTGTCACCAGCTAAATCGTTGCCTAGGAGGAGCGAAACGCCCTCTACTGGCAACTTTGAACAAACTCCTACAGTTACAAATTCAGAGACTAAATCAGATTCTAGTTTCACTCTGTGTAATGGAACTTCTAAAAATTCCGAATTAACGCCCTGGACTAGAACTGAACACCCCGCGTAACTCTCTTTAGAGAAGGGAAGAACAGATTTCAAAACGAGGCTTTGGGTTGCCCCGGTATCCCTTAAGATTTTAACACGGGCCTTTCTTGCATGGTTACCCTCTAACTGAACAAAGCCATCTGACACAAAGGGCTGAAAGCTCTCGTGGACAGGGCTTTGTGTTTCACCTTTAGTCTCTAGTTTACTGGGCATTGTTACCGGTTTCATGCTCTGCGTAACAGTTAACGCATTAGGTTTAGGCTTACTTTGACCGTATCTTTTTCTATAACACTCAAGATTCTGTATGCCCCTTGAACTCACAGAATGTACAATATTTGGGTCCAGTCCTAGGTTGTCCCTCTTTATGTTGAGCAGGAGAGTCAGATTGACTTTTATACTGGGGTTTACCATGATCGGACTGTGGTTTACCTGAGCCGGAGTGACCCCGATAGTAGGGACTACCCTTTCTCCGACCCAGTTTTGGGCTTTTGCTACCTTCTCTTTTCTCACCATACCTCCTCCTGTGACTGGTATAACTGGGGCGGTGCGTCAAGGCAAATTCATCTGCCAGGACACCAGCCTCGTTTACATTTCTTACTTTATGTTCATCCAAAAATATTTTAATGACACTACGGATATGCCTTTTGAACTCTTCTATCAAAATTAGTTGTTTGAGTTTTTCAAAATCCTGATCAATTTTCATAGACTGACACCATCTATTAAATGCACTTTCTTTGTCTCTAGCATATTCAACATGAGTTTGATTTTCTCTTTTGGTGGCATTCCTAAATTTTAAGCGATACGCTTCGGGGACTAATTCATAGGCTCTCAGAATAACCTCTTTTACAGTGTCGTAATCCCTGCATTGTTCGTCTGTGAGCGCAGTGTAAACGTCCTGTGCACGACCAACCAGAACGCTTTGTAACAACAGGGTCCACTGGCCTTTAGGCCAAGCCATTAAAGTGGCCACCCGTTCAAAATAACTGAAATAACGCTCCACTTCATTTTCAGTGAAGGGAGGTACTTTTGTCGAATTTCTGAATAGGAATTCAGACGGCTCATGTGCTTTACGATTTTGAGGATTTTGTAACTCTAACTCTTTCAACTTAATTTGCGTTTCTCTTTCGATTTCACATCTACGAATTTCTATTTCAACTTGAGCTTGAGCTTCATATTTCAATTTAAGTTCATACTTTCTCAATTCTAGTTCTATCGGGTCAATAGCTGTTGCCCCAAGAGGTTCCTTAATAGTTTTTTCCTCCAAATCAGATTCCTCTTTACTTTCTACATCACCATATAAAGATTTCTTAAGTACATTTCTTAAACCCTCTACAGTGCATACATCCATGATGTCAATATTTAAATGTAGAGCAACAATTTCAAGTTCATTTTTCTTTAACGTATACAATAAGCTCCTATTTTCTCTTAATTGTGGTATAATTTCATTTGGTTTAAATTCCGTACCCATATTTGCAAAGTATCAAGATAACGTGTCTGAGAAATATCCGAGTTCAATTGTAGTTAAATACTAGTTTAAAACCTAGAAGTTATAGAGACCACTGTGAAATTTTACATCCAAATGTAGCCGTTATTACGAAATACAGGGTCTCGTCGCGGTCGCCATTATGTTACGGTCCCTTTTCACACCAAACAACTCAGGCCGAACCGTAACACATATGCTCAGACACGTTCTCTTCAAATGAATACGTAACCAAAATATGGGTGCAAAAACAGTACTATATTACTAGATTACAATATTTACATTCATACACAAATAATATAATAGTCAATACATAAAGTAATTTATAACCAAGTCTCTGAAGAAAAACTGAGTCTCTAAATAACAAACTGCAACGAAATACTTAACTGAATCCGGTATACGAGAAACTGAAGTCCATCATCAACACATAATTCGGGCACACACAAAACTGAAGTCCTGTATTAATCCATGTGGCACCAAACAAACATAAAGTCTCTCCTCTTCCTAAATAATAAAGTTCATGGCGTGGTTCATGGCATTCCGTGGGCTTGGGGACCAAGAGCCCACGGTCACGGTCCCCGGGGATAACAGCAACGTGGCGTTGGCGAAGTCAATAGTCCCGCCTCGTACTGCAGGCGAGTTCGTTTTATAGGTTTTCAACAATGGGTGAAAACCGCAGAAGTTTGTGGTTTTGCTTGAGAGAAACGATAGCGCCGGCAGAACTGCAAAACCAGTACTGAATGGTCCAAGAATAGTTTTTATGTTTCTAAAAGCGCGTCAGTAGTCACTGATAGCGGGGTGGATCCATAAGCGTGGAAACGGGGGCGGCCACACCACTTCGTGGCGCCATCTTCCGATGTCCGGGTGACGTCCATGCAACAAAAGCGACGGTCAAGACCGAACACCAAACTACGGAGCCCCTTTGGGGACATGAGTAAAAAAATATTTATCTCGTGCGCACGACTTACTAACTTGTGCGCACGACTT
The DNA here is from genome assembly GCA_026874595.1 of Sipunculus nudus. NCBI lineage: Eukaryota > Metazoa > Annelida > Sipuncula > Golfingiida > Sipunculidae > Sipunculus > Sipunculus nudus. The sequence goes on along the minus strand of CM049314.1, from coordinate 59,457,049 downwards.
ACTAACTTGTGCGCACGACTTACTAACTTGTGCGCACGACTTAATATTTCGTGCGCACAGTTTAATATTCCGTGCACACAATTTATTATTTCGTGCGCACAACTTATTATTCCGTGCGCACAACTTATTATTTCGTGCGCACAATTTATAATTTCGTGCGCACGACTTATTATTTCGTGCGCACATCTTATTAGTTCGTGCGCATGACTTATTTACTCGTGCGCACAAGCTGTCAAGTTGTGCGCACGACTTGCGAGTCACGTGAGCGGAAGGAGTCTCCATTTTTTCCACCATTTACAACCTGAGAGGTGAGTTCTTCAGCTCCTCAGTCAATCAGCTGTCCTAAATTTTTGCTTATTTTGCTGTGATTCTTAATGGCTGAAATTAAAGTAGAGTGTAACTGTAGGGAAGTTAAAATATATCAGTGCCACTGAACGCACGACTTGACTAAGGTTTGAGCCTTAATTTTGTCCATGAGAATGACCATTTGTAACCTTTCGTGTATGGGGCCTGAATCGGTATGTACTCGATTTTACATTGTATCAGAACAGAAATGTGATTAATGGATTTGATGAACTATCAATAATTAATTAAACGTCGTCCCGCAAACAGCCATCACATGAACACAAAAAATACACCGTGGAGCCGGTCTTTTTGACCGCTCTATAATTAAGACCATCCTTTCATGAGTGAGCCAGAAGCATTCATATTAAGTCATTGTATAGCTATATCCTATATGTTAGTATTACTGTTTGGTATAATAAGACCAACTGAAGTAAGACCACATCTGGCCAGTAATATTGGTGGTCTTATAACACAGGTTTTACAGTATATATGAGTTTACAGTATATATATATATATATATATATATATATATATATATATATATATATATATACATATATGAATGACTGAATGAAACAAATTTTGGTTTCGACAGGTGTATTATTATGCATTACATTATTTAATATAATAGTATATCCATACATCTTGTATAATTAAGTACTACATCCTATAAATAAGTTATCTGCAACATCGGAAATCTATATATGTTACTTGAAAACACAACATTACACATACTAGGGACCGCCAACTATTTTTTCAAAATGGGTTAAATATTACATGTTAGGTATCAAAGAAAGCTAATAATGTCAATAAGCAGAAAATATAGTTTTTTGTTCATTACTGACAATCACCTAGGTATTATACATCATGAAAACAAACACAATCACATTCGGAATTTTAGTTTTTATGGGAAAAAAACTGGTCCCGGTCTGCAACACAATAATAAACATTTATTCAGACAGCTTGACAGGTGTTTTTAGTTCTTCAGACATTGTCTGATAGTCACAAATAAAGAAAACTAGTAAGATGTGATGCAAACTATCATAAATTTTGGCATAAAGTTTCCCATATTTGCACATTTTACAGTCCGCCGCAGAAATACATTACTTAGTCACTGTGCTGCTGTTTGATATAGTCATATCTAAAAGGCAGAAGCCTTGACCACTACATGAATCCTCTCTCTGGGGATATTCAGGAAGTCCACTATAGCAGGGTAACGCTGCTTGTTGTCACTGTTGGGCTGCTGCTACAAAAACCTGGAGTATGGTGAATAAAACTCAAATCAGTTAAAATAAATGTGTTGCTTATATTTTGTTTCATTATAGTCTTTGTAAGGATACAGTTTTGGTTTTCTGGAAATAATCATTAGTCTACATAAAAATATCTTGCAAGCAACAGTACCAAAATAATTGCACTTACATACATAAATTTACAATAAAATTATTTTTTTTTATAAAATTTGAACTATTTACTGACTGCTACTGCAGATTTTATCTTTCAGTTCAGACTGACATTTTACAGTAAAACATGTCATACAAATAAGTTTCACATGTAATTAAAGAACTGGTGCAAGACCAAAATTTAAATATGAGAAAAGAACCAACAGAGTAAGTGAAGATATGTTTCACATGATAGGCAACCTAAAAATATACATGTTGACCATTACAACAAAAAAATTGGAGTGTAGCATATACATCAATAGGGAAGCAATAAAGAAGTTACTTAAAAAAGTAAATTAACTTTAAAACTGAGGCATGAAATGTTGTACTCAATTATTGTAATAAAAGAATTTGACATATTCATTTAAATAAAATCAGAGGTGTGAATAAAGGGGGGATGGGGGTATAAATCCCCCACTACTTTTTAGCAAAGTGGGAGATCATCCCTGCTATTCAGAAAATAATATTTAGATATTGGAAATGAAATATACCCATAATAAGAATTATAGATTTTTGTTCTGTTAATGAGTATACAATGAAATATTATTTCACATCATTGAGGACAAAACTGTAATGGAAACATAATATCTTATTTTCTTAAACTCCTTGAATTAATTTTAATATATTTGAAATATATAAATATATATATATATATATATATATATATATATATATATATATCATAAAGACACTTTAAGGGGTATGTGAATATATATATATATATATTTTATATATATTTATTTCTATATTTATGTGTATATATAATATATATATATATATATATATATGTGTGTGTGTGTGTGTGTGTGTGTGTGTGTGTGTGCGCGCGCGTGTGTGTGTAAGGGTGTGTGTGTATGTGTTCATAAAAAAATAAATTAAAAGAAAAACCTCCTACAACTGGAATCATCCCCCTTAATAATAAGTTGATGCCACTGAATAAAATAAAGCATTAATAAAATAACAGGCCTATAGCAGGTATAGACCTAACACTAACTGATCACATTTTTTTCAATTAAAGATTTAAGAATTTTGACAGAAAATGTCAATGCAAATAAATCCCTCACCAGACACTGCTAATTTGGTTAATATCAAATTTTTTACAATATAACAATTTTTTTCTGATAAAAACAACTTTGTGTTACAGTGCATGGAAGTAAATAACAATAAAACTGTTTGTCAAAAGACCCAACAGAATTCTGAAGTTTCCCCCTTTTTTCAAGTTACAGCAATATTCTTTCTATAAAAGATTTTTTATATTATTTATTCCAAGATTATAACTGAATTTTATTATTTTTTTATTATGAAATAACCAAAACATGAAAATATATAATATGTACTGCCTGTACAGTATTGTACACTGATAAAAAATTCTTTGAGCTGGAGAACTTAAACTGAAAGAAAGAAAAAAAAAGTCATAGAAATTTTTTTTTATTTCAGAAATAACAAATAATACAAAACGTTTTATTTGTAGAGTTAATCTCAAACATCACCTATTCCTCAGTTTTATCCATATACGGCTCATATAGCCAGTTAAAAACAATTCTAATAAATTATTGTTCAGCTACTTCATGTACATTGTGATAAAAACCCTTATTATCGCTCAATTTACGTCAATATCGACCATCTTACCTTCCTGCCACAAGGGGGCACTACAATCGCGGGAAAGATTTAAACAACCTCTACGGCTTAATTTCATAATAATTCACCCAATTAACGTGTCAATATGATACAGTAATTAAGTATGAATCAAATGCAAACCGTTTATGGTTGATATCATACTCCTATAGTGTTTCTTTCACTCTCTGCCTACTTCAAAAATCTCCCGGTGAGCTTCTCTCGCCATCTCTGGAGCCAAACGCCAATAAACGCAACCTAGACATGGTTCTTAACACAATCCATTACTCCTGGCACTCTCCATACAGTCGTTCCTGTGTACTAAGCCGTAATCCAGCAGGTGTTTTGGGAACCAAAAAAGTCCGCTGCGCTGAGAAGTTGGTCGCCAGCACCCCTAGCGGTCATGGCGGTACCTACACATACAGGTATCTCCTTAAAAAAATTACCTGTCTGTTTTAACTCTTATTGGATAAAAAAATTTTTAATGTTAATTGTTAAGCAGTCTTATAAAAACATGTATAAGAAAACAACAGTTCACTTTATATCCATTGGGACGTATCCTGGGTTATGTCCAGTTGTTTGTTCTCAATTTGTTCTGTTCTCACAATCAAGTTTCATCACCTACAAAACTTGCAGATTGCCTATCATTTTGTGTTCCATACAGCATTTGTCATACTTACATTGAGCTTTTTCTGGTCCCTTTTATCATTTAATTTTACAAAATAGACAATTTAAAAAAAGTGACCCCAGGGTCATGATGGTCAGAAGACAACATTGGTTATGTAACCCTACAAGTGCAATGAGCAAGTCAACACTGCCACCATTTTCTGAGCATGAAACAGTGTCATTTGTCTAGTGAGTTGACAGTGGTTGCAGTAAATAAGTTGTAAATATGGCTCCACAAAAACTGATTTGATTTAAAATAACTGAACTCCATTCACACTTATTTAAACCTCCCTTTCCCAAGGAACTATTGCCAATGATATGAGAACAGTGATGATATTTACTCATTTATTTGTGTGCTGACTGCACAGTTATGGTGCGAAACTTCCTTATTAAATTTTGTCTTGACAGCTCTTGTGGGATTTGAAGTCTGTTGCATGCACCACTATGCCCCACCCCACCCCCACTCCCCCACTATACCAAGTGCTGTTAACTGAATATGTTTTGCTCAATTTTGGAAAAGTGTACTTGCATAAGAGACATAAGGCCAGTATGGCTCATTTTAAAAGTTAAAATGACACAGAAATTGCCATGTATAAAATCAGTAGTTCTGCTCATTAATTTTAAATAGACCATTTTGGAAAAAGGAAGACTTAAAATTTAGTTTTGATTGCTGTGAGTTCAGATGTTTGAAAGTCACAGTTATAGTTTATTCCCTCTATATATTTCTCTTTGTGTGGCAGTTCTTCTATAGAGCATCATTGTAGCCCACATTTTGCTACCTCTAAGTAACACTCTTCTAATTTAAGTATCTCAGTGCAAATTCACTTACCAACCTAATCAATTGAAAACTTTTGCCAGATTTTACTGTGGAACTTGGAGGTAAAATTATTAAAATTCTCCATTAAAACTAGTATAGGCTACTCAGCTGGCATACTCAATAGTGTTGACCTTAATCAGTTACCCTTGATGATTAGCTGTCTTAATAAGACCATGGGCCATTGGTTTTGCTACAATTCAAGAGGAATAGGGAACCAGGAAAATGAAATGTGTTGCCTTATTAATAATTAGAATGTGAATTAAACAAAGTCTTGGTAGGTCTAAGTGCAGGAATTTCTGTGTATTATTGGCCTTACATTGCTTTAGAGATTCTTAAACAGTCCCAAACTCCAATATTGTATTTTTTTACTCTGGAAGCTGTATATACTGAAGAGACAGGAAGCAGAATTTTGCATGAAAGTGTTTAAATAAGTTCAAAATCATCAATTTAAAATACAGTTTTTTAACTCGTCACAATCACATAAATGTCTTAATTTACCTAAATATCTGTGAACTTTGAGGTAAACAAAAGAGAGAATGATATATTATTACATGCCAGTAACAGGAAGTGAATATGAAGTATATTTTGTTATTTGTATTCTGAAATAAGTGAAAAAAGTTGTCTAAATATTATCTGATCCTATATAAATTACAAAAATAACAATATATAACAATATGATTAATTCATTGCTTGCAGTGAATCATTAGTCCATCATGACAAAAGTGGGGTGATATATATGCAGTGGAGAATCATATGTGTATAACGGGTCTATCTTAAACTCGTCTGGTTCTTTCCTGTGTTCTCCCTCAGGGAGTTGCTTTATATTTTTTTTGCTCAATCCAGACCATAGTTCCCCCTTAAGATTTGGTCGTTTTACATAACAAAAGAGCAGGTAATAGCGGGAATTCTTGCCGTGGAGACGGCATTCCGCTCATACTGTTGGTTGTGGCAGCACGCCATATCTCTATTTTGTCTATCTTGTAGGTGAGTTACCACTTTTCATATTGTTAAAGGTTTCTTATTTTATTACCACCTTTATAACTCTCGTCTCTAAATAGTCTCTGAATATATGCTTTAACTTACCTTGTAATATTGACGAAGTTTTCACTCGAGCTTAATCATGGTTTCCGTTTTGCTCTCGAGCAAACGTAATTTTTACTCTCTCTGAACCCGTCTTCATTTTTACTCTCATGCATGAAATACATGCATGCGAGTGTTTTCTTATCGTATATCTCCGTATGTCTTTATGTATGTTAACATGTGTTATAAAGCAGGATTCCGCTCATACTGTTGGTTGTGGCAGCACGCCATATCTCTATTTTGTCTATCTTGTAGTAAACGTATACACCACCACTGGACGTCTTTTTTTTTCTTGGTCGAGAGAGAGAGAGAGAGAGAGAGAGAGAGACCAACATCTCCCGAACGCTTATTTCCGACCCCGTTACAAATGGAGCCCCCAGGGAGGATGTCTTGGTATATAACGTCGAGTGTGTTATTATGCGCATTAACACGTGTATGCTATGAGTAGGCCTACAAGGAATCTCCAATGTCGCTACACGGACTATCTTACAATACTGGCCAGTATTTTATTTCTTGGACCGCAAGACGTCGCTTTAACCCGTTGAGGACCCGGGTATTTCGCTTCGAACTGCGCGTGCCGCTTTATGCCATGTCATGCATGACTACGTCGAGGATCACTGTGCTCTGTTCATTATGTGCAAAATTTAAAGCTGCTTGAAATTATTTTGTGCGCCTGTAGGCGATTTCTGTGTTCACGAAGGAAATCAAAGCCGGCTGGTTTTCGGAGTGTCAAAGGAATTCACCACACAAGGTACTTTTTCGCCGCTGAACTTTAGCATGTACCCCTGTTAATTATTTCAGTGGAACACGTGGCTTTGACGTTTTAATGTTCATTTTGAACTGTGACTAGAACAGTTCGTAGCAGAACGTTTTTCGCAGAACTTTTTGCTGATATTATCGTTTAAACATGTATGTGTAGGGGTCACATTTAATGTATATCTAATGTCTGAGGTAACCATGCATTGTGGTAGCGACTGGTAGCAGGCGTCAGGATTCATCTTTATTCGTCATTATTCTCTTCTGTCCATCACTACCGCTTCATTATCGCTCAGGCAAGTAATATTCCATTTTGGGGAAACTTCCAGGTTTTCTTTCTACCTGGATATTTTTGTCAAAGTTGTCTTTGTTGAGCTGGATATTTTTCCAGATTTTTCCAGTTTTTTCTAACATTTTGACTTTGAATTGTTCGCTCATTTCCCATTTTTTCTAACATTTTGACTTTTGACTTGTTCTCTCATTTCAGTCATCACTTCTTGCCTTGTATCTCTTGCCTTGATCATATCATTATATTATAAGATGTAAACAACAGTTAAGGTGACTTTTGTTTTGAACTACTTTGTATTATAGCACGTAGGGGTAATACATTTAGGATTGTTTTTGCATTACACTGCAAACATGGTTGACATTAAATGTGTGGTATCCATACATGGGGTCCCACCGGATGTTGATTATGATGATTTGCTGACCCAGTTTGGTAAGATTGGGGAAGTAAATAACTTGTTGCTGGTTAGGGAAGCACACTCACACCAGTGTACAGGTAGAGGATATATCGTATTCCAAAACGAAAAGTCGGCATCTTCTGTCACCCATGCAGAATTCAAGAAATTCTCGTTGGCTCCTGGTCAGAAGACTGACATTAGAGAGATTAATGCTCTGATTGAATGGGATAGGTTGAATAATGTTGATATCACACAGTCTATTGCAGCAAGGAGTATGCATCAATTGACTTACAAGCTCTCATTCCTTTCAGATGACCAGATATCAGACCTCTTTGCCGAGATGAGGAAGGTTCGTGGCAACATCTTTCCTTCTGGAAAGTACAGTTATTCTGTTTTAAATCCAAGATTACCTTCCTTTACAGGTGCTTAAGATCAAGATGGCAGTTATGAACAATGGAGGTCACATGTGAAGGCATTATTGTCAGAGGATTCTACCTCTCAGGCGCAGATACTTGCAGCTATACATCAGTCAGTTAAAGGTACAGCAGGTAGTGTACTTTTATCTATGCCCGAGGGGTCAAGTCCATACGATATTCTTGATAAGTTTGACAAAAATTTTGGGAATGTCTTACCTGTAAATGTTTTGGAACATAGGTTTCACTCTAGTGAACAGGGCCCAAAAGAGGATATCGTATCCTGGAGCTGTAGACTCCATCGGATGCTAGATTTAATCAAAGAGAAACGTGCTTTGTCTCGTTCAGGATATGACCAAATGCTTAGGTCTAAATTTTGGGATGGCTTGGTCTCAAAGGAGATCAAAGAAGCTACCAGATATAGATTTGAATGTGACGAAAGCTTTGATGAAATATTCACAGCCTGTCGTACTCTAGAGATGCAAAAGAGCCAATCAGTAAGGTCAGGTGATAAGGCATCTGTTAGTACCCATCAATTATCTTCATCTAGCAGTGCAAAACAAACACCAAATTTTGACCCATTGTTTAAGAGATTGGATGCCTTAGATTCTAAATTCTCCTCAAAACTGGATAGGACGGAAAATAGAGTTTCAAAGTTGGAAAAAGCACAAATGAGTAGAGGCATAGACCGTTCTAAGAAATCCGTAGAAACTGAAACACCAAAAGACTTATATTGCAACCGTTGTAAAAGAAATACCCATACAGCAGACACTTGTCATGCTAAAAGGGATAGATTTGGTAAACTTTTAAACTGAACATTACCTGTTCTCAGCCGTGGGGGAGAATAGGTGCTGATAGTAAACCCACATCTAAACCATCGATCCCTGTTCCTGTTGTCGGTAATACCCATATTGTTGAAATGCTTGCTGATAACATATCGTGCAATGGCTTACTTGACACAGGGTCAAAAGTTAGTACGGTTGCAGAATGGTTCTTTAAGAAACATCTTTCCAGTTCTGATATGACTGGGGTGGAAGATCTACTCGATTTACGACATGTTGGTGGTGAATCAATAGAATATCTTGGGATCGTTCCAGTTGACATAATTTTTCCTGATATATTGCAAAATGAAAGTTTTTCTGTTCCAGTGCTGGTGATGAAGGATACTGAATTTAACCATGAGGTTCCTTTCTTAATTGGAACAAACCTTCTCAGCTCTTGTTTACAGATGCTCCAGAACAAGGCGGGAAACCAGTTTGTTCAGAAGTTAGGTATATTAACCCCATGGAAGCTTGCTTTTCAGAGTATCGAGGCACTGAAGAAGAAAACTCTTAGTAATATCAATCATGTAATATCCACCAAAGCAATAAAGGTCTCGCCTGGTGCCACTGTCTCTGTTAGTGGTTTAACAAGAGCCCATACGCCGGGTAGAGTTTTAGTTGTAGCTGAAGAAAACATCATGCATGCTTTACCTGCAGGATTGATGATGCACCCATCGCTCCAGGAAGTAGATTTTTCTTCAGGTGGAAAACACAGATTCATTGTTACTATACAGAATTTATCTTGTGATCATGTTACCATTCCCAGTAAAACAATTCTTTGTGATTTACAGGAAGCCACTGTTGTTCCACCATCAGTACCTGCTTCAGACGCTGCAGATGATTTCCTTAATTCATTCAAGTTTAACAGTGACATTTCATTAACTGAAATGGAACAGCTGCAAAGCTTGTTAATCAAATGGAAACATATTTTCTCTTTCAGCGATACTGATTTGGGGCGCACCAGTGTGGTAAAACATGAAATCAAATTAACCAATAATGAACCTTTCAGAGAAAGATACAGGCGCATTCCACCACAAATGTTTCATGAGGTAAAAGAACATATTCGAGATATGCTGAAAGCCAAAGTCATCAAAGAAAGTAATAGTCCTTTTGCCAGTCCTGTGGTCCTCGTGCGTAAACCAGATAACTCTTTGAGGTTTTGTATTGATTATAGGAAATTGAACAGTCGTACCATTAGAGATGCTCACACTCTGCCCAGGATGGATGATACATTGGACTCTTTAATAGGTAGTCAGTATTTTTCATCCCTAGACTTGAAGTCTGGATATTGGCAGGTGGAAGTTGCAGAGGAAGACAAAGAGAAAACAGCTTTTACTGTAGGTCCATTAGGATTCTATCAATTTGAAACCATGCCCTTTGGATTAATGAACGCACCTGCCTTATTCCAACGATTGATGCAGAAGGTTATGGGGGATCTTCATCTGAAGGAATGCTGGTTATATCTTGATGATATCATTGTAGCGTCCCGTACTTTTGATGAACACCTGGACCGCTTAAATTCTGTCTTTCAGCGTCTTTCTGATGCAGGTCTAAAGTTAAAACCATCTAAATGTCACTTCCTTCAACAAGAAATCAAGTATTTAGGTCACGTGGTGTCAAAAGAAGGAATTAAAACTGATCACAGCAAAATACAGGTTCTGAAGGAATGGCCAATACCTAACTGTGTCCAGGATGTACGTAGATTTTTAGGATTTGCAGGTTTTTATCGCAAGTTCATAAAAGGTTTTGCTGCTATGGCTAGACCTCTCCATAATCTACTGAAGGGAGACCAGCGCAAATCAAAGGCAAGAGTAAAATCTACGAATTCAGCGACTCCATCGTTTATTTGGACATCTGATCATCAAAATGCATTTGACTCATTGATTGATGCTTTATCCACAGCTCCTGTGCTTGCTTTTGCTGATTTTTCATGTCCTTTTATTTTGCATACTGATGCTAGTTTCAGTGGACTTTCAGGTATTTTGTACCAGGAACAGAATGGGGAGAAGAAACCTATTGCTTTTGCAAGCCGCAGCTTAACACCAGCGGAGTCTAGATATCCAGCGCACAAGTTGGAATTCCTAGCATTAAAGTGGAGCATTACAGATAAATTCAAAGACTATCTTTACGGCTCCCGTTTCACTGTTTTTACAGATAATAATCCCCTTACTTATGTTCTCTCCACAGCAAAGCTTGATGCCACAGGACAACGATGGATTGCCGAACTTGCAAATTATGAGTTTAGCATACAATATCGCTCAGGAAAGCATAACATCGATGCTGACGCGCTCTCGCGAATTCCTAGAGCTATTCGAGATAAAGGTAGAGGCGAAGGACAAGATATACCTCCTGAGGTTGTAAAGGCTATATGTAACCCCGACGTGGCGACACCAGGTTTGATATCCACCATAACATGTATGCCTGATACTGTCTTATGTATGAACATCCCTTCTACATCTTTGTTTCAGGACCCGCAGGATATACGCTCTGCACAGCGGCAGGATGACCTGTTGAAACCCTTCATTCTGTACCTAAAGGATGGTACCCGAATAAGTAAACCCACTTTAATGCCAGATCAGATATATCTTTTCAGGTATTTAGATTCACTTATTCTGAAGGACGGGATTCTCTACCGTCGTCGCCTGTGTGATGGGAAAGAACAATTCCAGCTAGTAGTTCCTTCACAATGTCGACAAACTGCCATGTCAGGTATTCATGATGACGTCGGCCATCTTGGTCGCAATCGTACATTACAACTTGCTCAAGACAGGTTTTTCTGGCCAAAGATGACACGTGATATAGAAAAGTATGTCAGGGAATGTCCTCGATGTATACGGCGAAAATCACCGCCCGATACTGCTCCTTTAGTTTCCCTATCCTCCAATGGACCGATGGAGCTACTTTGTATTGATTTTCTTAGTATAGAGCCCTCTAGGGGTGGGGTAGAAAATGTCCTCGTAATGACGGACCATTTTACTCGATACGCAATGGCGATGCCCTGTCGAAGTACTAAGGCTAAACAAACTGCTAAGATGCTCCTGAATACCTTTGTAAACCACTATGGATTTCCTAGTAGAATCCATAGTGACCAAGGTAGACAGTTCGAGTCTCAATTGATACGGGAACTTTGTCGCCTCTGTGGTATAAAGAAATCTCGTACGACTCCTTACCATGCCCAGGGTAACCCAGTTGAACGCTTTAACCGTACACTTTTAAGTATGTTGGGTACCCTGGAGGATGAACAAAAGAGAAACTGGAAAGAACACGTTGGCCCACTTACTCATGCATACAATTGTAGCAAAAACGAGTCTACCGGGTATTCACCGTTTTTCTTAATGTTTGGGCGTCATCCTCAACTCCCAATTGATTTAATTTTGGGAACTGACAGTCCAACTGACCAACAAGCATACTGAACTTACGTTTCTGATTTGAAAAATCAGTTATCGACGGCATACGATATTGCCCAACGCACTTCCGCCGCTTCAAAACACCGTCATAAGAAATTGACATCGGTGATCGCGTGTTAGTTCGTAATGTAGCCTTTACAGGAAAACACAAATTGGCGAATAAGTGGGGAGAACAGGTTTATGTTGTTAAAATGCAACCAAAAGCAGGGATACCCGTTTATGTTGTCTCTCCTATTGACAATCCCTCGCTCAGTCGTACACTACATCGTAATCTTCTCCTGCCAATTGATTACATTCCTGATCCGCCAACCGCTAATGTACAGAGAAATGTACCGGACTCTCAGAATTCCAGTGATTTATCGTATGATAGTGAAAATGATTCCGATGCTATTATCATGGTGATTGATTCTGAGCATTCCATGTCTAATGATGATACCATTAATGATCATCTTTCTATTTCAGAACCAACTTTTACTAACATTCAAGATGATGTACCTATACTATCTGCAGCTGAATCTGTTATTTCGGATGACGAGTCTGTTACCTCCATGGTGTGTGATAACGAGGGCCCTTGGGTCCAGTCTCCTGTATATGTACCTCCACCTGATAATGCTCCTTCCCTTTCAGTGAATATAGAATCGCCTCCTAGACCATTAAGAAGGTCAACACGTCAGAAAAGGTTACCTGCCTATCTTCGTTCTGGCGATTATGTCATAGATTAAGTTAGGTAAAGACATACTTCGCTGTGTGCACGTGCTGATATATAATGATTGGTTGCTTTATTCTATCGTATCATAGCCATCTTGTTTCGTTTTAGATGTCGGGTCGCCATTTTCTTAAGAGGGGGGTGTATATAACGGGTCTATCTTAAACTCGTCTGGTTCTTTCCTGTGTTCTCCCTCAGGGAGTTGCTTTATATTTTTTTTGCTCAATCCAGACCATAGTTCCCCCTTAAGATTTGGTCGTTTTACATAACAAAAGAGCAGGTAATAGCGGGAATTCTTGCCGTGGAGACGGCATTCCGCTCATACTGTTGGTTGTGACAGCACGCCATATCTCTATTTTGTCTATCTTGTAGGTGAGTTACCACTTTTCATATTGTTAAAGGTTTCTTATTTTATTACCACCTTTATAACTCTCGTCTCTAAATAGTCTCTGAATATATGCTTTAACTTACCTTGTAATATTGACGAAGTTTTCACTCGAGCTTAATCATGGTTTCCGTTTTGCTCTCGAGCAAACGTAATTTTTACTCTCTCTGAACCCGTCTTCATTTTTACTCTCATGCATGAAATACATGCATGCGAGTGTTTTCTTATCGTATATCTCCGTATGTCTTTATGTATGTTAACATGTGTTATAAAGCAGGATTCCGCTCATACTGTTGGTTGTGGCAGCACGCCATATCTCTATTTTGTCTATCTTGTAGTAAACGTATACACCACCACTGGACGTCTTTTTTTTCTTGGTCGAGAGAGAGAGAGAGAGAGAGAGAGAGAGAGAGAGACCAACATCTCCCGAACGCTTATTTCCGACCCCGTTACATGTGGAAACTAAGTAGATCATTTATCTTATTTCATTCTGTATCATATACAGTGGAACCCCATAATTACGACCACCTTAGGGACTGACCAAAGAGGTCGTAATTTGGGGGTGGTCATATTTGTGAAACTCTTAAGTTACCTGGATCGTATATTTGGGACCAAGAAAAGTGGTCATATTTGTGGGGGTGGTCGCATTTGTGGGGTGGTAGCAAGGCGGGGTTCCACTGTATATTGTTTATTTCTGTAGTTGTAACAATAATTGTAATATAATGATATACTGGGATGTGGGAAATTGATGTAATCTTTACTTCAAATTAAACACAGTATTAACAGGTATGTCCCTTTTGTTTAGGCTGCTTTTCTTATCCAGATTAATTTCCCTGTCCATAATCTTAATAAAGTGTGACAAGGAGGTTTACCATGATTGATTTTCTGGCATAAATGTAAAAGTAAATACATTTACACCCATCTATATTGATATATTATCAGTAAATCACCAATCAATAGTTATCTATTTCTCATAAAATATATGCTACTGGGATACACCCCAGTGGGTATATGCATAGGGTCCTGCACCTTAAACGACAGTATCTCATTGGCCAGTGGTCCAATGGATGTAGCACTGTACAAGCTTTTAATACTGAAAGTATGACTTAACTTATTTAAATGGAAATCTTTGATGATTAGGTATTTCCATTATATATTTATTTAATCTAAGTATTTTTTTATGCTTGAACACTGATGTGAGCAGGTGATAAAACATTCCAAGTGAGCTACAGACCAAAATCAGCTCTTACATCTTAACAGGGAAATTTAATGTACATGTATGCCATGGAAACAGATCCATTTAATTAAGACTGGAGGTGAAACCCCTTTTTTTAATGCTAAGAACTAGTGTTCAAATTTAATAAAAAATTGCTTTCAAAGAAGAACTGAAGATAAGAATTATTCCTGTGAATTAGCCCCTAGATTCAAATATGTATCAGTAATACAAAAACATTGGAAAGTCATAGTGCATTCCTTTTATTTTTATCCCTAAAATGTAAATCGTTAAAACTGTGCTGCAAATGAAATTGAATGTTTGCATGAATACTTTATTCATTCTGTGATTATTGGAGTGTCTCTTTTCCAGCAAACATGGATGATATAGCCACATTTCTAAGCAGCCGCAACATTTCTGAGGGTACCATTGAAGAGATGAAAAATGATAAGGTAAGTATTTCAAGAACTTGGAAACTAATAAATAATGTCCATTATTTCCAGAGGCACATTTACAAGGTCATTTGTAATATGAGGACAATATAATGTTTCAAATATATTTGTAAGTCTTTAAGTAAGTGTACGTGTCTATCAGTAAACAAGTAATATATTTCGAATCAATATCATTGTCTTTATTACAATGCACAGCTCCCCTCCCTTTGCATATGAGTTACATAATCTATTGCTGGCAGTAAAAGTGAACACAATGTTCTGTGTACTGCAGTTATTACATTGGCCACTATCTTGGTTGGGTGGGGACAAATGCCAAGAAAATCTATTCAAGGGCCTGTTCTAGTGCTTAAACAAAATTTTTGCAGTGAGACTTGAACGTTGCTTTTAATCATATTAGCCCATTTTGGGAATTTTCTAGCTCAGCTTTCACTTAAAATATTCCTGTTATATATTCTGTAGATGCAGACTCCAAAATTGCTTATTTATTAAAAATGTTTCTTCCCTGATGTCTCTCTAGCTTATTTAAAACTTTCCCATATTGATATACCTGTTGTAAATTTCTAATCAACAAAGCATAGAGTTAATCCTAAGCTAAACTTTCAAATCAGTCATGCCATTCCTAATTATTAGTAAATAAAATAAAAAGAAAACAGAGTTCAGCTAAATAAAAATTACTGGGGCTGTAGCAAGCAGCTTTTGTAGAGTGTCCCTCAGTATGTATAGATGCCAGGCCTTGGTGGTAGGCTGATGAAAATTCTGATTATTCAAATATTCCTGGAAACTTGGTAAAAATTCTTTGTGTACAGGTTTCAGGCCTTTACACCATATCCTCTACAATAAAACTAAAAACAGTTCCCTTAAGTGAGCCATACTATAGCTGGGTAGCATATATGCACCTTTGGCATGGATCTACCTCTACAATGAAAATTGGATCACCATATATCTGTATCCAAAAAATGGCCTCTCCAGCAAACAGAGCTCATGTTATACCTTTTGACAAACAGATACTTTTACATAAAACATTTTAACCAAGACAACATTTTACAGACAGTTGAATAATGCAAAATGTTTAGTTATGTGGTTATTATTTGTTCCCCCTCCAGAAGACTAAGGATTACTGAAATGGTCAACAACTATCTATCTGTCCCTCCCCATTCTGTTAGCAAATATCTTAAAACCCCAACTGCTTTCTTCAACACCTCTTACAGACATACTCATAAACATTTGATTATAACCCGAGGTACACCACTCTATGTGCTTTGATATCCCCTGCCTTTTGTCTCATGAACCACTTCACCAACAATTACTTAATTTTCAAGACATATTGATCACATGACTGACATGTAAGTACAACCTGCACATGGTCTCATCTCTGTTTCTTCTTCATCTTCTGATATTTTCACACAAATTAAAAATTTACTGAATGCAGTATATTCTGAATTAATTTTTTGCCAACCTGTGAGCTTATGCGATGGTGCGGCGTCGTCCGTCGTTGCATCGTGCGTCGTCTTTACGTTAATAATAGCTAACTCAAAAACAGCTAGAGCTATCATCACCAAATTTTATGCCAATCCTTGTCACATATGTCAAATCCATATTTGAGATATTGGTGGCTCCACCTACATTTATCTGTTTTTTACAAGCGAAAATGTAATTTTAGACTCTTCTAGCTTATACACTGTTTTATGATGAAACTGTTAAGCTGATTGGTTTAAACTTTACAAGAATTATTCTATGGTAGGGTTCTGCCAGTTTTATAAGAAAAGATTGGGTAATTGCAGCTTTAAGAAAAGTAGTGTAGCCAATTTAAAAAGACTTTCTGTGTTTGAAAACAGATTTGATAACATGCTGAGTTTCAGCAGCCAAGTCAAGAGGTCACTCAGTATAACCAGTTTGGGTCCAGACATCACCATGGCAGCTGACCTGGCTCTGTCTGTGTCTAGACAATGTGTCTAGACATCTAGACACAGCGTCTAGACAGTCTAGATGCAGAATGCCCAGATTAGAAGTATTGGAACTATATATTTTAACTGTTTGAAAAAACTTAGTTTGCATTTTTAGCGAATCTGTGAGCTTATGCAACAAAGCAATCTGTGTGGCGTTGTCCTTCTTCCGTCGTCCGTTGTGCATCGTAGCTATCTCAAAAAGGGAAGGAGTTAGCATCATATCTCTGCATTGGTTGACTTATCCACCTGAAATTTTGCATGTGTATACATCCTGGAAAGCTTTCTAAATTTTATGACAAGTGGCGCCACCTACATTCACAGTAACGCTGCAGACATCCAAGCTCATATCTCAGGAACCATCTAACTGATTTAGCCAAAATTTTGTATGTGTATAGATCTCACATAGTTCATCATATGCAAAACTGGTGGCGCCACCTGCAACCATTTTTGCACAGCGTCCATCTGATCATCTGCTTTGGGATAAAATCACTCATATCTCGGCAGTGGTTTGACTTATTAACCTAAAAATATGCAGGTTTATACATCCTGGACAGCTTTCTCGATTTTATGACAGGTATCGCCACCTACATTTACATTTACGCTGCAGACATCCAAGCTCATATCTCACGAACCATTTGACTGATTTGGTCAAAATTTTGCACGTGTATAGATCTCACATAGCTCTTTATGGCAAAACTGGTCACGCCTCCTGCAACCGTTTGTGCACAGCGTTTGCTTGTCTGTCATTGGATAAAATCACTCATATCTCAGTAGTGGTTTGACTTATCTGCCTAAAATTTTACATGTTTATACGTCTTTGATAGCTTTCATCATATACATTTTACTCTTTGATTTCCACCTGCAGATGGCAGTTCACCTATAGGAGCTAACTCTCTGTGTTAACTGAATCTTGAATTAAGTAAAATTAAATGTATGGCACTCTAATGATTTATTTTATGTAAATCCAAATGTTACCAGTCACATATTTTATGATTTCAGGTGTTTGTTAAACCAGGTACAAACTATCCTAGCAAATAGCAAGGGCTGTCGGCATAAAATGTTACTGGTATATATCTTGGCCACACCCATGACACCCATCTGTTTTGACAACCTGTCAGTGTTCAAATCTGTCCTGTTAAAATCCATTTGAAGTATATCCCATCTTCCAAGTCTGAACAGGATCATGTGGATAACAAAGAGCCAAATAATCCTGCATTTTCTTTTCATTTTAGCTGATTTTAGTCAAAATCCAAAATTTGACATACTGTCCCTTACCTAAAAATTGTATTATAAGTGCCATATATGTGAAAGTATAAAGGCAAATATGTGCCTTAAAAGTCCCTTATATCTCCACTCAATTTTAACTCCCATATATTTCACAAATATGGCAGTTATATGGATTTTATATGCAAATGAGCAGGGAGCCATATATGTGATATATATGTGACATAATGTCACTTATAAGGCAGTCCAATATATGTTCGATATAACTGACATATAACTGACATATATATGCACCTTACAAGTGCCATATATGTTCCAGATATAATAACTTGCATATTTATAAGTCCAGTGTATGCACCTTTTGTGGTGTTTGTCAGTAGCTCAATTATTGTCTGTTTTATGTTCTGTTTTGAAAGGTGTTTACTCTTTTCTCTATTCCACAAGGAATTAAGGTAGATGATAGAAATTAAGGGTGTGTGTGTGTGTGTGAGCTCCCTGCCCTGTGCGATTCCTTGAAAACCAAGCGGGCCTGCAGTCACACTGGGGGTCTTCAACTTCATACAGTCATACAGATGCAAACACATGAAACATAAAAGTATGAAAACACAATAACCAATATGAATGTTTATTTACACATTTGTAACTGAAAATAAATATTTTCATAAGATTTTTAAAACTCCCTGGTTCATTCAGATTTGAGAGTGTTGTCATTTTAGGGAATGAAGGCTGGTATGAATTTTACATCCTTGTCACACTCTAAATTCTTTTCAGTCCCCTCCTGTTTGACCTGGAAAAACAAATTGATTATTAATTTAAATAAGTTTAAAAGATAAACTTTCAACAGTGATGCTTAGTAGTGCTTTATTTAACATTAACATTAGTTTACCTTATCTGGAGGCTACACATAAGTCAACAAAAGAATATATTTCACTGAAAGTACATCTGCTCTCTATATAGGGATTTTAAATGTTCTAGAAATATGCTTGTATAACATTTAGGATTATAGGTAAAATATTAAGACTTCTCAATTACTAATACAGGAAGATTTATCCTGATAACAAAATATATTTAAACATTACAGATTATCAAATATACTGTTCATAGGACAGAGAAAGTGGTCTAAAGATGCTCATAGGCTCAGAAAGTAGGTTACTCAGTTGAAACAAATTTAACATGAAAGCAGTCATATGAATATCCCATATGCGCCATAACTGTTAGCCACCTAATTTGCACTTTAAAAATGATATGATGAATATGATATGAATGATATGATGGTGAAATTGCACTACTACATATAAAAAGAAATCATTCAAGGTGGACAAAAAATACACTTTTGACCTGTAAATTGAACCAGCTTTTATTTCGCTCTGGGAACCAAAATAGTACCTAATGAAAACATCTGATCCTTAATAAAATAAAGTCCCAAATCATTAGGCTTTTCTCTTGTAATAAAATTGAACTTGTCAGAAGAAACCTTAATGAAATAAAAATCAGAGGATCTAGCCCATTAAAGTTAAACAAAGCGCTCATAACCTTTGTAAGAGTGTTATTGACCTTCTGATGTCACATTCAGATTAAATTCATATCTATGAATGGCTTATGGATTGTTATGAAACATATAATCTGTTTATGTTTAAATTGTCAATTAAGTGGTGTTTACAGTATATGGAAATTATATGTAGAAGGGCGTATTACCAAATTAAAGCTTAATTTAGCAGCTTTTGTGTGAGGTACTCCAACAGTACAAAATTTTTGACTAGTTGAAATGTTTTAACTGAGTACAGTAAACATCTCTTCAGTTTTCAGTTTTACAGTTTTTAACCAAAAATTGGTTAGTTTTCAAAGCATTCAACAAAATTGGACAGTGGCTGTAAAATCAGCAATTGCCAACAGTGTTTAATGTTTACTTTGGCTGAAAGAAAAACTTATAAGCAATGTAAATATAAGAACTTTTTTCCATATTAACAACTTTTGAGCACTCTAGCAAGACAAAAAAAATTAAAGTCAGTTTCAAAAAATGAAAAGGGACATTGTTACCTTCATACCTCTGGAGGATCATGTTGTGGCATTTTCAAATGATTTAATATTTGAAAATTATTTTCTTTTAAATTCACTTTAAACATTTTATGATTTAATATATATATATATATATATATATATATATATATATATATATATATATATATATATATATATATATTCTTAATATTTGACATGATAGGTCAAATTGGAGTTATGAGACCATCAAGGTCTTCAGTTAGGGCCCTGCAGTCACAAGTTCCTACGAATGGAAGCCCTTTGGCCATATTTATTGTCAGATAATCTTAAAGGGACCAATTTTCAGAAAAATCACAGCCCTATCTTAAAAGTTTTTGCCAAATGATGTCTCAAATTTGTAAGCACTATTTCCTATATTGGTTCAATGTTCTGTCAAATATTTGTAAATGAAAATCAATATTTTTGCTATGGCAGCCTTACCGTTTGGTTATTTGATATGGCTGCATGGAGTACTCATAGGCAACAATTGTCCCCATGAATCCGAGATATTTCTGAAATGCTGCACTCAAAAAGGTTTTTTAGCTCAGCTGACTGTAAGTCATCTTAGGTATAGGTATGGCGCTTTGTCCGTCTTCCCTCTAGCGGTCTGGTCGTCCGTTAGCAGGGCACACATTGTAACCGCTGAACCTAGAAGTTTGTAACTGAAAACCTATAAAGGTCCATAAAAAATCTCTTTGGATACCGGTACTTTAAATGAGGTCACTGCAACCTATATCTTCCGAGCAATGGGACTAGTAAGTACCCCCCAGAATAATAAAAAATTTGATACAAAACCTCCAATAACTTAATAATTAATGCATGGATTGTCATGAAACTTGCCTTGATTATTGAACAGGACTAGTTTTGTCTTCCCGAAAAGTGGTGGAGCCACCTGTTTTTTTTATTATTTTTAAGAAAATTTTTCAGTATTTTTACTATAAAATGACAACAATCATGTCAGTTTCTCAGCTGTGATTCCATCTTGTGTCCCAAAACCTGGTATGTTTATTGATCACAAGTGGATGCCCTATATACCTATATGATTATTGGGTCATGAGGTCAAAGGTCAGGGTCACAAGACTCACTTATTTAAAAAGATTATGGCTGAACATATTTTAAGCCAAGCTTTTCATCCCAAACCTTCCATCTTGCACATTTAGCTGACTTGCCAAGTATGGGGACAACATAATTGAATTTGGGGTCACAAGGTCAAAGGTCAAGGTCACAAGGGCCATCTGTTTACAAGTTAGTTTCCAGATGATAACTCCAGTTTAGTTTGTCATGTTGGTTTCAAACTTAACTTATATATGGCTCACAATGTAAGTAAATCCCCTGTCGATTTTGGTGTCCAAAGGTCAAGGTCACAGGATCCATTTCTTTAAAAGGAATGTGTATGCATTTCATGCCAAATTTTTCATCACAAACCTTCCATTGTCAAGATATTACTCACCTGCCAACAGGGGAAGATTCTTTTCGATTTGGGGTCATAGGGTCAAAGGTCTAAGGTCACAGGGCCCATCCATTTACAAATTAGTTTATGGATGATAATTCTGCATTGGCTGGACAGATTGGCTTCAAACTTAATCTATTAATGACCCACCACTTAGTAGGAAACATTTTGATTTTCAGGGTCCAGAGGTCAAAGGTAAAGGTCACAGGACCTTCATTCTGAAAAATTTCTTCATAATATCCTTATAGACAAATACAGCTGAGCCGTGAGACCCCTGGTTCCCTAGTTTTTTGTGGCAGTTGTATATAAAACTGGGCAGCTCTGTAATTTGATATGGCTGGACCTAGGCTACAACCACCTTTGTTAAACTGAGAAAGATCAAGCACACTCTCTTTGAGATATTAAGCATAAAATTAAATCACCAGTTGTGCTGTGGAGACCATACTGAATTTCAAGTGGTTTTGTAATTCAAAAGAAATAGAGCCCTCATAGCCACAAATCATCCGTATGAATTTGAGAAATACAAAATGTATTCTCTTTGAGATAATGCCCACGTAAAAAGCTTCAGAGATAGAGAGATGGAAGGAAGTTGAGCATCATGATCCATGTGTCACTTGTTATTATGTTAGCTCTTGTTTTGAATGTCAGGATCTTTGTACAAACAACTTTGAATGGGGTTGGTTCAAAATATTTAATTTTTTTAGCTCAGCTGACTTTTAGTCATGCTGAACTATAGCGATCACTCTTTGTCCGTCGTCCGTCCATCTGTCCGTCTGTCTGTCCGTCTGTCTCTCCGTTAACCAGGCACGAATCGTAACCGCTGGACCTAGAATCTTGTAACTTGATATTCTGAGAGGTCCATGAAAAATCTACTTGGAAACCAGAAATTAGGTCTCTGTTACCCATATCCTTTGAGCTATGGGGCCCCAAAGTACCCCCCAGAATAGTGAAAAATTTTATACAAAAACTTCAATATCTCATTAACTACATCACTGATGGTCATGATTTTTGACATACATATTGATCATGAGACGTTTCATCAGTTTCTGCAGATACTGTTGGTGAATCTGTTTGATGCTTCAGTTGAATGGGTATATACTACCATTCAGATGACAAAATTTTCTTTTGCAAATCTCTTCCCAGTCAGCTGAGCGTCATGACCCATGGGTCACTTGTTGCAATGACAAGTTACATGTACTTTGTTTACACTATATATTTTTTTCTCTCTTTATTCAGATAGACTGCCCTGTTATACAGCTGATGAGTGACACTGACTTAGCAAAGTATCTGCCAAAGTATGGTGACAGACTTGCTGTTAAAAACTTTTGTAGACACCACATGGATGCAAATTCTAAAACCTCAAAGAAGAAATCACTGCTGCAGAAAATACGAGAAAAGATGGGTGCAAAGAGAGGAAGAGGAGGCTGTGACAGTGACAGTGAAGAAGAAACATTCACCAAAAATTGACTGGCAAGAACTCTGTTAACAGGAATGCTGAGAGGAGAATGAGAAGAGTAGAACTCGGGTGGATGAACATGGAGGACTGTGGTTTTAAACAAGTAAGAGCTATAACTGGTGGGGGAACCAGACATTTGAAAATAGAAAAGGGCACTTCAGTGTTTGATCTGTTGAACACTGGTAAAACCTTATTTTTTCCAAATGGAAAGTCACAACGAGGGCTCCTGGATGATTATACCTGTTGTATACGGGACTTTCAGTTAAAAAAGTGGATCTCAGTTCTTCAGTTGAAGAACATTATGAGAGGAGTAAAATGCGCCTTCTACGATTCTATTTTTGCACCAGTCCCATAGTAGATGATTCATCAGATAATGACCTGTAGGCTTCATATATAGATTTGAAGAATGAAGTTAAGGTTGAGACAAAAACTGTAAATACCTGTGATCAGTTGGCAGGGGCAGCTGGAAGTTTTAATATGGTGACAGCAGCAGCAGCTGTAGATTGTGAGCAGTACCTTAATGTGTCGGAAGTTAAAACAGTAGTTTCAAGCAGTTCCACATGTTGTCAGTCAGACAATCTACTGATTACAAAGCCATCTGGA
Organism: Sipunculus nudus; assembly: GCA_026874595.1. Taxonomy (NCBI): domain Eukaryota; kingdom Metazoa; phylum Annelida; class Sipuncula; order Golfingiida; family Sipunculidae; genus Sipunculus; species Sipunculus nudus. The sequence continues at coordinate 59,433,536 of CM049314.1, read as the reverse complement.
GATCTTGTTACAAATACCAGTCACCAAGGAGACAAAGAAAGATCCAAAACTGAGAACGCAGGTAGTTTAATATCTGATGAGGTTATCACCACTGAGATTACCCCTGATGGTGACTTGGATTTTGTGGTAAATTGGGTAGATTGTGAAAGTGTAAGTTTGGACAGTGAAGTCCAATTTGGGCCTTTCTCTGATAGACAAAGTGTATTTTTTTTTTTTTTTTTTTATAATAATATTTATTCAGAAAAAAAAACGTATACATGCATAACGTTAACATACATGGAAACACATACAATTACATACATCAGAACATGCACTTACAATACAATGTACAAGACAGTATATGCAGCTATTCTCATTACCTGATACAATCTTATGCATTACACTTAATTTTATAGACATGCAACATCTCTTTACCTAACAAAACATGCATCTGCATAACAACCACTAACATGCAAACATTTTCAAGACAATTTTTCTGCAAATTTGCAAGGTCATCCTATTACAAAACAAAGTAAAATACTTTGAAATACATTGTATTCAACTCATATATTAGTTAGTTTACCCCATTTCTTGTAATGTTTATGCAATATTTCTTTACAATCTGCCATGTATCTTTCTACTTTTTCTGTTTCTTTTAATCTATTTTTAAATACTGCAAATAAAGATGAATGGTGATCCTCTCTGTGTTTATAGAGGACATATTTATACAATAGGAGAATCTGATTTAACAGCATGTTCGTTTCATTTACTGGAAGGATGCCATATATAATAACACAAAGAGACATGTTTGGAATGCATAATTCATACTCCTGTAACCATGCTTGTAATTTCAAATAAAAAAAAGTTCTTACTAATTGTGCAGTGGAAAAATAAGTGAATAATAGTTTCATGTTCAATGAAACAAAATGAACACCGTGGGGTGTCTTTCAACTTCCATTTGAATAAATTTTCATTCACAGGTAAATAATTATTTAGTATTTTATACTGAAATTCCCTCAAATAGGTACTTAATGTAGTTTATATATAGCTTGATATACCAGATCCCATGTAACAACAATATCATTCTCTATATTTAAGCATCTCCATCTTTCTTGTCCTGTTGGTGGTTTCCACAATTTATCCACAAGTGTACGATATATTTTTCTTGACTTTAAACCATTCACCGATTCAAGCCCGCTAATTGTAACAATCACATCCATATTTTGTTCACTTTGTGTAATCTTATTACTGAAAATACACTTTTTCCATTGTGTTGGGATGGCCGCTTTTAGTGCCATCCAGTTCATGTAATTTAGGAAACTATTACATTGATTTTTAACTTGCATAACAGCATCCCATTTCTTCCAAGATCCTTTATCATCTATCATGTCCTTGATATAACTCATCCCCCCAACATGCAAATTTTTGTAATACACTGACATTGAATTTATTTTTATATATTTGTTGTTCCACAGATATTGAAACAGAACATCATCTGGATTTTCAGGACTGACAGACACATAATAAGCCCAGTCCTCAAAACAATTCAAATAAAATTTTGGCAATATAGCAGGTAGCACAGTAACATCAAAATTATTCCTAATACATTGCAATCCTCCTATTTTCCTCAATCTGTACTCTAACATCTCATTAATAATTGAGTTTGAAGTATCAAAGAAGCGTTTTACCCACATTATTCTCTGGGTCTTAATCTTACAATCAATATCCGGTACATTAATTCCTCCATCATCATATTTTCCAATAATTGTGCTATATTTAACTTTTGGCTTTTTTGCTCTCCAGATGAAGTTACATAAAAGTCTCTTTATAGATAGCATAGTATTTTTGGGGGGTAATAAAACATTTGTTATATACAATATCTTTGAAATACCTAGTGAGCGCACAACCTCTGCTCTACCATATAATGTCAGGTTTCTAGTTTTCCAAAGTGAGAGTATGGTTTCTAGGTTATTTTCAACCCTCTTAAAATTCTCCTTGTATACCAGATCTTTATTATATGAAAACCTGATTCCAAGTATTTTTATACAATTGTGTGATAAATCTACCCATTTAAAATTATCATCATTTGGAGCAACATGTTTTAATGATCCAATGTATGCAGCTTCTGACTTTTGAAGATTTATTCTCAGTGATGAGAAATATTCAAATCGATTTATTACAGACAAAGAATGTTTTAGTGATTCAATATTCTTAACAAATATAGTTGTGTCATCTGCAAACATGCATATTTTTACAACAGAATTTCCAATTTGTATTCCATGAATATTAGTGTCTTTCCTTATCATTATTGCCAATATTTCTACTGCCATTATGAATAAATAAGGAGAGAGTGGGTCTCCTTGCCGTGTCCCTCTTCCTAGCTTAAAATATCCTGTAGTGTATCCATTGTTCAAAACTGAACTTTGTATGTCCTCATGCAATAATTTTACCCATCTGATAAAGTGATTATCAAACCCAAAATATCTTAAAGTGGCAAATACAAAATCATGCTCCAAACTATCAAAGGCAGCTTCAAGGTCAGCTGCAAACATAATACCTGGTATGTTTTCTACAGAAGTATAATGCAATACATCCCATATCAATCTGATAGGTTCTGCTATATATCGCCCTTGAACAAAGGCATACTGATCAGGCTGGATTATTTTTGGTAGGTATTTTTCAATTCTCTTGACCATAATTTTACTTAATACCTTAACATCCACATTGAGTAAACTGATTGGCCTCCATGCATTTAAAAACTTTGTCTTTCCCTGGTTTTGGTATTAATTTAACAAGAGCTTGCTTTTGAGATATTGTTAAGGATCCAGTTTTGTAATTTTCATTTAAACATTCCGTAAGACAATCCCCAAGTTCACTGAACAAAGCTAAATATAATTCTTTTGTCAACCCATCATTACCTGGAGTTTTATTATTTTTCATTCCCTTTAAACAATTATATACATCGTTTTTTGTAATTGGTTTACCACATGACAGTGCTTCTAATTCATTAAATTTATTCTCACACACAGGAAGGCTCTGAAAAAACTGTAATAGCTCTTGATTATTACATACTGCTTTTTTATCATACTTATCAATGAAGAATTTCCTAATACAAGACATAATTTCAAATGGGTCATTGATTTCTCTACCTTCATATGACAAATAACGTAATATTGACCTTTTCTTATTATGTTTTTCAAGGTTTAGAAAATAGTGTGTACCCCTTTCACCCTCAAGTATCCACTGAGCCCTAGACCTAACAATAATACCTTTAGTAATGTTATCATAGTATTCTTGCAATTTTTGTTTTAATTCATAATATTCATCATGTGATTCTGTGCTCCCAGCAGTATTTAACTGACTTTCGAGTTCAGATAACCTCTGTTCCAAACTTATTCCATACTCTTTACGTTTCTTTGCCTTATTTTTACTATATTTTATTGTATATTCCCTTATCTTATATTTTAAAAACTCCCATGTACTTTGAGCTGTTTTTAAAGTTACTTCTTGCCTCCATTCTGCTATTTTACGTTTTACATTACACATATATTCTTTGTCATTAAGCAAATTATTATTCATGCACCAATGTGCAGGTCCTGACTTTGTATCATTTCTTGCAGATGCCTGAAATATTACTGCCGAGTGGTCAGTGTTAATACTAGGTATAATCTCACAACATGTAGTATATGACAACAACGTGTCTGATATTAAAAAATAATCAAGGCGTCTCTGAATTAAAGGTGTAGGTGAACGCCAAGTGAAAGCTTTAACTGATTCATGTTTTATGCGCCATATATCACATAAGTTTAAAGTATCCATTATCACTGAGATTTTATTAACAGAGTTATGTTTAATACTTAATCTTCCTCCATCAGCATCCCAATCAGTGAGATGTACATTAAAATCCCCACCCCATATTATTTCAATGCCTTGGTCATTGCGAATTTTCAATATTTCTTGGAATACCAGTTCATAAAATTCAAGCTGCTGTATTTCAGAATTTGGTGCATAAGTGTTAACTAAGATACAGTGCAAACCTTCAATTTTACATTCAATTATAACATATCTGCCTTTTGTATCAATACTCTTATTTATTTCCTTGAAATCAACATTTTTTCCAATAAGTGTACATACTCCACGTGACATTGTAGTTCCGAAAGAAAAGTACATTTCACCACGCCACTGTTTTGACCATGCTATCTTATCATTTTGAACACAGTGACATTCTTGTAAAAAGCAGACTCCATTCTGTGACCCATGCTTCACCAGCCAATTTAACATCTGCCTTCTTTTCACATAGTTCCTTAATCCACGTACATTTAAAGAGAGGATCTGAAATATTTTATTATCTAACAAACTGAAAATTGAATTGTTTTACATCCTTTAAAAACATGGGGTTTTTTGTTTGTAGTATTAATGATATTATCTCAAACAAAGTGACTGTAAATATCTTATATAAATGTCCATTGGCTTGTAACTTGACATATACATACATAAAACACAATAGCATCAATATAATCATCAGGTCATTCCATGCCTGGCAGTCTTTACCTTAAATAACATAACTTAATCACTTGCTGGTAAGTCATGCAGGGTTTCACCATATCTTACTTTGTGAATGTGTCCGTGTAAATCTTTAACAAAAATCTTTCCTTCCCAAGTCCATGCTTCTCTGACCTTGGGGCTATTTTTTACTCTGTTATACAATTCATGCAGCTCTTTGCATAAATCATCCACCATTACAATACCAGAACTTTTCAGTTTCTTTCTTTGCTTCATAACTGCTGTTTTTATATTATGTCTCACAAATCTGACCATGACTGCCCTGGGCCTATCACTTTGTTGATTATTATTGCTCTTTCTAATTCGATAGGCCACTTCAATATCACTGGATTCTATCTCCATTCCCAATTTTTCTTTACATATTTTCTGAAAAGTTGAGACACAGTTTTCAGTTCCCCCTTCAGTTTGACCATTCTCTGGAATTCCAAAAATCCTAATATTTGACATTCTAGCATTTTGTTCTGTTTCAACTGTACGCCTAACTGCCTCTCTGGCTTCATAGTACATCAGGGTACTTTCTTGTTCTAATTCACCAACTTTCCCTGACATTTTTATTATTTCTGTTTTCAATTCTTTGTTTTCATTCTCAAGAGTAAACACTCGTGATTCCAACAACTGCACAGTTTTTTCATACCTTTCTGTGATCTTTCTGACTATTTCAGTCTCAAGATCATGCAGCATTTTCTTTAAAGTGTCTTCTGACACGCCTGACATGTTTAATTTTGATTTATCTTTTTCTTTATTTTGTCGTTTTACTTTTTGCTGGGGTGTACCAGGAGAAGTTGAAGAGGAGCTTGAGAGAACAGATCTTTGTCTTTTAAATTTTCCACTCATAACCTGGTATCAAAATATCATAAATAGTAAAACTAAGTGAACCTTTTCCCTGTCACAGTGAATGTTATTACATTTTACAACTGCCTGGCATTCAGACTAGCTTAACTACTCATTGTTACTCCCCTAGAAAACAAATCTGAACTCTATGACCCGACTTGAGAGACCTGGTGCACATGGTCCACTGACCACACTCAAAGAACACTACTGGATTATGCAATAAACCTTTTAATTGCCCAGTGACAGTGGGTACCCTTTATTGTAAAACAATGTTTTAAATTAGCAAAATAATATAAAAATACTTCCCTTTTCGAAGAATTAACAGCAGAGTCCTATTCCCTGGATGTTTATCTCAATGTGTACAAATTTGCAGTCACAAAGCAGGAGTATTTCTGTACAAATATGCGCCTCAATCAGGAGAGCACAAAAATGTGTCCTCTCCCTTCAGTGCACCAAATCCCTAGACAAAGTGTATTGGAAAATACCACATCTGACCCTGTTCCAAGTTTTAACAACGATAATGTTCAAGTTCGTATTCATAGAGGCAACCGCTTGATGGAATTGATTAATACTTTTAAAGATCCATCATTAATGTCTGCAAATGTTAGTTTCACCATGATCTTGCCAAATGGCTTTGAGGAAGCTGGGACTGGAAATGGAGTGTTCAAAGATTGTCTCAGTGAATTTTGGAAAGAGTTCTACCAGCAAGTCTGCATCGGTGATCAAGTCATGTTGCCAGTGGTACGACATGATTTCCAGCAAGAAGAATGGTGGGCTGTTGCTCGAATCATCGCCAAAGGATGGAGAGAAGTAAATTTCTTTCCAGTTCATTTATCACAGGTAATTCTAGAAGAAGCTGTATTTGGAAAATCCACATCTGATCTCATATCAGGCTTCCTTCGATTCATTCCCTCGGATGAGAGAGATATCATTGAGAATGCACTCCAAAATTTCGATTCTGTTGACAAGGATGAGTTGATGGATGTGTTTGATAACCTGAAATGTAGAAAGAATGTAAGTTCAGAAAACTTGGTGCCTTTACTACATGAGCTTGCTCATAAGGAGCTGATTCAGGAACCAAAATATATCATTGACTGTTGGTCTGATATCCTTGAAGGGCTTTTCAAAAGCCAAGATGAACTTGCAACTGTTTACATTGATTTGATACCCACACCGAAGAAAGTGTGTCAGGTACTACGTTTTCCGGAACATATGACAGAGTCAGAGCAAGAAGTTGCAAGACACCTTCGACATTTCATAAGAGAACTTCATAGTGATCAACTGCAAAGATTCCTGCGGTTTTGCACAGGGCTTACCACAATGCCCTGTAAAACTGAGGCCATTGAGGTAAACTTTGTAAAGCTTGAAGGAATAGCCAGGCGCCCCGTCGCCCGTACGTGTGGCATGATCCTTGAACTTCCATCATATTACGAAAGTTACATGGCTTTCCGACTGGAGTTTAAAAGTGTGCTGTCCAGTGATGTGTGGGTGATGGATGTAGCATGAAAACGAACTTGGCAAAACATGGTTAAAAAACATTCAACAGTTTTGGTTAATGTTTTGCTTAAATGTTGAATCATTAACGTAATTAAGATTTCATGATCTCATTTATATTCACAGGAACTTGTGTTATTTAGTTTCATACAAGTGATTTATACATCAAAGACATTCGTGTATTATGGAACCTTCATTGCACAGCCCAAAAAATGATTAAGTTGTTAAGAAATCGTATAGATTTGTCTATGCTGTCGGGTCAGAGAACACGTTAAATCTGTTTTATAAGACAGAACATGAGAAAGAATGTTTTCCAATTATGGAACATATTGGGAAAAATGTTAATGTTTACTCCAGCTGATGTTAGACCTGATAATTATATGATTGAAAAAGTCTTAGAACAGAAAATGAGGGATGCATAATATGGTTTTTAGCTCAGCTGACTGAAAGTCATCTGAGCTATTGCAATCACTCTTTGTCCGCCTTACATCGGTCTGTCTGTCTGTCCATCTGTCTGTCCGTCCATTAACCAGGCACAAAATATAACTGCTGGACCTTGAATCTTCAAAATTGACACTCGGGGAGGTCCATAAAAATCTCTTTGGAAACCTTAAATGAGGTTTCTGTTACCCATATTCTTTGAGCTATGGGGCTTCGAAGTACACTCCAGAATAATGAAAAATTTGATACAAAATCCCAGTCATCTGAACAACTATTGCATTGATTAGCATGGTTTTTTTGCATGGATATTGATCATGAAGTGTGTCATCAGTTCTTGCAGACTGGTGGTCCCTCCTGAATTTTTTTTAATTTTAAGCAATTTTTTAAAAATATTTTGAGACCTTTAAATAAGCAGTCATCAGTTAACAGTGGCACAAATCATAACCACTGGACCCAGAATCTTCTATCTTGACATCCTGAGAGTTCCTCAAAAGAACTCAGAGTTTGGGGTATGATTCAGCACCCAGAAATAATGCGAAATACATACAAATTGCCAGATTCCTCAGAAAATGCTGGTTGGATTGTCATAAAATTTAGTGTGCTTTTGTGTTTATGGGTCTTGATAACTTAAGCTAATATGCATGAACGATGATTCCACCTACATTATCTTAATTAGTTGCCTGTGAAAGAACATATTGTCAATATGTCAGTCAGCTGAGCGTCATGACCCATGGGTCACTTGTCTTTTTTTGGGTCTTATGCAGTGTCCTGCATAATATTTGTCCTTGAATATTTTGCCAATGGCCAGACAGGCACCTGATGTTGCAGATGGGGTGTTAAACCCAACATGCAGAAAAGACTTATAAAGTACATTATCGGTTTCTGTCTCAAATAGTTTCTATTTAGTTTGAGGATTCTTTTTAATTTAAACCTTTTAAAAAAAGGAATAATTTGATAAATGTTCATGCATTTCTTTAAGAGGAAAATTATTTTTGTACGGTATCTGAAGTTAATTTGTTTGTAATTACACCCATAATTTTTTAGGCGTTTTGTATTTTGAATGTACCTTTTAAATTACCTGTCATCATTTTGTTGTATGGCTTTGTTTACTAAAATGTTATCCATATAAAACTCTGTTCTGCAATCAACAAATATTGTCTTAATTAGCAGTAACGATTTATGTTTCTTTCTTTGAGATATTAGTGTTACATAGATATATATTACCACCCAGAGTATTTGGGTTTGATTTAAAACATGAATATATAAATCAGAATGGTTATGTTCAAGGATAGTAAAATTTTGGATACATTTTTTAGCCAACCTTTTTCATCCCAAACCTTTCATTTTTACTTTTGGACGCCTGCCAGTAGGGAAAGATTCCTATTGATTATAAGGCCACAATTTCTAGGGTCAAGGTCCCAGGATCAACATTTAAAAGAAGTTCGTGAAACTCAAGTGAACAAGTTTTCTCTAATGTAAATCATTCTGCCATGAGCTGTTGATATGCAGGACTTTTAGTGTTAAAATATGAACATCAAAAGCTTCAAGACTTTTACAACTTGGTATTTTTATTTTTACAGCAGCTCAAATGTGTGTTTCAGAATAAATAGAATTTGAATGCCTTGGTACTATATTCTGTTATTCCTTTTAAATCTTGCATACTATAAAGATGTATATAATTATTCCAGATTATTCCAGTTTACAGTAAAACTTTAGTAAGGTGCCCTTGAAGACCTAAGATTAGATCACTCTTTCCGGAGAGGGGATGGGTCCACTGAATAAACCAACATTAACATGCAAAGAGAAATAAGTCCTGCCATGTATGTAGATGTTGATTTGTGAATTTTATCAGGGAATATCCTTATGTCACAATGGTCCTATATAAGTCATTGTTTAGAAAAAAGGTAGGGGCGGGGCAGAAAACACATTTTAGAAAGCTCGTGTTGGGGGGGGGGGGGGGGGGGTCACTATCGTGGGATGCTCCCAAAACCATGATTACATTCACTTATCTCTCATTCAAAGGCTCATTCCTGCATAAACAGTTTCATTTGTGAATATTCATTCATGACATTCCTGAATCAGGGTCTTGTACACACTAAAATCTAATTGTTTATTCATGGCTCATTCCATGAGATTTTGTTCAGAGTGCGGTAGTTATTTTGTGAACAAAGGCGAGCATGACGGCATAGCATCCTAGAGAAGGCAAAAATCACCTGAGCTTTATGGCCAGCGTATAACAATTTTTTTGCTTGCCAGAAATCTTGATTTGGCAAGCATGTTGGTCAGTTGCGTATATCTGTTTGTTGCTTTCCGAAAATCTTTGATTTCAGCAAGCAGATTGGTCACCTGCGTATGTCTGATTTGTTGCTTGCTGGAAATCTTCGATTTCGGCAAGTTGGTTGGTCAGTTGCGTATGTCTGTCTGTCTGTTTGTTGCTTGGTTGGTCAGTTGCGTATGTCTGTCTGTCTATTTGTTGCTTGCCGGAAATCTTCTATTTCGGCAAGTTGGTTGGTCAGTCGCGTATGTCTGTTTGTTTGTTGCTTGCCGGAAATCTTCGATTTCGGCAATTTGGTTGGTCAGTTGCGTATGTCTGGCTGTCTGTTTGTTTGTGTGTTTGTCTGTGGACTCTCTACAGGCCACAATTTTGCAGGAATTGCTTTCAAACTCACACAGCTGGTCAAAAATCAAAATTCCAGGAAGCCTATTGTTTTTGGTCAATATAGGTCAAAGGTCAAGGTCATGAAAAGTATACAAAACGGTTTTTTCTTCATATCTTTGTTACTATTAGTCGTATCTACTTCAAACATAGCTCATTTTAATCCTCATTCCAAAGCCTTTCTTCTGGTGTGTAGCTGCTTTAAATTGGCCGTAACCATGGTTATGAATTTTTGGGAAAAAGTCATGATATTCGAAAATCTGGGGTCTTATTTTTCTAACTTTGTCACTTTTTAAGCTAGAGAGGTCTAGTTTTTTGCATCAGGTAGCATTTAACAAGTACTGCAAGATTTTATTACAGGTCTCGCGATATCTCGTATAATATCTCGTCAAACGATTTGCAGGTTTGCAGGAATCTTTTTGAAACTGACATATCGTAAGTCCTACACTATTATCTCGAAATGGTTTTTCCATTTTTAGCTCAGCTGACTATAAGTCATCTGAGCTATAGTCTTCGTCCAATGTCCGTCGTCCGTCCGTCTGTCCGTCCGTCCGTCCGTCTGTCCGTCCGTCCATTCGTCCGTAGATGTGGCACGTTTTGAAACCATAAGACCTAGGAATCCAAAATTCAGCATAATGTTAGATGTCCCCAAGATCTCCTACCAAGCCGAAAAATGGGTCTTTGCGACTTAATTCCTTTGAGAAATTAAGGAAAAACCTCATTTTTTTATTAAAATCCTATTTTCACACTTCAGGACTGCCTAATATCAAAACCACTCATCTGTTTTTCCTCATATTTACCATGAATATTCCTCTATATAGTTCCTATGTACATGCAAGAAATTAAGTCTGTAAAGTATAAATTCTTTAAGTTATGGGCCCAAACATAATGGACTTTGTAAAAAATCAGGAAAAATAATAACTCACTTAACATGAAAAATTTTGAAACTAGAGTCTATTTTCTCAAGTATATAACTATGTTTTATTAAGATTCAATTGTTTACCGAAAATTAGTTCTGAATTTTGTAAATTTTTTAAGTTATTAGCTTAAAAAAAATCAGTACCTTAAATTTTGCCCAACTTTGACCATTGCACGTTTTTTTCCTGTAAGCACCATTGATTTAATTTTCACAGCATGTAAACATAAATTTTTAGTTTCTCTTAATCTGAATTTTGAAAATAATAGCTTGAAAATTAAGCTAGTTATTGATTTTTTTTCTGTAGTCGCTTGCTTTGATTACAGATACAGGGTCCCACTCCAGGTCACTGGAAGTCAGCTATGCCAGGGTTTCTGATTTGTTACAGTCACTGGGGGAGATCCCCTGCTGTGACAGGTGTACAGTTATTCTCATATCACCACCCCAATCACCCCCCCCCCCCCCGCAAACCCAACCCACCATGTGTTATGCACTATTTGTTATTGTTTTCACTGTATCTCCTTAATTGTAATGCTGTTTCCACTCCGATATGCAAAAACTTTCCTTGAAAAAATAATTCAAGGTGTAATCAAGAAGATGCAATATTGTGTAATGTAGCATTTTTAAAGAAATCAATTTTCTTTTAAATGATTTAAACAAATATAATTGAACCCATCAGTATGCTTAAATTATAAAATATGAAGCACATTATGGATAAATAGAGACACAATTAAAAATTGTGAAATCTAAATCAAGTATTATTTTTAGATATTTATTGTTTTGCAGATTTAAAAGATATAATTTTGTGGTAAAAAATAAATAAACATTTGTATGCATGATGTGGTGTTATCTGACAAGATTGAGATTTATGATGATGCAGTTGAGAATTATGAATCAACTTTTATATTCAGATATATATGTTAAATTGGAAATGTATAGAAATATAAACTTAAATTAGAAAATAATTGATGTGATAAAAGAATCATGATTTAATACAAACATTTGTTCATTATTTTCCTGGCTCAGCAGAATTTGAGATCAGGCTTTGTTTGCCCTGTTTTATGTTGTTTATTAGCTCTATTTCAACTGTATACATTTCATTAAAAAAATACATATATATTTAATAATATATATTATACAAAAAAATAGATCCAATTGAACGAATGTGTAAACTACTGAAATGTCAACAGTGAATCGAAAAAACAACTAATGATCATGGTAATAGTACAGATCAATTGTTCACAAACTGCTCACATGCTTTAGATTTAACATTAGGAAACACTTGGTCAGGTCACAAAATATTTTTTGCAACAGTTTCTTGCTCATCAATACAAACCAATCATATAAACCAACCATGGCCTTTATTACCTCTTCCTCTTACACTTTATCTCCATTTGATATTATTTTAGATTTTTACCTTCAAGGTTAACGTCAGCTGAGCACAGTGACCCAAAGGTCCCTTGTTTGAATGCAGGCGCTAGGTGGCGCTGTATGCAAACCTCCCCAACATATCATGTTTTGGCCATATCTCCAAAACTGTGAGCCTCAAATACATAAACTATACCTTATTTTCATCCTCTGAGTCTTTTCTAAATCCTGGTGTAGTCATTTCGACTCAATCTTGAGTCACTTTGTCAGTGTGTCCGTCTGTTTCTCAGTTTTCATCAAATTCGCCTGCTTACCGGTTCTGGCGTCTCACATATAGCATTCTACAGGTCACAGTTTTGAAAGAATCCTTTTAAAACTATTACATCTTATGTCTTACACTAATATCTCGAAACCGATTTTTCATTTTCCAGAATTGGCCGCTAGGGGGTGGTGCACTCAAACTTGCACAACATATCAGTTTTTGGCCATATCTCCAAAACTATTAACCTCATTTACATAAACTATAGCTTATTTTCTTCCTCTGGGTATTTCCAAAAACCTGGTGTATTCATTTGTTCTCAATCTTGAGTCACTTTGTCTGTGTGTCCGTCTGTTTCTCAGTTTTCATCAAATTCGTCTGCTTACCGGTTCTGGCGTCTCACATATAGCATTCTACAGGTCACGGTTTTGAAAGAATCCTTTTAAAACTATTACATCTTATGTCTTACACTAATATCTCGAAACCGATTTTTCATTTTCCAGAATTGGCCGCTAGGGGGCGGTGCACTCAAACTTGCACAACATATCATTTTTTGGCCATATCTCCAAAACTATTCTTGCTTGCCGGTTTTTGCGTCTCACTTATAGCATTCTACAGGCCACAGTTTTGAAAGAATCCTTTTAAAACTATTACATCTTATGTCTTACACTAATTTCTCGAAACCGATTTTTCATTTTCCAGAATTGGCCGCCAGTTTTTGGCCATATCTCCAAAACTATTAACCTCATTTACATAAACTATAGCTTATTATCTTCCTCTGAGGTTTCTTCATAACACGATTAAGTCATCTGTTCTCAATCTTGGGTCAGTTTGTCAGTATGTTTGTCTGTTTGTCAGTTGTCCTCAATTTCGCCTGCTTCCTGGTTCTTGCGTCTCACATGTAGCATTCTACTGGCCACAGTTTTGCAGGAGTCGTTTTGTAAATTACACTTGTCATATATCGTGATGATATCTGGAAGTCCTATGTTTATTATTCAAATAAGTCAAAGGTCAAGGTCAAGGTGATCAAAATATATCAAAATCTTATTTTCTTTAGAACTTTGTTAATATTGGTTCTTTCTTCACAAACTATGGATTATTTTCTTTCACTTTGACACTGCTCGTTCATCTGACTAACTTTACATCATTTCCGGCAAGCGCGTGACCTCAGGTCATCTAGTTGCTTGCCGGAAATCTTCGATTTCGGCAAGCATGTTCGTCAGTTGCGTATGTTTTGTTGCTTGCCGGAATCAAAGATTTCGGCAAGCATATTGGTCAGTTGCGTATGTCTGTTTGTCTGTCTGTTTGTTTGTCACCACTCTCCTGGCTACAATTTTGCCACAATAACCTTTAAACTTACAGGGATGTTCGAAAACATAATTTCTAGATGCCCTATTTGGTTAAAATAGGTCAAAGGTCAAGGTCAAGGTCGTCAAAAGTATACAAAACGGTTTTTTGTTCATATCTGTGGTAATATTGGTCGTATCTACTTCAACAGTAGCTCATTTTAATCGTCATTCCAAGGCCTGTCTTCTGGTGTGTAGCTGACTCAATTTGCGGTTACCATGGTAACGCCTTTTTGGGGAAAAGTGCTGATATTTTTCTAAATTTGTCAGTTTTAAAGCTAGAGAGGTCTAGTTTTTTGCATCAGGTAGCATTTAACAAGTACTGCAAGATTTTAATAAAAGTCTCGCGATATCTCGTACAATATCTCGTCAAACGAGATATTTAGAGATTTCAGTAATCTTGCCCTGGAGGTCACAGTTTTGCAGGAATCTTTTTGAAACTGACATATCGTAAGTCCTACACTATTATCTCGAAATCAATTTTTCATTTTTTTAATTCGGCCGCTAGGGGGCGCTGGGTGCAAACCTCTCCATCATATCATGTTTTATCAATATCTCCCAAATTATAAGCCTCAATTACAAAAACTATAGTTTATTTTTTTCTTCTGAGTCTTCTTCATGAACTCGTTTAGTCATCTGGTCTCAATCTTGTGTCACTTTGTCTGTGTGTCCATCTGTTTCTCAGTTGTCCTCAAATCCGCTTGCTTGCCGGTTCTTGCGTCTCACAAATAGCGTTCTACAGGCCACAGTTTTGAAAGAATCCTTTTAAAACTATTACATCTTATGTCTTACACTAATATCTCGAAACCGATTTTTCATTTTCCAGAATTGGCCGCTAGGGGGCGGTGTACTCAAATTTCCACAACATAATTTTTTGGCCATATTTCCAAAACTATAAACCTCATTTACATAAACTATAGCTTATTTTCGTCCTCTGGGTCTTTCCAAAAACCTGGTGTATTCATTGGTCTCAATCTTGAGTCACTTTGTCTGTGTGTCCGTCTGTTTCTCAGTTGTCCTCAAATTCGCTTGCTTGCCGGTTCTTGCGTCTCACATATGGCATTCTACAGGCCACAGTTTTGAAAGAATCCTTTTAAAACTATTACATCTTATGTCAAACACTAATATCTCGAAACTGATTTTTCATTTTCCAGAATTGGCCGCTAGGGGGCGGTGCACTCAAACTTGCACAACATATCATTTTTTGGCCATATCTCCAAAGTTATTAACCTCATTTACATAAACTATAGCTTATTATCTTCCTCTGAGGTTTCTCCATAACATGATTAAGTCATCTGTTCTCAATCTTGGGTCAGTTTGTCAGTATGTTTGTCTGTTTGTCAGTTGTCCTCAATTTCGCCTGCTTCCTGGTTCTTGCGTCTCACATGTAGCATTCTACTGGCCACAGTTTTGCAGGAATCGTTTTGTAAATTACACTTGTCATATATCGTGATGATATCTGGAAGTCCTATGTTTATTATTCAATAAGTCAAAGGTCAAGGTCAAGGTGATCAAAATATATCAAAATCTTATTTTCTTTAGAACTTTGTTTTTATTGGTTCCTTCTTCACAAACTATGGATTATTTTCTTTCACTTTGACACTGCTCGTTCATCTGACTAACTTTACATCATTTCCGGCAAGCGCGTGACCTCAGGTCATCTAGTTTGTTGCTTGCCGGAATCAAAGATTTCGGCAAGCATATTACTCAGTTGCGTATGTCTGTTTGTCTGTTTGTCTGTTTGTTTGTTTGTCACCACTCTCCTGGCCTCAATTTTGCCACAATCACCTTGAAACTTACAGGGATGTTCGAAAACATAATGTCTAGGTGCCCTATTGTTTTTGGTTAAAATAGGTCAAAGGTCAAAGGTCAAGGTCACGACAGGTATGGTTAACGGTTTTTGCACTATAACTTCGCCATAAATAGGCTTATCCACTTCTGCAATAGCTCATTTTTTTCGTCATCACCTGGCCTGTCATCTGATGTGTAGCTGACTCAAATTTGAAGTAACCATGGTAACAAATTTTTGGGGAAAAGTCATGATATTCGAAAATAAGAGGTCTAATTTTTGTAACTTTGTCAGTTTTAAAGCTAGAGTGATCTAGTTTTTTGCATCAGGTAGCATTCAACTAGTACTACAAGATTTTATAAAAAGTCTTGCAGTATCTCGAAAAATATCTCGTGAATAGAGATATTTCGAGATTTCATTCATCTTGCGCCGAAGGCCACATTATTGCAGGAATCTTTTTGAAACTGACATATCATAAGTCCTACACTAGTATCTCGAAATGGTTTTTTCATTTTTTGAATATGGCTGCTAGGGGGCGCTGCACACGAACCTCACACACATATCATTACATTGGCCATATCTCTAAAACCCAAAGCCTCAATTACATAAACTATAGCTTATTTTTTCCCTCTGAGTCTTCTTCATAAACTGATGATGTCATCTGGTCTCAATGTTGTGTCACTTTGTCATTGTGTCCGTCTGTTTGTCAGTTGTCCTGAAATTCGACTGCTTGCTCTTGCGTCTCACATATAGCATTCTACAGGCTACAGTTTTGAAAGAATCCTTTTGAAACTATAACATCTTAAGTCTTACACTAATATCTCGAAAGCAATTTTTCATTTTCCGGATATGGCCGCTAGGGGGCGCTGAACTCGAACCTCTCCCAACATATCATGCTTTGGCAATATCTCCAAAACTATAAACCTCAGTTACATAGACTGTAGCTTTTTTCTTCCTTTGAGTCGTCTCCATAATCTGGAGTAGTCATCTGGACTCAGTCTTGAGTCACTTTGTCAGTGTGTCCGTCTGTTTGTCAGTTGTCCTCAAATTCGCCTACTTGCTGGTTCTTGTTTGTTTGTTTGTTTGTCACCACTCTCCTGGCCACAATTTTGCCACAATAACCTTGAAACTTACAGGGATGTTGGAAAACATAATTTCTAGGTGCCCTATTGTTTTTGGTTAAAGTAGGTCAAGGGTCAAGGTCAAGGTCGTCAAAACTTCTCAAAACGTTTTTTTCTTCATATCTTTGTGACTTTTAGTCGTATCTACTTCAACAATAGCTCATTTTAATCGTCATGCCAAGGCCTGTCATCTGGTGTGTAGCTGACTCAAATTTGCCGTAACCATGGTTACAATTTTTTGGGGAAAAGTCATGATATTCGAAAATAAGGGATCTTATTTTTCTAACTTTGTCAGTTTTAAAGCTAGAGTGATCTAGTTTTTTGCATCAGGTAGCTCTCAACTAGTACTACAAGATTTTATTATAAGTCTTGCAGTATCTCGTAAAATATCTCGTGAATAGAGATATTTCGAGATTTCATTCATCTTGCGCCGAAGGCCACATTATTGCAGGAATCTTTTTGAAACTGACATATCATAAGTCCTACACTAGTATCTCGAAATGGTTTTTTCATTTTTTGAATATGGCTGCTAGGGGGCGCTGCACACGACCCTCACACAGATATCATTACATTGGCCATATCTCTAAAACCCAAAGCCTCAATTACATAAACTATAGCTTATTTTTTCCCTCTGAGTCTTCTCCATAAACTGATAATGTCATCTGATCTCAATGTTGTGTCACTTTGTCATTGTGTCCGTCTGTTTGTCAGTTGTCCTGAAATTCGACTGCTTGCTCTTGCGTCTCACATATAGCATTCTACAGGCTACAGTTTTGAAAGAATCCTTTTGAAACTATTACATCTTAAGTCTTACACTAATATCTCGAAAGCAATTTTTCATTTTCCGGATATGGCCGCTAGGGGGCGCTGAACTCGAACCTCTCCCAACATATCATGCTTTGGCAATATCTCCAAAACTATAAACCTCAGTTACATAGACTGTAGCTTTTTTCTTCCTTTGAGTCGTCTCCATAATCTGGAGTAGTCATCTGGACTCAGTCTTGAGTCACTTTGTCAGTGTGTCCGTCTGTTTGTCAGTTGTCCTCAAATTCGCCTACTTGCTGGTTCTTGTTTGTTTGTTTGTTTGTCACCACTCTCCTGGCCACAATTTTGCCACAATAACCTTGAAACTTACAGGGATGTTGGAAAACATAATTTCTAGGTGCCCTATTGTTTTTGGTTAAAGTAGGTCAAGGGTCAAGGTCAAGGTCGTCAAAACTTCTCAAAACGTTTTTTTCTTCATATCTTTGTGACTTTTAGTCGTATCTACTTCAACAATAGCTCATTTTAATCGTCATGCCAAGGCCTGTCATCTGGTGTGTAGCTGACTCAAATTGCCGTAACCATGGTTACAATTTTTTGGGGAAAAGTCATGATATTCGAAAATAAGGGATCTTATTTTTCTAACTTTGTCAGTTTTAAAGCTAGAGTGATCTAGTTTTTTGCATCAGGTAGCTCTCAACTAGTACTACAAGATTTTATTATAAGTCTTGCAGTATCTCGTAAAATATCTCGTGAATAGAGATATTTCGAGATTTCATTCATCTTGCGCCGAAGGCCACATTATTGCAGGAATCTTTTTGAAACTGACATATCATAAGTCCTACACTAGTATCTCGAAATGGTTTTTTCATTTTTTGAATATGGCTGCTAGGGGGCGCTGCACACGACCCTCACACAGATATCATTACATTGGCCATATCTCTAAAACCCAAAGCCTCAATTACATAAACTATAGCTTATTTTTTCCCTCTGAGTCTTCTCCATAAACTGATAATGTCATCTGATCTCAATGTTGTGTCACTTTGTCATTGTGTCCGTCTGTTTGTCAGTTGTCCTCAAATTCGCCTGTTTGCTCTTGCGTCTCACATATAGCATTCTACAGGCCACAGTTTTAAAAGAATACTTTTGAAACTATTACATCTTAAGTCTTACACTAATATCTCGAAACCAATTTTTCATTTTCCGGATATGGCCGCTAGGGGGCGCTGAACTCGAACCTCTCCCAACATATCATGCTTTGGCAATATCTCCAAAACTATAAACCTCAGTTACATAAACTGTAGCTTTTTTCTTCCTTTGAGTCTTCTCCATAACCTGGAAAAGTCATCTGGACTCAATTTTGAGTCACTTTGTCAGTGTTTTCGTCAGTTTGTCAGTTGTCCTCAAATTCGCCTGCTTGTTGGCTCTTGCGTCTCACATATAGCATTCTGTAGGCCACAGTTTTTACGGAATCCTTTTGAAACTATTACATCTTGTGTCTTACACTAATATCTAGAAATAAATTTTTCATTTTCCGGATATGGCTACTAGTGGGCGCTGCACATGACTCTCACACACATACCATTGTATTGGCCATAACTCTACACCCAAAGCCTCAGTTACATAAGCTATAGCTTATTTTCTTCCTTTGAGTCTTCTCCATAACCTGATTAAGGCATCTGGTTTGTATCTTCTGTCACTTGTCAGTGTGTCCATCTGTTTGTCCGTTATCCTCAAAGTCGCCTGCTTGCTGGTTCTTACGCCTTACATAGAGCATTCTACAGGCCACAGCTTTGACGGAATCCTTTTGAAACTGAGACATCTCATGTCATACACTAATAATACGAAACGCATTTGTCGTCTTCGGAATATGTCTGCTAGAGGGCGCTACAGTCGAGCCTCCCAAGTATATCATTAATTCGCCATACCTCGTAAACTATAAATCTAAATTACATAAATTATAACTCATATTCTTCCTTTGTATCTTCTCAATAACTAGCTTATGTCATCTGGTGTCAATCTTGTCTCACAAAGTCAGTATGTCTGTCTGTTCGTCTTTTGTTGTCAGCTTTGTCTGCTTGCCTGTTCTTTTGTCTCATATGTCATTCTACGGGCCACATATTCTCAGCAATGTCTCTGAGAGTCATTCCATTATTAGAAAACCGACAATATGTTCTGTCTGTCCGTCTGTGTTTCACTTCCGAATTCCGGCAAGCGTTCGACCTATGGTCGTCTAGTTTGTTTGTCACGACTCTCCAGGCCACACTTTTGCATCAATCAACTTGAAACTTACAGGCTTGATTGACAAACCGATTTCTAGGTGCCCTATTGTTTTTGGTCAACATTGCTCCAAGGTCAAGGGTCAAGGTCACGACAGGTATGGTTAACGGTTTTTGCACTATAACTTCGCCATAAATAGGCTTATCTACTTCTGCAATAGCTCATTTTTTTCGTCATTACCTGGCCTTTCTTTTGACATGTAGCTTATTTAAATTTGCCGTTACCATGGTTACATTTTTGGGGGAGAAATCATGGAATTTCATGATATTTTTTCAAATTTGCAGCAATCGCCCTGATTCTGAGATATTTTATGTAACATAAGAATATCTCGAAATTGTTTTCTCAGATTTTGGAAATGGCCGCCAGAGGGCGTTGCAGATGAAAAAACATGAAAATTTGTTTTGGTGCTATACCTCCACAAGTATTAAACATTGGGCCATTTCCATCACAGCACCTTAAACTAGAGTCCATGGGCTTATTTTTGCGCATAGGTGAAAAAGTGCGCTATTGCCAGATTTCTCTATTTTTGGGGTAAAACTTTTGAATTTTGAAAATATGCAGTTTTGAGCTTCTAACTCTGTCAGTTTTTATGCTAAGGAGGTCAATTCTTTTGCAACTTGAAGCCCTTGGTGAGTTCTTGGTGATCCAATAAAAAATCTCGCCAAATCTCGCACCGTTTCTCGCCGAATGAGATTTTCGCGGTTTCAATGAAAGGTGCCCTAGGGGGACCACAGAATTGCAGGAATCGTTTTGAAACTGATACCTGTTATGTCACACATTAATATCTCGAAGGCAGTTTTTCACCTTTGGGAAAATGACCGCTAGGGGGCGCTCCACTGCAACCCCATACCTAGTATAATTGTTTAGCCATATCTCCAAAACTAAACATTTAAGATACATAAGCTGTACACCATATGAATGGGCATTTCATGGCCTTTCTGCCCATGGCTTTTTTTGTTTAATTATGCACGGTCCCCACACGTTTTAGCAACTTTGTAAAAAATGGAAACCCGCATGCACGTATACATATGCCATCACGCATGCATGCACGCGTTTTAGTATGAAAGACAGACACGCTTTCCCATGACTGCAAAAATTATAGCCTTCGCCGTATAAAATATGTAACTACAGACACTCTTTGCATGACATCAAAGAAAGCACACAATGTGTCCCTTTCATAAGTAACATGCATTCAGTCCGGACCTGCTTTTTTTCAGTCCGCGCCTGTGAATTAGGCCCACACGGTTGCTATGGTGGTTGCCACGGAAGCCTTCGGGCTCTGTAACCTGCACGCGGGCCCGTTTGACATTTCTGTTAAGAGGAGGAGAAACGCAGGGATTGGACAACGCTTAATTTGACGCATCCATATATGAGTCCATATGGACATTTTATATGCCAGTTTCAGAAAGTCATAAGACACAGCCTATAATTATGTTCCTGTACCCCCTCTTTTGTTAAACATTGGTAAACAGAGTAAAAAATGTTACATTTACCCTACATATGCGCGTCACTCTTCACAGCAGCTCCTAATGAGTTTAAACAAAATGTAACAATCTTGGTCCTGTCGAAGCGCGTGTCCCAGTCAATGTATTGATGTGGTCATGTGCATGCGAAGATATGTTTTCTCCTGTGATTACTTATATACATGTACTTGGCATATATCTCTGGTGAAAAGGTTAGTAACTGTTTAAGGACGAGGATACGAATTTAATTGTATAGTTCTTTTTATATTGTACCCATGTTAAAAATGAACCAATGGACATTCACTTGCATTCAAAGATGCAAGATCGCTGTTATGGATGTTAGTTACAGATTTGTTGTACTGACAAAGCGCTAACTCGACTCAAATTTTGGTGATCGACATATATATTCTCATTATTCAAATGAAAAAGAATACCGAAAAACATCAAGAATCTACCGAAATACAATGAAAGGTAGGCCTACATTCTTGAATAATTAAGCTGTTCATTAAAGTAAAAGGGAAGATGCATCTTTTGGTAATTATTAAAACAAATAAAAAAAAATCACTTGGAATCACACATGTAATAAGAATACGATCATTACACTGTTTATTCCAACAATACACAAGATAAATAATATTCATTGACAATATTTAATAATATACGAAGTGTTAACTTTCAATAGTTATAGTTAAAGTAAAATTAATACTTACTTTATTACAGATTAAAGGATATTATTTTCATGTAAATAATATCTGGATGTATCGCATGCAGTGTCTTTTTTTTACTAAAAACAAATACAACATTTATCTCACAAATTCACCATAAGATTTTATTGACAGTTCTCATTGTCATATATACAATATACGGAACATGAAAGTTAAAAGGAAGATTTAAAATAAAGAATTGCCATAGGCCTATGAAACTTGAACTTGGAGAGCGGCACATTTTATTTTACCCTCCAAGAGAAGCCAAGAAAGGATTACTGGCAGAACAGTGGGATTTGGGCCGCTCATACAGGTCTTACCCACCAGTATATAGTATATGTCTTATACATGTACATAAATGACCTGTGTGGCGGTTTTGACCCCACCATACTTGGGTTTTGTTACTTAAATGATATTATTTTGTCATTTCATATATATATATATATATATATATATATATATATATATACATATATATATATATATATAAACATATATAAACACACACATATATATATATATAAACATATATATATATATATATATATATATATATATATATATATGGACTGGTCAAACCACATCTTTTAACAAAATAAAAAAGATTTAGGACTCTCATAGATAATATCCGTATCATACATGCATTTAATTTTTTTTTCTTCTTGTGTATAAACAGGGTGGTTCCTATTTTAAATATCAATATACATACAGACAATCTTTAAAAATGATTTCAATTTCTGTTACACGCCTGTTTTATTCAATAATTCACTCAGTATATTCAATTTAAGTTAACATACTTGATATATATAATTAACCATTTTGTGATGTTCACACGTCATCTGTGATTTAATTGCCCATATTTACAGGAATTCTGTAAAATAAATGTCCCTCGGTGCCATTGTTTTGGCCATGATCTGTGAAAGGTCAAGGTCACAAAAACCCCAAAAATAGTTTTTTTTCCCTCATATCATTGTTAATTTAAGTCGTATCTACTTCAACCCTAGCTCATTTTCATTGTCATTCCCAGGCCTTTCTTTTGGTGTGTAGATGCCTCAAATTTGCTGTAACCTTAATTACGCATTTTAGGGGGAAATTCATGATGGGGTCTTATTTTTCTAACTTTGGGAGTTAAAAGCTAGAGAGGTCTAGTTTTTTTTGTATCAGGTAACATACAAGAAGTGTTATTTGATTATATTACAAGTCTTGCAATATCTCGTACAACATCATGTCAAACGAGATATTTCGAGATATCGCTTAGTAATAGTATGAGTCCACAAGTAAGCAGGAATCATTTTGAAACTGATATATCTTATATCTTACAGTATTATCCCAAAGCAGTTTTTCATTTTCCGGATATGGCCGCTAGTGGGCGCTTGATGCGAACCTCTCCAACATATCATGTTTTAGCCATATCTCAGAAATAATAAGCCTCAATTACATAAACTATAGCTTATTTTCTTCGTCTGAGTATTCTCCATAACCAGGTAAAGTCCTCTGGTGTCAATCTTGTGTCATTTTGTCAGTATGTCTGTCTGTTTGTCAGTTAATGTAAGCTGTCTCTGCTTTTATGTTTTTATTTGAGATATATGTCGTTCAACAGGCCACAGAATCCGAGAAATCACTCTAAAAGTAACTATAAAATATAGAAAACCGACTGTTTGATCTTTCTGTCCGTCTGTCTATCATTTTAAAATTCCGGCAAGCGTTCGACCTATGGTCGTCTAGTTTGTTTGTTTGTTTGTTTGTGGATGTTTGTGTGTGTGTTTGTAACTACTCTACAGGCCACAATTTTACAGCAATTGCTATCAAACTTGCACAGCTGGTAGACAATCAAAAGTACTGGAACCCTATTGATTTGTTAAATATAAGTTAAAGGTCAGGGTCATAAAAAACATATTTTCTTTATTTTCATAATAACTTTGTCAATATTAGTCCTATATTCCCAAAATTATGTCAGATTTCTTCCTTTGAACCTTCTCTATTACCTGGTCTGGTCGACTGTTTTTGATCTTGTGTCAATTTGTCAGTATGTCTGTCTGTTTGTCAGTTGTTGTCAGTTTCGCCTGCTTCCTGGTTCTTGTGTCTTACTTATAGCATTCTACAGGCCACAGTCTTGCAGGAATCATTTTGAAACTGGCCCATTACTTTCTCACATTAATATCTCGAATAAGATTTTTTCATTTTCCGGATAAGGCCGCTAGGTGGCGCTGCAGTCCAACCTCCCGCACATGTCAGTTTTTGGCAATATCTCTCAAAACTATATGAACCTCAGTTACAAAAACTATAGCTTATTGTTTTACTCTGATTCTTTTCCATAACCGGGTTTAGTCATTTGGCCTCAATTTAGTGTTACGTAGCCAGTATGTCTGTCTGTTTGTTAGTTGTCCTCTAATTCGCCTGCTAGCTTGTTCTTGCGTCTCCAATATAGCATTCTACAGGCCATAGTTTCCCATCAATCCTCCTGAAACTGGTACGTGTTATGTCTTACAGTAATATCAAGAAAGTGAATTTCCTTTGTCCGTATATGGCCGCTAGGGGGCGGTGCATTTGAACCTCCCCTACATATCTCCAAAACTATAAACCTCAAATACATAAACTATAGCTTATTTTCTTCTTTTGAGTCTTCCCAATAAACCGGTTAGGCTGGCTGGTCTCAATCTTGTGTCGCTTTGACAATAAGTCTGTCTGTTTGTCAGCTGTTTCAATTTCTCCTGCTTGCTGTTTCATGCGTCTTACATATAACATTTTTTTCACTTTGTAACTTCATATGTCGTATGTCTTAAAGATTTCTGGAAGTTTTATGTGCATTGTCAAAATAGGTCAAAGTCAAAGTCATCTAAACACTTCAAAGTCTTATTTGCCTCATACCTTTGGCAATATTGGTCTTATCTTCACAAGCAAGGGGTCTTTTTTTCTCTCTTCCTTGTTCATTCATCTGACTATTTCTATGTCATTTCCGGCAAGCTCTCGACCTCAGGTAGTCTAGTTTGTTAGTTTGTCAGTAGTCTCTTGGCCACAATTTTGTAGCAATTGATTTGAAACTTACAGGGTTGATTGAAAGTCAAAAATGCTGGAAGACTATTGTTTTGGTCATCAAAGGTCATGGTCATCGAAAAACGTAAAAATTTACTTTCATCTTTGTCAATTTTTGTCATATTTTCACAATCTTAGGCTCATTTTCTTCCTCTGCTTCTTCTTTATAACATGATCTTGTCATCCTTTCTCAAATTTGTGCTACTTTGTCAGTATGTCTGTCTGTCTGTCAGTTTACCTTAATTTCGTCTTATTGCTGGTTCTTGCGTCCTACATAAAGCATTCTACAGGCCACAGTTTTGCAGGAATCTTATTGAAACTGGTGAATCTTAAGCTTTACACAAATATCTCAAAACTGATTTTTCATTTTCGGGAAATGGCCCCTAGGGGGCGCTGCACTCGAACTTCATCCCAGTATCATTATTGACAATATCTCCGAAACTATAAACCTGAATTACATAAACTATAGCTTAATTACTTTCTCTCTGGCATCTACATAACATAGTCTAGTCTCCTTGTCTCAACTTTGTGCTGCTTTTTCATTATGTCTGTCTGTCTGTCAGTTGTCCTCAATTTCGCTTTATTGCTGGTTTTTGTGTCCTACATGTAGCATTCTACAGGCCACAGTTTTGCAGGAATCCTTTTTAAACTGATACATCTAATGTCATACACTTGTATCTCGAAGGTGATTTTTCGTTTTTGGAAAATAACTGCTAGGTGGTGCTGCACTTGAAACAATACAACATATCATTTTTAGCCATATATCTGAGGCTATAATCCTTAATTACATAAACTTAAGCTAATTTCTTCCTCTGGGTTTTCTTCATAACTTGGTCAAGTCATCTGCTCCTAACTTTGTGTCATATTGTCAGTATGTTGGTCACTTCAACACATTTCAAAATGTTATTTTCCTCATAACTTTGTCAATTCTGGTCCTATCTTCACAAACTTTGGCTCATTTTTGTCACCTTCGTCCTCTGCATTACTTAGTCTTATTAACTGGTCTCAGCTTTGTGTCACTTTGTCAATATGTCTGTTTGTTTGTCAGTTGTCCTAAATTTTGCCTTCATGCTGGTTCTTGCCTCTGTTTTAATAGCATTCTACAGGCCACAGTTTACCTACCAGGCCTTATCACTTTGCAATTTAACCTATCGCATATCGGAACGATTTCTTGAAGCTGTATGTTTATTTTTAAATAGGTTAAATTCAAGGTCAAAGTCATGAAAACAAAAAAAAATATTATTTCTATCGTTACTTTGTCAATACTGGTCCAATATTTATCGCTAATCAAAGAATGGCTGATTTTCTTCCTATTAGTCTTCTTTATGTCATGTTCGGTTATTTGTCCTCCAATTTGAGCCAGCGTTTTTCCGGCAAGCGCGTGACCTCTAATCGTCTTGTAAGCTGACTTTCAATTATGCCGAGCTACAGCGATGGGTCTTTGGCAATCGTCCTCCCGTCTGGTTGTTCGATCGTTAACAGGGGTCCGTCTGCAAAAAGCGATACTCTATCTGAAATTATTAACAGAGAAATCACTGTGGCCTTCCCTAGACATGCACCGACTATCTACGCTTCTATACATCATCTCTCAGCTGTTTCGACTGTGACACACGGAGACGTCACCTGCCCCCGGACTGTCGATCAGGCTATACCGAACTAGAAAGGGCACTTCTCTCGAATATCGTCCTCCTCACGACTTATATATGCTTGCAGACGTCACCAGACTTGATCGTCCTCTGGCCAACACTCTCAATTATGCCGACTGCCAATTACTACATGAATGTTAATTTTGATACGCCTCCAGAGACAAAACTAAACAGGTGCTATTCCTTTGAAATCTAAGACAAACCCTCGTTCTATAGAAACGGCTCCGATTAATTTAAATTGTACTGAAAGTAACATCAAATGAGCCATGTGTGCCCCCTTACCATTTAACTGCTTTGAAATTAACATCAAATGAGACACGTGTGTTTTTTTAACTAAAGTTCTCACGCTAATATTTAAACATGATTCACCCTATAAATGTACAATAAATTATCAAAAAAATCATCTGGTTTTACTCCCTGCTTGACAAATGCAATACAATAACCAAGTCACAGTCCTCTGGTGACATTAATAAGGTAAGAGGAACACCATACTTTGGTAGTATCATAATGACTGATGGATTTTCATGATACTTATGATATATATTAAATTAATAGCGTTTCTAGCCTGAATTAAATTCTCGGCAAACCTTATGCATATTTAGTGAGCTAAGAGGTCACAGACACGCAATAGGCGTATTATGTACCCTTGCGGTGTTCCTTTTTATAAAAGATGAAGAAATTAAATCAGACTGAAAGGTCCCAAGTCATTGGTTTGGTTATACTAGAAATTTATTCCAGTTTCTTTTGGAACAACAATACAAACAAAACAATGAACGACAGTAATTAACTCATGAATCCCCGATAAGCACTAACCAGCTTTATGTCCCCAATATTAAACAAATACATCACATAACATGATTCAACTGTGATGTACTAGAACTGATGCCTTGATCTTCATGACCAATTACACCCCCTAATCACTCCCTATATCATGTGTGCTCAAAAGCTATGTTATTAAGAGTTGAATATAATGGTGAGACGAAATCTATAGACCGTGTTAATTTTTGTCGAATTATGTCAGTGGTTAAAAGTGATGAAGTTCCCTCTTTAACCATACGAAGTTCTGATCCTGATTCTGTATGCGAGGTATATGGAGCCAATAATGTCCTCGGAATAAAAAGAATGCAGGAAATAAATTAGAAATTTGTCTACCGTGGTTGGATTCCTTTACATATATTTTCTCCAATCTAGGATTTTAAGATTGTTGGCGACATGAAAAATCTAGTATAGCAGAATACCAAGACTAACTAAGTATAAACCACATAAAAGTATACCACCTGAATTTTAGCATGTTAGGTAGCTTCTCCCGGCTTCACTAGATACGTCCCTGGAAACGCTGGTATTTCCAATGTATGAGTTAGACGTAAAAAGAGATTTTTATAAAATAAAGGCTACAACAGTATCACAACTTTCATTATCATACAAATTAGATACTGTTTGCAGAAATCATCATGTTTCAAAAATATAATACATAAACACACGTTTGTTCCAGTGTTAATTCTGAGTCAAAGATTTAAGTCTCGTCTGAAAGCCTCTCTGAGCAGTAAGTACAACTGTGCCGCTTCATATGGATCCACTGGCACTACTAATCCATTTTCGCCCATGTATATGTTGGCAAGTTGAAATATATCTTCATCACAAGGCACCCCATTTTCGAACTTGCACTCGTCAATGCAAATCTCCACTCTCTCAGGATCCACGTCGCATAGATAATCTATTGTGTTATATAACTGGGGCAAACTGAAGATTAAGGCAGGTCGGCCTTTTACTGTATTCGGTGCTGGTCTTATTCGATGGGAATTCCAGACCCTACTAACTTCGGAGAGTTCCTTCTATAAAGAAAAGAATGTATGGCATATCAGGACATACAGAAGTTCTTCATGCAAGGCTGCATATAAATATAAATAACACCGAGTTACTTCTTGAACAGCAAAGATATACAGCAATGAAGAGTAAACTGTAATGGAAAAAAGGATTAACAGTCAAGCCTTTACAGCTACGGTTTTAGAACTACAAAGATATACAGCCATTCACAGTCAACTGAAATGCGGAAAGGATCCACAGTCAAGCCTTTACAGCTACGGTTTTTGAGTACGACAGGTGACAAAAATCTCATCATCCATGGTCATGGAGCATGGGTTATAGAATTGATGTCATTGTAAGTCATATTTATTATTGGCTGAATTTCCCACTTTATGAAGACATTATGTGCTCCCCATTCCTCCCCGCCACCACCCAAACACACAGAGAGATCATCGATTCGCCTAAGTCATATATGATTTTTTTTCCAAACAAATAGTACAAACAATAAGGTACATTGTACATAAAGACAAAATGTAGACAAAGACAATTGAAAGTCATACATACAAAACAGATACAAATAACATAGGTACATAACAGAGATAAAACTTTTGTTCTAAATCAAAATGTGGGTTAAATGGGTTTTTATCTTTATGTTGTTTTATTCGTTTTCAATATGTATGTTTTGAAAGTTCTTCCACTTTTGTTTATGTTTCTCTATTTTACCCTTCCCACTCGCAATTTGTTTTTCCATTTTATAAATCTGTGTGACATAACTTTTATACACAGAGAATGTTGGTAATTTCTCTCTACATTTGCAGATATATATATAATGTTTTAATAATAGTAATAAGGTATCAAGTAGGCTGTCACCTGAGATGTTTGATATTAATACTGTTCCTGTTACATTGCCTAAGTTTAAAGATTGTTCTAGATCTTTTGACCAATTTTCAAAAGCTATTAACAATTTAATTGGTTACTTCACAGTGGTAAAATATATTTAGATAAGTTTCCTTTTGTTTTTTACAGAATGAACAGAGTTCAGTTTCGCTTTTCTTCATTTTATATAAAAGAGGATTAAGTGGTAGCCTTAGTTCACCAATCCATTTCTCTATTTACTTTTCTGGTTTCGAAGAGACAGAATTAATAATATTTAAGTATACAAACTGAGTTGTATTTTTCATATTTATTATTTTGTCCACCGTATATTCTTGTACTTCTAAACAAGGATTATTCTTTAACTCTCTTTTCCAACAAGTTGGGATTGCATCCACTAAACCTACATATTTTATATATATGATTTTAACTTTATCATCTTTATTACTGATTCCACAGATTTCAGGAACAAATTACTATATTGCGCATAATGGATCAACACTTGTTTGTAGACACTGAAACCATCACACGATGGTCATGTGTGTGATAAGTGCATTTGATAAACTGTAGTAGGCTTATGCAAAACCCACACTTTATAATATTACTGTACCGTCTGATATCCGGATATATCACAGACTTATCTACGAAATTAAACATATAAATGATAAAATATGTTTAAGTATAATTTTATGTGCTCAGATAGTTTTGCTGATGTTATATATTCAGCCCCCGGCGTGTGCATTTCGGAGAACTGCGACAACTGGGCCAACCTTTCTGAACCCGACAGTGTCCATTTGTGTCTTCTATAGTGATAATACCTTATTTGTGTTCCAGTGTACTGGGCGGCAGTGGTGCATGTAAATAGATCTTGGATAAGTTCCTCTCGTACTTAAGACTGGTGGCGCCATTTTCAATAGTTTTTGAGTTGAGGCCATCCGTGCGTTTGCATAGGGTGAAAATCATTCATATCCCATTGGTGGTTCATTGTGTTGACCTGAAAGTTTGCATGTCCATCTATCTTTGATAGCTTTCTCATAGACAGGCAGGTGGCGCCATCTGTATTCACGTATTCGTAGAATATATCCATGAAATTATCTTAGGATTATTCAAAGGGATGCGCCTGATATGTCCACAGATATTTTATTACTTAATATCGCACACAAGCCTGGTGGCGTCACCTTATATCGTTTGCGGTCGCTTCGTAACGTCCATCTATAAATTTGTTTTGAGTGAATATTTCACAATTCTGAGGATGTTTTAACCTAAACTTTTGCACGTTTACCATCTTGAATAGCTTTGCCGTAGACCAGACAGATAGCGCCACCTACCGTCCTGTTTTCATTGAATACGCTGATGCTCTTTTCTCAGGCGTGTCTTTGCGAATCTGCTAAGCATTTTGCATGTACATCTATCTTGGGTAGAGTTCTAGTCCACGATCTGGGTGGCGCCATTAGCATGCATATGTACATTACAATCATGCATTTATCTCAGGAGTAGTTAAATGTATCAGCCTTAAATTGTCCATCCATCTTGCATAGCTTTCACATAAACAAAACAGGTTGCGCCATGTACAAATTCGTATTTTTAAATATATTTGTCTCAGGAAAAACTCAGGCAAAAAACTCAGGTCACCACGGGGTTTGGGGGGGGGGGGGGGGGGGTACCAATACTGCATTCAAATATCAAAACAATTTTATGTCACCAAAACATTTTTCAAGTAAACATAACCCTTTAAAGGCCTATGATATGAAACAGAATTATGCTTTTTGCACCAATAATAAGAATCACTCTTACAGCAAGTTGAACTTATGACCTAACATTTTGTAATCAAATGTTTGGTGAAAAATTGTTTTTAATTTACAAAGACAAATAGATAACTTACCTTTATGAGATCCATAAAGCAGAACTGAATCAAAGCTTTATCCAGGTGATCTCCCGAAAACTTATCATCATCTTTCATGTCTTCGAACAGGGACATCCAGAACTGAACATTTTCACGTCTCAAAATACTCCACCATGACTCAATTCTTTGATTATGTTGGCTAGTACCATACAAGAATCCTTTGCATTGTTCGTTATTTGCAGCATCCTGGAGAAACACTAACATATCGGCTACTCTCGTGTTTTCGGTCCCCATGTCACCTCGTATGCATGCTGCCGTGCCATCGAGGGCCAGGACAGTCTTGATAAAATAGCCTGCAATAACACGCGGGTCATTGTTTGTTTGTCCGGCTTCAAGCCATAAAATTTTCCGAGAAAACCCATCAATACAGGCGTTTATAAATACAAATACCGAACGGCTTGAGCTTGTCATATGAGTCGATGTGCCAAAGATAGTTCGGCCCTTTAACAGAATACTGACGCCGTCGTAATACCCTCTTTCGGCGGTTTTCTACGCCTTGAGGATCCAATATCCTCAGAACTTCCCGAACTGTCTCTTTTTGGACAGTGAATCCATGTTGCAAGCATTTAAAATGCATTCACCGGAAACCATGTAGTGCACCAGACCGATGCAATTGATTCTGAATAAATTGCGCAATATCTGCAGGATCACTGTGAAACTTACGTCGAAATAGGTTCAGGTCTTTTTAAATCCTTTAAAGATGACGTAAAGATATAATGGTTCTGTGCCTTTCAGCAAGAATTACTACAATCTCCTCATAGGTATAGCCTAAATTTAAGTAAAGTTCTATCAGGTGAGTTCTATCAACCATTCTAATGAGAGATACACTGAAACATAACTTTATCTACGAATATACGCAAATACCCAAATGGAAGTCTTGGTAGATCATACATGACACTGCGGCAACCTCGTTTGATCGCTGCAGATTCATACATATAGACCGGTATCTTGCCGGACAAAATGAACCTAATATTTCATGCGCACGAAATAATAAGTCGTGCGCACGAAATAATAAGTCGTGCGCACGAAATGATAAGTCGTGCGCACAAGTTAGTAAGTCGTGCGCACAAGTTAGTAAGTCGTGCGCACAAGTTAGTAAGTCGTGCGCACAAGTTAGTAAGTCGTGCGCACGAGATAAATATTTTTTTACTCATAACCCTTACGGGGCTCCGTACCAAACCGCTCAGTACATCGGATTGGCGAACGGCCAATTCAGAACTCGGTACAACAACATCAACAAATCATTTCGGAGTGAACGTTACGAAAAAGAAAAGGAACTTTCGAAGCAAATCACCTGTCAGCTATCAAAAGAAACTTGCCGTAGGCAATCGGGAAAAGACTCACACAATTATCACCAAGAAAAGAAATATTTGACGATGCCGTTCCAATTTATAATTCAGCCTTAAAGAAAGCAGGGTACAATGAATGCGTCCATTACAATACGGGAATCGGCGATAATGGACAACAACGAAAGAAAAGAAACAGAGCTAGAAAGATGATTTGGTATAACCCACCATGCGGCAAGAACGTCTAAACAAATGTCGGCTCACAATTCTGATAAAAAAATACTTCCAACGGAACAACAAACTACACAAAATCTTTGACAAAAATACAATTCAAATCAACTACAGTTGCATGAGAAATATAATGCAAATAATTACAGTCCATAAAAAAAACATTGCAAAAAATAACCAAGAAACCAGCGAAAAAAACTGCAACTGTAGGGTAAAAAACACATGTCCCTTAGACGGGAATTGCCTTGCTAGCAATATTGTTTACAAAGTGACGGTAAAGACCGAACACCAAACCGCTCAGTACATCGGATTGGCGAGTGGCCCATTCAAAACTCGGTACAACAACCACAACATATCATTTCGCAGTGAACGTTTCGTAAAAGAAACGGAACTTTCGAAGCACGTTTGGACCCTGAAGAGA
Source organism: Sipunculus nudus (assembly GCA_026874595.1). NCBI lineage: Eukaryota > Metazoa > Annelida > Sipuncula > Golfingiida > Sipunculidae > Sipunculus > Sipunculus nudus. The sequence goes on along the minus strand of CM049314.1, from coordinate 59,400,371 downwards.
AAACAAATAAAAAATTCTACCACCTGGGAAATAAACCAACACTCTAACACAATGTAACGAACCTCGGACCAATGTAATTTCTGTATGGAGGAGAAATACACCATACTGCCCCACAAAAGCGTCAGGTCAATAATCCTACTTAACAGGCGAAGTGAATTAATTTCGAAATGCCGACACCTGAAGCCACCGAACCGTGTAAAAAAAGACAGTAACAGTTAGAGCTGGGTCCCCAACAAGCGTCAGTTATCTGATGATCGCCCGGGTGCCGATACCGGCAGCGCGTGAAACTCGGTATAATAACAAGATGTTCCAGCGTGTTTTAAGTTTAGGTATATATATATATATATGTTTGGGCGTTGACAGTCGAGGGGTAAAATGCTCGGCTCTCTACGCTGGCGACTCTGGTCCGATCCCCGGTGTGGCTATGAGAGTGTGTTGTACTTGCCCGTCCAAGAGCAGTGATTATCTTGGGGTTCTCAGGTTTCCTCTACCGATAATGAATACCGGACGCCATCGTGGGAGCCTTTGAGAGTGTCTTGATTATGTTTAATAGCTATTTGTACAATCGATGTAAAATAAATAAGTTTATAATTATATACAAAATATATATATTTAATGAAACTGAGTAACATGAAAGAAGAATGCAGAAGAATCACCGGTTGGAAGCTTGAACAATCAAAAATGTTTAGTAGTACATTACGGCCAACAGGTGGCATGCGCGCTTTAATTATATTTTTTTGGAACACTGATTGCGCTTGGTACAACCTTTTCCCCACTTGTGTATAGTTGTAGGCAAACAATTTAAAAAAAGACATACTGGCAAATACCAATATACTTCGAATTGAAAAAAGTATATTTTATATATATGTAACTACTGATATGTGAAATGGTCTCTTTAAAATGCCATGTACATTTCGGATTTTATGACGAAAGCGCGTGCACTTACTTTTAGCACCAATGAGAAATAATAATCTCATTAAGGTAAAACATCAGGAATATCATCTTATCCTCGGATATAAAATGTTTCAGGTTCCCCTTTTTCGGTTAAAATACGCCGATATTAAGATCAATCAGCACATATTTCCCACTGAAAAATAAATGGACGAACATGATTAAATAGTTCATACAAATGTGATTTTTCGTCCGACTCGCCAATTTATTTTTCACTGTGAACCGCAAACAAATAAATAAGAAAACAATGGCGGAATGAGTAAATTTTTACACAGACCTCAGAGGCGCCATTCTAGCAATTTCTATGTTATATGGTGAATTGTGTCATCAAAAGTGAAAATCAAACTGTCGAACTGAAGTTTGGACGATTCGGATCGGTTAGCGCCAGTACCGGGAAACCACTGGGCTGGGGGGTTTATATATATATAAAGCCAATCTCCTTAAGATGGAGTCGTCTCAACGGGTCGTAGGGACTTCAAATAAACAAGCTCATGTATCCGTCGCAGAGGCATTGGTAGAACCTACATCAGCAGGAATCACCAACAGTTCATTAATATGTACTCAGAGGAAGGCAGAAATTACATAGCAGCTACAGTACAGACAAATGTATAGCTAGCTTTAAGGTGTGAGAGTACCAGGACATGCCAAGAGGGTTAATCAGAGACGTCTGTTCGCAATCGTACTTAATTAGCACGTTTCATTACATATACCACATCGCTGTGAACCCTGCATAATTTCAGCTCAACCGCTAAAGTTATGAAATGCATCGATGCAAATGGCAACTGAATTTTGAAGCAGCTGACCCATCCTGTGGCTCTATACCCCCCCCACCCCCCCCCCCCCCCCGCCCCAACGAACTTAACTTTTGCGGAATGTTTGACCCTGCATTAGCCACTGTTAAAAATATTCACCGCACCTCAAATAATCACACAAGAAATATGTAAGAAATATCTGACATTTGGAAACAATAAGTGCTAATTATAGGTAGGCGAATCCATATCACGCTTTTCTCTGTATATTCAATCGAAAATGACAAATCTCCCAACCAATCCGGTGGCCTAATCATCTGCCAAGTACTAAAAAAATATGAAAGCGCGCCAACTTACAAGCATTTAAGCCTACTAGCTTTTCATTTGGACATGTTCTACCGGGAGATCTCACTTGTACTTAGACTTAAGAAGGTACGTAGTCATATAGCTGTACCCAGCATTGAAGATGGGTTATGACAATGTAGTGGGTGCTACCAAGAATGTGATAGTGACTTGGTTAGCAGTTTGCAATTAACTTTTCAACATAACAACTATTATCGGGATTTTGCTTTGTCAAGATGTCCGCAGAGATAACGTGTTTCCCCTTTTGCTTTCAATATTTTCCTGCGCTTTTCTGTTGAAAATTATAGGATGTATAAGTCCGTATTTGACATTGACCCTGGAAGAATTTTAGGAACTTTTCAAAGGTTAATGTTAATTTTCCTGTCGACTATGTCATTAGCTATGGCATCAACATTTTCTGTTATCAAAACAATCATCATCGTCAAACCCCTGCGATCAGCTGTTCTCGTTACACACACAAGGGTGCGTGTGGCCTGTGCGTTGGTATGGGTAATTTTTCTGGCCCTTTGGGGGCCTTCAGCTCTAAAATATACGTACAAATATTACCCATCAGCCCGTATATCGTTTCACAACCACGAGAAAAATATCTATTAATATTACGCTGGGCGTGTTGTTTATCTACTCTAACTAAGTGTCCTTACTTGTGCAAACAGTTGGATGGTACTCGTGGTGGTTCGTCAAAGGATTAAAATAAAACGCTTACAGGTACAACCGGCCGACGTTCCAATAATACCAAACCCGATACTACAAGCTTTTAATTCTACAGGGGCTTAATCGCTGTTTTCGCTGTATACAATAGAAGCTTGTTTCCTCTGCTATTTAAGAAAGCTCAAATTTCTGGCCGTTCTGGTGTACCTACAGTGGATCTATTTTCAACAGTTTTCTCTTCCTTCTCTTCAGTAAAAAGGTTAAACAATCATTGAAGATGAATTTAAGGAAAATCATGAGAAGACCTGAAAACAGAGAATTTCAAACTGGTGTAGCTGACATTGGTGAGGTCTGATCCATGGTAAAATAGTGTTGGACTTATACAGTTATTTCAATATAACTCTCGGAGTATATATTGTTACGGAACCTAATATAAACAGATCACGTATGCGTGATGAACACAAATTTTGTAATGGAGATAAAACAAAAATCAGATTCTGTAACACTAGGCAGCGTAAAATGTCTTTGGGAATGAATAAAGAAGCCAGTGTTTTTTTGTTAACAAATAACTATAATTTATTCTTAAAACAACCCTAAAATAAAATACAATAAATCAATACAATTATACAGTAAAACAGCGGTATAGCAACAAGTCAATACAATCACACAGAAAATAATGTGTACAGTACCTGGATACCAACACCGTCACAACGATAAGTCCTTTAAATGTAAACTCTGGGAGAATGACAGTCCAGTGTAAAGCTCTTGCAACAATCCAGAAAGTAAACTGAAGTCCACATGCATTAAATCCAGGAGAAAGTCTTGAAAATCTATAATTGCCGCATTCGTCGGATAAGGTCCTGACACACGCTTCTGCGTCCGCTTGAATCTGCTCTGCTGCTCTCTCTCTCTGCCTCCTGCTTAAACACAGCCCCTTTTATACTCTTCACCCCGAGGATTTTCTACTTCTCGAACAGTCCATAGGATCTTGCACAACACAGTAAGCACGTGTTTTAGGAATTCTCTGGAAAAACAGCGCTGTGTATCTCTACATACCAGGCTCATCACGTGACCTTGGCCAGGCGTGAAAACCCAAGGCTTACATGACAACGAGAGTTCAACCAGTACGGATTAAACATAGAATGTAATACGCGGCCAGACACGAGTGCTACAACAGGAGTTACGCCCGTGTCACAAAATAAAAAGAGCACCTGTGACAATATTGTACAATTGTGATTGAATATCAATCTGTATCAGTTTGTGACAACAACTTCCACATATTTTAACCGTCAATCCAATCTAGAGAAACGAATAATCTAAAGTGATGTGGTAATAATGACTGTTGCAGATCGTGCGCAAGGGAATGCGGTACGTTTTGCAACTTGCATATATATTTGGAAGTATGTCTTGAAATGAATGATATAAGTCTGAAATCCAGTGTCCTCTTTCTTTCATCATTTGAAATTAATCTCACTAATCAAATTGTTTTTGTTAAAATTAATTTTAAAATTTCATAATATTGTCATTATTTTACTGTGCTTGAAAGATACAGCTGATTAAGTCGACGTGGTTATTACAGGAGTAGAGAACTAGGTAAATTATAAAATGGACAAGTGATATTTTACGTGAGTACCAAGCCGAAACAATTACACTCTCACTTAATGCAAAATAAGCAAAAGCTGAACTGTACGCAGCACCAAAAGACTCCTACCGGTGGATGAATATAAACAAGCAAGATCAGTGAATTACTGCAAAAATGCCGTGGTGGAGGCTCAAGCTGGACGAAATGCCTGTAGACCTCAGAAGGTTTTTTTTCATGCTAGCCGTTGAGGCATGTTAGTAGCGACTGCGTTCATATTTTTTTCTGATTTTATGAATAATAAATAAATGTATAAACGTGTATGACTGTTCTCTGTAAGCTTCAGCCTTTGCAAGCTTAGTTTATTCTAAAGCGCTTATCAAGTGAGGAAGTTTAAAGCTTCATTTGATCTTATTTTTTACTCTTATTCTTAATCATAACATGATTAAGTATATTCTCCCTATGTTTTATTGATGTGATTATCTCCGTGTAATTTATCAGATGGCAGAGAATTGGAACGTAAAAGAACTGTACCGGTCGGCGGACCTGCCATGAACTTCTGTTGAACGGATGGATTTTATTTCTGTAAGCTTTAGCCTTGCCCGCTTAGTTTATTCTAAAGCACTAGTGAGGGAGTTTAAAATGCTTCATTTGATCTTATTTTTACTTCCTGGCATTACATGATTAAGTATACTTTCTGTAAGTTGATATTGATGTGAGTTCTCCGTGTAATTTAACAGATAGCAAAGCATTGGAAAGTTAATGTACTGTACCGGTCGATGGACCTACCATAAACCTCTGTTGAATTGATTGATTTTTATTTTGATTGAAATACAGCGGACACACCTTGCTTTATTCCTGTCAGTTCAAGACCAAACATGTTCGCATATCAGATCCGTTTTGGTACAAAGGGTTTAATTTTCTGCCATGTTAGGCATTTCACTCTTTAATAAACTGGAAAATGAGAAATACAAGTATATATAGGAAACATCGTAAAGGGGTGCCATAATTCTCGTAATTCTCATTAAATTTATATTAAAATAAGAATTGCAATCACCTAGCCACGTTATACATTTCACTCACGAATAAATAAGATAATTAGAAATACTAGTACATAAAGGGAACATCGGAAAATCAGTCCTGTAAAATATAATAATACATTGATTAAAATGGATAAATGGTAGGAACTGTTAATAAGGTCGTTTAAATTTTGTATAATATAAAATAAAACCGGTGTAATATATATATATATATATTAATATATATATATATAAATGTATGTGTGTGGTAGGCTTCTTTTTCCTGAGAAAAAAAATCTGGGATTTTCACGAAGAGGTTTCTTTTTTCGGGATAATTTCTTAATCGAGAATATTTGAATTTGAAAAGCCCGCGAAGAAAATGACATCCACAATATATACGACACTTACACGACCACCGGCTGGTCCATTGGTCGGATGGTCATTTCGACCGGATTTGAATGCATCTCTCTCTTTCTCACGTTCACTCCCTATCTCTCCCTCGCATTCTTTCCCCGTTCTTTCTCGCGTTCTCTCTATCTGGTTCATTTCTCCCTCCTCCGTTCTCTAATTTTTTCTCTAATTTCTATCTCTATTTCTCTCTCTCTTTTTCGTCCTCTCCCTTGTCCCTTCCCTCTTTCTCTTTCTCTTGTCATCTCTCTCTTGTCCCTTCTCTCTTTCTCTCTCTGTTGTCCTTTCTTTCGTCCTTTTCCTCTTTCTCTCTCTCTTACTCTCTTGTCCTATTTCTCTCTTGTTCCCTCTCTATTTATTGTTTCCCCTCTTTTTTTCTCTTTTCTTCCCTTTTCTTCTCTTTCTCTTGTCCTCTCTCTCTTGTGCTCTCTCCTCTTTCTCAATCTCTCCTAGACTCAGTTGTGACTCAGAAGTATATAAAACTGGGTCTGTATCTCTCTCCCTAACTGTCTCCCGTTCTTTCTCTCTAGTTGTCTCTCTCTTTTTCTCTTGTTGTCTCTCTCTTTCTCTCTTGTTATCTCCATCTGTTGCTCTTTTTGTTTCTCCCTGTCTCTCTTGTTGTCTCTCTTTCTCTTTTTTTCTCTCTCTGTTTCTCTCTGTCACTCTCTGTCTCTCTCTGTCTCTCTCGATGTCTCTCTCTTTCTCTCATGTTGTCCCTTTCTTTCTCTCTTGTTGTAATTCTCTTTGTCTCTTGTAATCTCTCATTCTTGTTGTCTCTCTTTTTCTTTCTCTCTTCTCTCTCTCTTCTCTAACGCTGTCTATTTCTATCTCTCTATCTCTCTTTCTCTGTTTATCCTTGTTTTCTCTTTTTCTTCTCTCCTTCTTTCGTCCTCTTGCATTGTCTCTCATTGTCCCTGTCTCTCTCTTCTTGTCACTCTTTGTGTCTCTCTTTTTCTAACTTTCTCTCTCTTTCTCTCTCATTCTCCCTCTGTGTGTCTGCGTGTGTCCCTCTCTGTCTCTCTTTGTTTCTCTTTCTCACTCAATCTGTGTCTCTGTCTCTCTCTCTGTCACTATCTGTTCTGTCTCTCCCACTGCCTCTTTCTCTGCCTATCTCTCTCTGTCTCCCTCTGTCTCTTTATGCCGCTCTTTGTCCCTCTCTGTCTCTCTCTCTGCGTCTCTCTCTGTTTCTCTGTCTGTCTCTATGTGTCTCACTCTGTCTCTCTCTCCTCCCTTCTTCTCCCTCTCTCCTTCATTCTCTTGTATTGTCTCTCTCGTTCACTTTCATTCGTTCTCTCAGTTGTGGCTCTGTAGTATAAACAATTGGGTCTATCTCTTTCCCGATCTCTCTCCCCATCTGTTCCCCGTTCCCTCTCTCTCTGGATGTCTCTCTCACTCGTCATTTCTTTCTCTCTCTCCCTCTATTTTTTCTATCTCCGTCTCATTCTCTTGTTCAATCTATCGTTCTATCTCTCTCGTTCTCTCTCAACCATTATCTCTCGGTGTCTCTCTCTTCCTCGCTCTCGTTCGTTTTCATGTTCCCTCTCTCTTTCTCTCCATCCAGTTAATGCTCTGTAGTTTATAAATCTCTGTCTCACTCATTTTCTCTCTCTCTTTTTCTCTCACTCTCTCTCGTTCTCTCTTTCTCTTTCTCTCTTGTTCCACATTTCCTGAATTTTGCTAACTGTTGCATCATTGTCGAAGTGGTTCGTCAGAAGATAAAGATGAAGCGTTAAATGTGACAACCTTCCGATACTCCTGTAACACAGTCCGGTAGTACAGGCTTTAAATCGAAAATGTTCGATTACTTTGACTCATTTGTGACACACATCTAGAATAAAAGTAACGGCTTCAGCGCATCCATTGCGTATGAGATGCGTATGCGTTGCGCATGCAGAGCGTATATTGGATGCACCGACTTATGCCCACCGTATGCCTGACGCACATCCGACGAATGCCGAGTGTATTCCGTGCGTATGCCCGCTGGAGTCACGAGAAGTCATCGTATTTATACCAAAACTTTACCCTGAATATACGGCAAGTACACTATCTGCATGCTAGCTGTGTGTTTCTCATAAAATTACAATTAAGTAAAATGTACTGCCTGTTCGCCGGGTAAACGGTACTTACTCGTACAATACATCGACTTTTGCTAAGATTTCGTTCAGCGTGCGTTGCATCTGCGCTGCAAATGCGCTATGTATACGAGCCGATGTACGGGGCTTATATACGTTGACGGGGTGCGTGCGGGGAGGTCAGTGTATTCACGCGTATGACCCGCTTATCCCCCACGAACACTTAGCGTACTCGCCGGGCACGACCAATCCGGGACCGATGAGCGTTATATTTCTAACTTATGACCTGCGTAACAGCGCGTACTCGGCCGTACTGTGCGCAGGCCCACGTACATAAAGCTTACACAAAAAAATGAAATGCAAATAAGGTGCGTATTGTGCGTGCGAGTGCGAATGAAAAAATTAATGCGCAACTCATAAGGAATTAGCATACGCAGAAGTGTGACAGGGCTTATAATGATGATGTGAACATTAAAACTTTATTATACTGGGTGTCTGCCATCGATTATCAAAAGGGAAACATTCTCCAACCTTTCCAAATCCCTTACCCCTGGCCTCCTAATGAATTTCCAAACCCCACGCGGTTTCCCGTAAGTGAGCAGTAGGAGTGAAAGTTACGATAGGTCATTTAGCTTGAAAATTAGGTGAAGATCCAAATTCAATATCAGGTGAAAATTGTCACCAGTAACTAATAATGTGTCAAAAGGTCCGTTTGTGAAAATAAGACATCTTGGGCACAAACAGGTTTTGCACAAAGTATTAATACAGTGTTCATAAATACTGATATAGAAATCAACTCATCAACCCATATAAGTCTCTTCTGGGCAGGCACAAGGCTTAAATACTGCAGAAAATCGATTCCAGTCAAAAGTAAGATCAAATACGAATTTTTTATTACAGTAGCACATCTCCTTGCCCTTCACTTCTACACAAAGTTTTGATGGGAGATAAAAGAGCACGGCAAACCATCTCTGTCTCTATATATTTTAAAACGCCAGTACATTTATTTGTTGTTCCGCCGGACGTCTTTTCCGACTTATCTCTTCTCAAACTTGCTCTGATAAAACTGTAATGGGCGGGGGCCCCTCAAAATCTTTGTTCTAATAAAATAACTAATGGCACGCCCCGTCCGTTTAAAAAACTACCTTTGTTCTAATAAAATAGATGACCGACCGTCAACCCCTTGCCATCTCAAAATCTTGCAATGGTGAAACCAAGAAGGTATCATGCTTATAATGCTTCGAATTATAATTTTCATTGAACTAGATAATGGCAAGCACCGAACTATCTTTGAAAGCCAACTTTCATCACCCCCCCCCCCACGGTAAAAGTGTAGGACCACTTGAAATAGGTCAAGATAAACAAATAAATATTAGTTTGGGCGTGGACCGTCGAGGAGTAAATCGCTCGGCTCTCTCCGCTGGCGACTCGGGTTCGATCCCCGGTGTGGCTATGAGAGTGTGTTGTAGTTGCCCGTCCCAGACCAGTGATTATCTTGGGGTTCTCAGGTTTCCACCACCAATAAAGAATACCGGACGCCACCATCGGGGCCTTGGAGCGTGCCTTGATTATGTTTAATGGCTATTTGTACAATCCATGTAAAATTAATAAGTTTATAAATATATATATATATATGTGTGTTTAATGAAGCTGAGTATACTGAAAGAAGAAAACAGAAGAAACATCGGTTGGAAGCTCGAACAATCAAGAATTTTAAGTAGTGCATTACGGCCAAAAGGTGGCATGCGCGCTATTTTTATATTTTGCACCACTGACTGCGCCTGGTACAACCTTTTCTCCACTTGTGTATAGTTGTAGGCAGAAAGACACACTGGCAGATACCAATATCCTTCAAATTGAAAACAAAAACTATATTTCGTATATATGTAACTACTGATATGTGAAATGGTCTCTTTAAAATGCCATGTTACATGTCGGATTTTATGACGAAAGCGCGTGCACTTACTTCTAGTACAAATGAGAAATAATCTTATTAAGGTGAAACATCAGGAATGTTATCTTATCCTCGGATGTAAAATGTTCATGTCCCCCTTTCTCAGTTAAAGTACGCCGATTTTAAGGTCAATCAGCACATATTTCCCAGTGAAAAATAAATAGACGTCCATGATTAAATACTTCATAAAAATGTGATTTTCGTCTAACTTGCCGATATATTTTTCACTGGGAACCGCAGACAAATAAACAAGAAAACAATGGCGGAATGAGTTAATTTTACACAGACCTCACAGGCGCACATTATGTTATATGGTGAATTGTGTCATCAAAAGTGAAAATCAAACTGACGAACTGGCTTTTGGACGATTCGGATCGGTAAGCGCTAGTACCGGGAAACCACTGGGCTGGGGGTTTATATATATATAAAGCCAATCATCTCAAGATTGAGTCTTCTCAACGGGTTGTAGGGACTTAGCCTAAAGCTGGACACCGCTACCGACCACCTTCGGTTACATGGCTTTTATGTTTGTCAACATTGACCACAGTACTCGCACTGTGTTTACTGACATTTTCCAAATAAACCAGCTCATGTATCCGCCGCAGAGACATTATTAAAACCTACTTCAGTAGGAATCCCCCACAGCTCATTAATCTGTACGCAGAATAAGTCAGAAATAACATATCTTTTACAGAAAAGACAGAAATAATGCTGGTTTTAAGAGCGTGATCCTTAGAAAAGTATCAGAACACGGCAAGGGGGTTAATCAGAGACGTCCATTCGCAACCTTACCTAATGAGCACCTTTCACAACATATTCCTCATCGTTGTTAAACCTGCGTAATTTCAGCTCAACCGCTAAAGTTATGAAATGCATCGATGCAAATGGCAACTTTCATTTGAAGCAACTGACCCATCCTGTGGCTCTATAACTCTCATCCTTAACGAACTTAACGAACAGGGAATGTTTGACCCTGCATTAGCCACTGTTAAAAATATTCACAGCATCTCTAATAATCACACAACCTGTAAGAAATATCTGACATTTGGAAACACAAAGTGCTAATTATCGGAAGGCGAATCCATATCACGCTTTTCTCTGTATATTCAATCGATAATGACAAATCTTACAACCAATCTGCCAAGTACTGAATATATATGGAAGCGCCCCCACTTACATGCATTTAAGCCTTCTAGCTGCTCATTTGAGGATTTTCTACCCTAAGATCTCACTTGTATTTAGACTTAAGAAGGTAAGTAGCCGTTGTTACGGAACCTTATATCATCAGAGTCGATACGAACATAAATTTTGTAATGGAGTTAAAAAATCAGATTCTGTAACACTAGGCAGCGTGAAATGACTAGGGGAATGAATAAAGAAGCCAGTGGTTTTATGTTAAAATAATTCTAATTTTTTCTTAAAACAATCCTAACATTACAATGCACTAAATCAATACAATTACAAATTATAACAACACTACAACAGTAAATCAATAAAAGAATATAGTAAAGTGTACAGTACCTGGATACCACCCTTGCCACAGCGGCAATAGATCCTTTAAAGCATATGATTCAGATGAACAGTTCACATAAATCTACTCAGAGAATCACTGTCCAGTTCATTTACAAAATCAATCCTTTGTCATCCAAAAGTGAAGTTATTGTTATAATACCGAAAGCAAACTGAAGACTATATAAGATCCGTCAAAAAATTTAGAAGAATATCTATTAATGCCGCACTTATCGGAAAAGTTCCACAACTGACTTGCACGCTCCTGTGTCCGCTGGAATATTTCTCTCCTCTCTTGGCTCTAAAACACAGCCCCTTATTTATATCTTCTCGCCCCAAGCCAAGAACTTTTCATTTCTCGAACAATCTAAAGAAGACAATAGCACACACGTTAAGGAAACATCTAGAACAACATCGCTGTGTTTCTACATATCAGAGTTCACACGTGGGCCGGCCCGGCTCCGCCAGGCGAGAAAACCCCAGAGTAGCATGAGCTCTGTGTTTACACGTGGGCCGCACCCGGCAAGCCAGAACAAGGAACGCCGTAGCAAAGCAACGCCAGGGCTTGAGCCAAAGACGAATCAGAATGTCAACAGCGCACAATAAAGGAGACGTGTTACACCGTATAGCTGTACCTAGCATTGAAGATGAATTATGACAATGTAGTGGGTATTACCAAGAATGTGATAGTGACTTTTTTATCACTTTGCAATTAACTTTTCAATATAACAACTATTTTCGGGATTTTGCTTTGTAAAGATGTCCGCAGAAATAAAGTGTTCCCCTTTCGCTTTCAATATTTTCCTGCGCCTTTCTATTGGCAGTTATAGGTTGAATAAGTACGTATTTGTCATGGACACAAGCAGAAGACCCTGGCAAAATTTTAGGAACTTTCGACGGTTCCTGTTAATTCTCCTGTCGATTAGCGATGGCATGAACATTACCTGTAATCAAAACAGTTATCATTGTCAAACCCCTGCGATCAGTTGTTTTCGTTACACACACAAGTGTGCGCGTTGTCTGTGCGTTGGTCTAGGTAATTTTTCTTACCCTTTGGGGGCCTTCAGGTCTAAAATATACGTACACATATTATCCATCAGCGCGAATGTCGTTTTACAACGAGGAAAATAACTATTTATATTACGCTGGGCGTGTTGTTTAACTTCTCTTACTCAGTGTTCTAACTTGTGCAAAGGATAGGATGATGCTCGTGGTGATCCGTCAGAGGATTAAAATGAAACGTTTACAGGTACAACCGGGCGACCTCCCAACAACACCAAACCCGATACTACAAGCTTTTAAATCTACCAGGGCTCTTATCGCTGATTGAGCTGTGTACAATACCAACTTGTTAACTCTGATATTTAACGAAAGCTTAAATTTCTGGCCGTTCTGGTTTGTGGATCCATTTTCAACAGTTTCTTTCCTTCTCCTCAGTAAAAAGGTTAAACAATCATTGAAGATGAAAGTAAGGAAAATCATGAGAAGACCTGAAAACGGAGAATTTCAAATTGGTGCAGCTCACATCGGCGAGATCTGATCCATGGTAAAATAATGATGGACTTAAACAGTCATTGTAATATAACTCTTGGAGTATATATTCGACAATTGTGCTTGAATATCAATTTGTATCAGTTAGCGCGAACCCGTAAGTTCCCCGTATCTTAACTGTCAATCCAACTGTCAATCTAAAGTGATGTGGTAAAAAATTACTGTTACAGATCATGCTCATGGGAATTTGGTACGTTCTACATATTGCATATATTTGGAAGTGTGTCATGAAATGTATGACATTAGTCTAAAATTTAGTGTCCTCCTTTTTTCATCAATACTTTGCTGAAAATAATCTCACTAATCAAATTGTTGTTGTTATAATTAAAGTTATAATCTCATAATACTGTCATTATTTTACTGTCCCTGAAAGATACAGCTCTGTAAATTGACGCGGTTATTACAGGAGTATAGAACTTTGTAAATTATGAAATGAGACGATGATATTTCACGTGAGTACCAAACCGAAAGAATTACACTCTCACTTAGTGCACATTCGGCAAAAGCTGAACTGTAGCCAGTACCAAAAGACCCCTGCCAGTGGATGAATCTAAATAAGCAAATATTTATTTCTTAAAACCATGTATAATATACAAATGTATAAACGTATATGACTGTTCTCTGTACGCTTTAGCCTTTGCCAGCTTAGTTTATTCTAAAGCACTAGTGAGGAAGTTTAAAACGGTTCATTTGATCTTATTTAAACTTCCTACCATAACATGATTAAGTATGTTTTCCCTAAGTTTTATTGATGTGATTTCTCCGTGTAATTTCACAGATGGCAAAGGATTGGAAAGTAAATGTACTGTACCCGTCGGCGGACCTGCCATAAACCTCTGTTGAATTGATTGATTTTTATTTTGATTGAAATACAGCGGACACACCTTGCTTTATTCCTGTCAGTTCAAGACCAAACATGTTCGCATATCAGATCCGTTTTGGTACAAAGGGTTTAATTTTCTGCCATGTTATGCATTTCACTCTTTAATAAACTGGAAAATGAGAAATACAAGTATATATAGGAAACATCGTAAAGGGGTGCCATAATTCTCGTAATTCTGATTAAATTTACATTAAAATAAAAATTGCAATCACTGAGCCACGTTATGCTGTTCACTCACGAATAAATAAAATAATTAGTAATACTAGTACATAAAGGGAACATTAGTCCTGTAAGATATAATAATACACTGATTAAATGGATAAATGGTAGGAAATGGTAATAAGATCGTTTCAATTGTGTAAAATATAAAAATAAAACCGGTGATATATATATATATATATATATATATATATATATATATATATATGTGTTTGTGTGTGTGTGGTAGGCTTCATATTCCCAAGGAAAAAAATCTGCGATTTCCACAAAGAAGTCTCTTTTTTTGGGATAACTTCTTAATCGAGAATATCATGAATTTGAAAAACTCGCGAACAAAATGGCATCCACAATATGCACGACACTTTCACTACCATCGGCTTGTCAATCAAATGGTCATTTTGGCTGGATTTGAATGCATCTCTCTCTCTCTCTCTATCTCTTTCACTCTCTATCTCTTCCTCTCATTTCTCCGTACCATTTTCTCTCCAGTTCTCTCTATCTCCTTCGTTTTCTCCTTCCACCGTTCTCTAATTTTTCTCTCCTTCTTTCTATCTCTCTTTCTTGACCTCTCTTTCTCGTCCTCTCTCTCTTGTCCTCTCTCTCTTTCGCCCTCGTGTCCTCTTTCTCGACCTTTCACTCTATCTCTATCTCCTACTTTCTGGTCCTATTTCTCTGTCTCTCTTGTCCTCTCTCGCGCTATTGTCTCACCTCTCTCTTCTCCTTTTCCCTCTTTTTCATCTCTCTCTCTTTCATACTTTTGTAGACCCGGTTTTGACACTGTAGTATATAAAACTGAGTCTATATCTCTCTCCCTTCCTCTCTTCCTACCCCTTTCCTTTCTCTCTCTTGTGTCTTTCCTTCTCTCTAGTTGTCTCTCTCTTTCTCTCCTTTTGTCAGTCACTTTCTCTTTTGTTGTCTCTCTCTTTTTCTCTAGTTGTCTCTCTCTTCCTCTCTCTCTCTGTCTCTTTAACCTGGTGTGTCTCTCTGTTGCACTTGTTGTCTTTTCCTCTCTCCCTTTTATCTCTCTCTTTCTCTCATTTCTCTCTCTTTCTCTCTTTCTGTCTCTCTCTGTTTCTCTATGTCTCTCTTTGTCTCTCGCTTGTCTCTATCTGTCTCTCTAAGTTTCTCTCTGTCTCTCTTTGTCTCCCTGACTCTTTCTCTCTGTTTCTCGCTCTCTTTCTCTTGTTGTTTCTCTCTTGCATCTCTCTCTTTCTCTCTTGTTGTCTCTTTTTTTTCTTGTTGTCTCTCTCTTTTTCTATTGATGTCTCTTTCTGTGTTTTTCTCTTTTGTTGTCTGTCTCTGTTGCTCTTGTTATCTCTCTCTGTCTCTCTTTGTAAATCTCTGTATCTTTCTGTCTCTCCCTGTCCCTCTCTCTTGGTGTCAATCTCCGTCTCTCTCGCTGTGTCTCTGTTTGTCTCATTCTCTCTGTCTCTCTCTGTCTCTTTCTCTCTTCCCCTGTGTGTCTCTCTCTGTTTCTCTCTGTCTCTCTCTTTCTCTCTTGTTTTCACTATCTTTCTCTCTTGTATTCTCCCTTTCTTGTTGTCTCTCTCTTTCTCTCTCTTTATCTCTCTGTCTCCTTTGTCTCTCTCTCTGTCTTTCTCCCTCGTTTTCTCTCTGTCTCTTCCGTGTTTTTTCTTCTTCTTCTCTCTATCTTTTCCTTGCCTTGTTTCTCATGTTCTCTTTAATTCTTTCTCTGTCCTCTCTATTTCCCTCTCTCCTCTCTGTATTCCTGTCTCTCTCTGTCTCTGTGTCCCTGTCTCTCTCTCTCTTTATATCTCTCTTAGTCTCTCTCTGTCTCTCTATGTCTCTCTCTTTTTTAACGTTCACTCTCTTCCTCTCACTGGTCTTCTCTCTCTCGTTCTATCACGTTTGATCTCTCTCTTAGATCCAGTTGTGGCTCTATAGTATATACAACTTAGTCTGTGATTTTCTACTTTTTTTCAATCCCGTTCTCTCTCTCAGGTTGTCCCTCTCACTAGTCTTTTCTTTCTCTCTCTCCCTCTATCTTTCACTATCTCTCTCATTCTCTTGTGCTATCTATCGTTCTATCACTTTCAATCATTTTCTCTCTCGGTCTCTCCCTCGCTCTCGTTCGTTCTCATGTTCCCTCTCTCTTTCTCTCCATTCAGTTGTGGCTCTGTAGAATATAAATCTCTCTATTTACCGTGAATTTAAATACAATTGCATATGCATGGATTTACAATGAATAATGTGTATGTAATATATATATATATATATATATATATATATATAGATATGAATGTATATTCCTGAAAAAAAAATATTCATGGTTTATTTAATCACCATTCCTCTTACACGACCACCGGCTAGTCCAACAGATGGTAATTTTGGCCGTATTTGAGTGCTTTTCCCTCTCTCTCTCACTCTATTTCTCAGTTTCGTTCTCTCTCTATCGTTCATTATCTATTACTCCGTCTTTTCTCATTCTCTCTCTTGTTCTCTCTATCTCGTTCGTTTTCTCTCTCCTCCGTCCTCTTTTTCTTTCTCTTCTTCTTTCTTTCTCTCTATCTCTCTCTTGTCCTCATTCTCGTCCTTCCCTCTTTCTCTTTCCCTTTCTCTCTTGGAATCTCTCTCGTTCTTTCCCCCTCTCTCCCTCTTAGACCCAGCCGTGGCTCTGTAGTTTATAAGACTGGGTCTATCTCTCTCCCGTTCTCTCTCTCTGGTCGTCTTTCTCACTCTTTTGCCTTTTTATCTCTCACTTTTTCTCTCGTTGTGTCTCTCTACCTCTCAATCTCTCTAATTTTCTCTCTCGCATTCTCTTTTGTTCTTTCTCTCGTGCTCTCTCTCACTCGTTCTCTCTCTCGCGGTTTCCCTCTCCCTCACTCTCCATCTTTCTCGTCCCCACTGTCTCGTCCTTTCTCTCGTTCTTTCTCTCGTCCCGTCTCTCTTTTTCCTCCCTGCTTCGTAGGCCCATTTGTTGCCCTTTCGTTGTCTCTCTGGCTTTCTCTCTATCTCTCTCTATCTCTCTCGTTCTCTCTTCTGATCTCTCGTTCTCTCTCTCGTATTAACGCTCTCTTGTTCTCTCTGTATCTCTCTCCTCTTTCCATCTATTCTATCTCGTTCTCTCTCTTGTTCTATCTTAGTTATCCTTCCTCTTTCGTTCTTTCTCTCTCTTCCCTTCTCTCTCTGCTTCATTCTCTGTCCGTGTCTCTCTCATTCTTTCTCTCTTTTCTCTCTTTCTCGTTCTCTCTCACTCGTTCTCTCGATTTTTCTCACTCGCTCTCGTTCTCTCTCCCTCGTTCTTTATCTCTTTCGATCACTTTACCTCGTTCTCTCTCTCGTTCTTGCTTTCTCGTTCTTTCCCTCCCTCGTTTTCCCTCTCGTTTTCCCTATTTCGTTGTTCTCCTTCACTCTAGTTTTGTCTATCTTATTCTCTCCTTTCTCTTTCTCTCACTCCCTCTATCTCTGTCTCTTCCTCTGTCTCATGTTCTCTCTATCTCTTTTATCATCTCTCATTCTTTTACTCTTGCTCTCTCTCTTAGACAAACTTGTGGCTGTGTAATATAAAAAACTTGGTTTATCCCTCTCACGTTCTCTCCCTTTAGTTGTCTCTCTCGCTCGTTCTATTTTCTCTCTTTCATTGCCTCTCTCTCGTTTTCCCTTTCGTTCTTTCTCTCTCGTGCTCTCTTTCTCCTCTCTCTTTTGGTCTCTCTTTCCCTCGCTCTCTCTCTTTCCCGTTCTCTCTCTCGTGCTCTCTCATTCTTCCTCTCTCTTTCTCTTCATCCAATTGTGGCTCTGTAGTGTATAAATCTCTCTCTATCTCACTCATTTTCTATCTCGTTCTCTCTTTCTATCTCTTGTTCTATCTTTTCTGACTGTTGCTAACGGATGCATTTGGCCGTAGTGGTTCGTCAAAAGATAAAGATGAAGCGTTGAATGGTACAACTTTCCGATGCTTCTGTAACACAGAATCCGGTAGTACAGGCGTTTAAATTGAAAATGTTGGATTACTTTGTCTCCTGTGCGACGCACATCTTGTGTAAAAGTAACGGCAGAAATCACATAGCTTCTACAGGAAAGACAGATGTTTAGCTGGCTTTAAGAGAGTGATCTTAAGAAAAGTACCAGTACACGCCAAGGGTGTTAATCAGACACGTCCATTTGCGACAGTACTTAATTAGCACGTTTCACAACATATTCCACATCGCTGTAAACCCTGTGTAATATCAGCTCAACCGCTAGAGTTATGAAATACATGGATGCAAATGGCAACTAATCTTAAAGCAGCTGTCCCATCCTCTGTCTCTATAACTCCCCCCCCCCTTACTTAACATTGGCGGAATGTTTGGCCTTGCATTATCCACAGTTAAAAATATTCATGTTCACCACACCTCTAATGATCATTAACCTGCAAGAGATATCTGATATTCGGAAACACAAAGTGCTATCCAAAGGTAGGCGAATCCACATCCCGATTTTCTCTGTATATTCAATCGATAATGACAAATCTGCCAACCAATCTGGTTCATCCGGCTGATCATCTGTCAAGTACTGAATATATACGAGAGCGCGGTCACGGACAAGTATTTACCCCTACCACCTTCTCAGTTGGAAATTTTCTACTCGGAGGTCTTACTTGCACTTAGACTTAAGAAGGTACTTCGCCAAATAGCTGTATCCGGCATTGAAGATGGATTATGACAATGTAGTGGATATTATCAAGAATGTGATAGTGACTTTGTTATCACTTTGTAATTCCCTTTCCAACACAACAGCTATTTTCGGGATTTTGCTTTGTGAAGATGTCCGCAGAGATAAAGTTTTTCCCCTTTTGCTTTCAATATTTTCCTGCGCTTTTCTGTTGGGAATCACTGGATGGATAAGTACGTATTTGTCATGGACACAAGCAGAAGACCCTGGAAAAATATTAGGAATTTTTCAACGGTTCCTGTTAATGTTCATGTCTCTGATGTCATTGGCGATGGCATCAACATTATCTGTAATCAAAACAATCATCATTGTGAAACCCCTGCGTTCAGCTGTTCTCGTTACACACACAAGGGTGCGTGTGGCCTGTGCGTTGGTCTGGGTAATTATTCTTGCCCTTTGGGGGCCTTCAGCTCTACTATATACGTACAAATATTATCCATCAGCCCGTATGTCGTTTTACAAGTACGAGGATAATAGCTATTTATATTACGTTGGGCGTGTTGTTTATCTTCTTCTTCTTAGTGTTCTCACTTGTGCAAACGGTTGGATGGTATTCGTAGTGGTTCGTCAGAGGATTAAAATGAAACTTTTACAGGTACGACCGGCCGACCTCCCAACAACACCAAACCCGATACTACAAGCTTTTAAATCTTCTAGGGCTCTCATCGCTGTCTGCGCTGTATACAATATAGGCATGATGCCTCTGCTATTTAATGATGAATTAAATTTCTGGCCGTTCTGGTTTGGCTACAGTGGATCTATTTTCAACAGTTTTCTCTTCCTTCTCTTCAGTAAAAAGGTTAAACAATCATTGAAGATGAAAGTAAGGAAAATCATGAGAAGACCTGAAAACGGAGAATTCCAAACTGGTGTAGCTCACATCGGTGAGGTCTGATCCAGGGTAAAATAGTCATGGACTTATACAGTTAATTCAATATAACTCTTTGAGTACATATTGGACAATTGTACTTGAATATCAATTTTTATCCGTTAGCGACAACAAATTCCCAAAATATTTACCGTCAATTCAATCTAGAGACACTAGAACCCTGAAAATTATGAAATGAACAGATAATATTTCACGTGAGTATCAAACCGAAAGAATTACACCCTGATTTGGTGCAAAATCGGCAAAAGCTGAACTGTAGCGATTACCAAAAGACTCCTGCCAGTGGATGAATATAAACAAGCGAGATCAGTGAATTACTACAAAAACGCCAAGGTGGAGGCCAAACATAGGCTGGACGAAATGCTTCAAGACGTAGGATGGCTGTGTTTATGCTAGCCGTTTGTTTTGGTTTTCCTGAGGCTGTATAACCCGAGGTATGTTATTAGCGAGGGCAGCGTTTATATTTAATTCTTGACATTATGTATAATAAATAAATGAATGTAGAAACTGTATGAATGTTCTCTATAAGCTTTAGTCTTTGCCAGCTTAGTCTTTTCAAAAGGGCTTATCAAGTGAGGAAGTTTGAAACGCTTAATTTGATTTTATTCTTACTTCCTACCATAAGATGAATACGAACATTTTCCCTAAGTTTAAAAAGCAATGAACTCTTGTACTCGTCGTAATGTCATCAGAAAAGGTGTTTTGTATCTCATTAGTTAATCTCATTATTTCATTGAAATTAAATCAATTAAAATTCAGTGACCTGTTTTATTAATATCTTAAAAGAAAATGCTGGTAATTTGCTGTTTGTATATTGGATATAATTACTTACTGTATAGTTTTGATATCTGAATTTCACGGCTTATTTCGACACTTGCACATTATACACATTTATAAATTCCATCTGTGATTATTTGCGTTATTGGCAGTTTATTAAATAAGTTGGTCGAGTCATTTATACTATGGAAAGATATGCATAACTTCCTATATGTGTCTTGCCATGTATTTCACAACCTGCACAAATATATAATATTATAAGCTAACCATACTTTCGCATTTTTGGATATATTTTATTGTTTGAGATTAAGTCATTCGTCAAAGGTATTGTTTATTTTTTTAATGTAATCAAGAGGAAAATGATTAATTACTTGCCAAATTATTATTATTTACTTAGTTTATTTTCCCTTGACTCCACACTTTGTGACATCTTTCTACAGTGCTCCTGATTGGACATGGCATACAGGGAATAGATGCATGGTTCTCCTAAATTCCGCATATTCCATTGTCACCATAAGTCCAATGGCCAGTTTGTCTTACTAAAAATTATAAATAAACAGAAATGACAAATAACATGTTGATATGAATAGATTTACGGATTATGCTTTGTCCCAGCTCCCCGTCTATATAATTTTTCGTGATATTTTCTACACTGTAGTTGTGATGAAAGTAGTAAATGTGGCGATTTACAAATAAGTTAGAAAAAAATATTTCATGTATTCATTTTATATTATATTATATTCTCCAATAAATATTATATATATATATATATATATATAAAATAAAAATGTATTAATTTTTAATTATATAATACTTAATGTTAAATAATTTAATATTATACAAATATCTATGTTAAATAAATATACGTATATTTTATATGTAACATAACTATAAGAAATATTTAGTATTTTTATTTGTTTAATATATATATATATATATATATATATATACACACACACACATATATATTTATATTTGTATAGTAAAATAGAAGTACAGAACATTTACTCTAAGCAATTTGTATCATATTATGTATTCATTTTATATTACACTATATAAATCATTTTATATTATATTACATGTTATCATATGATTTCATATAATTTAATGTTAAGAGTTTTTGTGTGTTAATAATAAAATGATTACCGATTGATTGCTCCAGTCGGTGCAGCTAACGGTTAAGATTTCGTCGGTTGTTGATCACTGTCACGCGTCGATGGACAGTGCGATTGATTACTGATAAATTATTACAGGTATATATATATATATATATATATATATATATATATATATATATATATATATATATATATATACATATATATAGAATAGAGAGAGAGAGAAGAAAAGAAGAAGAAGAGCCGGAATTAGAGGGGAATATTGCATAGACCTATATTTATTCATAGTCTTTAAACAAATACAATGTTAATAATTGTATATGATGCATTTGTTATACGCGCGATGGCAGCGCTTGGCAAAAATTCCTTAGCTCCCGGTAGAGCCACGTGGGTTGGTAAAAAGACCAACCGAAGAAATAATGTTATATTATTCTTCTGAATTATAAGATATAGTAGGAACTAATTGGGGGTCATCTCAAATGGACGCTGATCACAAAGACGCCATTGTATCAACTGGACACTGTTCATTTGGACGCTATGAAAATGGACGCTGACCAGATAGACACATTCATATTAAAGACGCCATCGTATGATAACCGGGCCAATGCACCTTCAGAAAGACGCCTAAAGACAAGTCATATAGGCATATTATATTTTATATTATATTTTGTTATACATACTTAATCAAACACAATAACCATGTGCCGTTTAAGAATATAATTTTTTTTTTCGTTTGTATATCGTGCGAATGAAAATGGACGCACCTAAGGTAGACAGCTTCGTATTATAGACGCAATCCATTTGTATCCTTCAAAAAGACGCTTAATATGACTTATACAGTTGTTTACCAAGATTCAACAGAAATGATCATTATACTAGTCAAAATGAACATTTAATCAGTAGTGGTTATAACTATATAATTAAGAAAAATGGGTTGGAATATTCGATCAGGAATAATATAGGAGTAATAATGCCCATAAAATAGAATGCCCATGGTATAAAATTTTTCAAACTACGCTTTCCCCTTCTGCTTTAATAAAAGTGCCATATACAAGAACAATCTGGGAGCTCATGAAGCCCATGTGACGAAATTGTAAAAAGCATATTTAATACATTTTCTTAATAATATTTTTTCTGTAATAGAATAATTCTTTATTAGCCATAATGTTTGATGACCAGGCATATATAATAAAAAAAGTCGAACGATGCAAGGGTGACAACAACTACTCTCAAATAACACTCATTGTATGATTTACCTGACAGTTATGTGTGGGTTTTTTGGCCGCCATTTTTGTATAAGCAATAACTTGACCGCTGCGTAATGATTTCTAATGCGTAGGGATTTCATGGCCCTCATCTTGGATTCCTGCACACACAAAGATTTCAATCGGATGAATGATGGCACTGGCCTGATTCATGGCCAATTCATTTAACATCTGACGGCATAAAGTTGTAACTGTAGTGAGAAAAGATTCATTTCCGGCCATTCTTCAAAATTATTTTTAGTAATATCGAAGGCAAGTTTTGTTTTTTGGCGCAAGGGTAATATGATGGCATTGCCTTTATTCAGGGCATATAGACCACAGTTTACTATTCCATGCAATAACATTGTAATTATACCTATGTCACACATATATATATATAGTATAACAACAAACCAATACCTCAGAATTGCCATTACAGCTTGGTCAGTTTTGTATACTTGCTCTGTGCTTTAGCAAAATGCCCCGGGGTCAGTTTCACTACGACTTAATCACGTGTCATATTGCAGTTCTAAGCTACTTTTCGGCGTTCTCTCGACAACACGTATAATTAATATATTATTACATTATTATTAAGATAATAGGATTTCTAATGACGCGACCATCCTTGCTTTGTGCTTTAGTGAAATGCTCCGGGGTCTGTTTCATTACAGCTTGCTCGCGTTTCATATGGCAGTTCTTAATAACAACCTACGCGTAGCTCCGCGATGATCCCCTGAAAACACGCGTAATCCATGTATAAGTACACCCACTGTAGAATTATATGAGTTCTTTTGAAGTGACCATTCTTGCTTTGTGCTTTCGCGGAGTGCTTCAGGATCTGTTTCCGCCTTGATGCTGGTAAGACGTAGTATGACGTAGCCTAGTGGTAAAGGCGTTGGACACTGAAGCCGCAGGTGAAGAGCGATAAGTCATAACAGTTTGACGTATAAACGTCTAACTTAACATCTAGGGATTCAATAGTAAAATATTCTTGGAAACCTGAAATAAGTTTGCTGTTACCTATTTTTCTAAGGATTATAGGGAAGGAGGGGGACATGATTTTGAGCATTAAGGAAGTCATTCAACCCAATATTACAGTTTCCGTAACAAATATTTCCACCAAATGTTAACATCCATTATTAATACATGAAGCACATTTCAAAATCAGCTTGTTTCTCGTATAATACAAAAATATGGTCCCTCACCTGAACTCTGTAGACACTCAGAAGACAGTTCAAAGACGGGAATCTGTTTTTGGAGAGAGAGAGAGAGAGAGAGAGAGAGAGAGAGAGAGAGAGAGGTCCGGATTGGACGAGAAGAAGTTGGCGACCACGCCCACGACGGAGAATTGTAGTAGAATTCGTCCCTTACTTTTAAACGATTCATAACGAAGCGGTTTTGTACAGTTCTTCAGATTTTTCACATGTACGTTGTACCAGGTAATAGCGTTATTCTTAAAAAAAAAACCACTTTGTTGTGACGGCTTTATGGTCTGCATTCTACAGGCCTCCCTGCCGTGTCATGTGATGCTTAATTGTTGTATACAGATCTGCTCAATTAAGACCAGAAGACCTCTAGTCAAGGTTATTGTAATTGAAGCACTAATTAAAATAAAGACGGCAAACGGCTTTTGATTACCGGAACCTACCGCTAATTTGATAAATCTCCGGAAACAGCATCGTCTCTCTGATTTGATTATCTGTTTGTTCGTGGTTCACATTATTATTTCATATTTTATTATGTATGCATTCGTGTATAAAGTCAAAAGATTGTTCAGTGATTGAAATGATAAAAAAAAATAAACATAATGATATAACAATATACCATGCATATCGGCATATTTATTCTACCACGTCATGATGCTGGATACTGAGCGTGAAGATTGGGATAAAAGTGATTAAAAACAATTGATTATTACCTGTAATTAGAAGTGCTACCTCCTACGGCATGAGGCTTATTGTCAAATATCAATGTGGAAAATGAAAATGAGTGATCGAACCGCTTGCCCAGGTTTGTGTGGCCTAGACCAATCGCCCCTTGGAAGCTTTTATAAGTGCGTGATGAAGCGTTTAGTGGTTTAAAAAGCACCATTAAGTAAATGGCGTCCAGCTAAAAAGCGTCCAGTTTTCTTAGTGACCAACTGTCGGCGTCCAATGATATAGCGTCAAGCCGAACAGCGTCCAGGTGACATGGACCCACAATTTGTGTACCAAATTTGAGAACAAAATATAAGATACTTCAAATGTTGGTTCACCAGAATGTGACATTTCGGCTGATTGATTTGCCCTTTAAGATGGAGGTCAAAGTCAACGGGTTTCAAACTTGTCCGAGTTTATGGTTAGAACAATAAGTGTTTCAAATTTTTGGGGAAAATATGCAGCCCTTCCAAAGTCATCGCGTTTACAAGATATCCTACAGACGACTGCGACAGGCGATGGCACTGAAAACAACAGGTCTCCCTGGAAGGGCGGGGGGGGGGGGGGGGGGAACACATATTTTTGCAGAGTAATTCGAGTATAACATCGAAGATAATGACGTATCAGTTTGCCTTACATTAATATTGATATGTATCAGTGTTGTTTACTATCGAATGTTTACGATTGTTTGTCTTTATTTTAAAAAATATTTTGGATTTGTTATGTTGATAAAGATTACAGTTCGGCCCTTGTGTGTGTTCGATTCTAATTTTCGTCTTTGTTTGATAAGGCCTTTCATAACAAGAAACAATTGACAGAGCGTATAGGTTTTTAGGGGTGCGGTACTTGCGTTCGACCCCCCTCCCTTCCAGGACTAAAAAAATGCGAATACCATGATGTTACAGGCTGCGCCAAATTTGCAAAAAAATGTCTTTCCGTACATAGGGGAAATATTTGTAAAGGTTTTACCAACTTATAAGTAGCTGCCAAATGCTGACTTATGCGTACTTTTATAGATGCATACATTATGTCAAGTTTGTATTGATAATCCAAAACTTACGGTTCCATAGTTAAGAAAGTGTTGCTTCTTGAATATTGCGCAAAATTTGTTTGTTTTTATCCTTATCCTATAAGTTATTTATTTTTTCCTGCAGGCCAAACCTCCTACAAAAAAATATAAGAGTATCCAGCGTATGTGCGAGGGTGCAAGTGCTTTATAAATATATTTTCAAATAATTCAGTAAAATAAGCAGACCAATTTATATATATTTAGATAAAGATGAAAAAGATATCTTATCTTTGAAAAGTGACAGGTCCATAGTGCGACACAAGACACACATTCCGTCACCTCTAATTAAACAGTTGTGGTGTGTTATTGATTTCATGAGAAGACCCTGTATAACATATAATAAAGGCAGGGCTCGACATCTGAGCAGAAAAGCAGTAATTGCTAAGAGAACACCCAGTACAATCTTAAGACCTCAAAGTAAAACTTAGGGTCCTTTAAATATGTTATCTATTCATTGATAGTTTAGCTAGTATAGATCACCGGTTGAATAATCAACTCACCGGTTATTCTGAATCATATGAAATCGCTTTTATAAAATTCAGTCAGTGGAAGATCCTATAAATTGTGAGATGACAGTCAGTATGTACTGAATGCATTTACTCTTAGGTACATAAATATAAAATGCCCAAAGAAAATCCTATTTAATCTTACATTTTTTCCTACGTAGTTTTGTTAGCCTCCTGTGACTTGGCATGAGTTCATACTTATTCCAGAAATAGTGATCTTTAATAAGTGAACTAAAACCCCTTTCCCGAAATGTCCCACACCACACCCTCCGCCACTCAGAGGTTCTTTAGAAAGCACGACTGGATTCATGTGTCCGTCCATTAATAAATGTTATACTTACCGTGGTGCGTTTTCGTCTACATTTAAATGAAAATATATAAACAGCATAATAAATATTATACATTTATCGTATATAATTGTTAGGTATTGGGTGGTTCACCTATAATCCCCGAAATCGAAAAATGATTTAAAATGTATATTTCCCAAATAAAAATACTGTTAATAAAACATTTTAGTAATATATCTTCATAGTATGATTTTTCACCTCTATTTAAGTTTCGTTTCAACCCTGCATGTTTTACCACTTCTAAACTATATATATATATATATATATATATATATTAAAATTCCACTTTAGCTGTATTCTAGGCTGCCCCACCTAAAAAATTCTGGAACCCCCCCCCCCCTCTGAGACGTACGATATTTTAGGGACAACAGGCATTGCTTTATTCCCGACAGTTCAAGACCAAAAACGTGCGCATATCTGATATACAATACTTGGTTGAAAGGGATTAATTTTCACTCTTGAATAAATCGGAAAATGAGACATACTAGTATATATAGGGAACATCGGAATAACAGTCCTGTAAAATATTATAATACGTGGAATAAAACTGACATTTTTTCGAACTGGAAATAAGGTCCTTTCGATCCGGTGATATATATATATATATATATATATATATATATATATTAATATATATGTGGGGGGGCGCTTCATATTCCCGAGGAAAAATCAGGTATAGTTGCATGACGAACGTTAGATCAATAAAACAAAGCCACAATACAAGAATACTGTCTGAAAGGCAACAAAAAGAACGCACACAACAAAGGCTATGCAACTGCCGTGACATATCTGACTGCCCTCTCAATGGGAGTGCCTAACCTCTTTCATTGTCTAACAAGCCGGCGTACACAATAACGGTACAGTTAACACGTACATTGGCATGACCGGAGGCCCCTTCAAACCAGAAATCGTTCACGCACTGGACCCATCAAACGACACCGAGCATGCCAAACATGTATGGACCCTGAAAGACAAGCAACTGTGTGTCACTTTCACCTGTCCATAATCCAGCAGTCAAACACATTCATGACCTCTTCACATCAGTGGAACTCGTGTTTGGCAGAGAAACTTTAACCTTGTTATTTAAATCTTATATTTGATACGTTACCCATGCATCCTTAGATATACCAAACAGTTCATCAAACTTTCTCTAAGACAAGCCACTCTCGGGATCTTTGAACAGGTACACTTTTAGGGCTATTTATGACAAACCTCTATATTTTCGTTTGGGGTTGACATTTTACAGGTGGACAGTAATAGTGAATAAGAATACATGCAAATGACCAGAGTTTGGTGTTGATCATTAAGTTGAACTGCTAAGGAAACATTGTACTTGGCCAGGGAGATCTTACCCTGTTACCTCATCTCAGAGTATGCCAAATAATTGGGTGAATGAGCAGGCACCACTTATGGTATAAACCTTTAGCAGTTTCTTAGCTTTCGCTGACATAAGAAAGCCTAGTGACTGTCAGATCAAAGTATTAATATCAGTCTACTATGAATGACAATGTTTGATCCATTTGATGCATTGTGATGCATTTACTGCTGGATATTAACCATCAGCAGAACAGCCAGTCTGGACCATGTGCAGACACATTAAGACGTGTAATTTGTATGCATATATCCAATGCTTAGCCTTGAGCCAAGACGGGCTTTATTATGATCATACAATTAGACAGTAATACACCGCTGACTTTTGTTCATCTGTATGATCATTTACAGGTATAGGCGAAGTATAAATATTTAATAATTAACAGTTATTCTGCTTGACAATAATTACCAATTAACAATAAAAAAGCTCTGAAAGTTGAAATAAGAAGATACTTCAACTGGGGAAATCCATGAAGTGCCCACATTAGCTGGGGAAAGTGCCTACTTTATAGTATAAGATGGTGCCCACATTACCTAAACATAGTAAAGAGAAAAAAATGGGACTGCCCAAAAGTGCCCACATTATAGATGTGCCCACTTTATTGAGGTGCACCACTAAGCGAGGTTCGACTGTATATTAATGCTGAATGGTTAAGAATGCAATATTG
Organism: Sipunculus nudus; assembly: GCA_026874595.1. NCBI lineage: Eukaryota > Metazoa > Annelida > Sipuncula > Golfingiida > Sipunculidae > Sipunculus > Sipunculus nudus. The sequence goes on along the minus strand of CM049314.1, from coordinate 59,371,890 downwards.
TAGTATCTCCTAAACAGCAACTCACAAATAGAGATTTATTTCATTTTTTAAACACTTGAAATATTAATTGAAACATAAAAGCCGTGCAGTTTGATTATAAAAATGCATGAACCTGACAAAGAAGACATTAAATCATATACTTAGGACCTCAAACTTTGTTGCCGCGGTTCCGGCAGAGTTTTCTAAGTCATGTATAGTTTCCCGTATATCTTTCTGAAGTTATATGCACTGTAGACATATAGTTAAGCAAGATCATCGGCGAGTCGTTACTTTCAGTTCCCAATATTGTAAATGGACATCCCAGGCGCTTATCGGGGGGGGGGGGGGGATGGGGTCCAACCCCCCCCCCCCCTACCACTGCTCTCAACCAACGATGTTTTTTGACAAATTTTATGCATGATGGGGGTGGGGGCGAGAACCCCCATGCTCTTAACCAACGACCATTTATTAAGATTTTTATGCATGACACCCGTCGTCCTAAAAACTCTGTATCCGTGCCTGACATCCGCAGCCATGCATTACATGAACTGTAAACGTTACATGATTTCAGGAAAGTAGCATTTGAAACCTGCAATACAGAGAAAAATATCAGGAAAATCGGTGATGACTTGCCGCGCAATTTTTATACTTATTGCTTCGCTTAATAAAATTGGAATAATCGCCCAAACTAAAAGGTATTTTTTTAATTATTATTACAGAATTTCCGTACAAAGTTTATATGCCATAGCAACGTTGTAAAAACTATAGATTCTAACTCAAGTCTTCAGAGCTGAACATAACAAAGTTGTAATAGAAGAGTCAGCTTTACCTTTTTTTTCTTTAGCAAGGACATATACATTTTGTTAAAATAACCCTTAAAAACAACGTCCACGGGACCACCCTCGGAACACATTACAAATTTTACTTGAAAATCCTATGAATAAACAATTCTTTGAATTTTAAGGCAATACCAAGCCTAAGTCTCCGGGATTGGATCGTCGGATAGCAGAGAATTTAACGATGGCCAAATTTTTTTTTGCGACACCAAAGTGAACGAATACGCCGCAGGTGGCAGATTACTATCGCGAATGGTGCCCTTTGGGACACCGGGGCGCCTCAGGCCACCAGCCCGCTGTGCACTCTTCTCGATCTGTTTCCTTCCGCCAATATCGTAAATAGTTCCATGAAAAATCACCAGATTCAGACTATGATATTTTGTTAGTATACTTTAGTTATCCAGGCTATTTCGGTTTTTAGGTTGAACCCCCCCCCCCTATTATTACTATACAGTGAAACCCCTCTATAGCGGACAGTCACGGGACCGGACGATTTGTCCGTTATAGCTGGGTGTCCGCCTAGAACAGGTCGGGCTCGGCAGGTCTGTTGTGTCCATATGTCCGGGACTCAGGTATGGGACTAAAATAGCCATGGAAGCCCGTATTTTGTATATAATATTTGATCTTACATATATGTTATATGTGAATAAAAGTTATTGCGACCGGTTGTTGTGTTTTATTATTTATTTTATAGAAAATAATTTTCTAACATTAACTGACATCGGCTAGACTTACTCGTAGGCGTCTCGACGTATTTCTGCACTAGGTCCGTCAAAAAATCCCTAATTACTCACTCTTTCCATGATATTAAAAAAATCACAAATGGCATAAATTTATATCTGACATCTCGTACAAGTTCTGCAAAATGTACTTTGCGATCGTAAGCAAATAAGATAAATAAATGTATGGTATCATTTGCGTCTTAAGATTTGTAGTTGGGAACTCGTTTTCATGATGCATATGTTACAATATCAGGGACTGGTTGATGTCGAGGTCATGAGCGGGAATTTAAGATTGAGAGGGTCCAATGGGTTGAGTGAGAGGTTCCAATGGGTTGAGCTTATAAATGTTAAATAGGTTAGACATTATGGGAGGCGCGGGCGGCCATTGTCCCAGAACGTGCATAGAGTGCAAAAGTTATCAAACAAAAATTCTCTTACAATTAATTAATGTGCATCATATAATAATTATATATAAGAGGCATAACTAGCATTCTCAGGTTGAAAACGCATAGAAGTCTAACGTATTTAACCAGCCAGTTAAAATCTAATATATTTAACCTCTAATTCTTCCAGTTGTCTTAAGGATCAAAGGGTGTATGAATGTATCACATGCCATATATACTGTAAAACTTTATTTGGAGAGGCTGACATGTCCATAACTACAAATAACTGTCAGTTAAATCGCTATCGCTCTTTGTCCTCTTCCATCCGTCCGTCCGTCTGTTAACATGGCAAAAATCGTAACCGCTGTACATAGAAACTCCAAATACAAAAGCATGATTCTCACAGTGCATATTGATCAGGGAGTGTTTCATCAGTTCCCGAAGACTGGTGGCGCCACCTATATTTTTTTCTGTTTTTTTTTAACGATTTTATTTCATCTTCTATTTTTAGACTACAAAATAACAGCAATTATGTCAGTTTCTCTAGTGCCCCAAAGCTAGTGTATTTATTGATCATAAGCGCTTGCCTATAGCAATGAACCTCTCCGTCCGTCTGCACGTCCGTCCGTCTGTTCATTCGCAAATTGGTTTCCAGATGCTAACCCCAGTTTGGATTGAAAAATGGATTTCAAACATGATTTATGTATGGCCCACCACTAAAGGAAAACCCTAATGATTTTTGGGTCATCAGGTCAAAGGTCAAGGTTACGGGCACTATTTTCAAAAGATCGTGGATGCAGTTTAAGCCAAACATTTAACCCCTCACTTTTTATCTTGCACCTATAGCTGACCATCCGATAGAAAACGAACCTAATAATAATTAGGGTTAACAGTTCGAAGGTCAAGGTCACAGGGGCCATCTGTCCACAAAATAGTTTTAAGGTGATTACTCCAGTTTTGTTTGATATACTGATTTCAAACTTGACTTATATATAGCCCACCACTTAAGTAAAAAAATCAGTTGATTTTTAGGTCATGAGGTCAAAAGTCAAGGTCACAGGACGCCTTCTTTAAATAGATCATGGATGCATCTTAAGCCAAACATTTAATCACAAACCTTCCCATCTTCCAGAAATTACTCACCTGCCAATAGGGGAAGATTCTTTTCAACTTTGGAGCTCACAGAGTCAAAGGTCAAGGTCACAGGGTCCATCCAGTTTATAAACGATAACTGTGGTTTAATTGCAGATGACAGATTGGCTTCAAACTTAATTTATTAATGACCCATAATTAATGATAGAATCATTTTGTTTTCAGTCTCCCGAAGTCCAAAGTGAAGGTCACAGGACTACCCCTTAAAATGATTTTATGGATGCATTGTAAATCACACTTGTCAGCAAACCTGCCCAAAGTGGAAGAATTTTAGGGTTACTTGTTTAATGGTCTTTGTCACTGGACCCACTTTTTTTTAAAACGATTCTTATGAAAATCAAAATGCTTTATTTTCAAAGATAGTAAGTTCTCAATTTTTTATCACAAGGTCAAGGGTCAAGGTCACATGACCCACATTGAAAAAAAACTGTCAAAAATTACCTTACAGACAAATTCAGCTGAGCGTAGAGACCCATGGGTGCATAGTTAACAAATGAGTGTCACGGAAGACTGTATACTAGTGGATAATACAAAAAAATCGGCTCTCAGGCGCGTTAGTTTTCATATGTCTTTAATTTTATTTTTGAAATTATCGTGGCTCCAAAAAAATTACATTTGGTAAAAGTTCCGTTTGCTTTGTTGTGCTTATACCTATTTATATTCATCGAAACATATTTACAAAGGTAGACATCACCAACAGCACGGATTTATGATAAAAGAATCTGAGTCAAGGGATATACGAAATAAAAAAAAGGCTAATTCTAGTTTTTCATTTTATTATTATTATGTTTCCTGATGATACATTGATTGAAATACCATGTTGCCAATTTGGATGAAACGGTTCTTGCTAAAAAAATCCACATAAAATATTGGGCACAGACTGTCGAAAAGTGCGCTTAACGCATCGCGTGTCGCTGTGTCCTGCTATCATATGCCTTGTGTAATACATACTTTACATTAATATGGAGGAGGATGAAGTTAAGTCCATCAGCTTTCTCTTGGAGCCTCAAAACGAAAGTAATTTTTTTACCCGCCCAAAATTTGTATAAGGAATGTCTTCTAGTATTGTCCGCTAATTCTTTTTTTTTGTAAGTTTTATATTTCTGGAGGTCTCTTTATATCAAGATTAAATTGCAAATTTCCAGGAAGGATAAATAAAAATATGATTGACTAAAATAGAAAATGTGAAATAAATGGATCCTGTTTTATTTGAACTTTTGAATGTTTGAAATAGAGCATAGAATAAACTTCCTGTGAAGCAGGTGGTGTTTTAACGAGGAACGCGTTAGGGATGCAGAAATAAAAAAAAACACTAACCTAATTATTAGTACTGGGAATCAAATGTGTGGGGATAATCATTGTTTTGATAATCGCGGGGGGGGGGGGGGGGGGGTAACCGGCGCTGATTTGTTTGTCAGTTTGCTTTTGTGTGTGTGTGTCTGTGTGTCTGTTCAAAACATTACTCCAAAACATTTTTAACGGATATTGATGAAATTTTCAGGATAACAAGGATTTTACAAGGAATAATTGACTAAATGTTAAGGGGTGATCCGGATCAACATTTGAATCCAGGAATAAGTTTGAAGGAAAATGCTGCATTTTTTGAAAATGGGGTTAAAAACTGCCTTCTGAAGTCTGTTGTCACTTGATACCGACCAGTGTCAGTATCCTAACGTTCATTGATTATCCTGTTGTGCTTGTCACACATTTCTGACAGTGCTATACATGGGGGCAAAGAGCTGCCTTGGGTGAAGACTGCGCACTGTGTGTGCTTTCCTTGAGTAATTTTATTTCTAATTTACAGGTGAACTGTAATTATAATTTATCTGGTTGGTAACAACTTGCTCCAACGATCCCTAATATTTACTTACTTAATATTTTTGTACTTATATATTTTCTATATATTACATTAAACAGATATATACTAATGTTACGGAACCTAATATAAACAGATGACGTATGCGTGATGAACACAAATTTTGTAATGGAGATAACAAAATCAGATTCTGTAACACTAGGCAGCGTGAAATGTCTAGGGGAATAAATAAAGAAGTCAGTGTTTTTTTTTGTTAACAAATAACCATAATTTATTCTTAAAACAACCCTAATATTACAATACACTAAATCAATACAATTATACAGTAAAACAGCGGTATAACAACAAATCAATACAATCACACAGTAAAATACACAAAGTGCTCAGTACCTGTATCCCACCACCGTCACAACGATAAGTTCTTTAAATGAATACTCATGGAGAATGACAGTCCAGTGTAAAGCTCTTGTAACAATCCAGAAAGTAAACTGAAGTCCAAATGCACAAAATCCAGGAGAAAGTCTGAAGAAAATCTATAATTGCCGCACTCGTCAGATAATGTCCCATAAACTGACACACGCTTCTGCGTCCGCTGGAAATCTTCTCTGCTGCTCTCTCTCGGCTCTAAAACACAGCCCCTTTATATACTCTTCATACCAAGCCGAGAATTTTCCACTTCTCGAACAGTCTAAAAGATCTTACACAACACAGTAACCATGCATTACAGGAATCATCTAGAGGAACATCGCTGTGTGTGTCTTTACATACCAGGGTCCACATGTGACTCACGACCAGGCGAGAAAGCCCAAGGCTAGCATGACAACGAGAGTTCAACCAGTACGGATTAAACTGCGAATGCAACAAACGGCCCGGCGAGGGTGTCAAAACACGAGTTGCGCCCGTGTTACACAATAAAAAGAGCACCCGTAACACTAACTATTAATAAAAGCACTGTTTGCTTTTTCTCTTTTCAGTTATCTTACCTCTCTGTTATAAATATTCTTCCTACATATTCCTGTAGCGGCCAGGGTGTTCTTTGAATATTGGATATTTGCTATTTTTCATTCGTAATTTATAATTATTATAACCGTTTGACCCCAAATCCTGGTTAATCAAGTAGGGTTCAATGAAACTATGTTTCAATTGAACAAATAAAACGTCTTATTAGACGTAGGACATGGATGTGTTTCATCGTGCTCACACCGATCATAACATAAATAATTAAAGTATATATCGCCTGTGTGTCAAATTAAGCTGAGGGTCATGATCTTTGGAAACTTGTTTCCTTGAAATTTTACGTACAGCCGGTCCGAAACCAATTAGCAAACACACTCACTATTTTCTTTTTTTGAGGGGGGGGGGGATTTTATGTTTTATTGTAGAAGAGAAATAATCTAGTTATAAAATTGCCACCTATAATAGGCGCCAGATTAAAAATAGACAAAAAGTAAAAAAAAAAAAAAAGGTTTAAATCTTAAATGGCTGAGAAATTTCGATTTAAAGTTGAAATATATAAAACTTGTAAATTTTGTTAAAAGGTCTAAAGATGTACTCAATTCCAAGAAAACACTATGCTTTTACAAATAGCATTATATGAAGGAAGAGCGAAAGACAAAGCGTTGAATATAATGTTGAAGATATTCGAATAATTAAAGTGATTCTCATTGAACCTTACTTCCTTATATAGTAAGGAGCGTACTTGAAGGCAATCACATATTCCACATTATAGTATGAGGTAAGCAGCTGTCTCTGTGTTGTATTGGAGATTTAGCATCAGATGTCTAAGGAGAGATTTGGAATCTATTGAACTTACACTGCCAGAGGCAGAGAACATCGCCAAGGAATGAGGTGAAAGGAGGTGCACTGATGTAACATGTACACCAACAGTACGGGTGATGATGACTATGTTGAACGTAAGCGGAAAGTTTATACATATAGACCGTTGATTCACTCAATTACGTTTCCAGTGCGGCATTACTGACAAACTTATCCTAGTTAATTCCAAATGCTTCTTAAAATTCATATCAGCCTCCATCATGTAGTGTTCAATTTAACAAACAAATGTATCGGTGACACCACCTGTTAGCATGGCTATTCATATACAAAGATAATTTTTAAAATAACAAAATGCGAATTTCATTTCTTTTTTTAGTATGACTTTTGTGCAACTGGGATATGTTTGTTGCACTTTCGTGTTGCATATGATATGTGTGTGGTATTGTGTATAGGATATGGACGTGCTCCGCTGTGTGTTGTAGTGTGGTAGTGTGTGTAGGAAATGGACGTGCTCCGCTGTGTGTGGTAGTGTGTGTAGGAAATGGACGTGCTCCGCTGTGTGTGGTAGTGTGGAAGTGTGTGTAGGAAATGGACGTGCTCCGCTGTGTGTGTTGTAGTGTGGTAGTGTGTAGGACATGGACGTGCTACGTTGTGTAAACTCTGCGCTGTCACACAAAAAACGTGTTATGTCTCCTCACAACGGGATTTCTGTATCACTTTTTTAACTCTTGGTGATATACAGGTACCCGTTTCTACTATATCTGTTCACTTATCCATTCATTTAGCCATGTACACTTTAGCTGCTGTTACAGGACAAACTCCATTCGCATACATTTCAGTGTGCTGAGCTGCCTGACGTTCAGGTCCCCGCTGATTGACCTGCTAGGGGTTATAAAATAATGTGCTGCCTACAATGCACAGCCTGTAACCCGGGGCTGCATATACCTATCTTTATTAATTAATGTCATGACCAGGTTTAGCCGGTCACATACTAATTTCAACAACACGCCCAGCAACTGACTAGAACCTCTCTGGTTTCTTAATAGCTATATCTTAATACCTGCGCCTGCGGCTAACATGCCCTGCGGTTTATACTGTCCTGTTCTGATTATTTGAATTCAAAGAAAGTTGGAAGTGCAATAGAATTATGTTCTGGAATGTGAATCTAAGTGTGTGTGTGGGTGTATACTCCATCCCCCTACACACACACACACACACTTTTCACGCAAGAACGGATGGTCAATGTAATCATCCCCTCTGCTATTCAAATAAGAACATTTATATATTGGGAATGAAATACATGTATAATAGGAAGTTTCTAGGCAGCCGACGATTTATTAGCTGGTATTACATGCCAACTCATATGATTTTATATATAAAAAAATAATTTATCTTATTATATACTTTAGTTTGTACCTCTGTAAATTTCATTAACCTTATTTGATTACTTTCCTCAACCATCAAATCTGCCACTCTGTATATTCCTGCATTATACCACTTTTTATACAATATTACTTTCCGGTCAACCTTGATGAACGAGTTATTCCATATGATCTGATTGAGAATCTATTCCTTACTTTGAGGACAAGTGTAATTATACCTACACCAGCATTCCAAAACCTCTCGCCAAAATGTGTTTTTTTATTTATATATTTTAAACAAATCCTCTGTCGAAACATTACTTTTAAAAAAGAACTCTCCACCCGGTAATTTTTGCAATATTGCATTTTTCCAATTGCATTCATTGCTTTTGGTTAAAATCCTTTTTATCCAGGCTATTTTCAATGAGTTATTTTGAGTGGATATGTCTATCATTTGCAGTCCTCCCTTCTCGTACGGACACCACAATGTACTTCTTTTTATTTTTTCATTCTTTTGAGACCAGAGGAATTTATAAATATGTTTGTTAACTTCTTTAATGAATTTATTATCCGGGCGTGGCAGAACGGACAATAAATAGATAAGTTGAGACAAAATGAAAGTTTTGATGACCGTTACTTTGCCCATAATCGTTATCTTCCTGAAAGAACAAATATTCAAAATACTTTTTATCTTGTCAAGTTGAGGGTAATAATTTAATTCCTCTAGCTGATTTAATGATGATTGTAACTTAATACCTAACATGGACACTGGCCCTCTAAGTCCAAGATAACTTACAATTTTTAACATATCTTTCTGCATCTTTATTTTCTTTACTAGTTTTTAACAACGGCATTATTGCAGTTTTTTCAACATTAATTTTTCAAACCAGATATAGCCTGAAATGATTTCAGGGCACAAGGTTTCTTGGACGCTTTGTACATTTTTTAACATTAGTACAGTGTCGTCCGCATACTGGCTTATTTTTGTGCAGAAATTCCCATACTTGATGCCTCGGATCTTTATATTATGGCGTACATATATGGCCAAAATCTCTACCGCTATAATGAACAAATACGGGGATACCGGACAACCTTGCCTTACCCCATTGCACACATTAAAAAAACTGACTAGACCAACCGTTATTTAAAACACAGCTGCTAGAATGTTTATATAATATTGAACACCATTTAATAAATCTTTCCCCAAAGTTAAAGTATTCCAAAGCTTTGTTTATAAATGATCTATTTAATGAATCATAAGCTTTTTCGAAATCGGCGAACATGAGATATCCATTAATTTTTTAGTTTTTTTCCTTCATTAATCGCATTTAACACTTTATTAATATTTTCACCAATAAACCTGCCTTTCAGAAACCCTGTCTGATCTTCGTGTATTATGTGCGGTAGTAGTGGTTTTATTCTCTCTACTATACATTTGGCTATAATTTTGTAATCTACGTTCAAAAGTGTTATGGGTCGCCAATTTTTTAACTCTAAACTATCCTCTCCTGCTTTTGGAATCAGCGTAATTGTGCCTTGTTTCTGGGAAAAAGTAAGTGATCCAGTTGAAAATGATTGATTTATAGCTGACAAAAGTAATTCTTTTATTTCAGGCCAAAAATGTTTATAAAATTCAACAGTTAACCCGTCACTTCCCGGAGTCCTATTATTTTTCATACCTTCTAATGATATTTTTATATCATTTTCCGTAATATCCCTCTCACAAACAAATTTTGGAGCTTCTGTCAAACTCTTGTGATTCCCTCTTTTGTCTAGAAATTTATGTTCTGCCCTGACTACTTCATCTTCATTCATTTGGTCTACACTGTAAAGTTTTTCATAATATAATTTCTCTTGGTGTAGGATTTCTGAAGGATCTGTTGTTAGACTGCCATCTGGTAGTTTCAGTTTAGTTATAGTCTTTTTATTAAAGTTTCTTTTTTCCAAGTTTAAGAAATAATAATTTGATTTTCCCCGTGTTCAAACCACCTTACCCGACTGCGAAACACTGCCCCTTGTATTTTCTCCTCAATTAAGGATTTTAGTTGACTTTGAGTTTGAAGGAATTGTTCAGATGGGACACCGTTATTATTCTTTATATCATAGTTTTGTTGTTTACACAACATATTTTCCAGTTCTTGAATTTTACAATTTCGTATTTTTTTCCTTCTTATCCCATATGATATACATTCCCTACGTACACCCATTTTAACAGTTTCTCACAACCAAAGAGGATCTGTCCCTTCATTTTCTTTCACCCTTCTGAGTATACTTTTCTGAATAATTTCTTTAAATTTTTTATCTTTCAAATGTAAAGAATGAAATTTCCAAAACCCAGGTCCTTTTTGTTCTTTTTTTATTTGTACTTTACTTACTGCTTTATGGTCAGATTTATAGCTTGGAATAATGTCACTCTCCAATAAATGTCCCTGTAACCCAAAGGATATCAAGAAGAAGTCTAATCTGCTTTTTACTGGCCCCCGCGACCATGTATACCCCAACTCATCCTCATGCTGTTGCCGCCATATGTCACGCAGGTCAGCTTCCTCCATATATTTCATAATTACATTTCGTGCCTTCATATTTCTCATTTCTGTCGTACTAGTTCTATCCATTTCATCAATAACTAAATTCCAATCACCCCCTAAAATCCTGTTATCATTTTGATAATTTTCAACTTTTTCAAATACATTATTAAAAAGGGCTGGTTCATCATTATTTGGTGCGTATATGTTTGCACATGTCAACCTAATATCGCCCATGCTGCAATCAACAATGATATATCTTCCACATTCATCAGTTTCTATATTATGTACATCGAAAGGTACATTATTTTTAATCAAGATTGCCACACCACAAGATTTACTTCTGTAATGACTAAACATTATTCTATGGCCCCATTCGGCCCTCCAATACTGTTCACAATCCTGTGTGCTGTGAGTTTCCTGTAAGAATATTACGTTATGTTTTTTCTTTTGAAGCCAATAGAACTGTTATGTTCGTTTTTGGTGATCTCTTATTCCATTTACTTTGACTGATAATATTTAAACACTATTATTAGCCATTTCTTCTCTGGAAAATAATACGCTATATCACAAGTTTAAATCTATCCATATCCCCAATTCGATCCCAATTAGTGTGAAATAATGCCAACACATACCAAGTGACCTCTAAACACAAGGAAACATCCATGTTAAACAAGTTCAGGAACCCTGAGTACTTTTAACAGTGATCAATGGAGTTTGATTGGACAACATAACAAAAACTATACATAAATATTAAGAATACACAAATTCCACTTACAGCGGCTGGTCTGTTGTCCATGCAACCATCCTCGTGTTAACACTCCTGTCTTACATAATTATGTCACTTAAACACACAAAGTCAAATCCTAAACCAAAGTTCAAAAAAGAGTCTCTGAGGTGTGACACCAGAAGTCGGTAGAGCACCTGTCAGTAACTCCCTCACGTGTTCCAATCTCACCCTGTCAGACTATGGACGGTCGTCCGTATCCAACTGGTCCCTGGCAACTGTTGAAATTTTAGTTGGCTTGCCGTCAACATAAAGTTAACCCTCCAGAAGCGGACTTTCAACCCTTGATTGTGGGCTTCCAGCATTTGCGGTTTTGCTCTTTGTTTCTCTGCATAGTCCGCTTTGGTTAGATCTTCTACAAACTGGCTTTCACTTGACCCACATTTCTTTTTACCCTCTCGGAAAATTTCATTGCGCAATTTGCAATAATAACTCATATGATTTTATATTGTGTTAGCCATTTACAGTACGGATTCTACAATACAGACCTTATTTCATTCTGTTCACAAACACTATTAAATCATGATTTATTACATTTTTATAACTCAATTTATTTGAACCTTTTATTAATATAAAGCTGCAACACTGTTTCAGGCTAAGCACACATGGCATTGAATCAATTATCAAATTTTTAGATGTGGTTAGTACCAAGCTTACATAACACTTTTCATGGAAATATCATTCCTTACATCTTAATTAAACTCAGAATTTTATTGTCACAACTTGTATAAATATTTGCACTGGAGGATTAACCATTATATTACATGTTTACACTTTTGCTCCTCATTTGTCCTCTTTACAGTAGTCAAACTAGACGTATGATCACTTGACCACATATGTTATTTTTCTATTACAAATAATCCGAGACTTATAGGAAAAGTTGCAAGATCAATAAGTATTCAATATCGACTCACTGTATAATGTACACACTATTTTCAGTGATTTTTATGTGGTTTTCAGTTGCGCTGAGGTTACCACCGAATAGATCTACCTCCATCTGCGGGAACGCCCTGCCTGTGTGGTTACAAACAAACTGCATTATAGATTAAGCGATAACGAAATCAGAACAGTGGTTTAAGGAAATCCGAAATCCCGTGAATCCGACTACAAAAAAAAATTCCGTGTTACATTTACTTAGTTGAGCTATCATTGAAAATGGAGGCGGTTCCATCCAACAAAAATTATTTATAAAAAAAACCACCAAAAATGAGATAACAAAATAAATCTTTATATAACCAGCACTTAAGTTATTCTGAACACCTCTCCTGCGTGCCAAGGGGTCCTGGTTGTGAAAATTAATCATTATAACACATATATGCATGCGATCAGAACCAAACACCGGCATAATGAATTAAACACATAAATAATTGCTACAAAAAGACAAGCCTCTGAATTTTTAAATCTATACTATTAACGAATTCATGTTACTTTAGTTAACAGCTGATAGCTGCATATATAAATATAAATTAGTTCTCATTATATCCTACCTTTCATGGGAATATAATTTTTACCTGAAGTGACTCGGTTATTTGAGGCAGGATCAAAGGACCTATATTTGCCTGCCGGCCACTTTAACAAATTGGTTACTTATTTGCGGACATTCATCCAACTGAGAACAAATTACACAGAGATGATAAACCCATCCCCAGCCTTACCCTACCCCAACTCTGTATGTTTTATAGTTTGTTTTTGGTTGGCCGATCTCTTCCCCGGGCAACGAAGCGATTCACTGCTGGTACACACACATACGGATAGATAGATAGACGGTTAGATGGATGGATCGATGGATGGATGGATAGATAGAGAGAGACAGACAGAGAGACAGGGAGAGATAGAGAGTTTGGCCCCTCATTATGGTAAGGTTTTATTGGAAATGGTACAGACTTATGGTAATAGCCGCCGTAATTTGCATACTATAAACCTTGTCCGAGGGCTGAACAAGGAAAATATATCCAAAATGTGCCAGAGGACTATACCATTATAAATCCAAAATAAATATTTTTCTTAAATCTTTTGCATTATTTTCAATTATGATGGTCACATACCATTAAATGAACCATCAATTCAATCAAATACCAAAGATAATAAAAAAAGACACATGGGGCTAAAAGCTTGTGTCTGTACATACCATGCTCCTATTTATTATTATTTTCAGAAGATTAAGTTGGATATATACCTACAATGGATGCAGACATTAACATTTTTATCTAAATGATTTCTGCAGCAGTTCCATCACGTGGAATGCTTCAGCTTATTTATAAGCTTTGACATCTTTGTGTGGACATGAATAATTAAATATTGACTTTGATATCGAGCTTTTATTCACATCGCCAGATCCTTGGAGAAATACCCTCTTGTTTGATTATTACTGAATTATATTGTGATGCTGTGCAAATAAGTACAGTATACAGTGTATGTATAGTTATGGACCACGTTATTTTTATGATCTGCGTCAAAGTAAACACTGAAAACGCAATGCCTCGTCATTAATAACATGTGTAGGTGATTAGAATTTGTGCTATATATAAGCCTATTCTTTCGCACTTTTTTGGGGAACACGTGATTGAACGTATTTATCCTCGCTGATGACAGGAGGAACTATCGATTTATGACTATTCACTATCGATCAAAATTGATTTACCATCGTTGCATATACAAGAAAATACGCGTTTTATTATACTTCCAGCTAACATGCCGGGGATCAGATTTTACATAAGCTGAAAAGTTTTATTTATGTAGTAACCATCCACAGGGAAGAGTAATTCAAGCTACTGGTTATTCCAAATAAACAGGAGTGAGTAAAATCAAGTTGAAACTAGAATGGCTTTTTTTGCCGTCCAAACAGACCTATGTCTCCTCCTATATTGGCCATCCTAAATAAATAGGGGTAAAATATGCACATATATCTTAAAACAACAAATCTATATTTTTGAGACATTATTCAGCAGAGTAATTCGAGCATAACGTCGATTATAATGGGTTATCGTTTTGCCTAACATTAATAATATGTTTCAATATTGTTTAGGTAATATTGGATGTTTACGTTTGTTTGTCTTTATTTCATAAATATGTAAGTTTTGTTTTGATAAATAATAATAAAAAAAGTTTACAGTTGGGCTCGTGTTTGCCCGATTATAATTTTCATCTTTGTTTGTTAAGGCCTATCAAAAAAAAAAAAAGAGAGAAAATTGACAGAGAGTTTAGGTTTTAGGAGGTGCGGTACTTGCGTTCGACCCCTCTCTTCTTCCCCAGGGAAAAAAATGCGAATACCATAATATCATAGGCTGCGTCAAATGTAAAAAAAGTCTTTTTGAAAATAGGGGATATATATGTGTAGGATTAATCAACTAATAAGTAGCTGCTATATATATATATATGCTGACACATGCGTATCTTTACAGTTACAGGCATTCGGTCATGGTTGCATTTATAATCCATAATTTATTTGATTCCGAACGTAGTTTAATTAACCTCCGGTGACTGGGCGAAAGTTCATGCCTAATTTGGAACTCAAAATTGTTATATTAAATAAGTGAACTAAAAACGCTTCCTGAAATGTCCCTTCCAATATCCTCCGCTATTCCGAGACTCCTGAGAAAGCAAGCCTGGATTAACGTCTCCGTCTATTGATAAATGTTATATTTTCCGTGGCGTGTTTACGTCTACATTTAAATGAAAATATATAAACAGCATAACAAAGTTTTTTTCCGTTGGAGGGTATTGGGTGATTTTCGACTAGAAACACCGAAATAGGAAAATGATTAAAAATGTAAATATATTTCCCAAATAAAAATAAAGTAATTAAAATTATATCATAATTTTAGTAATAAATATTCATAATATGACTTTCGGCCTGTATTTACGTTTCATCTCAACCTTGCCCAATAGTTTCCATTTCTTAACTATATATATGTTAAAAATTGCACTTTAACTGTATTCTAGCCCCCCCCCCCCCCAGCTAAAAATCCTGGTCCCCCCCCCCCCCCCCCCCCCGGAGACGTACGATGTTTTCACGAGGACACACTTAGATAAATAAGGCTTGGTTCAAAGGCACTGATTTTCTACCAAGTTATGCATTTCACTCTTGATAAATCGGAAAATGAGAAATACAAATACATTTTGTACAAATAGGGAACATCGTAAGGGGGTGCCATATTTCTTATAACATTTTCATTGGAATAAAATATTGCAACCACTGAGCCACGTTATCATTTCGCTCATGAATAAATCGGAAAAATGAGAAATACAAGTATAAAAAGGGAACGTCGGAAGATTTATATATGTGTGTGTGTTTGTGTGTGGTAGGCTTCATATTCCCGAGGAAAGAAATTCTGCGATTTCCACTAAGAGGCTCCTTTTTGGGGGGATAATTTCTTTTTCGAGAAAATCGAGAATTTGAAAAAAACATGCGAACAAAATGACATCCACAAATTTATATTGTTACGGAACCTAATATCAACAGATCACGTATACGTGACGAAAATAAACTTTTTCATTGAGATAAAAAAAAATCAGATTCTGTAACACTAGACTGCGTGAAATGTCTAGGGGAATGAATAAAGAAACCAGTGGTTTTTTGTTAACAAATAATTATAATTTATTCTTAAAACAACCCTAACATTACTATACACTAAATAAATACAATTACACAGTAACAACAGTATAACAGCAAATCAATATAATCACACAGCATAATAAACAAATTGCACAGAACCTGGATATCACCACTGTCACAGCGACAAGACCTTTAAAATGTATAAACCGGATGAACAGTTCACACAAACCTTCTCAGAGAATAACAGTCCAATGTAATCACAAAATCAATCTACTGTAATCCAAATTGAAATCCTAGCAGTGATCCGAAAGGCAAACTGAAGACTATATAAAATCCGTCACAAATTTAGAAGAAAATCTATAATTGCCACACTCTTCGGAAAAGGTCCATAACTGACTTACACGATTCTGTTAACATGATACACAGTACTCACGCGTTACAGGAAACATCTAAAACTACATCGCTGTGTTTTTACATATTAGGGTTTCCGACGCGGGCCGACCCGGCTTGGCCAGGCGAGAAAACCCCAGACTAGCAGACGCTGTTTACACGTCAGACCCACGAGTGGGCCGGGCTATGTCGTCATGGCAACGGCCAATGCTAGCGCTGCACATACACATACAATAAAAGATACATCTCTAACAATGTATATATATATATATATATATATTTATATATATATATATATAATAACTTACATAGATCACAGATGACGTTGTGTCCAATAACAATGTGACAAACTTTGAATAAAACTCCCAGTTATTCCACCTTGCCACGCTCTTATTAAAATCTGTTTTATTTTTTTTTGCATTTAAGAATCCGAGAGACTTAGATCAAACTAATTTCCCAATATTCCCATTAACTGATTTGCGTGTAGTATTTCTATGTGTATGAACAAATGTGAATGTGAAAACAAATGTTAAGTTTGAAACTGCATACACAGGTGGTTTTAAATATTTTATAAACCGTGAATGTAGATACAATTGCATATGCATGGATTTACAATGTATAATGTGTATGTAATATTATATATATATATGTCCCGGATTTGAGCGAATCTCTCTCTCATATTCTCTCTCTCTCCCTCTCGTCCTCTCTCTCTCTCGTTCACTATCCATCCATCTCTCACCCGGTCTCTCTACCTCGTTCGTTTTCTCTTGCTCCTCCGTCTTCTATTTCTTCCTTTCCTCCTTCCCTCTCTCTCTCTCTTGTCCTCTCTCTCTTCCTTTCCCTCTGCCTCTCTCTGTATTGTCCTTTCCCTTTTTCTCTCTCTCTTGTCCTCTCGTCTCTCGTTCGCTTTTCATCTATTCTATCTCGTTCTCTCTCTGTCTCTCTCATACTCTCCCTCTCCCGTTCTCTCTCTCACATTCTCTCTCTCTCTCTTATCTGGTTGTCTCTCTCCCTCGTTCCCTTTTCGTTCTCTCTCTCTATATTTTTTTTATCTCTCTCTCATCCTCTCTCGTTCTCTCTAGCGTTCTTTCTCTCTGCCGTGTTCTCTCTCTCTCGTTTTTTTTTCTCTATCACTCTCTATCTCTCTCTTATAATATCTCTCTCGTTATCTCTTGCATCTCTCTCTCGTGCTCTCTCTCACTCGTTCTCTCTCTCCCGTTCACACTCTCCTCTCTCTGACCCGTTCCCTCTCACGTTCTCTCTCCCCTTCGCTGCCTCTCTCTTTCTCTCTCACTATTCTTTCACTCTCGTTCTTTCTCTCACTCGTTCTCTCTCTCTGTCACGGCCTCCCTCTCCCCGTTCTCTCTCTCGTTCCCTCTCTCTTTCTCTCCTTCCAGTTGTAGTTCTGTAGTAAATAAAACTGGGTCTATCTCTGACTCTATCTCACTCATTTTCTCTCTCTCTCGTTCTCTTTCTCTCTCTCCATCTCTTTTTCTTTGCTTTTGCCAACGGTGGCATCATAGTCGTAGTGGTTCGTCGAAGATAAAGAGTTTAATGGTATAACCTTTCGATGCTTCTGTAACACCGAATCCGGTAGTAAAGGCTTTAAATCTGGCAAAGGACTTGTCGCTGTGTGTGCTGTTTAAAACATGTGCCTTATCCGAAAATTTTTCAGTCAGAACGGAATTGTTTGTCTCTTTGGTTTAGCTGCAGGGGTACAATTTTCAACGGGGTTTTCTACCTATTCTAAAGTCAAAAAGTTCAACACGCATTCAAAATGAAATTCATATATTCTTCAGAAGAATTGGAATGGGAGAACTGCAAATGGACGTGCCTCATCTTGAACATGGCAATATTAAAGAAAGCCAGTAAGTTGCAAGGTATCGTTTATTGCAAGTGTATTTCATGGATCTGTCAACTAAACATTTTACGTTTTTCCCGTTCTTTCCTCAAACACAGGGAGAAGTGCTAACGATACATTGCCAAGAGTACATATATGTACATCGGAAGAATAATTTCGAGTTCTTATATTATATGAGGATTTGGGCATGGTCCAATAAATGCGTTCATTCCGATCTCCTGTAAGCCGAAACACGTCACCTTGCCACCAGGTTTATGCGTATACCCTGTTCTCTGAGTACTTTCTGGCCGTATTCCTCCGCTTTTTTAACCCTCAAAGGTATATTCCCATGAGTTTCGTGAAGCCGCTCACGGGGTTGCCAATCAGGCTCCCCACTAAAAACCGGGTGTGCCTGAAACCCGTAGGGATCCGGCCGGACATTAAAATAAAAACACGAAGACGTCAATATCTTAATTCCTAAGGCTTCGATTCTTATTAAACCTTACCACTTCACTTCTTGATTACGTTTGCAAAGTTTTGGATTCCTTAATTGCAAGTGTATTTATTATGTTATCCGAGGAAACCCCACCAGGAGACGACCTGGAGAGATAACTGGGCCGCCAGCTTGCCGTCGGCCATATACATGCAGGCGCGGATAAAGGATTTTTACAGGGGGGATTTCAACGGGTGTCATGTATAAAAATTGTCTAAAAAAGGTCGTTGGTTGAGAGGGGGGGGGGGGGGTGGTGATCTCGACCCCAAAATTCCCCCCTCTCCATGGATCCGCGCCTGACATGATTGCTTAACACTCTTCACAACAGATGCCGCCACCCGCGTGCCTAATTGCCCGGCTTGATGTTATATATATTTTACGAAACTTAGTGGAATTAGTTATTCACAGGAGTGGAAGTATATATTTTATGGTATAAACTAGAGTAATAACAAAATATTGATGTATTTCAGTCAAATGTGCTACGTTATGCGCCCCTGATAATTATGCTCCCCAGATAGTTATGCTCCCTAAGATGACTGTGTTTTTCAATCAGCCTTACTGTAGACTATGATACCCCAACCCATTGACATATGTGCTTAATAAAATTTTAGTCACTGACGAATAAAAATGTAACAGTCCTGTAGTCATGAAGTTTTAATCAATTTTGCGGAGACAAAAGAAAAACACATAAGTTCGGAATGTGTTAGATAGAACATGACATAAATTGAAAGAGAAAACTGAAACAGAAAAAGTAAACCCCAGACACATCGTTGACACATCTAAAGAAAAATATAAAGTTCTTTCTCTGCTTGGCTTCGCTTTTGCTTCTTTGATTTTATTGTAGTGGTACTTTTCTGTTCTTTTTATGTAGCGGTAGGTTGTAGTTTTAGACATGAAAGACAAAAAAGAATCGAAATATGTGTGTGTGTGTGCGGGGGGGGGGGGGGGGGGCGCTTACAAATTTATGTTCTTTCATAAAAATTAATTCGAAACAAAATAATGCATTGATTAAGCAGATGGTTTTTTCAAACATATATCTGAATGAATAGATTATACAGAAAAGTTGTGAGATTATTCAATTTAGACATTATATCAATGTCTGGATAAAGGTTGACATTTAAAAAAAAATATAAGTTGCAATACTTGTTGCTCTATTAATTCGTATGATTTTGTCAGATTAACGTTTTGTCGAATTTAATGCTCGCCTATAAACGTTAACCAGCCAAGCAGCTCAGGCGTACAGGTGGAGGCATCTGTTGTGGAGAGTGGGAAGCAATAATGCAGTGACCCGACGGCAAGATGGCAGCCTCGGAATCCCTCCGGGTCGTCTCCTGGTGAAGTATCCTCGAATAACTTAATGAATACTTTATACACTTGCAGTTTAAATATCTGATACTATGCAAACGTGATCAAGAAGTGTAGGGGTAAGGTATAATAAGAATCGAAGCCCTAGGAATTAAGATATTGACGTTTTATTTTCATCTCCGGTCGGATCCCTCTGGATAATAGGCACATGCAAGATCATTATAGATCGGTCTCCTCAAAGTGAAACGAGGATTGTGACTCAACATGTATAGCAAGTACGTAGAGCATGTAAACCCTCAATGTGCCATCACTCAACGTCCTCGTTCGTTAAATAATAATCGATAGACTTTTATAAGCAATCACTTTAGTCTTATGCGCAGACACAAGGTGGCGCCACCTCCCACGTGCGAAAGAAGCTACGGTTTCTTCAGCCCTTCCGTGGAACTTCGATGCGCCAGGAAAGATTTGTTTAGACTCGTCCTGTGCGTCATTAATTACTACGTTTCTTGAACAGGGCCAAGAATAAGAGCAAAGAAAACTGGTGTCCCTTGGACTAGTATCATGAAATAAAAGGAGAGACAAATCTGTTATTTATTTTTATTCCTTTTAATCTGAAATTGGATATATTAGCCTTTGGACTAATGGTATTAAAAAATGAGGGAGAGACAAACTTTTATTTATTTCTATTATTTAAAATCTGAAATTGCCAATATTAGCCAAAATAAACGTCTCAGTTCTTATGGTATCAGCAACGTTTTCATCTTCATTTCAAAATGACAAAATGGATCACAGAGTATACCAATAATCAGGAATAGTGGGAAACTTGCAAAATTTGTTTGACGTACAACTTACGCAATGATATTTTTTTCTGTTTAAAGTGCAATCAGTCATGGATCTGCACCTATCCCCTAGCCCCCCCCCCCCCCACACACACCGCTATCAACGAATCTCCAGCTAATCTTTTTTAATCTTGACCTCTAACAGTTTAGGAACATCTAAAGTTCTGTAAAACAAATGAAAACTCTAAGGTTCAGTGCTCGCGTATTTGCTTCCTTATAAAAATGTGGTTCACTGCCGACCAGTTGTATACGGTTAAGCCATGGTCACACTGAATCGTACGACTGTTAAATCGTGCGATTGACCTACGATCAGGGAGTCGCACGACCAGTCTGCACAAATTTGTCCTGATTCTGAAATGGTCGTGAGTACTTGATACTGGTGAAAGGTAATCCTACGACTGGTTGCACGCTCGGTTGCACGATCAACCAGAACCAGTGACGATCGGTCGCAAGATCAGTCGTGCGACAAATCGTTGCGATTAATATTGATCGTACGTCAAGTCTTAGTGACAAGCGACAGATCGTACGACTTGTGGTTATGACCTGCGACTAGTCGTTCAACTGGTCGTGCCACCGATCGTATAGATATGTATTCTTTGGCCCGATATCAGCCCTAGACATTCGTTCCCAGTACTAACGTTTACTTCTTTGTCTTGCTGGCTTCGTTGGTGCAGAAGTGCAGCAGCGGTAATAGTGCAAAGCTCCAGCTGTAGCATGAACTCTAGTCTTCAGGGATGCATCAGCTGATCCATACTGAAAATTGGAGGTAAATACGGCTGACTGAGCTTAGCCCTAGATCCGACCAATTTTATAACAGTTGCCGAGCTGATAGCACGACCAGTCGTATAGTCGTGCCACAAGTCGGGAGAGATCTTGGAAAGTCGCAGTTCTGATCACAAGGTCGTGCGACCAGTGGTGCCACCAATCGCGAGGTGGCACGAGCAGTGGCACGACCAATCGTGCAACAAAAGGTCGCACGATGATGCACGACTGGTCGTACGATGACCAAAGACTGGTGGCACAACCTTCTTGCGAGCTCCTACGACCTCAAAATTTACAAATCAGTCGCAACTGGATTTTGAACATGTTCAAAAACCACCTGCGACCGATTTTTCACCCAGTGATCAGCCACGACATCCGCGATCGGTCGCACGTTCTTGTCACGATTGTCCGGCGATTCCTCAAATTTTCAGTCGTGGACAGGTCGTAACCTGGTCGTATCTCTAGTGTGACCATGGCTTTACTGTACCTCAGAACGAAAGTATTGCCGTCTAGTGAGATATTAAGGTACTAAAGAGAGACACGCCGGATGTATCACCATAGTACATTTTTAGCTCAGCTGACTATAAGTCATCTGAGCTATAGTCGTGGTCCATTGTCCGTCGTCCGTCCGTCTGTCTGTCCGTCCGTCCGTCCGTCTGGATGTCCGTCCGTAAGACTGGCACGTTTCGACACCGTTGGATCTACGAATCTGAAATTGGGCATACAGTTAAATGTCCCTAAAATCTCCTACCATGCCGAAAATTGGGTCAATAGGACTTTGTTCCTTCGAGATATTAAGGAAAAACCTCAATTTTTTATTAGAAATCTATTTTCACACTTCAGGACTGCCTTATATCAAAACCCCTCATCTGGTTTTCTTCATATTTACCATAAATATTCCTCTATATAGTTTCTGTGTACATGCCAGATATTAAGTCAGTATTATATAATTTAAAAAAGTTATGGGCCGAAACATAATGGACTTTGTAAAAAAAATCAGGAAGATATTTGGTCACTTAAGACCAAAAGTGTTAAAGGTAGGGACTTTTTTCCAGTAATACAACTTTAATTAATCGAAATTAAATTGTATACCAAAAATTAGTTCAAAATCTGGTAATTTTTTTTAAATATTGGCAAAAATATAAAATTGGTAACTTAAATTTTTTCCTGCAAGTACTGTGGATTTAATTTTCACAGCATGTATACATAAGGATTTAATCTGTTAAAATCTGAAATTTGAAAATAAAAGCTGCAAAATTAGGCTAGTTATTGAATTTTTTTGGAGGCTCTTGTTGTATTCCCTTACATTGTCAAGCAGTCCACTTTGATGACTGTAGGTCACATTGCACATCTCTATGCTCCCCAGGCTGTTGGCATAATTTTAGATGTCCCAAAAAAATCTACTACCATACCAAAAATTTGGTCATTAGGACTTCGTTCCTTCGAGATATTAAGGAAAAAACTCCGTTTTCCATAAACAAGGGACCCATGGGTCACGGCGCTCAGCTGATCGTGATTGGACTATAAATGTTTCTCCACTGTGATACTATATCGAGTCGATAAAGCTTATGAATATCATGTACATGTTGGGCTATTATAAAGGAATGTAATGTAATATGTGAGTAAATGATAAATGAAATTACCTGACTGATGGATTAATAGAGTCAAATAAAGTGGTTTATTTTTTATTTATTTAGGAGGGGTTGAAAATTGTGATATATTTGAGCAAATATGAATGCAATGACAGCAGTAATAAGCAGTAGTAGAATGATGATAAGGCTATTTGTTGAAGGATCTAAAGTGTATGGTAGTCTGCAAGCGTTCAATTTGACAGATATGATGTTATGATTAACTATGCTGATGAAGTGATTTATGAATATGTGACTGTATGACACAATATCTCTTTAGTCTTGACAAGGTACATTATTGTGATGCCCACTATGTCTACATATTACACAATATTGACATAATTTCTTGCATGTACATAGGTACCTATGGACGAATAGTTATACAAAATATTAAAGTATGAATATATCTGATTCATCTTGTTCTTGCTTACTGAGGCTGACTTTGGGATGGGGTTCGGAGAAGGGAAAAGTGAGGGCAGCACGAAGGTGGGTGTAGAAATATTCTATTGTAATGTTTTTCATTTATATAAGAATATGAAAAGCTAAGAGGAAAGGGGCCCTCCTACTTGGTTATAGTAAAGTTCTAAATATATGATTGCAAACTAATACTCTGACAAGACTGTCATGAAGAAAAACAGTAAAAGTTTTGAGATACTGTGTTGCATACGAAAATTTACAGATGGACAGGCAAGTGGACAGAATGGACTAATACCTTTATTTCACTTTCAAGAGAATAATGCATTTAAGTTTATATATAATCCTATTTTTTTAAGCAGATCCACTTTTTCCATTAAGAAGTTTTTATCTGAATCATTTTTTTATTAACAGGTTTATACATTTTTAATTAAAAAACCTGAAAATATAAGTTAAAATATTAGAATTATTGCAAAAGTTGCAATCATTATATGTACAGAGTAAAAAACATTGGGTCATATTATGCATACACATATATTTTATTATTTTTAAATCATAAATGTTTAAACTGATTTTAAAAGAAAATAATGCCACAACATGGCATCTACAAGAATATTCCTTGAATCACTATTAAAAAGTTTTGCACATTGGAGTTTTCAGGATATGCTTAATTTTATTCACCAAAATAAAATAAAAGTAAATTTGATAAAATAAAACATCTTTTCAAATAAAGTATACACACTGTTGGTTGAATAAGGGACAAACAATATCATTGTGCTAATTACTATCCCAGTTTTAATTAATTACAGGAATTAATAGTCAATTTCACACCTGGTGAAGTTTTTACTCTTCTGAAGTAAGGAATTACTTATCTCATGAACATCCACACTTTCACAGCAATACACCACTTTGTGGACACAATTAAATGTACACTTTAATCATTGTAACCCTGGTGGTTCAATACAAAATCTAAAATGTAGCATGTCCAAGAATAAAATAAAATACAGAAAAATTATAACATTCATCTAGTTTTTGCACCAGCTGGGGGGGATGAGTGCAGGGCAGAGGGGAAGCCTGCTAGTAGTGGCCAAGCTGGGCCAAGGTAAGCTGCCTGGGGTGGGTTACATAATGCAAGTGAAGGCTGTACTACTAGGTGGGCTAGATGTAAACAACACTTGACATGGTGTATGAAAACATGAATAAAAGCTATTCATTCCAATCAATTTCTTTTGAAAGTTCAGATTTTAAAAGATTAAATCCTTATGCATATATGCTGGGAAAATTAAATCAACAGTGCCAAAGTTGGACAAAATTTAAGGTATTGATTTTTTTATTTATGCTAATAACCTGAAAAATTTGCAAAATTCAGATCTAATTTTGGGTAAACAATTGTATCTTGATTAAATAAAGTTATATTCCTGAAAAAAAGTCTCTAGGTTCAGCAATTCTCATGTTAGGTGAGTAAATATATTTCCTGATTTTTAAAAATATTGCATTATGTTTTGGCCTATTACTTCAAAATAATACCCAATACTGACCTAATTTTTGGTATGTTCATAGAAAATGTATAAAAGAATATGAATACTAAATACGATCAAAAACAGATCAGTGGTTTTGATATTAGGCAGCCTTGAAGTGTAACAATGGCTTTATTTTATGGAAAACAGAGTTTTTTTCCCTTAATATTTCGAAGGAACAAAGTCCTAATGACCCAATTTTCGGTATGGTAGGAGATTTTGGGGACATCTAAAATTATGTCAACAGCCTGGGGAGCATAGAGATGTGCACTGAATGACCTACAGTCATTAAAGTGGACTGCTTGACAATGTAAGGGAATACAACAAGAGCCTCCAAAAAAATTCAATAACTAGCCTAATTTTGCAGCTTTTATTTTCAAATTTCAGATTTTAACAGATTAAATCCTTATGTATACATGCTGTGAAAATTAAATCCACAGTACTTGCAGGAAAAAAAACGTGCCATGGCCAAAGTTGGGAAAAATTTAAGGTACCAATTTTATATTTTTGCCAATATTTAAAAAAAATTAACAAATTTTAATCTAATTTTTGTATACAATTAAATTTTGATTAATTAAAGTTGTATTACTGGAAAAAAGTCCCTACCTTGAACACTTTTGGTCTTAAGTGACCAAATATCTTCCTGATTTTTTTACAAAGTCCATTATGTTTGGGCCCATAACTTTTTTAAATTATATAATACTGACTTAATATCTGGCATGTACATAGGAACTATATAGAGGAATATTTATGGTAAATATGAAGAAAACCAGATGAGTGGTTTTGATATTAGGCAGTCCTGAAGTGTGAAAATAGATTTTTAATAAAAAATTGAGGTTTTTCCTTAATATCTCAAAGGAACGAAGTCCTATTGACCCAATTTTTGGCATGGTAGGAGATTATGGGGACATCTAACTGTATGCCGAAATTCAGATTCGTAGGTCCAACGGTGTCGAAACGTGCCAGTCTTACGGACGGACATCCAGACGGACAGACGGACGGACGGACGGACGGACAGACAGACGGACGGACGACGGACAATGGACCATGACTATAGCTCAGATGACTTAAAGTCAGCTGAGCTAAAAAGCCATTGTTACACTTCAAGGCTGCCTAATATCAAAACCACTGATCTGTTTTTGATTGTATTTAGTATTCACTTTCTTTCATACATTTTCTACGAACATACCAAAAATTAGGTCAGTATTGGGTATTATTTTGTTATGGGGCAAAACATAATGCATAATGCATTATTAAAACATAATGCAATTTTTTAAAAAATCAGGAAATATATTTACTCACCTAACATGAGAATTGCTGAACCTAGAGTCCTTTTTCAGGAATAAAACTTTATTTAATCAAGATTCAAGTGTTTACCCAAAATTAGATCTGAATTTTGCAAATTTTCAAGTTATTAGCATAAATAAAAAATCAATACCTTAAATTTTTGTCCAACTTTGGCACTGTTGATTTAATTTTCACAGCATATATACATAAGGATTTAATCTTTAAAAATCTGAAATTTCAAAGAAATTGATTGGAAAGAATAGCTTTTATTCATGTTTTCATACACCATGTCAAGTGTTGTTTACATCTAGCCCACCTAGTAGTACAGCCTTCACTTGCATTATGTAACCCACCCCAGGCAGCTTGCCTTGGGTCAGCTTGGCCACTACCAGCAGGCTTCCCCTCTGCCCTGCACTCCCCCCCCCCCCAGATTGTGCATAAACTAGATGAATGTTATTATTTTCTGTATTTGATTCATTCTTATTATAGGCTCTGCTACATTTTAGATTTTGTATTTTACCACCAGGGTTACAGTGATTAAAGTGTACATTTAATTGTGTCCACAAAGTGGTGTATTGCTATGAAAGTGTGGATGTTCATGAGATAAGTAATTCCTTACTTCAGAGGAGTAAAAACTTGACCAGGTGTGAAATTGAGTATTAATTCCAGTAATAAATTAAAACTGGGATAGTAATTAGCACAATGATATTGTTTGTCCCTCATTCAACCAACAGTGTGTTTACTTTATTTGAAAAGATGTTTTATTTTATCAAATTTACTGACTCTTTTATTTTATTTTGGTGAATAAAATTAAGCATGTACTGAAAACTCCAATGTGCAAAACTTTTTAATAGTGATTCGAGGAATATTCTTGTAGATGCCATGATGTGGCATTATTTTCTTTTAAATTCAGTTTAAACATTTATGATTTAAAAATAATAAAATATATGTGTATGCATAATATGACCCAGTATGAGCTACACTCTGGATATATGATGATTGCAACTTTTGCAACAATTCTAATATTTTAACTTATAGTTTCAGTTTTTTACTCTGTATATATAATGATTGCAACTTTTGCAACAATTCTAATATTTTAACTTATATTTTCAGTTTTTTTATTAAAAATTTATAAAACCTGTAAATAAAAGAATGATTCAGATATAAACTTCTTAATGGAAAAAGTGGATATGCTTAAAAAAATAGGATTATATATAAACTTAAATGCATTATTCCCTTGAAAGTGAAATAAAGGTATTAGTCCATTCTGTCAACTTGCCTGTCCATCTGTAAATTTTCATATGCATCACAGTATCTCAAAACTTTTACTGTTTTTCTTCATGACGTCTTGTCAGAGTATTAATTGCAATCATATATTTAGAACTTTACTGTAACCAAGTAGGAGGGCCCCTTTCCTCTTAGCTTTTCATATTCTTATATAAATGAAAAACATTACAATAGAATATTTCTACAACCACCTTCGTGCTGCCCTCACTTTTCCCTTCTCCGAACCCCATCCCAAAGTCAGCCTCAGTAAGCAAGAACAAGATGAATCAGATATATTCATACTTTAATATTTTTGTATAACTATTCGTCCATAGGTACCTATGTACATGCCAGAAATTATGTTAGTATTGTGTAATATGTAGACATAGTGGGCATCACAATAATGTACCTTGTCAAGACTAAAGAGATATTGTGTCATACAGTCACAAATTCATGAATCACTTCATCAGCATAGTTAATCATAACATCATATCTGTCAACTTGAAAGATTGCAGACTACCATACACTTTAGATCCTTCAACAAATAGCCTTATCATCATTCTACTACTGCTTATTACTGCTGTCATTGCATTCATATTTGCTCAAATATATCACAATTTTCAACCCCTCCTAAATAAATAAAAAATAAACCACTATATTTGACTCTATTAATCCATCAGTCAGGTAATTTCATTTATCATTTACTCACATATTACATTAAATTCCTTTATAATAGCCCAACATGTCCATGATATTCATAAGCTTTATCGACTTGATATAGTATCACAGTGGAGAAACATTTATAGTCCAATCATGATCAGCTGAGCGCCGTGACCCATGGGTCCCTTGTTATTTTAGCTATATTTATTAAGGCCTTGGTGCAAATTTCACCAAATCGCACTTATGCTTTGTGGTGTTTACACAATAAATGATATAAAAATTCAATGATAAGATTGGCAAAAGACGCATATTTGATAATATATTATACGTTAACATATGAGTCCAATGAGTGATGGTTAAGGATGTAGTCTAATGTTTCTGTTAAAATGACATTACAATATAAAAGCAAAACAAATGAAAAGCTAAGAATGGTAAAAAAATAATAAGGTGAGAAACTGACATCTTAAACTAGGACTATATAATATTTACATTATATATAGTTCAGATGAATAAATAACACAAGTTTTAGGATTTCACCTTACATATATACCTGTAAATCTGTAACATTCGCATTTCAGTCAACACTGAGAGACCACTTTTATATCGATATGGGTAAATAAGTGAATTTTGGCGATCACTCATATCCAGATATATATATATATATATATATATATATATATATATATATATATATATATATATATATACACATATATTAAACCCCCCTGCTGGCCTGTGCCGGAGCACATAGAAGCTGGATTGCTGGGCTGTAAATGCCTGAGCTTTACCAGGGTGTTATCACCTGCAAGGTATAGGACGGTGTCAGGGCAAGTCTGTGGTACTTCGGACCCTTATCAACACCACACTCCGCAGACAAGGTCTCACAAGAGCACGACTCTGCCGTTTAGGTTTCAAAGGCGTGACAATCTCACCCCCACAATGCACCGCGGCTTCTATACATACACCACCGGCATAATTAATAATGTAATCGAAAGGGTAATATGATCCATTCAAATATGTTGGATTAGAATTTGTCAAGGCAAATTACATAAACTTCCTTTTTTTAGGTATAATATTTTGTAAGCATACGCAAGTGAAATATAATTAGATATATGTTTCCTGGAAATGTATCAAATTTTGATTTTAAGGTTTGAAGGTTGAGACAAGTAAAGTCCCAGCAGTGCCCATTAGAACTTATAGGGGGGGGGGGGGGGGTGAGGGGGGGGGGGGGGTTGCATTCTGTTCAAATGTCTTCGAGGTTTCTGGGTCCTATTCTATATTTTTTGTATTTCCAACACTCACATGTTTTCCCTTAAATACTTTATTTATAAATTGGTCCCCTTTAATAACGCTTATAGCTGCCAGTTTATTAGTGATTATTTTTATCAAGTGTAAAATTGAAAAATTAATATATATGAGTTAAATACTCTAAATGTCTTTGCGGAAAACATAGATAAAGAGGTGCATAATCATATTTCAGTTTAATCTTGCTGTGGCCAATACTTTTTTTTTACCGAGAAGCAGCTGAAAGATTTCGGGGAGGGGGGGGGGGGGGAGCCCCCCTAACTTTGTTATAGGAATGGGAACAAATTACGTTTTGTCCTACGCCCTTTCTTTAGGGAATAATTTTTGACATAGTAATTTCGAGGTAACTTCTTAATTCCAATTATTAATATTTTCATCAATATTTTATTTTTTCAATTATGCACCTCATCAGTCTATGTCTACCATGACTACCATAGTATAAACATGGTATCATGTTGAATGAATGGGTGCTTTAAGTCATATTTAAAGCGTTAAAAATAAAGTGCTGACATTTTTTTCGCATATCCAAAGTACATATTCCATAATGTGGTAAGATAAGAAAGGCACTTTTTGTCGAATTGATAATAAGTAGGTTTTGGTCTAAGGATATTTATAAGCGCCCGGCTTTGTTTAAGAAGGCATGGGGCTTTTACCGTTCAAATGTTCACCTCATATTATCTACACACACAAGGCTTATAGGCCTTTTTTATTCTATGCTGGCGATATAACATTATCTTTGAGTCGTTTCCTGCCATTTGTTTCACCTATTCTTCCAGGGCAAAACTGCTGATTTGCTGAACGTACGTACATATAAAAAAGACTGCAGTATTTATGTTAAACGTTATAATACCAGCGAATGAGCTGGGCAACTGCAGTATGAGCAAAGAGCAATTATGAAAATATGAGGGGGGGGGGGTTCTCTGCAGGGGCGGATATAGCAACGGTGGGGGGGGGGGGGGGAGAGGAACACTTCCCTTTTTCGTCCTAAGTGAAATAGAGAATTACTCTTAATGATGAAAAAATAAACCTAATATAGCACCATAATTGCTTAATTAAAAATTTTCAATAAAGATTCCTCACTGCGCCTCGCCTCGATAAATCATCAACCCCCACCCCCATCATAAAATCCTCCGTCCGCCCCTTTTCTGATCACTTCATTTGGTGCCGAGCGTACACAGACAAACTGGTTTGAGCATAAGCAGGTACGCCATGCTTACCTTGCCGCTGCTGGGTTATCGAGTGCAAATCAATATTATCTTGGAGAGCTTTCCCGTGTATGGCATGGGAGTCCGAGGCGTCCATGCTTATGTTTGAGCAGCCTTCCGATACATGGCATTCTAATGCTCCATTGCGAACGGGAAGCACGTGACCATGTTTACGTGGTTCCATATTTGGCAAGCCTCCACGCCGTGAGTCCGTATATGTCTGGCTCGCCCTGGCACGTGACCATGTTTACGTCGTCCATATATGGCAGGCGTCCACGTGGTGTTTCCGTATATGTCTTGGCCACTCTGGCAAGGTTGGAGAAGATTGCAGATATCTCGCAGACCGTTGTATCCTTGACTCATCGCTGACTTGGCATATATAAAGGGACTCTGTGTCTCAACAGTAACGGTGCCACAGACTTAACTATCAAGTGCAAACCATACACCGACTCCCAGTTTCAGAAGGAAACCTTTCCCCGTTGCTCGTTCAGCCCTACTGTCAGAACTGTAGTTCACTGAACCTGAGGTAAGTGCCTATAACAACTTGAACCGTATTATCAATACCTATGCTTACATTTCCTACGTAAAAATCACAGGTATAGACAGGGATATACATGTATATAGCAGTAGGTGCAAACGAAACCGCAAATATAGACAAGGATAGATGTCATAGGGTAACTAGAGTCCACAGGTGTATCGCATTTAGCATAGGAACCCGTTCCATGTTAGTTCACGTAGTTCCTGATAGATGGCGCTACAATAATTTACTCGGGGGGGGGGGGGGGGGATATTGGAAAATGACCCCTTCCGCATTTGGAACACCTGTCATCGTCCCGACAGTTAAAGACAATAAAACCCCAAAAACAGGCATTTCCACGGCACGGCTAGAGGAGATTTTCACTCACAATGATGGTATACATTAAACTGAAACTATATCTGTATCTGTTATTTGCCTTGTGAAAGGTATATATTGCATTGTGAAAGCTAAAGTGCTGATGCTCCTGAAAGAAAAAGAAGGTTACTAAAAGACACCAATATGTAAATATATATATATATATATATATATATATATATATATATATGAGAAACCTTGTATGTACTATGGTATTAGCACAATGCAATGTACGTATAATCGTATTATTTTCTGATAGCTTATTTTATATTCAGATTAGTTTTGTATAAATACATGTTTCATTTTTTTAAATGTTGTTACCAGGTACTGGGAACTCCTGACATCACAATGACAGACCCTTACAGTCTAGCGAAGTCCTTTCTGACGGCTGACAGCCTGTCAGACACACTGGAAAGTTTCCATGACATGCTAACGTATGCTGGGCTGGGTCGTGACGACTGGAGCGACACCTACGTCACACTGAAGTCAACATTCTGCTCTGATGAGGCAAAAAGCTTGTGGGAAATCCTTGACAAAAAGAGAGCGGTACCAATCTACAACGGCGGTCAGGTGGCCAGGGGCAAAAAGGTACCAGTGTTATAGTTGAAAAAAAATTAAGTCGACCTAATAAACATGATACGTTTATGTGTGACGTGAACAGTTACAGAGTATATAAAGCAGTAAGACATATAAAGGTTAAAGAACATTTAATAAAAAATGCTCTGAATTTAAATTCACAACATATTTACATATTCGCCTAATAAACAACAGTATTACTGCCGTAAATACAAAATTACACACACGCTCGCACGCATCAGCCCTTCACAGAACCCCCCCATATATATATATGCTCTACAAAAAGTATCGAACACTTTAGCTGAAATGTATTCTTTAAATATATTTTTTAAAATTATTATAAACAAATTAAAAAAAAAAATAAATGTTTAATTTTTATTTCAAAATTGTACAGCTGTGCATAATCGGAGCTGGTCCGTGCGGTCTCAGGATGGCTATAGAAGGGGCCTTGCTTGGTGCTCGCTGTGACGTCATTGAGATGAGGAATTACATTTCCCGGAACAACGTCCTTCACCTTTGGAACTTCGTAGTACATGATCTCAAGGCGCTTGGCATCAAGGTGTTTTATCGTCGGTTCTGTATCGGCGGAATACATCATATAAGTGAGTGAGATAAGGCGAAATAGCCTTAGTTTATATTAATTACTGTATAGAAGTCCTGATATGGGTGTGTTGATAAAATAAAACTTACTAAAACATTGAATATAGGCACAGTAGGTACTCTTGGCAGCTCATACAGCGCATATAAACTGTGGTTGGCTTTATTTACGCGATGCTGCAATTTCGCGATTTCTTTATTTTGAACGTTTCGTGAGGGTTTCATTTTCGCGATTGCATCAGACCCTTTAAAATCTAGGTATAGTAGGATCTGTATTGATTTATAGCTTATAAAAATATCCTACCATACCTAACTAATCTCTGGTGCACTCTTTAGATTAGGACTTGTACCACAGTCGATATGTATCACAGTTTGTGTGTACGGCTAATGTATGGGCCAGTTACGAAACCAGGCCAAAAATAGGTTGCTGATGAGGTTGTTTTGCAGATGTCATCTTAGTTGATTGGGCATCTCATTCCCTAGAGTTTCATATTGGGGATTATTTCACATTAGCGAATATCGCGAAATTAAAACCCTCGCAAATAATAAAGGCAACCACATTAAACGATCTCGCTCCAATTTTATACCAGTTCACTACACAAGCACTCTTTCGGCTGCACTGGTTCGATCCCGTATGGAGTTATGTTTAAGCTTTTGCTGCTCACTTAATGAGTGTCAAGCCAATACATTGTTTGGCCCCACAATATATGTCTGAACTGTTGAATATACAGATGCTTGCACGATGACGAACATTAACTTCCACAAACTTATTTATATCACGATCAAGGCTGGAGACTTGTGGTGATCGCGCATTGGCAGTTGCTGCTGCAAATCCATGGAATTATATTCTTGAAGATATTCGTACTGCGAACTCAATTTTTCATGTAAAAAGAACATTTAAACATATCTTTTTAGAATAGCATTCTTTTTAAGTTAAACTGAAAATTGAAGTCGGATATTCTCTTTAGCTTTTTTAGGATCGATTTCTTAACTTGGTTTTTCAGTGGTGACTTGATATATTGATGAAATTTAGTATTTTATCATCTGATATAACTATGATGTAATTGCTGAAGTCTATCATTATCTATTCGAGTACAACAACATTGTAATGTGCTTGTGAGTAGGTGGCCCTGATATGACCGCAATATAAATAATAAATTATTATTATATAATTATAATTCATTTAAATATCCGTTGGTTTTGCAGGTATACGGCAGCTCCAGTTAGCGATGACAAAGATGGCGCTTGTGCTTGGTGTTCAAATCCACGTACCAGTCACGTTCGAAAAAGTGGTAGAGCCAACAGACAGTAAGCACATTTTATCTCATTTCTATTTGTTTTAACATTCATTTGCGTTTATGTTTTTTTACTGCATCTAAAATGTATCGCATATTAACCCGGCGCCTGACATTCAAATCAGTAATAGCGTGAGGTTTGACGGTACGCGGATTTTGGCCGATTCGAAAAAGGACAACATTTAACTGGTGGATGAAAGTGAAAGTTTACAAAATAGCATTATTATCATATTACTCATAATTTAATTGAGCCTATAAAATGAAGGATGATCTGTTTGCCTACTCACTCACCACTAGTAGTTAGCTGCTATGGAAACCAATTTTTCCCCCCTAAAGTCTTTTCTAACTAAACATGACAAAATATAAATTAATATGAAAAAAAAAAACCGGTTGTATATAGCATATAGGTAAAAAGATACCAATATTACATTTTCTATATATTCTTTTCATTATATTATTTTTTCCAGGCTGCGGTTGGCGTGTTCAGGTGTCGCCACCTGACGATCCTATCGGAGATATAGACTTTGACATGGTTGTAGGAGCCGATGGGAAGAGGCACACACTACCTGGTATGTCAAACTCCTTTTCATTCTTATTAACTTTTATAAGGTCCTCGTTCCTTTACTATATAATCGTATACATTTCTATCTGTAGGGAGCGGCTCCGGGATTACATAGAATTTTTTTCCTCCAAAAATATTGGACCTTTTTGATTATGGGAGATAGTTCCAATTATAAATACTTTGAAGAAGACTGTAATATGAGTGTAGCGATACCTTACCTGATGATGAGATTTTACTGATCTCATAATAATGTAAATTACTAATAAGACTTCCCGATAATATTCTGGCCTTACGGCTTTATAAACAACGCCTAGGGCAGGTACTGTCACCTTGTGGCAAATTATATAACTAACTGTCAGTTCTTTGGCCGTTAAGCTTCCCAGTGTATGAGAGAGCACAGGTTCCCAAAACTGTCTTTGTCTATCAAAGCATTTTTCTATTTCACATTTTTTAGCTTCAGACATCATAACAGCCGGCCTGGAAGTACGCTCTTTAAACAGCGCGTTTAATACCTATAAGCCTAATACCTATATCATCAGCGCTGTTTGTTTTGGCCTGGTTTTCTGGGTCCCTAAACGAGAGGGGAGCATTGTATGTTGGGCCAATCAGGTTAGACCCGGTGCTGGAAGTAACATCCTCTATGATTGGCTGGAACGGTGGTCAGATTTATAGCAAATATAAATGCTGTTTGCAAAATCTTTTTAGGGATGGAAAAGGCTATTGTGTATGAGCTAGACCAGAAACTGATTAAAAATATTTGTGGTCCTCTTGACTGGGTGTGAACAATGCCCGGAACCCGACACACAACTGATGCGACAAAGAATCTGCATTATTATCGGGAAGAATTACCAGGAAAAAAGGATACCAGCCAAGCGAAGAATGCACGGAGCCAATGTTGTTACTTTTCATTTTGAGTCACAGCACATCGCCCTGGCAACTGTTTCAATATGCCACAGGCTCAGAGAGAATTGCCCGACCCGTGGTTGGCACAGGTCCTTGTGCACACAGGATGTCCAGCTTGTGAGTTGTCACTTAAACGAAATGTAACAACTTTGGCTCCGTGCACTCCTCGCTGGACGGGTATACGTTATGCTGGCAACGGATACATGGCTAAGCTAACATAGTCTCAATGTGTTAATCGGTCGATGATGCGGAATGCAGGGGGAGCTAAATTTGACATATCATTTACTAAGAATAATCATAAAACTGTCATCGAGCGGCGCTTGTTGCGCAGTTATGGGCGAAGCCTTGTGTTTGTCGAGTGTTTGATAACTTGCATTTATTTGGCTGCTTGTCACATCAAACGCACGATGTTTTCAGCAGACACTGACCCCCCACATGGTGTCTAAGTCGATCATAACCAGCATGCAAGGCAGCGATAAAATCAATAGCTTCTTATAACCGTGAGATTTCCGCTGCCTCGGGCACTTACCCTGGAAGGCTTGATACGATACGTATCGCGTCATAAATTTGCCTGACAATTTACGTGTTATTTGTCAAACCATATATATCGCACTGAGGTCATGTCGTGTCAACGTTTTGATACATTTAGGGGAATTTCCGTGATACCAAAAACGTTTTATGTGCAGGCAAACAAAGACAAGAATAAAAATCCCTTCTGCCCTGGTATCTTCATTC
The DNA here is from genome assembly GCA_026874595.1 of Sipunculus nudus. Lineage (NCBI taxonomy): Eukaryota > Metazoa > Annelida > Sipuncula > Golfingiida > Sipunculidae > Sipunculus > Sipunculus nudus. Next base: position 59,335,527 of record CM049314.1, on the reverse strand, counting down.
CATAAAATTACAACTCTGTGTTAGATCGCTGTATTTTAAGCTCATCCGACTTTCAGTAATCCTGAAGCTGAAGCTATTGGTCTTTGTCTGTCGTCCTTCCTTTTTCTTTGAAAACTGAAAATAAGGTCACTTTGACCTCAATTCCGCATTCGCTATGAAAAAAAAAGTTATGAAAGATCATGGCTCTCGCCGTAAACAATTACTGTACTACAGCAATTACTGGTCGTGTTACAGATATTTATCGGCTTTCCGAGACCAAAACAGTGCGCTCATGTTTACGCGGAGGTACTTTAGCGGGTATTTACTGTATTTGAATTTTTAGCTTCAAATGAATGGTTTACCTTTAACAGCTTAGCAAGAATTATATCCAGGCATTAAAAATTAAGTTTTTATTTCATTTTTGTTTGACAGGGTTCACAAGAAAATACTATAGACCAAAACAGGCCATCGCCATAACGGCCAACTTTGTAAATAGGCGTACAACCAGGGAAGCGACGATTAGAGAAACGGGCGCCTCCTCCATGATGCATAATCTTAATTGGTTCAGAGATCTTAAGGAAAACACAGGCGTCGATCTGGAAAACCTGACCTACTTCAGAGATGAGACGCATTACTTCGTCATGACAGCAAAGAAAAGAGGTCTGCTGGCCACTGGAGTCTTGAAGCAGGTAAATTTATAACCGAAATAGCGACATCTTTCGGCAACAACGGACACTATGTGTTTGGGTCCGTTATCGTAATAATAAAGATCGTATTTCCTATATTTCAAATGATAAACAACTTATCTGAATTATAAAGGAGGGGTTCCTGATTGAGTCACTAGTATGTTTTTTATTGGTAGAAATTGGTTTTAAAATCATAACTGATGATTGACACATAAAAACGACCTATGTTCTATTATAATTCGATTATTTTATGTACTTTCTATATTTCCTTGAACTCTGCTGTATACTAGTACCTAAATATTGAGCCCAGTAAAGAGTCTGACATGTACATTCGGTATTCATAATGAAGCTATCAATACACCCGCTTCCAAGGTCAACTTGCCGTCGGACGATTGTTGGCTGTGCAAGGATCTGTTTTGATGCCGTTTGTTGCTTTGTGTTCGTATATCTCTGACAGGATAAGGTTCCTTGCGTATGTAAACATGATCGTTTTAATCGAAAAAATGCAATCGATTTAACTGATTTTGAAAGAAAACGAACAATCATCAATTTTAAACAATTAATTAGCATACCACTATTATGTTTTCAGTTGTATATTCGCCTGCCTTATCTGCAGAATTCCTGCGATTCCTTACTAACTCTGCATACATATTAATTACCTTACGGTTAAATTTCCCACAGCTTAGAAAGGTTCCTATGATGCGTCTGTGACGAAAATATGCTGTTTTATATCCATAAACACGTGACATGCTCCCATGTTAACAAAACAAAATAACATGTCGGAAAGGTGGTGGTTGCATATATTCAGCGATAAAATGTCACTGATTGCAAAATGCCATTCGTAAAACCAGATATCCTTTTTGAATATGTTTTTGTTTATTCTGCGCATATACATTCTGTCGGTATACATTTTTCACGGATGAATTACAAAGTTATATATTACTATAATTGAAGCCAGGATATATATATCATATAAAACTAATTCATCCAGAAAAATCATCAGCCGCCTTCTGTCCAAGAAAATTTCCAGTTATGCAAAACAATTACATTTTACTTCAGGACTTCGCAGACACTACAGAACTGTTACAGCCGACAAATATCGACCGTGTAGCCCTGGAGAAGTACGCCCAGCAAGCAGCAGAAGCCTACACTAACAAGGAGCTGGCGTCTCTGGATCCCGTGGTAAATCACAGAGGGGAGAAGGATGTTGCCATCTTTGATTTTTCAGCAATGATGCAGGCAGAACATGCCACTTTGGTTCGAGAGAAAAACGGGAAAATATTAGTCCTAGCTATAGTGGGCGATTCACTTGTTGAGGTGGGTTTGAGTTATAAGGAATTTGCGCAAATTACCTATTGTTAAAGGACTTTTTGTTTATTTTGACGTATTTATTTAAAAAAAAACATTGATTCCAGTGCTGGCGTACTACACAATGTAAAGAAGTACCCCGGATTAGCCAAAAATAAGTATGTCATATCAGTAACACAGGTACGTCAGAACAGCGTTCGTGCAGACGTACGCCAAGTGCCATCTGATTCCATTATAATATGAAAAAAAAGGAAATACATTTTTTATTGTAAAGTTGATTACAGATACAAGAGATACAGGAATATTCTTTAAATTTATAAAAAGCCTCACACATTTTGTTAAAAAAAACCTAGATTTAAATAAATAAAAATACGGTGTGTTACCTCATTGCTTCAAAGACCTTTTGAATTGTTCCGTATCAGAATAAAATACGTTGCATTTACAGCCGTTCTGGCCGTCTGGCACTGGCTGTGGTCGTGGCTTTACTGGCGTCCTGGACACAGCGTGGGTGTTGAAGGAATGGAGTGTCGGCGAGCGCCCTCTGGCGTCCATAATAGCGGAAAGGGAGAGTATATTGAAAGCGCTACCAAATACCACGTCCATGTCTCTTATCCAGAAATTCGACATGTTCACCATACACCCTGCAACCAGGTACGATTTGATATTTAATCTAGAAAGCGTTTACAGACCGCATACCTCCGCTGAAATTTATGGATCACTTGATCCGGAATATTAACATTATCATTATCACGCTTTCTTAAGTGTGTCCTACTAAACATAGGACGTTCATGAATCCAAGTAGAGAACATTCGGGTCAAGGCTTGATAATTCGATGATTGTATGATAGGTCAGTTAAAGTCGCAAACAGTAAGACGATCATTAATACCAGTGAATCCTCTCAAAATGGAAGATAAAATTGTCCGTTCTCGCGATGGTAAAGAAACCTATAAAAAGTTACTGGTGATTCAGGATCTTAGGAATATTTCGTATATTATCGTTGGCGGAGGATACATAAGCAGTTTCTAATCACTTTCTAATTTAGTAAATGGGCATTGTAAGGAAATTTTAATAACTTTTATCAAAATAAAAAATAAAATAAATTTATTATAATAATATATCATAATATGTTTTTATATAAAAATATTTTATAAATTTAAAATCGTGAATCGTGTAACGATAAAGTGGTTAATATGAATTACCAGTGTAACAGAAAACGGATACTGCGACACGATATTTACAATATATATATATATATATATATAGTTGCAAGAATCGTTTGTAAATTCATATTCGATGAGTGGAAAGTAGAAAACGATCGATGATCGATTATTAATCTGTTTTTTATGTACTATGTATATTACCATGAAATATGCAGTATCAAATTATATCTAAAACATTGTATCCATTCACCATGCTGAAAAGTAAAGGTAATGGGCGGGTTGATAACACTTATTAGTTGTTCCAGGCTAAGTAATTTTTTTATTACTTTTTGATGCTATACTCGCTTTCTTTCTTATATCTCCGGTAGAATAAGAATATTTTATAATATGACTCCTTCGGATATGCATACATTAGCTGAAAAGCATAACGTTAGCAAACTTAAGAACAGGGATATTTTATTTTATTCCAGATACACTAACGCTGTGAGCAGAACATCGGTCAAACCTGATGACGTCACACGTTTGTTCGTCCGTCATGGAGAAGAGGCAGAGTAACTGATGTCAGCAAAATATGGTCTCATCTGAACAAAAGGTTGTTATCCTTGTTCCTGGGCCAGTGATAGAAAATTGTGACTCAAACAAAGGATGTTTAACTCTCTGTGTATCTGGTATTTATTAATGGTCGTGAAATTCCATATTTACTGATATTTTTTCCCACATAATGTGTTCACAGGAAGGCTATTTTATATAATTGAATACTGATGAGCTATGGAGATTGTTATTGAAGCACTTTGAGCAGATATCAAATGCCTTCACGATGTATATATATTTTCAATACACATATAATATTTATCACTAAATAATAAAATATATTCATATTAAATCGTATTATATTTTATAAATGATAACATTGTTACCTCACTGTATTATAAAAATAATCCCGTCGAGTATAATGCATTTATGATTTTATTATATGTAGAGCCACAGTTTTATGAAATATTGTTAGTTATTTTAATTTAATTATTTTTCCTTTGTACAGAATAAAGATTTATGTAATAAAATAAATCATTATATTTTATACTCTTTTTGTTGTATATTGTGATACAGACAATTTTATATAGATGGCTGTTTCATATATATATATATAACTCTGAAGAAAAACAACACTGTTTATTCACAACAGTCTGTTTCACGGGATGCGACCCGATCATCAGGTGAATGTGGTTAGAATGAAGCTGGCGGCGTGGTTTGAAAAGCCAAGACTTTACGAGATTACGAGATTATGCTTTGTGCGATTATATAATTAATATATATAAACATGTGTATGTTGTATATAGGCTTTGTATGCTTTCAAATGCAAAAGCTTATGGGGTTTATCAAAGACAAAAACAAATGCGATCAAATCATCAAATGCATATTCATTACACATACAATGCGCCTGGAGTCCCACAAGCTGGTATCATACAAATTCAGCTTACAGCAACTCAACAGCAAAATACATTAGTTGGTAATTTCGAATCTGACGCCAATTTATTACATCTCATTCATCTTCTGCATGTGTTTATTTTACCTGATAAACTGTAGATTTTCAAACACAGCAAACTATATGTTCAATGTAACAGCACGTAGCAACACTTGTGGTAAAACAGTGCCCCATTACTGTCTGATGTATGTCTATTATAGCAGTTTACCTCATCTGAGGTTATGGCTGTCAAGCCATTAACTCCTGAACTACTCAAACAGCAGCAGTATCTAGTCATGGCTGACACTACTGTGTAACTTGCCTAACATAATATTGTGGTTGGCTTTATATTCGCGCTGTTATGTTTTTGGTTGTGTTGGTTTGTCTGTTAGTAACATTACTCAAAAAGTTATTAACGGATTTTGACAGCTAGGCAATGAAAAAAGGATTAATTAATTTAATTTAGAGGGTGATCTGTGCGTGAATAGCCCCAAATGAGTGTTTTATGCGGTTTATAGCACATTTGTTTACACACGGCCATCTTTGGAGTGCGATCCGTAACGAAAGAGACATGACGTCACAGAAGGCAATGTCGTCATTCACGGTTACGAGCTTTTTCCTTGAAAGGTGTCAGAAAGTCAACGTACAGCACGGGGGCCATGTTTGTTGTTTGTTGTATTTATAGTCAAGTGCAGCGAATTTGAAACCCCTGGGAACAATTTTCAAACCACAGTATGAAACACTGACCAAGCACTGGTATAGAGTTTACTAGTCAAACCTAGTTAATGAATTTCCAAACAGGCCTGCGTTTTGCTATCGGCTAGAGCTCGGTGCTTCATGCCCGTTTGACCATGACAATATCAAGCATGAACTTATCACAACATACATCGGGCCCTTTACTTCAGTACTAGTGTAACCAAAGAAATACACCATCTCTCACCATCTTGGATTTCTAGTATTAAAACTATTACTATTACATTTACATTTTCTTTTTACCCAATTCCTGGTATAAATATAAATATATATATATATATATATATATATATATATATATATATATATATATATATATATATCCTGATACAACTTCATTTATTCAGTGCTGCAGAAGTCAATATTCTTGATTACCTTCTTGAAATATAGTCCGTCGGCCAAATATTATTAAGAAAATTACCTTAATCAAATGCTCTACAGTAAAACCGTATAATCAATTCTGAACAAATACCAGCATACCGATTTAACGCTGTTATATGTATACCACTGATTTATTTTATATATTTATTCAAAAGATATTTTACCAGGATGGTCTATTCAGCACAACATGCTGATTTTCAATAGAGTCCTGGGTCCAGTGAACATTTCTATTGTATACTCATCCTATATAGACCTGACTCAAAAACTCGCCAAGAGGTGGTAGTAATGCCATGTTCCTCAGCACTGCATAACAGTGAGAGAGCAACTACCCGAACAGGTGAGTCTTCCGAGCGGATCCTCGTTAGGGAGGACTATGGAACACATTTAGAATAAAAATGTAAAATGCTGAACATATAGCATGAAGATAAATGCATTATCAGTACACAAATACCTATATATATATATATATATATATATATATATATATATATATATATACATATATATATATATATATATATATATATATATATATATATATATATAGAGAGAGAGAGAGAGAGAGAGAGAGCGAGCTGTAGAAATCAATATTTAATTTTGATTAATTAAAACTTAATTGGAATCTTATCTGTAGCACCGATTACTATTTAGATAATTACCTGAATTAAGTCTCTTGCTCAAAGATACAAGGACATAATCAATTTTGAACAAATACCAGCATTCCGAAATCAGCGAAATTATGTAACAAGTAAATGAGAAAAATCATTTATGTAAGAGCTTTTAGTGAATTGGTTATTCATATCTCACATTGACAACGGACATTCTTTTTTTTTATTATTTAACTATATAAATTGACAATTTAAATAATATGTCAAATTTCTAAACTTGAGGTTAAAGACATATTGATTTCACAATATATTAATTAACAAATGCACTGCATGATTCCCTGATATACATGAGTAGTATAAAGTGTATTTAAATGTTCCAGTTGTGCCGCCACAAAGCTGTTCTACATAATTACCGAATATACCTCTATATCATATTTATCGTACAAAGTAACACAGTTAACCTCACCAAAGACAAAATTATATATGAGAGAATTGAAAATTATCCGAGGAAATACGTAAAGCATCGGTGTCCACCCCCCCCACCCCCCCAAAAAAACCCACCTCATATCAAGCATCTTTGGATGCAAGTTGAGGGTACATATTTAAATACAAGAAATATGTGTTTTACGGTTTTGATACCGTCAATAAGTCATAGTGTTTTGATGGACAAGTGTTTCATAGACCAAGCCTGTGATGAAAACAAAGCTTCGATTTGGTGTAATTGCTATAAAAAAATTAACGTCTGGGGGAGAAAAAGTGGATCACTCGGAAGATTGTTCGAAGATTAAAGTTAATTAATTTTTAAGAAATGCGCGTGATTCTAAGAAGGCACATTCTATGTACACAATCTCCGACCGGGAAAAAGAACGCAAGTAAACAAATACTGACATACACGTTAGATAAATTCCGTAACAATAGTGATATGGACACGTAAAGTAAATTCCACAACAAAGGTGTTGTGGACACGAGCGATCTGAATATTTCTCATCCAAAGACTTCACGTCAATTGTCAGCAATGCCTTGAATTAACTTACGACTTCGACTAATAAAAGAAGTCCGTGTTTCAAAGGGATTGTCACATATCTTAATTGTCAAGGAGTTGAAAGAGCCATGTTCTTTTTTTACTGAGCAAATTCGATGAGCCATAGTTTACGACATTCCAATGCTTGAACAAATCAATAGTATTCTTTTTGCAGCAGGTTTTTCCAATCAGCTGAAAAACGCGCTCTTAAGACGATGGATCTACATATATTTACTACCTTTAGAGTATTGTTATTTCTGAGCAATATCTTTTACTGTTTAAGTAAAAAGATTAAATATATAGAAAATAAATTATTCAATTACATATTATTTCAAAAGAAATGTGGCTGACCTAAGTAGTTTCCTGTCGGTTGATTCTGGCTTCAAGCATCCGTCGTCTCAGGAAGCCTTTATTCTAACGCTTTCTCAAGAAATGTATTTAGTTGACATGCCAGAAAAATGTTTATCCAGCTTAACGAACATATGTAATGAACGTCATGAGCTAAATGAAATTTTTCCAAGAGGCCTTGACAGTGAACATTTGCCACCATAGATTGCTTCGGCTAAAACTTAAACATGGCTCATTCTGCGCGCAACCGGACTTCCATATGCTAAATCATATTTGTATTTAAGAAAGGCTAATTTGCGTACTAAACATGTATTTATTATTAATTACGCAATATGGTAGGTTACACATGTATGTGCATGGGGCATATATTAACTTAATAGTTCCAATATCATCAAAATTATACTGATGTTGTTATTTATCCGACAGGTCAACATTAGAATAATGATACAACATCTGTCAATTAAAATATCGGGAATTTATTATCTATTTACCATGTTCAGTCTGTGACTAAAGAAGTTCGACGGCTGCGTGGTAGGAAAATGTTTATCATTTTGTACTTAAGTCGATAATTGGATCAAATCTTTTTAGGGGACAAAATTCCTTGTTAATGCGCAAGGAAGCAGATGCTACAACATTGTGCGAAAATGCAGCTGTAATGAGACAAGAAGTGCACTAATAGGGAGAAAGAAACACAATAAATTTCTAAATCTATTGAAGAACTGACATAAACTTATATCTACCCACTGGTTGACATTTGTTATTTCGAATACAGTAATTCAGTCTTTTCAAGTTAACTGCAAAGCAACACCAATTATTTAGACATTGTTTAACTAGTTATATAATACATAATTTTTGGGAGTCAGTTTATAAACCCTGATTTAAGTGTAATTAATGCTAGGTATCTTGCATTAATATAATCATTTATTTGTTCAATTATCGTTTAAATATATAAACACCCGATTTGTAAATGTATGGGCGGTATAAAAAAACTAATAAAAGAATTTTATCATAAATAAATATCCTTCAAATTAATGATCTACCAAATTGGCTTTACTAATCTGTTGGAAGCGGTTACAGACCATTTTGTTTAGTGAATCATTATCCTGGGCAACATGAAAAGGAATTTTGACCACATACATTTCAATGTTTGATAAATTCTACTGATAAAAAATTCTTATTAAATTCGAGATCCACATAATTAACTTTCGTCCCTGACTTTTCTGATTTATTACTCTGACATGATTTTCTTGTTTTCATTAGATGGATTGTTCAGTATGAATATAATATAAACAACATATAGAATACGAGGACAATAACAGTGACTTTACATCAGAAAGATGGTACTCTGCTGTTATTACAGCAACAGAGGCTACGACCAGTATTGACAGTTTGGACTGACAGTTTTGAGACATGTTATTGTGTCGCACGTTTGTACTCTCTTTTAATGCAATTATGCTAAAAGCCAAACGGGTCTTCATGTAGAGACTTAAAATTTTAGTTATAACGGGACTGAGAGAGATATCAATATTGTGTCGAAAAAAATGAAATTTTCTGGTAATATCGTGGTGAATCATTTGAAGACCATAATAATTACAGTTCAGCTGGTTTGTGTTCCATCTGGTTGACATAATAGGTAAACTGTAAATTTTTTTTTCACCAGGTTTAAACGGTAAAATATATTCTATTTCACTTCATAATTGTAAACTTATTAGTTGGGTTATGAATTAATAATGATTCTTGTCCAAATATCAAAATTTGAATATTATAATTTTGTGGGGTTAAAATAACTGCTACCCGAAATAAACGCTGTCAGTTACTTCCTAAATCATGTCGGGGAATGAATTACAGTGACAAAAGCAAATGTAAATTAATTTATAAGCAAGCATGTGTCTGTCAGATTTCCATCTGGATTTTAAAATTTGACCATAGTAGGTTGGAATGACCAAAGTCCGAATTGGCACACACATTCTAAAACAGGTCCATTAACTCGGGTTACCAAACCCCTTTTGCAGCTACAATATCTGTCATAAAGGCATGTGCTTGGGTAAACAATCGTTAAGTTCTTCATTCAGTGTATGTTTAACAGTAAGTGCTTCAGAGCGGTAAATGTGAAACAACGATTTTTTTAAAAGACAGATTCAGAAGAACATTTAAATGTCATTTTATCAATTCATTGGGTAAAATAGAAAATAAAACACGAATTTTATTTTTATTCATATTGTCGGAGATCTTATCAGAGGTACCAAGGACCCAATTAGATAAAATGGTGGCTACAGCTGGATTGCTGTATATTGTCCAAGTCCTTGCAGGTTTGAGTTATTTTTTTCCTTCTCATCCGTGCTGTTTATTATTCCAATTAATATGATACGTAACAGTGAGAACCGTAGTCACTTTAAATTGTTATTAAGCAATGATGATCATTAACATTATATGATGTGCAACGGATATTGCATATAACAACATACATTGTTCCAAATTCAAATATTAACGTTGAAGCACAGGAAGAATAGAAGTTTGAAGCACATTTTTTTTCTTTTCATTGAAAGCAGCAACTTTTCTTCCGTTCTTTGCAGCGGGTATTCAGGTGATTAGCTCAGCTCAGAACCGGTCCCTGAAGCGTGTATATAGTAAGCGAATATCCGTTGAGAAATGCTTGGAATTATGCAGGAGACAAATAGATCCTCCTTGCATTGACATTAAAGAGCGTGAAGGTGTCTGTAGTCTAATATCATCTCAAGAGGGTGGATATCTGGCAGTACCCAGAGGGTGCGCGGACTCTGGCGTGACAACTGGTAGGTGGAAAAAGGGCAATATACAGGAGCGGTTCAAAGAATTTACGGTAGGTATGTTTATTGTTATTACTCAATGATGACCAATGTGTCATACAAAAGAATATGTTGTCATTAATCCTTCTGAATTTCAGGCCTTTATATGCAAGGGCAAGAAACAAAATCAGAAACCTTGTCGACATGATTTGTGAGATTTCATCGTATTTTCACAATGTTGTTTTTCAAGCATTTGTGTGACTTGTACTATGATCCTTTCATTACGTGGTCCAACATCTTTATTTCTTGGCTAGGTCTAACTCTACTTATACATCTCTTTATACTTCATAGTATACAACTCGATGTAAGAATCTGAGATAGTATGACCGATATTATTGGGGGAATCAGATCTCGAGTTTTAGATCTGAGTAAAATGTTTAAACAACACTGTGCAAGCATTCTTACCTTTTGAGAAAGGTGTCAAAATATCACGATGGGCATAACAAGAAGAACATTGGAATATAGTTGTTCTCCTTCAGAAAAATATCATGTCAGAGAGCAATTAATTCCATACCATTCAAAGAAACAACATGTTGTAACATAATCATTTCATTCCACAATATCTAGAAAAAGAGTGCCCCAGAGGATTTTCAAACGTTTATGTGGAAGGAACGGTAGACGCTTTACAAACCTCTACGCCTTCTTGTTACCTGTTTGTCTCGGCGATTCATTCCTGGTACACGGCGAGGAAGGTTTGTATCGACCAAGGCGGAGAACTGGCTAGTATTGAAACAGAAAGGGAAAATCAACATATTTATAGTATTGTCAAAGAGCTCAGCAAACCTGGTGAGGTGCCTTCGTCATATGTTTTTACTTCTATTTGTTTTCTCAACATTTAGCTTACCAGATAAATCAATAAGAAACACCATGACAAAAAGTAACATTTTAAAGTCGTCAGTGGTGCCTAATCTGACAAAAAGTTACAGAAGTAATATTATACAAACTAGCGTGTGCATGAAAGCCTTTTAAAGCAGCACATGACTGTCGTTTATCTATTAAATTAGTGTATATCAATGATATAACATTTAACTGCAAAAAAACTTTTAGAATTTTAGAAGCAAAGATTTGATTCATCATGTACAAAATTTTATCTTTCGATAGGACCGCCTTCTTATTGGATCGGAGGTTCTGATGAAGAAGAGGAAGGTCATTGGTACTGGGTTTCATCTGGTGTGGAAATTGCCTTTACAAAATGGTCCCCAACGCAACCGGACAATAAATGGCTACAAGAAGACTGTCTGGAACTGCTGGAGAGATTTGACTGGGAATGGAATGACGCTATCTGCAGTACAGAAAGGGCAGGAGCCCTCTGTGAAGCTGCTCTTGCAGACTGATGCCACAGTTTAGTCCAGATATAACTATTTGATAAATGCGTTCTGCTCATCTATATTATTTATTTCCCATACTGTTAGTGCTATGGAACCTATACATTAAGCCCTTCAGGTAATATGGAGTATACACATTGGCCTTTGCGAGCATCATAGATGTAGGGCTTCAATTTTTGCCCGTGAAAGCATTATGGATGTGTTTTTTTATGGTTTCCCTATAAGCAGCAAGGGTGTAGATGTTGGCCCTGTCTGCAACGTGGGTTTTGGGGTACGTTCACTGGCCCATGATGGCACCATATTACATATTGCCCTGTAAAAGATCATAGGTGTAGAATTTATGCATTCACCAATATAAACATTATATATGCAAGCGTGATTGATCATCATAGGTGTAGGAGGTTATACAATGGCCCCTGTAACCATCACAATTGTATGAGTTAATGCAATATTCCCTGTCAGCATGATAGGTGTAGAAGTTCATATATTTGCCCCTGTAAAAGCATGCGTGTAGGAGTATCTGTAGCCCATTGCTAGCGTCATGAGTGTAGAAGCTCATTCAAGAGTCCCTGTAAACATGATGGATGTAGAATTCTTTTTACTTAAGCAACATGGATGGAGGAGCCCCACAAAATGGTAACATATCCATCTATTGTGTTTCAAATGAATATTATCATAATGTTTATTTGTATTTACATAAATAGCATTTGTACACCAATAATAAGCTACTCCACAATATAGAATGAACGTTACCTAGTAAGCTTAACAGAAAGACATGATACAACATAAATGCATGACACTTTTCATTCTACAAAATTAAATATAGTTCAAGAGTTTATAGTATTAAGTTTTCTGAACATTCTATTGCCTCTTAAAAAAGCAAACTCAGGCGCAGACAAAGAGATTCGGATACATTTGTATTGCCAACTACTCTTTGTATGCTACAAATGATGACCGTATTCTTGCATAGTGAGTTCTTTTTTCTAGACTGAATCAGTCATCCTTCAAGCTTGCATTGTATAGGCCAATCTGTTTACCTACCTAAATGCATACCGGCTTTAGTCTTTAGTGTGTGTTTAATTTTGTGTGCATTCTTCAGCAAATATTGACAGTGCGCATACGAGATGGACTTGTGTTGAAATAAATCCAAGAACAAAAAATCCACTTAAACATGTGATATTGGTGTAACTTTTACACATGTTATAAGAAATTCAAAATAAATGCGAAAGTTTATCTCGAATAATATATCAAGTTGACCGTTGTATAACCATACCTCCGTGTATATAATTACAATGTGCCATAGCTGTGGGGTTATGCATGTTATGTGTGCTGTGCATCTGAATTAGCTTGGTCTTTCAAGTAGCGTTATCGGCTAAGAATATTTATATAGCAATTTCCCAACATGATCAGTTGGTAAATTCATAAGAAATAGGGCTTTTCTTCCTGCGCTTACAGTTTCTGTCCGGTCTTTTTTTTACTTGATCCGTTTGTTGTGCACTGTTATGATCTTTGTCATACAACCATAAACTTTTTTGATAGAGTAATTTTTGGACTTCCATTTATTTTTGTCGATGAGTTGTAAGAATTATTTAGTTATGGTCGAACACCTTTGCTGGATGAAGGCTTGAATTAAATGATTATCTATTTTTCTTTTCATGGCTCGTCTAGTGGTTGTATGCAAAGCTTCTTTGTATACCGCTTTTTTAATTGCGTTTTTGAATATATCCTGGTTTCATGATAAAGGAAACATTTTTTCGATTGACTTTGATAAGGTTTTAATAACACATGGAGGGTTGTCTGATTGTTTCTTTTATATATTTGTGCTCTTTGTTGGGTACAATACATGGATTGTGTAGCCGATTGTTTAGGAGGGTGATGAATTCAAGGAAATGTAAGACTCCCAGATTTGTCTGGACTATGATTTTCAGTCCCCTTTCTTGGACAGTTTTGTTTAGGTTTCCTTAAACGGTCAGTAAAGCAATGCAAACTTTTACTAATCATTTGAGACTTTTGCTCATGGTTACTGAGAAATATTGATGTACCCTTTGCACCTTCCCCGGCCTAGCCGAAAGCACTCATTGTGACTCATGACTGCCAGTAGGCGTTCGTTTTTTTCCCAGGGTTTGCCATCATTGTCGAAAAGCATTTACCTCGTAAAGTGCAAAATGGTTTATTGTTGGGTTCTCCGGATAGGAAATTATTTATCGCCGACGAAAATGATTATATTGCTAAAATCGCACTCCACATAATTAGTTTCTATAACCTTATGTTGACAATATTTTGCCATTTACAATATATTTGCCTGAGACTGCCTGAGAGAACCTCTATCCTATTATCTGTCCTATCATCATATTTGACAATATTTGGCTCTTTTCGATATCTTTGCCTGAGATTGCCTAGGAGTACCTTAGAACGTTACCTGGTGTGTATCTGAGCAATAAAGGGTTGGATCAATATTGCAAGTAGAATTTTGCAGTTGTGGACACCAATTGTTAGGGTCCCATTGCAGAGGAAGCGTATATTGCCGCGTATTGTGTGGCCAGACCAGTTAGGTAGCGAACTCCCCAGACCCGTAAGGTAACGACGTCTGGTGGCCGATGCGGAACTTAATATGTTTTGTGGTATTGGGCTAAGGTAAAGGTCAGCAATGGCGGTGTGACCTTGTGCGACAGACCTGTGATGTGATCATGCCGCTAGGAATGCAATTGGATGCAAGTGGAAGTACCTAATTGGTGTGCATTCTCTAAGCTAGGGCATATGACTGACGTTCATAACAAAACAGGTCCATTATCATGGTCCGTTTCTGCGGAAGTTCTGGAGCAAACAAACAAACATACAGACAGGACAATTTTAGTAGTAGTAGTAGTAGTATTAGTAGTATATATATATATATATATATATATATATTTATTGATAAAGAACCCTCAAACTAATTTCTCCAGCTGTGGTATGAAAAAATAAATGTGGAGTATACATCAACGATGCGAGATTAGTTCAACATTTTATACAAAAACATCTATTTAAACAAGTCATGTGGGGCTTTAAGTTCAGATTAAGGTCAGGAGGACTAATGGGTATGGATGGCGGGGGGCCCGGTAAGGTTTAATGCATTGGCTGCTTAGCAACCAGACAGCAGAGGTCGGGGACAAAACTGCATGGATATGTGGAAAGATGCTGGAATTTGGATGACCCTTCCTGAGATTAATGATACAACAGTGATTGTGAAATCTACGTTTGGATGAAGACTTAAATGTCGAATGAACTATACATGTTTGTGTATCAATCTACATGACAAACCTTTATTAGAAATTGAAAAATAATTTTATATGTTTTAAATCCAACTCATTCTGTACTCAGAGCTGCAAATGAGATAAGATTAAGCAGCCTGAGTTTTGCCTAAAACACAAAAAAGAAGTAAAACATATATTATAAGGCTACCAGGAATGTTGAAATGGTCCATTTCGTTTTTTATGCAGAATGCTGTAAAGTGTATAATCTTTTACCTTTTAGAAGGAAGAGTTTAAACACGATTGCTGAGTGTAAATTACAGATGAATATAAGAAAACTTCATTCAGAAGTGACACAGAATGAATAATGAACATACGTGGTTCTGAAGGCGCAGCTTCATTTACCGTATATCGTACCATTATACAAATATATATATATATATATATATATATATATATATATATATATCGTTTCATAATATATGTGTATATATATATGCACACATTGTATATAGTCATTACTTGCTGCAAAAACTGATAGCAGAGTGCTCGATGGGTGACCAGAGCATTTCTATGTTGTATAGAAAAAAATAAACTAGGTTTTCTGCAGGCATTTCATTACTAATTAGTTTAATACCACACGCTTAGAGCTGGTACTCTTCCGATGATAAAGCCTAATAGTGCTGTGAAAAATAATAAACTGTATGATCTCAAATGATAAAATTGATCTTGAAATATGTTTTTCATTAAATATTAGCGCCAGAGCAAATTCGCTTCTTAATAAACTTCAACTTAGCCTCCATAATAAAGCTTATAATGATATTAAATATTAATTTGGAAAAGGTGTGCTTTAAGCAGTCTTTGCACACTTGAAAGAGAGGACAGTGATAGAGTATCCTAATGATTTCTTTTCATACTGCGTCCGAGCCCTGGGCACCTCTGGGACAGATTTGTTGGCTGACCTGAGTGCTCTGACAGGACGATACTTCTTAATCATATCTGCAAGGTATGCGGGTGCTAAGCCATGAAGGACTTTGTAAGTAAGCAAAAGCACTTTAAATATGAATATAATTGATCAAACATACAAATAATGTATCCGGTTATGCTCGACATATAACTATCATTTCTTCAGGCCAACAAAAAGTACGGTTTGACATATCTTAACTGCTTTTAAGATAGCCCTTCTTTTTTTAAATTACATTCAAACCAATGACAATCATTGAAACTTACTCTCCGGTGGTTTGTATACAAACGAATGAATTCCATCATAAAAATCTATGAATTTTTGCTGAGGTATGATATATTATGGCACATAAACGACCAAGACAATTCTTCTAGGTGGTGCAGGTCCGTGAATTTAAAAAAAATTAGACACATCCAGGTAGACACTCTACAAACATATTTAATAATATTATACATTATAATGAGTTTTCTAAAGCTTATTTTTGTTGGAACATGTGGTGTGTGTCTAAACTCAGCTTATATCTCGCGTTTTTATCTCCTTTTCAGAATAACTAGCCCTAAAAAAATACTAGAGCAAGGAAACTCTCTTTCATTATGTGTCATCAATTCTTAATCGCACTCCGTGGTGCTCAGGAATAATGTAATAATAGGATGTGTCCCTATTTAATACATACTGCGTCAATCTTAGTCGTCTTACAACTGCACTGAATGAACCGAAGAAATTGATATTACATTTCATTAGGAATAGAATTTTGGGATAAAACTGTAAAACTTTGTAATTAAACTGGCTAGATAATTTTATATAGCCTATTTACCAGAAGAGCTTGCAGGGATATTTCTATTGTTGATGTTTGAATGATTTAAAGCATTGGTGCATATTCTAGACGAAATAGATTTTATATCTTTGATTTTAGACAGATTGTCATTTTTGCTGTTAATGCTAGAATGTTATCCTTAACCTTCTAAAAACCATTATACAAGGTATATTTTTACAGTTCATCTCGGTCTCGTCAGTCACTCATTAACCTTTTTCTACAGGCATGATGGCCACGTTTACAGTTGTCACATTAATGAAATTTTGGAATGATAGAAAGATCCTCGTTCAATCAACACTCAAATATGTATATTACATTTTTCATTAATGTAACAATATAAAGATTCTGTTCCATTGTTCAATATATCATATCGCTGTAAGGACGGGTTTGTTTCAACCTCATATATGTCAACTTAAATAAGCCTATTAATTACAAAATAACCAACTTATTAAATGTATATGTTGGTATGTATGAGCTGATATTATTAATCACCTGTCTTAACCAATTGCCATGCACTACGTGTTCCTATTGTCTCTTCTATTGCGAGCAAAATAGTGCTTTATACCTACCACCTTAACAGGGATATAAACTTCAATGGAAGGACGAGTGATATTTTTCGAATATTGGTTTGTCCTGGTCGCATGTGAGTTTAATATTCTCCTTTTACCGTGAAATAAAAAAATGGTTTTCTCTGCATTTATGGGAAAATGTCTTATACCAGGTTTATAATTACGAATGGAATCACTATAAACGCTAATACCTCAGTCTACCTACTCAGCATTTATAATATTATAATACAAAAGTGGTATTTGAATATACAAGACTTCAAATTTTAATTCAATATAGCATATTTTATTGCACGTACAATAAACAAAACAGTCCTAGAATAATAAAATCTGACGGTTTAATTAACCTAGGTGTCATTTGATTTGGATTTAGCAGGTTGAATACCTGAGATGCTAGAGCAAAGCTTCCCTCTATTGCAAAATAAAAGCAAAAAATGTGTGATTAAACATGAATACAAGACATCCGTATCTCAACAGCAATATCTAGAATTGTGAAATTAGCAGAGACGTCCTCCTTGTGTCGCCATGGTCTTCCACCAGGATCTCTGTGTCCTTCATGGATCGTATGTGAAAGGTGATGCAATTCTTAAATAGTCGGCCATATGTCCATTTGACCGGTATATGCATACATTATAGTGACGAGAAAAGACATCCGGCGGCAAACATGGAATCTACTCTGACACCGGGCCTCTGAAAAAAGGGAGGTTACGCAATAGGAAATCCAAGTGGTGTGAGCGCTATTTTTGTTGCACACCCTGAAGCTTGCCGCTGCAAGTTTATTTTAAATTATTTTTAACAGTTCATTAATATTGACAGATACCATAATAGATAATATTCCAACGATAAAACACGAACTGTCCTTCATTTAAAATTGTCATACTTAGTCTGGTTATAAGTATCTTTAAGTATATATCCACAAGATACCAGCAAGATATATTAACTTTTAACCGTTCGTTGGTTTTTCTATTAGCAAATTCCGTCCACATAGTTAAAGGGATTAATTCTACGAATTTATGTAAAGGGGTAACGAGAATTCTGAAGAGTTAACCAATGAGGAAATATGGATCGCTAAAATGTTAATGCTTAAAAGATTATTTACCATTTTTGAGACAAAGCAGTTGGGACCATTATGAACATACTGATGGTTTTTGTAACACTTATGACTCAGTTAAAAGCATATAAAATAAAAGCAAGGGCCGCGATTTGGCTTGACAGCAGTGTTAGCGTAGTGTTGGTGTTAGCCTTTCCACTGCTGACATTGTATTTGTGTAGCAATTATTAGAATCGATGGGACCTTAATTAACGAATCTGTAATATTTTGTGTCCCTTATGAAAGAAAATTGGGAATGCACTGAAACAGAGAGAGAGAGAGGGAGAGAGAGAGAGAGAGATATTTATAGGGTAATTTAACATATTATCAACACACAGAAACCAAATGCATACAACAATCTCCTATCCATTTACTCGGTAAATGCATATATTAAAGTGACGGGAAAAGACATCTGCTGGCAAACAAGGAAACTACTCTGAACAAGACTGGCGTCTATTTGATGCCGGCGTTTAATTTTTTGAGACATTTGTATGCCCTGGCCACTAACAATTCCTAACAAAACAAACAGTCTGCGCATTCAGAATTCTATTCGATGTTATTCATATTATTACCTCTCAGCTATTTACCTATCCCTGTCAGACTGACAAGCTACAGCGAACTGCGTCATTCACATCCGACAGCAGCGCCAGATCAAAAGAAGTGCCGCGTCTGCACCTGACACCTCAGTACAATAGGCTCACAACAGCGCTAATGGAAACATCGCATCTTTATTGCAATTTTACCTCCGCAGACACGCCTCAGGTTCCTCGACTTGGATCTCCAGTGTCATATCAACTCATTCTTTTATCAAACTACAGTCAGGAAACCCGCGATACCGCCATCCGCGACACTTTTAGTGCCAGCGGCTTAGTGTTGAAAACTAGAGAATTCAGTTAAGACAAGCAGTGGTTAAGGGGAGGAAGATCTAGACAACTGCAGCGTGTTATACGATTTGTTATTAGGGCTACAAATGTCAAAACGGACATCGTTTATTAGTGCTAATTAACGCACCGAAGTTTATGTCTGTGTTTTGATATTCTGAAGAACAAGCAATTAAATGTTTATATGGTTTCTAGAAGACATTATATGAGATTAGGGAAGCTTTCTTTTATCACCGTGACGTGCCACTAATTGTTATTCACATTGAGGTTGAGAAGTGCTCAGGAAATATGTAATTGAAACATGCGTTTTTGTAAAAAAACATATTGCGTCCTATCCTAGTTGTCCTAGAAATGAACCAAAATATATTTCGGGGGTAAAAATGAAACATTTCTTTGTTATACCGGCTAGATAGATTTTTGTATGTAAAAACTAATGTGCCTGTTCCGGCAACAGAGCCTTTTGGGCTATTTTAATTGTTAAGCTTTGTATAATTTAAAGCATCGACGGAGTAGTGTTATGAGAAATTGCATTACTGACAGTAATCATTGTTTCCTGTCAGTGCTAGAATGCATAGTTATCCCTGGTAAATAATACATAATTTACACTTTGTTCACGATTAGCTATCCAAATGTGTTGCATTTGTCTGCGAAACTTTTTATATAAATTTTTTTTTTATAAGTACTATGTCATACTATGTCCTATGTAAATACAATGTCAAAGTCATATTGACACGTTGGGTTAAATATAAATATCACTTTTACCGTCGGTTAACAGCTATGTGAACCCGTCAGCAGACAGTTTAATATAAACGTCCGAATCCCAAATGTTAAATACACGTTTCGTTTCCCTCTGCCCATTCCGTCAGGTAAGTCTGACTCATCAAATGATCGAACCGAGCTGGTCAAATGAAGGGCATCTAAGGGGAGCAGTTTTGATTGTTATTACTCGTTAATCAACAGTAATTTTTTTTAAAGTGTACCTGCTTTGAAGGGGGTCGTTTATTACATTGCCTACATCACCGCAAATCTACAAATTGCTCAGAGGAAAGAGAAAATACATAGGTTGCGAACTTTCTAAAATATGTGTCATCCTTAAGAATCAGTACCCGTAAGGTAAATCGTATTGTCTGCGATTTGTATTAAGACAATATTTTACGTAAATTTACTTTAAGCTGTCCCCGTGGACTCCTGAGCTAATTTTCCGTATTTTCTAAATACCTGGTATGCCACTTTCAAATTCACATGTTTAACCAGACAATATACATCTTCGCCTGAATCGTAGTGTCTGCGTCCGTACATTTGATATAACAATTTTCCAGTCATGCTACCATTTCTATATAATAAACATGATATCTTAAAGTGTTGTAGGGGTCAGCACAATTTCACAGTGTACAATTACAAGTTAAAGTGGACATTAATAAGGCATTAATTGGACGATAGCCTTAAAGGACCGTAGGATTTGATTTGGTTTGATTCCGCTATGAGGAATAGTATGGGTATTTAAAACGTATTTTCTTTTGTTTGACCTTGGCCTGTATCTGCAGAATTCATTAGAATTGTATTTGGACAGGTGACTAATGGTTACTAAAATGCCATCTTTAGTTACATCTCTGGTCATTTGTTCAACTAATATGTGCAGGCGTGAAACTTGATCAGCATATCGTAATCGTTATATTTGTCTTTATTTAAAACTATGCAGTATTCTTCACTATCCATGTCAGTTGTGCTGTTGGTGAATTCAAATTAGGTAATCTGCACATAATTTCCATATTGTATATTATGTATATAATTTATGCATATTATTTAGATAATTTATTATATTACAATATACATTAATGCTCACACAAATATTTTGGCTCGATCATTCATTATGAAATACTCTTATAGACACAACCGTCAATCTTACTTGTTCGGTAGCTGAAATAAAAATAAATTAATCCCAAACCATATTTAAACATTTATCATTCAAAATGGCCAAATGTTAAAGAAAGACCAATCCTTTCTTCTGATTAAACTAACTCTCAGTTAACAATATATAGAATAAATACACATATGTAACCGGCAGTGCATATTGGTTAGTATGATTGACCTTGTTTTACAATCAGTTAATATCTCTTTCGTCCGCAATACACTTTTCTTTCTAAAAAGTTTTTTCTCTCCTTTTTATACAATACGTGTCGAAAAATAGACTTTGAAATGTAGATCAAGACCAAATTTACATAATGTATCTAGTTATATTAACCTTGACATTTCCTTACATTTCAAGATGAATAAGTCTACAAAGCAATAAGTAACTGACATGTAGACCAATTGATATTTGGGAAATTAAACATCATATTATGTAAAATAAATCCATCGTAGGATCAAGTGAGTTCATGTATGTTTTTAATAAACCATCTCAGTCGTCAGTCAGTCATTAAGGCGAGAAGGCCACGTTTAAAGTTGACACAAATGAAATTCTTTAAAGATAGAAAAATCCTTGCTTAATGTATATAAATTGTTCTTTCTAATGAAAGAGGTAAATCAAATACTTTTCATTAGTGTAACAATGTAAACGATTCTGTCCCATTGTTCAAATGACAGAAAAGTACTGAAAGACTCCCTGATGCTCATATAAAAAAAGTTTGATTTTAATCACACATATGTCAACCTTTATAACCTTATTAATAACAACATAATTGCCGTATTGATTGTATTCACACAATGCCCAAACTAAATAAACTGTTTATACGTCGATATGTATTGATTGATATTAATAATCAGATAACTAAACCAATCAGCATGCACTGCGCGTTCCTATTGATTCTTCCATTGCGATCAAAACAGTGCTATATACCCCCTAATTTAATAGAGAAATGAATTAAAATGAAAGAACGAGTCTCATTTTTTGTCCATTGCTTTGTCCTGACCGCTGGTGAGTTAGATATTCTTTTATTTCTGGGAAACGTAAAGAATATTTTTAGTTATGTCTGGGAAAAGTCTTACGCTATGTTAATAATCACGAATGAAAAGAAGGGGAAATATTCAAACGTTAACACAACACCACAACACTGAATCCGCATACATCATATGATTAAACGTAAGCTTGACATACGGAATTTTAAAATTTAGTTGCTGGTAGCATATTTTATAGTATGCTGCATGAATCATAATCGTAGGATCATATACTGTGACAGCCTAAACAATTTTGTTCCTTGATTTGCTGGCAGGTGGAATAATTGGCACTCGAGAGCAACTGCAAGCAAGAAATGATGTGATTAAACATGTTTACAAGACGTCCATATCCGAACAGGAATGTCTAGATCTGTGTAAATGGCAGAGTCGTCCTCCTTGTGATGCCACGGTTCTTTCACAGAATCAGTGTTTTCTACGTGGACGTCTGCATTTTGAAGTGCCAAGAGGAAATTGCTTCTCGTCTGTAAAAGGTGATGTAATTTTAAAATGGTCAGCCACGTTTTCTTGTGCTGTCTAGTGTATTAAGAATTACACAATGGGTTTTTAACAATAAATGAAGTCATGAGGAACATCCTTTTTTCATCTGATTCGAACAAATTTGCCAAATTCGAATATATTGCAATTTCAGAGAGTTAAAATATAGTTTGTCTTCCATTTAATCAGTCTAAGTACGTCTCACTGACGAAATAGATTATATATTTACCTATTTAAATGATCGACCGTAATCAAAACTAATTTATCAATATTCAGTCTGCAAACAGTTTGTTGTATTGAAAAATAGAAGGCGTTTAAAATTTTTGTTTATACCATAAAAAGGGATAATATCTATTGAAGGATATTTGTATCACTCACTGAACCTGTGACACTACCACCAAGAGAGCGTAACATGGATAGATCTAAGGGCGTACGGGCCTCTGTACTAAACGATTTAGTGTTATAATATTACAAGCATTATGCTGCATCACCATATTAATCGAGTCCGCATTATCCAGCAGTTGGCGTTAATTTAAGTCTACATAGCGTTTCGGAAACATTTGGAATATAAATATTAATTTCTAGTGCTGAAGCAAAATTTGTCAGTATTTGAAATACCTATTTCTGCAGCTTGCCCTATGGACTATGGGCAATATTTTGAAACCGATCAGGCAGAATCCAGAAAACAGGCTTCTTGTTACAAATTCCTGTATGTGCGACTGACATGGAAGGGAGCTCGGTTGATATGCAAGTATTTAAATGGAGATCTACTAAGCATAGAAACTCCAGTAGAACACAAGCATATTCGAACATTGTTAAACAACACTGGCTCATCCCTGATAGGTTGGTATCAAAGTGTATCTATTGAACTATAATCTTTAATTTGTAATCTTTCAAAATGATACTGAAAAAAAGCAATGAAAATTGAATATAATATATAATCAAATCATCAGATTGATCACAAAAATTCTTTTTTTAGAATTTCAGTTTGATATTTGTTTGACATAATTAGAAACAGAAAATTAATTTTGAAGAAAAAGATATCATGCAAGCTATTGATAATTAATGTACCATGCTGATTGATGAGCAGAAATAAATTATTTCACTATTCTTTCTGAATCTGTAAAAGGGCATATCTGGACGTCCGGTTCTGATGCTGATGAAGAGGGCAAATGGAAATGGTTGGCGACTGGCGCTCCGATAAGCTACACGGGATGGGCGAAACTTCAACCAGACGATAGGGCTGGGAATCAGAATTGTTTAGGTTTGTGGTCTGAGTCTTCTTGGAAATTTGATGACAACTGGTGTCTCGAGAAAGGAAATGCCGTGTGCGAAACGCATATTTAATTTATACCTATGTCATATGTTTTGAGTACTTTCATAAATACTTCGGTAAAACATGATGTATCGTAAAAATGTATTTTTCTTGGTGTTAAGAAGAGATCCATCCACCAAAAAAAAAAAAAAAAAAAAAAAAAACAGATGTGTATCTGCCCACCCTTTAATAAAAGGAAACTAGTTCGTAATGAAACTAATACGCCCAAAGTCAATACAGGTTTAATGAACCATGGACAACATATGTGTTTGTGCAACATTGTAAGGCTCTATAAATGCAGTCGTTTGCCTCGACTACATATACGGTGCCGCTTGTATGCTCCTGGAAAGTGAGAGCCGTATTTGTGTTCATCATTAAGTTGCCGACGTAAATGCTGCTCTGAAATACTACAATGATGCTCTTCCGTCAGAGTAGACATTTCTACAGAGAACGAATTTATCTACTATAAAACGATTATGTTACAAAACCATACTTGCTTCCATAAACTCTTACTGCATACTTTTTGGTTGCGCTCATTTATTTTTTAATAAACACATTTGCATTAAACTTATATTTCTCTTTAGCGCTTGGAAGGATATAGCTTTACAAAACTTTATTGAACCACTTTGCGAAAAGAAAACAAATGTTTTGAATAACTGAATGTGCATGTTATTGCGATTTTTCAATTTGCAAACATTTGAGGGATAGGTGAGAAATAATCTCCCTATGAAACTATGAAATAACTTTCTATTATTGTTTGCCATTAAAGAAACATGATAATAGTCAAGGAATATGACTCCTATAATAAATTAAACGCAATGGTTCAGTCAGGGCGCAAATTGTCCACATTATACAGCTGTGTTATTTGCAATGAAACACTGAACAAGTTAAAGACGAAAAAATACGTTTTCTAATTATAATAAAAATTTTTTTTTCGGAAATAACAATGTTTCCAGGCATTTATCATGTAAAATAATAATCTCGGGTTTTCCTTTGATTAACTAGACTGAAATACATGTAGTCGCAATAACAGTTATCTAATACAAATTATGGAATTAAACTGCACAAAGTTTATACTGCAGACCACAATATAAGCTCTTTACTGACAGGGAAAAGAAATGATTAGTGGAGACTCACCATATATGTCGGTTAAATTCTGCCATATCATCAGGATCCTCAAAACAAGTGCCATGACATAGTTGTTGAATAGTAATATGTTCACCACGTACCATTAATGGAAAAACAGGGGAACCAGATGATTTGGTGAATACAAACGTATACAAAACAATTAAAAGCTTGTGTTATATATATATATATATATATATATATATATATATATTAAAAGCTTGTGTTATATATAAATATATATGTATATATATATATCTCTCTCTTAAAAAGAAAACACCCTCAAGAACACCTTATAAATAAAAAAATATCAATGACGTGTTAAAATACGTTCGAAATTATCAACCTAAGAAAATATCTAACAAAAAAACAAATCAGTCATATTTCTACTTTACAGATCTGTTAAAATGTGTGAAAATGAGATCGCTAATGATATAAGAGATGACATTACTCTCAAAGAAATAGAGTATGCGATTGATCAAATGCAACTAGAAAAAGCACCTGAGCCAAGAGGCATGTCCATAGACATTAATAAAGACAGTGTGGGCTATATTCTACTCTTATAAGCATTGTTTAATAGTATTTTTCAGGAGGTATATATCCGGGTGATAAAGAAGAGCAATAATATACAAATAAAAGTTTTTTGTAAATCAGCATGAAAATTACTAAGGTAATTCTTTATTGAATATTTTGTGTTTAATAATTTTTCATTATCATTGGTTGGGTGAATATGTGGATAGACAAAATATCGCAAGCACAAGCAGGATGCAGGAAAGAATGCAGTTCCAAATACCATGTTTTATTTTACAAGCATGCTTCATAAATATATATGCAAATGGAAGGGGAAGTATATTACATTTCTGTAGATTTTGGCGGTTTTTTTTTTACTCCGTACAAAATGAAAAAGTATAGTATACACTACTAAAGATTCTCAGAATTATCGGATCTATGTATTCAAAAATGCAATCAGGCGTCATTACACATAAAAGCTATTAAAATTATTTCAAATGTCCAGTTGTTGCAAGGGAGTGCTGTATGGGGTGTCGCTCACATTTTTCTGTATTTATTGAATTTTTGATAATTTGAATAATTATCACATAAAGGGTATTTTATCAATAAAGATATATCTATTATTATGACCTTGATATTTCTGATGAAATTGGTAATTTTTTAGATAAAATTGGCAAATTGACTTCGAAAGCAAATTCACCATTTTTACGATTTTTGTAAAGAAATGGAATGAAAATAAGCATTGATAAATAAAAAAATAATAGATTTCAGAGGTGGATATAATGAACTGTGGTATTGTTTAACAAAAAAATAGATGGAGTTTGTCATAACATACATCTTGATATTATTGTACATCCAGATTACCATGTACTAGGGCATATCAACAACAGACAATGCAGGCTAACAATTCTGTCACAAAATATGGAAAGTAAGCACTTAAAAAAATGACAGTTGCACTGATCTTGATGTTTGGTCATGGGATTTTGGTTCCATTCTAAAATTGTAACAACAAATTTTGTCATAAAAGTAGAAAGCGGAAGAGAAGTAGAAATCAGTTGTGTTTACAGTTATCACCTTGATTACAATATATTAAAAGCAAAGAAGCATTGTAAGTTTATAATGTCCTTATTACAATGATTTACGTTGAAAAAAAATTAAGAAAAGATCGGTTACAACCTCATGAACGTAACTCCAAATGAATATTTAATTGAAAACAAAACAAAAAAATCGTTGTATAAGCTTTTGTGTATTATGATTTTGTTAAGAGAAAGAAGATGTTAGAAAGTTGATTTTTTACAGCACAACTCTTTGGCACAATGATTCATTATTTTGTATTACTGCTTTTATATAAGAAGAGCATGTATGTTTTATTATGTTATTTTTATTTTTTTTTTTCTTTAAATGCACAAGTACGGCTATGATTCTTGTTTATGGTAAATGCTATATCGCACCTATAGTACAGTACCCCTGTAACTCAGTTTTTTTACACAATGTCATAAATGAGAAAAAAATGATATGAAATAACACTTTTCTGAATTTTTTTAAATATCCTTCATGCTAAGAGATCTAATTTAATCTGAGAGTCGGTGCTGGTAAGTTGATTAATATTGTCTGTGATCTGTATTACTGCATTCATTAACATCTTAACTAATATACCAATTTGTAAGATACAGACTTATTGCACTCGACAATAACATACACTCGAATGGATATTTCCACAACTAAATAAACAACTTGGCGAGTCTTTCCGTGGAATCTATAAAAAAAAACATTGTATTCCAAACTCACATTTGCATGTTTAATTAGATAATTTAAAATATCAATATTGCAGACATGCTTCCAACTCTTTAAGATAAACAATATATCTTAATGTTTTGCAGTGATCAAAATATTCTATACTGCTGTGCCATTGACCTTTTGTTTCAAGATCAAGGCACATTGCACATTGTAGGCATAGAAAGGTCAAAAGTGCGATAAGATCAATAGGTTTAATTGGATATAATTCTAATTTGGTGGAAAGCATCCACATATGACTCTGTAAAACTGATTTACTGACCAAGATTTGCAGAATTTATTGCTACGTTTAAGGATGTAAGTCATCTATTCTTATATCGAGGTTACACTATAAGTAACCATCTTAAACTATTCTCCTATCTAAGGTCACTGCTAACTAGTACAGATGCAAAACCTGGTCAGCCAATCTTTATAATAGTTTTTATATCAAACTATCCAGTTAATGTCATCAATGCAGTCTTTCACGAATTAAAATTGTGTATAAAATTTCCTTTTTCATAATTTTTTTAATGGGTTAAAAAATTAAGTAACATTTACTCCGAAAGAACCCTAGTGCTGCTTTTTTATACTTTTGCATGATTATATAAATATGGGGTATTTCCATAAATAAATTTCTTTTATTGTTTTGAATTTCTTAAACCTTACTTATCTATTCTCATTCAAACAAAAAAGAACCGCTTAGTATATAGAAAGCAGTGAATATTTAAGTACATCACGGAGAGAGCGGTACCCTAATACACAGCAAGTAAGTGTTCCTAGAGTTAACTACAACCGGTTTAGAGACGACATTTACACTGCAGGCCTTTAGTCATTGTCAAGCTCCAGTCCATGTGTCTCTCTCCTCTGGTAATCTCTGGCCAACTAAAATATCACTGGTCAACAAATTCCCCACCAATAACCAGTGTGGACAGCTTACTGTAGTATTTTAAAATTAACAGTGTAAATACAGGCTTATTCACAAAGATTTACAACAGGTACCCGCACAAATATAAATAAGTAGGGTATTCACACTTTTTTCTTTATTTAAACTATTGCAAAACTGTAGTTGAAGGTGCAGGTATATAGGACGTTATATTAATATTTTTAATGAAAAATGTCTGAATGAAACAAATGCTTTGAAAGTAGAATTTGCATGAAAATGCCATCATAGCAGAGGATTTTTAATCATATTTTAATCACTTATAAAGTTAAGATATCATATAAAACCCAGTTAAACTATTTAGAGAACACAGTGCTTTCTAGATAGAGTCCAATTCTATTGTTCATGGACAGCGCAGATAAAAAAACATCAGCATTTACCATTTACCGAGTGTCAGATATATTTAATTTATAAGATGCATAGGGAATCTTTAACGACATACGAAAAAGTTTCAGCAGTGCGTGCTGATCGATTCCGTCTATGTAAACTCCACAGTATATTTAATTAGAAATTTAACTAGCTTATTGACACACGATCTGCATGAAAAATTGTCGTCCGCAAATTTAACTAACTGAGTACAAACCAAAATGCATCACATCGATTTCCCGTAAGAGATCAAAATATTTAAGCAGTTTTGTTAGTATGGGTTCATTATTAATTCGCATTAAACTTTCACAGGCCATTTATTATCTCTCAGATAGTTATTTACACTTGTAAATTTGTTTATAAAGGCATATTATGCATTCTTATTTTATTTATATAAAGCCGGACAGCTGTACAATTGACCACAGATTAAATTAGAAAGTGGATATTTTTCTGTATGGATCGCTTATTATACTTAGGGTATATTCTTCAAGAAAGTAAATTACCTTAAACACAGGGCTTCCGTCCTTGAATACCAAGGGAATTGATACCAAGATAATGTTAGGGCTTTGCTAACAGATATTTAAGTAGAGTTAAATGTTATTTTACATATTTAATTGAGATTCCGTTCAAGATTTCTCATTTTGTAAGCCGTTTTTGCTTCACCAAAAGGTCCGGCACTTGAAATTTCGGATCCTAGAGTGTAAAGTACATATGAGATAGCGTTCACTTTATGACTTACACGATCAACTTCAGTGATAGAGTGTTCCATAATATTACAGGTTAAATTTCTAGGGCATTTGAAAACGAACAAACAAAAAGAATTAAGGAATCCATGGAAATGGACAGCTATCTTGCTTTTGTCCTGTTCATCTTTTCCTTTGCAGGTAATAATATTGTATTTTACAGTTAAATTTATGATGTCATCAACCATTATGAGATTCATAAAATATCTTTAGAAGTGTTACATAACATGTTAGGTATTCATTAATTATTAACTGGTCAAAAGTTTATACAAGTAACTTTCTTTCAACTTCCGTTCACAAGATCTGTTGGGACGAGTGTATTAAAATTGGTATATAAACACCGAATGTCAGAAGTTGAACGCGGAGACATATAAACCAGACAGACAACTCCAAAATGTACAGATAAACGCGTACAAATAGGCGTTTGTACCCTTTGAGAAGCTGTCACAACTCGACAGTGCATGTAGGCTGCACGTTTTCTTTCCCCGACACTTCGTGAACATCATAAAGCGCTACCAGGAAATGGTTTATTAAAAATCCTACATTTTACCCCTAATGTTAGAATATAATATAAATAAATTATTCCCTACTGTTTCAGATTTTCGTATATTTTTCATATTATTTGTTGTAAAAATATTTTTCTTTAATTTACGATTTAGGCATGGTTTTATTAGTGGACAATCAGATTTGTCAAAGGTAAACTTATCAAGTTGGCAACATTACAGTGGAGGTAAAATCCGTGTAACGGCAGGTGTTGAGCAGTAAAAAGATAGTACTTAGAAAAATGAGTTTTTCAAGGTACAGTTCAATGTACAGTCAAATTATATTCATAGCCTTTGACTATCCCACGTGAGAAGTTAAGTATTTTTGTATCGATCTCATGTATTGTCATATCGGGGAAATGGATGAAAATTGTTGCATAATCACCGACTTTATTTCAGGTAATATATACAAGGACATGTCCTACGGGATCCCAGGTACTGATAAGCATGTTGAAGGAATGTGTTGCTGGGTGCAGTCAAATGGATTTATCCTGTACTCAAACTGGTTTCCTGGTCAATGTGATGATATACAAAATGATGAATACTGCTTGAAACTGCTCAGTACCTTCAACTGTGGATGGAATGATTATTGATGTGCGTTCTCTTCATGGTCAATTTATGTAACAGCGGCGATTATTAAATAATCATTCTATCTGAGCGAAAAGAATGTCCATTGGCCATTAAAAAAATAGTTCCACAAAAAAATGATATTTACTCAAAATATTGAAATGGAGAAAAGGATATAACAATTCTCGCTTGAAAATGAAAAGTAGCTATCTGTAGCGGAAACTACCCAAGTATTTATTTAGAAAGTGCAAAACAGCATCGTGGAAAAAAATGAGGCTCATGTAAGTTCCGTGCTCCCTCTATGACAAAAATTAATCCGACCATGAAATGACCAGAAGGTTTGAACAAACAGTATGACTTTTTTTGTTAATCGCTCGGCAACTAACCATCTATCCAAAGCAGATGGATCTCTTGTGTCAGTTTGATAGACAAGACATACCTCCAGTGATCTAAAGGGTAATTAGTTGCCTGCCTAACCTCTAGTTTAAACCAAACGCGGAGACATGTCCAAGGTTGTTTGTTGGTATATTCGGCCTTTGAGCTGAAGTGTTCCCTTCTGTGCTTTTTGGACTGACCGAATATATATCAAGTCGTTACCAAGCGATAGACCATTACGAATCTGATGAATATTTTCAATTGTGTATGGCGGAGCGTGGCCACGATAGCCACTTTTTAGTATTTTTCCTTTATCGATATTGTGCACATGATTCCCTGAAACAATGGACCAATGGTTAAAGAAAGACAAATCCCGCTTACAGGTGCGACGATTCTGTTGTTTGCACTATCCATGGAATTTCCTACATTTGCATCAACCTGATTGATAGATATTTTTCCGGCCGCATGACTGGTTGTTCAACAAAACAGAAGGACGACGGTCGTTACCATTGCTTTTGGAAAAGGGGCTGTTCGCAATTTTATTTAAATTTCCATCTATTTTACTGAAGAAACTAACACTCTTCCATGGATATGTAATTGTTTGTGTTGACTTTAGACGCAGAAAATAATGGACTCACAGGTTTTATCGCTGCCTCTGGAATCAACAATTTAGTGTGTTCGTTAAATAAATGAGCCAATGTCCAAAAGGTGTAGTTGTGAACCCTTGGCCTCCTTGATGTATAGCGTATTATTCACAAGAAGGAAAGCAAATGGATAAATGCATTTCCTGTTTCTTTGTCCAATACTTTGTCTATTTTTAGTTATTAAAAAAGCAATAGGTCTTGCGTGCAGACACCTGCCACAGATAGTCATTGAGCAAGCCTGGTCTAAAATAAATCTATATAGAAATATATCAAGGGTCAACATGGCTGGTTTTATATTTGTCTAACTTAATTTTGTAACAGCAAGTATAGCTTATTTACATACTTAAATATCTTTTTCAAATACAAACTTGATGGTTTGACTAAGGTCCGTCAGTTGAACTTATCTATCTATCTATCTATCTATCTATCTATCTATCTATCTATATATATATATATATATATATATATATATATATATATATAACGTTGTATGTGAATATTTACTTTGGCCTTGCAACTGAAGCTTGCAGTATAGCAAAGCGGGAAGAAAGTCTGATTTATGTCAAAGGTTACGGGTTTGAATCCACATATTTTCAGCAGTTACAATGGTGTCAGATGTAGGATCCGAGAAGTTGGCGTTGTAGCATAATGCCCAAACCGCATCATTTGTGTGACCCTTATATACTTTCACACGTTCTAGAAAAGGAGAGGTTGTGAATGAAAGCATGTGCAAAAATTTTTTCATACTGGCCTTGTTTTATGACTTGTTATACTCTCGGAGAAGTACCGCTCTTTTATTGCTGAGAAAATCGGATTATGTTGAAATTACTGCCAACGGGCGCCATTGATAAAACAACTAATCTTATTGATATTATATTAAGCGAGAGGCTTAACCAACACTTGTCAACCTACTTCAACACCCATCGTCAAGTGTTGCGCTGGTTCCGTTGCAACACAATAGCCTCCTGGACCCCAACGACAACCCCACCGAACCGAATAACCCCAGATTTATCCTGTCTATTATGGCTAACTTTACCCGCATACCTGATCAGTTCAGTTAGTACCTGCAGAGTGAGCCGGCTAGTCAGCTGTACTCACGAAACAGTTCTGTAGTACATGGTCGTCCACTTCGACTCTTAGCACACTCGTGACCGATAAGGCCGATGTGGGATCGACAGGTCCGATTGCAGTTGCGGTAATTGTAGGACTGGTCAGAGGTTGTTGCCGCAGAGTAACTATTAACAAAGTCCTCTTCCTTTGAAGGAGTGCGCCAGGTGTCACGATCTGCAGCAGGTGTAAATTATTGACCGTGGTTGATGTGACAGGCACTGAGGCACTTCTTGAGAGGGTCCTTGTGTTGCGCTGCATGGCTTTTTCTGTGTGGGCAACAGTGGCAGTAGAGGTGGTCCTCATCGAATAGGTGGTCCCAAATTCATTGCTCAAAGGTCTTCGCGTGGACCTGGCGACATTTAAGGTTAAACGTGCTTCTGCCAAGACGGTACCTGATGTGAAGACCGTCTTCCTCATCAAGGTCTTCTTTGGCTTGCTTGAGCATCATACTCAAGAAGATGGTGAAGGGAATTGCTTCACTTAATTG
Organism: Sipunculus nudus; assembly: GCA_026874595.1. NCBI lineage: Eukaryota > Metazoa > Annelida > Sipuncula > Golfingiida > Sipunculidae > Sipunculus > Sipunculus nudus. The sequence goes on along the minus strand of CM049314.1, from coordinate 59,302,203 downwards.
GTTTAGACCGGCCGTTTTTCAGTCGAACTACGCTATTCTTCATGCAGCTGGATGACCATGTAGAGAACGTTTGTGGACATTAGAATAAACGCATTGTACAGGTCTACAAACGGGACATAGATCCTACTGTTCTGCTCCCGGCACTTCCCCTGGAGCTGTCTGACTTTGAAACCACATCGGCTTTCTGGGACACTGGATTTCTACAGCGACAGTCGGTACTAGTTACTTGAGTAATATCCTTGCAAGGAATTTAAAAAGGACGAATTTACGATCATGCTTTTTTTCTGAAGGCATATCAAATTTTGACGAAAAAACCCTACAATTATCATCACATCTACGTCCCATGTAATCCCTTCTGCAGGCAGACTCTTCACACCTGTAAGAACATAATTAACCGTACCAACCATTCATAAAGGATCATGGACCATTTGACTTTGAACATATGTCATATTTACATCCAATCGAGCAAAATTGCGTATAACCCTTGCCATACTTACTTTTCATGCATCATAGAATGGTGAGATAAAATGACATTATTTCTATGTCATAAAGAGTTATATTGAATATAACCAAAACACTATAAAACTATTATTCTATAGTATATTTTTGAGTTGTATGAAAAGAAACTTTACCTTTATGCAATCTGTACCATTAAACCCTAGCTTTACAAACGCAGTCTCCTGATGATGGACAATGTTTTCCTCACATATTTTGCTAAACCGACGGGTTCGGCAGATCCATGTTCTATCATTTTGATTACATGATTTGGTGTTGCATCCTGTTGAGCAAGTTTTGATACTCAGGGTACAACTAATGACCATTTAAACATTATGTATTGACCACTCGCTGACAATAACTCTCAATTGGCTTTCTTAGAGACAAGAACCTTATTAGATAAACAGAAACATTTTAAAACATACGTCCTAATACTTTAAATGTCTTATGTTATTTGTTACATTTAAAAAAAAAATGTAACCATAAAACGTTGATTACTTGTGTACAAATCATTTGTCCATTCTATTTTACACTCACGGGTGCGATTAATTTTATTACACGGTTCTAGGCATCCTTTTTATATATGTTTTGAAAACCAAGTGACACTTAATAATTATTGCAAATACTATATAATAAAAGTAAGATGTGTCACATGTTATTTGTTACATTTTAAAAATAACGAAACCATAAAATGTTTATAACCTATGCACAGATCATTTGTCCATTTTATTTAACAGTCACGGGCGCCAGTGACTTTATTACGCGGTTATAATCATCAGTTTCATGTATTTTTGAAACCCAAGTGATACTTAATAATTAATTCAAATACTATATAATAAATGAGGATTCAAAAAAGAGTTAATATGAGTTAATGTCCTGCTCACATTATATGTTGATATCCATCTGCTTGAGGTTAACCGTTTCTTAAAAATATACATCTCTATGTCCAATCGCGGTCGTTGTGGACTGGTCATTGAAGACTTGAAGCTCTGTGTCTAGTCTAGGCGTTGTGGACTGGTCATTGAAGACTGGAAGCTCTGTGTCTAGTCTAGGCGTTGTAGATTGGTCTTTGAAGACTATTTCGTAGTTTTTATCACGTAAAATCAATTAACAATATTGATAGTGAAATGATACGATGAATATTGATTTGAAACATTCCGTGAAGGCGTCGGTATAAGTTCCATATCATATGCCTTTTCAGTCGTTGTTTATGTAATGTGTCCACATATAATTATGCTTCGCGTGGAAATGTGAAAATTATGGATAAGAGATTGTTCTGCTGTTTCAATTAAATTAAAATTTTCTATTTTACTTACCTCTTTTAGGAACTATTTCTTTAAAGTTTAAACTTTTTCTTTTTAAAATTCCACACATATAAACAAATCATATTTGTAAGTAAAATCCTTATTTATATAAAGGTGTCATTTTAATCTTGAATGAATGTTTTACTGCTTTGCCGACTCTGTAAATGCATCTGTTTTACCTGCTTGCTTTCAGAATTTCAATCATCTGATCTCTTAAACAACGGTCAAAACTGTAATCAGTGGGCTTCATGTGCAATGAGCATTAATGTTTACTCAAACATTTAATCATTTCTATATCATTTTCAGTCAAAATCAACCTCAATATTGTAGAAAAGTATCTTCCTCTCCAAGGTTTACCGTGTTTCGTGCATTTTGTAATGGATAATTCACTTAAACCAAAACTCCGTAAACAGGTGGGAATTAGTTTAAAATCAGACCATGAAAAGACAGAAGCAAAGGAGGCGCACAGTTGTTAGCTCACTTCCAGGAAAAGAAACAATTCATATCTTCGTTAGAGTTTGATTATCCAGTATTCAAATCTTACAAAATATCTTGCTGTTTTCTCTAGTTCATAACAAATTGCTTTAAAGTGTTTGTAAACAAACCTTAGCTTTGAATGTACTATCTGTGATGTGTTAAGAAGCATCGCGCATCATTGTTCATTGGGTTTAATGGTCATGTCCTTTTATGTGGTTTGCTGTTTAGAGAACAACTATGACAAAGTTGAGTTTGTTCTGATTCATTATTAATGAGTTACAACCACCAGTTTGGCATTGGTTTCGCTGATAAAAAATATATTTTGCAAACTGACAAAAAAACTTTTGGAACGGTTAGGAAGACCGCCTGCCTGACCAGTTTACTCGTACCAGAACTTCTCAAGTAAAAGAGTACACTTTGTTACGAAGACAAATTGCTCAGGAAAAAAAATTGGGCCGATCCTGGTGTCGAACCCACGCCGGACATGTGCGCCACCGACATGGGTTCGAATCCCGGATCGGCTGTACGTACTTGGTCAGGTTTCTCGCAATGCTCGAGATGTGTGTCTGTTCCTCTTTGGTTTCTATACCAAGGATATCCCCTTATAACTATCGACATATGTCCCGAGAATGATTCCATTTATTTGATGAACTAATACACTTGTAACAAGACGATTCACTGGGTGCATTCGCTGTGTCAGACCAAACAATAGTCTGGGCACGATTAAAACGCATGGATCAGAAATACCTTATCATACAGCAGACATAAGAGTAGATATTGTACTTCTTAAAGGGTCTTCATATTTTACCTCAACTGGGTTTAGGTAAAACAGGTTCTTATAAGATTATATGTCTTATCTATATATGATATATCATATATCTATATCATAATCCTTGAGCATTAGCAGAGCAATCTGCATTTTATGGTATTGCATTAATTACACAATGATATAAACACTTAAAATGTACCTTAATAAAACATTTGCTCGTGTTTCCAGGTAAAGAGTTATCATAAATTAGGCTCCTGGCAAAAGAGATATAACTGCTGCATTTGTTCAGTGTCCCCATGTGTTGAACAAGATGCCCATACTTTTCTGGTGTCTTATATCTCAGTTGTTGACACTTTCGAATAATTATATTCTATCCATGTCGATACCTGTAGTGTGCCATATAACCTGCATCCTTTTAACAATGTGAAAGCACTCTTTATAAATTATTAAAGCAAGCACGCGACAAACGTGCACCATGTGTAGACCTGCCAGTATATGTTAACTGAAAATAAATTTAAATCCCTTGAGGACTAATTGTTTTTCTTTCGCACAGTGGTGAGAATATGCGAATTTCTTTGTATATATCGCCACGTAAATTCTCCCATGTCGACGTACATGTGTTCCTCCGAGGCCAGCTGAAGCTGATTGGAACCCAAGTTCGCATACACCATGTCTTGTGCAGTTGCTTTCTAGATCCACTTGTCTTCGGTTTTAATATATGTAGCCGAGGTCCAGTATCCTCGATGCAGTTTAGCTCTCAGTTTGTCATATTTTGGGCCTAAAAAACGTGGCTTCGCTTTATGATACATTTTTTTGGTATTGTTAAAGAGGACATTTAAACAATTTATAATAGATATGACATGTTTATATACTTCCATTCAAGGTGAACCTGACGTTCAATCAAGAAATGTGAATTAAATTACATGTATGATATAATTGTAAATGATTATATCTTTTTATATTAATAATAACTACCATATCAATGTTGCTTGATAAGTAGGATGTTGGGTAAGTTATTTATTATGTAGATTTTCTTCAATATATATACGCATAAGTGAGCACATTGGTACTTTTGTATTATGCAAAGAAGATGTAACGGGTTTTTCCGTTCCTGCTAAAGAGTTAACCGCTCAAAATACAAACACAAAGTGTTGACGAGGAACACTTTCCCAATACATGTTTATGCTTTTTTAAATGAAGAACAATTGAGGAACACAGTTTTTCTAATAACTGTGCAAAACGCTATCCCCACGACGGGGGGGGGGGGGGGTAGGGCGCGGGGGGAAGTAGGTTTTCTAGCTTTAAACAATTCATAGTTCCTTAGCTGAGGATGTCCTAGCATTAAGACCAGCGCGATTCCCCTAAATCACAAATCAAACACTCTTTTCCATAACAAATATATCACCCGTTCTGGCAATGAACTATCGGACCGTGGCCTGTTTGACCACTCTAATGCTATAATATACTAATATACTAAATTATAAATGAATGAGCATTATAAAAATAGCATTAAGGTTGACGTGCCTAACGCTAGCAGGTGTTGGTTCGTTTCCAGGATGGTCTTCAGATGAGTCATTTCTTGTGCGATTCGATGGTCACTGTAGTTCCGCCTGTGAGTATACACCTTTCAGTTGCTTTTTTTCTGTTTCACTCCATCGTTAGGGTTAAACTGGTAGCAAACGCCTGTATCGCTACTCGTTGGGCATACATTCTTTCTAATACATAGAGCTACTGGTTCCATGTAGGCTTGTTGGCAAGCATAACATTAATGATGTTATTTAATATACATGATACATACGTACCCAAATAATATTTTCAACGAAAGCTAAGAATTTGTGTGAATAAACATAAAAAACATAATGTTACTCACTGCATCTTAGGGTTGTCTTCGAGGCCTGTATCATGTTAAGGATGATACCAACGTTATATATCATATATCTGGAGCGACAGGATACACAACCCTCCGTTTAAGTTCTTTTCACTTGGCAGGAGTTTTTCCTGTCTTCAATCACGGATACTAAAATACACGAAACATGTATTCCGCAAGTTATTTGGCAAGGTGATACATAAAGATTTATAATTAATATATATCTGATTATTATAATAATAAATTATTTAGTTGAATCAGGTATATTGATATTGGTACATTGAGATGTCATTCCAGTATTCGAGTCATTTTAATGTCAAACCTCCGTCTCAACTACATGATACATCAGCGGAAGAAATTATCCGGAATCACAAGTATTGTATGACTTCAGATTTTATTTAATAATATTTGTTTTTTTTTAATGTTATGCTCGTACTACATTGCGAATTGTAAGAATGATAGACATCTTGGTCGCAAATTATATGAAACTGTAAAAATTAGCATTCATAATATTGCTAAGGGCGATGTAAGTAATTACCAGATAAACACTGCAGGATCATCTATACAATCTTCCCAACCACCATCTATCTCCCCGCCGGATATATTTTGAAGACTTCAAAGTACCATCACTCAAGCAGTCACGTTCATTTTGAGACGTCGGTCGAAGGCGCTCTTTTGTTAATATATGGAACAAAATTAGGTGTCAGGTTATTGTTTTTTTCTGTATTTTGGTATAATTCCATGTTACAAACATTCGTTGTTGCTTGTAACTTCATAGAAATAAGATAGTTTCAGACGTAGACGCCAAGGATCCGAGCGATCAACTGTCCTATCTAGCAGTAGCCTGTGGTGTGGCCTTAAGATATCGACAAGGTATATATACATAACAATTATTCAGGATCGGGCAAGTGAACACGATTTTTTGTCTTCCAAATTATATTCCTAATTTCACAGGACAAATCAGATAACATTATAATCTGATTTATCTCACTTGCCCTTTATAATAGTATTTGGACCGTTTGTGAACATAATATACTTTATCTGACGACACACATTAGTAATCAATCAATATACAGTCTAAAATGCAGAGTCGGTTTCATGATCCTTTCATGGCGTATTTATTTAAGTTATTGACATTAGTTGTTTGGATATTAAGGGAACTCTAAACTAATCTTTTTTTTTATCAGACATGAGTTATAATCAATTTTATAAATGTTGGGGTAAGTAGGGAAATGTTAATGGGAGGTGGTAAGAAATCGATTCAGCAAATATCAAATTATTTTTCTATGTATAGTGCATTACTTTGGCACATGAACCCTCACGGACAAAACTCATACTAAAACACTAAACCTCACATCCCCCTACACATAAACATACTGACACACCCATTGATGTTGTGCTGTGTTAGGTACAATATATATTAGGAATTACCTGAACAGATTTTCTCTTTGCTGGACCAATTTATGGAGATTATTATCTCTGTACATCGATTATATATTTGCTAGGAAGATCTTAATGAGGGGTTTATAATATATCCTTCAAAGATTGCAAGTTAATACATGAAAAAAACGGGTAATTTTTTTCACTTCTGTTAGCACTCAGAACTTGGTCCTCATGTTTTCGGCTGATACACCACATATGTGCTACTTGTCCTCATACATATCTGCATGTTTGAACATCCTTGAGTCAACCAAAAAAAATGTTAAATGGTATGCGTGGTTACGGCATAGGGCATGTTACTTAAGTTAGTTTGGTACGGACAGATCATCCTTCCAATTATGCATGGAATATTCTACCTCTGAATACCGTTCATTTATTATTCCAGAATGCAATTTCCCAAATGTTATTCAGCAAATGCTGTATTTAAAGAAAATGTAAAATGAAATAAACGTCAATGACAAATAACATATATGTAAAAATGAATACATTGTTTGCCTAAGGAATAGCTGGTGCAACATCAACCATTATTTTAAGTCATGCAATACAATGACTAATCATAATGGTCATTAATTATAATACCCCGTGGTCACTGATGTGATATGAAGTGTAGATAATGTCTATAGATTTAATAAAAAGCTTTTTTAAAGAGATTTATTGTAACATTTGCGTATCCCAGTTCATCCTTAAGATTTAAGTAGGATTAATTATCTTTTTATGTAAAAATTCTTTTGCACAGGTTTGTAGTTACCTTTCCTAAGATACTTCGGAATACACTTCACTACTATGTCAAATGCCGTCAAATGGGGTCAATTATTGCCAGATATGGACGTCTATAGGCTGTTTAACCGAACTCGGAATTTTATTTTGTTTGTCAGCCAGTGTGTTTAATGTTAGGCGTAACAGGCTGTGAATCCTATCTGGTAGGTGGTTTTGAATTATCTGCTTTTAATTTAATTTAATATATATTCCTTGCTGCATAGCCACAGCCTTAGGTTTTGTTGTGTACCTGAGTGCCGGTACGATGAGTTCGCCATAAAAAAAAACTACACCGTCCCGAAAGGGAACCCGGTTAGTCACATGGTAGGGCATGTCCACCATTAAGGGGTAACTGTTATCAGGTAATACATATATCCTTGGCGCAATTATGATCCTTGCATCCCTGTGAACAAGTAATCAGACAGTTTGAGTAATTTATGTTTTCATAAAGCTCAAATTGAGGACAAAGAGTGTACTGGGGATGAATATAACAATAAAACTTGAGTTTGAGTGAAGCAAGAAAAAATAGGTACTTTTTTTGTCTTGGAAGGAAAAAAAATGACAGCCAACTCGAAGTCACAAATCACAACTTACCATAAATGTAGACATAGAAGGAAACTAACAGAACAAATGTTTATACTCTACCCAAAAATAATCAAATTTTAATAATTTTGGTAAGTAAATCAGTTCTAAAATATAAAAAAAATAATATGTGAGAGGGTGGCTTATCAACGTAACAATCTACTTGTTGACAAGTAGCTATTCGTTAAGTATAAAATGTGCCCGCGGAAACCCTGACATCGGAGTTAATTGTAGAGTATTATCTGCGTAAAAGTATCTATCATTACTTAATATATTGATTAAGAACTATCAGCAGTTAAAATATTATACAGAGATATTTTGCATGGAAACAATAAAAGCAATAGTGCAACAACAAGCAAAGTACAGATTCCTTCGAACGGCAAATACAAAAAGGTTTTAAATCATTAGAAGGTGAATTAAGCGTTCACACTTGAGTCCAAATCGTTTTCGATCCATTTTGACCAAACGCCGCAGCTCTGCGAGGTGGATTCAAACTGTTGTGATACTAATATCCGCTGCGCTTAAGTCCCGATTTGGATTTAATTATGTAGTATCTGATAACAGGGTCACTCTGCATAGCCCTTACCGATTTCGTTGTTTTTTGTGCTTCGGTGTGAACGCACAAAGACGGCAGATACCGCCATTATAGACTGGTAAAATATCACGCAGACAAAAGCTACACATTTGACGTTAGCCGTTGAGAAATTTGAAAAAAAAAAAAATAAAATATATAGACACCATTCTATCGTATATCTGCCGAAGCGATTTTACACGTACAGTGTCCATTTTTCAAACTACACTCACCTTGACAACCGCATGAATACGTTTCATTAGAACAACGTCCAAAGGTACCGTTTTGACAACCTGTTAGTTTAATAAATAACAGCGATTCAGTGACTGAAAGAAAAATTCAAAGAATAACCTTAGCAATTGCCACTGGTTTCTCTGTTTTTCTTTTGTTAATTTATTTAGAGCATGGGATAGGTAAGTATAAAAATCTGGGTGCATTAAAATGTATTTTTAAAATATATTCGTTGTGCAAGTATGGTAGCTATAAGTATACTTTTACCTTTGTAATATGTTTTTCCAGTCTTGTTTGAAGCAACCATCAATACACTTGTCACTCACTTCGTCTCATGAACTGTGTTTGCAGATACCTTTCCAACTGTGGTTACATTGCTCACTCTACAATCCTTCAGTTGGGCTGTAATTGCTCCGACGGTAAATAGATTTTAACGAACTCAGATGTGATTTCCAAATATCAATTTATGATGAAATTCCTATTACAGAACAACATATGTAACATCTCGAGGAACGTATTACGCTCTTTAAATCGTCCTGATTAATAATTAAATGTTACACTGAAGATAAGCAATTTATTCTTTCTAAAGTGGGACTCGACTTTTGAGTTTTCATAACAACTTTGCTCCATATAACCAAGTTAACACTTACCATATCCGGTGACTCTGGATCATCTCGTTTTGCCCTACTAGCCAGATACACAGTCACAAAACCACATAACTGGATCGCAGTTTCCATCACATTCTTTCCATAGACAATGAGACACCTATGACTCCACCTTGCAATCAGAATATTGAATAACATGTTATCTCCATATGCGATCTATGACTTATCAGGTATCATGATTTGGGCAGCATTATAATGTGAATTTTGTGACACATGTATAAAATGCATTTTTATATATTTTATAACCCAGTATGGTAAAGATTTCTATTGTTATTGACATTTTGGGAATTAAAACAACAAGCCTTTTCTACATTTCGGTGCCTCTTGACCTTCACGCCAAACATGGCAAACGCCACTCAGGTTGTCGCACTCAACAGTCTTACACCCAACTAGGCATTTTCTGCCTCTTTTTTTTTACCCTATACTTTGCATCCTTCGTTACGAGAAGAGGGCACTTCAAGCGGGAATCGGGTCCACAGTATCTAACATGTCATTCTATGATAAGACACATTCAGGAGTGTAATTATTACAGGAAACAGGAAACTTATTTAATGCAGAGATATCTTTTCCTTTAAAATGTCATCAATTGATATAAGTGTGATTTAATATTGGTAAAACATAGGAAAATGCCTTTTATATCCTAGTGTCGTCCGTTGTAGGTGTAAATGTAGCCGTGTCCCTTATGCAATTTCTACTCCTGTGGGACAGAATAGCCTAACGCAATAAATATCAAATGTCACCTAGGGCCGCAGAAAGTATCCCGGATATAAAGACAGACGACACTATTCCCTATAGGTATTAGAATACCTCGTAAGTTGTCACCCTCAGGAAAAGTGTGATGTGATTTGCTGCATAATTTACCGGAAGCCCACAAAATCAAAGCCCTGCTTCCACCCTCTTGGTGTTATGCACATATGAAAGGTATTAACCTACAATAAAATTGATGTATACATTTCTGACATTGGGGAGCTACTCTCCGTGATAGGCACGAAATTGTGAACAAAGTCCTTGGAGCCTCTGAAAAAATTGAGACAGTCCCTGGGACGTGTGTGACGTCACAACCAGAACCCATGTTGCGCTTCCACGTGGTTCCAGCAAGGTCGACGGGGTGACAAAGTCTTAGACACCGTTAAAGAAGAATAAAGCGACGAATTTAGATTTGTAGATGTTATGGCACTTCGACATTAGCTTCATATAAATTTGAGCCATGTACCCGGTATATAGAAATATAAAGCAGTCGGTGACAGTTGCCACTTCAAGTCAACACGGCAACAAACCAAGACGTTTGATTACAGTTACGAAGTGACAGGCTGTTCAAAATAGAGGATGGAGTCTGGGGGGTTAAGGGATATTCTGGTATTTAATACCAAAATAACGATATAATTCAGTAATATAAAGTTTTAAGCAATAAAATGTAAATGCAGATACAATTAAAATGATTCTTGACTTAGGTTTGTTGTTGTTATAAGAATGGAGTGACTGGTGCCGTGGTGGATTGTTTCGACTCTGCAAAAATCAGCTGATAATCAACTTGGTTTTGCAATTAGCATAACGTGCTGATCCTTTCTATTTATCATAATTTAAATTTGTGCTTCAAAATCAGAAATGCAAAATTGGCCAAAAAGTTGTTTTTACATTGATAAGCCCTTTTTGTTTGCGTTAAGTGACAGTAGTAATAGTAGTACTATATATAATATTCGTAAGGTGTTTTTATTTGACAGGCCCTACGTTGGTACAACACACGGGGCTTGACTTAAATGAAGCTTTATACGTTGCAACACCCATCTCGATGGTGGGTGGTACTAATTTTTACTATCCCCCCCCATCATGGACAATAAGACATACACATGATTAGTTACATAATTTATTATAAAAATAAACACTCCTTCCTTTTATAATTCAATTCAATATATATATATATATATATAATACATTTAAATAAATTATACAAAGTATGAAATTCACATTTGTAAATGAATTATGTATCACGATAGAAAAAGCGCAAACACATATAAATTATAGACAATACATATTGTTCTGTACTCCACCAGACGAAAAGCCACAAGGCTTTTATTAATCTATATTATATTGGCAGTGTTATAAGTAAAGTACTTATTATACAACCTTAGTTTGGCTTTACTTGAGCAAATTTGTACCCTGATAGCAGATTCAATTCTAAGAAAAGTACATTCACAATAAATTATAATTTAAAATTATAATAATTAAGCAATAAAACAGACACCCATATGTTGGCTTTAGTTAGGTTGGTCATTATCTGTCTAGGTATATTTTGCTTGGTACTTAAGCAAATTTATCGTCTGAAGGTGCAAGTTTAACGTCTGAGAGTGCAATATTGCAAGTCATACCAACAATGGAGAAGAGACTGCTGAAACAAATTTAAAGTTCTCTTTATGACTGGGTCATTTGTTATTATATTTAATATTGCTAAGACACTAATGCACTCAGCAACAACCTCTTTGATTGGATGGGACGATTGGACGATGCTGCACATTGGTTATTTGGGATTTCTCTTGTGTAATGATGTCCTTTAAAACACATAAATCTGATTTGAAGACCCTGAATAACAATCATCACACTCTACAGTGTAGAACAAGATTGCAATAAAGACACATTTACTAGCCACAATGCATTGTTTTCAATAGACGGAATACTAGTTATTCCTAAATGGCATCCATACATGTCATTACAATGAATTTACACAACAAACACACACACAATATATATATATAACATATTTTAACTAAAAATTATTTGTACATAAAATAATGTTATAAATATAAAATACATCCATTTGATATTTGTTATATACATACTACATATATTTATCTTTATATATCTACACATATATGTATGCCTATAATAATAAGCATCTATACGCATAAATACTCTACTTGTACATATTGTATATACAAGTATTGCATATTGATTACATTTTAAACACACTTTTTATATTATATTATATACATGAGTGTGAGTATGCTCACTCGGCATGGAATTTGTTTTTTCACATAATACAACATACACAGTTTAAACAGAATTTATCATTTTATCATAACTAAAATGCAATAGAAACTTTTAATAAAAAGTTCATACTGAGAGTGAAAACATCCCCACCACATATACATCACACACTTTTCATGTTAGCAAGCCCATTTTTATATTATTTGAGGCACAGAACTAAAATATATTGAAACGTGTAATTTTTTTAATTGCCTTTCGAAAGATGTTAAATATTAAAATGAATAAAGAATTTTGATTATTGTAAAAAATAATAAGAAACAATTTGACGTGGGTCAATTATTTTAGAATTCTATCAATTGTTCCTTCAATTTTTTACGCCTGTGCGGAGGGGCCTCTCACCATGAACCGAGCTACCACGTGACCCCTTCGGTCATACTTGTCCTGAAACTTGTTAAAAGGTCCAAAAATAATAAACATAAAGTCTTGATCATTTACGAGCAGGGTTAAAACACATTTAATATTAATTTGATTTATTGAACAGTTTGATATTATCAAACTGACAAGAAACAACAAGCAGCTATATTCTGGTTGTCACATACCATGTCGCTTGAAATCCCGAGGCGATACGGCGACATTGCACACTTCGTGGTGCCAGCTTTCAACGTGTTAAGGCCGAGCTGGGGAATATCAGGAGCAGAGTTGAAGAGTAAGAGAGTCGATAAAAATGAAAAGCAGCACCATTTCCTGGTTAAATATAGGCAAGGAACATTGCCAAAAGTCAGAATAAGCCCGTTCGTTCGCTCCTGACAGGGGAAACCACTTCCCAGGTCTTTCCGGTCGAGTCCAGTTTAACCTCTTCTGTAAAAGAAATCCGGTCCATTTGGCACGAACATGTGAATTATACACTGATCAAAATATGTTTAAGCTCATACCATCATCCTTGATGTCCCTGCTTAACCGGCAAAGCAACACTCTGGCTTGCATTTTCCCAAGATCGTGTTTAACTCAACTAATGCCACAAAAATACCGCCCAGCGTGTTCTGGTTGTGACGTAACTAACGTCATGGCCAGGACGCTGCTGTTTGGCTGAGGGACCCTCAGCGGGGTAGATTACGGGTCTTCTGGTTAAAATTTAAAGGGTTACGTCCACAATGCTGAATTTTATTACATTTTATACACATACATGTTAATGAATATAACTACAGTAGTATTTTGTTTTATTTCATTGATGTAGGCCTTTAATTTGAAATATAGTTTGTCTATCAATATAGTTACGCATATATAGTATTGATCAATCTAGTTAATAACACCTCTCAGCTCAGGGGATGGCTACTCGGAGTCAAACCACCTTTAGTCACATGATCACGATATTAATGACAACAGTCTGCTGAAAATGACAATGTGATATGTTCAAAGCTAGAGGGCAGCGGGTATAATACCACACCTATCAGGAGATAATTCTCACGCCCCCAGTAAAGGTTATACAAACCTATATGAGATCAGCCTATACGAGATTAATGGTAAGATCAACCCACATAATAAGTTATGAGCTTGTCTTACGAAGAAATGTTTTTTCCGACTTGTGGAATAACAAGTATACACGAAAAAAGCAACATAAACGCATTAGAAACCCCATCATTAGGGACACATTACGCGTTTAAATAACATCTGTGACTGTGATAGTGGAATATTCGTATGACGAGGCTTTCTTGTTTTATGAAAATTACATTTCGTGTTTATCTATCCAGTCACCATCAGCCTGTTCAATTAAATACAACATTTGTGGAAACTGGTTGGTTTTGTTCGGTACTTGTACATTTCCCTTGTTACCTCTATGAGGGGCTATATTTCATTAGAAAAACCTTAAATCAGGATTGCAAAACAATATATGTTTTATTTTCAAACTTGATCTAGTTTTTGTCACTGCTGATACCAATCTATTATCCCATTAATCATAAAGCACCACCATTCCTCTTATCCTAGCATGGCTTTGACTGGAGGGACAAGTAAATAATAGCATTTTTAAATTAAGCATCTAATCACGAGCATGTAACCACTGTGGAAAGAAGCCAAGTTAGATCGTTAATAACTGAGCATGGTTATGATTTGAAGGAAAGTAATTGACAAATCTGTTTTAAACAATGTACAAACAACTAATCACGATCATGTAACCATGAATGAAATCAGCCAAGACTAGCTCCTCAATAAATGAGCTAACAGAATATCCGTTGATGAATTAAGTTTGTTTGTACAATATTAAATAACTTGTTATTCATGAATTAACTATTCTTTAATCTTAATTATTGGTTTAATCTTTACCATATAAACTTGCTTATGTTAAATTCAGCAAACTGAATATGATGATCCTTTCTGTGTCTCACCAGCTGAATAAAAATGACTATCATTATTAAGTATACTAATGAATAGTGTGCAAAATTGTTCTAAAAAATGCAAATTACATCAGTTTAGCATATATAGCTCTTTAAACTAAACGTAAAGCACGCCGGAGCATCGTGTTATTACTCGGAGTTTCACGCCGTTGCCGGTATCGGCACCCGGGCGATCATCAGATAACTGACGCTTGTTGGGGACCCAGCTTTAACTGTTACTTTCTTTTTACACGGTTCGGTAGTTTCAGGTGTCGGCATTTCGAAATTAATTCACTTCGCCTGTATGGAGGAGAAATACTGCATCCTGCACCACAAAAGCGACAAGTCGATAATCCTATTGCTGGTTATAACTGTAGCAATATTTACCGGTTGTTGTTAAAACGACCAACACTATTAACTCGAACTTTTATTATGCAAATACCATACAGTCTGTGCTAATATGCAGAAGAGGACTGAGATCATCGGCAGATCCACTATAACCATGAAGGTCAAAGTGTAACCTAAAGAAGACGATAAAATGAAGGTGCCAGATACCACTGACTCAGTGAAACGTAAACACATGCGGACAGCAGCCGACGACAAGCTGGTGACCACTGTTTCCAGACTGTGGGCTGTGATTAACCATTCTGTCACCAATGGCAATGTCATTTGACCTTTTCCTCCGATGAATAAGTTGAAAAAGGGGTACGCACTTTTCCTAAACAGGTTAAATACAATAAATCATATATGTCCTTGTCGTCCATTACGTAGGTTGAAAGGAAACCGAGTAACACGTGGGATTAAGTTTTGTTCTAACTTGACTTCAGAACCTTGATCAAAATGCGATCAACTGTCCTATCTAGCAGTATCCTTTACATGAACTTACATGTGGTGTCGCCTTAAGGTATCAACAAGGTATATATACATAACAATTATACAGGATCGGGCAAGTGAACACGATTTTTTGTCTTCAAAATTATATTCCTAATTTCACAGGACAAATCAGATAACTTTGAATCTGGTTTATCTCACTTGCCCTTTGAAAAAGTATTTGTACCATTTGTGAACATAATATACTTTATCTGACGACACACATTAGTAATTAATTAACATACAGTCTAAAATACAGAGTCGGTTTCATGATCTTGTCATGGCGTATTTATTTAAGTTATTGACATTAGTTGTTTGGATATTAAGGAAAATCTAAACCAATCTTTTTTTTATCAGATATGAGTTATAATCAATTTTATTAATGTTGGAGTAAGTAGGGAAATGTTAATGGGAGTTGGTAAGAAATCGATTCAGCAAATGGCAAATTACTTTTCTATGTTTAGTGCATTACTTTGGCACATGAACCTTCACGAACAAAACTCAAACTAAACACACTAAACCTCACATCCCCTTACACATAAACATGCTGACAAACCCATTGAGGTTGCGCTGTGTTGGGTAAAATATATATTAAGAAATAACTGAATAGATTTTCTCTTTGCTAGATCAATTTATGGAGATTATTTTCTCTGTACATCGATTATATATTTGCTAGGAAGATCCTAATGTGGGGTGTCATATATATCCTTCAAAGATTGCGAATTAACACACGACAAATTACGACAAAATACCTCTGAATACCGTTCGTTCATTTCTTATTCCAGAATGCAATTTCCCAAATGGTTCTCACAAATGCTGTATTTAAAGAAAATGTAAATGAAATTAACGTCAATGACAAATAACATATTTGTAAAAATGAATACATTGTTTGTCTAAGGAATAGCTGGTGCAACATCAACCATTATGTTAAGTCATCCCATACAATGACTTATCATAATGGTCATTTAATATAATACCCCGTGGTCACTGACGTGATATAAAATGTAGATAATGCCTATAAATTAAATAAAAAGTTTTGTTAATGAGATTTATTGTAACTTTTGCGTATCATAATTCATCCTTAAGATTTAAGTAGGATTTAATATCTTTTTATATAAAAATTCTTTTGCACAGGTTTCTTGTTACCAGAATTAACGGCACTACTATGTCAAATGCCGCCAGTTGGGGTCCATTATTGCCAGATATGGACGTCTAGAGACTGTTTAACCGAACTCGGAATCTTATTTTGTTTGACAGCCAGTGTGTTAAATGTAAGGCGTAACAGGCTGAAAATCCTATTTGGTAGGTGGTTTTGAATTCTCTGCTTTTACTTTAATTTAATATATATTCCTTGCTGCATAGCCACAGCCTTAGCTTGTGTACTTGAGTGCCGGTACGATGAGTTCGCCATAAAAAACTACACCGTCCCGAAATGGAACCCGGTTCGTCACATGGTAGGGCATGTCCGCCATTAAGGGGTAACTGTTATCAGGTATAACATATATCCTTGGCGCAATTATTATCCTTGCATCCATATGAACAAATAATCAGATAATTTGAGTAATTTATGTTTTCAGAAAGCTCGAATTGAGGACGAAGAGTGTACTGAGGATGAATGTAACAATAAAATGTAAGTTTGACTGAAGCAAGAAAAATAGGTTACTGTTTGTTTTAGAAGAAAAAAAAAATGACAGCCAACTCGAAGTCACAAATTACAAGTTACCATAAATGTAGACATAGAAGGAAACTAACAGAACAAATCTCTATACTCTACCCAAAAATACATCAAATTTGTAATAATTTTAGTAAGTAAATCAGTTCTAAAATATAAAAAAGTAATATGTGAGAGGGTGGCTTATCAACGTAACAATCTACTTGTTGACAAGTAGCTATTTGTTAAATATAAAATGTGTCCGCGGAAAGCCTGACATCGGAGTTAAATGTAGAGTATTATCTGCATAAAAGTATCTATCGTTTCTTAATCTATTGATTAAGCACTATCAGCAGTTAAAATATTATACAGAGATATTTTGCATGGAAACAATTAAGGCAATAGTGCAACAACAAGCAAAGTACAGATCCCTTCGAATGGCAAATACAAAACGGTTTTAAACCATTAGAATGTGAAATAAGTCCAACACTTGAGTCTAAATCGTTTTCGATCCATTTTGACCAAACGCCGCAGCTCAGGAGGTTAATTCAAACTGTTGTGAAACTAATATCCGCTCCGCTTAAATCCCGGTTTGGATTTAATATTGTAGTATCTGATAACAGGATCAGTCCGCATGGCCCTCACCGATTTCCTTGTTTTCGGTGCTTTCTTTAAATGAAAGGTTGCCAATCACCCCCTCCCCCGATCGACTTCGGCCTAATGCCCATTCGATCGCACAAGGACGGTAGATACTGCCATTATAGACTGGTAATATATCACGCAGACAAAACCTACACATATGAGTTTAGCCATTGAGAAATTTGAAGAATAAAATATATAGTTATCATTATGTCGTATATCTGCCGAAGCGATTTTACACGTACAGTGCCATTTTTCAATCAACACCCACCTTGACAACCGCATGAATGAGTTTTATTAGAACAACTTCCAAAGGTACCGTTTTGTCAACCTGTTATATTAAAAAATAACAGCGATTCTGTGACTGAAAGAAAAATTCATAAAATAATCTTAGTAATCGCCATTGGTTTCTTTTTTTTGTTAATTTATTTATAGCATGGGATAGGTATGTAAAAATGTATTTTAAAATATATTCGTTGTGCAAGTATGGGTGCTATAAATACACTTTTACCTTTGTAATATGTTTTTCCAGTCTTGTTTGAAGCAACCATCAATACACTTGTCACTCAATTCGTCTCATGAACTGTGTTTGCAGATTCCTTTCCAACTGTGGTTACATAGCCCATTATACAATCCTTCAGTTGGGCTGTAGATTTCTATTGTTATTGACATTTTGGAAATTAAGACAACAAGCCCCTTCTACATTTCAGTGCCTCTTGACCGTCACGCCAGACATGGCAAACGCTATTCAGGTTGTCGCACTCACCAGTCTTACACCCAACTAGGCATTATCTGTCTCTATTTTCACCATATTTTTGCATCCTTCCATATGAGAAGAGGGCACTTCAAGCGGGAATCGGGTCCATAATATCCAACATCTATGATCAGACACATTAAGGAGTGTGTAATTATTAAAGGCCTGCCCTCTAATCAGGAAACTTTTTTAATGCAGAGATATCGCTTCCTTTAAAATGTCATCAAATTTATGTAAATGTGATTTTATAATGGTAAAACATAGAAAAATGCCTTTTTATCTCAGTGTCGGCCAATTTAGGTGTAAATGTAGCCGTATCCCTTATGCAATTGCTACTCCCGTGGGACAGAATAGCCTACCGCAAAAAATACCAAATTACACCTAGGACCGTAGAAAGTATCCAGGAAATAAAGACAGACCACACTATAACTTATAAGTTTTAGAATACCTCGTAAGTTGTCATCCTCAGGGAAAGTGTGATGTGATTTGCTGCATAATTTACTGAACGCTTGCAATATCAAAGCCCTACTTCCACCCTCTTGTTTTTTTTGGCACAGATGAAAGATATGAACCTACAATAAATTGATGTATACATTTCTGACATTTGGGAGCTTCTATCCGTGATAGGTACGAAATTGTGAACAGAGTCCTTGGAGCCTCTGAAAAAGTGGAGACAGTCCCTGGGACGTGTGTGACGTCACAACCGGAACCCATGTTGTGCTTCCACTTGGCCGAAGGGGTGATCTGGTCAAACGAGGCGGAGGAATTATCCTCAGATGACAAAGTCTGAAACACCGTTAAAAAGAATAAAGCGGCGAATTTAAATTTGTAGATGTTATGGCAGCTTTGACATTAGCCTCATATAATTTTTAGCCATGTACCAGGTAGATAGAAATAGAAAGCAGTCGTTGACAGTTGCCACTTCAAGCCAACACAACAACAAACCAACAGGTGTTATTACAGTGACGAAGTGACAGGCTGTTCAAAATAGAGGATGGAGTCTGTGGGGGTTAAGGGATATTCTGGTATTTAATACCAAAATAACGATATTATTCAGTAATATAAAGGTTTAAGCAATAAAAGGTAGAGTAGCACATTCTGCCGATACAATTAAAATGATTCTTGAGTTGGCCGGGCTTGCTCAAGGTCACTTTGCAACAAGGTTTGTCGTTGTTATAAGACTGGTGTGACTGGTGCCGTGGTGGATTGTTTTGACTCTGCAAAAATCAGCTGATAATCAACTTGGTTTTGCAATAAGCATAACGTGCTGATCCTTTCTATTTATCATAATTTAAATATATGCTTCAGAAATTAATCAGAAATGCAAAATTGGCCCAAAAGTTGTTTTTACATTGATAAGCCCTTTTTGTTTGGGTTAAGTGACAATAGTAATAGTATTACTATATAGAATATTCGTAAGGTGTTTTTATATGGCAGGCCTTACGTTGGTACTAAACACGGGGCTTGTCTTAAATGAAGCTTTATACGTGGCAACACCCATCTCGATGGAGGGTGGTACAAATTTTTACTATTTGCCAACCCCCCCCCCCCCAATCATGGACAATTAGACATGCACATGATTATTTATATAATTTATTATAAAAATAAACACTCCTTCCTTTTATAATTCAATTCAATTAATATATATATATATATAAATATATATATAATACATTTTAATAAATCATACAAAGTATTAAACTACATTTGTAAATAAATTATGTATCATGATTGAAAAAGCGCAAACACACATATTACAAATAATAGACAATACATATTGTTCTGTAAATAACACTTCACCAGACGAAAAGCCACAAGGCTATTATTAATCTATATTATATTGGCAGTGATATAAGCTAAGTACTTATTATACAGCCTTAGTTTGGCTTTACTTGTGCAAATAAAAATTTACAAGCAAGATCACTGAATAATTGCTCTATATTTGTTCAGGTTGTTGCAAAACCGTTTATCTGGATTTCTGGGATACTTCTCTAATACCCTCCAATCCACTTAAAATTGAGTTATTATAAAATAAAAAAAAAATAATGTGCCCAGAAGCCATACATTCCTTAGATATAGTACTCCAATAGCAGATTCAATTCTAAGAAAAGTACATTTAAAATAAATTATTATTTAAATTTTAATAATTAAGCAATAAAACATAGACCCATATGTTGTTAGGTTGGTCATTATCTGTCTGGGTATATTTTGCTTGGTACTTAAGCCAATTTATCGACTGAAGGTGCAAGTTTAACATCTGAGAGTGCAATATGGCAGGTCATACCAACCATGGAGAACAGACTGCTGAAACAGATTTAAAGTTCTCTTTATGACTTGGTCATTTGTTATTATCTTTAATATTGCTAACACACTAATGCAGGCCTCAGCAACAACTTATTTGATTGGATGGGACGATGCTGCATCTGGGTTATTTGGGACTTCTCTTGTGTAATGATGTCCTTAAAAACACATGGTGTGATTTGAAGACCCTGAACAACCATCTTCACAATCTGCAGTGTCGAACAAGATTGCTCTAAGGCTCATTTACTAGCCACAATGCATTGTTTTCAATAGACAGAATACTAGTTTTTCCTAAATGGCATCCATATATGTCATTACAATGAATTTACACAACAAACACACACACAATATATATATATATATATATATATATATATATATATAAATATATATACCATATTTTAACTAATTAATTATTTGTACATAAAATAATGTTTTTAATATAAAACACCTCCATTTGATATTTTTGTTATACATGCTACATAAATTTTTCTTTAAATATCTAAACACATATGTGGGTCTATAACATATATACATGTATACGCATAAATACTCTACTTGCACATATTGTATATACATATATTGCATATTGATTACATTTTTAACACACATTTTATATTATATTATATACATGTGTGTGAGTATGCTCATTCGGCATGGAATATGTTTTTCACATAATACAACAAACACATTTTTTACACAGAATTTATCATTTTATCATAACAAAAACTCAATAGAAACTTTTAATAAAAAAGTTCATACTAAGAGTGAAAACATCTTCACCCCATATACATCACACGTTTCATGTTAGAAGGGCCTATTTTTACATTATTTGAGGCACAGAACTAAAATATTATTTTAGAATCCTTTCATTTGTTCCTTCATTTGTTTACACCTCTGCGGTGGGACCATCTCACCATGCACCGAGCTACCACGTGACCCCTTCGGTCATACTTGTCTTGAAACTTGGTAAAAAGTCCAAAAATAATTAAAATTAAGTCTTGATCATTTACGAGCAAGGATAAAACACATTAATGATAATTTGATTGATTGAACAGTTTGATATTATCAAACTGACAAGAAACTACAAGCAGCTATATTCTGGTTGTCACATCCACGTCGCTTGAAATCCCGAGGCGATACGGCTGTACCGGTTGTAAGCCTACTCACGTGGTAAATATAGAGTCAACAGTGGCAAAGAACATTGTCAAAAGTCAGAATAAGCCCGTCCGTTCGCTTCTGACAGGAGAAACCACTTCCCAGGTCTTCCCGGTCGGATCCATTTCAGGCTCTTCTGTGAAGGGAATCCGGTCCATTTGCCTGGAACATGTAACTTATACACTGATCAAAATATGTTAAAGGTCACACCATCATCCTTGAAGTCCCTGCTTAACCGGCAAAACAATACTCTGGCATACATTTTGCCAAGATCGTGTTAAACTCAACTGATCCCACAAGAATACCGCCCGGCGTGTTCTTGTTGTGACATAACAAACGTCATGGCAAGGACGCTGCTGTTTGGCTGGGGGCCCCTCAGCGGGCTGGATTACGGGTCTTTTGGTTTAAATTTTAAGGGTTACATCCACAATGCTGAATTTTATTACATTTTATACTCATACATGTTAATGAATAATACTACAGTAGTATTTTGTTTTATTTCATTGAAGTAGGCCTTTAATTTGAAATATAGTTTGTCAATCAATATAGTTACGCATATATAGTATTGATCAATCTAGTTAGTAACACCTCTCAGCTCAGGGGATAGCTACTAGGAGTCAAACTACCTTTAGTCACATGATCACGATATTGATGACACCAGTCTGCTGAAAATGACAATGTGATATGTTCAAAGCTACAGGATAGCGGGTATAATACCCCACCTATCAGGAGATAATTCTCACGCTTCCCAAAAAAGGTTATACAAACCTATATGAGATCAGCCCATACGAGATTAATGGTAGCATCAACCCACATAATAAGTTATGAGCTTGTCTTACGACCAAATGTTTTGCCGACTCTATTTTTTTTTGCGTAACAACAAGTATACACGAAAAAGGAAACATAAACGCATCAGAAACCCCATCATAAGGGACACATCACGCGTTTACATAACATCTGTGACTGTGATAGTGGAATATTCGTATGACGAGGCTTTCTTGTTTTATGAAAATTTCATTTCGTGTTTAGGCTTTCTTGTTTTATGAAAATTTCATTTCGTGTTTATTTATCCAGTCAGCATCACCCTGTTCAAATAAATACATCATTTGTGGAAACAGAAGTGTCGTTTTATTTATAACATTCAGTACCTTGTCAATTATGAAATTGGTTAGGTTTTGTTCGATATTTGTACATTTCCCTTGTTACCTCTATGAGGGGCTATATTTCATTAGAAAAAACCTTAAATCAGGAGTGCAAAACAATATATGTTTTGTTTTCAAACTTGATCTAGTTTTTGTCACTGTTTGATACCAATCTATTATCCCATTAATCATAAAGCACCACCATTCCTCTTTAGCCTAGCATGGTTATGAGTGGAGGGACAAGTAAATAATAGCACTTTTTAAGTTAAGCAACTAATCACGAGCATGTAACCACTATGGAAAGAAGCCAAATTAGATCGTTAATAACTGAGCATGGTTATGATTTGAAGGAAAGTAATTGACAAATCTGTTTTAAACAATGTACAAACAACTAATCACGATCATGTAACCATGAATGAAATCAGCCAAGACTAGCTCCTCAATAAATGAGCTAACAGAATATCCGTTGATGAATTAAGTTTGTTTGTACAATATTAAATAACTTGTTATTCATGAATTAACTATTCTTTAATCTTAATTATTGGTTTAATCTTTACCATATAAACTTGCTTATGTTAAATTCAGCAAACTGAATATGATGATCCTTTCTGTGTCTCACCAGCTGAATAAAAATGACTATCATTATTAAGTATACTAATGAATAGTGTGCAAAATTGTTCTAAAAAAAAGTAAATTACATCAGTTTAGCATATATAGCTCCTTAAACTAAACGTTAAGCACGCTGGAGCATCGTGTTATTACTCGGAGTTTCACGCCGTTGCCGGTATCGGCACCCGGGCGATCATCAGATAGCTGACGCTTGTTGGGGACCCAGCTTTAACTGTTACTTTCTTTTTACATGGTTCGGTAGTTTCAGGTGTCGGCATTTCGAAATTAATTCACTTCGCCCGTATGGAGGCGAAATAATGCATCCTGCACCACAAAAGCGACAAGTCGATAATCCTATTGCTGGTTATAACTGTAGCAATATTTACCGGTTGCTGTTAAAACGAACAACACTATTAACTCGAACTTTTATTATGTAAATACCATACAGAGTGTGCTAATATGCAGAAGAGGGCTGCGATCATCGGCAGATCCACTATAACCATGAAGGTCAAAGTGTAACCTAAAGAAGACGATAAAATGAAGGTGCCAGATACCATTGACTCAGTGAAACGGAAACACATGCTGACAGCAGCCGACGACAAGCTGGTGACCACTGTTTCCAGACTGTGGGCTGAGATTAACCATTCTGTCACCAATGGCAATGTCATTTGACCTTTTCCTCCGATGAATCAGTTGAAAAAGGGGTACGCACTTTTCCTAAAAACAGGTTAAATACAATAAATCATATATGTCCTTGTCGTCCATAACGTAGGCTGAAAGGAAACCGAGTAACACATGCGATTAAGTTTTGTTCTAACTTGACTTCAGACCACTGATCAAAATGCTTGTCCCCCCACCCCCAAGCTTTCGGAAAACGGAAAAAAATATAGATTACTCTCAATATGCTGAGAAAAGGGTTAACTTTTCTCCTCCTAAATTAGAACCGTGGCTTATATAGTGAACCTCTGATTCATTACTTGATGGCAAACGATTCTCATGTGTAAGGTTTTTTTTTTTCCTAATACAAGACTTTGTTATAGTTTCCATTTTGGCCTCCGAATCTAGCTGACTGTGTGTATTATCTCGCACAGATAACTTATCGTTTTTGAAATGGTTACCCTTATACATAAACACTTTCTGGGTTAAAATATAGCAGAGCGTGACCATCTAGGTGTATTCTGCGTCATTGCTTTGATGCAATTCCTCTTTCATGTTATCTTTCATATAATTATAAAACAAATTTATGTATATATTAATTTTCAAAAACGAATGCTGCCAATATATTTTTGAAAAGATACCACCTCATCCAACTCATTCAATAACGAGCAAATATGATGCCTAGGGAGTTAGAACATAATACTCAAAACACTATATTTGACGATAAATTAAATTTACATATCAAAAATGGAGTGGTTTACATTTAAATTGAAAGTAATTCTGCTCACCAGTAGACGAATCACTCCCGCTAGAGCAGTGCAAATTTCAACAAAATAGGTTAATTAATCGAATTACATGAATACATGTAATATTAAAAAAATACGAGGCTTTGTAATCCTCATATATTGGTTATAACTGTCGTTGTATTTATCGGTCGTTGTTTAAACGAACCACACTAGTAACTCGAACTTTTATAATAAAAAATACCATACAGAGTGTGTTAATATGCAATCATCGATGACCAGCTGTTTACTCTCACCAATGCTAATGGTAAGCTTAGTTTACTCTACTCCCAGCTTGAATTATTTTACATGTAATGCACGGTTGAAACACAACTACCAGTTTTACCTCTCAACTTAAAATATCGGAGCACATCTCAGTAGAACTGGTAACGTATTATAGTGTTAGCCATTGTATTCTTCAAACATGTACACCATAAAACCAGTAAGAGGTTGATACACATATATAATACAATAACACATCTAACATTAACCATTCTGTGACACTGTCATCCCTTCAACTTAAATGTCAACTTGACATTTACCATAATAATGCGATAATGCTGTGCTCTCAGTACAAATAATAATATACAGGATGTACGCATGCTTAAGTGGTTATAACAATTACGTTAATTATAACACACATACTTTTTTAAGTCTTACGAGCAGCTAAACTTTCAAAGTCTCCAATTTTACCCTTAAGCAGATAATTACATTCTTGATCACAGAAACGATTTATACTATCTACTAGAGCACAATTGCGCTCTCTTGTCTCCAGCTCATTTTCAGGCTGCGAATCATCTGCATCACTTTCTACCGCTAAAATGCCTTCAGAAGCTGCCTATCCATGGATATGTTTTGTGTAAACACAATCGTTGATTCAATAAGTATCGTTAAGGGTTTCATGAGCCCTGTAATTGAAAAGGAAACTTTATGGGTTAAACCTGAACTTAGTGTACATTTTGCTTTTGTTAGGACAAACACCATTATCTATATTATCTACTTTCAGTGCCAGTTCTTAAATTCTTTTTGATGTCATTGATGATATATAGAGTATTATCATCGTCAGAGCCTTCGACAGATTCTACCGAATACTCCAGCTAAGCTGGCTGTCTTTATTGTACCAAAATGATATGCGAGGACAGCTCCATAATCATTAGTGAAACAAATGGTGGGAGAACATTCCTATGAAATATCTATGCTACTGCATGTCTTATTTTTTTATTTCACAATATAGATAGGAATTGATATATTATGATATGAACAGTGTTACTCCATGCGCCCTTCCGTTTTCTTAATACACCTGCGTTCTTTATTAAAATTCTGACCCAATATCGACTCTTTAACTTTATTGTCAAAATACTGATTATATTTCTCTAATTCACGATACAGTATCTGTTACGAAAATTCGTAATTGAGTTCTTTTTCTACCAAACTAAAGGCGGGAAGGCATATGACAAATTACAAGAATGTTGTTTGGTTTAAACATTTATTTAAGAAAACTGATATTGCCTCAGCCGCTGTGCCTCGCGTCGCCTCGTGTATCAGACGGCCTGCTGCTGGGCGTTACCAGTAGCCATGTACGTAAACGGTCGTTGCCCTGCCGTCCCGGGCCCCAGAAAAAGAGGCAACTACATGATATTACAGGAATAAACCGATGGACAATGATGCCGACACGCGGTAGCCTTTAACATATGAAAACATTTACAAAACACGTGCTGCGGGTACTTAAGAATTAATTACGGGGTTATGCTACCGACATCAAATGACATTCATTACGAGGCTGCAATGTCACTAGTTCCGTTATCAAAAGAAGCCAACTATCAGGCTTACCAGGCCTCAGTATCGAACAGTGCCCGATCCCAACCTCTCAGCATGGTTGTACGGTGTCAAGCCGACCCCAGCCTCATGTGCCACGTGGTCCGAGCTACCCCTCCAGGTAGCCTGTCACGGTTTAGTGATGCGTCCCGTTGATAGCTGCAATACTGTACATTTCAAAGTTTAAAGCTTCAGCCTCTGATTTTCTGATTTTCACAGGTTTTACAGAGCATTTTAAATACGTGTGCTCAGTTCTGAGGTTTGTGGCCGTCTGCCGCGAGACTAAATTAACAAGTTTTCAACTCTCTAAAATAATTTAATTCCTGAGACACGAGTCTCTCCCCGCCACAGTGACGCTTATATAAACAAACACTTTCGTGACAGTACCAGGGTTCATGATGAGTCTTTAGCCTCTGCATAAGTGTACCGGGATAGTAATTACAGCTCCTGTTATCCTGTTGAATTGGATATATTTACAGGACACTGTCCACTAGTAAGCTGCCAAGTATCCATAACATTAAATAAATTGGAAAGGATCCTGCACTCTCATGATTTCATCTCTTTTTTCTGGTTCTTATCATTGAGCAAGGTTTGCTTTACGATTTAAGGCGTTTCATGTCCGAGACAAAGATAACATCGAATTCAATGTAATTAATGAACTCAACATTTTGTAAACATTTTTAAAGATAGGTGCTGCAAAACATTTTGTAGTTGGATTGCAAGAAACCCAAAAAGTAATGTTCATCTCCTCGATCAAAACTGAAAATGACCAGCCATAACAAGTAACATAAATGTATCAATCCACTTTCATCTTATTCTGACCCTTATTATACTTTTTTATCATCCGCACGAAATGATAGTGCGAAATAGAAATCACAATGGTTTTAATTACCAGACTGATTATGAACACACCGATGTCACTAAACTGTGATTAACAGTAGCAATCAAGTAGACCCCTGGGTTAGTGTAGCTATTATTAATGCTTATTTATATAACGAATAACCATGTTTTAAAAACTTGAGAACAATACAATATGTTGAGGTTTTTTGCCTCATTCGTTTCATGTCACTCATACCCGGTTAGTTTCGAGGTTATGTTCTGTATGTTCTCAGATTACGATCAACATTATATCTCATCTTAATACAGGTGGAAAGTATACCTTTGTAATTAGAGGACGTTTCATCAAACTCTAACTTATTAACTTTTTGTCCAAATATCAACTTCTGTGGCTCAAGAGTAGAGCACTAGCCTCAAAGCCGGGAGATCAACCGAGGCGGTGAGGTACTTTGGGGTTTGGTCCCACCCAAGGTAAGGTTCAATGGGGACACTGTGCCCTAAAGTCGTGTTTTATTCACAAAGCGAATGCGTCTTTCGGAGGTTCAGCAATGGGAATGACACACACCCATGACCCGCAGGGGTGGAACACCGAACCTGGTTTACATAAGGATAATTGGCATAAAAAAATGAAGGCGTTTACCTCCACCCAAAACAAATCTAAAAAAGAACAGTTTATGTTAATAACTATAAAATCACTGACATTTTTAAATCTCTGCCGCGTTGATTTTTTTTATACTTTTTAGTCAACTAAGAGCTTTGTTAAACGCTGTTGAAGAGTTCTGTGAATAGAGTATTTGCAGACCCATATGAAGATGGTTTCTGTGACAGTAATAGCTGTGCAAATCATCATTTTTACCCGTGTTACCTTTGCGACTCTTGGTAGGTTAAGCAACTATACGAATTATTGCTTCAGTTGGACATATGAGTCATAAGTTTCTTGTCCTTTCTGGCTTTCTTGACGCACCCTTACCTGACTTTTAAATTCGGGACACATTTATTCTCCAACACTGGCTCTTAAAGATTGAAATCAACGAAATGTTTACATTTCTTGCTGTCGGCCTAGTGAAAAAAATTGACCATCAAACCATATGATTTAAGTTCAAGATTAATTTAGATATTTTTTAGATTTAGATTTTCCAAGATAATCGGATATTTCTTGATAGATATTTGGTCATAGTTCCACGTTTAGATCTATACATCTCGAGAAAGATGCTAAGTCTTTATTGAAATCATCTATTATAAATGGGGAATTAACTTGGTATTCGTAGGATATCCGTTTGATGGCGCCAATAAACGTCAAGATAAGTTCCAATCGATTTAAGCTTTTATCATTTTAACATTTTATAAATGTTTCCTAATTAGACATTAGCTATTAACGATTTCGTAACTAATCCCTTGATCAAAATGATTGCAGAGTGTCTAGTTGGATATTATGGAAATAAATGCCAGTTGAAATGCCCTCCATCTTGCGTGAAAGGATGTAAGAGCTCTTTCTTTTGTGATGGAGACTGCGGACCAGGAAAGTACGGCAATTTATGTGAAAAATCCTGTTCCGTGAACTGTCTTGAAGGAAACTGCGAGAGGTACAGTGGCATATGCAAATGTGTCCCAGGTTTTGCCCCTCCTGTATGTTTATCAAGTGAGTATTCTATTTAGATAGGCTTTGTAGTGGATTTATCCTTTGCAGGGTATTTCCTTGCGTCTCACTGCTATCCATCATTATTGAAAATCGTACATAAAAAAGTAGAAAACTTAAAAAGAACGAAATTAGTGCAAAACAAGAGCATTCTTTGTATTTTACCTCGATTATATGGAGGATATTGGGATATGCAGACAAACTATTTGAATAATACATCTAGAGTGTGCACGTGGTTCATTTGGAAGTCAGTGCGAGCATCAGTGTTCCATCAAATGTCAAGGACGTAATTGTCACCATGTAACAGGAATGTGTATCGACGGCTGCGTTGAAAATGAGGGAGGTATCGAATGTGGCTCAGGTGAGGAGCATTATTAAAAGAGTAAGCGAAACAAAAACATAAAATATCTTTTTCCGTGATTTCAATACGCATTTATCAATATATTCTTATTTTAAATTTGACCCTTAACAGACACATAAAAATCATTGAGCAGATGTATAAATCTTATGCCCTTCCTAAATGCACAAAATAAGGAAATGCTACCGTTTAGGATTGGTTCTCTACAATCATTTTCAGATTGCCCTAAAGATAAATATGGGCCGTGGTGTGAGAAAGTATGCTCTGCAGGCTGCGAATCTTCATGCCACTCTAGTCATGGCAGATGTCAATGCAAGCCAGGTTACTCTGGAGAACAATGTTCTCAACGTAAGTGTTAGCTCTGACTCTTTGTAAACAAAAAGGAACGTATATAGCGGTCAGAAAGTTTCTCTTAAACTATTTGCCCTGTTGAAGTCTAGTTATATCTGAGGAAACAATGAATTTGACAGAATGTTCAGAGGGATTTTACGGCAATAATTGTACGAAACTTTGCTCTACGGGGTGCAGCAACCACTGCTCCATTTTCAATGGCGAATGTAGCTGTAAATCTGGTATGTATGGTACCACATGCCAGTCAATGTGTTCGCAAGGATGTAAAGGAAATATCTGTGAAAAAGATGGAAAATGCGCCTGCAAGGACGGCTACAGCGGATCAATGTGCGACAAACGTGAGAGGTTTAGCCTACTTGATATCATTTAAAAGTAAATAAAGCTTAATATAACTCGAAAGTGTCCACTTTGGTAAGTAAAATAAATTGTAAAGTGGGTAGCAATTAGATCTTATCTTACTCCAACCTTTGCATGAGTTTATATTTATATAAATGTCGACTGTATCTGAAAGAAAAAAAATGAAACAGGTGTAAACTTAAGCAAATGATTCTTCAGGTTGTCCAGGAAATAAATATGGTACACATTGCGAGAGAAATTGCCCTGTTGGCTGCCAATTCGATGTATGCACCAACCTAGGAGTTTGTCTAGAAGGGTGTCAGACAGGAAAAGAAGGCAAATATTGCGACAAAGGTATTACACATGATCTACCAATCGATCCATCGATTGATCGAAAATAGAATAATGTATGTATACATAATTAATAGATAGCATCGCCACCATTATCATTAGATAAAAAGGGCAAACTTAAATGATTCATTATATATACCACATCAGATTTAAAATTAAATTTAGTCGGTTACATAATTTCAAATCACTAGGAAAGAGTTAAATGTAAATTAGATTTTTCATGACTTTTTTAATTACAGTTGTGAGCAAAAATGTAAAACTGTGATTTTCAGACTGCTATCCAAAGTAAAAAGGAGGCATAGTCTATAGAATCATCATTTATAATAAGAATTCGATATCCATTCTTAAACTGGCGTTATACTTGATTATCTCATTAGTGGTAGCAAATTATAAAGCTTGTGATTTAGTTGTTGAATATATCAAAAACGAGCAGGCAACATTTATTACTGAGCCGTTCGAGCTCACATTGGGCCAGTAAAGATGGAAAATGGTGGAAAATTTTAGTACCCTTTACCTTGTTGGGCGTACAAGTTTTTGCTGGATGTGTTGAACAGAACAGAGTTGATAATCAAGTACAAATAAGCCTTCAATGGACTGGTAGTAGGATTTTTATTGGTAATATAAAACCCACTTTTCTTCAAGTAATATAATCTATGCCTTTCTCGATTTTCTGGCTTTTGAATATGTGCGGTCTATGGAATACTGGGTAATTAAACAGCTTAACACTCAAATTTTCATTTCCGTTATCTTGATTACAAAATATCTGAAATACCCAGGGTAAAAAATCGCACTAGTGTTTTGTGGTGTTCCTGTCATACGTTTTTTTTGTAAAACAGACGACGATACTCATTTTTTACATATACTTTTTTAAAGTATATTTTTTGGTAACCGACTCCATTTTTTATTCTATCTTATCTTATTCATAATCTGCACAGTTCCATTTTCGTTTGGGACAACAAGACGGTGGAAGCACTCGCGTCCTATCACATTATTCTGGTATCTTGGTATTACCCAGGCCCGATGACAGCCGCACCTTTGGGTCCTGGATGTGTAATCACCCACATGAGTGGGTCATAACACCGAGGAACCCGTAAAGACGCACTCGTTTGTGAGTGATACAAGGCTGAGGGGTACAACCTGCCCATTAAGCCTACAGAGCGCGCTCACCCTGGGTGGGGGCCGACCTTGAACATCTGACCGCCGCGGCTGAGATTTGAACTCATGACCTTTTTGAGTCCTGTGCTCTACCCCTTAGCCACAAAGCCGGTTAGGAGGACGTTCATTGTTTTTTAGCCTGGAAATCAGTATGCTAGTGGTATTGCATGTCATAGAGAGCGTGCGTTGAGGAAAGACCTTTAATTGCCCAATATTGGTAGGGGTCTAGTCTAGTATCCAGGTGTATGCCAAAGGCTGGCATTAGAGAGAGTATCAGGTTAGCATTCCTCAGAAATTCGGTAATGAAACACATTTCTTCATCAGCATATGTCCAAGGGAACATACATCACTCGGGAGGAGTAAAAAAGGCAGCTAAGTCCCAGAGGATCCAGTTGGTAGAATACCGTCTGTACCTTAAAAAGGCGCCGCTCTATTATTAACCAATACGGGATATGGGTGATATCATATATTCTCGGATTAACTTTAAAGGAAATATATAAATTCTCCAGGGTAGCGGATGCATCGTCCACCATAATTTCACTTGCCAAGCCGGCAAACTTACTGCCAGCAGACATCCCGTGCCCGATGAAGGCTTTGATTTTTCTCCGCCATGAACGTGGATCACATAGATTCAAGTTATCACCTTGCGTTAAATTAGCTACTATGATGTCCTTTAACCTGACCTTCTTTTACGCAATCACTACATAATCGATATAGGGTGTCACCTTTGAACAAAAAGTATGTGGGTTAGACATGAGGCACCTATAACAGGCTTTTCTTTTATGTGTTTGGATAGTACTTTTGGTAGTACATGTGTCAAAACGTGACATCATACTATGGAGAAGGTCTAAGTGGGTTAATCTGGAGTCCTTGCAGTAAAGTAGACTGCAGTCGACAACAAACATTACTTTAGAGGTTGGATCTGAAATCCTGTTGTTGAACAGTCACCATCAAGTTGGTTTAACATGAACTTGTACGAGCAGTAATTCACGTTCTGAATGTATATCCCGGTTGTCATAGTAAATAATCATATAATTTGTACACACTGCCCAGGATAAATTAACCTTGGGTGGGTTGCTTCAGAAGGTAGCTTTTGGTGCAATCTCATTCATACGGTAGAAATCTCTGGTGACGATGAGTCCTTCGTTTGTATACCGTTGACAGATTGTGTCGATAGCGATAAGAATAAGACCCAAACCTCGGATGCGTCGAGTACCCCAGCGATAGGTACAGCCCCGATGCTGATGTGGAAGATAAAGCAAGGCATCCGTTTCAGACGCAACATGATCCATACGCCCTCCCCTTGTCATTACGGAGATCTCACACTCGTCTGGTGTTCCCTTCTTCAAACATATACATACTCCACCTAGCGACGTATGGTCTGTCATACATTCAAAGCAGTATCCTTCCATGTTCACAACAGAGATTTGCTATTCAGCCGTGTCTCAGTGACAAAAGACTTTGGTTGAGACACCGGTGCATGTAAACGGTCAGTTCATCAACCTAAGGGAAAAGGCTCTACGTGTTTGTGTTAATTCCCGTCATAATTGGCAGACAGAGATCAGCCTGAACTTTTGGAAGACATGGTCCTGTCTATTTACAAACATCCATGCCCTTGATCACACTGTGCCTGCGGATTATAACGGCTAGCAATTGCCGAAAAATCCTTCGGCATTCTTTCTGTCCGATACAGCTCATATACACCTCAGCTTGTACACCATGTGTCCACATGAACTAATTGTAAGATAAAATGTCCTTGCCTAGTCAATTCAAAAATGGCGAAATACGCTTTTTTAAGTATGGCAAATTGCTTACATTTGAAAACTCATCAATAACTTGGAAGAAATCTATACGGGTTTAAATCATGCGACCGTAGAAATCAAAATATTGACAATTATTACGCATAGCTTTACGGAACTAAGAGATCAGGGTTTTTAGATTTTATCTGATGTAAATAAAATGATCCGGGACTTTGAGTTCAGTTTAAATTAAAATACCCTTGAAATTATGCATCGTCTCTTTATCAAAGATTGTCCAAGTGGAACATATGGCAATGACTGCAGACAATCGTGTTCATCTGGATGCCGTTCTATCTGTAACCCCATGACTGGATCATGTACCTGCAATCCAGGTTTCTATGGAAATAAATGCTCTCATGGTGAGTGTGATAAAAACTCACCTGTTGAAAAATTATTATGAAATATTATCAATTAGCCTTGATTACTGTTAAAACAAACTCACTGAAAATCAACAAAGATCTACTGCTTTCCTAGCTACTGTTTAAAAAAAAGTGTTATGATATCTTCCGATTCAAGGAAATATATAGTTCACTTTGCCTCATATCAAGTTTAATGAAGGTCGTTCATTATGCATATATTTTAAAAATAGAGACAGTCCATTCATAATTAACTGAAAATGTAATACTTCTGAAGACTCAGGCGGGGATCTTTTAAAACCTCTCTTATGCAATTGTCTTTTTAAATACAAGAGTGTACAAAGGGAACATATGGTCAGGAGTGCAGCAAAATATGTTCTTCAGGGTGTGCTACCATCTGTAATCCTATTACTGGTTTGTGCACCTGTAAGATAGGTTTCCTTGGGAATCAGTGCACAAAACGTACGTATCAAGAACAAATAAAACGATATCATAAATTCATATATGTATGCATTTGAATGGAGATATTTCTCACCTGAGCATATCTTTACTTGACACATTGGGATAAAAAACAAAATGGCACGAATAACTGCGTTATTATTAAATTCATGCATTTCAGTTTGTTAGCATTACAAATATATGCAAAGAACTAATGTGGAATCTGCCACACATATGCATGCATAACGCTTATCCATGATTATGACAAAGGCACTTCGAAAATATCTTAAGCATAATATAATTTGGTTCTGTGATCCAAGTTTGTCCAAAGGGAACATATGGACAAGGGTGCAAGAAGACCTGTTCTTTTGGTTGTGATTCTGTCTGTAACCATATTGAGGGTTCATGCACATGTAAGCCAGGCTTTCGTGGATACCAATGTTCTCAGCGTAGGTATCTGGATAACTTTATTTATTCATTTAAAAATCTAGCTTTATAACACTTCAAGATAAAACGAAACATATCACTGAATATGTTTAAAAATAGTTAAACGAGAAAAGAAACCGACCCCTTTGATATACCGTTTTATCCCCAAAGTACGTGTTTGTGTACTTTTTTTAATCAATTTTCTCAAAGGAGCGTGTCAGGTCTCAGTATGGCTTATCGTGTATCGTAAGGCATGTGTCGGCTACGTGAATTGTATGAAACAGTTTGACTTGGTGGCTTACGTTTAACCGGGAAGTTAAAATAATCTTTGTGTTGTTCACAGAGTGTTTACGGGGGTTTTACGGCAAAGGTTGTGTAAGCCTTTGTTCAGAAGGAT
This sequence comes from Sipunculus nudus, assembly GCA_026874595.1. NCBI lineage: Eukaryota > Metazoa > Annelida > Sipuncula > Golfingiida > Sipunculidae > Sipunculus > Sipunculus nudus. Next base: position 59,266,877 of record CM049314.1, on the reverse strand, counting down.
GTAGAGATACATGCTCTGTTATCAATGGCGAGTGTAACTGCAAGCCGGGTTGGTATGGTCTCATGTGCAATTACCGATGCTCAGAATGGTGTGCACAGGCTGTATGTCAAAAGGACGGTGCATGCAATTGCCAGGACGGTTACACTGGACGCAAATGTGACCAAAGTAGTTCTTTTTTGGTTGTTTTTATTTCTTTTTTATTTATTTTATAATACTAATGGCAAACTACCTGCGAGAGAAAGTACTAAAATTGTTGCCATAGGTAGTCGTAAGAGGCATGCCAAACAAAACATGCCCTTAAAAATAAGTGGTTATAGTGTAATTAGTAATATAACTGATAAATATTGTAATTAAATCAATTTATTTTTAAAATCAGGATGCCACGAAAACAGATACGGTAAACATTGCAACAGGAAATGTCCCATTGGATGTAAAATGGATCAATGCAGCAGGAATGGCATTTGTACAGGAGGATGTGTCGACGGAAAGGATGGCCAGAAATGTCAAAAAGGCATCCGAAACTTGCATGATATAAGAGTTAACACTAAAGGATAAATACTTTTGCCTAATATTTTGCCTTAACCATGAAAGCATTTGACAATGATTCAACGCCGTAAACATATTTTTTAGAAATATCAGTATTGCAAAGGGGTTTCATAGTACAATCATTAGTGTAAATTTAAATATCTTCAAAGACGTACAACGAAAACAGGCACACATTTTACAATTAACTAATGGCAGAAATCAGTATGCCAAACAAATTTTTGTCATAATGAATTCAGAATGCAATGCTGGAAAATGGGGATCTGGCTGTAGGGAACTGTGTGCTTCAGGATGTACAGGGATATGTGATCCGAGAGACGGATCTTGTCAATGCAAGTCTGGTTGGTATGGTAGTGGTTGTAGATTCCGATGTTCTGCACAGTGCACGGAAATATGTGACATGGTTGATGGCCATTGTAAGTGTAAACCTGGTTATCAGGGAACAAGGTGTCTGACAGGTAAATTTTCTTACAAAAAATTCGAATTTGTTTCACTTTATCAACATTTCTTGCATATTCTCATGAAATTTATTTTCATGCCACCGTACTAACATGGTTGATTTAAGTTGAACCAAGAAGAATCTACGGAAATGAATGTTGGTTCAGTTGCCAAGGCGTGTTTAAACAAAGCGACCTTAACTAGTGTTGTATTACTGAAAATTTACTGCTTGAATTGCTACAAAACGTAGGCTTTTTTCAATCATCCGTCATTTGATGTATCCAAAAATCCATGGTGGATGAAACTTTTAAATTTAGAGGATGCAAAAAATGGGGAAATTCGGTAATGGGTGTTAGGGAATGTGTTCAATAGACCATTTCAGCATTACAGGCGCGCATGTGCGATGACCGACCTTGAGCCCAAGGTGAAAGGTCACCATTACCAAAACAAACTACATGCGGTCCTGACAACTTCTGCCGCTTCGTTTGTCAGACGCAGCAGATACACTGTGTTACTTGTTTCTCTGGGTTTAACATGCCTCGTCCCAAACAATGTCGTGAAACATTGTATCAATGGTACACATGGTTTGTGAAAACAGAGCCAGCTAGTCTGTGAAAAAACACAGGAAACAACACGTGCGTTGTGCGAGTTCTGATTAGTGAACGAAGGCACCAAGGCCGTGTCACGCGCATGTCGGTGCAAGTTGCCAGCAGATCGGCGAGTTCATAAACAATTTTTGTTTAAAATGGTATAGACTATATATGTATATATATATATATATATATATATATATATTTAAATCATAACATGAATGACTGGAGAAAATTTACTGATAGCGGTACATTGTTACAAATGTGTGAATTAATGACAACTTTAACAGCAGGGATTTCTGTCCAAATAAGTTGTGTGGCTACGTTTAGTTTAATACTAGTTAATATAACACTTATTAACAGCATTACTATAAGTATTAGTAATACTGTGAGCCTGCCTCTCTTTCGTAACATAGAAAAGAAACTTATAATCAGATATATATGCATATATATAGATATTTTAATATATAATGTATATATATATATATATATATATATATATATATATATATATACACACACACCTAGCCGTTACCATATATTCTTGTTACATGTACTTATTGATAGTTTTTTTACTCGCTATAATATATTAATTTACTCGCTATAATATATTAATTTACAACTACTATTAATTTAAAAATAAACATATATGTATATATATATATATATATATATATATATTCCTGTTGAATGAACTTATTTTTAGCTTTAGCTTGTTCATTCATAATTTTTATTAGTTCAAAATAAACATATTACTATAAACTATATTATGATATATAATTATATAATTAATATAGAACTATATTATTAATATTATAAAAAGTGCAGTAGATTAGAGTTTTATAGCAATATATATATATATATATATATATATATATATATATATATATCAATATGTATTACCCATCTTTTAATGTTTTATTTTTATTTCTTAAATGTGTGGACACTGCCATTTAGCTCCATCTCATGATTAATAAAACTTTCACACTCAGCAATAACAACTAAGTTAAATGGTAATAGTTGAGATTTAACAAAAACAAATATCTGTCACTCGCAACATTAAAAGTATCTCACCTAAAAACATTAAATATTACAAAAAAGATGTACAGTTGATGAAAAGCCAGAAACAGGATTCCACAGTGATTGTCTGTCTGATTATGCAAGATATTTGATGAAAAATTGACCCTAAGAAAATTAAAAATACATTTCATATTTACCATTAGCTTTAAACAGTTTGTCTCATAGGCCTTCAAAAGCAAATGGGAATACTACGGTTGGGGGGGGGGGGGGTCAGGCAAGTCTTATTTAGTTATGCCTGATGCAAGTTTCTGGTAAGGAGTGAGCCATTTGATACCAATGGAGAATGGGGGGAGGTGAGAAAAAAGCTTCATTGCAACATCCTCTAAATAACAATTATGTGCCATGCATCAAAATAACAATATATAAAAAGCTATATTTTTTTCTGGTCTGTGCCATTGATTCGAATTAATTAGATTTAAATGGGATACTCTTGACGTTTTTTCTAATCTGTCAAATTTCTGTAGGTAGTGGATCAGTAGAAGTACAAATGATTAAGTAACACTTGAGAGAAATATATTACACCTTTTACACCCATGTCTATTATGATATAATATTTCAGCTCTTTCATAATGTAGAACCAGTGCTTGACACATACCTTTGTAAAGAGAAGTGGCAGCAAGTGCCCCCCCCCCCCCACACACACTTTTGTTCATGATAGAATTATTTTAATGAATGTTAAATCTGAATGATATGATAAACTTCAATGTTTATGTCTATATTAACTTACTGAAATAGATGGCTATATTTTTTATATTGCTATATATTTTATATATATATATATATAAAAATGGTATTTTTGTGATTTATGCAGTCAATATTTTATATGTTCCAAGGAAACTGCCCTTATATGCTTCATACAGACCTAATATATTACATTTTTCCAAAAAATGTAGGGGAGGCAACATACTCCCAAAATCTACATGCATAAAACACCAATTAAGCATGAATTGTTTATTGATTGATGAAAGGTATTTGGTACATGAAAGGTACACACATGCATATATGGTCTGCCCTTTGATATTCAGTTTATCGGTGGGTATTGTGCCCTTGTCTAACAGCAGCTGGTCCAAAGCACTTGTATGAAGTAAAATTTAATAATTTTATAGTAAAAGTATATTATTTTTAGCATACGTATTATACACTATGTATTCTGAGGATTCTCAAGAATTTATAAGTGTTAAAACTCCATAAAAACTATAAAAAAGGAAAATGTAAGCTGAAAAAAGTGTATGCTAAAAAAGGACTTCCATATAGTATGTATATTTGCTTTTTTCCCACTGCGTTTTAGTCATGTTTAAATCGTTCAACTGACATGTCATGTTTAAGTAAAATGTTTATTTACTGAAAATGGTCTGCTTTATTTGTGATGTCCAGTAATATATATATATATATATATATATATATATATATATATATATATATATATATATATGCCAGTAGCAGAATTTATATATAAGTATTATATTTCTGCACATGTTAAGAGATGACATATGCAAATCCATGAAAAGCTACCATACTAAAACTCTCTAATAATCATATTTTCTCAAGTTCTTTGACACTTAAATATTCATCCCAGATCATGAAAGCCATAAACATCTTCAACAGAAGGCTAATAATTATTTCGCATTAAGAGTGACAAATAACAGGGTAAAAAGTTATGTTTACAAGTTTTGCATTATAATATATTTTTTAATGTCTTGATATGCTCCCCAAAAGCTATATTATAAATTATATTTACCATCCCATTACCCAAAAGTTAAAAACTTTTTTGTAAATTTTGAAATAACAATAATCTTTTCCCGCAGTTTTGCATGCTGAACTGTGAACATTTACGTGAAAAATTTCGGACGATTCCGTTTTGTCCATGACAGGGTCAGAGAGTTATCAGTATTCATTATTTCCTCAGTGATTAGTGTGGATTATTATTAGGAAATATAAAAATATTGAAGCATTATCTAGACTAAAGGGAATTATGTCTTGAAACACTGGCCTTCAACATAACAGTATTATAATATAATAAACTGTTATTAACACAGGAATCAGGACAATGAAATTTGAGATGGTTATAAAGATGCATTTCGAGAAAAAAAAAAAAAAGTTTATCTAATCTAAATACTCATGATTAATAAATGGTTACTAACCTTCGTATAAAAGTGTTGACAAAGACATTTCTACATATTAATAAGTTAAATGTAAAGCACCGTCACGTGTCCACTTGAATATTTCACCAGTGTGATTTTGTGAGCCATATGGAGTGAGCGACTGCACAAGTGCCCGTATTTGTTACATTTTGTTTAAAAAGGCCAGCAGAAGAGCTCTAACCTGCTTAGGAGCAATGTGTAACACTTATAAAGGGTGCCATTTTCTATGGGAGGCGTCCACTGAAAATATTAATAGATATATAGAAAGGGTTGCAACGTGACGTTCCGCCATTTCTGCATTGCACATGTACTGTCAAGGAACGTGTTTTGGTAATGGTGACCTTTGACCCTGACTAGCATGCATTGCGAGTCGCGAGATGCTGAAATGGTCTATTGGCTACTCTGTCTGTAAAAGCGAGAATCACAACTCCCAATGCAAATTTCTTTCGAGCGGTGATTCTTTGTGGTTATAAGTGGATGTGAAATATATTAGATATGGAGTAAACCGTTGTGCCTACTGTGGCCGAAAACATAACTTTTAATATCAGCATGCTCATTAAATATTTAAAGCTGTTTTCTGCATACAAATACGCCTTATCGTGGTTCTTGCTTTCTTGCACGAAACGTCCGAAGTGGCAATTGATAGTTCCATTGCTGGTTCTCATTCAAAGCCTTGTTGCTGTAACAAGGATTACTAAAGATTATTATATATATATATATATATATATATATATATATATATATAAATAAAGAATATATATATATATATATTCATTTATAACTATATAATTTTGAATCGCAGCTGCTGCATCCTGAATTGTGCCACTTACAATTATTTTTATTTTATATCTTATATCTTTTATCTTAAAATATACAATTATGTATTTTTTCCATTATTTTTTGTACGAATAATCATCATTTTTACAAATTTTTCCTTCTAAAGCTTGTTCAGCTGGATTTTATGGGAAACACTGCAAAAGCGTGTGCTCCAGAGGATGTAGCAACACCTGCAATCCATCCAACGGAACATGTACTTGTAAACCGAGTTGGTACGGGCCATCTTGTACAAACCAATGTTCTGATGGATGTGTCAATGGAACATGTGCTCTGTCGGGACAATGTTACTGCAGAGCAGGTTTCTCTGGTGACAAATGCGACCAAGGTATGAAAACTATTACAATATAATTCTAGTATTTAAATGTCTTCATTAAATTCGAACAAATATCCTCTCCACATAACGCTAGTTCTGTACTTTCATTGAAATATATAAATAATTTAAATAACCACCGGCAAGAAAAACTTTTTTAAAATATGCAATCATATATTTAATATTTGCATTGTATATATATACCAATTGGTGGTGGACGCATTTATGAAATTGTTAGTTACCGTTGAGCATTTTAACTTGATGTTAACATAGACCAATACCAACTATCATCAGCAGAATGGCTAACTAATTAGGTATGAGTTGCTCCTCAATGCAGCTATCATGCTATTAAAACTGTGATTACAGAACTAAGTGGTCGTGTTTCCGAGGCTGCGTTAAATATGGGGTCGGAAAATAAATACTTAGTTCCGTATTCAGGGATGGTCGTAATTAATGGGTCATTTATCATGATATAATTCCTTAAATATTCGGAACCGAGAAAAGTGGTCGTTTCTGTGAGATGGTCGTAATTGTGGTTTATTCGCATGGCGGTTTCCCACTGTATAAAATTATATTCCTTGGCACATGATTTTCAGAGTGCAGTCCTGGTACCTATGGAATCATGTGCACCGAGATCTGTTCACCGGGATGCTCAACTCAGTGTAATTCACGGAACGGCAAATGCACATGTAAGGATGGTTGGTACGACGACAGGTGTCAACACCGGTGTGGAACGGGCTGTAAACTAGGGATATGTAGCTCCTCGGGGCACTGTGAATGCATGGGTGGATTTCTTCCCCCTCATTGTACCAAGGGTAAACAATTTTTTTATTGATAACGTTTTAGGCGTTATAGTCCATATCATTATGAAAGTTTCAGTATGTTGATGATTATATTTATTTTGTATGTTTCACATTATAAACGTCTTAATTTTAAGATTCAGGGTACGATTACCATCAGCGTTAGTTAATCCATCTAATATACTCTGCATTTATGTATTTTATATATTAAACAAAACAATAATGTATTTTATAAGATGGATGATATCAGAAATTTATTTTACAAATTTTTTTCACTTTGACAAATCTTCCATACAAAAGCTTGTTCAGCGGGATATCACGGGAAACGCTGCAAAGATGTTTGCTCTAGAGGGTGTAGCAACACATGCAGTCCATCCGACGGAATATGTACCTGTAAACCGGGATGGTATGGGTCATCTTGTACAAACAAATGTTCTGATGGCTGTGCAAATGGAACTTGTGGTATTTCAGGACAATGTTACTGCAGACCAGGTTTCTCTGGAGTCAAATGTGATCAGGGTAAGAAAACTAGTAAAATATAGTAGGCATAATTTAAATATCGATGGTCAGTTCAAACTCCCTTATACATAAAACTGATGGCCATGTAACAAAAACCTCCTTATTGTCCTTGAAATATAAAAATTAACATAAGTGACAACCGTCCAGAACATAAAATAATGGTTCAAATGGAACTGCAAATATTTCGAAATCATTTAGACATTTTCAATTCATTTAAAAAATTGCTAAAAAACAAATGCGTTTGTAAAGGGTAAAAATGTCTAATACACTTGTAAAAGCTTTTGTATTTGAAGTATATGCTATAAAAATCAACCGATGCAACTGCAGTATTATAAACAGAAGTATTTCGTCGTCCTGACAGCTGTCTGGATTTATATCCTCCTTATTGAAATACACAAATCGATGTTTGATTTGGATTCGTCTACTATTAGATAGTTAAATAAAATTATATTCCTTGGCACATAATGTCCAGAGTGCAGTCCTGGTACCTACGGAAACATGTGCACCGAAAAATGTTCACCGGGATGCTCAACCCAGTGTAATTCACGGAACGGCAAATGCACATGTAAGGATGGTTGGTACGACGACAGATGTCAACACCGGTGTGGAATGGGCTGTAAACTAGGAATATGTAGCTCCTCGGGGCACTGTGAATGCATGAGTGGATTTCTTCCCCCTCATTGTGCAAAGGGTAAACTGATTTCTATAGATAAAGTTTTAGGCATTTTAGTCTATATCATCATGGAAGTTTCGATATGTTGGTGATCATAGTTATTTGTATAGGTTTTCCACTGTAAACTTCTTAAATTTAAGATTCAGTGAACCATTAGCACCAGCTTTAGTTAACCCATCTAATATACTCTGCATTTTATTATTTTATATTTAAAAAAAGGCAATAATGTGATTAATAAGAATGGATGAGTATCAGTAATTTATTTTTTACAAATTGTATTCACTTTGACAAACCTTTCATCATAAGCTTGTTCAGCCGGATATCACGGGAAAGGCTGCACACGTGTGTGCTCCAGAGGATGTAGCAACACATGCAGTCCATCCGACGGAACATGTACCTGTAAACCGGGATGGTATGGGTCATCTTGTACAAACAAATGTTCTGAAGGCTGTACAAATGGAACTTGTGGTATTTCAGGACAATGTTACTGCAAACCAGGTTTCTTTGGAGTCAAATGCGATCAGGGTAAGAAAACTAGTAAAATATAGTAATCATAATTAAAATATCGACAGTCAGTTCAAACTCCCTTATACATAACACTGAAGGCCATGTAACACACGCCTCCATATTGTCTTCAAAATATTCAAATTAAATTGAATGACAACAGCCGAGAAAATAAAATAATGGTTCATATGGAAGTGCAAATATTTCGAAATTGTTAAAGACTTTTTGAATTCATTTGAAAAATGGTAAAAACAAATGCGTTTGCAACGGGAAAACATATCAAATGAATTGAAAAAGCTTTTCAATTTGAACTTGCCGTTATAAAAACAATCGATGCAGTTTATATCATATATATATATATATATATATATATATATATATATATATATATATATATATATTGTAACGACTGGCTTTGTTGGTTAATATGTAATTTTATCAAATGAAAATGCTGCAGTATTAAAAACAGATGTATTACCTCGTCGTTAAAGAGAGCTGTCTCGATTTGGATCTTTCTTAATTAAGTGTACAAATAGATCTTTGATTTGGATAAATCTAGTATAAGGTAGTAATATAAAACTTATATTACTTGGGACATGCTTTCTAGAGTGCACTCCTGGTACCTATGGAATCATGTGCATCGAGATCTGTTCACCGGGATGCTCAACTCAGTGTAATTCACGGAACGGCAAATGCACATGTAAGGATGGTTGGTACGACGACAGATGTCAACACCGGTGTGGAACGGGCTGTAAACTAGGGATATGTAGCTCCTCGGGGCACTGTGAATGCATGAGTGGATTTCTTCCCCCTCATTGTACAAAGGGTAAACTATTTTCTATAGATAAAGATTTAGGGTGTTATAGTCAATATCATCATGGAAGTTCGATATGTTGATGATTATATTTATTTGGTATATGTTTTCCACTGTAAACGTCTAAATTTTAAGATTCCCTGAACCATTACCATCAGCATTAGTTAAACCAATGTAGTTTATAGTTTGTTTAGAGGGACAATTTGGCCATCAGTGCAGCAACTCGTGCTCAAGAGGATGTAGTGACATGTGTAATTCTAAGGATGGAACATGTGTTTGTAAAGCTGGTTGGTGGGGAGCATCTTGTATGCACCAATGCTCTGAAGGCTGTGTCAATGGAACGTGTGGCTCATCCGGAGAATGCCGCTGTAAAGCAGGTTTCATTGGATTGAAATGTGACGAAGGTGCAAAGAAATGTAGAAATGGGTTATATTCAAAATCAATAATATATCTTTATATATATCCTTATATATGTGTGTACAGTTCGAATCCTCTTTTTAGAAGGTCATAATTGCTTGGCAGTCAGAATTTTTCAAATGCGTGTTAAAGGGTGATCAGATATTTTCTACTGTGATTCAAGTCGGAAAAACGAAACAGTTTTTTTTACAGAAATGTATGTTCGGATAAACTTTGAATTGTGCTACCTTTACACATTCTGAATAAGTTGCATAAAATCGTTCAAGGATGTCCCACTGGAATGTTTGGACAAAACTGCTCAAAGAGTTGCTTTGAAGGCTGTGACAGCACTTGCTCTCCTATCGATGGGACATGTTCTTGTAACAACGGATGGTTTGGTCGGTATTGTGAAAAAAGGTGTCCTTCAAAATGCCAAAACAAGCCATGCAGTCTTAACGGCACCTGTCAATGTGATGCAGGCTTCAAGGGTGTTAATTGTACCGAGTGTGAGGATGCCTTTCTTTCATTGTCAAATAAAAATCTTTGTCTTAAGTAAACTTGATTCCCTGTCATGTTATATCAACAAAATTATAGATACCATTATTCCGCTCTTTAACTCCCGTTCTCGTGTTTTTAGTCATCCTTTCATATTTTTTTATGTGGCTGAAATTATCACAAATTTCCATAATTTTCAGGTAAATATTATTTACAGAATATATGAAAAAGATTCTTCTTTAATAAAATGCATGTTACGTATATCGCTTGGTGGATGAATGGAGAATAAATGGCAAATACGACCTACATAATACCGCCATATAAAGCGCACTGATATTACTATAATTTCTTATGTTTTCATTTTGAACAGTGTGTCCGTCGACTCACTATGGACCAGATTGTCTGAAGACCTGCTCTGAGGGTTGTAAACCAAGTTGTAACAGGACATCAGGCTCATGCGATTGTAAGCCCGGTTGGACAGGAGCTAAATGTAACATAAGGTGCTCAGAGAAATGTGTTGATCAGTGCGATGGGAAAGGGTTTTGTACATGTAAATCTGGATTCTATGGAGAAAATTGTGAATATGGTAAGCTATCCTTTTGTATTTATATAAAATTAATATCGTTGCTTGGTGAAAATAACTATGGGACTGCGACTCTACTTGGATCTAATGACACCTTTTTTTCTTAAACTTTCGAGAATGCACGGATGGAACCTATGGCATCGGCTGTCGGGACATTTGTTCAAAGGGTTGTACAACTAAAACGTGTTTGAAAACAAACGGAATTTGTTCCTGCGCCAAGGGATGGTACACAGAGCTTTGTAACGTCAGATGTTCGGCAGGGTGTGATAGAGGGGAGTGCAATACAGACGGGAATTGCACATGTAAAAGAGGTTACGTCGGACCTAGATGCGATGGTAGCATTTCATAATTTTATATTTACTATAAGTAAAACAACGCACTACTTTGAATTTTTAAAACAAAGAAAAAGAGTATTATATTGTTTCAATTTTTATTGGATAATTCGTGTGACTGAACATTGTCGGTATAACTGACATTTGAATCTAGTTGTTATGTTGTCATTCTAGTCATAATTTGGAGCCATCTTGTTCAAGAAATGATTTTGCTTTCCGCAAGCCTTGGGTCGGTGATGCTTGTACTATTTTGCTGTACAATCAGGTGAGCTCTACTGTTAGGAATCCTGATATTTTAATCGACCTCATATATCGGCTCGCTATGAATAATCAGCATCTACATTACCGTATATATAGTAAGAAACTTACCTTTAAACGAACCTGTCAGCAATATTGTCGTGCTAATTATACGTTTTATTAGAATCTGTGGTAAAGATTCGTCGAGTGGAGTCTTCCTCGACAGGCTGAATAACGCATCAGCAGATTGTACTCACGGCTACACGGTTTTGATTGTCATTTCAAAGGTAAATACTCGACTTGTAAAAAAATTAATTTGGATATTTATCTTTTGACTTCAATCGAAGAACTTCAGAGAAAAGTAAAAAAAAAAGAAAAAAGAAAGCGACACAATATGCTTGTATAAATAAAAAAAATCGACATTACAAAGAGTAATTTATCATTACCAGTGCCTTCCAATAAATAAAAAACGTAGTCCTTAGATGAATGAATTAACAACCAAATATGACCGGTCTTCTTTTTTTAGCAGAAAGGACCTTTACCAGAATAAAGCTGAGGAAGAAATGTATTATGCCAGTCTGTTTTAAATAATATAATAGACCAAAGAGCGAGTTTTTTAATGCAAAGGTTTGTTGTTATGTATATTGATTTAAGAATGGAATGGAACATTAAAATTTAGCACTCTCAGTATAAGAATTGCCGTCTGGTATTACAGGGAAGTTAGATAAGAGATTTCATTATTCATTTGTGAATAATTATATACAACTGATAACACCCAGTGGTCCTTAGACTTATCATTGCATCCATTATCAGATGTATATTCTGATTCTTTATGTTTGTGAACATATATGCGGTAAATAAAGAAAGTTGTATTCTTTTCCTCTCTGGATTTAAAAATTTTATAAATATAAAGATGCATTGCTTTTTTATTTTTAAAGCTCACGATTTGTATTTCATTCTTTAAGTAATCTGGGTGTATAACATGAAATATATTGACGCTTATTAATATTCTTTTTTACCATAAGGGTGTATCATTCATTTGAATTATGAGAATTATGTGCACTTGAAAATAAAATAACTATGGCCGGATTAAAAAACAACACAGGTCTGTCAAGGGACAGAATTTGCCTGAAAATCTATGCAAACAAACAAGCAAACAAACAGAAATACACGACGATAAGACTTTTTTCGTCAGCCTGCTCTTGACATACGTGGATAATAGCTGTTTATATGTTAGTTTCTTTTATTTGAGTATATAATGAATCCTAATGAGAACTCTCTTAGTGTGCTTTGTCTTCCTGACCAAAGCTTCCTTCTCATTGATCGGAATCACATTTATTTCTTGAAAAATCCTGCTTGTGTTATATCACTATATCTCCGTTTCTTTTAGCAAGAAATTATGAGATTCAGAGTATGGCAATAGACGAATGTCGCACATAGTACTGTGAATCTGCTAAACAATCTGCGTATAATGGTGCAAATGCACTGTCCCCCTTCGAGTCATTAGCAAATATAATACACAATATAAGTTTCATAAATGTTACTATATTATGCCTAACTCCAGCATTTGACACATAATATTAGGGTATAATTTCATCAACATATTTCCACCCATTATCCTTGGATGTGATATCTAAGGTAGACCACCTTAATTACCTGGTTATGAAAAACGATTAGTTTATGTGCAACTTTTCATTATGTCATAAATTTCTTTTGGCATAGCAGAAGATTTCGAATACAACCTAGTTCAACAGATATATTCACTGCATATATAACTACTGCATGTGCTATAATAACAAATATCCCCAAATGCCTCTTTCTATGTTCTTATATTATTCTAACCTGGATATGTTGCTTTATGTATTTACATATACCGACATTTGTCCTTTACATTTGTTTGTCCTTTCGTGATTGTTCGTTGTTGCACAATTTATAAACAGGTAGACATGCTTATTTGAAGTGTACACAAAATATATTTTTCTTTTCAATTTTCTGATTACTCTTATAAATGTTGTATACATTTTTACTATATTTCTTATACCTACTGAAACCTGTAACTCAAATCTGTTAATCGAACGAAATTTTAGTGGAAAAATATGTTGAGTAATCAGGAGTCAATCGTGACCATCTTAGGCGGTCTTCAATAATCTATATAAAAGTAAACTTGTGTGCAATGTTTGGCAACAAATCCCGATTTACATTAACATACACGGTACTGGAGATCTTGGACTTTCTTTTGACCTCAGCCCACACGAAATCGGAACGTTTCACATCAGAGCACTACGATCTCGGAACAAGGAGCCGACGATCTCCGACCACTAAAGATCAGGGCATTACGATCTCGAACCAGGGTCTAAGACCTATCCAAATAATGATCTGTCTGCAAACGTTATATAATACGCGAGATTCATATATGACATATATATGTCTATATGTAGATGTCGTTAAGAAGGCGGGATTATCTTGGATTTTGGCGATATTTCACCATTATACCATAAAGGCCTTGACGGGATTCGACCTGGGGACCTACAACTCCGACGTCCAGTAAGCGAGGTCCTATCCCTGTGTGTGCTATTTTTTTGCAGTGGTGATTGTGCATGACAGATTCAGCACACTTGTATATAATTGTGCAATTTGCAGTTTACCTCGTAATATGACAGATAATCTTTACCGATACTTTATTTGCTTACATAGTGCACACTTTTTATAAAGTAGTGCTTACACGTATTTTTTAAATGACAAATATTGAATACATTGATTCTAAAAAGTATTAAAATGTACACATCTTGTAGATCGCTCTGAGCCTTGCACATTATAGATAAGAACAACCGATAGTGAGTTAGCATTGTATGTATTAAACCAGAGGAAAAACGCTCTTGTCCTACCAAATCTGAAAGAAAATATTCATGCATCAGGTATGTCCCAGCAAAATAGCAAAATTTAATAAAATAAACGTTTCTATTCAGTAATAATAATATTCAGTTTTAGTATTCGGAAACAGTCTAATCTCACTTATGTATGTCCACTTAATGAAGTAAGTTGAATGAAATACAAATTTCTCAAGCATTCTGCATTGGGCATAACACTGACATAAGAGGAAACCTAACTTTACAAAGGTTGGAAGAGCACAGAAGCTGAAAGCACAGAAATAATGAATGAAACATTCTATCAAGTCAATGAAAAACAAACTTTGTGCTGAATTTTTTAATGAAATCAAGATGATGAAGATAGTATGCTTGTCTAGAACCTTAGAGGATTTTATATTTTTGTACGAATTCGACGATCCATCTTTCGCCTTCCTTTTTCCTTCTCTTAGCATAAATTCATGAAAGATCAGCTAAAGATTGAACACTTGCAGCACTGGATTCTGAAGTTTGGTACATGTATTAAATATTTCTAAATATACATGCATGCTCTACATGATTCTACAGATGTGCATAACGTTAGCAAATAAAAGCATTTTGTTGACACCGACACATCATGCAAAAAAATCCCAACACGTCGGTAAGAAAAAAAGTTTTATATCACAAAAATAGCATCAGCGCAATAGTTTGTGATATTTTACTGACTCTGACACGTATTGAATCTTTTATACGAGCATACAGCCCGAAGTCTGCATCATCACCACATTGAAAAATTAGCATTCTACTGAAAGTACTTACATGAATGATGGTTATGTCTAGCTGTCATCACCATAGTACAAAAGTCACATGTTAAACGTGTGTTGATCCTGTCTTCATGCCAGCATACAACCTGAAGGCCATTTCCTCGTGGCAAAAGAAACACAGAAGCTATACAGCAAACAGGTGTAAGCTGCTATAAATGTGCGGATCCTGTTAGGCACGCACATAATCTTAACAAATTAAAACTAAGTCGTTCCGTTGAAACAAACAGCGTTTAAATACATGTATGCAGAAAATGTGTTCCCCTTGTGTGCGTCATACACACTACAGAACTGAGAGTTCTTCATGTCACACTTTTGGAACTTCTGTTAAAAATAGTTGGCATGTGATATCACTACAGTAATAGAAATATTTGAGAACATAAGTGTGTTGAGGAACTACTCAAGACGAGCAATTGTAGAAAAGGACCTTTTGTTGTAAACATTGTTGACACAGCGGACATTAATATTCACAGTTTAAAGGATGGTGTTGAAGAGCTTGATAAACGCCTGGGTACACTCAACAATGCTCAATTTAATGTAGGAATTCAGTTATCCGAGGAGGAATTGTCCGTGCAAATTGACGGGTCTGGTAACTTAAGGGATAAGTGCGGGTGCCGCGGATACTAGCTATGAAAGTGATATGTTCCCAGGAGTCTAAAGAAGCAAGTGATGGTTGCAATTTATCACAAATATCTCAGTCAGTGGACGCGAAACTGGCAAAGTTAGAACTCCCTACTTTCAGTGTTTAGGAACAAGTTAAAGGCTATTCTACATGATTATGAAATGCCTGATGTTGCTAAGTTTTTCTATTTACTCTCTTTACTCGCTGGTGAGGCTAAGCTGGCTCTTCAAGGACTATCACTTACTGCCAAGCATTATCAGAGAGCTGTTGATCTGCTCAGGAAAGGTATGGTAGATAGGAAAACAAATTACCTCTAAACATATTCATAACTGTTGAATATAAATGTTAGTTCAAGATCATCTGTCAGTAATCTTTGGAGGTTACAAGACAAGTTACTACGAGTCATATTCGCTTACAGACATTTTATGTCATGGGTGAGCAGTATGGAGGTGATTTTGACTCCGCTTATTTTATCGCATTTACCACAAGACTGGCGTTTGTAATGGGTTAACCATTTGTTTATACAAAATCCCTTTTTTTGGCACAGCCACAGTAAACACACGAGCCTTGGTCAGCTCTGGTTATATATCATCAAACGGTGGGTTAGGTGGTTGTAACGTTTAAAGGCTTTGGATCGGTACACAGTTTCATCTTCCCATTCGGCCTCCTCACAGCCACAAGAGCTGATATCCGATGTCTTTCTCTGCCGGTCGCTTTAACCCATCCTTGAGTCTTTTTTGGCTTATAGTACCTTTCTGGGGCCATGAAACCTTTCTGGTTAGAAGTTCATCGGTGTCATAATATAACTTTTCTGTCAGCTTTCCGTTATCAGTGAATACACCATAGTAAGTTTGTAGTATGTTTTCCTTTGGTACTTGTCTAAAGTCGGTTGTGACATGGTATTTGTTCCTTCTGGTGTTTACATGTGTCAATTTTAATAATGCTCCTTTGTTCAAGTGTTCTTTTAAAACATACACTGGTAACTTTGATCAAATTCATTATCCAACTACTCTAGCACCTTAGATTAGCAGAACATCATGATCTACAACTATATACACATGCAGTTCTATACTTCTGCCAAGTCTTAGGATTTCTTACGTGTAATCTCCTTTTCCATAATGGATGTATCTTTGTTTTATTGAATGTGACTCCTTTTTGATTGGAACAGGCTAGTATTTAAGATTTCGATCTTGACAGATATCCTTGTACAACATATTTGTAATACATTTACATTAGAACCACAGGTCCAATTGAACGTTTATTTCATGTCGTTTGCACACCATAACGGTGTACAGTATTTAAGCTTAGTCTTGTTTCCTTGATGGTGTTCTCTTGTTCAACACATAATACACATTCACTTGATGTTTTATCACTAGAAGATGTGTAGACTTCTCCTGTTTTGTGTTTTCAAAGGGCTTGTGCCATGTTTGTTTGTCTAGGCCTGTGTTTTCATTTTACTTGAAAATTATTCTTTGGCCACATTTTCTACAGTCCTGGCCACATGCTGGACATGATTCTCTTTTATGTGCATTTACAGTCCCACAACATCAGCATTTAATGTCTCTTTGGCCGCTTTGTTCGCTGTAATATTTTTCTTTATATACCTTTGGCCTTAATAGGTTAGATGTTTTATCTTTATTATGTACAGCTTGCCCCATTGCCTGGTTTTCATTCTTAATTTGTTGGCTTGTTTGCTCCTTAGCTCAAGAAATATACAGTTTTTTCAACATCCTTGTAGATACATTTCGTATGTCTATGACAACTCTGTCTCTGATCATATCATCTTCTAATATGCCATAATTGCGTGTTTTTGTTAATGTTCTGAGTGTTGCAATGTACTGACCAATATTCTTATGTTGTTCATCTTTTCTTTTATTGAAAGAATGGCTCCTTGTATCTGATGTATCAACATCTCAACATCGTTTCTCTCCTTATCGCAGGTAAATTCAAATCCATCATATACTTCGCAGACATCCAAGCCAAGTCAGTCATAACTGTTGCAGCTTTCAGTTGTGCGATTGGTTTATTAGACATGTCACTATTTCCTAGTTGTTCCAGACTCTCTTTCACTATTTCCAGTTCGCTGACAGAAGTCTAATCCAGACTTTGTCTCGAGTCCACTTTTTTAGCACTTGGACTCGTATTCAGACATTGATGTAGGACTCGAGTCCGGACTGTGACTCGATTTATAATGACTTGTCACGGACTTGGACTCGACCTCTTAGACTCAGGAATGAGCTTGGACTCGTAGGTAAGTACTCGAATCTATACCGAGTCCAGTAGAAATAAAGTTCTGCCTCAAACTATAAAGACTTACAATATTATACACATGCGAAAAATGTCAACTTGGATTCGGACCTGACGTTAATCATGAACTCGGACTTTAAAATTTCTGTTAAAAAAGAATGTTTTATTGGACTTTGACCATGACTTGGACTCAGTTTGAGGCAAGGCAGATAACTCGTCCAATCAGGTAATGGTGTGCCTCTAGACTGGCGCCCTGTGCTATTCTTATCCGCTATCTTGATGTAAGCAGCTGCAAATTTTCTTTAAATTGTTACGATTTATAATATTCGGATAGGCTGTGCTCACCGTTCATTACCTCAACAGAGTTTTGCTATCTCTCCCTCGTTTTGTCCATTATAATAAGATATTAGACAGACTAGTAAAAAAGCACTGGATTTTGTACTGTCAAATTAAAGGGAATAAAGTCTCGATTGATAAGCATAGTCCAGTCTAAGTAAAGCTCGTTTATATGATATACCTTGGCACACTCGTGTCCAAATAGTAAATAAACACAGGGTGCCACCCTAGCGACACCTACAAAGGCCTGCAAAGAAATATCAGGTACTGTATTAAGTACACCAACCAACATGAAAACGTGGGTTCAATAATGCTCCTAAACTGTTCAATCATGATATGAACCAATCTTGCTTTTGTTGTGTGACAAATCCGGACCAGATGTCACCTGTCAGCTACGAGTGACACCGAGCGTTCGACTCGCATGAAACATGATATCTGGTTATATCTGATATTAACATGCCCCACCTTGAAACATGAAAATTCCTGGACGCCTTCTTTGAATAAGAATTTACTTACAAAATGCTGACTTATTTTCCAGGAAAATGCAGACAGACATTGCGCGCAATGCGCATGCTTATGAAAAAGACCAATTATAGTCGATGCCCATTGATTACACTAAAGCTGATGTGGGATTTAGTCCTAATATGACCTGAAAAGCCTAATGACATTTCTCAGCTTTCTGGTTCTTTTTCAATCTTGTGACCAAGCGACATGGCGTCTGTCATTAGTTGCCAGCCAAACTTTGAAAGTTGCAATTTTTTTTATAATATTTATGGCACTAAACAACCAGTCATCAGCGTTACATTGTAGTTGTTTACATGTGACCAGTGACCTTGACCTTCATAATTTGTTCAGATGTTTTTAAAAAAATATGTGCCCTCATATATGGATTACTTCAACGTTTGATTTTGGTTTAATTCTAGACAATTGTACCTGTTTTATTCTTTCACTGCTGCTTATTTTATGAAAAATAAGGCCAAAATAATAAAAAGGTATGGTTCTCAGGCACTTTTTTTCAGAAATCAATGCGGTGAAGCGTTTTTTTTATTTTAATATTTTTAGTATGTTTCGATAAAAATGTCAAATGATAAGGGAAAAGCATGAAAATAACAGTTTTATTTTGCTAAATAAGTAAAAAGCACTACAAAACAAAGGAAATTGTATGGTTTTATCTTCTTGAAAGAAATGTCGGAGCGGCAGCAGCTCAAAATTGGAAAGTTTTTATTGAAAATCAAAATAAAAAAATTTGATGCGGGGGTTTAAAATTGACGCGGGCGGTGCCTGAGAAGCATACCTTTCATTGTTTTGGCCTAATCTGTCAGTTTATGGAAAGATCGATACATTTCATCTGACACCCAGATGAGAAACAGGCCTCAGGCCATGAGGGAGCGACCGGAAGCGGAGACTTTTTAAAATAATCTTTAACTATGTTCTATCCACAGCATGTCAACGTATGGACAGGATGTACCATATAAAACGAATTTTACATTTATACTCTAAAGGTTGCTCTGACAAGAATCTAACCAAAATATTAAATCTGCATGTATGAATTATCAAAGGAAACTGTGCCATCTAAATTATCACAAAAATATGGTAGTGCTAATCTTATATATGCAACGGATACTATGGAACAGCCTAACAATGCAAAAAAATTACAATTAAATTATGCATTTTAGAGTATTAGGTTTAACCTTGCATATTTATTTAGTATCACTATTTGAAAACTAAAATATATTTCTGACTTCATTTTTACACCGAACTATGGAAAAGAAATTAACAAATCAAACTGCACATTCTCAAGTTGACAATTAAAATATGTTTCAAACTGACATTACACACAAACTGGACGTTACAAACAATTAATTTAACAAGTTTTACAAACGACGGCACGAATTGGATATTTGCGACTACATGTGTTCTTTATGTGTCAAAATATTATAACAATCATACATGTAAAGATGTATTTGTCTTAGTTGAAAATTATCTGTATAATTGACTACATACAATCACTGTAATCCTCCGTGTATCAGCATATGGCACCTACGAGTCGATATTAATAGACAAAGACGCATTTATTAGTTACATGTTAACAGGTAAAAAAGATTGAGGACCCGCATCCATTTCCAGAAATGTGAAAAAAGTTAAAACTTACATCTAAGGATAAACATTTCCTGAATCCAAATATAATTGACCGATTTTGCGTGGTCAATCAAGAGCGTTATTCCGATTTCTTCTCAGCCAATACGGGCCAATTCACCATGCCTATACTATGGCATTCAGCTGTCGGTACGCAACATTAGATAATAGACAGTTATATGACAATACTTATAAAAAGAGTTTTTATATGCATAGTGACCGGACACAACGGGGTTGACCGTGGAATAAATGTATTTTGCCTTTGAGTATCGTATTATCATTATCCTTGTAAATGCCCATTTTATATAATGACAAAGTTTTAGTTAAAAAGGCGCTTCATTCTTGAAACTCGCCTTTATCGAATCCCGCATATTAGCATATTTTGCTTATTGTCATAAATGGGTATGAGCAAGGGATATGTCAAAAAGAGGTCTCGATCGGATGTCCTTATAATAATTTCAGTCTATGGTCAAATCTAAAATGAACAAGCTATGTATTCAAGATATGATTTCCTAAAGGTAGCATAACCTAAATATTCGTAGAAACGAGGCCTTTTGAAAAAAAAGGAGATATTTTAATATTTCTGGGCCCCGCTCAAAATTGTGCTCAGCTGACCGTGACTCTTCATGCAGCCCGGGGACTAACTAGATTAACTCACGGTTTAGCTCTTATTGTTTGGCCAGTATTTAATGGGATACAGCTATAGGGTGGTGTTTCCTTGTTTACAGGGTGCAGTTGTATGTTTATTCCCAACATCACACGGTACTTGCGCAAGCAACCATGTAGAGGGACCGTTACTCCGTCACTCGGCCGCATCAGCTGCGGGTCGGCTAAGCTTGTCAATACCGGTATCTAACATGATTCATAAACAAATACCAGTGTCTACTGTGGTTTATTCAATTTAAAAATGGCATTACTCTAACAAACAAATAAATACGACGAGCAGTGTAAAATGACATTTAGCGAGAAAATATGAGAGAGAGAGCAAGTCCACACCCACCAGTGTAAGGTAGTGCAGACGCACATTCAAACCGTCACTGGTACAAGCTGCAAGTCCGACATGTCTGAAATATTGGGTCATTTACTCAACCTAAGGAAGAACTGAATGTCTTTACCAACAAAATAAAATTTATTACGTATTTTTTAAAATATATTTAGTCTACAAATCGCTATCTGCGCGTTTTATTGACCAATACCACTGATAACATGGACGATGACAGTGGGCAATCACGATGTTATAACTCAATATGCAAACAGGGACGGCGGACTTTCAAAAAATTGACCATCAAACTTAATGATCGTTGGGTTTTTAATTTCGTGGATAAAAGTCAACCACCAATTCCACGAAAATAAAAACCCATAGTTATAAGAATCCACAGTTATTGTCCGGAATAACTGACCAATTACCCTTTAATCTTATATGTAAGACCCAAGTACAGACTATACTTTCAAAGAACTGCCTTTTAAATAAACAAACAAAGATCTTCTAACATGGTATAAATGTCTTGTGAACCTGGATATACATTAGCGCCCATATCTAAAAAATAAGTACGTGTATTAACTAAAATTTAGATCAAAGTATTCAGATTTATGGATCCTTCTAACAAGCAAAGCATCGTTCTATTTAATGACCCATTGGACAAATAGAACTTTCAGGTAAACCAAAGCGGTTTAAAAGTAGTCTATAGTCATGGCCACGATGTAGATGACAGACACGGCATACTAGTATATAAATACTGAAGTGATTGTCCCTTAGAGAATTAAACTGAAAAAGTTGAACTTGAATATGACATAAACATGGTTACTCTGCTGAAGGGTTGTAAATTCATTAGTTACTGTTTTAAGGTTGGATTCTGTATGATGCCGTGAAGTGAAGACAAATCCTTCGCTATTTTCCTGAAAGCCACGGAAAGAGCGGAGGACCAGTCTACCCTTGTTGTGCCTGTGCTTCCGTGACGCTTGATGCGCATGCGCAGATCCTACATCCTCTCATCATCTTCGTCCATTTTGTTGGTAAGCTGTTGACCACCAGGGCGGTTGCTGGCATGGTACTGAAATATAAGATTACTTTATTAAAAAATAGAAGATTGATACAGAAATTTCAATTTGATAACAAAAAATATAGTTGGACTACATGCTTATTTTATCAATATTTTATTGTAGAAAAAAAATAAGGCAAATTTGTCAATACAGCTTGGGCTTATATTAATCTTTCACTGGTCATAAATTCATTGCAAATTATTTGTTTTACATACGCAACATGCGCACACTTGTTATAATAATCATGTGTAAAATATCAAACTTCTTACTCTATAACAAATATTTTAACAATTCTTTGTAAGAAAGGGGAGTAGAAGAAGAATATGATGAAGACGATAATGATGGTGATGATGAAGATAAAGAAGATGATGATTATATGATGATTATACGACATCAATAGCAGATGATGATAGACATAAAATTATCAATACTTTAAATTAAATATTATTATCATGATAACATAGTTAATGATGATATCAATTTTGCTAATTTAGTCAAAACGCTTACCCTGCCCCGTTGTTTGTAATATAGAACTTCAATGACGGCGACGATGATACCAAAAACCATCCCGGCGGCCATCAATACCAGTGGTCCCCAGAAGTTACCGAGCCCCACACGTTAAGGAGAATTTGCCAGGTTGTAATACATGGTCATCAAGGAGTTCTTTTGAGCCTTTGTTACGTTCCAGCAGGCACTGTTGTACTTCCACCATTTTGCCTGCAGCCTCTGGATGTCCCCCGATTCGTGTAATGACATAATGGCTATGTGGAAGCGCTCGATGTCCTATAGAAGAAAATTTTATTTCCTTACTGTGTAGTAAGACCACCCATCGATAAATTCCAAACCCGGTCTTAATGCACGTGTTCTTATAAGGCAGGTTCCACTGTATATATATTTTGTATATTCGGAATCAGGCCACACACAAAAAAATTGTAGGTCTGCATTTTTGGATTAACTTTAGGGGACAAGGATTTGTTTTAGGGAGGAACAGAGGGACATGTCGCTCTCATTTTTTTCACAAAGTACCTTTTTCTTTCTTCACATATAAGTGGAAAAAAAGCATATTTTTTAATAAATAATTTTGGTTAATTCAGTCATCAACAGTCGACAAATTTCAATATTTTCCTATATAAATTTTCACTTTTATATATATTTCATATTGCGAAAGTTTGTAAAATGGTAGGTGTCAGCCAGCATATTTATATTAACGTTTAACGTTTGTAACTGGGGCTGATTTAAATCAAGACCTACGAATATCAATTTTAACATAGTGAAAGGGACCTACAGGACTTCTCATAGATGAAAACCTGATAAATGAGACCTATATTTCCAGATATTCCTTGGCGAAAACACTGATTTAGACTTAACATTACCACGGCCCTTGTTAGTAGATACTTTTACAAAAGGACAAAAAAACTGGATGGTTTGGTATTTCATGTAGTTTAGTGAGCTGATATGTATCCTAAGATATATGAAAGACTTCCAATCTGGGGATATGATAACCGATAAATTGATTTAAGGCTAGGATGTCTTTGTGGTGTAAAGTCCTCAGCCTAAAGTTTTTTACCTGAAATTTCGTAGAAACCGCCATTGCGTAGCTTCCAGGATGCATAATCTCCCCAAATGTTGTCAGATCACAAGGGAGTTTCCCAACCTCAAGGTTTGCGGACGGTGTCTCCACAATGAGGGCGTATTTTCCCTGTCGGACTTTCTTCAGTCCTTCGCTCATTGATTTAGGAAACAGATCCTTGGCCTCGTTTATGTACCAATAATGCCTCATGCCGTCATGCATACTGCCCCTCGCCATATTTTTCAAAATATATTCCGTTTTCCCGCCCTGTTAATGTAGAAATAGCTATATGTTTCATTATTCGCTCATAAATAACGTTTTACCGGATACAACATTTCAAATCAGTACCCAAAAAAGTAGAGATTGAAGTTCATATTAGCCTTATAACGAAATATACAGAGATATTTTTCATATTTTAATGAGCCATACACTCACAGATTCATTAATTACATAGAGGAAATTAGAATAAAAATTAGAATTAATTTTACATCAAGGCTATATATTCATTTATTTGGATAAGTGCAGGATAAACACACCCATATTCTCATGAAGACCATTTTAAATAGATTGCTCCGTCCATTTTTCAGACAGCCCGCTTTATTATAAAACAATTTTATAAAAAAAATACATAATTATATTTAACGTTCTGCTTTTCATGAACAACATTTAATAAAGATCGTCCTATTAAATATTAAGGCAGCCCAAAATGTCACGGACATCAGGTCATAGAAATCATGATAACTTTTATATTATTACTGTAGCTAAACAACGGATTATAAAACCTATCCTTTCGATTTATTTCGGTTGTCACTAAATACTTTTGTCCAATCGATATTACTGGAATATGTGTCCCACAACAGTAAACATATACATGTATATATACTATATTAAATTATATTACATGCTTTTAAAAACGAGTATTTACTGTATACTGAAGGTAATGCTCACTCTGATTGAACCTAAGTCGTATGTGCCTGAGCAAACGAGAGGTTCTGGTCACCAACGGATATCGGGTGTTCGGATTAACGAGTATTTACTGTATAATGAAAAAATGCTTACTTTGATTGAACCGTAGTCGTAGGTGCCTCATCTAACGAGATGCTTCATTCAGATCACGGAATGGCGGTTTGAACGGATCGACGCCTTTTACGTTACTGGCCCAGTACAGGTGGTTCATCAGACTTCCCGTGTAGGTGACCAGCGTCACCGTCGCAAACACTAACCAGAAACACGAGATCAGTTTAGAAGCCAGAGATCTTGGAGCCCGGTCGTAACCTACAATATACACTGGAACCTCTCCTTACAGGCACCGCTGTAATGAGAGCACCTCCTATTTACGGACACATATGGGCAATTCCTTGAAATAGGCCCCGAAATCTATAACCTCCCTTAACGGGAACCCTCCCTATTGCGGACAAAATGTCCGGTCCCGTCAGTGTCCGTAATTCGTAGGTTCTCCTGTTCGGAGGTTCTACTGTAAACTAGCACAGGTGTAGGATTTTTCCCGGAAAAAAGGAAATTATAAAATCACAAAAAAAATTAAGTTTTAAATTACCACAATATACGTTGATCTGTAGAACAGATCTGGTTTCTATCCAGTCTATTATAGAGTCAGCTTCACGAAAGATTTTGAATATTTGGTCAAGAAACACTTTTAATGGACTGATCAGTGTAATTAAGTAACAACCAATAATGACAATGTGACCTGAAGAACTGCAGCAAGGTTATCCGTGTTCGAGGTTAATTGACTTATATGCGATGCATGATTGGTCAATCGATGGTGACTGTGCCTCTAATTTCTTATTAGATACTGAGCTAACATCATATTAGCCAGATTGCATCCAGATTCGAATTTAAACTAGCACCTTGTGTGATGCATAAATGGTGCATTTATGGTAAATATATGACATTTCCTTCAAGTTATTAGCCTAATACTATATCTCGGACTAACGCAAGTTCTTCGGCGACAGCGAGGGACAAAAATGGTCGTATGGTCTGTCTGAATTTAGAATACTTGTGATTTCTAAGCAGAAACATACTATGTTCACAGTCCATGCGCAAACTGACATTTAAGTGGTTAGAAAATCGTGGCGGGTTCGGAGACGGCGAGGGATAAAAATGGTCGTATGGTCTATTCGAATTTAGAATAACAGTTATTTCTAAGCCGGAACTTACAATAACCCGGTCCCGGTGCAAACGTGACAATTAATTGGTTAGACAATCGTTGTGGGTACCTGGAAAAAAATCCCCATATGATCATTACGATTGACTTTTGAAATGACGGCCATTTACCAGTCTCAATAATAATAATTAGATTGCGTGAAAATTAGAAAGAGATGGGGTTCAGTAATATTGTGTGACAGATTATCAAAGTTAAATCACATTTCATTTTGATTCAGGTCATGTAGCGCTAAAGAAATTTAACATTTACACAAATTCTTTTGAAAATGGTCCAGTTAAAGACATTAGAATTGGATTATAGTCAAACACTTGGTCATGCATTTCAAAATGGACCTAGTACCGAAATATCCCAGTCAGAAATATATATATATATATATATATATATATATATATATATATATATATATATATATATATATATATGAATAACCAAACAGAGCCTGCAGATCATCTAACTGCTGCCATCTTGCGAATGAATATGAACTAGAATATAATATTTCATATTCCCTTAAAATCTTGATAACGGATCAGAATTATTTTCGAGAAGGGCCGAGATAGTGTAAAACCAAGAATGGATCTCATAATGCGTCTGTGCAAGATGTATGGTCTTGTTTATCTTCAAGTTGTCAGTAAACAAAGTACATGCGTACATGATGACCAACAGATAAATCATGTGGTTGGTTCACAGGCACTTGACTTGCTGCACTAGCAATTCCCCAATTATAGCCCATATGGAATAAATGTGCGTTTACCAGAATAATATTACAGACCAATTAGATGTTATAAACTGGTTAAAATTACATTTCAAATAAAAGTCCATAAAAATAGTCCATACCTTCAAAATTAAAACTATGACTGTTCATTGTTTACAGTCATTCTCTTGTGATTCGGATTCTGCGCAGTGTGATGTAGAAACAGCGGGGAACACACGTGCCACCACCTTGTTTCTATGATTTAATAATACACACTCTTATATTATGAGAGTTCTTGAAAATGATCAATGTGTCACCCACCTTGCCACTGTAGTGTTGTAAACACGAACCAGAGGGAGCCACGCACATTGAAATTCTCCGCTTCGGCGCGATCTGCAAGTCCCATTCTGCATCGACCTCCCCACTCATACGGGTTAAACCGGTTCATCACCCACAGCAGGAGTGCCGTCTGTTTATAATAATAATAATGATAATAATAATAATATTAATAATAATAACAATCATCAATCATCATTAATGCACAATAAAGGATAATTAAAAATAATAATAATAATAATAATAATAATAATAATAATAATAATAATAATAACACTAGTATTACTACTACTAATAATAATATTATGATGATGATAATAACAATGGTAACAAAATACAACAACAATAATAATATAATAAGATGATGATCATGATAACAATTATGATAATGAAATATACAATAATAGTAATAATACTGATCATTAAATAATACTAATAAAAATAAACATAAAAATACATAATAAAAAACGTAATTATACTTGTAGTAAATAATATAAGAAAATGAACTTTACAACACAAATAGAGTTAATAACTCCCCCCAATGCGAGATATAAATACGGATCGAACTCCAAATGTTTTAGCAAAGATATGCACACCATATGAAATCAGATAATATTTCCTTAGTAAAAGACCACCAAGGTTTCCCTTACAAAAGTGCATATATCAGTGATTAATTTTAAAATTAAAGAATCTTTTTTTGTCTAGTCATAAGCAATATTCATACGAGTTACCTTTGTATTCGAAAGAACCGAATGAAAACTCACTATTAAAGTGAAAAGGGTCACCAGTCCATACACTTCCGGCATGAGTGGCCGGAAAATATCAAAGCCAATCGGCGAATTCTTAAAATGCCTCGTGAAGTACATTTTCTGTACAAGCACGGTCACACCGACGTTCTCAAACGGACGGATGAAGTTCACGTACTTTTCTCGTTCAGCTGTGACAGTCAGTGGAGCGGCAGCGATGTCCGCTTTCTGACAGAAACAGGCAAAAATAGAGGACTGTCATCATCATCATCATCATCTGTCATAATCGTCATTGATTCTCTCTCTATCTTACCCTAAATGCTCTCTCTCTCTCTCTCTCTCTCTCTCTCTCTCTCTCTCTTTTCTAATCCTCTGTCTATGTCTCTCTCTGTCTTAATCTTTGTCTGTCTGTCTCTGTCTCCCTGTTTCTCCTTTCTTCGCCAATCGCTCACTATGTGTTTGTCTGTCTGTATGCTTCTCTTTTCTCCCCGAATTCCTTCCCTAATTTTCAATGTTTATCCTCTTTCTCGCTCCCTGGTTCTCTGCTTTATATCAGGAATAATAAAACAACCATATATCACATTATTTAAAGCATGTAAAACATATCCATTTACATATGGTAAAGAACTTTACCTCGACGATAACTTCTCCCATCATTCCTTTCCATTTGCTGCTGTTTCCTAGTCTTCGTCCATATCTCCCATCTGCCACAACACTGAAAACCAAAAATGTGTTTAGGAACACATTTAAATGTGTACGAGACTTGTATCTGAGATGAGGCATTAAAATGTGTACAGAAACACATTAATGTGTATGATAAATTTAATGTGTTTTGTAACACATCATAAATGTGTTTGGGAACACATATAAATGTGTTTCGGAACACACATAGACGTGTTTCGGAACACACACATGTGTTTGGAAACACATAGAGATGTGTTAGAGAGTTGTATCTGGGACGAGGCATTAAATGTGTACGGAAACACAGTAAATGTGTATGATAATATAAATGTGTTCTGAAACGCATTTGATGTGTTCTGAATGTGCTAAAATGTGTTCTGCAAAAGTTCCAAATACATGTAGCTTGCCTGGTCTTGAGACTGGAATAAGTAAGGAATAAAAGTATCTAATCCATATAATTCAGCTGCATATTCACCTGTAACACAGAAAACAAATAACAAAAGCAGTTACACAAATTTGAACCATTTATCATAATATTTTCACCGTATATTTATTCAGTTTATGAAAAAAATATATTATAGTCCTTGTCCTTATTGAATACAGAGACACAGGTCTCTAATGATGTTTTTCTGTAGTATGCAGGCCAAGAATCTGAGAAAAACACCCCAGATTATAACTAAACCAAGTGATGCACATACTATAATATACAGAAATGGGGAATATATGTAGAGTGCAAGTTGCCGAAATGTCATAATATATGGTAAATATAAGTTCAATGAGTCTGGAGTAATTGTGCATTCATCTATGATGTAGCTCTCTTAATTGGATCATCAGCAGTCTTGAGACAGCCTCATTTCGCTCCTCTTCTTGAAGAGCATAAAGACTTGGGTGGGCTTAAGTCCTATAAAATAAGAAAACGAACGTATAAGAAATTTAAAAAAAAACAAACAGGCATGAAACATTGTGCAGTTGTATATTAGCATTTACTACTCGGGTGGGGGGGGGGGGCATATATGTAGCTAAGTCACCAACATAACAAGAGTGTGGCTGTATAAAAGCACGCTGTGACTGTGACAACCTTATAGGGTTACAAACCTGACCCTGTTCTACAACAAGCTGCCTGCTGTCTTATCAGCAGTTGTTACATGTGCCCTGTACTGAGCGAAGCTTCATGAACTTTGTGCATGGCCCTGCATGCATACACATGCATATACAGTGAACAGTTGGAATTATATAATAATAACGTCTTTGGTAATGTTAAGTTGTTAAGTACGACAAAAATATGTTATATACATGTATAATATAAATCTCCTTGCACATTCCTTGTAAACTGCATGACTGTATACATATTATTTTAGGGGCAATGTCGCAGTCAGGCAGGCATGCAATGCAGGCATCATCATCTAAATCTGGATAATTAACACTCAGTGCTCTTACTGACTGTACATATAATTAAGACATTCCACATATAGCCGATTTTGAAAAAACAATACATTCTTAACTTACCTCAGACCTTGCAGCATGTACTCTGCCAGTTATGTCTGCTGAGATGATGGGCCACCCGAACAAAGACCAGACTGTTTTTGAATTTGGCGGTTATGTATCACGTGACAACCAACTCCCTCTCGGGGAAAGGCGCATACACATTACATGTGTTTTGAAACACATACTCAAACACAGTAGATGTGTTCCCAAACACATTTCCAAACACATTTTGGAAAACAGATGTGTTTGAGCGGAATAATGCGTTTGGTAACACAGTGAGTGTGTTCTGACTAAACGAAACACATTTAATGCCTCATACACAGCAAAATTTGATGTGTTTGAGTTCCGGAACACGCTAAATGTGTTCCCGTACACATTTTTGATTTTCAGTGAAGCTGAAAGGTGTACGTAAAGCCGATCTCGTCCGAGAGTTCCCGAATCAGATCGTGGATGAATCCATAGCACTGGGTGAGCGGGATTACCATTCCTTCGTCAATCGACGCAGATGGTTTTGTCATAAAGTAGGGTTCAGCCTGGCACAAAAACAAACAAAATAATACAGAGTTAACGACAGGCATCGTTAATAAGTGATATTTCGTCATCTGTGGTATATTTAGTATATTTAGCTTGTTTATGGGAAAGAGTTTTTATTGGGGTACCTAATATTATGTCGGCATTATTAATAAAATGCGCTACTGCATCTCAGCGCCATCATGTGATAATTTATTGAAACTAGAAATGTTGGAGTGAGGTATTACAACTGGATTATTTCTTTGTATATTCTTATACATTTTAGTGCATTGCCAAAACATGACGATTAACTGCATTAAGCTGAAATATGATTACAACTAAAGTTTAATAGAAAAAAGACAGGTATTTTAAACTTCTCAATTGTTCAACGTTTGAATATTAGATGGCGCTGGGAAGTTACAATAACAATATTGTTCCAAGCATATAGCATGATTCGGTGTCAACTCCATCCAGTGTTTATTATATGATATCTGGTTTTGATTTTCAGTGTACATCTGTTGCGCACCAACAAAGCATAAGCACCATCTGGTGGTAATTCTATGAAATATTTACCAGCAACATCTAATTAAAATTCTTTGGAAAAAAAACCGTCAGCAGCATCTTGTGGTCATTCAATAAAACCAACCCTCAGCACCACCTGGTGGTCATTTAAATATAAACTTATTTATTTTACATGGATTGTACAAATAGTTATTATTACTAATCGAGGCACTCTCCATGGCTCCCGTGATGGCGTTCGGTAGTCCGCAGGGGTGGAGGAAACCGGAGTACCCGGAGAAAACCACCGGCCTTGGACGGGCAACTACAACCCATTCTCATAGCCACGCCGGGGATCGAACCCGGGTCGCCAGCGGAGAGAGCCAAGCGTTTTACCACTCAGCTGTCCAGGCCCCTAAACAAACCGTGAGCAGGACCTGGTGGTCATTTAATGAAATAAACTGTGAGCAAAATCTGGTGGTCATTCAATGAAACAAACCGTAAGCAAAACCTGATGGTCTATTAAAGAAACAAACAGTAAGCAAAGTCTGGTGTTCATTCAATAAAACAAACCGTGAGCAAAGTCTGGTGGTCATTTAATAAAACCAAACGTAAGAAAAATCTGGTGGTGAATCAATGAATCAAACTGTAGCAAAACCTGGTGGTCGTTCAATGGAAAAACCGTGAGCACAACCTGGTGGTCATTCAATGAAACAAACCATGAGCAAAATCTAGTGGTCATTTATTGAACCAAAAAGTGAGCAAAATCTGGTGGTCATTCAATGAAACAAACCGTGGCCAAAACCTGGTGGTCATTCGATGAAACAAACCGAGGCCAAAACCTGGTGGTCATTCGATGAAACAAACCGTGACCAAAATCTGGTGGTCATTCAATGAAACAAACCATGAGCAAAAACTTGTGGTCATCTAATAAAACATACTGTGAGCTTAAACTGGTAGTCATTCTGTAAAAATAATCCGCAGAACCAATTAGTGATCATTCTTTGAAATAAATCATTAGGAATCTATCTGCGGAGAGAGACTAGTGGCCGGTAGGTCGGTATCTTCCAAGTAGAAGCTGGGTGAACACTCTGGAGATGACCGCGCCTTCAGCAAATTATAATGGGATTCCCCGAATATGCACACAGCGACGAACGATCTCATATTCAGGTAAAAAAAAATATAAATTATTTAATGTTATATAAGCCGCAGGCCCTCGTCGTAAAAGTTATGGTAGTATTTATACTTTTATAAATTATTTGGGGTAAGTCTATGTATTTTTTTTAAATAACGGACCCGAATTTTCAGTGTAAATTGTTGCCGACAGACGTTGAAGTGTAGGGGTTGGGTCATACTTACGATGACAGTGGTGAATTTGAAATGCCTCGTGGTTATAGGGTCAGGCTGCCACTTACTATTCGGCTGTGGGGCAACTGATGTAAAATAATAAAAAAGATATGAGAATCACACATTGATCACAAATTGACAGACAACGTACAATATAAGAGGGTCAGGAGAGTCGAGTCGAATGAAGCTCCCGGGAAGAGGCGTATAGCCACAGGGGGCCGCAGGGGCCAATGCCACCGTCCCTCCTGTGTCATGCAGAACCCCCGTCCTCCTTTCAGTTAGTCAAACAATGATTAAATTTCTGAAACACAATCATGAAATTCCTGTCCCTGGTATCCATATATTTGGAACTTGTTTTTACATTTCATTAGGTATGATCCAACTAATATTATATATATATTTTTTATTTATTCATATTGTACAACAAATAATTGGAATTAAAACATTAGAACCTTGTGTGGAATTATATATATATATATATATATATATATATATATATATATATATATATATACTTTCTTTAAACGACGACCTCATAAACGGGATTTACCGCAACGGCACTATTAGGCTACATCATCTGAAGAGTGCCACGCGCTCTGTGCATGTGGTACGAAACCAATGAGTGATAAAATTCCTGACAAAACTTAGTTTAATTCATCCTATACATAACATAGAAATGCTCTAGTCAGCCGTTGAGCACTCTGCCACCATGTTTTGTAAACAATGATGACTATGTAATGTACAATTATATATATATAATATAATATATATATATATAAATATATGTGTGTACATACATATGTATAAGCATTAATTGCCGTTGTCAAATATTTCTAGCCCTTCCCCTCCCTCAATTCTGGCTACGCCCCTGCTCGGCCCTCTCAGCTGGCCACCTGGGTTCGATCCTCGGAGTGACTATGAGAGTGGTTCTCCGGTTCTCTGGTTTCCTCCACCCTCATTCATTACCGAGCGGCACCATCCGAGCTATTGAGAGTCCCTCCTATTAGTTATCATAACAAGTTCTACAGTCCATGTGAAATTAATGAGTTAATATTAATCTAAGTTTCAATAAATCTGTTGATATAATTTATATCATATGTTTAATTTTTAAAGATACTGAAATAGGATTTTTTTTGTATTTCTATGGTTTTACACTTATTTTTTTATTAACTAGTTCGTTTGACCACAGGCGCTTGAATCCCTATAAAACTAATATGTCTCCTTGCTTTCTCCACTTAATTCTATTAGCTGCCATTTATAAATGGAAAACCTGCATTTTGTTTTCCATGATTTTGAGATATATAGACAAATATAGACAAACGTATTAACTTACAATCAGACTCGTTGTCATAATGCGCGGCCACAAGGGTGATGAGCAGACACAAGATGGTTGCCTTCTTGCCGTCAATGTCGAATGTCGTAAAATATCGTCTGATCAGATGTAACTGTTACCCACAAACCACCAGTTTGTCCTTAATCTGTGAATGAAAAGCAGGACAAAATCATGAGAAAAATCCTTTGCCAAGGTGATCAAGTGTGCCAGGAATGCCATAAGACATTATATCTAACTATTGCCTGCAGAATTAGGTAAATAAACGGTGTAGGACATCAGGCCTACCTACCATCCCTCTTATCTATATTTGGACTGACCCATTAATAGGCCCACATCTGGTCGGTATTTGATCATTTTGACGTGCCAAGGGGCTAAACGTTAATCAACATAAGGCGAAGTTCAGTAGCCGCCGCGATTTTTCTAATTCTCTCTTTATCACGTTTAACTTATAGACTGGCAGAATCTTAAGTCATAACAACCATTTCGAATTCGGACAGACCTTTTGGCCATTTGGTGACGCTAAACTTAAATTTCTGTGGTGTTTTATATAATCTGTGGGAAAATCAGATTCATACACCGGGAATCTAATACGGGCGCCTTTTCTGTATTAAGCGCCCCTTTTTGCATATTTTTCATAAATTCAGGTAAAATAAAAATCCACCATGTATAAGATTATCACAGACCTTCTGTCACAAATAATAAATCACAGTTCAATATATTTTATTTTTTAAATTTATAGAATGTTATGTTATGTCAAATATATATAATTTAACCAAAGTTAGCAGAAAATTTCGAAATTATAACACATTACAAGCGGTGTTTTCGACTTCATAGGGTTTGTCCTTACCCCTTTTTCGTTAGGCCTGTATATTATACCTCAATTTCAAATCCGTGAGTTCTGTTTCCAATGCTTCATCACATGATGAAGGCCGGACAGTCACGTGACCATACAGATCGGAGGTAGAAACCCACACAACGGTATACATAGTTAGAAGACATTGCTTATTTCTTTCATTATATCTCACATGAGCAAAAAGACTATCAGATTAACTATCGGTCACGTTCATTAATGAGTGTTCGCTGTAAGAATTTCTAAAATCGAAATAACTATGTCATGGTAACAATGGAAGACCCCTGACGTCACCTGGTGATCACGTGAACCTTTGCCATGAAACGGAATAGGTAACTAGTGTACATGATATTCGTCATCATCTTCGCTTTTTTTCTCTCTCTCTATCTCTCTCATATATATATATATATATATATATATATATATATATATATATATATATATATATATATTAGTAGTAGGAATTGGTTTTAAAATCATATTCGATGATTAAGCAAAATAAAAATATCTAAGATCAATTATTAATCGATTATTTTATGTATTATATTACCTTAAAATCTGCTGTATGAAATATAAATGAAATATTGAACCCCAGTTAATAGTCTGTCTGACATGTATGTCGGTATTCATAATGAAACCAACAATTCAACCGCATCTAAGGTGGCATGATTCCCAACCTGCTTGCGCTACACTCGTAAGTGTAGCGAAAGACCGGCAGGGAACCATGCTAGCATCTAAGGTAGACCTTCGTACGACGTCGGACGATTGTTGGCTGCGAAAGGTTCCGTTTTGAGGCTGTTCGTTAAGCCCCGTTCCCACTTTCAGGTATTCGACGCCGAATAATACGAACTTACAGCATAATACTTCGTAGGGATGTCGTCAGGGTGTCGTAGATGATATTTCGGATATTCGGCAATGTTCGTACTAATGTCATGAGCACATAAAAAAACTTAATGCGATTTATTAAATGTTCAAAAAATTAAGCTTTGTCGTCACAGTTCGTAGCGAAGTCGTAAAAGTTACTTGCAAAAGGCCCTCATAATCCGTGATCATTCGTGATCTTAATCTGTGTCATGAATGATCAAGAAGAACCATGACCTTGACACGACTTCAACACGACTACAATATGACTTCAGCAAGAACCACTCAAGAAAGAGCCAAGATCATAAAACGTCAGACGAATCAAACGATTAAGGACATCAATGTTTAAGTTGATACACTTCTCTGGTAAGACTGGGCATCCAGATGACAGATATTACAGATATGACTGAGTCATAAGTCGGACTTCATACAGTCAGAGTCATTTGGTTTGACAGTCCGAAACAAACAAATGTTTAAATTTAGAAACCGGTGCAATTGTGAACCTTGAATAACCATTCGTATTTTATTCATGAAGATTTCTTTTCCATTGATTCCCATTCAAATATATCTCTAAATCGCTGCCTATTCCTCATACAGCCCCCATGTGATAAATTGTAACATTTGATACGAAGACAAATTGTTCAGTAGAAAACATTTAGCCGATCCCGGATTCGAACCCATGTGTGTGGCGCACAAGTCCAGCGTACCACCCCCTTTGCTAGAAAAGCAAGCTTCACTAGCGAGACGGTTCGGTCCACTTTTATGTCCCCCCGTATAACACAGCCCCTCTTAAGAGCGTTCTGCTATCAGAACAAGACTATTTGTCCCAGGAGTCACACTTTGGTGAGCTTATTCCCTGGGCCACAAAGTTTACCGTCACGTTGGACGAGCCCCCATTTTCTTACGAATACAAATTGTTCAGTAGAAAACATTGGGCCGATCCCGGATTCGAACCCATGTGTGTGGCGCACAAGTCCGGCGTACCACCCCCTTTGCTAGAAAAGCAAGCTTCACTAGCGAGACAGTTCGGTCCACTTTTATGTCCCCCCGTATAACACAGCCCCTCTTAAGAGCGTTCTGCTATCAGAACAAGACTATTTGTCCCAGGAGTCACACTTTGGTGAGCTTATTCCCTGGGCCACAAAGTTTACCGTCACGTTGGACGAGCCCCCATTTTGTTACAAAGACAAATTGTTCAGTAGAAAACATTGGGCCGATCCCGGATTCGAACCCATGTGGGTGGCCCACAAGTCTGGCGTACCAACCGCTTTGCTAGAAAAGCATGCTTTACTAGCCAGACAGTTTGGTTCGCTCTTATGTCACCCTGTAACACATTGAAGTAAACTCAACTGACATTATCTGTCTTGGTATATTAACAGGGTATACATCTTTGTGGTATAACGGAAAATTCAGTTTTCTCTTCAATCAAACGACGAAGAGGTTATAACAATTAGAAAAACTGTAATTAGTTTTAAAGGAAGATGTGTTTTGTGGATATTGGTTCCAACTAAATTTGAACCAGACTCATCTGAAGAAGCTGGATAAATTATCATTTTCTTAATTCGTAAACACACAGTATGAAAAGGTGTAATTTTCCTATCTTATTATTCGAGAAAACATTATATCTCGAAGTAGTTGTCGAGCTTGCATAACTATGGTATAAATCGAGATGCAATCAATTTAATATGAAAAGGAATCATCGCATAATAATTTGAAGGCAAAATCAATAAGATATTTTAATTAATATTTGGAGAATACAGAAATTTTACAACTAATATAGGCACGTCGCCTGTCTGGAGTTTAAGGAGTGGAAGCCACATTTGCCACCATAAAAAAGTCGTAATTGTCTTATGGTTTCCTTTCACTAATAATGTTCTTTGTTTTGATTTTGTTATAGATATATATCACATATACATTTATCTAACAATCCAGTAGTATAAATCTGTCAGTTTCTTTTATTTATTCAATGGAATTGAGAAATTCTATGACTGGCACATAGTCGAATCAAAATCCCAGGTGTTCAGGTCAGGATAAGGGGGCTCCTGGCCGTAAAAAATGGTCTAAAGCCCTTTAAAAATAGTTGCTGCAGCTTAACGGGGGGGGGGGGGGGGGGGGGCCTTCCTCTGGGTTCGCTTCTGGAAGCAATCAATAGTCAAAGTTAGGACTAAAGCCTATCGTAACTTATGGACATTACGCAGGATTTCTGACTGGTCTACCGGTTTAAAGTCAGGACAGCTACGGTCATTCTTCCCCCTACAGGGCAGCTCTAGTAATAAATCTTGGTTGTAGTCTAGGATGCAAAATAAAAAATAACCACGTGATGTGATTTACGGTCATGCATAGAAGGATTGAATGTTCATAGGGGCGTGGTCCACAAGTCGTAGCCCAGTCGTGGAAAATCGTGGAGATATCGTAACAGTTTCTTGGACGTCGTTACGGAATCGTGAACTTTCTTAAAAGTGTCTTGTCATATCGTGCTGGCATCGTGTCACTGTTGTAGCATGTCGAACTGGCATCGTACTCCACTCGTGCGGCATCGTAATGAATTTTTTTTCACTCGACAGGCCGAACAGCCACGAATAGCCACGCTTTTAAATCATGGTGATTCGGTCTCGAATTCGTGAAAGTGGGAGCTCAGCTTCACTTTGTGTTCGTATGTCTCTGACAAGATTTGACTCTTTGCATTTGCATTATTGTACATAATTGGGCACATAAAGTTACACATACAATAACCATTTATGGCTGACAAACTTGTACTTAAATTATTTCCAACTTATATAAAATGACATATCAAACTAGGAGTTTATGTTTTCACTCGCGTTTGATTGTTAGTTTGGTCTTTTAAACTTTGCTTGGGTGTTGGACACGGGCCTGAGAAGACGCTCTAAAATGTCGGTGCATGCCAATCTTGCTAAAGAGCCAGATCCAGAAGAACTCCTTAACCTTGGCGGAGTTAAAGGCTTTATTGAGTGCCACTCTATCATGAGAACGATGAGAGGTGTATAAATTTTACATTTATCCGGCCTGACGCTTATAAAAGTTTTGTTCACAATGCCATTTACGGACTGCGAGTGAAGTATCAGTACTAAAATAGTTATACCGGGGCGTCTGTAGCGGAGCGCAGTACATACATACCATACACTGTGCTTTGTACCGACACCTCTGTCAACCTAAGGTTACACACACACACACACACAAAAGATTGCTCTACGGACTCTGCGAACAACAAAAATTTATATTTTACCAGCCGAGACACAAAACGTTGAATTTTGCCAGCCGGCCTAGAAAATAAAAAAATAAATTAATAAAAGCAAATTTTAGTTCAATTCACATACCTTCAAGAATTCTTA
Source organism: Sipunculus nudus (assembly GCA_026874595.1). Taxonomy (NCBI): domain Eukaryota; kingdom Metazoa; phylum Annelida; class Sipuncula; order Golfingiida; family Sipunculidae; genus Sipunculus; species Sipunculus nudus. The sequence continues at coordinate 59,228,100 of CM049314.1, read as the reverse complement.
AATTGGAATTCGTCTTACAACAAAAATTAGTAACTTTACCAGGACCTAACCTGGTCTTTTTTGCGGAAAAAAGTTGATCCACAAAAAAGGCATAGTTTTCACGATATTTCTTTAAAATGTACTCCATTACTGCAACGCCCCACCCCCCCCCCCCCAAAAAAAAACAAAAAACTAGACGACCATAGGTCGAACGCTTGCCGGAATTCGGAAGTGAAACACAGACGGACAGACAGAACATATTGTCGGTTTTCTATTAATGGAATGACTCTCAGGGACATTGCTGAGAATATGTGGCCCGTAGAATGACATATGAGACAAAAGAACAGGCAAGCAGACAAAGCTGACGACAAAAGACGAACAGACAGACATACTGACTTTGTGATACAAGATTGACACCAGATGACATTAGCTAGTTATTGAGAAGATTCAAAGGAAGAAAATGAATTATAATTTATGTAACTGAGGTTTATAGTTTTGGAGATATTGCCAAAACATGATATGTTGGGAGAGGTTCGAGTTCAGCGCCCCCTAGCGGCCTTATCTGGAAAATGAAAAATTGGTTTCGAGATATTAGTGTAAGACTTAAGATGTAATAGTTTCAAAAGGATTCTTTCAAAACTGTGGCCTGTAGAATGCTATATGTGAGACGCAAGAGCAAGCAGGCGAATTTGAGGACAACTGACAAACAGACACACACACTGACAAAGTGTCACAAAATTGTGACCAGATGACTACACTAGGTTATGGAGAAGACTCAGAGGAAGAAAATAAGCTATAGCTTATATAACTGAGGCTTTGGGTGTAGAGATATGGCCAATACAATGGTATGTGTGTGAGAGTCATGTGCAGCGCCCACTAGTGGCCATATCCGGAAAATGAAACATTTATTTCTAGATATTAGTGTAAGACATAAGATGTAATAGTTTCAAAAGGATTCCGTCAAAACTGTGGCCTACAGAATGCTATATGTGAGAGGCAAGAGCCAACAAGCAGGCGAATTTGAGGACAACTGACAAACAGACGAAAACACTGACAAAGTGACTCAAAATTGAGTCCAGATGACTTCTCCAGGTTATGGAGAAGACTCAGAGGAAGAAAAAAACTACAGTTTATGTAACTGAGGTTTATAGTTTTGGAGATATTGCCAAAGCATGATATGTTGGGAGAGGTTCGAGTTCAGCGCCCCCTAGCGGCCATATCTGGAAAATGAAAAATTGGTTTCGAGATATTAGTGTAAGACTTAAGATGTAATAGTTTCAAAAGGATTCTTTCAAAACTGTGGCCTGTAGAATGCTATATGTCAGACGCAAGAGCAAGCAGGCGAATTTGAGGACAACTGACAAACAGACAGACACACCGACAAAGTGACACAACATTGAGACCAGATGACATTATCAGTTTATGGAGAAGACTCAGAGGGAAAAAATAAGCTATAGTTTATGTTATGTAGGCTTTGGGTTTAAGAGATATGGCCAATGTAATGATATGTGTGTGAGGGTTGTGTGCAGCGCCCCCTAGCAGCCATATTCAAAAAATGAAAAAAACAATTTCGAGATACTAGTGTAGGACTTATGATTTGACAGTTTCAAAAAGGTTCCTGCAATAATGTGGCCTTTGACGCAAGATGAATGAAATCTCGAAATATCTCTATTCACGAGATATTTTACGAGATACTCCAAGACTTTTTATAAAACCTTGTAGTACTAGTTGAATGCTACCTGATGCAAAAAACTAGATCACTCTAGCTTTAAAACTGACAAAGTTAGAAAAATAAGACCCCTTATTTTCAAATATCATGACTTTCCCCCAAAATTCGTAACCATGGTTACGGCAAATTTGCGTCAGCTACACACCAGATGACAGGCCTTGGAATGACAATTAAAATGAGCTATCGTTGAAGTAGATACGACTAATAGTCACAAAGATATGAAGAAAAAACCCTTTTGAGAAGTTTTGACGACCTTGACCTTGACCTTTGACCTATTTTGGCCAGAAACAAAAGGACACCTAGAAATTATGTTTTTCATCATCCCTGTAAGTTTCAAGGTTATTGTGGCAAAATTGTGGTCAGGAGATTGATGACAAACAAACAAACAAAAAAGCATGATATGCTGGGAGAGGTTCGAGTTCAGCGCCCCCTAGCGGCCATATCCGGAAAATGAAAAATTCGTTTCGAGATATTAGTGTAAGACTTAAGATGTAATAGTTTCAAAAGGATTCTTTCAAAACTGTGGCCTGTAGAATGCTATATGTGAGACGCAAAAGCAAGCAGGCGAATTTGAGGACAACTGACAAACAGACGGACACAATGACACAGTGACACAACATTGAGACCAGATGACATTATCCGTTTATGGAGAAGACTCAGAGGGAAAAAATAAGCTATAGTTTATGTAATTGAGGCTTTGGGTTTTAGAGATATGGCCAATGTAATGATATCTGTGTGAAGGTCGTGTGCAGCGCCCCCTAGGAGCCATATTCAAAAAATGAAAAAACAATTTCGAGATACTCATGTAGGACTTATGATATGTCAGTTTCAAAAAGATTCCTGCAATAATGTGGCCTTTGGCGCAAGACGAATGAAATCTCGAAATATCTCTATTCACGAGACATTTTACGAGATACTGCAAGACTTGTAATAAAATATTGTAGTACTAGTTAAATGTTACCTGATGCAAAAAACTAGATCACTCTAGCTTTAAAACTGACAAAGTTAGAAAAATAAGATCCCTTATTTTCGAATATCATGACTTTTCCCCAAAAATTTGTAACCATGGTTACGGCAAATTTGAGTCAGCTACACACCAGATGACAGGCCTTGGAATGACGATTAAAATGAGCTATTGTTGAAGTAGATACGACTTATAGTCACAAAGATATGAAGAAAAAAACGTTTTGAGAAGTTTTGACGACCTTGACCTTGACCTATGACCTATTTTAACCAAAAACAATAGGGCACCTAGAAATTATGTTTTCGAACATCCCTGTAAGTTTCAAGGTTATTGTGGCAAAATTGTGGCCAGGAGAGTGGTGACAAACAAACAGACAGACAAACAGACAAACAGACATACGCAACTGACCAATATGCTTGCCGAAATCTTTGATTCCGGCAAGCAAAAAACAAAAAAAAAACAGTTATTATCAAACGATTACAAATTTTGCGAAAAAAATAAAAACACTATTTGGAAACATACCTGTATCTTATTTATTTAGAACTGATGCGAAAAACGAAAAACACTTTTTGGAGACATACCTATTCATTTTTATTTATGTATTTTTTAATGTCATATGGATCAATGACTAGATCTTTTGTGACAGCTTTTTGGTGATGTGCACAAATGTGTCTAAGCAACTTCATATATAACCCCAGTGAAGGTTTCTTTGTCTTTGGATGGTGTTGCAAATCTCACGATATTTCTCATGTCAATCAAAGCAATGTCTTTCTTTACTATCTCAAATCCAACAAAGTCAGCTAGAGTTTGCTGCCTCCTTTATGTTTTTTTTTCACTGTCACACAATGTTCTAAAAATTAACCGAGGACAAATTGTTTTTGTGTCCTCTGCAATGGTGCTACCACAGCTATGTTTACCTAACCTGTGGAGAACCTTCTTTCTATAACAATTAAAGTTACTGAAGCTCTCCTTTGAGTTTACCAAGGCAATTGGCTTTCTTGAAAGACATTATCACTTCACCATTGGAAAGGCTGTTTCTAAGCCTCGGACAAATTCATCAGAAGCTAGCTTTCCAGACTACAGTGAGCAAAGATTAATATGATAAGATCGAAAAGGTAACAGGCCATTTTGTTGATACAGTTCACTTGAAAAACTATACAGAAATGCTTTGGCTCCTGTGTACAAAGTGTACATGTCATCTAGAGCTGCCACCATGAATCTGGCCAATGATCCAAATGAAATGAGATTAGGCACAAGACAATTATCAGAAGAGAAGTGATTCAGCTAACATATATATTATCAATATACCTAACATATTTATGATATTTTCATCATACCAACAGTCCAACAAACTCATGATTGACAGTGTAAAAATATAAAATATGTTTCTAACTCCTGGAGCCTTCATCACATTGCATCGGGTACATGGAAAGTAATATGACACAGGCGCGGATCCAGGATTATTTTGCAGGGAGGGATGAAGGGGTGTCATGCATAAAATTGTCTAAAAGAAGGTCGTTGGTTAAGAGCAGAGGGGGGGTTCTAGATCCCAAAATCCCCCGTCATGCATAAGATTTGTCTAGAAAAGGGGTCATTGGTTGAGAGACGGAAGGGGTCTCACCCCCCCCCCCCCCCGAAAAAAAAACCCTCTCTGGATCCGCGCCTGTGACATCAAAATGTGTTGTTTAATAACTTTTCACTTAGAAATACCTTCTATGATATACTGTCACTTGATGAATCCTTCTGAGTGACGTTATGTGAATCCTGGCATACAGAAGCAGACGGCATAGTATTGTATTGTCTGTGGATTCAGGAAATTCCATCTGTATACAATTTCGTGAATTTGACATGAGGCACTTTTCGAGGGGTTAAAACTTTTGGTGATTAATCTTTCCTGCGTAGTTCCTGACGTTCTTTACTGACATAACTTAGGGCACTCTGTATGTCTTAACAAGACAAGCACTGTAATTAATGTCTCGTGGTTGTTCTATATCTATATGTCTCCACCAAAATACTATCTACAGACTCCCATTGCTTGGACAGTAAAGACTTATGTCGGTCTGTTGTTTCTATACACATATTTGCCGGTTTGGATGCAGCAACACTATTCTTTGTCCATGAAAAAAAAAAACTTTTTAAAAGAAATTGCAAGGAAAATGTAGGGCCCATTCTTTCTTAGAATTTTGGTTATAAAATGAATACTTCGAATCCTGTATTGTGACCCAATGTCGACGTCCGATCCAGTTCAAAATCAGAAACGAGGAAACATTTAGATTGAGTTGATTAACCTCTTAAGCTGGAGAATGGATGACTTATTGATTTAAAGAGGCTTGTCCAATAAGTTACACTTAAAGTGTTCTTCCTGAGAGTGTGAGGCCTAATGCCACAGATGATCAGGTCACAAAAGCAGACGGTGATGCAGATGATGATTCAGACACAGGTTCTTAAAAATAATGATTTCAACTTCATTGATGCATTCGAAAAACAAAGGTGAAACATGGTCAAACTACTTATATTTATATTTTGATGATGGTTAGAGAGTTAAGTCTAAGATATTTTAATCTGAGCACCAAAATACTCTCATTCTTGCTATGCTTAATTGGAACTTATCACTGCTAAGAAACATATAAACATTCCTTCTGTGAGCAGAAGAGTATGTGAACAATTATACTGTATTTTGAGTGGAGTTGATGGCACGTGCCTGCACTGCAATAATGTTAGTAGATGTAAAACATGGATATGACTGATCTTTGAACTTGTCAATCTCTTTATTCATGACTATTTTAAGTGATTTTCTGAAATTCGTACATAAGACAAATATATTTGCCCGATTGAATATTAATTTTACGGGCCATATTTCAGGGCCTCCTGGTGGAGTTATTCAGGGCCCTTTTTCTAGAAGCCGTTTCTGTTCGAATTACTACCAGATAGGGATATGGGGATGGTTTAGCCATGACAACATGACACACAGGCCTTCTGAAATAAACTGATAGGGCCTGGAGTCATGATGGCAGTCACAACAGAACGCCCATTCTAAGGGTCGGATCAAAATATTTAATGTCTGGTATTATTTGGCATCACAGGCTTATATAGTCGTATTATATGTGCTTAATATCGAAGAAAAAATGTTGTTACACAAAAATAATTACATTTATTACCTTCTTTCATCACTGTGGCACCGATTCACGTGAAGCGGTACTTCGCATTCAAAAGTGAAGGTGTCATGGCGCGGTCGTATATGTAAACTTGGAAGTCGGAAGCCGGACGCCGGAAACCGAGGAATCGTTTTATAAATAATGCAGTTTAAAGCATATACAAAATGCTAACGCTTCAATACCGTTTTGTTTTATTCCCCCGATAGAATAAGATCTTTATTATCATTCTGTGAAGAATAATAGTTATCCATTCTTCAATCTGAACGTTATGGACGATTTTGTGCTCGGAAGCAATCTCGGAAGTCAGTCAGAAGTGCTGGGATGTTATCCAATGTGTATAACTCGGAAGTCACAGAGACGCACTGGTTAACTTGTGGTCAGTTAAGAGCCACAGCCCAAATGCAGTTTCATTATAATTATAGTTGCATGCATATATTAAAATTGCTTATGCATGATTCTGCTTTGAATGCGTGAATAAAACAAAACATGATACATAATCGTAAAACTATAAGTTCTTAATTTTTTTATTTGTAAATTTAATATATATATATATATATATATATTATATATATATATATATATATATATATATATATATATATAAACACATATGTGATGGTATTTTCACGTAATATATTTCACCCTATCTAGAGCTATGTTTTGTGAAAATTATTTATATTAACATGGGGATGGTATGGTAAGGGGTAAATTTTTAAAATATGCAATGTAAAGAGGACATAAACGAAAGATTATGAAGATTTTCTGTTCCGCAACTATACTCCTACATGTATTGGAACAATGTATTCAAACTTCAGGTTGTTGGGCTTTAATATTTATATTTCTATAACATTACGGTATAAATTGGAAAGTCCAAATAGTCAAAAGTTCGTAACATGTTAATGTCAATGATGAAATGCGCGTCTATACATTTATAACTTGCAAAATGTCACTACTAGTATTTAAATGTAGTACTCGTTGTAAAATAATTGATATGTTAAAGTCTTATGACAATCTTTGCATTTTACCGAATTTCGTGATCTGAGAGCGCACATGCAGACTCGGACAGCAGAGCACAGTGCGCGAGTCTGAGTATCAGCCGAGGAGCCGTGAGATTTTTCAAGGTCGATCCCACCCCGAGCTGAGCTCTGTGGGGAGACCGTGTATGACTCACACGGAACTGCGATGGGGGGGGGGGGGGGATTCCTTGGTGTTATGCTTGCGCCCTCTATGGATGCACCACTGAATTAATAAATATGGTATAATAAACCCTAATACGGCATTAAAAATACAGTTATAAATTACGATGTCATTCAAAATAAAAACAGTAATATATTTTCCATACGTTGAACAAATATGAAAATTCAATATATCCCAGTAGGTCATCGCTGGAAAAAACATACATGTATCAAATACAAAACGAAATGTCCTTCAATATGTTAGAGTTCTACGATATTTAAAAAAAAAAGTTAAAATATATCTTAGGAAAGGTATACAACAGTTCAGGTAATATATAACATACTAATACATGTGTGATTATAAAATCTTATCGATTTGTATATTTAAGCAAATCATTTTTTTAAAAACTAAAATCAATTCTTTTTCAAATTTTCACTCTTTCTTTGAAACTTTTTCAATCTTGATATTTATATATTAAAATTCACTCCTGATGTTTCAACATCACATTTCAACTTCAAATAAATGGATATTTAATAATATTTTAAAGTATATTTGCAACTGATTTCACTCTCATACGTTATAATATGTGCATGATAAGGGCATGTAAACAGAATGTGCTCCCTTCAACTTCGGATTACTATATACGATTACAAGGATCTCGATAAGAAATTACAATTTTGAATGTAAGATCTTTAATAAATAACCATATAGAATCTTTATCGACACGTAAGACATCTGGGGCTTCAAGTAAAAGTCTGTCTAGAGGTGACCTGGTGTCTTAAAGATGCTACGGGATATAGGCATTTTTATTGAACCTGTTGCTCATCTTTATGATTCATTCCTTGAAATTCCACATAAAAATGATGACACCATGCAATAATGGAACCAAACCGGATTGATAAATCAAGTTAGATATTTACCGCTAAGATAAATATTTCAATTACAAATATTAATTATTCCCATTCTACTTTTGCTGTATAGTAATTTTTTATCTTTATATAAAAACATATGCATCTGAATATTCCGTGTATACTCACTATTTTTATTTGATTCTTATATTTTTATGCTCAGAAACAAAATTAACCGGACTATAATCGGAATTCTCGATACAGAAGTACCGTGCGCTTTCGGACCCCCTTCTCTCCAGACTTAATAGTTGCTGGTATCAGGTTCTATAAATAAACAGAATTTTTTATATCTATAACATTTGCTCTGTAACAATTTATTTTTAAACATTTAATGAACTTTTTTTGGCTATGCAAAATGTTTTGTTTGATGTTTTATTGATTTTTTAATTGACGTATTTTATAAATATATATATATATATATATATATATATATATATATATATATATATATAAAGTATAAATGTGTCCTGTGGTTTTGCAAATTTTCAGAACATTAATTTGATGAATATTGTACCTAACTGCATAAAAAATATCGATTATATATTGAATCGTTCTGCAAAAACATAAACTATTTTTTTATTATATGATTGTAAAATGTTACAATCGGGATCATATCTATTTACACATGCATTGTGTATTTTTTTCTGTCAAGGTATTGTTAATGTTTGTGTTTATTTTTAATTTTGCAGAATACGTCTGATGAAATCAGTAGCAAACAAATTTTTGTAAAGCATCATGTATATTATGCTATTTTGGCAAAATTTCAAAACATGAATTGAAACAGGTTCCATTTACAGCAGGTACATATAGGGGAAAATATCACATTGCAATGTGATATATAAGTATTACATAATAGATAAGAGTTTAAGAGATTCATAATCATGATTAAATTTTTTGGTCAATGGAAGAGGAAAAGGTTTTTCAATTGATACATGATAAATAAAATATTTTGTTCGAAACATCCTTGTTAAAACATTTACTGGACGTTTTGTGGTTCTGTCAAATTATCTGTTTAAGTCTCTATGATATTATCAGGGTAATTTTTAAAATATTATCAAATCTTTATTTTTTTTTCATGTTTCCACAAACAAAAAATACGGTAACAGCGAAAATATTGATGAGTAATTATATAATCTTGTTTTACAAAATGAAATAAAATATCAATATAAAATATTATAAAAAACAGCATAATTAATGTTACAAAACAGAGTTTATGAAAAATATGTGATATTGAAGAAACTGAAAATGCTTGACACGTTTGCTGACGACATGATGACCAGTGCATTAGCCATTACTGGCTAGTTTTACACATGTTATTTGGACCATAACCGGGCATTACCGAGCAAGAAATAGTCTATAACTTCGGATGGATAACTTTGATTTTTTTACATAATGATAGAAAAGACCTTATTCTATCAATAAAAATAAAATGGTACTTTCTATTGATGTAGTATCATTTTAATTATGCTTCGAACATTGCTTTATTTAAAAAAAATCCTTGCTTCCGACTTCGGACTTCCGAGTTTTACACATAGCCGTTTGGAAATCCCCTACCGGAAGTTATGATTCTCCCGCTGACAGACGTGGAGACGAGTTTTTCGAGTAAAACCAGCCTCGGTATTAAAAACTGCTTCACGAATACACGTAAGTAAACCGTGGATGTAATAATTATTATTTTCCCCAACATAATAACGTTACTTTTTGTCTTAACTCAGGAAAATGGCAGTTCGAGAAGTAGATGAAAATGAAAAAGTAGTGTCAGAAATGGCGTGCACATCTGCACATACTAGAATTGATGCGAACCCAATAGCTTGTACTGTCACCCCATCGTCTCCAGTTCATCTAAAATCGACGTTTGGGGTGACAAGCTGTCGCTAGGGATGGTTGGGATAAATTGTCTCAACCGGATAACTTCATAATAAAAGTTCATCACAATCCAAGAAAACAGCATTCTATTCTACGTTGATCATATGCACACTTACAAAATGTTACTTGTTTGATGAAGTCACAAAATAATTACGTGCATATTATTTGCCTTAAAACAACTCTAATCCAACATGTTTCAATGGCCTGTATCTGCTATATACCTACAACATTGGTGGATTTATAAGCCTCAGTGCATTGTGTGGTAAAGGACTGCTATGCCCACACTCCCTAAACAGAAGCGTGTATTCTCGTGAGGGTCGCCCTGCAGCGTGTGTGCTGCGAGGATCATCCCTTTTTTCAAGGTTACTTTATCCTCCTCAACCCTCAGTGCCAATCCTTCGGTCGCAAATTCATTTATCATTTTCTCAATTATCTTGTTCTTTCATCTAAGAAAAAAAAGATTCTTCAAATACGAACTGTTTATTGCTAAATAAATTTTGGAAAAAGTTTTTGGCAGGATTGATATAATGATACATAGCGATAGTGTTTCCCTGCATACCATCACGGGTTGATAAATATAATCTAAGGCAACTTTCATCTGTTTAACAAGGTTTACGTATAATTTAAACTTAGAATTACTAAACAAATCTACTTTATATCAAATATGACAAGTGATTTCCCTCTACATGATTCATTTTCAGAATTATTTCATTTTTACATACACTGATGAAAACTGCGAAGCATGCCTGAAATCATGGAAAAAAAGCACAAGTAACGTTATTGGTTCAAATTAACACGATTAAATGATGAAATGATATTCAAGGTAGAAGTTCTCCTAATTTAATTAATGATTTCAGTTCAAAACATCAATTTGATTTTTTAAAAAAGGATCAACAAGGCGCATGGAACAATTATTTATAACAACTATATATAGTGACCAGCACTTCGAATTCTAGGACTATCAATATACTGTTTTTTCTTGATTAGATACCTATGATTACATGTGTGTAATCTTAAAGCTACTCCTTTGACACTGCTATCATAAAAAATCAAAACCTCAAAAATATTAACTGTTCATGATTACAATAAAGAATTGCCAACTCAGGTTGTACCGGTGACCCCATCTGGCTCATGGTCTACGTGTGTGTGTTCACTAAACCGCGACGCGCCAAGCGGACATGTTTGAGGCCACCCCGGCTATAGTTAAAGCACTCTTTTTTTCAATAAAATATTCCCAATAATATTTTGTTGTGTCATGTTTTAAATTCAGCTTGCAGGTTGTTTAAAAAGATGCCTCGAGCATCGTAATTCGGGATTGATTGGTTTTACATTATTCATGACACATATATGCGGACGGACAAATAGAACTGGTTTCAAATTTGTTGTCGAAAATGAAAATGATTATTTATATTCCGTAATAATATTGATTTATTTTGCGACCTACATATGTTTACGGGCTTGTTTTCGTAACAGGGGATCACATCAACCTGAAGAAACCCCGCTTGGGGGATATGATTTTCGTGCAGCCGAAAACGAATAATGTAATATTAGACTCGCTATATGTATAGTTATCTATAAAAAATTAAAACTCTCGCTCTCGCTCTTTCTCTCTTCCTCTCTCTCTCTATCTCCGCCTTACTCTCACCCTTTCTCCCCCCCCCCCCCCACTTCACTCTCTCTCTCTCTCTCTCTCTCTCTCTCTTTCTCTCTCTCTCGCGGAAGAACAATCGGACGAACAACATATATAAAAAGTTAATAAATGAGGTAAGTCTGAAATCCATTAGAATATAATTAAGTCTTTGAACCAGCATGTAAACCATTAACCATTTACAACACAGACTTTAACACAAAGATACAGAAGCAAATATTTTATGTTCATGTTGTTGTTATTCTTCTATATAATATTTTGCTTCATTTACGTAAACTGATCTTTCATTGGCAACAAAAATAGTCAAAAGATAACTTGCGGTTCCAACTGCACCTTTAAAATATACAATGTATATATATATATATATATATATATATATATACATATATATATATATATATATATATATATATATATATATCCCTAAATCCGGCAAACCTTGGGATTTAGATCTTATTCGGTTTTCAAGGATATCTGGGTACACGGATATCTGTTGAGCCGATTTTCGCGGAAGCGGACATCTGGGAAGCGGATAGCCTGGCGGATTTTAACTCGGCTAGCGGCGGCTCAAAATGGAGGCGGCGCTGGGCTTAATACCCGATGTACAATCTCCCTTCATATATTCGTTAAATTGTTACCCGAATTTTATACAAGGATATAATTAGATCACTCTTGTACATGCATGTCTACATATACTTAATAAGAAAGTAACACATACCTGTCAAAGATGAAATAGTGACAATTTAAACCGTGCAGAATACGGCTGACGTGACGGAATCTGGAAAACTTAGTTAAGATTTGACCCTAATTAACATTACAGAACACATGTGATCCCAGTCTACCTCTAACGTGTGTCGTTAATTTAAAGTGAATGACACGGTCGGCTGCGCGCACTGACCGACCCTGGGCAGATACTACATGAAGATACACAAAAAATAACAATAGAGACGCTCAATATATTAATAAATGTATGAGACGCGCAACACTAGCTCGGTGACATATATGTATATATATATATATATATATATATATTTATTTATATATATATATATATATACACACACACATAAATATACATGTATATATAATAGTATTTATACATTGAACATAAAATATATTAATAATTAGAATTATAGACGTTGGTTTCAATTCTGAGTTTACTATGAAATATAAGATATCTAAGGGGCGTCAATATAGGGGGATGGGGTAGATATCCCCCTCTTTTATGCAAGGGGGATATGGTCAATGTAATAACCCCCCCCCCCCCAGGATTGGTATTATAAAATTTATATATTGGAAATGAAACATATTAATAATTATACTTTGGTTCACTTTCTGATTTTAATATGAGATATTAAAATTGAAATGATAAAAATGTCTGTTTATAAGAAAGTTGCCCAAAATTTGATTATCGCCATCGAGTCATCCCCAACCTTCGAGATAAATTAACCCCCCTGTTTCCACTCTGGATAATTTTTATCGGCCTTGTCCTTGCGAGAAAATATGGCGGCCATGTCCGCTCAACACATTGACGGTAATAAAATCAATATTTAATTACGTCTGGATATTTTAATTTAGAGATGCAACATAACACTATTTAGAGAAATATGTATTTCATTATCTGAGGGATTTTGTTACTAGAAATGTTTAAACTAATACTGTAAGGAACGTTTTGTTACATGTTTACCATAAGATTCCCAGTTGGATTCGAACGCTTTCATGTCGTGCTCAACATTTCAGATCTCGATGTTACCTTAAACATGAGCAGGGTTCTGAGCGCAACATTATGCAATGAGTGCGTGTAATATTATTTTTTTCTTCGTTATAATAAAACTTAAAAATCTCTCTGAAAATACAGAGATAGGAAGATATTAATTTCTCAAAATAATTAGTTTCTGGCATAATTAATTATAAGTATTCATGACGGTTTGTTACAGAATTAATTGAATTTAACGGTATTTCTGTAATGGAAGTGGCTAGACAGCCGGCAGTGTAATATCATTTTATATCAGGCTGATTAATCCACAGACTAAATTACCCATTTGATCTCGGGGGACTAGATATGGGTCTAGAGCCCCAGCCCCTACACGTTTCCCGGAGGTGCAGGACTTGGTCACCACCGACATTCACGACGAATATGTCCAGACTCCCCACTTTTGTAGCACTGGACATGCGGGCTTGGTGACCGTGAAGAAGGCCTTCTTGGGGATTCTACACTTCGAGGAGGACGGCCAGATGGCTCCGGTGGGCCAGGACTCGGGGGACGGTAATTACTTTTATTTTTGTCTCGGGAGTGATCGGACATGCCCGTTGATTTGGTTCGGCTCAGAGCTAGGTCAAAGAACTTTCGCATTTCCACCAACTCTTGCCGGAGAGCATCCACCTGGTCAGTAGTGGCGAACGATTTTACTGCTACCGATTGAGCCGAAGGTATCGGCGCCTCGACATCTTCGTCCTCACCAGCCTACGACACCCTTCTAGCCCGGGTACGGGCTTGTTCTTTGTTTTGCGTCCAATCGTTGCCTGGAAGTTGATAAGGTGAGCCCGTACCAAATCTAGAGCCTCCGACATGGTGTCCGGTTCCAGACACATCACCTCATATGAGACTTTGGTGTTCCTGAGTCCCTTCAGGAAAACGTCTACTGCGATTTGTTCTTGGACTGACGAGTCCACACCTGGGTACGCTAGGGCAGTAGTCTGCCAGATATTCTCAGCGTACTCATCTAGACTTAAGGTTCCTTGTTTCATTTCACTGAGCTTGCGTCGAAGGGAGGCTGGTGTTTCATGGTGGCCGTATCTACGGCCAAGTTTGCTGACCAACCTTGAATAGCTCTCTGTCACGTCCATTGGTAGCGATACCAGATATCGCATTGCATCGCCCCTGATGCATTCATGAAGCCGGTCGACCTTTTGCTCATCAGACCAGCCATGTTTGCGTGCCAGGCGCTGGAACGGCACGATGAAGGCACCCCAGTCGCCCTTTCCATCAAATGTAGCCATTTTGGCTCGGGATGGCTCCATCTGGCGGCGACTGGCTGGGCTTGCTGGTCTTTGACGCCGACTCCTGTGGTCATTCCTGCTATGACAGCGACCTCTAGGTGGCGCCCACGGATATTCTCTCTCTCTCCCTTCGATCACCTCTAGTTGCCGTGCTATCTCACCATCGGAATCCTCAGCGTAGTCACGCCAATCGAAATGTGATGGTCTTACACGGGTTGGAAGGTCAGCCATCCCTACTTCACCAGGGTGACCATTTCTCCTTTCGGATACAGCAGAGGTAGCGCGGCTCATCTGCAATTCCTGTTGATGTGGAGGAGACACAGTGTCCACTTCCGGCAGAGCTACCGGGTCTGATGTGCCTGGGAGTCAGTTCCGCCCTCGGGCATGTTATTGCCCGTCTGCGGGGAGGCCACATCACCTGTTATCCTGGAAGGCCTGCTGGTCAACAGAAACTGCTGGAACATCTCAGTCAGTTGCTTTTGTTGTTCTATCACTGTCCTGAGAGCAAGGAGGGTCTCATTTGCTGTCGAGTCCCCACTGTCTTGGTCTCAAACAGCGCCTTGGTCCAGGTCCAAAATTGTGCCATTATTCTCTGTATCTTCAGAATGGTTGACCTTCTTTCTCCCCCCAGGCATGACTTCAGTAACTGTTGACACGGTATCTCAATATACGCCGATGTTGGTCTATTTACACTGGTCTGTACTTTTGAGACGACCCCCGAAGAAACAGTACTGTTTAGGTGAAATCCAGATGGCCTCTGAGGTGATTAATCAATTAGGGGGGTACCGCTCAGAGTTCAGGCAGGCTGCTGGACACTGCCGGTGACACTTGATTCCCCTGCCAGTGGCTGGCTCTGATAGCATAGTGTATGGAATGTTACTTTGTGGTTTTACAGCCACCCTGACTCAAATGTTTTGTTGTTGCCTGTCCCTTGTTCATAAAGGCCTTAAAGGCCCAATTCCGGTGGGACCCCACCAGAGTGATCCAATCCCAAGTGAAGCCAGTTGAGACTCACCATGTGATTAATGATCCAGTGTGCCTTGGGGCAGCTTAGGGAATTTCCCAGCCCAGCTGCATGGGGTATATCAATGTCACCTCTGTGTATCAGTGTTAAACTGAGGACCAGCTAATGAAGTGGATATTGTTTGCTCTGTTTGCAAGCTGTTTAGAAAAAGTAAAAATAACCACATACCTGTACCATGTGGATTTAATGTGTGGACATTTTCAACATTATATATAGATATATTCCAAGTGTAAAACTTCATTGTTCATGCATAACTGTCATAATAAGTGTGTTTACATTAGCACATCTTCCCAAATTGTGTCAAAGAATGCAAGTTGTTTTTCTTTTAAAATTTTCTGTCCCTGTTGTCTTCGTGGGTTTTTAACAGACATTCTGTGAGACACGGATGTACTTTCTCTGTCCACGTTTTCATTCCACTCAATTACTGACATGTTGCTGGGGCGTTGATACTCATCATAGCCAAATGAGATTCTTTTATCATGGTAAATTAAGCACGCATTGTTAAAGGACTCAACATAATGCGTGTTCTGACACAATATAAAGTCTTCAGCATTCTTGTACACCCTGAGGCCTGTGATGGCTTTCATTACATTTTGTTGGTTCATAAAGGGCACCTTCTTCCTTGCATCTAGCAGTTGGAAAGCAGTTAGCATGGTTCCCCTTATAATGTTCTACAAGGCCTCGCATGTTTGCCCTCAGTTTGTCAGCAGAACCATCACAGTGCTTCATGCTCCAGTGTATATGAGTACGGACACTTGCAGCCTTGTCACTGAGCTGGGGGTGCCAGGTTATACCTTCACTCTTCCTTGGGCCTGATGTAATTTTTTTATTTCTTTTGTGACAGCCTTTGCTGCATGCCAGGTATCAATGCTGTTCATTGTTGGTGCCTGTTCTTCATTAACATATTTTGAAATGGAAAGATTATTGTCATGAACATGTGTAGTAATTAGAACCGATTGCTGATGAAAATATTCATACAGCTTCTTGATGCCATGTAGCTCATGTCTTTGACTGCTGGGGTCATCAGTGCGTTTGACATGAATGCTCTATAATACTTTGTGAGTGATTTCGCCAATACACACAACATCAGTATCTTTCGCATTCCGTCTCCAGCCATGTCTTGCATCTGTCAAGATGTTGATCCCTTGGAGGTCACCACTCGCGATTTCCGCCATCAGTGCTGCTTCTACTGATTTTTTATAAACACTGTTTGTTGCCTGATTATAAATGTTTTTTTGCCAAATCAAACACACTGTGACCCACATGGCCTAAATTTGCTGCTTTGCAAAATCGTTTATACTGAACAGGCAGGACACCTGACATAAAGTAGCTATGCAGCATCCTCCAGTTCACAAGAAGCCGTCAACCTTCCAGGTGTGGTGAGGTATTCCAATCCACAATTTTACAGTTTCTGTTGCAAGTTAATTCAACTCTGCCTGCATGACCGAAACGTTCAATTTGACCAACAGTAATAGGATCATCGCATGTTTCATGGTGCTGATGTACTTGCATAAGAAGATATTCAAGGCTGGACCTTGTGGTCAGGTATATCTGCTCATCTGAACTCTCCTTTGATATATACTGGTATGCACCAGTGGTGACTCCTTCATTACTTGTCTGGCTTGATCCTGGCTGGTGATCACATCCTTCATCTTCTCTTGGTTCCTTCATGGATATGTAGAAATCCAAGACACTATCAAGAACTTGGTAATTAGACACAAGTGAAGTATTGCCACCACCTACCAGTATCTTGACTTTATCAATTTTATTTAACAAGTCCAATTTTTCCTGCTCATCGCTGACATAGTATTTAATCCTGGCTTCTAGTTTCCCCACTCCTGTCACATGGCGTGCCTTCTTTCTCTCATTTCGGATCTTCTGGGACCTTTTATTATCATCTGATGCATATCTTTTCCTTGAATGAAGCTGGCGCTGAGCTTCTCTGATTCTCTGATGATACATTCTTGTATAATTATACAGTTTTGTGTGAGCTAGCTGTGTTGTCTGTAAGACGTAGTCAAATGACTGTGATAAAATTGTACCAAGCTTCAAGCTTAAAATGAACTATGCCTGAACAAAAGGGATTAATCATACCAGATGACCGCTGGTGAACTGACACTTCAGTATCTGCCCAGTCTTAGAAAATACTGACATACTTGTTGAAAGATTTGGATACAGTGGTATGGAATTGCATATCATCTGTCAAGCCCTGTCAACAGGTAGGGGAGTTCAGGCTGGGATTAGGGTTACTCCAGTATTGCCACTAATGACTACCAGAGTAAACAGTCAAGCTGGGATTCAGATAACTTTCAGATCAGTTGTTTTATTTCTGTTCATCATGGATGATACAAGTGAAATTGGTGGTAAACTTTTGTGCATTAGAGTAACTCCCACACAGGAGCAAGCCATTAAAGTTTTATTTATACAAAATAACTGGACATGGAATGAAATACAGGACCCTGATGGAGAAAGTCATGAGGCTGGAAATACCAGTGAAGTGTGTATCAGTACAGGTACACCTAATGAGGAAACAAGTGTCACCAATACTGAAAGAGAGAGCTCAGAGGCATGTGGGACTGATATCAGGCACAGTGAAACACAAGCTGTAGTGAGGATACCCCCCATACCAGGGGAAGCTGTGTGCCCATACTGTTTTTGTACACCATGTGTCACAGCAAACAGACCACGGTGGCTCGGAGCTGGCCAGCCACCTAGGGCTGGCAATAATTTAATCAGGAAAGAAAGGTACAAAAAATACTGGAAGATGATCTCAGACAGGGGAGGCTGGATAGACCAGAGGTATTAAAACAAAAAGGCAGAGGCTCAAGGGGCAACACTGGATGGGGCTTGGTTGCCAAGTGTCCGAGAAATTATGCCAGAATGTGTGTTAAAAGTACTAAGAAGATTATTTCCTAACCCAAAGGGGGTACCCTACATGGGTCACAAATTGATCTAATACAGAATATAAACTGCCATTATAAAAGACATGTTTTTTGCATAGTAACACATTAATTCATCATACCATCGTGACTGTTATATAAACTGTAGCAGCCAGCCTTATCAGCAGCTGAGCGTCTGTTGTGATAAGATGATGGATGGGTCAGAGCAAGGCCTGTCTCAGTGTCTGGCCTGTGGTATGTGGAGTAAGCAGGGGAAAGGGGATTTCCAAGCTGTCACATGTGTGCCTGTGTTGTGATACTGGATACCCCAAAGCTAGGACCGGTAAATTCAAATTTGTGTTGGCTGCTGTGTACAAAACTTTGGAATTTTCACTTAAAACTAATCCCTTGTGTTTAATGAAGGAATAAAGTGATATCTTCACAAGAGATGTTTCTCACAGACAGTTTTGGGGACAAACATGTAAGTATTTTTTTTATAAAATCCACATTAAAGCTCCTGAAGCCAGGTTTATGTGAGCACTGCAGTGCGGTGACAGGTTGTATACTGGCTCGGCTGTGGCTCCAATTCTCCTTTTATACCGGAACTGGGCCTTTAAGTTACAAGCTCCTGATTCGGGCAAGCCCGCCCGACTATATGAGAATATACAAAGTCTGTTGATTTTTAGAAAACGCTGGTGTACCAATCTTTTTATGTTATTACATGAGACTGTTTATCAGACGGGTAGGCTCGTTTGTTTACCAGCTTAATTAGGCTGTAAGCAATTACTGGTATTAATTATTGATCTGTACAACGGGATAAACCCGGAATTACACAGATATTGATAATTATTGACAGCCAATCATACAGGTACTGTCCACTTGACAGGGTTTTTTTCGGTCAGATCAAGAACAAATAAATATAATTATTTATAATTATCTTGCTGACCCCACTATTCTGGTACCAGTGTGGTAAAACTGGACTTGCCAGTATTCTTTTTTTGGGATGGCCCAGCTGGTATCAAGAAGTTGTAGAAGACTTGTACGAAGAATTTCACTGTCTTGTTCACAGCATGTAGCGCTGTTCAGTAAAGTCTCTAAGGGTTGCTCGACCGTAATCGAAAGACAAACCTTCACTGAGACTGTATATCTGAAACTAACCCCGATCCATACTTTCACAGGGCTGTATTATCCACGGGGAAACTATCCCGACTAAGGGGTCCATCTCCACATAGTGAAATGTTCCTCCGAGTGAGTGTGTATCTCAGCCGAGGCAGTTAGTTTTTGCACGGTCTGCCTTCACCTAGGGTGCAGGCACTCTGCAGGCTTAATGGTAAAGCCGTGCCCAAGGGCCTAGTTTCATTAAAGTGTGCCTTTCGGGGGTTCCTTGATAGTATGATCCAACAATGGGGACAATTACACCCCAAGGGCTCACAGTTGCTGTAGTCACCGGGCTTGGTTAAACACAGATTTAAAAAATGCCCTGTCATGGGAGTCCGAATCCGGAATGGAATGCCGTAGATGTACATATACTTAGTTAAGCTATCATTATAAAACTGGAGGCGGATACGTCCAACTAAACATAACGAATAAAAATTACATGACGGTTTGGTTACAGTAGTACAACGTTATGCTTACATTATAACCGTTACAAGAAAGTATATTGTCAATTCTTTTCAAGGGGTGTTGGCATTTTATGGGACAAAATTAATATGCGAATAAATAACGACAATATGTATAAATATTTATTTTAGAGAGAAATCTTGAATCTAGCAACCGCAAAAGGAAACTTATAATATATTAAATCAGTTCAGGTAGTCTGTATTGGCTTCAGTATAGCTCCGTTAAGTGCTCCAAGGTTCCCACCTTGTTCAACTTTTTTTTGTCAGATGTCATTGCGATGACGTCATTTCTGTTATTTCCCTACATTTCTATTGTTACATCACCGTAATAAGATTCCTCTTGCTGATACAGCACTACCAGATACGATACTGTCCTCACTCTGTCAGTCGATACAGTGTCTCTAACATTTCTTAGTAATTTTATGGACTTTAGAGCATGTTTGGACTATGACCCTGGAAAGAAGAATGAACTCTCGGAAGGATGACAAAGTTCTTTAAAAAATTGTGTAAATAAAAGGTAGACATCTGGACTAAGTGGGGGGGGGGGGGGGAGGGGGAATTTGATCCTCACTTCAATTTTTTCGACCAATCCTCAATTGAAGGAAATTTTTATACCCGTAATTCATAATTTCAGGAAATTACATCGAATTTTCGGAAACAGTTTGTAGACAATTATACAACAATATTTTTCAACACTGATCACATAAACTAAGCCAGCTCTTTTGTCGGAGGCAAAAACGTATCATCTATGGAAAATCATTATTGTTCATCTTCTAAGGTGTGGACATCAAACAGTTTAAATTAATGAAAAGTAACTTATGGAGTCTGTAAGGAAAAATGCCAATATGATTTCTTTATAAAATGTGTCAAAATGAAATTAGATTAGAGAAGAGGTCTTTCGAGATCAAATATTAAAACTAAGCAAATTGGCGCGTCAAATAAGCGAAGCATTATCCTTTCTAAGAGTTAAAGAGTCACTCTAAAGTAGGCCGCACACAGAGCGGACGAGACGAGACGAGATCTGACCGGACTAGAATCCGGTCTGGTCTGCTCTGTTTGCGGCACTTGGTGGACCGGACTGCTAGTCCGGGGCTGCTCCTGACCCGGTCCTGAGCAGTACTGGCCAAATCAAAATTTGTTTATATTTCAGGACTGGTCCTGAGTAGTCCGGTCTGGTCTGGTCCGTTTAAATCCCCTCTGTTTGCGGACTAGGCATGATCGGGAGTTCATCTTTGACAAATGTGAGTAGCTCTATAAAGCACGTGATAGGCGTACACATTTCGATGATGGTGAGTTAAGAAAAGGAAATCACCTGGGCGACTAATGGAGATTGATGTCCTCTTTAGTTTTTTAAATAGAAAATATGCTAAATCCATCCAGATACATTGTATATAAATATATTTATCTATTATGACAAAGAAAATTTCATTTAGAGTTATGTGATATAAAGTAAATACATTATAGCACAATTCCATCAATTCGTGATATTAGTTCTTAATGTGAAATGACATATAAAATACAGTGATAACACACTGTTTATAATTATGTGGACGCTAAAATTTTATTTCAATCCCTCATTTATGATGACAGGGGAAGTAACCATAAATAATTATTTTTATACATATTATTTAAAGAGTGTAGATATCCAGGTATTTTTGTAATATCCCAGATAGTGATGTCATAATCATGACATAATCGCTCTGTTTGCTAACCCTCTAGGATCGGACAGGACTGGGAAAGATTGTATAGACCTATAACTCCGTGGCCCATGCTGTTTGGAACAAAGCACACAGCTGGTACCGGTAATAGGAAAGGAGGACATATTGTCAACAAAGGCAAAAAAATGTAAGTTCTCCACTTTCTTAGAATGTCTGTTATTATGGAATTTAGGCAGATCCTTAATTGTAACCAATTTATTTCTGATGGGATGGTTAACATGTTCTGGAGATCTGTTAAACAGTAAATCAGCGGAGTTCCCGCACTCTAATGGTCTGCCTAGGCGCCTCTCCCGTGCATGCTCAAGTAGGTTATTTTGAAATCTAGAAGGGGGGAGGGGGGGCGAGAACATAGCTTTAATTAGGGAAAAAGGGCCACAGGGGCTTGAGTTCCAAACTTTTTTCAACTTCAAGGTTTGATCAAAAGTCTCTGATCTTAATTTAACAATCTCCGAGTTAAGTAACAATTCGTCATTTCTGTTTGCAATGCACTAAAGGCCTGGCATAGGCTGAGAGCCAGGCATTTAAAAGTTTGCAGTCATGCTTTTTATCCTCTATCATGTGTTAAAGGGTGTTTAATACAAAGGTGTTTAGAGCAAAAAATAATTCTGGCCATTAAGGTTATGTTTTTTCTTAATTTGTGTCCACCTAAGAAGGAAATTAATATCCTGTTTCAACAAATTTGTTGTGTGCAATACCAACCTCTCCCATTTTTTAAATAAGATAATTCTCACATATAAATTTTTTAAACAGTGATTATGGCATGCGATCTCTACAATTCCCAACAATATTATCCGTATTTAAAGCATCTTCAAAGCACTTTAGTCAGGGGGCCAAAGCAAGTAATTTTGAAAAAAAGTTGTCGGGGCTGATATAAAATTTTCACTTTTTTTTAGAGGTAGACATCTTGGGAATCAGAAACCAATGTTGGCATTCAGGACACTCTTGCACAACATTGCAAGGAGCATTTTTTGTACGAGCTGTATACATTTTTGTGTAATAAGCCCAATCTGGCGGCTCTCTCAGTCCCCTAATGAACTAAAACAGCAAATTATATCTTAAAATGTAGGTATTTATATGCACTAACATAATAAGACACACAAAGTTGATTTAAGAAAAAACTCCATCATTCATATATGTGAACAATTATGGCTAACAAGAACCAAAATATAACCAAATTTCTTTCGAGCAATCTCGCATAAATGAATACAGTTTCTGTATGCTTTACACAAAGACCTTTTTAAAGCATTAAGAATTTATATTATTGTTCCTTTTTCTTTTTTTTCATGCATTAGTTGCTGAGGTGAAAGACAGATATTCAGCAATGCCTTTTGTACCTCTACTCCCTTATTCATGAAAATAATCGCTAAAACAGAAACGGCAGACAACGTGGAACTTAACTTAAAAATATATTCGTACGAAACTTCTTACATTTGTAAGCATAAAAATAACTAATCAACAAATCAGAATACTCTACCAAGATCAGTTTTCCCTTTTAAATTGATTTATATACAACTATATCTGAGCGGAGATGTGCTAGAACCAGCCAATGGATGAGAAAAACTAGAATGTGGTTCGTGTTAAAACTGTTTATAGTGTCTGTTACATGACTGCAGGGGACCTTTCAAAAGGGCCATATTTAAGGAGATAGTGACACCAAAATATATACAAATGATAACTGGTATGAAAATGTTCGTATGGGTATCTAGTTTAAGTCTGCCTGATGCCAGTATCATAATTAAGAGCGTTTTTGGCAAATCGCATCTGAAGATTGACATGTTTAGGGACAGGCAGAAACATCCGAACTGTCACAGATAAAGCCGCGTGTCCACTTGTACGCATGCGGTGCGTGTGCGTATACGTTTGCGGATATTTTGTGCGTGTGTGTCCATTAGATATGTTTTTCAGTGCGTTTTCAGGTCTTTCACCCTCTTTCAACTCTACAAAATGGCACTTTCCGCATGCGTTTCCGTACCCGCGGCTACATGGTCCGGTTTTCAAAAACCGTATCCGTTTCCGCACGCCGCACGCACTCCGCACCGCATAAGTGGACACACTCCTTCTTTATTCCATATGCGCGATTTAAAACGCGTCCGCATCTGCATCCGTATCCGTATCCGTACCGCATAAGTGGACACGCAGCTTAAGAGAGTGGTGACACTTTAATGTCCCTAATTTACTTTATATTCAACGTACTTACTTCAAAATACACTCTACGTATTGCCAAATAAATTCCCTCGAATAGAATGTGGAGACCAATTGATTGATTATGTACATTTATTTGGTTGGGTAATTGATGTGGGAGCTAATTGAGTTATAACAAAAACAGTTTTTGCTGTTATAGATAATATTAATAAAATTGTTATAACAAAAACCGTTTTTGCTGTTATAGATAATATTAATAAAATTGTTATAGATAAGTTATAGATAATATTTTACTGCAGCCAGGTGTATGTAAGTACAATAAAATGTCGTTATATATATGTGGGGCTTATCTCTCTATCATGATACAGTATGTATAGCTACATTATTTATCTCCTAATATATATGGAATTTATTAAATAGATGTGCACCTCACCTCCAGTTCAATAAAGAACTAATTGTAGAAAATGTAACAGATGATTAAATCCTTTAACTAGAGGGCACAGATCGGTCCTACTAAATACCGGATACCCCGAAATACCCCCAAAATACCCCGGAATAACATAATAAATGTGTAAATTCTTTCAATATTTCACAAACAACAGGATAAGATATGATATTCTGGCCATATTATTAGGGTTTTGAGACATAGGAAAGTTTTCCAGCTTGTGGCAAATAGAACAGACGGTAATCAGGTAGGCCTAATATTCCATGGGGCTAGGAGGGGAAGGAGCGGTGGTGTCACGGAAATAAAATGTCACATAAACTTGCATCCTTGCAAACCTCTTGAGTTGGGCCTCACTTTAACATAACAAATATATAAAGTATGAAAAATAGTTTATTCATTTTTAAATACAAACACAAGCAACAAATGTTTAGCTATTACAACTTATATGGTACCATGTGACAGGAGTATGTATAAATGTAGTTCATGCTTATCCATTCTAAGGGCCTACGTTTGCATGGCACACGCTGACACACCCTGAAAAATACACTTGCAAAACTTAATTTTACTTTAAAAAAAGTCTTAGAACTTGACATCTAAATAAAAAAAATATTCCAAATATAATAAAATAATATGCTTCCTTCCAATTATTGCAATTTGCCTAAGTTGCTAATGCTTCACAAGAATCAATTTCTGATAATGATAAATGCAAAGGACAAAACAAATTTATATGAAAGATCAGGATTTATTTTCCATTGGAAGAAAAATGTGGAGTAATTTAAATTTATAATATTTTTTTTATAGAAAAATGACGATTTGTTAATTTTTTTATCATCATTTATTATGTAATTAGAAGAAAAATTGACATTTCTCATTTTACAAAAGCATTATATCATAATTATTTTAATAATTACTGAATAATTTGCAATTATTAGAATTCCCTGTTTTCCAGGAAAAAAAATATATACATACATATATATGTGTGTGTGTGTTGGTGAGTGTGTGTGAGTGTGTAACAAGGTGACCATTTTCCCACGTATGTGTTGTATGTATATACCAAAACATCTGGAAATGTGTTGTGCATGACCTTAACAGGTCAACTTTTCAACTCCAGGGACCTTTCTACTTTTACTAATGAGAATTTTGTAGCCACTTGGAATGGTCGAGACATGTGATCATTAGACTGTTTTTGGCCAGGATTTGTTTGAACATCATGATCCTAGCTTGTCCATACAATACTTTTACTGCATGCCCCATGCGTAGAAGTCGCAAATTCATGAGAAACAAGAGCTCAGGGATATTTAGGGGTATGCCCGTCTTTCTCCTCCTAAATTCTTTTAACTATTTGTTATCGCATGAAATAATCCCTTTTTCCTTGTATATAAGATTATAGGAAGACGCGCAGACCAATAGTGCGCGATTATCTTCAGGCTGTAGTGATGAGTAATTCTTAAATGTGTAGCTATTTTGTATTAACAAGTAGTAAGCGTCGGATCCTGTCGCGTGCGACAAATGAGTCAAAATTTGAGTATCATATGCATAATACGGCATTTACGCCGTTTCACTTAATTTTCTAATTATGCATACCAATTATGAACAAACGGAAGGAAGAATGAAAAGCTAGCCAGTATATATTATGTGTGATATATGTGATATGTAGCCAGTATATTATATATACAGATGCACATGTAATACTTATTCAAATAAATTTATATATTTATATATATGCAACATATATTTTTATATTTTATGCAATGTATATATATATATATATATATATATATATATATATATAAATATATATATTACATCATGCACATGTATAATACATATATTCAAACAAATTTATATATTTATATATATGTAATTATATATATATTTATATATGCAGGACTATATTTTTTATTTTCTTGTTAAAGAAGTTGTTCTTGCATTTATTTTCCGTTTTCTCTGGTTCGGTTTCTTGCTTCCATTAACAGGTGCTATAAAACCGACCGTTTTTTCTTTGGAAAATAACATTTTGTCATTAAAAGGCACCAGGCTTGGTAAAAACGTACCCTTTGGCGCTCTTGTTTTACCGAGTCCATGTGTCTGCATGCTTCAGCTGTCCTGCGAAACCGATTTAATGTAGAGTTCAACGCAAAGTCCCCTATGCCGAGAAGGCATCGCTCCGTGTTCTTATACTGCGCCTGCACCAGTGTTTTGAGTTTGTCTGCTAAGTCATTTACGGACTGTTGTTTCCACTGAGTGCAAAGTTTCAGTATATGGATTGACAGTTCTCCATAAATCCACAAATTAGTGCATAAAACCTCTTCCAATGCAAAACAACCCACTGGATCCGTAATGCGCTTTTTGTAGCAATATTCAATGATTTTTTTTTTATATTTCATGCCTGGCACTCCACAAAATTTCGTAAAAATCAGTTCAGTCTGTTTTATGCATGAATGATGATGAAGCTACTAATTAGACGATCAGAAGCCCAGCGCTAACCCAGTGCGAATTTTTAGTGATATACATCCCAGATGAACCTGCTTGAAAATAATCGGTTTCGAGGGCTAACTGATATTTACATTTGATTAATATCAAACGTGTGATATGTAGAGTGTGTACAGACAAGCAAACAGACAAAAAAGATAGAGACGTACATACGTAATTGAGTCAATTGAACCATAGGCCGGCCGATTCCAATATTCTAGCAAGCAATAATCATACCGAGCTGAAAACATAACCTCCTCGTTCGCAGGAGCGAGTCACATGAATACCGAAGTGTGGTATCATTTATTAGTGTATAAATACAAATTATCGGCAGGGCACAAATCGTATCTACCAGACCAAGAATATTCTTGTCAAACCTCCAACCAGATGTTAATTGAGTCTTCTTGAAAGAACACAGGCCACAGGAATTAATAATCTATGGGTTCAAGGTATAGAAACATGATAAGAAACACGTTGGAAGTCACGCCTTTCTTTCTACCCAGGGCTGTTTATAAAATACTTTGCCTTGCTTTCTATATAAGAAATAATGGACCGCATTTAAACAAGTATTCATGTCATAAATTTACAATCCTGCTTTCAGAATAATATTGCATCATCATATTTAGTACAAAATAAACCTTGATCTTGGATAGATTCATCTTTGGCAGTAGGTCTGTAGCTTAACCTGGAATTTTTATTCATTATTATCATGATTTGGATACAAACCCTCATTAAATAACAACAAATAACAAATTGTGCCAGGCAAAAAGCTAGTTTGGAGAGTGATAAATATAATATATCATCAACACCTTTATACACATCTTTTACACCATGCAATGACGAATGTCAATTGGATCATATCTTTAACAATGTCCTGAACTATTAATAGCATCTCTGTAATTTTTCGAAATATCTTTTAAGTTTCCTTTAACATAATTCTTTCGTTCTGCACATCATCATCATTTTTGTCCCTCTCTCAGAGGGGTTTTGATTTATATGATCAGTTTCTGCTGATCAATTGAGGGACATGATTCTTTAGGCTTGTGTTTTTGTATATTTGTACTACTTTTTAAGTTATTTTAATTGAGTTTGGCAAAAATTTCTTCAGAGTTTACCTTCAGCTTTTCAATATTTTGCAATGGATCATAAAAATGAAGTTTGAATAAATTCAAGGCGATCCTTTCTTTACAATATTTACCAAGAGTTGTAAAATTTCGATTTGGATGGTCCACTTTGGTTTATAAGCATATTCATTTTTTACATTTCTTAATAAATAAATTCCTTATATGGGTAGCACGAATTGACCTTGAATTGACTTAACATATTGATGACAACCATTAAACGGAAAAATAATATTTAATATTAAGAAATTTTGAAAATTATAAATATATCAGTAAAACCATTCTACAGTTATTCGTGGTCTTTTATATTTAGCATCAGACCACAAAACTGAATTAGAAAATTTCATTCAGACGCATTTCAGTATAACTAGACCACTTTGAATTAGGATTCGCACAAAAACCATTTTCCAAACAGTAGTGCTTGGATTAACTTTAAACATCCTAGTTCAATATGAGGACAAAAATCATAATTTCTTAAAACTGAGATACTGCATGCTAAAGTTTGTAGATTATGCCACATTTTTTACACACACACACACACACACACACACACACACATATATATATATTCACATATTTATGAGGAGAGGAAAACAGTGTGTGTTGAATGAGAAATATAAAATAATTGTATAGTGTACAGTTTCCGTATCACAAATGCAGGAACATCCTTTTAAGCATTTTGATGTCCTATATTTACAGGACACAGTTTTGATAATGTTTCGCTTTGCTGGTTTGGACATCATTACTGGTAGAGGTTTTCCTTTATCTATGGTTCGGCCAAACTCTGTTGGCGGTGGCAGATCTGGGGGACTTGTGCCCCTTTGTAAAGTGCTATAGATATATAGTACATGAGAACATGAAATCTGAACGCATCCTCTTTGAGAGGCAGTGCTCTGAGGTTTGGCTTTGTCAATGCATACATGTGTTGCCTGAGACCGTCGAGAGAATTAAAACCACATTTTCTGTATCTGTGCATTCTGTATCTGTGTTTCTGTAGAGGTTATCTTGAATATAACCAGCAAAGGCGCTGATGTGCTGAAAATTACAATCGTACAAACAATTTTCGTTATTTGAAGCAAAATTGAAAAAACATGAAGATTTCAGTAAGAACAGACATGCATGTGATCGAAAATCCCATGGCAATTGTATAATAATCTTAAATTAATCCTTAGCCGAAACAAATGTTCGTACACAGAGAAAAGTTCTAGAATATTGAAAAAAATGTGAGGGGTGAGGGTAAGTTATAGGTCTCACAATCGCCGACATATAAGCATTGTCATAAATACTCTTACTATATGTCAAAGCCTTAGTTCTTAGCTAATCAATGGTACCATATATGTGAAAATATATACAAGCAAGTAGCAGCTGTGAATTAAAAATGAATCAGAACCAGGTAGCAATAAAGTCAAAAAAATAACTTAACCTTCTGAAACAAAAGCAATACTAAAAGTACTTTTGCAAGAGTATTGAGACTGCCAACATTATTTACCAACCTCTAGGGTGGATCATATAAACATGGAAGGGGTGTAAAATTTTATATTTGAGGCTGTAAGGTACAACCCTATTTTTGCACAGTACAGAGCTTGGCCTCCTGACTACTATGTGCATGGCAATTGACTGTCATGGTTGCAGACTGACAGTTTGAACTACTGTTTTAATCATTTTTGTTAGGCTTTCGTCTTGTTCATGTCAGTGGAACACCTGGTTGGGAGAATGAAAAAATGTCATGATGTGGACCTTCACATAACCGGGGCAAGAAAAATAATAAGCTTATATTGACTGTATATAATTAATAAAATTCTGTTATACACATTGAAGGTATGTGTTTTTCATTTCCTCTGAAATTGGTGTAAAAGAGAATGCTGCTGAGTGGGCCCTAATACAAAATATCCTTATAAGAAGATGGGGATCGCAAAGTGACGTGAACATCTATACACATGTCTGCTCGAGGACAGTACTGCTCCACTGGAGCACAAAGGTCTTTTCCAGGGGAGCACTGCTCCAGAATAACACAGACGATTGCTCCAGGACAGCACTGTTCCAGGAGAGCACTGCTCCAGCAGAGCACATATGTCTGCTCCAAGGGAACATACTGCTCAGGTTCTGCTGGGGTTCGATAGGATTCTTTATTCATGGGTGGGTGAGCCATACTTGCAAGATAAAGGATTTTGGTCAAACGGTTTGGCATAAATTTGGTCTAGAAGTTTTTCCAGAAGTGCGCTCTGTGGCCGTGACCTTTGACCCTGTGACCTCAAAATCGATAGGTCTCTTTATCTATGGGTGGATGAGCCACATGTGCAAGATGAAAGGTTTTGGTTAAACGGTTTGGCTTGAAATCGATCCACAAGCCAATTCCGGACGGACAGACGGACGGACGGATAGACGGACGCACGAACGGAGGCGTTACTAATTCCCCTTCGCAACTTCGTGGCTAGGGGACAATAATTGGAACCGCTCAAATTGTGCTGAAACCGATGCTCAAACTCTGCTGCGCTATACAGAGTTATATACATGGTAAGTGTGGAGCAGACTTTCAGCATATAAAGTTTGAGAACACATATACAACATATGCTGTAACTGTGCCGAATACATGCTGCAGATCTTCTGGAAACACTGCCCTGGCCATCTGCTGAAAAACTGCTTTAGAATATGCAGCAAAACTGCTTTATTTGGGTAGAGGGTTTGGTTCTACTGTGTGTTGTAATATCGGTGACGCGGCATAGTTATTAAAAATATAATAGAAATTCATGCACGTATTTGTCTTGATCTGTGATATTCATAATTTATAACAGCTTTTGGAGAAATGGTGAAGGTGTATATGCAACAATGATCATATATTGACACTCACTTAGGTCATTTAAATATAATCCAGCAAGATTACTT
Organism: Sipunculus nudus; assembly: GCA_026874595.1. Classification (NCBI taxonomy): domain Eukaryota; kingdom Metazoa; phylum Annelida; class Sipuncula; order Golfingiida; family Sipunculidae; genus Sipunculus; species Sipunculus nudus. The sequence continues at coordinate 59,197,372 of CM049314.1, read as the reverse complement.
GGATGAAAGAAGGAGGCTTGTTTGATTTTCTGTTTGAATCATCATAAGAAAAAATGCGATCAGTAATTGTCTTGTCCTTGACAGATGAATTCCATAAATGCTCATAAACACGCCATAAATGTCACACACTGATAAATATTCTTGAAATAACGTAGATTACCAAAATTGTCAGTATATCAGTTCTACGGGATGTATTCAAGTTTCTGTGATCATTGGTCATTTGTATGGCCATAACTGTAAGAGGAAATGCTTCTCCAAAGGTAGAGAGCCTGACTCCTGTGGTAATGAAAAACGGAATGATGGACTGCCGCCCTGGTTTTGTGTAACGACAATGCTTCTTAAACAAGACAGATCTACAGATAGGGTTTAATATGCCCGGATTCATTCATAAACGCATTATAATAAACCTACTTTATTTTCTTTATAAAGTGATTTTGAGATCAAAGTTGATTAAAAAAAAATGAAATATTTTCTTCGGTATTTTAGGTAAAATAGAGAAATAGTCATCGAAGTCTGATGTATCCCATGACGGCCATCAAACAATAACGTTTGTATAAGCCTGACGCATTAGCCAGTGGGTCACGTTTCCATCGTCAGGTTCGAGTAAATATATTGCATTGATCATTGCACAGGAATGCGAAAGCTTATATTTGATTTTATATTCAAGGTTAAATGGCTATATATGTCTCCGTAAATAAAACAGCTGAACCAATGTTATATTTTAACGTGCTTTTAATGGATATATTTATGTTTTCTACCACTAATAAATGACTGATAAAACGATGTTTATCATTTTCCGGATGCAGATTAAGTTCCTCAGATGTTTAGGTTGTGGGGAACTATGTAATGTGTCCTAAGGGGAGACTTTTTCATAAAACTGAGGGATTTGAAGGAAAGGCCTAACGCAGCACCAATTGTGAACTCGCCAAAGTAAAACCCGCCTGGCACTAAAATGGTGGACCTGTTTAGAATTGTTGATATATTTCAACAAATAAATATAAATCAACTTGGCAACAGGTGATACGTGTCAGTGTAAGCACTGTTATTTATACTTGTAACAATATATCCAGTATTTCTTGAAACAAATTAAGGTTCTGACAACAATAATTTAATAATTTTTTAATTTTAAACATTTATTCTTCTTGCCATTCTCCCTTTTTTCTTGAAACTCTGTATCGTGGAAATTAGTGCGCAGTAACGGGTGCGTGTTTTATTTTTAATACCTGAGTAAATTATCTGATAAATTTTCCTGAAAACCTATATACAGACTACCATAACGTCATGAAGAGAAGCTGACTTTTTGAAAAGTAACAGGTGCAAAGCCGGTTCAAAATGTTGACACACCCTTGGATGACTAGACACGTTTTGATATGATCATAACTTGGTATACTAGTCAAGAGGTATCTTGATTAAAAAACATATTATACAACAGGATGTGAGAATAACATGTGCAGCGTTATCGCCCGTTTTATATGACACATTGCCTATGACTGTAATCAAACGCAATCAGACTGCTCATAGCTTTCCAGCTCAGCCGAAAGTTTGCAATCATGTTTCAACTTCTTGCTGTTTCAGGTAAATTTTAATCAAGTTATAAATGGATGCACGTGTCAATTTGTAGTCACACAGCTAAACTAAAATAATGCCTACTAAGCAATGCTCCAGACCTAGAAATTTTGCCGACGGTACCATTTGACGGGGATAATGCTTATGTTAATATTTTTTTATAAAATCTACATCTTTAGAAGCATAACAAAATGTGATAGTATGTATCGGCGGTACAATTTCGTGTGTATTACTATGTTGCTATGCCTATTTTTGAATCAATATATATATATATATAGATGGAAAGGGACTACACAGAAAGTGGTTCACTGCAAGTGGGATTCGAACCCACGATCTTCCGATTTCCGGTGCGGCTGCCTTAGTCCACTTGGCCATGACAGATCCCCAACCCTCTGTGTATTTGTACACTCTTATAGGAACCAGCGAAGTGTACAAATATACTATTATCAATTTTAGCTAGAGGTGTTATATATGTCTCACTGTATGCATCATGTAGTTGTAATAATAAATCCAGTATGTCCCCAAACAACATATAGGTAATAGCAATCATTTAATTAATAATAAATAAAAAAACTATATTTTTAACCTACTTGTCATTAAATCTCTAAATGTCGTGAACCTCTACACCATGCTACATAAGTTAACAGTCACAGGTGTATGTTTTATTTTGAAAACACGTGTATATTATAGGTTCCCTGATAAACTACATGCAGACTTCTATAAAGGCATATATTTGTAATCTAGGGAGAATTTAAAAAAAGTAACGGCTGCAAAACAGTTTGTTGTCCGAAATGACACACCCCTGCATAACATCAGACTATATCTGCGATAATATCTTGGTATAAACAACGTATTATAAAACAGGATATGGGTAATAAGATCTGGAGCGTTATCGGCCGCTCTACATGAAAGGCTGAATATATCCACACGGGATCACTCATATCTTTCCAGCTCAGCATGTTTCGACTGCTTGCTGCTTCAGGTAATTCTTAACCAAGATATGATCGAATGCACAAGTAAATGTGTGGTATTGTAGATAAATGAAATGGACCTGTTCACATACCAGATGTGTTTAATGAACATGCAATATATGCTTTCTTATTAAAATATTACTGTAATTGCCAATATTTAGTTATAAAAAAGGTTGCTTACTCATGAACTTAAATGGAAATAAGCTTGCATCCGATCAAAGGTTCAAATCTTCGCCGCGCAACTTCGCAAATCTAAAAATCTAAAAAAGAAAACACGGTTAGGTAGCTTGAAAAAAAATTGTTTTCTATGTGTTCCTTCTTTCATATTTTTTTCCTTCTTGTCTTGGAGTTCACGCGATTGAGCAAGATGAGATCTCTTGATATGGCAAATAGACAAACGTAGATCTTAATAACGTAACAAGTGACCCATGTGTCATGACGCTTAGCCGACTGACATGTTGACAATATGTAACTGCACCGGCGACTTATTAAGATAATGTAGATGGCATCATAGTTCATGCATATAAGCTCAGCATATTAGGTTAATCAAGTCCCATTAGCACACCAAATTTGACGACAATCCATCCAGCTATTCTTGAGGAATCTGGCAATTTGTGTGTATTTGGCATTATTTTGGGTGCTAAAATATGGACTGTACTGCAGAAAATTCAAGTCACAGTAAGCTGATTCAGGTTTGTGAGGAGAACTGTTGAGGAACTCTCAGGATGATAATTAGAAAGATTCTAGGTCCAATAGTTATGATTTTATGAAAATTTTCAATTATTCAGAGGGGTGGTTATAAGCCCCCTAACTTGGAGAATACGGGTAACAGAGACCTTATTTCTGGTTTCCAAGAAGACTTTTCATGGACCTCCCTGGATGTCAAGTAAAAAGATTCTAGCAACACTGTTTATGATTTGTGCCCTGTTAACAGACGACTGCATCTTTAAAGGTTTCAAAAGTAAAGAAAAAAGCCACAAGTCTGCGGAAAATGATGAAACAACCCATGATCAATACTTCTACCAAAATTCAGCAGTATTGCAGCACATATGAAGCAGATTTGCAGCAGATAGCCAGAGCAGTGTTTCGAGCAGATCTGCAACAGTTATTCAGTATATTACAGCATATGCTGTATATGTGCTCGAAGGCCTATGGATTATATGCTAAAAGTCTGCTTCCCAACTGACCATGTATAATCCTGTATTGCGCAGCAGATTTGGAGCAGTGATGCAGCACAAAATGAGCGGTTCCAATTATTTAAATTAGTGCTCCAATGGAGCAGGCCTATTTGCATATTAGAAGCAGGTTTTCAGCAGTTCTTTAGCAGAACCTGAGCAGTATGCTCTCCTGGAGCAGACCTGTGCTCCCCTAGAGCAGTGCTGTGTGCTCTCCAAGAGCAGTGCTCTCCTGGCAGCAGACCAGTATGCTCTTCTGCAGCAGTGCTCTCTTGGAGCCGTGCTGTGTGCTCTTCTAGAGAACACTGTGTGCTCTCCTGCAGCAGTGCTCTCTTGGAGCAGTGCTGTGTGCTCTCCAACAGCAGATCTGTGCTCTTCAAGAGCAGACGTGTGTGCTCGCCTTGAGCAGTGCTGTCCTAGAGCACACCCATTCAAAAAAATAGTCTTTCACATCACATTCACTTTCTCAATTTTTTTTTTTTTTTTGTATTTTCTTGATTTGTGTCCACCAACGGCATTCTCTTTTACACCAATGTCAGAAGGGAAAGAAAAAACTTATACCTTTCAACATGTAACAGTATAATAGACCTTTTTTAATGATATACACTTAAAATTGGCTAAAAATGTCCCTGGTGAGGTGAGGATACCAATCATGTTATTTTTCACACTTCCAGGTGTTCCACTGCCATGCATAAAACGGAAACCTGGAAAAAATGAGTAAAACAACAGTTAAATTATTCTAAGAACAAGTGACCATATATATATATATATATATATATATATATATATATAAAATATATATATATATATATATATATATATATATATATATATATAAGTGAACAACCATTAAATTTATAATGAGGTCCTTGACAGACAAGTGCCGAGGACACAACTTTTTTGAAGATTTTTCAATATTGATTATGTTGTTAAAAAGTATCGGTATATTGTACATATATAGGTGGCAAAACCGGGGGGCCTGGGGGACATGTGTGGGGGTCTCCGAATTCAGCCCTCAAAAATATGATGGAAAAGGGAGTACCAGTATTCCTCAATGTACAGGTAATATATTCTCCTCTACAAGATAACCTGATAGATTAATAGACCAAATAGACTGCCCCCTCCCCATATCAACCTCATCAGTGTGTACATACATCTAGAATCTGCATTCAAGATCCTCTTACAGCAAGACTAAGATACTGAGAGACTGACCATGAATATAATTTTCATGTGAACATGGGCGATAATCCGGCAGAAAGCTTTGAAATTTGGTGGACCGATTCTAAAACAGATAATCGTGAATCAAAGATTTTCAAAACATCGATTCGAATAATCGATAATCATGGTTATCGCACAACTCTAATCTATATATTAATAGCGTAAGGCGATTTTTGTAATTTTCCGTATCTCCTCTGATACAGCCGTACGGATTGCCGTGATTTTTTACATACATATGCTCCGGGATTGTCCGAAGAGATTCTACCCAATTTTATTTGCAATTTTTGCGTATTGCTTGCATAATTAATAATTTTAATATTTGATCCCCCGCGGGCGCCTCTTTTCTTTGTGTCTTCGGGCGTGGTAACACAAAGGCCATAGAGTGTGTGATGGCGTGACAAGTTTATACTCCGGGGGCCCTATCTGGGGTTTTCTTACATTTTGCGGTGACCGGCCCGATATAATCCTCATCGGCGATCCCTTCTCAAAAGGGGAATCTTTGAAAGAATTGTTTTGCAGGAGCCCTCTTCGTGACCTGATATGCTTGAGTGCACATCTAACGGGTCACAGGAAATCGTAATGGATAGGCTGAAAAAAGGAATGGTTCTTAGGCACTTTATATTTCAAAAATCTGTGAGGCCGGGCGATATTTTACCTTTGTTTTGTGTGTTTCGATAAAAATATCATATGATCAGGGAAAAAATGAAAATAACAGAATTTTTTGCTAAACACACAAAAGAAATTCATTAAGGAAATCTGATCAAAATGATCTTCTTGAAAGATAAAAATCAAAATATTTTTTTTTTATGCGGGCGGGGGGGGGGGGATGCGGTGCCTGAGAACCATACCTTTTATTTTTGTTTTGGTCTTATACAGTCGCATGCACTTGGTCGCACGAAGTGCAGGGCTTTGCATGCGATTGAGATCCTTGACAAATTATTCACCAACACATGTAGGCCTATACTATATGTAACAGATGTAAAGAAAATGTTAATCAAATTCATGATGTGTACATGTGTGGAGTGGCACCACCAAAGTTGTAAACCCATAATACTGAATTAAGATTTTTTTTATATCGAGACTTTTTTCTCATTACTGCAGTTACAAATGTAAAACCCCTGTAAAAATGTATATTTAATACGTTTATACTGGTATTTGTTTGTTTTACATGCGTGTGTCATCTGATTTGCAATAACGTTTATGTATTGCTCTTTGTTTTGAAGACTTTTAAATCTTTCATTCAGTATGTATACTTAATGCGTATAAGCCATAGCCATCATTGTTACAAATAAAACTGGTATTTTTGCATTTCCTTCTAAGGTCTATTCCGTGGACGGTTTCTTTGTATGTATATGTAATTGTTGATAAGTTTCTCAAGTCACATGATACATGTGTAGGTGACTATTTGTCAAAGATCCCCACCACATGCTTGTTCGACACTGGTTTCGGGTGACCGTGTTCGACAGTACGCTGTCCAATACATGTTCCGAACGCCGTTCCGAAATATACTTATCCACAAAACCATACATATAATGAATCTATATATAAATAGCGTAACGCAATTTGCGTGATATTCCGTATCTCCGGATATTCTGTGGATTTCCGATACCACCGTACGGATTGTCGTATTCGTCCCAAACCGTGCGTAGCACGGGTATTTGCTAGTATATATATATATATATATATATATATATATATATATATATATATATATATATATATATATATATATATATGTACCGTATCCGACGTAATAAGCGCCCCTCCCGTAATAAGCGCCCCCCCCCACCGGAATTGGGAGATCACTTTATGAAACTAAAGGATGAGTCATCCTGACCTCACTTTTCTCCCTAGCCAGTATAACACAGGACAACGTAATGCTTTCATTTCTCCCCGCCAAGGTTAAAAGTTACCACCAGTTTTTATTCAATCTCCGTTAAGCTTTATCATCTAATATAATAATAATATTAGTTACACATAACAGAATAAGTGGTCAAGTGTATCATAGATAACACTGAATGACGGTGTCCGTGAAGGCAGACCCTGCAGGTGGCCATGCTGATCGGGTGACCTGAATTCAGGTACGTATGTGGATGTATTATGCAATGAAATATATATTACTTACCGTATTTGCTCGTGTACAGGACGATAAATTATATCCTAAAATATTGGCAAAGAAGGGCGGCCGTCTTATACACTGGTACACGTTTCTCAGCGTCCTCAGGGCCGCCAAGGAAAATTTACGGCAATTTGAATTATTACGTCGGCCGAACTTGACGCCGTGAATATCAGTGTCCGTATGGTGGTAATATACACTCAATAAAGAACATAACAATGCTTTGTTTTTGTTTGAATTTATCGTTTATACATCAGATTTCCATGTGCACATAGCTAAATAATTGGTAAGAAAAGGTTTGCCCTTGCCGCATTGACACAGGGATTTTAACGGAATCAATATATGAAAGCCCTTCTGACAGTAGAGCCAGTGAATTTACGCGACCGCGGACGGAATTGCGGAATTGAAAAAGCATATAAAATATAAGTTTTAATGTATTTTTTGCCAAAAATATCTTGGCAATGCACTTAGAAACATGTACACAGTGATATAATTGTCGATGCCGCTGACAGCGTGCAGGGCTTACCCGTGTACTCAAGATCCCAGTGCCCTGGGTTAATCTGTGTGTATACAGCGCTTGCGCAAGGGATGCTGGGAACTTGCCTAACCAAGTGCCATCCAGTAGCACGTAATATGCATGTTAAAACAAGGATGAATTTTTCATATGGTGCCGTATTTATTCCGTAAAATGTTCACGAGTCCAGTGAATGCGGACGCTGTCAGCTGGCTTGCACACTGACATACACGGAGACTAGCTCATGGCACTTCAATTACAAGACAACCAGTAGCGCATTATAATTATAAATATGAAGCGGCCTTTCCTCAGATGACAATGTTTGTCAAGCTTGTATTGTTGGACTACGTCGAGAAATGAATGTATTACAACGGGTCAACAAAGTTCAAGAAAGGGACCTTGTTTCCGTGGGATATAAATATGACAAATTTCCTAACAATTTTAAAACAAAACCCCGGATATTGTATTTGGTATTTGCGCAAGGTGACTGACATAATCGGGATACCGATGTCCCGTAATTTTTTTTTTTTCATCGTTCAAATAAATACTGTTTTACATATTTTTATATGAACATTTTATATATTCTGCTACCTTATTGGGCGTTGACTTTTATAAAAGCGTTAATTTATTACCATCCTTATTTTTCCTCTTCACCTGCAAAGGAAATCTCGAACTGTAGTCATTCAGACAATTCTCTCATGCAACACAAAATAAAATCGTCTGCAAATCGGTATCACTTGGATTACACAACCATTGTTAAATGATCATTGTTTTTTTTCTGAATTGTCCTGAATGTGCTGTGAAGTCAAACACGTGTACAAGCCGCAGTGTTGAATTGGAGGATCGTAATGCACTTTGGAAGTTGGCAGATGTTGGGGGGGGGGGGGGGGGGGGGGGGCTTATTAGGGTATACAAAATTTTTGGAAAAATTTAATTTTGAGAGCGCCCGGGGCGCTTATTACGTCAAATACGGTATATATATATATATATATATATATATATATATATATATATATATATATATACTATTAAACCCCCATGAATATGTTTTATGCATATTATACCGGCAATGCTGTATGACATAATCACTGTTTAAATAATTAAATTTAATGTTTAATCTAAATTTGAAAATGGAAAAAGTAAGTATTGCACACCAAACATGATATTATCCCTCTGGATGTTAGCGTGAACACAAATTAGAAAAAAGTTTGGCTCTAAAAAGTCTTAATTTGTGCTTTAAAACTTGTTCGATTGAGCATTATAGGTATGACTGCAGATTTTTTGTTTCTAGCCTTGATATCATATTTTTGTGCAAACAGAAAGCCTTGCTTTTTAACCGACATACTGAAAAATTCAGAACAGACAGTTTTTAATAAATCGTTATACCAGACCTTGATGTAAAATAATGTTTAGAATGCTAGGCCCTGTGTCCCTTTTTAAAATAAAAATAAAGCTATATATGTTCTGCCCACAGGCGCTTCACACATTAGCCTGGGCGATAATTAGAGGGAAATAGGAGTCCGGCCACACCGGCATTTATTTCAGTTCAGGTTTTACACCTTAAATAAACCATCTGGTCCCAAAATAACTTTTACTTTGAATTTCAATCTATTTTACTTCTATGACTTACCCCGTCTACCTACTTAGGCTAATACTGACATTGTGTCAAGCGCCTGTGGTTCTACCCCCCCCCCCCCCCCCCCCCCCCGGTTTCAAAATGCCCTACTTCTGACTGAACTCGGGAGAGACCGACTACCCGAGGGCGGAGTGAATACCCCATATGTTATATAACTCAGCTGATTAACAGATCTCCTCATTATAATAAAATGGTTACAAATACAGATGTGCCTAAATTCGGAGAAAACAGACATGATCAGAACTAAGAAAGTAGATAAATTACACTGCTGTGTGCCTCCTGAAGGAAATCGGCTTCCGTCCATGCTTGACCATGCCCTACAGCCTTGTGTGATGAACATGTAAGCCCAGTTTATCATGTTTATAGGTCACAGTTAAAGTCCAAGTCTCAGCACGGAGGTCGATTAGTGTCATATGCCCGATTTCTATGTATCAAAACGCGATGTTATGTCCATTTAACATTAATCTGGCAATTTAATCAGTTAATACGACAATTTGAAACTGACGCGCCGAATACACTCCGGAAACTGCCGAAAGCCAAGGGGGAAATCCGTGACGTCACGTGTGGAAGTCGTCTCACACAAGCATCATGGCGGTGATGCGAAGTAAACAATCTGATGAAACTTCCTATGCGTAAAGTGACAACCAAGTGTCCACCGACTATGGTTCAAAATTAGTTATTTCGGAAGTATGTCAGAAAGTGATTGTAGTGATGTAGAATTTGAAAATCCTTGTGATATTGAACCATTTCGATCTGAGCATTTCGAAGGAGGGTGTACCGAGTCTGACAGTGACAGCCGTGTCAACAAAGGATCCGATGAACCGTCTCGGGCGTCTATGGGAGCAGGCACAAATGACTGGTAATTATTTTATTTTACTCTTACACTGAATACATCTCAAGTTTCTGTAATTGGGGCAGGTTGATTATTACACTGAAATAAATATCGCTCAACCAACGCATGTAGCACTGAATGATTTTATGACAGTCATAGGTTTTCCTGGAAAGATGGGTCCCAGCTAGCCCGTTCCTGTGATTTATTAAAATGCCATTACTTATCAGTCAGTGGTCATATCTTGTTGATTTAAGAACCATATTGAATAAGATCCTGGAGCAAATACCATTCTTGCAGTGTATTTATTATCTGGAAATCTTTATTTTGAAAAAATACTGATATACCTAATATTAAAGTTGTCATTTGACAAGTGACTCGTGCATTCTCAACCTGGATGCTATTAAAATTGTAAAATTATTTTTACAATTCTAATAATGATAACATTATAAAATTTATAATTTTTATTAAAACATTCAATTTTCACTTTTATTTTTGCACATATTACATGCACATATATATAATTATTAATTATTTAAAAAGAATAATTTTGCAAATACTAGATATATATACTAGTAATATTCAGAGGCGGATCCAGAATTTAGAAAAAGGGGGTGTCTCCAGGATTTAGAAAAAGGGGTCCTACCCAGGAGGACAAATGAAAACCCTAAAAAAATGGTCCTCAGGTCTGAAAAAGGGGGGTCCAGGCGGCAATTTTTGGTCTGAAGCCTTTAAAAAAAGTTGTTTCTGATGAAAAATGGGGGGGGGGGGGGGTCCGGACCCCCTGGATCCGCTTCTGATATTTACAGATCTTTTATGCATTCCAATAGCCTTGCAAGGGTTATTGTTTTCACTCAATTCTCCGTGTGTGCAGGGGTGTTAATAAAGGAAGGGGGGGGGGGGGCAGGGATATATATCCCCCACTCTTTTTGGCAAGAAGGAAAAGAATGGTCAGTGTAATCACCCCCCTCCCCACCACCACCACACACACACTTTTCTGAGAATATATTATATTTTACAAATGAAATATATTAATTGAATTGTATACTTTTGTTCAATTTACGATCTTATATATGCCTTTTTTTCTAACTTTGATTATCCTCCCATGCCTGTCATCCCCCCCTCCAACCTTGCGTGTCATATCAACACCCTGCAAATCACCCCTCCCCCCATCCTTGAAGCCACTGTGTGTGTGTGCAAGGTATCTTAATAATCGCATTACAGATGTCATTGCAGTTTTACATATAGATTAGTTTAGTTAAAATCTCAGGTGATTTCATTTTGGTGTAAATTCAACTCTGGGGTTAATGGTTTATGGAGTTTTATAGCTTATTTGTTTACACCTAAGGACATATGTGACCAGATGAACCTATATATGGCCATCTTTGGAGTGTAGTCATGATGTCACTCCACATACCATTTCCCTCAAAGGTGCCAGTAAATCTTCATACAGCAAGGCAGACCAAGTTTGTTGTTCATTGTGTTTATAGCCAAGGGCAGCTATATCCCAATGTCCAGGGGTGATTTTCAAAATAATCTCATTGGAAAAAAGTTCCCAGGAATAACACAGGTTAATTTACATTTCAGAACACTACCTCTGAGCATAATCTTCCACTCAGCACATGCATCCACGATCAGACAATTTTTAATTTTTCTTTAATCATCATTTGAGATATTGACATTACTTATGATACACAACATGTCTTTTTGTAGGAAATACAGATACACCACATTCAGGCAGCAGGTTTGATGGGACTGGGGATTCCTTGGAAGACACATCAGGATACCACTACCAGTACCAGCATGTGCAGTGAAAAGGATTGAGCAGACATTTATGTCACATGATGGGACATAACTTTATAAAGGGTTCAGATGCCCTAGATGGAACTGATGGGTGTTCATCCTTGAGCACATTGATGATATCTTAGTTGATAAGATGTAACAATGAATTTCATTATTTCTGTGCACAAGATCTTACACCACAATTATTAGAGCATATTAAATCAATTCTTGCAGTGAAATGCACACATATCCTGTATAATAGCAGTAATCAAGTTTTTACAATTACAAGATGCAGAAATGGAGCCTTCAAGTCCATGTGCACAATGTTGTGTTTGAGCTCAAGTTTACCAGCAGGCATCTGGCGAATATAAGGTTGATTCTGCCACTTCTTGTGCAGGTTACAGTTGTTGCATATCTCGCTTACCTGGACTGCTGTTCCCTTAACAGGTATCACCTAATCGTGTGTACAAGATGTGTTTTTTGACATATGCTAAACAACTCCATCAGTTGTGAGTGGAATACAATAAATTTTGGCACTTGATCTTGGTGTATTTCTTCATATAAGCTAATGCTTTTAGACCATAGAGGTCCTTAAATAGGGCCATGCAGTCAAAAATATCCTCAAATCCAAACCCTGTTGCCATATTGGATGTCCCATTGACCTGAAACTCACCCCCCAAATAACCTGAATGGGATCTATATTCAGAAAATTTCTAAAAGATTACTTAGATGAGGCATTAAGAGGTTCTTAAGGTACATGTATGTGCTTGGAAGCTACATTGGATTTGGATTTATAGGAATGATGGATGGACCAAGGACTGATGGACAGACATCAAGGCAATTATTCTTGAGCAGGGCCTGAATAAAGTCAGTCAGCATGAACAGATTGAATAAACTTATCTCATTTTCTTTACTGCATATTTATATACTGATATAAGAACAATCTATAATAAATATCAAATTTATAAAGATTAAATATTTAACAATGTGTTCATCGAAGGATGAATCGGTATCATAATCTTCATCATCAGAAGGGAAGTATTCATCATCTTTAAATGGTGGTGTTTCATCATCATCATCATCATTATCATCTGCTTCTTCTTCTTAACTGAAGATGCTGCTATCATCTGTATTTTGGCCGACCTGAGCTTCACCAATCAGTGAGCACTGGACACCAGCATTTTTTGTGGATACATTCACTGGGCAACCTGAATTTGAAAAAAATATGCTATTTTCATTGATTTCCAGGACAACTGAAAGATAACTTTTTCATTTGTAAATTTAAATATATACCAACATAACTTGTCATAAGATCTGTTCACACAATATTCATAGTATTTATGCTTTATTAAAATAAAATTGTGCATGTGAAATAATATAGGGTAAATAAGGCAAAACGTCACAACTGTAAGCATTAAATGATTATTTAAATCTGAGTGGCCACTGTAATTTGTTAACAAACGATGGGGGTTATGGACACACCCCTTGACGCACCCCTAATTTGCTGGATGACTGCCAGGCGATTTGGCAGCAGTGGTGGGTGTTCACAGGTTTCCCTGAAACAAAAGGGCATAATCCCAGCTTTAAAAAATGCAACAACTTTGCACTAGGCCTCGGAGTAGATTAAGCACAAAAACCGTGTTTACATGGGCGATAATAAGGTATATTCAAATCACGTGACAATTGCTCAAAATTTAAAATAAATAAATAATTTTCCCTTTTAGCAGTCAATTTACTCACAGTTATCAGGTTATGGAGCCCTTTTCTTGTGACCTAGCAGGCTTCACGCCTTTTCCCAGCGAGTACCTCGGGCGCTTGGCGGCGTTATATTGTCCCGGCCCTTGACTGAAGTTGAAGCAAGGCTGGATCCACTCTCAGTCGGCCTTGCAGCGGGTTCTTGTGGATTTATATTCGGAATTGCCCCTTGTATCAGATCTAGTTGTTTTCTTAAATATCCGGCTTACCATTGCTGATAGTTTTTAAAATCGTCAGGAATCCGGAATTGTGCCCCATACATGACACTGGAGAGTTTTGCAAGGAGTTCCCGACCTACAATCGGCTCGTCTCTGTCTGACAGGTCCCACTTTTTACCTAAACGTACGTCTTTCGGCCAATTGTGGACGTTCATACTATCCTTGTTGGTATTATTGCATCCACTAAGAACATCTCGCTTCGTCATTTTGATACTGTGTAAGATATACAATGTTTGTCGAGGGGGAAAACACGGCAGTCAAGGATGCAGACCGGCAAGACGCGGCATGTTGACCCATGTGATGTTTACCCAGCGGTGCCACACGTGACGTCACTGAAGCCACGCCCACCGCGTATCACCGAGTGCACCTTTACACTAAGCAGCGTGATTACCGTGATGTTTCACGGATAAAATGGAGCATAAATTCGATCTCGTTCAGCTTGAAACGGTGTTGTAAGCACTGTATTAACTTATTAAAAGGGTACATTACGCTTTTTTAACTTATAAAAATGCATGAAACTTGGACTTTAAAGCTGCTGTGTATTGCTTCGAAAGATACCCCACCTTTAAGTCAGTGCGCATGCGCATAAGCTGGTTACCGCGAGCACCCGGTAAAAGTAAAACGATGCGAGTTGTCTGACGTACCTTTCATTACGGACGTTAAATACAGGCTTCTTTCTGACAACATAACAACAACAAGGCAAAATAGTTTTATTAAGGGAATAAGAACCCATTTTCTGTTATTTGCGTGGACTAGTCATTTTGTGGATTCACATCTGACAAGAAGCGGTATCCTGGTTTTGACTCACAGCTGTGATCAGGGAAGCTGTCACCTCGGCTCAGGATCGTCTGGTCAGCGTCTGCAATCGTGTAACTACCGTGAAAGTGAGTAATATAGCAGTAAAATGCTAGAATTAAAACTACTTGCACGGTAAACGTGTGGAAATCACGTTATCTAATCTGATTTAACTAACGTTAGAAATATGAAATCTAGCGGACGTTAGAAGCGGCAGCTGGTTTATTATTATATTTTTCATATGTAGCCTTGTAGGGTTTGCATGGTACAATCAGGTTTATTGCAGATACAAAATATCTGCAAATGTGTCGAATAATAGAATAAATATTAATCAATCTAAATTTGCACGTACTGTTGACCATTTTATCCCAACTGTTGCCAGTTTTGGATAAAGTTTTTAGAACAGGACGTGTCTTATAGAAAGATTGAAGTATAAGTTATAACTATAAACAAAGCCAAACCCGCCCAAGTTTGGCTATTTCAGATTGTTTAAATTGCTCCAGGATCAATTTTTCGTTTGTATGAAATCATATTTTTCTAATACTTTTGCATAGTTTAACCTCATTGCATAATTTTTTAGAACAAATATATTTTAATGCAATAAATTGTTTATTGACTAAATCATGTTTATAACATACAAATGATATATCATTTTCATCATGAACTTTAATTCTCTAATTCAAGTTGTGGTGGAAATATATAAACATATATAATTGTATTTATGTATATTTATATATATATAATTATATATCATATATTTTTTTAGTTTAAATATACTTTTTGAATTTTAAAGAAAATATCTTAATATATGTTTGTACTTTTATCTTTTTTATTTTTACTGTAGTCTCTGTCATGCATGAAATTAACATTTTCATATACTGCTTTCTGAAATAGAAAGTATCAAATCACTGTAAATTTTCAGTTTGTCACACTAAACGTTACTTATGATTGTGACTCCATTCAAGTTCTTAGGTGCAAATTATTCCAGGAATATTCTATTGAATTGTTCTGCAAGAGTATTATGGTTCTTCTGAACATAGAAAGCTTATAATGTTGGCAAAATATATGTGTACAGTTGTGATTTACATGCATTTTGCAGATCCAAAGGATGGCATATGAATATATACAAAGCATATATTTGGACTAATCTTGTCATCTTGAGAGCAGCATGTTACAAAGAGAGTGATGAAAGAATTGATCTGCATACAGACAGGTAACTTTTCATAGCACAGGAAGGAATCATAATGGGGGGTGAGGTATATATATATATATATATATATATATATACTGACAATGTAATGTTAGACGTGGAATAAAAATTACCGGTAATAAGCCAAAGCTAAGGCTGCTCGTTCAGTTCCATCTTATAAATTGTGGTTAATATTTTTAATCTGCTTTCAGATGGTAGTAATTTGAGGCTGTGCAGAATTTACAAGGAATAACTTCGGAATTCAGTGCCTGAACAACTCTAAAATGTCTTAATGTCTTGCTAGATGCCATTTCATTATTTTTTACATTCCTAAATGTAAATATTTAAACATAAATGCCAAACCTTGTGTAAGCATGAGCAATTTCAATAGTTTAAGAGGTTTTTTTTATTAATTTTAAACCAATAAGGCCAAAAAGGGTATGGTTTTCGAAACAAACAAAAAGGTTATAAAAATAAGAGAACCATTATCAGAAATCAGTGCAGAATATGGGACTTTTTCTAAGTAGACCCGTACAGTAAAGAGTATGGATGACTTGCATATGATACCCCATATGCTAACTAATCTACTAATATAATGGTAACTAATATACAGCAGATATTACATGCCTTTCACTGCCATGATTCAACATACTTTCATAACTTTTTAATATAATTTTATAAAGTCGATGTTTCTGTCATAAATATTGAATCATTTCAATTTTAAAAGATGACCAAATATTTACCAGATTTGTAATATGAAAAAATGCCAGTACAAAGGGTCTGGAAAGTACTGAAATTTTTTTTTTTATAAATAAATGTTGCAAAGGAAACCTTTCATTTTATAATAGAACAATATTTAAAAAAAGAAGCATTTTTAATTAAATTAATTTCCTTTTAAATAATATAAGAAAATTCAAATATAATTAAACCCATCAGTAAGCATAACTTTATAATATTTAGCCAAATCATGGACAAATGAAGGTGCAATTTAGAATTGTGAATTCTAAATCAAGTGTTATTTTCAGGTATTATTTTTTTGTAGATTAAAAAGTATATTTTATAAAAAAAGTAATGCATCTATGTGCATAATGTGACATTACCTGACCAAATTAGCCATAATTGTTAGTGCAATTTAGAATTATGAATCAACTTGAATATTTAGATATATATGTTATACTGTAAATGGTATTGTAAAAATTTACAAACATGAAAAAAATTGATAAAATAAAAAAAGTGAGGATCTAATGCAAACATTTGTTCATTATTTTCCTGCCTCAGTAAAATAGGAATAAAAGTGATTTGCTTTGTTTTTTTCCATCTCTCTGCCTGATTTTAAATATTTAATTATTATGAATAAAATTTTTCCTGTATGCACCGTTGAATTAAATTTCATATCCTGTATGTATGTGCAAGGGTGTTCCCATTCCCCCTACCCCTGGGATTTTGTCCTTTCACCTGAGCACTGGGGACAATAGTTTTATTGCAACTGTATAAAATTTATTAAATAAAGAAAATATATACAGAATTGCAGAGGTGTTGTAACATGATTTAACCCACCATCATGTCCTTCCAGCTGTGGAGTGGGAACTTTATGGCATCTGTATACATTTTAAAAATAGAAATCAAATTTGGTTTAATAAAAAAATAGGATCTAATTGGACAAATGTGTAAATTGCTGAACTGTCAACAGCTTATCAAAAAGCCAATAAATGATCATAAGAATATTATAGATTTTATATTAAAAAACTGCTTACATGCTTCAGTTTCAACATAAGGAAACATGGTCATGTCACAAAATATTATTTGCAACAATTTCTTGCTCATCAATAAAAACCAATCATATAAAACAAACAATGGCTTATCTTATCCTCTTCCTCTTACACTTTATCTCCATTTGATTTTAATTTAGATTTTTACCATCAAGGTCAAATTCAGCTGAGCACAGTCAACCATATGTCCCTTGTTTTTCATGTGTATTTTGTCAAATAGAACATGTGAATTACATACCTGCCTATTATATCTTATGGCTGCCAGTCAGAGATTTCCTTTTACGAACCTTGACACTCATGAGGGCATCTGTGCTCTCAAATTCAGATCCCTGTTAAATTCAATACAGCAGCCAGGCAAAAAGAGTTATACTTAGGTCTCCAATTGTTTTCTTAAGTGAATTATATGATAAAAGCTTCGTAAGAATTACATAAATATACATTGTTGAAGGTGATATAACCTTTGTTGGAAGATTGTTTCATAGCTTAAAAATGTTTTGATAATCAAATTAAGTTTTAATTTAACAATTTATTATATGCTGTACAGTACTGTTTTTCATTATTACTGTTTGAATTCCATCCAAATTTTTTTACAGGAACCCCAGAGCTATGGTCATAGGAAAGTGAAGTTGATTACCGGTACTACAGATTAATGTTTCACAAGATGACCATCATTCATCTAACAAACCTATAGGATAGGTGTGATCAAATTTAATTATCATCTGGAAGCCTGTAAACTCTGAGAACTGCACAATAGTCACCGTTTAGGACTGCATGGGAAGCAATCTTGGATGCATCAGACCAGATAACTGCATTTTCCGCCGTGACACCACTGTGGAGGGCCAGCCACTGGCTCAGCTGCCTCCTGAAGAGTTTGATCACTAACCACCACCTTGACAAGTATCACATTTAGATATGCAGCAAGAGCTCATTTTGTGAACCTCTGCAGGCAGCAAGAAGAGCCCAGGCTGGGTAAAATAGGTTTTACCCATATCAAATGTGAACCCTGAGTGTCATGTAGCCTCATGATCAGTAGGTTAATGATCTGAAGGGTATGTTTCATAAACAAGAAATGATGCCTCCCTGGTCTCATGACTGCCAAAGACAAATGGCTAAAATAAGATTAAGTGCTCTGGAAAAGAAGAGTAGTCATCTTAGAAATAAAACAGAGTGAAAAGAATAACATTAGTAACAATAGCAGAATTTATTAATCAAAGATGTTCTTCATTTACTACAATTTCATTTCAATATGTATCTTCAAAAGTCAGTGACAATCAAATAACAATGAGACGGCACATGATAATTAATTGTACATGGAAACCCTGGTTTGAGAGTGGTTTGAAGTCTCTGTCTAAAATTTTGCATGTCCATTCAACTTCGATAGCCTGTTATACATGTGACTGGTGGTGCCACTGACAATCATTTTTGTGTTGTGTACATCCAAGCCAGGAGTAATGTTTGTACAGTTGGTGCTTCTAGTTGGGTTCAAAATATTTAGTATGTGTACTTGCTCTGTACATATAACTTAACCAAGTACATGTACTTTTAAAATAATGGTCAAGCATATCATCATAGAAACATTACACCTGATGTATATCCAATTTTACAGGTTCGCATTAGACCTGTAAGCATTGTCTTGAAATTTGGACATTCTGTGCACATGTATGTAAAATAACTCATGATAATTTTAAAGACTCAAGTCAATTAAACCACCTAATGAGCAGAGGGTTGTTGGAATTTTGTGCCGGAAGTTCTGTTGTCTAAAACAAGTAAATACATGACTGTAAGCCAAATTACGATTCACTAATTCATAGATCAGTCAGAATATTCCCCTAAACAATTTTTCATTTTGCAAATGCTTGCTATTGCAAATAATCTATACCTAGAGCTTTTCTGCTTCTGGAACATTTTAATATTAATATTGATTGGCTTGTAGTCAAATTTAAAAATACAATTTATCTGTTCCAAGAGTGTTAGGGCAGAAATGTAAGTCTTCATGCCCTGGCTGATAGGGGAAGAAGTACCCCCCCCCCCAAAAAAAATAAAATAAGCAGTCTTCTCACAGTTCCAATATAAGCCACTATGACTCACTTGTAAATTTGGAAGATACCACCTTAATCATTCAGGATGTTGCGCAAGAACTATCTCAGTGAACAGAAGCAATTTGATCCCTTCTAATAGCCTGCAGGAGGTAGTGTTGGACAATGGCAGATTGTTATAGCTGCTGAGCTCAATATCAAATTAATATTTACCATTAAATTACCATTTCTATCCCAGATGAAATTAACTGTACATTGTCCTGAAATTAACTTGCACATGTTCTCTTGTAAGTTAAAGGGAACTTTAAACTACTGGCCCTTGAGCCATAGCATTCAGCTGAATTCTACAAAAAAATAGATGATTGTGTTTTTTTGTTAAAAGGCTGCCATACTGTCAGAAGACTAGGAACACTCAGCTTGTAAGTGATGACAGCCACTGGCCCACAGGATTACTCCATGACTAGAAAGCTTAAAAACTTAGCAATTCCTATACTTTCTTGACCTAGTTGTTGGGAAAGAATAAATATTATGTTTATTGCTAGATTTCATTAATTTCTAAATACTGGCCAAGACATTACACATACATCAGCCAATCACATCAGTGCCCAGTCTCTGTTCTGGATGCAATAATGATGCCAATTCCATGACGTCAACATGGTAATATTCAGTCACCGATGGAGACAAATAATACAAACACAGTGATGATGATGAAATTGACAATGAACAAGACAACACTGGTTTACAGTACCATGTAAAGAAACACATCACAATAACCTTGGGGGGAAATGTTGTTGAATGCAGGTAACTGTCTTTACAAAACTGAATGCCATAAAAATTTGATAACCATGAAGTTTTTAAATAATAACATATTAACTTAAATACTTTGATGTAATCAACACAGAAATATTGACCATAGGCTCTATGAAGCAAGAATCATATGCAAGATTTAAATTAATTTATTCAGGTCTCTACCTCTGAATAATTGAATGTTCAGACATTTCTCTGCTGCTATATAAGCATTCAATATTACCTTCCATTTAGAAAACAGTTGCCTGTTGCTAGGTTTACTGTGACATTATTTATGTCACAGATTCATGCTGTTCAACAGTCAGAGTCTCAATTTATGATAATATCTTGTAGGTGTATATGAGGACCATGTACACAGTCCCTTTTAAAATTAATAAACCATCTGCAGATACAATATGGCCTATACAGTATTTATTACTAAAATATGTAATTATCCATTTTCTTCTGTCATCATTTGACATGGCTGATTTGGCTTGTATATTCTTCACTCTGCTGACTTTTGTGGTCATCTATATCAGTAAGTTTCTGGTGGCCAAAAGAAAATTCTGACATCTGTTGTCCAAATTAAATAGTGAATTGTATCTGTTCCGTTAATTGTTGTCTGTGGCAGGATGGTTGCTCATAGGCACATCAGATAAAGACTGAAACAAAAATTTGATTTTATCAGAACATGCTTACTAATACATTCCAACATTAAAAAGAAGGCATTTTTTAATTAATCATATCTTTGACAACATTTTTTATTTGATCTCTGAGAAGATGTTACCCTAAAGTTGATGAAAGTAATAGATCAGATGTAATTTGTGTAATAAACTTATTTCTTATAGCAGAACATGTTGAATGATTTTAAAAATATCTTAAATAACTCATAGCCCATTGTGGTCATTGTGCCTCCCCTGTATGTATATACCCGTAGCCCTAGTCGCACATTTTGTAAAAAGAATATTTTCATAATGAGATAGGATTATTTTTATCATTTTTTATTATCTCTTATTTGGTTCATGTCATATACCTTACCCCCCCCCCAACACACATGCGCACTAATGCCTGTTAATGAATATTCTACAAAACAACTGTGTCTGACATTTTAGAGAGACAGTTAACAAACATTTCAACAGATTCAAATTAGTGTTTTACAAAACATGACAGGTGATAACTCATCTTTTATTTATCATGAGTGGCAGATCAGAAGGCAAAAAAAGACATAAGGGTTTACTGCATCAAGTATTATTTTGATCTGATTTATGAAAAATATTAATGATTTTATATTAATATGTTAATATGGCAAAAAGGTGCCCCAATTTCCTCCCATGGATGGCATATTCTGACAAATTTGTGCAGATATCTACATGGAGATACCATATGTAGTCATCCATACACTTTACTGTATGGGTCTTATAAGAAAAGCCTCATATTTATATTGCCTAATGATTTTAAAATAAAAAGACATGGCAATTTTAATTGTATAAGTTACCAAGAGAATTGAAATTATGTTTAAATATTTACATATAGGAACACAGAATACAAATGGGGTGGCATCTAGCAAGACACGGGGATAGATCACAGATTTAGGAAAAGGAGGGGTCCAACCCAGGAGGACTAATGATAATCCATAAAAAAGTCCAAAGGCCTGGAAAGGGGGAGTGGGGGAATGGGGGTCCTGGGTGCAAAAATTGGGCTTTTACTCTGAAAAAAATATTGTGACAGCTTGAAAGGGGGACAGGGGGTCTGGAACCCCTGGACCCCACAACTGGATCCACTCTCAACTTAGATATTTTTAAAATTGTAAAGAGTTACTGACTTCAAAAGAAGGTTTTCCTTGTATATTTGGCAAAATATGCGTCAAATTTCTGCCATCAGAGTGATCAGACAGCAGATTTTAAATATTAACCACAATTTGGGAGAGAGAATTCAAGGAACAGTCTCAGCTTATTACCAGTAACTTTCATTTACAGGACTAACAGTACATTGCCAATGCATATGAATATTCAGATTATGTATGTAAATTTCATATATAATATAAAAAATAAACTAATATTAGTGCCCCACCGTGCAAGTGTGGTTGCTTCCTGTGCCTATGCCAGGAGTTCTTACCTGTCAGGGTATACATGTCAGTTCACACTGCCACTGTTGTTGTAACAAGCTGCTCTCAAGACAACAGGTATAGGTGACAAGATTAGTCCACCTTTATTGCTTCTTATGCTGTCATCCTTTGGATCTGCATGAAATACACAATTGTACAAACATATATACAAACATTACAAACTTACTATATATGTTAGGAAGAACCATATTTCTCTTGGTAAACAATTCAGTTGGATATTCCTTGCACAGTTGGCACCTATGAATAGGAATGGAGACAGAAACATGAAATATTTAGTGCAACAAACTGAAAAAAATTACAATGGTTTGATACTTTCTATATTGGTTGGCGCTATATAAAATTTATGTATGACAGACCCTACTGTATAAAAAACCCATAAAAGTTGAAATATAATATATATACTAGTATACAATATTATAATATATTTTCTTTCAAATATAAATAATATTTATAAACTGAAACAAACACAAAAATATGTATAATTTTAGATATTTTCTCACCACAACTTTTAGAAGTGGTTCGTGGTAAGCACACATACATGCAAACACACATTTATATTAGTAGAATTAGCGATTCATAATGTCTAATGAACATGAAATATCATTTGTATGTTATAAACATGATGTAGTCAATAAACAGTTTTTTCTAAAAATTTATGCAATTAAGTTAAATTATACAATAATACTAGAAAAAATTGGTTTCATACAAATGAAATATTATTTATGGGAAAAGTCTATTAGTATTAGTATACTATTACTTTATTCTTATAGTATTAGGCACGTCCTGTTCTAAAAACTTGATCCATCAGTTGGGATAAAATGATCAACAGTGCAAATAAATTTGGAGTAATTAATATTTATTGTATTGTTTGACACATTTGCAGTTATTAGCTCAGCTGACTATAAGTCATCTGAGCTATAGTCGTGGTCCATTGTCCGTCGTCCGTCCGTCTGTCCGTCCGTCCGTCCGTCCATCCGTCCATCCGTAGATGTGGCACGTTTTGAAACCGTGAGACCTAGGAATCCAAAATTCGGCATAATGTTAGATGTCCCCAAGATCTCCTACCAAGCCGAAAACTGGGTCTTTGCAACTTCGTTCCTTTGAGAAATTAAGGAAAAACCTCAATTTTTTATTAAAAACCTATTTCACACTTCAGGACTGCCTAATATCAAAACCACTCATCCGTTTTACCTCATATTTACCATGTTGAAATTATGTCTGTATTATTTAATTTAAAAAAGTTATGGGGCCAAACACAATGCATTTTGTAAAAAATCAGAAAAGATATTTGATCACTTAACACAAAAAATGTTAATGCTATGGACCTTTTTTCCAGTAATATAACTTAAATTAATCAAAATTAAATTGTATACCCAAAATTAGATGAAAATCTTTTAAATTTTTTAAAATATTAATAAAAATAAAAAATTGGTACCTTAAATTTTGCCCAACTTTGACCATGGCACGTTTTTTTCCTGTAGGTACTGTGGATTTAATTTTCACAGCATGTTTTTGTTAGCATTTCAACTGTTAACACAAAAAATTTGAAACCAGTTGATCAAAAACTGTAGATTTTAATCAAGTTTTCAAGCACCATGTAACATATTGTTTACATCAAGCTAGTGTTATGCAGTTTGCAAGAGCTCAGCTCCCCAGCTTCAGCTCTAAGTTCCTTAAATTCGGCATACAGTTAGATGTCTCCAAAATGCCCTACCATGCCAAGAATTTGGTCACTAGGACATTCGAGATATTAATGAAAAACTTCATTTTTCCATTAAAAACCCATTGTTACACTTCAAGACTGCCTAATATCAAAACCACTGATCTGACTTTAATCATAAATAATATACATATTTTTCATTCTCTATGCACATGCCAGAATGATGTCAGTATTGTGTAATTGTTTTAAGTTATGGGCCCAAACATAATGCACTTTGTAAAAAATCAAGAAATATATTTACTCCCTTAACAAGAGCATTGCTGAAGCTAGAGATTTTTTTGTCAGGGATGTAACATTATTTAATCAAGATTCAATTGAATACCCAAAATTAGTTCTGAATTTTTCAAATTTTATTTAGTATAAATATAAAATTAGTTACTTAAATTTTGCCCAACTGTGACCATGGCACGTTTGTTTCCCGTGAGCACTGTTGATATAATTTTCATATCATGCACACATAAGCATTTCAGCTTTTTAGTTTAGAAAGCTAAAAAGAAATTGGCCAAAAATTGTAGCTTTTATTAATGTTTTTTATGAGACCCTGTCAGACTTTGGCTCTCTCCAACCCCTCTTGAGTCACCTGTATGTTGACCTTGTTGACCTTTCATCAAATTATGCACGCTTGAGGCGAGGCATACATGGAATCCAGGCAGCTTATGGCAAGCCACAGTTGATCCAGGTGTCCAACCCAACTCATCTAGTAGTTTTAACCAAGAACATAACAAAAAACAATAAATTAATAAATTTTTATTGGTTTTTAATAACAAATTAAAGAAAAATAGAAAAGGAATTTGTTAGTTTATAATAAAAGGAAATTAACTTGCAGTTACTGATGATATAAGAATCTTGTATCGATGGGTAGAATGTCACATATTCCAAATAGCACCATGCAGTCACCTGTGGCATTTTTCAGTTCAATTTTAATGATAAAGAAGTAAATCATATTATTCATTACTAATCATTAGGGATCATATGAAGGAAATTAGACAAAGATGCAGTTGGTAATATTAATCTAGATTCCTGCTGTGTCTAGTGTGTACAATGATGTGAAATTAGTCCAAAATGAATTTTTTACAGTTATTTTTTAATATAAATAAAAGCCATAAAACCAGGTACTTATGATCATTATTTAAATGTGTGAATTTTGTATATTCTGGATTCTCAACATCATTGTTTGGTGAAAACTGAATAAATTCCAGACATGGTGCAAATACTTTGTAATTGTATTTAAATACGAATATGATTTTGTACTCCATTATAAAATTTCTTGCATAAAGAATGGGAATTCAGGTAAAAATGAAAATATATGAATACTCATGCAAATACTTTCAAAATGTATTCATGAATGCATTCATGAATATATTCTTTAATATTATTTTAATAATCATATCAGTTATATTTCATTTTAAAAAATCATATGATTCTCTTATTATTTTTAATAAAAATTATATTTGGGACAATATTTGTATTTTTTTTAATAAATAGTTAAACTCTTATATTATATGTTCTGCTTATAAGTTATATGGCCAAGTCAAAATCTGTGTGACAATAGTACTCCATTTGTTAATAAAATACATGAAATCAATCCTCTTCCCTGTCTCCAAAGGTACTATCAAAATCATACATAAGCTAAACAACAACAACTCATAATACAGCTTATATTTATTACCACACAAAACCAGCATGTGCCTCATTTCTAAATAATATTTTTTTATCATATATAACAGCTGAGCGTCGTGACCCATAGGTCCCTTGTTTGGTATCTGCAATAAACCTGACGGAACTTTGCAAACCCCCAATATAAAAAAATATAATAATAAACAATAATAAATCCACGTATTATCGCCCAACTGCCGCTTCTACAGTCCGCTATATTTCATAATTCTAACGTTAAATTTAAAATAAATCAGATAGGATAACGTGATTTTCATATGAATACCGTGCTGGAAGTTTTACTTGCTATACTACTCACTTTCACGATAGCCACATGATTGCAGACGCTGACCAGACGATCCTGAGCCCAGGTGACAGCTTCCCTGACCACAGCTGTGAGTCAAAGCCAGGATACCGCTTCTTGCCAGATGTGAATCCACAAAATGACTAGTACACGCAAATAACAGAAAATGGGTTCTTATTCCCTTAATAAATACTATTTTGCCTTGTTGTTGTTATGTTGTCAGAGAGAAGCCTGTATTTAACGTCCGTAATGAAGGGTATGTCAGGCAACACGCATCGTTTTACTTTTACCGGGTGCCCGCGGTAACCAGCTTATGCGCATGCGCACTGACTTAAAGGTGGGGTATCTTTCGAAGCAATACACAGCAGCTTTAAGCGGGGTCGGGCAATGTTCTGCTGATCATGTAGGTGTCAAGTGCCTTGTGTAGCCACGGCCTCACATGTGCATGTTGGCCTAAATTTTGTAATACAATGTGTTTTAACCGGGCGGGCCACGCGATGCAGGTACTTATCAGTTGATGGGCCCATTTCGTACTTGCATTATCACGCTGAATTCTGTTTCAGTGTGTGGGCTAATTCCCCGACAAATATACCATTATCCCAGAATCAGCCCAAGAATGATTAACAATATGAGACAACTTTACCTTCTCTCATTTCTTATTTTGCAACTGAGTGAGAGTGATCTTTTTATATAATGCCAGTGTCCATGTGTCACTAAAAATGACTGGTACATGTATGAAAAATTTCAAAATAAGAAGAAAAAAATGGTGGGTGTGACTTTGAGGGGGTACAGGGCAACGTTAATACAGTGTTGCTTTCAGCATACCTTCAGCGTAGGCCTTTAGATCTCCTACATCTGCTGTCCATGGCAACTTACTAAAGAATTTCATTTTATCGCACCGTCTATCTCCAGTTGTCAGCATAATATGAGTACAACAATAGCACAAACACGGCAGCTGCTCCAAAAGCAGCATATGCTGAACTTTTGTACGGGTAAGCATGCAAAGAATCATGGTGATCAATGCATTAGTTGTTCAGATACTTGAGCTTTTGTATAAAATTTTCCATTATTCTGGGGGGGGGGGGTTCTTCGGAGCCCCATAGCTCAAAGAATATGGGTAACAGAGATCTAATTTCGGGTTTCCACGGAGTTTTTCTATGGACCTCTCTGGATGTCAGGTTAGAAGATTCCAGGACCAGAGATTTTGAATTATGCCTGGTTAACGGACGGACAGACGGACTTACGGAAAGACGGTTGGACGCCGGACAAAGGGTGATCGCTATAGCTCAGTGACTTTCATTCAGCTGAGCTAAAAAATGTACCTGTTGTTTTCAGCATAAATACAGAAACAACGTTAGAAATACACATAATATTGCAAGTGTTTATGTTACCTACATAGAGTGAGGTATTCTTCTACTTTACCTTTTGAAGTTCAAAAGGACAGCTCTGGGCGTTAAAGTTATTGTCTGCATCACAGTCAACAGTAACTTTATTCAGTTTAGCTCTTAAATCAATAGGAGACAAAATACGAACACAAAACAAAATACAAACATTTATTCTCTTTTGCAGTTCTGTTACTCTCTGTTGGGGAAACGCCAGTTACTGCCGGTAGGTCATATTTAAAATTATGTTTATTAATCAATTTATTTAATTTCAGATAGTGACGCCTTTCAGGTGTATTAACTTATTATCACACCAAAATCATTTAGTTTTCCGAAATAATTTTTTGTTTGTGATAATTTCCTTCATGATGGCTTAATGAAGGATCTGTACATCTGCAGAAATCAATTCTGTTTTCAGACGACAAAATAAGATTTTACATATGTAATATTTTAAGTATCACATGCCTCCTTTCATTTTATATAATTGAATTAACCAGAACTGGTGACCATTCCATCGGCGGGCCTTGGGTGTGTAATCGTTACCGGTCCTAAGTCATAACACCGACGAACACCTGAAATGTGCACTCGTTTTGTGAGCGAAACAAGGCCGTGATCACAACCTTCCCATTAAGCCTGCAAGCGCTCCTCTGGGTTAGGCCGATTGAAAAAAACCTTTACGCCTCGGCTGAAATTCGAACTCACACGCTCTCGGCTTTGAGTTATATGCTCTACCCCTTAGCCACAGAAGCAGATGATGAATAAGTTAGTTTCTATCTCACCATCAATCACTGTCACTTCGAAACACGTGAGAGACACTGCATTTCCAGCTCCTCTCATTCTACTGCTGGCTCAGCTCCTGAGTACACGTTATTAGAGTCCACATCCATTTATACTGCCACGCCCATACTAAGGGGGTGTCAAGCTTTTGCCTTTTTCCTGAAGAACAAGGAAAATCCTTGTCTGAAGTTGAAGTGGTTTTGCTGATGTTGATAATTATGATGATGATTATGATGACATCAGTGTTCTCCTGCGTAATCGTGATGATGTTATTGAAGCAGGAAGTTCTCAAGGTGGTGGTGCATCGGATGACATACTAGAATCTGTTACTTATGATCTGGATGATGAGGATCTGTGTGGGTCCAACATTTGCCAAAACTGGCAAAGGTTTACAATAAAAAGTTCTCCAACCTTTGTCAGGAGAACTACTGATGGAACAGTTATGCCAGACCAAAAATCAATGACAAAACCATTGTGCCTCGTATGAATGTTGAGGAATGGCAGCGTTCTTTAGAGAAATTAAGATAAACGCATGGCACATATTCAAAAAGCCCTTACTAATACCACCTTTTGCAAAAGCACAAGTATCAGATGTTTTCTGTGCAACCTTGGGTAATCAGGGATGATAAATCAAAAGGATGCTGTAAAAGCTACCGGATGCGGTTGCTCTGATTGGACATGCATCATATGAGCTCTCCCTGAAAAGCAGAGAACTTGTATGCATGGAGCATTAAATACTACCATGTTTGGTTCACCAATATACCAGTGACTAAATATCTTTTTGGTGACAACATAGATGCTACACAGAAGGATATTAAACAGACCAGTCTTCTTGGAAAGATGCTGGAAAACCCCAAATAACACGTTACCCCCGCAGCAGCGGTTCCCTCCAACCCATCAGCTGCAAGCAACTACATTCAGAAAGGGGGGGGGGGGGGGGGGGGGGTACACTCCCAACAGAAGCCAGCGCATGTGAGTCTCCAAATAAGGTGAAAAAATTGTTTACGGAGTCTTTATCAAATACTGATTATGCAAAGGCCAGTCCATGCGATTCTCTAAATGAGGTGAGAAAATGGTTTACTGAGCCCTTATCAAATACTGAATATGATAGTTATTTCTGGTGGTCATTTAAACAAAACATAAATGAGTGGAATAATTTCACATCTGACTCTCAGTTATAACAATTTTTGAGTGAATACAAGATTGAGTTTATAGACCATCCAGCTCAAAGTAGAATATCTAATTTCTGCCTTTCAGCTTAGAGAAATGTAACATAATTGACACTGAAATAGCCAAATTACTGAACAAGTGAGTCATTGTTGAATGCAATCATGAGGCAGATGAGATCATTCTAATGTTTTCTCACAGACTTATTCTGAACCTCTTCATCTGAACAGAACTGTTTATAATCATTCACATTGGAATCTCTCACTGATGTCATGCGCAGGATGAACAAAACTTTTTTATGGCTTCAGTTGTTTTAAAAGATGCATCCTATTCAATACCATTTCGTGAAATACATAAAAAATACATGAATTTTGAATGGAAAGGGAAATATTATAAATAGGTATGTTTTGCAAATGGGTTATCCAGTGTCTCTTGAGTGTTTTCAAAACCCTTAAACCTGTTTACTTTAAGCAGTTCAGGATCTCAGACTGTTATTACTATGATATGATTGCTATTTACAAGGTGACACATTGCAATAATGTGTAAACAGTGTTACTGAAACGGTTAAAATTACTGGATTGTTTTTCGTCTAGAAAAAAAAATATGCATTGTCCATTTGAATGTTGACTTCTTGGATTTTATGTTATATTCTAGGAAATTACTCTATCATTGACCTCAGAGAAAGTTGAAAGTCTGGTCATTTAATACTGATGCATTTGGCACAGCCTTGGGGTGCAGGATGTGCCCTGATAAAACCGCAGGGGGTTCCTGCATGGTCAGCTGTTGAGCTTGACTCTTTCAGCATCAATTTATTAAGCTTGCTTGTTATGTCTCCAGTCTCTCTGCCATCACATGAGAGATTTGCACATCAGGTGAACAACATGACTGCGGTAACATACATTAAACAGATGGGATTCAGCTTCTCACTTCAGGGCGATGCAGTCATTGCAGTGGCAGGTTCTATATGGTAATTTAATGGGAAATACAGAGGATATACATCGGAGTGCTACAAATGTCCTATAGGGTGTCAAATGTCACAGATGACCGCTTATCACAAATCACAGGTCCAATACATAACTAGAACAGAGTGGATGTTAAATCCAGAAATCTTCCGAAAAAAATTAAGATTCAATTTTATTTTACAGCTAACATTCACCTCTTGCTTCAAGACTGAACAAACAGATAAAATTTGTACCTTGGAGACCAAAATCTTTAGCTTGAATTGACGTTCATTACACAGTTACACGTTTTTGGCAGATATTTTCTCCTTTCAGTGTCTTTCCAATTGTCAACAATTAACACAGAACTAAGAGAAAGCTTTAATTGTTGTAACTGGTCACCAGGGTCGGGAACATCCCATGTGGTGCAAGCTAGACTCTTTGGTGTGTCACTTATCAGGAACCATTACGTGCACAGGGAATTCCGGGACAGGTTAAAAATGTCCTCATGTATCCATAGGCACATATTTCCAACAAACATTATGAGCCATACCTCAGGAAATGGCAGGTTTGCTGTCTTGAAAAACTACAAATGCTATTTTTCCATCTGTATCACAGGCTTTAGATTTTCTTTTGACTTTCTTTAATTCGGGTGTTGGATAGGGTGGTGTAAATACTGGTAGGTCTTCTCATTCTGCTGCCATTGTCCTGCATGGTTTCAACTTTGGTGATCACCCTGATATGCCAAGGATCATGAGAGGAACAATTGAATTTGCGTTCATCACTGCCACGTAATGTGGATTACAGGGGATATTAGCATTTTTTTTTTAAAGTAACTGAAAGGGACAGCTTTGAAGGACATTAGTTTAAAATCACTAACCCTTAAACTTCTTTGTTGTTAGATTTATTGTCTGGTCAAGAGTGCAGACTCTGCATGTATTTTCAGTGTCGGGTATGGTTCTGACACGCTGTTCCTGTGTTTTTATTATCAAAAAACTGTTAAAAACCAGTAGACCGAATCATCATACAAACTTTTTAGAATTTTACAGTCTGATGTGTGTTGTGAAATATTTCCATGTAGCCACACAGCACCAGAGCAGCCGCTACCTCTGCGGCTTACAAAATCTCTCTACAATGGATGAAATAATGAGAAGCGCAGGTTTGAATTATGCACATGCATTTGACATATTACATAATAAACGAATTACAAGCTCTGACTTTTTTTTAAAAGACGTTTTTGAACACTCATTTGGATAAGTGAAGCTGTTTTAATTACGATTTATCTGAATTTCTGAAATTCAATTTTAGCTTACTGATATCATTTCATTGTTACAGATGTCTGTGTGCAGGGATGTTTCATGTGTTATTGACATTTGGTACGTGTAGCAAGCATAGCTCGTTGCCATGACAGCATCGCCTGGTCGAGCCGGGCCGGCTCACGTGTGAACCCTGACATGTGGAGGCATAGCATTCTTGTTCAATATGTTTCATGTAACGCGTGTGTACTGTGTATTATGTATTGTTGTTTAGACTGTTCAGGAAATGAAAAGTTCTCGGCTTGAGATGAGAAGCTGCATATAGGGGCTGTGTTTTAGAGCCGAGGGGAGAGAGGTCAGAGAATATTCCAGCGGACACAGAAGAATGGACCATCACCTATAATTGCGATAGTTACAGCTTTTCTTCTAAATTTGTGATGGATTTTATATGGTCTTCAGTTTGCATTTCGGATGACTGCAAGGATTTCACTTTGGATTACAGCAGAATGATTTTGTGAATGAACTGGACTGTTATTCTCTGAGAAGATTTGTGTGAACTGTTCTTCTTGGTTGTACGTTATAAAAGACTTGTTGTCGCTGTGACAGTGGTGGTATCCAGGTAATGTACACTTTATTTATATACTTGTTTTACTTGTTTTATTGATTTACTGTTGTACTGTTGTTATATTGTGTAATTGTATACATTCACGTCCCACCCATGTGGAAAGATTTATTGAATTCCCAACCCCTTTTATGTCTTGAGGCCATTCAAACGTTCAAACATGATAGAAGCTGGAAATGTAGTGTCTCTCACGTGAATCCTCCGTTCCAGTGTGATGGTGAGATAGAATCCCTATAGAACTTCAACTTA
Source organism: Sipunculus nudus (assembly GCA_026874595.1). Lineage (NCBI taxonomy): Eukaryota > Metazoa > Annelida > Sipuncula > Golfingiida > Sipunculidae > Sipunculus > Sipunculus nudus. The sequence continues at coordinate 59,164,824 of CM049314.1, read as the reverse complement.
CAGGTAAGTCGCGTTCAATTTTACAATTATCTGAAAGGCGTCACTTTTCCTCTTTATACACACACACCCTCACACACAAACACACACATACAAATGTGTGAATTTATAGGTATAAATATATCAGATGCCGAAGACATTCAGAATGTGGAAGTTTCGAATTTCTGACAATTTTTGTGCTTTTTTCACTTTCCATAACTTTAGATTACAGACACTCAGTTTTTAAAAGAAACACGGAACATATACATATAATAAATTGTATAAATAATTTATAGGGTTTTATGAAGACTATGAAGTGTTTAGAATTTAATTATTTTTATTGATAGTGTGTTTAAAATAGGTAAAAATTAAATGAATGTTTATCATTTTATTTTTTGTCCGATATTCAAGACCAGGCATCGTTTGCGGCCAATAATGGTAACGTCAGTGGGCACCAAAACCCATTACCCTTTGATGCCATTTACGTCAACAATGGTGGGGCACTAGATCAGGAAACATGGCGGCTACACATTCAGACCTGGGGACTTTATCTTGTGACTTTCTCCGCTGGCCATCCCGGCGCGGGCGGAACGACGAATATGAGTCTACAAAGAGACGACTCAATCATGACGTCAGTATACCGGGGTGGAGTATACGGAGCCATGGCGGACACTTTTGGCCTTGACATTATATCTTTCTTCAGTCAACATGAGGAACTGCACATTAGAAGCGACAGTACAAGCCTTGTCAGTACAGCACTGGGAAAGCTAACATCTTGGGGAGCAGTGTCTCTGTCCGAGCATATGGGAGTGTTGGTGGGCTTCGGCGTTGCCAGGACAACATCGCATGGGACTGGTAAAATTTCATTTGACCGGGTTTGGGCAAATGTTGGGAACGGCTGGAACATTGCTAACAATGTGTTCACCGCACCAATAAGTGGAGTATATTTCCTTAGCTTCTCTACTGGAATTCCTCTTTCCCAAACGGGTGTACTATATCTTTACGTCAATGGAAATAGCGTTTTATACGCGCAACGTCAACGTCCATCACCATACACCATTGACTTTTATGGAAGATCTGTTATGATCAATCTATTTGAAAATGACCAAGTCTATATATACTCGGACTATAACGGTTACTCGGACAGTGGCTGTCTAACGACATTCAGTGGATTTCTCTATAGTACTCTTCGCAGTGACCAGTTGGCGTGGGCTGTGTATCGTACGGCGTCATATAGCGGAAGCGCCGACCCTCTTGCATACGACCACGTTGAAGTAAACGAAGGAGGAGTCTGGGGAAACAACAGAGCGACCTGTTCAATAACGGGCCTGTACTTTGTGCATCTCAGTGTGGGAATAAATTATAATAGTGAAGTACAGGTATATATAATCTAATATTATTATTATTTCCCTTAACCAAATTTACTATATATTTTGTTTGCGGAAAAAATCACCCTTTAATAATTGTTTGAAAAAGTAGATTTTTTTTTAGAAAACTCAGTATTTCTTTTATTTTATTCTTTTCTATTTTGTTAGAAAAAGGCTAAAAAACAAAACAGAACCTTAAGACGGATTTCATTCACTTGCAAACAGCGATCTGGATTGAACAGTTACATTACCATTGTCTCATATTTTCACATACTTGATATTATCTCAGTCTGATCCCAGAACCCACCAAAGAGGTGGACTGCGATGGAATTATATGCATTATTATTTGGAGCAGTTCCTATCAGAGCTCCAATATTGCTAACACTATGGATGGTTAACAAAAGTCTTACCCTTATTCTTTTTCGTTACAGCTTATTATAGAAAAGGTTGTTTTGGAACAATGAGAAATCCATTAATCTCAGCGTAAAAAAAAAACATAAAGAACCTATCAAGCTGGCAAGTGTTCCAAGCCCTTATTTGCTTATTTATGATGTCCAGTTCAAAAATTATTTGGATTCAGAATTTTATCCAGTCTAAGATTGCCACCAAGGTGGCCGCCAAACGAACCCCATGGACAATATTTAGCAACAAGAACGTCAAACCTTGTTTATTTATACATACTGAGGAATTTGCAAATGTTGGTAAGAACAATATGTCACCTCGGTACCCTACAAGAGTATCGCTATATCTAAACATAATTGTCCATCGGATCGACAACGTTGAGAGCAGTTACTCATGACAGATATTAGGCGCATCTCTCCTCTAAGAGCGTTTATAACCAAAAGATTTCATAGTATGGGATCGGCAAGTAGTTTATTATAAAACAAACCGGGCTTCTTGCGGTCATTTTCTCAATCCGACTTATTTTTAATAGGTCACTGCTAGGACATCGTCATAGTGTTCCTTCTTATTACCGTTAATTTCAACAAATGACAACATATCCCAGAAATTACCCATAAATCAAACTTTAATCTTTAATCTCTCTCCCCGTTAATAACATATCTTTTTTTGTATTCTTAAACCTTATATCAAATAATTATATTTATCGTCAACCAGATGTCAATTAATATCCTTTCATAAAACAATCTTGTTTTACCTCAGCTTACAATTATGAAGGACTCGCAGCCCCAAGGAGAGTTTCGTCGGGTTGGTGCAGTCAACTATGTGGATGTACTCAGCCGGTCATTAATTATCAAGTGTAATGCTGGAGAGACTCTGCGAGTTGTGTCATCATCAAACACGGGACTGTTCGGCGACTGGGGAAAGCATAATGCTTTCATAGGGTTTTACCTGTTTCCGTGAAGACATGTCCAATTCTTGGCGGTTTGATAATAAAACAACTGTACTACACAAGACATGTTTTTCTTATGCGACATTCTGCATGCGTCAGGACCCGATTACTCACATTAACATAACATTTTCAATATAAATCCACTCGATTTTGTAATCGTGTATTATAATTTCACGATCATCACCTCAAGATTAAATGCTTTAAAACCTTGAATAACGCGTGTTTCGTTTATCGTATAATATATTTTGACGATAACATTATTCCTTTTGAAACGGAAAACCACTGATCTAAACCCTAGAAAACGAGCACATTCAACGAAATCTCAACGATTCTTAGAGATCACTTCACTGTTCTATGACATCCAACCCCCCCCCCCCCCCCACCCTCACCGCCCGCTTCCAACCCCCCCCCCCCCCCCACCAAAAAAAAAGTATTGCAGTGGCAAATCCGGAAATTCGAGAACAGCTGGGCGCTAATTCTGGGTTAGCGGTTGACGGGTATAAAGCAATATATATATATATATATGAATTATTACTATATACGTAATATATTTTCAGCCCATGAAACATATAAATATCTTTTTTATTTCATCTATATGAATAAAAGCTGAAGTCGTGTTCATTTGTAAAGTTAATTTGAGGACGTGGAAAGAGGCATTCGGCCGGCCGGCCGGCCTCCTCCCATATTGAGAACATTTTAAAATATGCAATGTATAGATGACATTTTGAGGCACCTATTAAATGAAAATATGAGGATTTTCTGTTCCTCAACTGTTCATGTGTGGCCGACTATAAGATTTATATTTCTTCAAAATTTGGATATTAACTGGAAAGTCAAAACCTCCATATCTGTGTGGTGAAAATGCGTATTAATAACTTGCAAAATATCATCGTTTAAATGTAACCCTCCTCGTAATATAATTGATATGTTCAAATTGCATGTTAAACTTTTCACTTTACCGGCTTCTGTGGTCCAAGCAGTGCACCGGACTCAACATATGTTACATAGCACAGGTCGTGAGTTGGAGTATATATATTAGCCGAGGAGCTGTGAGAGCAGGAAAGACTCCCTCCCTCAGTATCGAAACATTTGGATGCTATCTTAATAACAGGGCTGTTCATTAATATCCTAAAATTGTGCATAAGAATGTAATAGACTGTTGGTAAATTAATAATATAAAAAATGAAAATTAATTACGAATTACTGGGAAAGAAATAGATAAAATGTTACTGATGTTACTGCTCAACGGGTGGGGGCCCCCACCCCTCTAGATCCGCAACTGTATTGTTTATACAGTCAAATGGTGGAGCCACTGGTAGTAGGACATATAAGATACCAATAATCCAGGGTTCAAACACAACAAGCCAAGGGGGAAATCCAAAATAAAATATAAAAAAAATATAAATTTATGAACTGTTACCTGGCCGTATCTTATAACTGCAAACCTGCGCAGAATGTATATCAGAATTTTTCCACTTGGATGGAACTTTCCGGGATAACTGGAGTAGAGATCTGACTGATTACAACATTTTACTAGAATATGCAAGCCATTTGAACGGTTATCTTCGTGTCTTTCTTATTCCCTCAAAATATTGTCTAGTAAAAATAGGGTCGAACCCGGAACAAATGCAACAGAAATGAAACCCAACTGTATTTTACTCAAAAACTTCTGGAGAATAACATTTCGAAAATCCCGAAAAGTCCCATATTGGGAAAGTCATTTAATTTAATAATTTTAATTGGCTAATTAACTATTAAGTTTTATTTTACTTAACTTCACATTGTCATATTAAGTTTTGACTTTACCCCTATGAGTGACCACTCATTTGAAAGATCTCTTTATTGCCTATAAAATCTGACTAAGATGTAAATTTACCAATGATAACCATTTTATGTATATCAGTTAGGGCAGGGCTTCACAATAACACTTGACCACTTGCCTGAGGGTTTGGAATTTCGTGCATCGAATTGTCCCAGTGTCTAAAAGTTGCCAGGTGGGCCTACGATATATTAGACCAGGCCTTTGAGACAATCCAATGGAAAATATCACATACAGAATAAATCATATAGAAATATAGGAGAAGTTTTATATCGCGATATATTTAGCATTTTAATGAATTCAATTCCTCTTCATTGCATGTCTATTGAATCTGACTATAAAGATGTAATTTTTACCAATAATAACAAAGTATATTGGTCAGGGTAGGGCTCGACAATAACACTTGCCCACTTGACCAAAATAAAAGTACGGGGTCATCGGTCATCAGTACATTAACCCATAATTTCTAAATATAAGCAGGAACAAGCATCTCAAAATGTTGTGCAAAAATCTGTCTCATATCAAATATTGTGGAATTGAGCTTCTTGTGGCGCCATCTGTATGAACTAACATTTTACGGGGAAAAGCTTGATAACCTTTGAAAATCTTCTTCCCCGAAATCATTCAGCCAAATTGCTCAATATTTCACAGAAATTACCCCAAAGCTCTCTCAAGTTTGTTCAGATGGTTTGGGTTTTAATGAATTTTGGCCGAGTTGTGGAAATATGAACGTAGTCATTTAGGCAAGTAAGCATACTAACATAACATTCATCTCAGAAACAACAGTAGCTAGCATCACCAAGTTTTGTGCAGATGTTGGTCACATGACTCATATTTGAAATTGTTGTTTTGTGGCGCAATTATGTACATTTTTACCTACGTTTTTACGGGCACAAACCTCGTAATTGTAGCCTCTTTCAGCTTAAAAATGTTTTGTGATGAAACTGTCAAGCTGAATGGTTTAATTTTTCACAAGAATTATCCGAGGGTAGGGTTCTTTTAAATTTTTAAGAATACAATGGTTTCATTGATTTTTGGTAGAGTCATAGAAGGCTGAAGTTGGTCTTGTGGTCATCTGTAAGCCTATTTTAAACTGGGGGCTGCAATAGTCTTCTTGGCAAAACTGTTGCTTCAACCTCTGTAACAAAAATGATTCTTAATTGGTCTTTGTTCATGTTTTTTGGCAGAATTATTTGACCTTTAATAACAAAAGGACTGCATCTTTTATTATTCTTAACATTTTGATAAAAAAAAATCCTATGAATACGTCAGCTTCGAAAAAAAGCATTTTAGCAAAAGTCTATCAGTATGTGAAAATAGATTAAGCAACACTCCAAAATTGTGTCTATAGCTATAAATAGCTTGGCAGACTGCCAACTATTTCAGATTTGCCAACAAACCAAAGGTCAGTCTTGATCTATTTATAGTGTTACGTAACCTAATGACAACAGATCACGCAGTCGTGACGAGCATAAATTTTGTTACAGAGATAAAAAAAATCAGATTCCGCAACACAAGGCAGCGTGAAATATCTAGGGGAATCAATAAAGAAGTTAGTGTTTTTTTGTTAACAAATAATTATAATTAATTCTAAGAACAATCCTAACATTACAATACACTAAATCAATACAATTACACAGTATAACAATAACAAAAATGTACATCACCAGAGTGTCCGGATCCTAGGTTTGATTTCTGGATACCACCACTGTCACAGCTCAACAAGAGTCCTTTAACACAAATAATCCACGTAAATATTTCAAATAAATGTTCCCAGAGAATAGTCTGATGTAAACTCGAAAACAATCTGTTGTAATCGAAAAGTGAAGTTCTGGTAATAATCCCAAAGGCAAACTGAAGACAATCCGTTTATAAAGTCTGTATAAAATCCGTTGAAGATCTGTAAATTCTGCAATTATCGGAAAGGTCACCAAAAAAAAAACACTGACGAGATAGTCACACTCTTCCGTGTCCGCCGGTATTTTTCTCTCTGCCGGCTCTAAACATAGCCCTCATTTATAGCTTTTTCACCTGAAGCCCATAACTTTCCATTCTGGAACACCCAAGGAACATAAAAATACAAGCCCACAGCGCCTGAACAGACCCGAACCATCTAGAACACAAAAAACGCTTTGTCTCCACGTTTCACATTTCACACGCAAGCCAGAGCCCAACTCGCGCGTCTCCCATAGCAGCGAACAGGGCCAGCGCCTAACACGAATCAGAATGCCTGCGCATTATAATCAGATACATGTAACACATCCCCTCCTGTAGGAAAAAGAAAGTTTTCTCTAAAAAATACTTGCTTTTTGCGATCACAATCACTAAATATTTACAACATTTTCAATGTTGTTTCAATTTTATTTACAACATTATATAAACATCTTGTTTACAACATTTCATAAACCTTTCGATAAGCAATCATCAAGTACATTGTCTTTCCCTTTAATGTGTCTGATTTCAAGATTTTAATTCTGTAAAAACAATCTCCATCTCAACAATCTTTGATTTTTACACTTTAACTTGTTCATGAACGTGAGGGGATTGTTATCACTGAAGACAATGATATGCTTGACTGATGAAGTAACATAAACTTCAAAATGTTGTAATACCAAAATCAAAGCCAAACGTTCTTTTCGATAGTGGAGTAGTTTATTTTGTTTGCATTAAACTTTCTTGAAAAATAACAGATTGGATGATCTATGCCATCACTGCCTTCTTGTAACAACACAGCGCCTGCAGCAGTATCACTAGCATTTACAGCTGAATTAAAGGGTACAAAAGTGTGCTTTCGAATTCTGAAATGCATTTTCACATTTTCAATACAAACTTTTGTTTCTTCTTCAACAAATAAGTTAAAAGGTTCAGCTACAGCAGAAAAATTTGGACAAAACTTCCTGTAGTATCCAACCATACCAAGAAAACGCATTATTTGATTTTTTTTCTGGTCTAGGAAATGCAGAAATAGCACTTATTTTAGCATCAATAGGTTTTACCTGACCCTGCCCTACAGTATGACCCAAAAATGTTACTTGTGCATGACAAAACTCAGATTTAACGAAGTTGACGGTCAGACGTGCTTCACAGAGTTTTTCGAAGAGGTCGCGAAGAATTTGCAGATGTTTCTCCAAGGTGTCGCTGTATACGATAAGGTCATCAATGTATGCGTCGCAGCCCGAATGTCTTTGACAATCATATGGATGAGGCGCTGGAACGTGGCTGGCGAGTTCTTCATGCCAAACGGCATAACTTTATACTGGTACAGTCCTTGCGGCGTTACAAATGCGGACACTTCTTTCGCTCGTTCTGTCAGCGGAACTTGCCAGAATCCTTTTAGCAAGTCAAACATGAAGACATATCTGGAGCTACCGCCTCTATCAATACAATCATCGGTCCTCGGAATCGGGAACGTGTCAGTCTTGGTGACAGAGTTCAGTTTTCGATAAACTGTGCACATAAGGTAACACTCATAAGGTTTTGGCACAAGAATACATGGTGAACTCCAGTTACTCTTACTAGGTTCAATAAAATCATTGTCCAGCAAATATTGAATCTCATCCTTTAGATACATTTGCTTTTCTGGATTCAGTCTATTAGGATGCTGCTTGACTGCGCCTGCCTCGCCAACATCGACGTCATGGCACAATATGTCAGTTCGCGTTGGAATGTCACTAAAGACATGTTCATAATTCCACAGCAGGATCTTTAGGTCTTGTGTTGTTGTGCGGCAAGATGTGACAGTTTGGCATCCAGGTTGTTAGCGAGTCTGCGTTTTTTAGTGGTACTTTTCCACCCTGAATGTCTACATCACACTTACAATCAGTATCTACTTTAACTGGGTCAGGGTCAGTTTTTACACAATTAACAGCAGTAACATTATATACAACATCTGATGTGCTATTTCTGTCATAATATGGTTTCAATATGTTAACATGGCACAGTTGTTTCTTCTTACGCCTATCTGGTGTCAACAGTATGTAATATAAATCACTGACTTTCTTGTCAACAATGTAAGGACTAAAATACCTAGCTTGCAGAGGTCTGCCAGGGATGGGAAGTAAGACAAGGACCTTAACAATAGACTAAAACGTCCTACTTACACTGTGTTTGTCATACTTTGTTTTCATTTCACTTTGTGTAGATTTTAGATTAGACTTAGCAATCTCACAAGCATTGTGTAGTTTAGTGCGAAAGTCTGAGACATACTGCAGTAAACAAAGAGAATCAGGATTTTCACACAAGAGTTTTTCTTTAAGCAGTTTCAATGGACCGCCAACTGAGTGTCCAAAAACTAGTTCAAAGGGACTGAAACCCAAGGACTCTTGAAAGATTTTCCTCTGACAGCAAACAACAATTGGTGGATTCCTTCATCCCAGTCTTTCTGTGTGTCATAGCAATAAGTTCTAATTATGTTTTTTAATGTCTGGTGAAAACGCTCAAGGGCGCCCTGACGTTCAGGATGGTATGGCGAAGAGCTGTACTGTTTTATACCTAGCTCAAGCATAACTTGCTGGAATAAGCAAGACATAAAAGTAGACCCTTGGTCAGACTGGACGAATTTTGGCAATCCAAAAGTTGTAAAAACTTGGTCAAAGCTTTGACAACTCTTTTGCATTAATTTTGTGCAATGGTATTGCCTCAGGGAACCTGGTAGATGCGTACATAATTGTCAGCAAGTATTCATGTCCAGATTTTGTTTTGGGCAGTGGTCCAACACAATCAATAATAATCCTACTAAATGGTTCCTCGAAAGAAGGAAAAGGTCTAAGTGGGGCTTTAGGAGGATTCTCATTGGGCTTGCCTACCATATAGCAGGTATGGCATGATTTACAATACTATACAACATCTGTCCTCTGGTTAGGCTAATAGAAATGTGTGCTAACTTTCTGATAATATTTATTTATACCTAAATGGCCAGACAAAGGAGCCTCATGTGCCATGCTTAGAATTTCATTGCAAAAGTTCTGGGCATTCCTATTTGACGTTTGATGGCCCACTCATCATCAGCGCATCCATCAGGTGGTCGCCATTTACGCATAAGCACTCCATGTTTAACATAGAAACAAACTGGGTTCTGTGAGAGTTCATCTTTAGAAACTGCCCTGGGAAACAAACATGAACTATCAGGCTCCTTATGCTGTTCCGCGATAGGTTCTGACCTTGAAAATGCTGCACCCTGTACGGGCGAGTCGTTAGACGAGTCACTAGTGACTCTAAGAGTGTTATTATCGGGACCATTATCCTCATGTGTGTTTTTCTTGGCCATAGATCTAGTTACAGCACATGAAAGATACAAACCAGGAATTTCCTGACTCTCAGGATCAGTGTCCTGATCAAGTGACGGCTTTTCTGTCACTATTGGTACAGGCTGTACTTTGTCACCTGCATCATCATTGCCTAGCAGCAACTGAATTCCCTTAAAGGGTAAAGTAGTTCTTATGCCCACAGTAATATTCCCAGAAATTAAATCTGACTTTAAATGGATACTGTGAAGCGGAACTGAAGTTGGCTTGTCTGAAAACACACCATTAACAAGTGCATGTGCACTAGTAAAAGACCTATTAGAAAATGGCAAAGTGTTTGCTAACATGAGAGTCTGGACTGAACCAGTGTCCCTCAAAATTCTAATAGGGGTTGAGTCTGAAAAATCATTTGAAAGTGATACAAAACCATCATGTATGAATGGTTCAAATACATCCATTTCAGAGTCAGGAGAGGAATCTACTACCTCAGTTTCATCAAACAAAGAACTGTCATTGACAGTGTCAGTCATAAACTCTTTTTCAGAGTCATTAAAAGAATCTACATCCATTTTACCATCAAACTCCTCATTGGAGTCAACAGAGGAATTTTCCTGAGCAGAAACAAACTTCTGTTTTTCATAACGGACCTGGCCTCATTTGAAATACTCTCGCAAAAGTCATAAAATGACTTAGTTTTATTTAAAGAATACTCCTCGCAGGAGCCTTGAAAGGACCTAGCCTATTAAATTCCTCGCAGGAATCAACTGAGGTTTTTACCTCGCAAGCTACGGATTCTTCTTTGGATTCAGACGGCACGTGGACCTCCGTAGCATCTAACTCTTTATTAGAGTCAATAAAAGAGTTGTACCCCTTGTTTACATGAAAAGAGCCTGGCTCTTGTACTATGCTATGCATAGATTTTACAGTAATTACAGATTTTCTTCGCAACTGACTGGTCTTTGTTGGACTTAGACACAGTGGACGTGGACTGTGGTGTAGCAATAGACTGTTGTTGAACTATGAGGACTACTAGTACTGGGTGACTGCACTTTAAACTTCTTTTGACCATACTGATTTACATTCTTGTTTGTGAATGACTGGTTTCATTTGCTAGTAAAAGACATTTTGTCTGTTAATGAATAATCACCAGCTAATTGAGCAGCAATGTCAAGTGTTTCAGGACTTTTCTCATCCAGAAAAGTTTTAACATCTGCGTTAATGCAGCGCTTAAATTCTTCAAGAAAAATCAACTGGTGAAAATTGTCATAATCTTTCATCACATTTTTAGAACTACCCCAGCGATCAAACAACTGCTCTTTTGTCCTAGCAAATTCGACGTAAGTCTGTTCTTTGTGCTTTTCCCAATTTCCGAATTTCTGGCGGTAAGCCTCCGAAAATAACTCATAACCTTTTAGGATTAACCGTTTTACCAGGTCATAGTCAGCAGAAGCTTCTACTGAAAGCTCTGAAAAAAATTCACTGGCCTTGCCAGTCAATACACTTTGTAACAGCATAGTCCAATTTTCCTTAGGCCATTTTAAATTTTCGGCTACTTTCTCAAAGTGTAAGAAATATTAATCAACCTCTTTTTCTTGAAAAGGTAGGACAAGTCTAATGTGTTTAGTAACATCAAAACTGTGAGTTGAGGCAGCACTTAGACAATGTTCTAGTTTAAATCTTTCTTCCAGCCATTTTAACCCCCAAACGCAACAACTGTTTCTTTGTCAACTGTTCAAGTTGATCAAGGTCGGGATCGTCAACAAATGTCTAAGGTATGTAATCTGCCATGTTAAGATGTTAAAACAATAACAAACAACCACAGAGATAAATCCCGTAAAAAATGTATTGTAAACAATATGTTATTTGTAAACAATCAGGGCCTCATAAACTTAAAAAAACTATTGGGCATCCAGGACGAGTCCCCAATTTTATGTTACGGAACCTAATATCAACAGATCACGTATGCGTGGTGAACATAAATTTTGTAATAAAAAAAAAAAACAGATTCTGTTACACTAGGCAGCGTGCAATGTCTAGAGGAATGAATAAAGAAGTCGGTGTTTTTTTTGTTAACAAATAACTATAATGTATTCTTAAAACAACCCTAACATTACAATACAGTAAATCAATACAATTCACAGTATAACAGCAGTATAACAGCAAATCAATACAATCACACAGTAAAATAAACAAAGTGCACAGTACCTGGATACCACCACTGTAATAGCGATAAGTAATTTAAAATGTATAAGCCGGATGAACAGTTCACACAGATCTTCTCGGAGAATAACAGTCCAATGTAATTACAAAATCAATCTACTGTTATCCAAAACTGAAATCTTGGCAGTGATCTGAAAGGCAAACTGAAGACTACATAAAATCCGTCATAAATTTCAAGAAAATCTCTAACTGCTGCATGTATCGGAAAAGGTCCCACCCTTCTGTGTCCGCTGGAATATTCTCTCACCCCTCTCTCCGCTCTAAATCACAGCCCTCTATTTATAACTTCTCACCTCCAGCCGAAAACCTTCCATTTCTCGAATCACCAAAGAATCTAACATGATACACAGTAAACACGCGTTACAGGAAACATCTAGAAAAAGAACGCTGTGTCTATACATGTCAGGGTTCACACGTGCGCCGGCCCGGCTCGGCCAGGCGAGAAAGCCTACGACTAGCATGACCGCTGTGTATACGTCAAACCCCACACGTGGGCCGGGCTATGCTGTCATAGCAACGGCTACCACCAGCGTTGCACATACACATACAATAAAAGAGACATCTGTAACAATATACATTAACTACAGTCTTTCACAAATAAACCACCAACATACCAGTTATTAGTTTATCGTACGTTTACATGACATTGTCGAATCCAGTCTTCACATAAGGAGCTCACCAATTAAATAATCCGAGCAGGTCTAATTGCTCGTTTATAGTTGGCGTTCGCCTCTCCCTATAATTATTAGGGAAATTTTTCTACTTGTCGTTGACTTCGAACTTCGTTGACTTCGGAAGCAAGAATATTTCCTGTTATGATATACCCAAAACGCTTTCAAATTTGCTTAAATTGTACATTGTAAAATTACGATTTTATAAACTGTCGACACATGATGCCTAAGTCCATCTCATAAGCAGCCTTATTTATTACATGCGTTCTTCATACGCACACACACGCGAGGCGATAACATGTGTCCTTTCTCACGAACCGGCAAGTCGACGCGTAGGTGTTGCAAAACAATTATGAAGGCGCGTGTATATTATGACTATCAAGCACTGCAATTATGAGCTGCAGTAGCATGTCAGATCCGCATTCATTTTAAGCTCTGTTGAGATAAAAAAATAAAAAAATCACTTAACCAAGTCGGCTCCTGTGGCTCAGGGATATAGAGCGCAGGAGTTAAAGCCGGAGGATAGTGAGTGCGAATCTCAGCCGAGGCGGTGAGTTTTTGCACGGTCGGCCCCCGACCAGGTTGAGCGCTCTGCAGGCTTAATGGTATTGCCGTGCCCAATCAAGTTTCATTCACAAAAAGTGCGCCTTTCGGGGGTTGCTCGGGAGTATGATCCAGCAATGGGGTCAATCGGATCATTAGAATAAGCACATAATAAAGAAAATAATGTAGGTTTGTTATAATGCGTTTATGAATGAATCTGGGCATAAAATATTCTATAAGAAGACCTGTCTTGATTAAGGAGCATTGTGGTTAAACAAAAACAGGGCGGCAGTCCCACATTCTGTTTTTCTGTACCACAGGAGTCCGGCTCTCTACCATTTGAGGAGGTAGAGCCAATGGGTCACATTTTCACTGTCAGGAACGATTAAATATATAGCATTGATCATTGCAAAGACACAAGAGTTTATGTTCAAGGTTATTTCGCTATATGTGTTTTGTAAATAAAATAGCTTAATCAATGTTATATTTGAACGCGATTTTGTTAAATTTAGTCTGGTATTTTTTCTACCACTAACAAATGGCTGAAAAAACGATGTTTATCTTTTTCCCGATGCAGGTAAAGGTCCTCAAAAGTATAATTTGTTTTGTGATGAACTGTGAGGAACTATGTTATGTGTCCTAAGGGGGACTTGTTTTCATAATTCGAAGGGATTTGACAGAAAGGTCTAACGCAGCACCAATAATAATGAGAACTCGCCCATGTAAAACCCGCCTAGCACTAAAAAGGACGATCTGTTAAGAATGTTTTATATGTTTATACAAAAAAAATATTAGTCAACTTTGGCAACAGGTGATACGTGTCAGTGTAAGCACTGTCATGTATACTTGGAAGAATATATCAAGTATACCGCGAAACAAATTAAGGTTCTGATAACAATCATTTAATAATTTATTGATTTTAAACTGTTTATTTTTATTCTTCTTGCAATTCTCCCTATTTTCCTTGGAACTCTATAACGTGGAAATTAGTACCCAGTGACACGTGCGTTTCTTATTACTGATACACGTATAAATTATATAATACATTTACATGATAACCTACATGCCGACTGCCATTAAGTCATGAAAAGAAGCTGATTATAAAGTCATGAATAGAAATAACAGGTGCAAAGCCGGTTCATTGTTCGAGCTGACACAACCGTGTATGACTAGGCGCGATTTAATAAAAATCATGTCTTGTTATATTATGCAAGAGGCATCTTGATTTAAAAAAAAACATATTAAAGAACATGATGTGAGAATAACAAATGCAGCGTTATCGCCCGTTTCATATGACACGTGCCTATGATCGTATTCAAACGCGATCAGATCGCTCATATCTTTCCAGCTCAGCATGTTTCGACTGGTTGCTGCTTCAGGTAACTCTTAACCAAAGATATGATTGAATGTACAGGTAAATTTCGGTATCGTAGATAAATGAAAAGGACCTGTTCACATACCAGGTGTGTTAAAAATACATGCAATATATTGGTTTCTTATAAAAATATTATGGTACATATGTTCTAAAAGCGCTTGCTTACTCATATGAACAAATGGAAATAAGCTTGCACTCTGCGCGATCAATGGTGCAAAACTTTGCCGCGCAACTTTACAAATCAAGATTATTCAAGCTTTCTAACCGTGTTTCTTCTGTGTTCCTTCTTTAATATTTTTTTCTTCTTGTCTTGGAGTTTACGCAAGATCGGATCCCTGGCTATGACAAATAGACAATTGTAGATCATAATAAAATAAAAATATACCTGTTGTATTCAGCATAAATACAAAAAAAGCGTTAGAAATACACATAATATTTCAAATTATTATGTTAGCTACACGGGGTGTAGAGTTCTAGTGACATTATTCTTTTACTTTACCTTTTCAAGTTCAAAAGGAAAAATTGTTGTTTGCATCACGTTACATGTAACTTTATTCAGTTTATCTGTAAAATCAATAAGAAGACAAGATACTTACAAAAAAAAAAAATGTTAATTCTACTTTCAGTTGTGTTACTCTATCTGAGGGAAAACGCCAGTTACTGCCGGTAAGTCATATTTAAAATGATTTTTATTAATCATTTTTTTTTTAAATTTCAGATAGTGACGCCTTTCAGATAAAATAACTTATTGTCACACCAATAATTTAGTTTTCTTAAATATTTTTGTTGTTGGAGATAATCACCTCGATGTTGGCATAATGAAGAATCTGTACATCTGCAGAAATCCATTCCCTTTTCCGACAACAAGAAAAAATTTTAATTAAAAAATATCACACGCCTCCTCTCATTTTAGATTATTGAGTTAACCAGAACCAGTTATTACTGTATCGGCGGGCCTCGGATGTGTATTGTTTTCACTATTGCTAAGTCATAACACTTTTCCTCCTTACAGACACACACACACACACACACACACACCCATACGCGGGTAAACTAACCCGCGAGGACCTAGCGTTAACACCGCACTTCCGAGGACAAGCAGTTCCGCTGGTATCAAACGCATACCTTTTTTTAAAGAAAAAGGCTGGTTAGACGTGAGAACGATGCGTTGATATAACTTGCGGGGAGAACATGCGAGGACATTCAGTTTGTGTCATGTCTTCGTGTCATCGCGAGGACCTACTAATCAGCATACCAAGCACACTTGGTTTAAACATATTTATTTATAACAGGATTACACAAGTAGCCAATCAGGCTAATGTTCATGTTTTCCTGTAGATATTTATAAACACAACTTTATATAAGACATCATGGTACAAGTAAAAGAACATTAAAGTATGTGAATATATAATATTTTTAGATTAATTTTGTAATTCTATGTAAATTCATTGATGAAACAAGACACAAGCAATACGATCAGAGAGAAATCAATGAATAATGTAACAGTAAAATGATGTAACATGCTCTCTCGATACAAAAAGTGCAATGTAGAAAATAAAACGGTAAACATATATTTACTTATATTTACACTGGAAAGATTAATTATTTTATCATGTAAAACTGTTTTGTGTCTATTATAAACTTTAGAACCAAGCTGCTTATAGTATTCTTGACAGATTAGAGGGAATACCTATCATTTAGATAAGAAAATCTATTAGTTTTTCTTTGTTTCCTGTTTACTCCTGGAACCCATGGTAATATAAGGTTCTAATTCCAACTTCTCACGATCAAATTAAGATCTGATACCTCTAAACAGGTTGGATAACCAGGTTAGCTTGCACACACACACTTTTCTAACCACCTTACAAAGCTCTCAACAGATGGCGCTGTCACACACACACACACACACACAACAAATTTCAAGCAAAACGTTCTTTCTGAGGACTTGCGAGAAACTTACCCAGCATAGTTTTCCAAGCTTTTTTAATACTTTAACAATGCTTTAACAGCTTTTTGTTTGCAAAATCCCGGGTGTAAGTCCTCACAGGTATAAAGTCCTCGCGCGTTTGGTGTGCACTCAATATCGTGTCCTCTCAAGTTCAGCTATACAAAAACACACACATACACACACATATATATGTAGAAATGTTTTAATATATAGGTATAAATATATCATATGACGTAGACATTCAGGATGTAGAAGTTTCGTATTTTTGCCATTTTTTTTGCTGTTTTTACTTTTCATAACTAAAATTCCTTTTAAGGGTTATTATAAGTACGAATAATAACTATTATGTAAACCACACGTTATTAAAAAAAACATGAATAATAAACACATAATAAATTGTAAGACTAGTTTATTGAGCCATATGATGACTATTAAGTTTTTGAGTTCAATTATTTTATTGATATTGTTAGTTATAATAGGTAAAAATGAAATAATTGGTTGTCAGCTTTATACTTTGTCTGTAATTCCAGAGCAGGCATCGTTTGTGGCCAATAATGGTAACGTCACTGGGCACCAAAACCCATCAGGGTTTGATGCTATTTACGTCAACAAAGGTGGTGCACTACATCATGAAACATGGCGGCTACACATTCAGACCTGGGGACTTTATCTTGTAACTTTCTCCGCTGGCCATCCTGGTGCAGGGGGAACGACGAATTTGAGTTTACAAAGAGACGGCTCAATCATGACGTCAGTATACCGGGGTGGTGTGTCCGGAGCCATGGCGGACACCTTTGGCCTTGACATTGTTTCCTTCTTCAGCCAACATGAGGAACTGCACATTAGAAGCGACAGCACAAGCCTTGTCAGTACAGCACTGGGGAAGCTAACATCTTGGGGCGTAGTGTCTCTGTCCGAACATATGGAAGTAGTGGTGGGCTTCGGCGTTGCCAGGACAACATCCCATTCAGGTGGTCAAGTAACATTTGACCGGGTTCGGGCAAATGTTGGGAACGGCTGGGACATTGCAAATAATGTGTTCACCGCACCAATAAGTGGAATATATTTCCTCAGCTTTTCCTCAGGAATTCCTCTTATTTCAATTGCAGACACGTATCTGCATGTTAATGGACGATCCGTGCTGTACAACACACGTGGACGTACGCACCTTTAACCTATGATTTTTATGGTAGATCTGTCATGCTACATTTGTTGGAAAATGATGAAGTGTCTATACATTCAACTTCAGGGTTACTCGGACAGTGGCTGCCTGACGACTTTTAGCGGCTTTCTCTATAGTAACCTCCGCAGTGACCGGCTGGCTTGGGCTGTCTATCGCACAGGCACTCGTTTCCCGCGCTAAAATGGCCTAGAAACCGTAAACACATTGAGTATCGGCGATATACCAGTTATAAAAGAACAAGGTAATGAACTCCACCGCTACGCGGGCAAGACAACTTTTTTTCACAAGTCCGAATTCCGGAGAATTATCCGCTTCACAAGCATGATCACGCGCCTTTTTGTTGAAAACTTCTTTATTTACAAGATTAAACTTCCAAATATAAAAGTTCCCTACACTAACCGCGAATTCCAGCACGTTTATCCAAGCTGCGACACCGTCATTTGTCATGTATACATTTACTAGTTGCGGAAGTTGACGTCACCCCGGGCTGAATGGATTTCCCCTTGAGCTGGCGTCTGTGATTGGCTGCATGGTACCAGTCGTTTTCTACATCTCTTTTAGGCGCACAATTCAAACAGCTGTCAAATTGTCAATGATGTTGAAAATCAGTGGGCATGGCATGCAAACACAACCAGGACCATTATATCACTTGTTTTGTATACATTAACGTCTGTTCTATAACCATAACATACATTAAGCCCGGGATGACGTCAACTTCCGCAACTAGTAAATGTATACATGCCTAATGACGGTGTCGCAGCTGAAATAAACGTGCTGGAATTCGCGATTAGGGTGGGGAACTTTTATATTTGGAAGTTTAATCTTGTAACTAAAGATGTTTTCAACAAAAATGCGCGTGATCATGCTTGAGAAGCGGATAATTCTCCGGAATTCGGACTTGTGAAAAAAAGTTGTCTTGCCCGCGTAGCGGTGGAGTTCATTACCTTGTTCTTTTATAACTGGTATATCGCCCATACTCAATGTGTTTACGGTTTCTAGGCCATTGTAGTGCTGGAAACGAGTGCCTGTGGTCTATCGCACTACGTAACACACTGGACGCGCCGACCCTCTGGAATACGACCATGTTGAAGTGAACGAGGGAGGTGTTTGGGCAAACAACAGAGCGACCTGCTTAATTACCGGTCTTTACTTTGTTCACATCAGTGTGGGCACATACAATAACTACCCCGTTCAGGTATTTTTCCACTCTTTTTCAGATATATTCCTCCCAAAAATTCATTTTTAATACTTGTTAGAGATTCGTATTGGAATAAAACACGAAAAATTATAAACAGACATAGGAGACACATATAGATAAACCAACGCACTTTTAAAACAAAAATAAAAAGTGACCAATCTTTAATCAGTAACCCTCTGACATCAAGATATATATATATATATATATATATATATATTTATATATATATATACGACAATTCGATATGCGAACGACTGAAAATAGGCAAAGAGACTGAAACAGGACAATAGATTTTGTAGAGAAGGGAATTATATTAGGGAATTTAATCATACTTACAGGGATAATTACAAATCATTTTCGGGCAGTCTCACCTATCCGCTTCCGCACCCCCGTCATCGTACACACAAATCGATCTGGGACCGATTCACTACGGAAGCGGACGACGGATGCAGTCGAGAATATATAATTAAACCTACGTGAAAGATAATAGTGTATTAAATATAACCCAAGGATGATGAGTGTGGGTATAAATGGCAAAAAACGCGAGTAGGTTTGAACAGAGACGATGGAAGGCGGACGAGGGATGACACAAGCGGGAAGAAAAGAAAAAAACGGAAATGTGTGAACGCGGCTTTATCATTTGCTGCTTAAAAAGGTAACACTTATACAACTGTAGCATACATGACTCGGACTATTACAAATTGCGAGCGCACCCATATTCGAAACACTTAAACCAATTGGGTCAGGCTTAGTATTTATGTCACTTTGTTCAATTCTATGACAATAGAGTTTTAAGCAAAAGTCTGTACACGATGGTCTTAAAATTGGTCTCTATAATAATTCACTTTATTTCAGCACACCCCATCGTGTACTCGTCTTAAAAGGGATCTTTTTTGCTTCTGTGTTTACATTTATATGAAAATGAGATACACAAGCTCCATTTTATTTTTTTTTCACTAGTGACCTTTCACAACCAACAAGAAAAGAAATTGGAATCATTTCTATTTTTTTCTAAAACGGTAAATGTTAGCTTTTTATTGATTTTATATTGGAAATTGTAACACAGTCTTTTGACCTAGAGAGTACATTTGCACTGTACAGAACAACCGGATGTTGACGCATCACCCTGACGTATGGCAGGGAAGTTGATAGCTTACTGATTTCTTTGTCTTAAATTGCGCACTTTGTTGTAATTGCCTCCGCCAGCATAGTATGCGTTCATTCCAATTCGTGTGCCAGTTTGTGTGTGTTTCTTCAAAACACAATTCCTCCAATCATGAACGGAATCTCCAAACATGTTCATGTCGTTTTGGGAAAGGGTCTAGGAAGATTTTGGAGGAATTAGATCGTGATGTGGATCCGGCACATGTTCTGATTCAGGAATATCATCAATTAATATTCACAAATGTACAGTTACTTATGCACGAGAGAACTTAGCAATATGACCGGAGGCATGCATTTATTTAGAATACACAATTCTAGTTTGATTTGTACAGCCAGTAGGTCTTGATACCATTTTTTTTTCAGTTGACGTAATCGCCTCCTTTTTTTTGATCCCTTATATAAGTCTTTATCTAATGATGTACTGGCTGGCCATATTTTTATAAGTCTTAATTAACATATCTCTTGATAGTTTCGGTATACTAAAATTGACAAAAAAATTATTTTGAAATAAATCTTGATACATTTATGATCAAATGAGTAAAGGAACGCGAAAGTGTCACATTGACATTCAAGGTTAAATCTGATAAATATATGATTTATATACTTTTATAAACCGGACTAGTCTGTACAAACTCATGACAAGTTCATGACTGCAGACAAAAATGTCTCAAAATTGAAAGTATATGATTCAAGCATGATTGAAATATCTTTATTAAAGAGGAAAAATTTTAAGTACAACAACAGCTGTATAAATGTGCCGAAGATTGGAATCTCATTTACAACATTACCATTAACCCAAATAAAAAAGGAGATATTGCAGATGTTTCACCTTCTTGGCAAAATCTATGAATATATCAAAGGTCAGTATGTGCAGCGAATAATAGAGTAATCCTTGCATTAATCATGGCAGATTTGTATGGAGGTTTACTTGAAAAAATTAAAATTAAAGCCATTAAAGAATGTAAACTATGAAACGTAATACTAATCTGAAAGTTATCACTTTGAAAGTATTTAAGAACAAAATAGTTCTCGAATGTGCCTGACAAAGTATTTTTTAAGTAACGTCTTTTTGAGGCTTTCAGATGAAGCAGTCCAGCCGTTACCTAGGCACAAATTGTAATGGTTAGACCTAGAACCTGAAATCAGGTTATGGTGACCTATATTTTGTGCACTTCAGGCTGAAAACATGATTTTGAGCACACCAGTCAGTCAGACGGGGCACAAAATGTATCCGCTACACCTAGAATCTTTTAAAATGACATTCAGGCAAGTTTTCGGTATATCGGCATGGAAACCAGAAATGAGGTCATGGTGACCTATAAACTGTAAACTTTGGGCCAAAGTCATGTTTTTAGCTGAAAATCAGATGGGCACAAATTGTATCTGATGGCTATAGAATGTTTTAAATGTAAAATAGTAGGAAGTCTTGGGCAATCTCCATGGAAACCTGAAATTAGGTCATGGTGACTTATATTACTGGCCAGAAACATGTTAAGCACCTTGGCAGTCAGACACGGTAGAACACTTTACTGTTTGACCTGGAATCTTCTGTCTTGACATCCAGGGATGTGTTTAAAAAATGTACACGGTCATTTAAGGTCATCTGACTGCATACAAAAAGGCTAGATTTATAAGGTTATGGCTGGACATATTATCATGAAACTTTCTTTATTTGTTGATTTTGAAGAATTTAAATTGCTAAAATTGATTAGGGATACCACCTACAAATTTTGTCATTCAGTTGATAAGATAAATGTTGTCAATCTCTTCCTAGTCAGCTGAGCGTCTCGACCCATGGGTCACTTGTTTAGATTTTTCATTATTCCTCCTGGGTTGGTCCTCCCTTTCCTAAATCCTGGATCGGCACCTGATAAATTTCAGACCAACAACCAAGAAGCCAAAACTGGAAAATATTTCGTAGGAGCAATGGTTCACCGTATCGCTGAGATTCCTTGACACGCTGACGAGATAGGCAAGCTTTCTCAGCAAGATACCCTAAATTACATAGCTCATCTGATCCATGTTACAGATTTGGCACAACACAGGGGCGGATCATGGATTTAGGAACGGGGGGTCCAACCCAGGCAGTCTGATGAAAACCCTAAAAAAGGACCCCAGGTCTGGAAAAAAAAGGGGGTGGGGGGTCATGGCCGCAAAATTTTGTCTGAAGCCCATAAAAAAAACGTTGCTTCTGACGAAAAGGGGGGGGGGTCTGAACCCCCCCCCCCCCTCCGACCCGCTTCTGCTACAATATAGATGGACTGATGTATGATGATATATGTAAAAAAGAAAACAGACAAAGCTTTCATATCGATGGGGTTGTCAACTTGTCATCCTAAACAGGCTTTGGTAACAACCTAAGATAGTTACTGATACAGTGGAACCCCACAATTACGACCAAGGCCAAAGTGGTCGTTATTTGGGGGTGGTCGTATTTGTGAAACTGTAAAGTACGTGAATCGTATAATCTGGACCAAGAAAAGTGGTCCTAATTGTGGGGGTGGTTGCAATTGGGGGGTGGTCGCAAGGCTGGGTTCCACTGTACGACAGGTAAACCCCTTTGGGGTAATTGTCATACGTTTTACAAAACATGGGGAGAATCAGGTGCGACAGAAGGTCAAGTGGACCCCTAGTAAAGGAAAGAAAATCTACATATCATTAAACAAAGGACCCTGTCGATTCAGTCCTAACTGCCAGTACATTCATTTATGTTATGTACGGGACTATGGACAATCCCATGGTATGATATGTAGCAATACAGGCCCACTTTGAAACTTCACTGATTTTTATCATCTTATAATTAATATGCGAGAGTGCCAGGAAACAGTTGTTTGATACTTAAGTGAGCAGTCTATTTAGGACTGGTATTTGAGTTTTCCTGCGGGTATGAAAGTGAGTTGTCCATAGGAGCGCTGATTGAGGGGAAACCGTTTTTCCTTAAGGTTTATCTACAAGGAAAAATCTTTGTTTTTTTTCTTGTTAAAATCGGTGTCCCGTTATGGAATATTCTTGAAACATTTACAGAAGCGGATCTAGGGTCCGGATCCCCCTTTCATCCGCTGCAAGCTTTTTTTAAGGGTTTCAGACCAAATTTTGCGGCCTGGGCCCCCTCCTTTTCCGGACATGGTGATCTTTTGTTTAGTTTTTTTTACATTAGTCTTTGTTTGGATCCGCCCATGATTTATTTTCCCTTTTCTTCCAGCTTACTGTGATGAAGGATACGCAGTCACAAGGAGAATTTAGACGTGTTGGAACTGTCAACTGGGTGGATGTACTCAGCCGCTCCATGATCATACAGTGTAACGCCGGGGAGACTCTGAGAGTTATCTCATCATCAGAGACAGGCCTTTACGGTGACTGGGGCAAGTTTAATGCATTCATAGGATTTTACCTGTTTCCATGAACGTATGCGTGGCATACTGACTGTTCAATAAACATATCGTGTTACGATAAAAATTTGGCCTGAGATTATTCTTGAAATGCGTTGCGAACAAGGATCCGGGTACTTACTTGATAACCTCACATGATTTAAACACGCATGCACACACATATATAAAAAGCTGTTTATTTGTAATACAAAGTTAAAGATTTTCAATAAACCATGTGAATTAATGACAATGGAAATGTTAAAGTAAAATAAAATTTTAATGAAAAATATAGGGGCATAGATTTCTGTAATTGGTTACACAGCAATAATCCAGAGTAAAATAAGCCAAACCACTTAGGAGTGAATCAGTTACACTAATCAGATTATTACGGAAATCTTAGAAACACATGAATCAAATTCAGTTCTATAAATCCACATAATGTTTTTTAATCATGAAACATGTTTACGTTTTGAATTTATATCCACACAAAACAATCTCTCACCTTCTTGAATAGGTAAAAGCAAATCCAGCTTATACAACTTTTGTAAATCTATCGTTACGAAGACATTTTGCTCAGGGGAAATACTGGGCCGATCCGGGATTGGAACCCATGCCGGTGGCGCACAAGTCTAGCGTACCAACCGCTTCGCTAGAAAAGCAAGCTTCACTAGCGAGACAGTTCGGTCCGCTTTTATGTCACCCCGTTACACTAAACATTGGGCGGTAAAAGGAGCTTCAAAGAAATGATAACATTAACAATGTCTTTTAGGAACAAGAAATTGCTAATAAAACCAGAATTGAGTCAATGGAGTTAATGGGGCGCGGGTCAATTAATGTATTTCACAGAGTGGTTAGTTAAATGCTTGGAAATGAATCATTTGAATGAGCTTATAATAGTGGTGAGCATTAGTTACACATTTTGAAAATCCGATACTTTAACCCCCTAAATTAATGATCCTGCATGACCCATTTTTTTTTTATTTCCCAAATTTTTGTTCAAGTGTAACCCCCTAGGCACCCTTCTGAAGTATGCATTAAACATAGGACATGTATAATTATTTTCTCATAAATTCTGCAGCACATACACAAACCAACATTTTAAATTGTTTGAGGTTACCGTGATTTATACTGACATGATATTATCTGGCATCGGCGTTTTACTGGCATACTTCACAGATGTAGTTTGTCTAAAACCTTAAATTTGCCTGAAAAATATGGATAATTTACAAAACTGGGGAAACCAAGGATGAATTCTCACAATACCTTATTGATATTTTTAAAACATGTACCGATATAATTTTAACTCAACTATTGCTTCATTATGAAAAGCATATCCAATGCCTTATTAAACATTGTGGACTCTATGTTAGGACAGAAGTGTATTTGATCAACAAAATCTAAATTTGTCTAACTTAACTGCTTGGCTATCATTGCTCATGTAAGTATGAATTGATTAGAAAGCAGTATTTTTCTGTAGCCTAGCAAAAATTTTACATTTAACAAAGCTTGTGGGAAACCCAAACATATGTCACAATGGCATAAATGATATGTATTATATGCTTAAACTTGCTTTTAATTAACGTGAAAGCGGTTAAAAACCGCTAAAATGAAAATTACTTTTGGGTCACAAAATAAATATAGCAGATCTCATGTACACCTAAGGAGTTTTGACAACTCCAAATGTGAACATAGCTGGTCCAGCTCCTTACAGATTTTAACTCTGCACATATTTATCTGACTTTTAATAATAATATAAAATTATTCCATCTGCCGGATATCTTTCTTTGACATTATTGAACGCAAAATCAGACAAATATGTTAATAAAAAGATGAGAACTTCCTATTTCAACTACAAATGCACATATGGCTAAAACGTGGATTACTTTATTATTTGTTACACATGTTGATCTAGAGTATCTTAATAGATAATGTCAGACCGATGAACTACCTGTTCCCTGAGCTTTGTTCCTGTAGAAATATAGGCTATAGAAATATAGGATTTGTATCTTAGGTTTTCCATGTATCTGATTAAAGCCAGCAGCTTTGCATTATTTAAACAAGAATTTGTTCCAAGCAGTCCCGTAACTTCACTCCTAAGAGTAAAGCACTGTCCATACCACAGTGGTATTATTTAGGATCTGTCAAATTAAACTATAAACGTCCTGCGTTCTCATATTCAATTAATTAGTATTATATAACGCAAAATAAAACACACAGACTGTCAAGAAATGAATCGTGTAATTTTGTTTTATTTTGACTTATCAGGCTAGCTGTATCGAGTTAGCTTTACGTTTGTATTTGCTGAGCGAGAATTGACGTGCCGGTCACTGTATTGTACTGTTAAACTATTGCGGCTTTCAATGAAAGGTTTCCGCGTGCATAGCAGGTCTAGTTATGCCTTTTTTAAGCGATCGCTTTGGGATTACCGTGTTTTGTTCCAATCTTTTTAAGTATTCAGCCTGTTAATGAATATAGATGGGCGTCAATAAGTAAAATAAGTATGGGTCCCATGGATCATGACGCTCAGCTGACTAAGAAAACATTTACAAAACGAATTTTATCATCTGAATGCTAAATTTTGTAGGTTGTATCCCCATTCAACTGAAGCTTAGCTTGGAGGATAATGGATAACAGAGACCTAATTTAAGGTTTCTTAATAGATTTTTCAGGGACCTCACAGGATATGGGAAACAAGGACCTTATTTAGGGTTTCGAACGAGAATTTTCATGGACCTCCTTGGATGTGAAGTTATAAGATTCTAGGTCCACTTGTTACGATTTGTGCCCTATTAACGGACGGACACACAGACAGACGGGGGATGGACAAAGATTGATCCCTATAGCTAAGATGACTTTCAGTCAGCTGAGCTTAAAAGCAGGCGAGGCATTGTTTTAGTCTTAAGAATATAAATGAGGCTCCAGGGAAGAAGGGTATTTAAGAGAGTCAATACACAGTATTCAGGAAAACATAGTGCAGTGCCTGAAGAGACCAGAAGTGCAGGTCGCCGGATCCAGATGGGTGCCGCTACCTAATGCCAAGTGAGATGCTGCAAGCCCGTGTCCAATGAGGTGCTGTCCAGCAAGGTGTTGTTCAGCGAGATGCTGTCCAGCAAGATGCTGCAAGTGAGGTGATGCTAGTGAGGAGATGCCAGTAGGTTTCTAATTAGGTGCTGTCAGCTGAGGTTCAGAGAGGTGCCGCTAGCCGGGATCCAGTATCACTGCTCCAAGGGATCTAGAGACTATAGAGACTCGGTCTTTTTACTAAAGTTTTATCTAGTGTATGTACAGTGAGTCTAGGGAGGCATAACAGGCAGGAACCCCATTTTGTAGGTTCTTTTTAAATTCTGTACCTCTGATGTTCTTTTATTAATCCCTTGTTGTTTGCCGCTGATTTTGCTGTGATTTGTTGTGTGCCTGAGTGCTGATACGTTGAGTGTGCCATCAAATGCCACACTATCTCTACTTTTCCACGTTATACTAAAGGCAACCCTCACTTGTTTTAATCCCTCGTGATCCGTACAGCGTCCGCCGTCATCCTTGGTTCCATCCGAGATTATCCGTTGTGAAACCACTTGGTCCGGGAACGCTACGGAAGTTTTGATCTGTTCAAAACTTCCTCAGCGGCGTGTACTGTCATTAACTCGCCGTACTCGTTCCTTAGCGTGTCCCTGATTGACCGTAATTCATACCTCGTCATCCGTCACGCGTCCCTGTATGAATCCGTCCCCACCCTTGGTGCTCCCTGGCCATACGTCGCTGAAACTGAACAGGGTTGCGCCACGGTTGTGTACGCAGCGTTACGGGAGTCCGTAATTGACGTGCTGCCACCGCCTTATGATCCCTGGCCGTAAACGGAGCTATGAGACACAATCAAGACATTGTAGGGATACATACGGACGACGACGGTATCATCAAAGACAGAAGACCCACCTGTCGGGAAAGGTTATCCACCAATAATAAGGATCCCCGCTTATTTCTTCCAGACAACCCATTAATGCAAGAGGACTAAATTCACCTCCCCGAATGTAAAAATAACTGCACAGATTATGAAATATATATTTTTGTTAAATATAGTAAACATTTTTGCTTTAAATTTTCAACACTATTTTTCATTATATAAAGTTGATTCAAATTACATCAAGTTACATGCATTCAACAAAATTAAGAAATTTAGACTAACGCATACCATATCCAGTGGAGGATCTAGAGGGGGGTGGAGCTTTGGAGGCCTAAGCCCACATTCATCACTTTTATCAGAGGAATAAAAATTCTAAGCTTAATACCTTTTTATCTTTATTACATTATTTTCACATAGTATTTCACACTTATCCCGTCAAAGCAACAGAAACACCGGCACGAGAAAATCACACTTGTCTGCAAAATACTTTGCAAAAAGTACATCAGAACGTTATAGGGATGTATCTGTGGCCCATTCCCCGAAAATAAAGTTTCTCAGGATTGGTCGACCCAACCGAAATTTCTCGATTATCGAATGTAATGACATTACTTCTAGTGGCTCAAATGAGAATGTATATTATACGAAAAAATCAAACACTTTTTTATTTATTTCTTTTGTTGGATGTAACAGCCTCTATTTTAATGTCAGATTAACTAAATGTGTGCTTATTCAGAATACAATTCAGTTTCCTCTTATACTATATTCTGGCCCAGGCATTACTGCACCTGGGGACCCTTTGTGGGAATTCATCTCCGTCCATGCGTTATACCATCCAGGGTCCATCGAAAGGCACATTTATTTGTCAGTAAAGCACGGCCGTCGGACACGGCCATCCCATTGAGAACGCAGAGCGGTCAACCTGTATGAGAAATTTTCCCGGCTCTTTTGATATTTGAACTCACGACCTCCCGGTTTTAGTCCTGCGCTTTACCCCAGGAACACATGAACTTGTAAGGTCATCCACGTGTTCGACATACATAACAAGATTTTAGACTTTTCTCAATTAATTTTTCCCTCGGGAACATGACAGTAAATATTGTGAGGCCCCATTTTGTTCGTTCAAGTGCATTTAAAACATCATATTGTAGAGCAAAGGGTCCGTCACCGAATCGCTCTATGGCGGACCGATTGCCCCCAGGCGATGACCATTATAAACAGAGTCTCCCTTGTAATAAATACACATATTTGACAAATATCAATTCGAATTAATATACGGATACAGTATTCGATAACCACCAAGTATTCGTAAACAGTATAACAGTACCTTTATATATATATTTAGTATAGTATGGTAAGTAGTAAGCCAGTTATGTATTGTGTGGCCATATTTAAAGTCAAATCTAAGGTGTTGTTCTAGGCATCTGAATATTTTCCCCTAATATAATAGCAGGCATGCACATGGGTGCTCAGGTAAAGTATTAAAGGTTTTGGGTTGATCTTTGACATATTGCTATACGAAGAAACATTTGTTGTTGACACATGCAATTACAGCAGGGTTTCAATTGATATGCATTGCTGAGTTGTTATTGACAGACCTACTTGCAGGCACATAGATTGAAAAGCATGTATTTTCTAGTATAATATCTATGCATTTGATTTTTTTTCAGTGAGTGAAACACTCCAGATACCCGATGCGTTTACACAGTACTTTTATCGATAATGATTAGGCATACACAAGTGTATTTTAATACAGTGCTAGCTGGACTTGTTTCAAGACTGCGACAAAATGAATTTGTTATATCTGGGCTATGCAAAACAATGACCTGTTTTTGTCTGATTAAGGAAGATACTAAGCACAATTCGTTAGGTAAAGTAGACAATTAAAGAGGGTTATGGTCTTTTTATTTCATGTGAGAGCAATTATGCTTCGCTTTATATGTGGGATCATGACGAAGGGTCTTGTTAGTGGCTTAAGCATGGCCTGATTTGAAAGAATCCCCAATCAATCTGGATATGGACGTTTAACGGTGATAAAGCAACACAAAATTAGGACTTGCCCGACCAGAGAGACCAGATTACGAAACACTGCCAAGGTTGGTTCTAGCTACAGATTAGAGCATATACCACGGGCGGCATGACGTCAAAAGACAGGGATACCAATATCTTCGTGTCTGTGATTACTAGTTCACCACCGCGGTACAAGGAAAATGATAAGGTAGGTGGATAAAGTAAATTCTATATATAACAGATGGTATATTTGTTCGAGATATAATTAAGTTCTTTAGTATTAATAAAAAACTTTTGATTCCAATTAGTCAACAAAAAGGTATGGATAAGGACACGGATGTATCACAGGTAATTTCGCCTGTCCGCTAAAAAGACACCAATAGAATTACAATGTATATGAAATAATCATGACAGTATGTTCTATATATAAAACGGGAAAAAAGTTACGAGTTCGTAACTGTAGTTCTAGGTACATGTTGACACACATTGGACATTGGACGCCAATGTTTAAATATATGAAACCCTTGAAAATTAGAACCAAGGCTTACCATATACAGATGGAATCAAACTGTTGAATCAGGAATCTTAATCAGTACCGATACACAGACACTTTGGTATTTCAATAAGGTAATCGATATCTAAAGAAAGCTTTGTTAACATAGTCGTATGAATTTAAGCATTCCGTGCCACATGCCTGCGGTCTTGTTAATGCCACTTGCTGTTTCAAAGTTCCTTTCGGGTGTGCCAGGACATTTATTTCTATTCTAAGTACCGGTACACATGTATACATGCGACGAGCCGATGGTATTATCATTAGCTACCATGGGAGGGCATACTGCAAAAAATATAATCTCTCGTACACAAGTTCTGGGTTTTATTTGACGATCAGGTATTGCCTTAACGCTTTTTAAATGGTGATTTTATATCGTGGTAATTTTCAGTAAAAAATTTATGATAAAATGACATTGAACTCTTTCTTATGATAATGCTTAATGCGAATAATGATTTCTTATAAAGGGATGGCCGGAATGATATATAATATTTACAAACCTATTATTAAATGTTTGACAAAGTTTCTGTTATTGTATGTGTTGCCATGCTGATATAATTATGTAATACACGTCTAGTTGAGAATGGTCTCCATTTTATTTATCATACTTTGCAATAAAACCTTTCCAAACAGAAAAAGAAGAACAAGCGAAGGATTGTCATCAGTGTGTTGGTAGTCTTCGTGGTTGCCCTGGCAACCGCCGGAGCTGTTCTTGGCTTCCGTATAAACCACAAACGCCATGTCAAGGTAAGGTCCCAACGGGTCCTGTCAATTCTATATAGAACGAATATGGATGACATCATTTTGCATAAGGTGTTTTGTTCAATTGAAAATGTTGACATTAAGTGTCCCAGTTATCATTACACTCAGAGGTACACCCATTCAGCCCGTTTCTGAACAGTTTTCCTGATTTATTCTAGTACATAGGTTTATTACCAACCAGCAATAGAGCCTTTGTTACAAATTTTGTCCACAGCTTGTCCTTCATACTACCTTTCCATTAAAATCATTAAATAAAATTGCAAATTACATACACACACACAAATAAATTACTATCTAGCATGATATTAAACCCATAGGCATTATCAATATTTTAAAGCTTTTGATTATGATATAGGAAAATGCGTACAGGGGGTGTTTCTATATGAACCCTAGTCCAAAAAAGAACATAGCATCGTAGACTAGTATAAATATATTTGTGCGTGTATATATGTACACGTGATTTTTACCAGTCTTTTCTCCTGCCATTGCTCCCATTAAATTTCTCACACACCAACCCACATCCAGAGTTATACATGTATGTTATGTTTCTCTGTAGGAGGTGG
The DNA here is from genome assembly GCA_026874595.1 of Sipunculus nudus. Classification (NCBI taxonomy): domain Eukaryota; kingdom Metazoa; phylum Annelida; class Sipuncula; order Golfingiida; family Sipunculidae; genus Sipunculus; species Sipunculus nudus. The sequence goes on along the minus strand of CM049314.1, from coordinate 59,133,618 downwards.
AAATCGAGACACCAGACGGGACCCAAAAGATTCGTGTTGATGTGGACAGAGGAGAGCAGGAATTCATAATCCCTAGTAAAGATTTGCATGTGTTGCACAGCTTCAGAGAGGTATTTTACTGTGCTTAAACCGAGTGTTAGTGTAAACTAGTAATTCACAGATACAAATTCAAGAATATACATTTTTTTGCTTTCCGCAATCTAGTTTGCACCGCTAAGATATGTAAAGTTTTATAAATGTAGACACAGAGTATAGAAAAATATAGATCAAATCTTATTGCAATAGTCATTATGTCATGAAAATCATTTTGTCATAAAAATCATATATGCTTATAGTGGACAAAAGACATAGCCAAATGTATAGGTTATTAGAGATTTATAAACATAACATTAAATGTCAGAATATCAGTCTGTATATTCATAGTATACAGGAAATATTGAGTATGTGAAATAATGTTATTGCAGTTCACAAGTTTTTCTCTATAACCCTCGAAATGTTTGCTTGGCTGATGATTTCTTATTGTCTATGATAGGCTCTTTCGGTATACCGCGTGAGATATGAAGGGAGGGCCGTCTGTTTTCTTAGACCTTTAAACATGACAGAGCGCATGAACCCACCGACACTGTACGAGTATTTACAAAGCGGCCGTTATCGCGAGGTATGTCTTTAAGGTCGAGGAAAAGCTGAGTCAAAGTAAAACAGTTCTAAGTAAAACAAAACTATGAGTACATTTTTTAAAATAAAAAAATCTTTAAAAATCTCAAAATGTCAGATGTGGGTTGTCAGGAGACCAGTCACATTACAGCAAGCAGCAAGTTTTCATGGTTAACAGATATGCTTTATTTACTGAATAATTTAATCAACGATATAACTTATAATAACGCATCGTGTCTTAATTTTATTTCTTTTTAAATATAATCTTATTTATAGTGGAAAAAGAAACGTTGAGGTATAGCGTTTTTTATTGAACAGCAAGAAGGTTTTTCAGTAACCGGCACCGATGCTAGCAGATGCTTTGTAGTCCATATAATATACCTTTTAGTTTACTTCCACTTATCCCTGTACATCAGCTGCTTTGTTAGAGATTATATTCAATAGGATTTTTCATTATACGCGACCCATATGAATATTTTTGACTGAAAACACACCTTAGTGTGAGGTATATTTACAGCATTCAGGTGTCGGAGGAATGCACACAGAAAATGGAAGGTACGTCCCTGTGACGTCAGAGTCTCCTGACCAGTACAGGTCGTTACAGAGTCGAAGAGCCCGGGAAATATGCCATGGACTTGACCATTTCTGGTTGTTTAGTGAGAGTGACATGCCGGATAGAGCTACTGCGCATGCGTCTGACATCGGTAAACATAATTTTCAATACTAGCGTTAATATGCAGAAAAGAACTCGATTTATTGGGAAAATGTTAAGTTGAAACATTTCGAAGAGTTATTGGTAAGAACATTTAAATACATGTTGTGTTCAAATCAGATATGTTCTTACTAGTAAACTCGCACCTTATCAAGTGCGTAATGTAAATTTCATGTGCGTACATAAAGAGTGGAGATTATTTCGGTCGTAGTGGCTAATGTGCAGTTTTACTGCGTTAAAATGATAACAGTAATACTGTGTTAATGATAACACTGAATGAATTTGAAAAAAATTAGCAGAAAAAAAAACATTAGAAAAGGGGTGGAAAATGACAAACATTTGATAATTATATGAATTAAATCAGGAGTTTTTGTTGTATCTAAATCTGAAAAGCCAAGAGCATTAAAAGGATTATTAGCATAGATTACTCACACGTGGTATAGTTATGTAATTGATACACTGTGTGCTGCACCAAGGATTCTGGATATTTTTCATGACATACTGGCCGGATTTGTCGATGGCGCTGTAATTTGGCTCCCGTTTTCTTGTTCGATTTTAAAAAAAAGCGGGCGGTTAGTGTACAACAGAAGTTATGTGTTATGATATCTGCCTTTTCCTTTACGTGCCGTTTCCCTGAACGATGTCAGTAAATCAACATACAGCATGGAAAAAAAGTGGTACAATAAATTTCTTACAATGCCTAATGGGCTGCCTTGGCGGAGGTGTGCGCTCTCTTGAGCATATTTCTAATTAATTTAAAATGCTGTGTTGGCCTTGGACCAAAAACTGAAAGTTAAAATTAGGGTATAATTAATTCTTCAGTTGACGAATATTTATCATTTTATGGGGAAAATTACCTATTTTTTTATATTTTTGTTTGTCTGTTTGTCCGACCTGTTCGTGGAGCCACTCTAATATAATTGCTTTTTATTGTATGACTGATAGCTTTCTCATGAATAATGATGCCGAATGGTATTTATGTCATTTTCTTGGTATATGTGATCCGATCTTTTTCTCGTTTAATTTTTTAGTAGTTTAATAGTATGACATGATCTGAATGTTTACTCAAATAGCTCACTTTTTTTCAGTTGCTATTGCCCTGTCAAACAAGTGCCGAATCATATTCTGCCATTCACCGGAAAAGAAATGCGTACAAAACACCAAATGCCACATGTACGTTTGTACAACCTATGAGAGTTGCCAGATATTTCGCACATGCAAGAAAATATGTTTTTAATATTATCTAGGTTGACTTTGTGCAGTATTGACTGTTTTGTTTCTCCCAGAGCTTTCGGATGCTGAATTTCTTTTATATACAATATAAAATTTTCGAATCAGTAAGTGTGAATGAATAAGGAAGATTAAGGTGTAGGGTCCGCTGTAGTATAGTGAACCGAGTACTATTATGGACAGACATATATATGATTTGGAATGTGTTGCCGCAGCAAGAAGACGCCAGGGAAAAAAAGACTGTTCAAAAAGTAATATTCATGTTTGTATACAATATTAATCTTTAGACGTACATGTCAAGAATAGGATCCATATTTATGAGTAACAGTATTGAACTCCTAATTCTTCTAATCGGTCTTTAAAAGGCTTGGCTTACAGGTTAAAGGGACCGAATCACCTGCAAGCATGTTGAGATAACACGAAAAATAGGTGATACCTTTAAAATAAATCTGTACCTGCCAAAATATTGCCTTGAAATCGTTTGCTTACTCGTAAACGAGTGTTAAAAACAGTGGACCGGGCGCGTTTTCACAGGTGTCAACATAAACACAGGGCGCTGGACCCTTAGCGTTGCGAAGCCACAACACATGTCAAACAGGCGATGCCCTGACTGATTTGACCGCAAAAATGTAATACATATATATTTGTTTTTCTTTCATTGTTGGCTATTGATGCTCATGGTTATTGGATATATAAATGTGTATTTTATACAAGATTCAGTGTGGGACCAGACTGTGCTCCCCCCGCTCCTAGCTAGATTGTGACCCCTCCTAACATCACTCGCTTTTTATAAGTTACCTCAGAACAGCCCTAATTTATCACACTACCTACATTGGTTGGGCATCACTTACAATCAAAAGTGGAAAAATTATTGAATCATGAAGTTTAAAAAATGCACCATGCTTGCACTCTCGCTAAATCAATTTGTAATATTTGATGAAACTCGAATGAAGATTGACATTAAAGAAATTTATAAGTTGTAATTTTGGCTAACGAGGCGTTCACCCTCTGCTTATTACCGAGAGTATAAAAAAGCGTGTATTCGGCTGTACTACCATCTAGATTAGCAATAAACACCTTTTTTTAACGTGTGTATAGATATTAATATATATTTGTGTATAGCTTAAAATATCTTGCGACACATCGCTTTTGAGATGATATCTAATCACGTCTTACATTTTATGCAAAGGTTTAAAAACATATTTGTGCGATAATTACATGCACAACAATACACGGCTGATAAGCATAACATCCCTTTGAATGGCTACTTGAACGCACTTAATCTAATCAATATGCGTATATATCATAATGCAACCAGATCTTAAAAAAATCATTATGTAACCTCTTTCTCACTTATTACACAGATAATATATGCATACAATCATCATGCCTTCATGAATTGTTATATATATGTCTTCAAAGGATGTAGGTTGAACAGATATATACTTATGACTGGTCTCCCGTTTAAAACCATATCTGCGTTTATTAGGTCTCGTCTTTCCCGCCAGGGGCCGCTGTTTTTGAATCGGCCGCACACACTAAGTGCCACAAGTGCTGCCTCGTTAATATAAAAAAATTCCCCTAATAATCTGATTTACAAACAATATTTTATTAACTAAATTTAAAAATAAAATACTAGAGAGCTGATATGATTTGATATCGAGGGCTGGGATGCCAAAAAGAAACAAGATATAAATAAATAAATAAATATATATATATATAACTCTGGAGAAAAAAAAACACTAAAAATTCACAACAGTCTGTTTCACGGGATGCGACCCGATCATCAGGTGAATATGGTTAGAATTCTAACCACATTCACCTGATGATCGGGTCGCATCCCGTGAAACAGACTGTTGTGAATTTTTAGTGTTGTTTTTCTCCAGAGTTATACCGCTCTTGCCTAGTATGTAGGCCATAGAGCAATTTACATCGGAGGGTAACACTACCTTCTATATATATATATATATATATATATATATATATATATATATATATATATATATATTTATATTATATATATATATATTATAAAAGGAATTCGGTCCACATTTGTTCGCAATATTCTCTAAAACCGCGTTGTGTACAACACTGTGCCATACATCATTTTAAAGGTTATTCCTGCATTGACATGAGCGATATGAGAATAAATAATTTTTAATGTACATGTAATTTTGAGTGATTTTTCCGTTTTAACTGACTTGCACGGAGGTTAGACCAAGCACAGCCGAACTGCTCTCGGCAATGACCGGAACGCGTGCATCGTGGTCACTCAACCTCAGACTATTGTTCATATGAATAACGCTTGCTTTCAGTGAGGTATTAGAGCATGTCTTGCCTTACATTTGAACGAGGCTCTCACCAGCGTGCGTGGTCAGTAAAAGAGAAAAACACATGTTTCTCGCTTTATGAAATGGAGAGCTCAACACAGGAGGATTAATGACACAAAACCTAATTCAAGGTCCCAGTTTCAAGAACAGGGGTGGGGTGGAGTAATGGCGGGGGTTTCAGACCTCAAAATGTGTCTGATACGATAAAAAAAGGGTTGCGGTGGCTTAAAATGGGATACGGATCCTTTGCATGGAGTCCCGTTTGGTCCGCTTCTGCTACTTACAAGGTATGATTATTTCTGTTTCTTTCTTCAGGAACAGTTTCCTTGCACATTTAATAAATCTTTCATGTGCTCCTCACATCAACCTAATCTTTATACGTCCAACGATAGAATCCAGTCAAATATCACCGAAAATCCCCTCGTCTCAATCCGGTTTGCAATGTAAACATCATCACTGACCATACCGGGGTATGAATTTTTTTTTGCTACGAGCACAACGCCACAAAATAAATGTAAAAAAATATTTATACATATCCTATTGAGAGAGTTTCCCCCTGAAAACATATATTTTCTGTTAACTTTTGCAATAAAAAATGAGCCAACATTCCACATCTCGTTTACTATAATTCCCAAACTCCGGTAATAAGCCCGGTATACCGGGTTTATCATCAAATATATATATATATATATATATATATATATATATATATGACATCAAAAGAAGCCCATTTTTAGCCCTGAAAAAAATTTGCTCTGCAATTAGCCATGAGCAATGTTGCTCTGTGGTGCCAAACATATTGTATTGATATTGTATTCATTAACTGTCAAATACTAAATTGACTTTGTCTTATGATATTGCACGTTTCAGCAAATCAACTTAAACATTCATGATCTTAGATAATAAAATATTAACGTTGTTCTCTCTTTTTTCATATTGATCATGCCCGGCAACCCACGTGCACCCAATCTCGTACAGGTTGGGTGTCGGGCCTCTTTTTCTCAGCGTGTGGTCTTGTCGGTAATTTGTAAGTTTTGTAAGTAAATTAAAACAAACAACACTCCTTGCTTACACTCCTCGCTCGGCTGGTACCTGTTCTGCTGGCAACGGATAGTCTTAATGTCACAATAGGCCGATGAAGCGGGAACAAAGCGTACTTTGACCTGTTATTTAATAAGAGTTATCAAACACCTGCTCAACTTTTTTCCTCAAGGTCAGCTATAGTATGATTCATACTCATTAGAGATGTTTTGTAATGTAACTGTAAATAGATTATTGTATAGACTGACGCGTACGTGTGAATAGCTGTGAAAGTGCAGCTTAAAGAAAACATCAGATGTTCGATTATGAAATAAATGTTACACTTATGTGTCATAGATAATCAGCTCTTTAATTTCTCATGAATCTATACACATATATAACAGCGTCTTATCAATATGAACCAGATATAAAATAGGGCAATTAGCTTTTTCGTTTATATTCGCAAACTGTGAGAGGCGGATAATATAAATATATTCAGAATATTTATTGTAAAGCCATTTCTATATTATTATCTCTAAATCGGTGCGAAATAAAACCTTCCTGAGTCATTGTTAGATACACGATGATTTTTAATGATGAATAAGGGACAAGTCCAGTAGCTGTATAAAGCACATATTTATTAGTTATTTGTTGTGGTTTTGCATTTTCCACTAGCTATAGACCAGGGTAAGCTATTCTGGACAATAACAGAGAGCAGATATAGTATAATTAGTTCCGTCTGTTATCATGACTAAAATATTGAATAAACATTTTAGGGAGATGGGATTTTGTTTAATGTTTAAATCCGATTAATCGTATCTGTATAAACAAAAGAAAAGTGAAAGTAATCGAACAGTTAATAACTCCAAAACTGCGAAATAACATGTTACTCAACATTGGCTGGCGACTTTAAAGAAGTATCCACGTTGGCAAGGATAAACAATGAAACACTTGCTTTTCCTTTAGGCACGTAGATAAGCATTAATTAGAGTAATTCAAACAGTCAAAACAAAAGGTTTATCGCAGAACAACGAGACAGATACACATATCAAAGGGCTACAAATAGCCTGAGAGACAAATAAAACCGTAGCAAGTCAAAGGTGTCCAAAGTGGTTGATTTATTCTGAGAACACATGCCGAGTAAACAAACACTGGCTGTCTTCAGGGGGGAGAAGTTGTATATAGGATTCATATAGTCAAAGGTTAAGTTGCCTCAATGGTTCAAAGGTATGTGTATTGTACAACTATGCAGACTTATGGTCTTTGTCAGTTGATTTATCGTTGCATTGGGGATTCCCCGTCACTACTTCCTCCGGAAGGTCAATAAATAATGATTCATTGATAGTAGTTCAGATCAGAGCTACATATATATTATAAGATGACTTTGCTAAATAAAAAAAACATGGGTAGGGAGCGCAGACGTCCGCTAACATCCAAATTAGGTTGTTATAAACTACATGTATATGAAAACTGTTTCATATGAGTTGACTGGTAAAGTCCTTATTTTGTATTTCCTGTAATCAGCTGAAAAATACGCCATTTCTAGGCTTATCATTTTCAAACTAAACGATTTAATATTGAGAAATGTATAGTAGGGAAAGAATAAAACCGTGGCGTAACAAAGGTGTCCAAAGTGGTTGATTTATTCTGAGAATACATGCCGAGTTAACAAACACTGGCTGTTTTCTTGGGCGGGAGGGGGGGGGGGGGGGGGGGAAGAAGTTGTATATATGACTCGTATAGTCAAAGGTTAAAATGTCTCAATGGTTTAAAGGTATGTGTATTGTACAACTTAGTAGACTTATGGTGTTTGTCACTTGATTAATCATTGCATGGGGGATTCCCCTTAACTACTTCCTCCCAAAGGTCAATAAATAATGATTCATTGATTGTACTTCAGAACAGAGCTACATATATATATATATATATATATATATATATATATATATATATATATATATATATATAACAAGACGACTTTATTAAACAGTGAACACGGATTGGAGCGCAGGCGTCCCCCAACATCCTTGGATAATTTCCTTATTGTGTTGACATCAATTATATGAACACTGTTTCTTATGAATTGACTCGTAAAGACATTTGTTTGAATATCCTGTAACTAGTTGAAAACGACCCATTTCTAGGCTTATCATTTTCAAAATAAAAAAATTAATATTGAGGAATATAGAGTGGAGAGTAAATTTTGAAAGTAAACTTCTATCAAATCATTTAATCTTAAAAAAAACGGAAAAAAATATATATGGTTTGTCTGTGTTTTCTAGTCATTGTCTCATAGGATAAAAGCATGAATAAATCAAAATTAAAAAAATATGAAAGAAGGTGTATAAGGACCACTTAAAAGCTAAATTATTTCGATATTCAAATAAAATGCACACCTGTTTTATATATATATATATATATATATATATATATATATATATATATATATATATATATATGTATATACAGTGAAACCTCGTTGTGTCAAAGTCGAAGGGACCCTAAGAAAACTTCGACACATCCGAGGTTCGACACAAGCGGGTTTTATTTGGTAATATTTTAACTCGAGTTGTCCGGAATACCGAGTCTTTAACTTCGACATATGCAGGGTATTCGACTTAAGCGAGTTCGACACAACGAGGTTTCACTGTAAATAAAAATGGAAAAGCCGTGTTAGTTTGTAGTTGAAGCGAAGGTAAAGATAAACAGTGACGCCTTTTAGATAGACTAATTTATTAACACACGAGCTTTCTTCGTCAGGTGATAATTAAATGGGACATGTAGAGTACACGAACATCTCTCTACACGTTCCTACTTACATACCCCCTGACGAAGAAGCCGGTGTGCTTCGAAAGCTTGTGTGTTAATAAACTAGTTAGTCTATCTGAAAGGCGTCACTGTTTATCTTTACATTCGCTATATATATATATATATATATATATATATATATATATATATATATATATTTCTTATGTGCATATGCTACTACAACGACTAATTGCCGTAATTCCCGTGTGTGGGATAAAAATAGGCATACTGCTATATCCCCTTACCCCTGCTACTGACCAGGTTGGGCATATCTATATTATAAAAGAATCATTATTATATATCATTTTTTTTGTTAAGAAGTTAGCATTTGGCTTAATGCAGTGGTTTGAACCCCGCCATCAGGAAAATGGTACATTGGAGAAGCCTAAATTGACCTGGCCCGATGCCTTCTAAATCGGAAATAGGGAAGGCCTAACAATAACATGACGTCCTTCATTTTTGTTAATTGACCAAGGTCACCCACATGCCATGGCGCTCTCATAAACATACGTTATATTTACACTAATTACTAGGATAACAAAATGCCCCTTCAAAAGTCTGTGATAGAGGGGTCGTGTGTATATTTCCCTCTCGGGAAGTGATATTTCATACCTTGCAGTGTTCATATCTCTGCTGTTGTTGTGCAGCTCCGTATGGAGTACAGCATTATAAAGTGCAAATCCAGACGTGTCCAAGTTTTTTTTAGATCGAGTGTTTGCCCTGAAACATTGAAGCAGTAAAAGTGATCTTAAGGAGGCAGTTCTCTTTAAAGGTAGAGCTATCAATCCACATTCATGTGCAGTAAGCAAAAAAATGAAACTATACTGGTGTAAACAAATTGATAATTTATAGGATAGGTAAGTCTACATTTGTTTATCTGCAAGTATTGCTCCTTGGACCCATGCAAAGAAGGTATATATATTTATCAAGGGATTATAAAAATGCAAGCATCTTTATCTGGTTTATGCTTGATGCGGGAGCTAGAAGGTAATATATTGACTAATCAACCTACTTTACTTAACATGTGAGGTGTTTACCTCCCTGTTGCTAACCTTGGCGGGTAGTCAACAATTACTCTTGCCTAGAGACATGAGGCAATCAAGCAAGTTCATGTGCCATCATAAATAAGACAACGTTTGACGCATATATCCTGGCAGCGTCCAGGCTAAAAAGTGTTTGAGCTGCGATAAGATAGTACTGTGCAGGCCAACTTGACCAGCATGGTTAGTTTATAGTAGACTTCTGAGGTATACACACAATCGACAAACAACCTCACATTTGGTATACCGTAAACATGACGCCCAAAGGCAGAGATTTGGATGTTCAAGTGTTCAGTGTGACTGGCCCTCCGCCACCATACCAGCAAAATGATAAGGTAGGCTGCTAAACGAATGACCTAATTTTGTGATCGAGGATCTTTTGTCCGTTTGTTATTTGTGGAAACGTTTGTCCTTCTGTGGGTTTGTCTTTCTCTATTTGTGTGTGTATATATATATATATATATATATATATATATATATATATATATATATATATATATGATTGTAGAAGATTTATATTGTTCCAAGTAAATTATGCTCAGGAAAAATGACAGAGCCGATCCCTGATTCGCACATGTCCGGCATTCCTGCCGCTCCGCTGGAAAAAAAGCTTTACTAGCGGGAATGCTCTGTCCGCTTTCACATGCTACGGGTTAATTTACCTCGTAACTATGAGGCTGTTATTTCTTAACGAAACTTTCCCCCGGGACCTTAAGTTTGGCGTCATTTTGGCAAGCCAACATATGTTAAGTTAATACGTTTGCCCTGGGAACATTGTGTATGAAAATCCTGGATTAAAAGCCATTTCGCTGACGCATATGTCCGACGTTCGAATCACTTCGCTTAGAAAGAAATCTTTACAAAGGAGTACTCTTCTATACACCCCGTACAATATATATATATATATATATATATATATATATATATATATATATATATATATATATATATATATTGTTAGAAAGAGATTTATAAGAGAGAGAGAGAGAGAGAGAGAGAGAGAGAGAGCAGAAATCTCAGATATTATTGTTTTGTGAACAAATTTAACTACCATCATATTGTTATTTCCACTGAAATATTTATAAAACATTACATTTTAATCCACAGTTTGTCGAACAAGAGATCACCAAGCCCAAAAATTCAAAGAAATGTTGTTTGATTCTCGGTGTGACGACAGTTTTTGTGGTTGCCCTAGTTGCAGCAGCCGTTCTGCTGGGCATGCATTTACGTCATAAACACAGGGACGACTGTGTCAAGGTAGAAATTGACTATATATATTCTCCCTACATTATGTTTAAAGCAAATCTTGTTAAATTGTCGGATGTATTGGTAAGGAATATTTTACACGGAGATCGATTTTACTAGTTATCAATTACGTAGGATATGTCGGTAACACATTTAAACAAAATACTTTTCCGATGAGCATTAGGCCAGGTTAAAGACCTTAAGGTAGTCAATAACCTACCTTTTGAAGAAAAATTTATGTTATATCTGGCTTCCTCTGTGTATATATATTAATGATCTAAGGGTAATTTTTGTTTTGAAAAATTCTTATAAGGCCTTCATGAACTTGTTTTTCAACAACATGTTTGTAAACACTGTAATGTTGACAAATGGGAAATACATGTAACTTTAGGTGGTAGGTTGCATATATACGGCGGTAGAATGGTCACTTGTTGCAAAATGTCATTTGCAAAGCTCTGACTTATCTGACTTGCTGCCAGATGCCCTTGATGAATTTGTTTTGATTATTTTGGCCGGCCCCCGCGCGCATAATATAAATATATTGATTTAAATAAAACAAGCAGCCTGTGTGCGATGATATTCACATGTTTTAGCCTATTTTTATGGTAGCTACAAGGAATTACCTTTAGTTTATTAAGGAACATTAGGCCCCTTTAAAAGTCGTCCCAATTTCTCAAAACTCTCTAATCTCTAGTTATTAGAGGATACCCATTCCATTTAAACCGGTCTCATCGATAAACCTAATGAGAATAGGACAGGTCCTGTCATCTGCCGACAAATTATATAACAATTACACATTAATTTACGCCTTTTGAAGCATGGGAGTTTTTTTCTCTTGTATATAGTTTATTAACAAATAAAATCGGAAATGGCCTAGGTGGGGGGATACTCTCATATATTTTAACTTTCATGGTTGCTCTCCATGTATCATTGAGTATTCCTTAACACATATAGTATATATATATATTATATAAATTATATAACATATTTTCTTGCTACCTTTGTAGGAAATGAACATAAGGACGCAAGATGGAGAAGAAAAAATCAGCGTGAATACAGAGACAGACGAACAAGAATTTGAACTTCCCGACCGACAGTTTCACGTTTTACATAACTTCAAACAGGTATTTATTTCTTTTTTTTTAAGGTATATGTTCAGGTATATAGACATGATGTTTATGTGTAATGACCAATAACATGTTACATGTGCTGGTACACTATACGAGATATTCAAGGACTGTTCAACATTACAAGCAGGTTATAAAAAGTGGACTGGATCATCTAATTAAAAAAAAAAGGATAAACCAAGTCGTAAATATATGCTTACAAAGGAAAAAAGAATAACCTTAATTTAATTCAATGAGATTATTTTTTTTATCTTGTTCAAGTCTTGTTTACCTTTAATCAAGTCATAGTTATAAAAAGTGTGTATATAGAATATGCCGTCCCTGATAAAAGGACAACTCTCTGATTTCAGGGAGTCAGTGTATATAAAATGCATTATGACGGCAGACCCGCATGTTTCCTGAGACCTTTGGATAAAACAGGCCGTCCAGATCCCGAAACTTTAGCGACATTCATCGAAAGTGGGCGTCACCCCGAAGCAAGAGTATGTTAACAAAATCATCCTCTCAGCACAGAATCTCACGACATTTAATGGAATAATAATAAATTACAAGGGTTGTAATGGAATTATATAGAAAACTTAAAAGAGCGTCTACTTCCACAAAAATACATAACATTTTACTCAATAACATAGCATTACACTAAATCAAACAGAATTATACAACATAAAAAAATATTACACTGAATTTAAATAATGAAATTAAACGACATATAAATAAGGTACACTATATCATATTGAAATACACGGAATATATGGTGTTCTAATTAAAAAAAATAACATCCACATGAGGCAGATACACAAAGGAAACTTTGTTTCACATGGTAATGATATTCTTGTGGATTATTTCAGATATGAATAATAATAGCATTCGCTCATTCCTGGGAAACATGTGAAAAGCTTGCAAAGTCATATTAATTATTTAAAATGAATATTCACTGGTATTGACTCAGGTCTAATCATAAAATCGACTTCAGTAGATAGTCAATTTATAACTGAAAGGTATTAGGGAATCTACAGTTTCGAGTATTAAATAAGTCCTAACACACAAAAGTATCAGTAAATATGTAATCTGTTGTAAACACTGTTCCTTATTGGCCGTTCGTGGTACCTTACACTGTATACGTAAAAAGGTAACCTACACATGTCTCCCGTAGGTATATTGTACAGCTAACTAAGTTCCTTTTGGAAACTGTATGTCAATCACTTAAATGCTAGATGTGTATATTATCTTAAAAAATGTGTTTCAGGTCGGACAAGGAGATGTGCATCGAAAGGAGGGAATTTACATCCCTGTGACACTAGAGTCCTCTGACTTGTACAAATCATTCCGAAGTCAAAGGGCCAGCGAGCTCTGCCAAGGACTGATGCGGTACCGGTTATACACTGAAAGTGACCGTGAGGATGACAGACCACTACCTGCGTCCGACATAGGTAATTATATTTCTTTAAGATATCATTATTCCTCACGTTTCGGGTAAATAATGAATCATATTTGCCTATTCTTGTCTATACATTTGATTCCTGTGGTACCCCATGGCTATTCGAGTTGAGGTCAGGTCAGGTCCGATTATCCACGTGACCGTTTCTGTATGATATTGTATACTCGTCATTATTACGACAGCCTACAAATATATATTTAAGGTAAAGATAACAATGATCGGTTGGTATTTTTAATACTTCATAAGTACTTTTTGCAAAACAATAAGGCACTGTTATTAGAAAGAGTTTATGTATACTTGTATAAAAAAATTCTACCAGTTTAGAAATGCATATGATATATATATATATATATATATATTAATATATATATATATATATATATATATATATATATATATATATATATATATTTGATAATAAATCAATCAATATGTCTTGTGGATTCGAGCCCGAAATCTAACCTCGAGTGCTGATTTGGAACTCGTGTACTCAACTATTTTCGGGCACGAGTATTAGAGTACCCATTTCAGTGTTATTAATATATTTTACCTAATACTCGTGTGTTTTTGGAGCTTTTGTTGCATGGTATTTAATGAAGTAAAATATTTCAGCGGCTGCCCCGATGGCAAGGAACGGTTGCACAATCGTGTTCTGTTATCCTCCCGAAACAAAATGCTGGATTGAGGAAGTCTGCGGAGTCTTCACGTGCCGACATGAACAGAAATGCGAGACAATACGAAGATGTGTGGTCAGGTGCCCAAGTTAACACACTAAAAACAAATGCATCGCTACCAGGCCGGTAAAGAGAGCCCACGTTTCGGTCCTTGTTATTGGCAGGAGAGATGAGTATTTTTATTTGTGTTGTTTCCTTAAGCTGAGAGGTTTTCCTCTGGTTTGTGTTTTAATATCACAGGACAACACCAGCAATACTGCATGCTCATTGGACCCGAACACTGCTGACGATCAATACGCGCATTGCGTGTAAAAGGCCTACCGTTTTAAATTCATAAATTCTTTGACAAACATCGCAAAAAACAGTAACAGTAATAAAAGAGGCAAATCAGTAGTGATAATATGAAAATTGTCAGAAATGATGTTTAAACTTTCCATGTTAATGTATGTTGTTGCTATGTAACTATACGATCAGTGTTCATCGGTAAAACAATAAATACACAGGTACATTTTCAGTCAGAGCAGCATTATTGAAACAGTACCATTAAACATTATTATAGAGAAATCATCGAAAGGTACGCACGTACATTATATATAGTACTCATTTAAAACTGGACCATGTGACAACTATAAAATGGGAGCCCAAAATCAAAATGCACCATGACAAAAAATACACAAGGCTTTATGTTGTTCTTTTAATGTAACAGACTGTAATTTGACTACAGTTTCATAAAAATATGCTTAAATCTGACAACTTACTTTTATATTTATTATCAAAATGATAAAAGTTGTATGTTAAAATCTTGGATGTTCGATATTCTATTTTTCCGTGTAACTGTATAATATATATACATATGATGATAGGTCATTTCATAGACCCTTTTCACCGGGCACTGTCTGCTTTTTTTTCTTATTATCATCATGTTAACATTTAAAACTACATGACCCTAACAAACAGGGCTTGATAACATAGAATCATAATCCAAATATATAAAGGATATGTTGATTAGCTGTCGTTTTAAGCTTTAGTGTAACAAAGGATTGCAATAACTGTTCTAACTATGCCACAATTATTTTTGTATTGATCTATATTGTACATATTTGCAGCGTACATGACAAGTTATTTAAATACTTATGAAAAAATGAGTATTGTTTGGATTATATAACATTACTAATGAATTTGTTTTATTATTTTGAGACCACAATCAAGAGCATTACCACAAGGTGACACTCTGTACTTTATGATTATGAAAAATTTAATTACAGTTTTCCTCCTGGTCAGATATCCATCGGTATCTCCGTATAATTTGAATTCTCGAAATATTCTATGCCGGAAATAATATGCATGTGAAATACTGTTTAGAAATAATATATGCTTGTCAAACAATAATGCCCTAAATATCCTGGTAGAATCCAAACTAAAGATTTTTCATTTCATACAAAGGTGACTAGTTGAAAGTCTTGTGAGCATAAGAAAATCTAATATAATGTTTGTTTTTGTGTGCATTTTGACCAAAACGTGTGGTAATTCTTACAGTATTTATGAGTAGAAAAACAAATGACGAGATATTCTGATACGCACAGGCATTTTTATTTCTTAGAAGTGTATTTGTACTGTAGAAGGTGTATTTGTACCACTGTTGTGGCCTTTTTATCCATGGGCATTTTTTGTGTTTTTATTTATATATATATATATTTACTTCAAATAAAACTGTATTGTATTCTGTAGTTAAATCTTTATTATATTTACCAAGAGCGAATGTGTTCCGTCCGTTAACTTTTATTGTCGCCCGATAACTTACCGGGGCTTTGCGGGACTTTTACGAAACTCACCTTTACTTCTTACTAAAAGATTATCTCGCCTTAGTTTGATTATGGGCAAAATCCTAGCATTTTTATTTAGGTCAGAGATAACTGGGGTTCTTTGTGACGTCGCCGCGATGACGTACGAGGAATGTGATATGTGTTGATAAAACAGAGAAATTAATCAATAAAATATCTCGCCTATATTTGATTTCAAGCCAATTTACGCATATTTAATGAGGTCAGAGGTCACCATACTTAAGAGGCAATGAATATAAAAAACTGTATTATAATAAAACTGTATTGTATTCTGTAGTTAAACCTTTATTATATTTTTCCGAGTGCAAATGTGTTCCTTTATCTCACGCGAACAATTTCTTTAATAGGCTTAAAAGAAGAAAAATAACCATGTTTTCCCACTCTTGTCATTTTACAGAACAGATTAGTTTTTTCGCATCTGAGAATCGGGCCAAGTGTAGCCTCTCCACAACCTTTCCAATGATTGATAATTATCATCAATTAAGTAGTTAATCGGTATAGTATAATATATTATACATGTAAAAATATACATTAAGTCCTAAGTATCTTTTAACGATAATAATAGGACATTCAGATTATAAAAAACACATTAAAATTAATTAAACGCATTTAAAATATCTAGTAATCATTCTACCATGGATACAGTTTCGTCCCTCAAACGAGTATGAATAAAGAAACTACAAGAGAACCCATTAGGTTCTACTTCCACGGTCTGCTATCTGCTATCTGTGATGAACATATGCAAAACAAGCTTATACATATGGTATGGTTTTCATATATATATATATATATATATATATATATATATATATATATATAAATATAAAATATGCCTCGACATAAAATATCGATATTTTAACCATATTTGATCGTACAGTGTCAGTCAATGACTACAGGTTTCCAAAGTACAAAGCCATGAGATAACTCGATTCATATCATGCTATTTTGAAATAAAAAAAAAACAAATTGCTATCATATAACGGGGCACTGGGAAGCATGACAAGGGCTGAAGGATGTTTTTAGTAGTACAGGGCATAACTTCGATTGATACCAGGGTATTTGTTAAAAGTGGTCCGGAGATGATGTAACAACAAATTGTGTCACTTTTAAATATAACTACTCATTTAATTCTATGTATTTATTTTTGTAATGAGACCATGGGTTTAAATATGAGTAAGTCCTAACGTTGATGATGGATAAATTAACTGACATTAATTATCAGTTTGCCCCTTTGCCCGCGATATAGGCACATGACACAAAAGCGCCTTTAAGATATACGAAGAAGCTGTTGATTTAACCGTTATAAATAAAATAACTATTATCCTCATATCAATGCTATCACAATGACAGCTAGAGTGAAAAGAGCGCATTGTTGCTGTTATGTTTAGATAAGTAGTGGTTTTCTAAGTGTTCATTTAAATACTTCCTTTCCCGCCGTTACTATGTATGTGCTATACAGTTAAGGATGTACTGGAAAAATGCTAAATTTAACAAGTGACCCGTTGGCCAAGACGCTCATATGAACTCCAGGAGCCTCAGACAATGTGTAAAATGTCTTTTAGAGTGCTAAAAATCCTGCATGTTAGCCAAAAGACCTTAGATAATGGTTACGGTGACCTTATTCTACATCAAGCTGACTTCATGTGTGCCCATATGATTGATGGAGTTTGCAGAAAAAATGGTCACAGTAACAAATTTCAGTTACTGTTCAGGGACTTTTTATGGACCTCCCTGAAAGATATGTATGAGCATTCTTGGCCAAATGGATACAGTTTCTGCCTCATGTGACTCACTGGGTGTTTAAAAATCATGTTTTCTCCCCTATTTCGCCAAAAAAAGGTTCACCATGACCTTAATTTTAAGGTTTCTGGGGAGACTTGCCTAAGTTCTCCTATAATGTAAAGTTAGAAAAATCTGGTTCTAACGGTTATTTGAAGGTCTCAAAAATAGAGAAGTAATGAGTGAACAAGAGCACCGCAAATGGTGCATAATACGCCCGTTGTATACTTTGTGAACTCTGACCACAATAAATATGCGTGAATCTGCTGAAAATCAGGTGAGAAACTGATGAGAAACTTGGTTAATACTCATCATGAATTACATGAAAATCCATCAGGTTTTCGGTAAGTCAGGGTGAAGCAACCAAAGTGTGGTGACCTCTGACCTCAATAAATATGCATGGCTTTTGCAAGGAATAGAACTTAGGTGAGATATTATATTGATTGATATTTCTTTTGAGTTTTTTTAAAATCCATTATATTCATTGTATGTTATTGCGGCGACACCACGGATTGCCCTATATAAAGCAGCCTTGTTACCTCTGACCGCATCAAATATGCGCAAATTTTGCTGAGAATTAAACTGAGGTGAGAAACTCTATCGGTTAATATGTATAATGAGTTTAATGAATATCCATTGGATATTTTGTAAGTCACCACTGTGCCTCTAAAGTATGGTGACCACTGACCTCATTAAATATGCGGGCATTGGCTTGAACTAAAACTTAGGGGAGATATGTTAATGTTTAATATCTCTGTCTAGTTTTATCAACATTCAAAAATGCTTGGATTTAGCCCATAATCGAACCTAGGCGAGATATTCTATTGGTAAGAAGTAATGGTCAGTTTCGTGAATGTCCAGCAAAGCCCCGGTAAATTATCGGGGCGACAATAAAAGTTAAGGGCGGACGCCCCGACTGACGGACGTACATCGGGTATATAATAATACGTCCAGTAATGGACGGGCGTATAAAAACAGAAAAAAATACAGGTTGTGCCACCAGTCTACAGGAAATGATGAAACATAAATATGCATGGAAAATATCATGGCGACAAATGATTTAGTTATTCAGATACTGGAGAGACCTAATTTCAGGTTTTCAAGGAGATTTTTTTCATGGACCTTCCAGTATGTCAAGACCGAAGATTCTATGTCAAACGTTTATCATTTGTGCACTGTTACGGACGACCGCTTCATTTCTCACAAAGAGATAAAAAATGCGTAAAAATAAACAAAATACAGGTAGCGCCATCAGTCTAGAGGAACTGATGAAACCCTCCATGATCATTTGCATGCCAGGAATCATGGTGATCAATGCATTAGTTATCAGTTACTGGAGCTTTTGTATCAATTTTTTAATGATTCCGCGGGGGGGGGGGGTAATTACGAGCCCCATAGCTCGGAGGATATGGGTAACAGAGACCTTATTCTGGTTCCCAAGCAGATTTTATATGGACCTCCAAGGATGTACAGTTTGAAGGTTCTATGTGTCGGGGTACAATGTGTGCAATATTAACAGACAGAAAGACAGACAGACGGACGGACGGACAAACGGAATACGAACAAAGCGTAATCTCTATAGTTCAGATGACTTTCAGTCAGCTGAGCTTAAAGCCTTATCGTATCGGTATTAATTCCTGTTTGAGTTTATAAATCATATTGGAGTATTTGTCCACTAACTTGACCTATTTTGAAATATAAAGGGCTTCGTGATAGCGGTGAGTGCATTTTGAACATATGCTTGATAATTCCAGAGCGACCACGCTATATATTTTAAAAAATGTCATACTTATCATACTTCTTTTGTTTTATTCATATCTCTTCACGTTATGTTAACAAATGTTACGTGCCTTCCTTTAAATCTTGATGGAAGTAGAAATGTCAACACTTGTGGATAATAATAGGAACGAAACAATAAACATTCATCTTGAAGGGTTTTATTCTTTCTAAATGAAAAATATGATAAAATTATGTTTTGACAACATACATAATATTTGACTATGTTTTGAGTTTATCAGCACCATAAATAAGAAAGAATGGGCGTCCCTTGAATACGAAACTTACTTTTAATTTTAATCAACATTTCACGTCTCTTTCAATAAATATGCCAGATTATATATATCAAACACTAAACAATTGTTGAGATAAATAACATTCCATGAATCTTGGCGCACCCTTTAAGATACATTCCCTCTAGTAGGTTAATTAGTATAAATATGTACGGTATCTTCCTATATCCTCAATATAACCCCAGTGTCTTGTTAAAAGTCATAACTCAATGGACGTGCTATCAAATATTTTTTTCGATGTTTTACTAATTGACTTCATTGGTTAATGAAGTACCACCACCGCGTACGGGTAAAAAAAGGGTTTATTTCAATATCGTCTAGACCTCGCTTGAATAAGGAACATTACTATATAATTAAGCAATATTTTTGGGAAGGAATTAGCATATATCTATAGGCAGTGAACTCGTTTCCCACCACGCCTGTCGGAAATTGTTAATATACGGATTCTACTGTTTGAAGGAAGTAAATGACTTCTAGATTGTCCCCTCTTGCCTGGTTCTTACAATATATGAAATCCGGAACACTTAAAATAATAATCATTCGTACCATGTGATTTCCTTTATTTTCATTCATAACATCATGTCACCAAACAGGGCATTCGCCTAACATTATCACACTTTATATTAACAGTAATTCTAGAATAACAATAATTTTCTTCCAATTTGGCTTATGATGCGAGTTTGTGTATGAGTGTGCGTGTCTCTCACAATACCTGCAGTACACAATAGATACTTCAAATACTGTACTGTTCGTATCTACACTGCGCTTATTTACCTTCGCATTTGGACTGACTCTGAATTGCACACCTCAACATGGAGTAAACTGTTCATATAATACCAATTCATTATCATGTGTCCATATTGTTTGGGGTCGAGAAGTTGCACTCGAACAGTTTAATCATAAATTTGATATTGAGGAGGCACTGAATAGTACTTAAGATAGATCAAACGATACACTTTTGTGTGCGGTAAGCAACGAAATGAAACAATGCTGAGGTAAACAAATGCATGATTTATAGAATCTTAATGTCACCAAATGTTTGTCAAGATTGATTACCAATTGGTATTCTGCAATGCAAGTTTCTATTTCAAGGGATTATAAAACGCTTTATCAAGTTTATGCTTGATGCGGGCGCTAGAAGGTGATATATCAACTAATTCACTTCACACGTGAGGTTTTGTACCTCCCTATCACTAAATTTAGTAGATTAATCAATTGTTTAACAAAGAGACACGAAGCAAGAAAGAAAAAGATCAGATGTCAACATAAATAAAACAATGTAAAAGCGCATATCTCCGAGCAATGTCAAAGTTGAAAAAAGTGTTTGAGTTGCGATAAGACTTTTATATGCAGACCAACTTTACCACCAATGTTAGACTGTGGAGCCTGCTGAGGAATTCACACTATCAACTGACCCTGTTGGAGCTCACATTTGGTATACCGTGAAAATGACGTCCAAAGGCAGTGATTTGGATGCCCCAGTGTTCGTCGAGACTGGTTCACCACCCCCGTACCAGCAAAATGAAAAGGTAGGCTTCTAACTATATTGGTCAACAGACGACAGCTGTATTTTTGATACTTCAGATCGAGAGAAAGATTGTTTAATGTGATCTGTTTTCTCTCTCTCAATACACACACACACACACACTCATATATATATATATATATATATATATATATATATATATAGATAGATAGATAGATAGATAGATAGATAGAGACAGAAAGAGAGAGAGAGACAGAGGGAGGGAGGGAGAGAAATACACAGATCCGTTCGCTGCCGATTGGAACCGATGTTCCTTTGTATTATAATTCTCTATATACGATAAATCAGCATAGCTATTCATCTCTCTCTCTCTCTGTCTCTCTGTCTCTGTCTGTCTCTCTCTCTCTCTCTCTATATATATATATATATATGTATATATATACACATATCGATAACGTCCTCATACTAGACTAACTTTAGGATTTTTGAAATTAAACGGTGTTGACGCTCCTAGCAAATAAAAGCAACGATGACAAAGCTACCATACTCTCGCAGACATATGGTTAAAATCAGTGGCAACTTCTGACATTTTCATTCTCATTCACAGATTGTCGAACAAAAGATGATCAAACCAAAGAAATCCAATAAGTGTTGTTTGATTCTTGGTGTAACGACAGTTTTTGTGGTAGCCCTGGTTGCAGCAGCCGTTCTGTTGGGCCTTCATTTACGTCACAAGCACAGGGACGACTGTGTCAAGGTAAGACAATATTCTCTCTACATTATGTTTTAAACGAATCTTGTTTAATTACCCGATGTATTTTCAAGGAGTAGTTTAACCTGAATTTAGATGTCTCCAGTGTTTCCCAGTTCTATTTATTGGGGGCTGCACATTCATTTTAGATCGGTTTCGTGTCTAAAGTTGATGAGACCTGTTGTAAATATATAGTAAAGCTTGAGTGATCTAGCGACAGATTGTTACAAACGGCCAGCAAGGGCTAAACTCCTATGTGTTCACTCTAGTTTTTGTTGTCACTGTACCATTTGATATTTTTTTTCACTCGTGTATTTATATATAAATGTATATATACTTATAATATATATTATATAAAATATTACTCTGTATTGATACACTACTTTTTAGGAAATGAACATAAGGACGCAGCATGGAGAAGAAATAATCCGCGTGAATACTAAGACAGGCGAACAAGAATTTGAAATTCCCGACCGGCAATTTCACGTGCTACACAACTTCAAAAAGGTATTTATTCCTATTTGTGATTTCTTCATAACAATAGAGAAAGTGTTAAGGCATAATGACCAGATGTTTCTCTTGGAGTCAAATAACATAAAACATGCTGGTACAAGGTACTAAATATTAAATAATTTTTGAACGTTACATGCAGGTCTCAGAATTATAGAATAAATACGATACAGGGACGAAATTTATGAAAAATAATTGGGCATTTTCCCTAAAATTTAGTATTAACAGGGTCGTAAAACCGTTTACAAAGAAAAAAGAATGATCTTGAGTTCAATTATCTTGTTCAATCTATTCTTATCTAATATATGTTTGATTCGTTCTCATAAATATAGAAATAGAAATATGTGTCAATAGAAATATGTGTTTTCGAGTAAAAGGGCACTCTCTTATTTCAGGGCGTCAGTGTATTTAAAATGCACTATGACCGCAGACCCGCTTGCTTTCTGAGACCTTTGGATAAAACAGGCCGTCCAGATCCCGAAACTTTAGCGAAATACATCGAAAGTGGACGTCACTATGAAGCAAGGGTACGTTATCAGGATTTCGCGAAATACAAAGAATTGACCCACGTAGTGTAAAATTACAAAAAAAATAAAAAAAATTGTTATATTGAAGATGTATATAGGAAGAGTTAAATAGAAATACATAGAACTCACATTATAATACTAAATGGCAATGGAATTACACTTAATTACAAAGAATTACACAAAATAACACACACATGAAATAATATCGCACAGAATTACACGATATTAAACTATATTACACAAAAGCACAAAGACATATACGGAATGTATCTTGTTCTTTTAATAAATATCATTGTAAAGTATTACATCACTCAGGAAACCGTGTGTCACCATGAATGTTTACTGCCATTGAATCTGGTATATTGGGAACACCGTCTTTAGTAGATACCCAAAGGATTACCTAAACGTATTGGTGCTTTTCGATGTCTTCTTTCAGTATTTTACAGTCCCTACTAGTTTATAATAAAATCAATAAATATATTGATAGCTTTCATATTCATTATTAAAGTATTTGCCCTTCATGACACCTTGCACTGTATACGCAAAAAGGTCCCCTATATGTGTACCGTGATTATATTGTATAGCTCATAATATTTTCATGGAATGTATATTTCAATTTTGTGATTGCTAAACATATGTATCAACCTAAAAAACATGTATATAAGTCTAGAGAAGGAGATATGCACCAAGAGGATGGAATATACATCCCTGTGACACCAGAGTCTCCTGACCTGTGCAGATCATTCCGAAGTCATAGAGCCAGCGACCTCTGCCGAGGACTTGAGCGGTACTGCTTGTATACGGACGGTGACCGTGAGTCGGACAGACAAGAGCACACGTCGGATATAGGTAATTATCTTACCACCCCTTTTAAATATCAGTATAGCTAATTTACGCAGTGTAAAAGTTTCCCAGCAAATATGCATGTACTCCTACCTATACATCGTATTTATGCGGAATCACGTGCAATGCCTACCAATTTATCTGCCTCTCCACGTTAAGGTTTCCTTGTGGTGTTGAAAACAACTAAACTCGTGTGATATATATTACCTGGCTCTTAGCCGAGTTAACGAGTTTACATTGTTCAATAAGGTAATATATAAGGAAACATATAAGGTAAAAAAAAACTGATGGAATGATTATTTTTAACATCACACATGTGATCATGTATCATGTTTTACATTTAATCTCATAAAGCATCTCATAAATTATGTGTGGGGTAGCTTTGGCAGTACATTGTGTAGATCTTATTCATATATGTCAGGAACTAATTATATTTAAGGTATTAGTAATAAACCCATGAATAATAAGTCCGTCAATATGTCCGAAACTAGGACTCATGTCTTGATTTCGTTCAAGAGTATTTAGCATTACCCTGGACCAACCACCAGAGTACTGCTTTCAGCAGTATTTTTTGTTCATTTTAAATAAGATTCATGATTTTTGTTTTGCATTTTGAGTGAAGTGACATTGGATCATTATTTTGTTTAAGCGGCTGTACCGATGAAAAAGAACACATGCATCACAGTGAGCTGTGAGCCTCCTGTAAGGAGATGCTGGACGGAATTACTCTGCATATTGTACACGTGCGAGCATGTGAAGAAATGTGGGAATATACAAATTTGTGTGGAAATATGCCCGAAGTAACACACCAAAAAGAATCACATACCACCTCACTAGCTCCTCGTACCGGTGAAGAGAGACACTACCGATTCGGGTCATGTTTTGTATTATCTGAAATGATGAACAAGGCAGTTCTGTTTTCTTCTAAGCCTCTCGCTTGTGTTTATTTAATTTGACAAAATCAGCCATGCTTCATGAAACCGAACATCTTTACGCTCAATGTGCATGTTCGTGTAAACAGCCTATTATACGTACATGTAGCAGATTTTAAAATTGCAAAAACAGAAATTTAAAACCTGTACAATATGTAATAATATGTAAGATTCTCATGTATCAAACTTTTCAGTGTTGCTTTAAAATGATGATGTTTGATGAATATTTTATCCACGTTTAGGGGGAATCGATAAATTCAAAGGAACATTCTTTGAAAAAGAAGCTTTGTTTAATTATTTTTCGTTTAACATTATGCTTAGAAAAATCAACAACAGTTACTCAACTTTATAAAATATTGTTTGAAAATGGTTCCATGTGAGGCCTGTAAAATACTAACCTACCTAAGTAAAAAAGTAAAAAGAATTGACACTTTTTATTTTCTGTTATATTAATCTAATAGACTAATTAATTTAATAATTTTACTACTTCTATATAAAATGCCTGACCGTGACAGAGAAAACTACTTTTGTATCTTTTGTATTTATCATCAAAATGGATTGGTTTGGATATTAGTTTATAGGATGTTGTTACATGTGTAAATGGCAACATGATTGAAGGTCATTTCCTGGACTCTTTTCAAGTACGGGCCTGCAATAATCACAATGGGAGCGTTTTAAGATTAAATACAGCTAGTTTTAAAACTTAGCATGATAGACATGTTTGTAAGTGTATGTTGTTCAGTTATTAAATGACCTTGGCTATTGTCCTAGTGTTTTCTTATTTATAAACTTCGGGGGTTATGATTGCGAAAGTGTTATTATTGAACTGACTTGACTATGTTTTATTTAATGTTTGCTTGACGACCTAAATTATACATGGACGCATACGTACATGATAAGTAATGTATATTTTTATGATGAATCATTTAATAAAGCGATTATATGTAACCGCATTTGTAAATGGTATAGTTTTATGAAGTTCAATGAAATGGCAAGTAGGCGGCACTCTCTATCCTATGACCATAAAGACCATATAATGATACTCTTCAATTTAACTTAATATTATCAAGTGCCTCTGATGATTCGTTTTCACATTATATTGTCTGCTTGGCACATTTCTGGAGTCTAATCATATTTTACTTTATAACATAAACTCATCAGCACTATGTCGTTCAGTGAAACAGCATCTATCGTGGGTTAAATGCTAGAATGGTAAAGGTTTCAGCATTTCTATCACCGCAGTGAGCAGGTAAAGAATAAATAGCTAGGAATCTGCATTTTAAGGAATGCAAGCCTCAAGATGCAACAGAAACATCTACAGTAAAACCTGTGAAATAAGACCGCCTATGGGACCCACCAAAAGTGGTCTTAATTTCACTGGTGATCGTTCAGACAGGTTTCACTTTACTGGCTGGTTTATAATGGCCTACCTGACCTTTAGGATTATTTAAATTACAGTTACATGGTTATCTTAATTATAATTTTATGTTTCTTGTGTAACAAACATAAATAATTTATCTATAATCGATTTATAAGCCGGGCTGATATGATTTTTTAGCTCAGCTGACTGAAAGTCATCTGAGCTATAGCGATCACTCTTTGTCCGTCGTCCGTCTGTCTGTCTGTCCGTCTGTCCGTCCGTTAACCAGGCACAAATCGTAACCGCTGGACCAAGAAACTTGTAACTTGGCATTCTGAGAGGTCCATGAAAAATCTCCTTGGAAACCAGAAAAAGGTCTCTGTTACCCATATCCTTCGAGCTATGGGGCCCCAAAGTACCCCCCAGAAAAGTCAAAAATTTCAAACAAAAACATCAATATCTCATTAACTACATCACTGATGGTCATGATTTTTTGCATACATATTGATCATGAGATGTTCCATCAGTTCCTGTAGACTGGTGGCGCCACCTGTATTTTTCGTTTTTTTACGAATTTTTTTCTCTATTTTTGAGACCTTTAAAAATGTGAACATCTGTTAACAAGGCACAAATTGTAAAGACTGGACCTAGAATCTTCATTCTTGAGACATTGAGAGGTCAATGAAAAAATGTCCATGGAAACCAGAAGTTAGGTCTCTGTTACCCATATCCTTCGAGCTATGGGGCCCCGAAGTACCCCCCAGAATAGTCAAAAATATCATACAAAAACTTCAATATCTCATTAACTACATTACTGATGGTCATGGTTTTTTGCATGGATATTGATCATGGAGTGTTTCATCAGTTCTGCAGACTGGTGGCGCCACCTGTATTTTTTCAATTTTTACGAATTTCATCTCTATTTTTGAGACCTCTGAAGATGCAGTCATCTGTTAATGTGGCACAAATCGTAACGACTGGACCTAGAATCTTCATTCTTGACAGACAGGGAGACCCATGAAAAGTCTCCATGGAAACTTGAAATTAGGTCTCTGTTACCCATATCCTTCGAGCTATGGGGCCCCGAAATACCCCCCCAGAAAAGTCAAAAATTTCATACAAAAACTTCAATATCTCATTAACTACATTACTGATGGTCATGATTTTTTGCATGGATATTGATCATGGAGTGTTTCATCAGTTCTGCAGACTGGTGGCGCCACCTGTATTTTTTCAATTTTTACCAATTTTTTTCTCTATTTTTGAGACCTCTGAAGATGCAGTCATCTGTTAACAGGGCACAAATCGTAACGACTGGACCTAGAATCTTCTCTCTTGACATGCAGAGAGGCCCATAAAAAGAATCCTTGAATAACCTGAAATTAGGTCTCTGTTACCCATAACCTTTGAGCTATGGGGCTCCGAAGCACCCCCAAGAATAATGGAAAATTTGATACAAAAGTGCAAGTAACTGATCAACTATTGCATTGATCACCATGATTCTTTGCATTGATTTTGATCATGAGGTGTTTCATCAGTTTCTGCAGACTGGTGGTGCCACCTGTATTTTTTCGATTTTTACGTGTTTTTTTTCTCTATTTTTGAGACATTAAAAGATGCGGTCATCGGTTAACAGGGCACAAATCCTAATGACTGGACCTAGAATCGTCTTTCTTGACATGCAGGGAGGCCCATAAAAAGTCTCCTTGGAAACCTGAAACTAGGTCTCTGTTACCCATAACCTCTGAGCTATGGGGCTCAGAAGTACCCCCCCAGAATAATGGAAAATTTGATACAAAAGCTCAAATATCTGAACAATTATTGCATTGATCACCATGATTCTTTGTATGGATATTGATCATGGGATGTTTCATCAGTTTCTGCAGTCTGGTGGCGCCACCTGTATTTTTTCGATTTTTACGAATTATTTTCTCTATTTATGAGACCTTAAGATGGGATCATCTGTTAACAGGGCACAAATCGTAACGCCTGGACCTAGAATCTTCTCTCTTGACATGCAGGGAGGCCCATAAAAAGTCTCCTTAGAAACTTAGAAAAAGGTCTCTGTTACCCATTTTCTTTGAGCTATGGTGGTCCCAAGTACCCCCCAGAATGATGGCAAATTTGATACAAATGCTCAAGTATCTGAAAAACTATTGCAATGATCACCATAATTCTTTGCACGGATATTGATCTTGGAATGTTTCATCAGTTTCTGCAGTCTGATGGCGCCACTGGTATTTTTTCGATTTTTAAGAATTTTACAGGGCACAAATCGTAATGCCTAGACCTAGAATCTTCTGTCTTGACATGCAGAGAAGCCCATAAAAAGTTTCCTTGGAAACCTCAAATTAGGTCTCTGTTACCCATATTCTTCGAGCTATTGGGCTCAGAAGTACCCCCCAGAATAATGGAAAATTTGATACAAAAGCTCAAGTATGTGAACAACTAATGCATTGATCACCATGATTCTTAGCATTGATATTGATCATGGGGTGTTCCATCAGTTTCTGCAGTCTGGTAGCGCCATCTGTATTGTTTCAATTTTTAGCTCAGCTGACTGAAAGTCACCTGAGCTATAGCGATCACTCTTTGTCCGTCGTCCGTCTGTCCGTCTGTCCGTCCGTTAACCAGGCACAAATCGTAACCACTGGACCTAGAACCTTGTAACTTGGCATTCTGAGAGGTCCATGAAAAATCTCACTGGAAACCAGAAATTAGGTTTCTGTTACCCATATCCTTTGAGCTATGGGGCCCCAAAGTACCCCCAAGAAAAGTAAAAAATTTCATACAAAAACTTCAATATCTCATTAACTGCCTCATTGATGGTCATGATTTTTTGTATACATATTGATCATGAGATGTTTCATCAGTTCTGCAGACTGGTGGCGCCACCTGTATTTTTTCAATTTTTACGAATTTTTTTCTCTATTTTTGAGACCTCTGAAGATGCAGTCATCTGTTAATGTGGCACAAATCGTAACGACTGGACCTAGAATCTTCATTCTTGACAGACAGGGAGAGCCATGAAAAGTCTCCATGGAAACTTGAAATTAGGTCTCTGTTACCCAAAATCTCTGAGCTATGGGGCTCCGAAGTACCCCCAAGAATAATGGAAAATTTGATACAAAAACTTCAATATCTCAATAACTACATCACTGATGGTAATGATTTTTGGCAAACATATTGATCATGAGATGTTCCATCAGTTCCTGCAGACTGGTGGCACCATCTATATTGTTAGATTTTTTTACGATTTTTTCCTCTATTTTTGATACCTTTAAGGATGCTGTCATCTGTTAATGTGGCACAAATCGTAACGACTGGACCTAGAATCTTCATTCTCGAAACACTTAGAGACCTATGAAAAGTCTCCATGGAAACCTGAAATTAGGTCTCTGTTACCCATATCCTTTGAGCTATGGGGCCCCAAATTACCCCCCAGAATTGTCAAAAATGTTATACAAAAACTTCAATATCTCATTAACTACATCACTGATGGTCATGATTTTTGGCATACGTATTGATGAGCAGATGTTCCATCAGTTCCTGCAGACTGGTGGCGCCACCTGTATTGTTAGATTTTTTTACGATTTTTTCCTCTATTTTTGAGACCTTTAAGGATGCTGTCATCTGTTAACGTGGCGCAAATCGTAACGACTGGACCTTGAATCTTCATTCTCGACACACTTAGAGACCCATGAAAAGTCTCAATGGAAACCTGAAATTAGGTCTCTGCTACCCATATCCTTCAAGCTATGGGGCCCAAAATTACCCCCCAGAATTGTCAAAAATTTCATACAAAAACTTCAATATCTCATTAACTACATCACTGATGGTCATGATTTTTGGCATACGTATTGATGATGAGATGTTTCATCAGTTTCTGCAGACTGGTGGCGCCACCTGTATTTTTCAATTTTTACCAATTGTTTTCTCTATTTTTGAGACCTTTAAAAATGTGAACAAGGCACAAATCATAAAGACTGGACCTAGAATCTTCATTCTTGACATAATGATAGGTCCATGAAAAGTCTCCATGGAAACCTGAAATAAAGTCTCTGTTACCCATATACTTTGAGCTGTGTGATGGGCTCCCAATTAGCCCCCAGAATAATGGAAAATTTGATAAAAACAAACTGCAACATCTCAATAACTACAACACTGATGGTCATGATTTTTTGCATACATATTGATCAAGAGGTGTTCCATCAGTTCCTGCAGACTGGTGGTGCCACCTGTATTTTTTCAAATTTTCACAATTTTTTTTCTCTAATTTTGAGACCTTTAAGGATGTAGTTATCTGTCAACAGGGTACAAATTGTTACGACTGGACCTAGAATCTTCATTCTTGACAGACAGGGAGACCCATGAAAAGTCTCCATGGAAACTTGAAATTAGGTCTCTGTTACCCAAAATCTCTGAGCTATGGGGCTCCGAAGTACCCCCAAGAATAATGGAAAATTTGATACAAAAACTTCAATATCTCATTAACTAATGCATTGATCACCATAATTCTTTTCATGGATATTGGTCATGGAATGTTCCATCAGTTTCTGCAGACTGGTGGCACCACCTGTATTCTTTCGATTTTTTAAGATTTTTTGGTTCAGCTGACTGAATGTCATTAAAGCTATAGTGACCACTCTTTGTGCGTCGTCCGTCTGTCTCTTTGTCTGTTAACCAGGCACAAATCGTAACCATGGACTTGGAATCTTCTATATTGACATCCAGGGAGGTCCATGAAAAAAATCTCCAAGAAAACCTGAAATTAGGTTTGTGTTACCCATATCCTGCGAGATATGGGGCTCTGAAGTACCTACCAGAAAAATCAAAGTTTTATACAAAAGCTCCAGTATCTGAAAAACTTATGCATTGATTACCATGATTCTTCGCATGCATATTCATCATGGAGTGTTTCATCAGTTCCTGCTGAGTGGTGGTGCCACCTGTATTTTTTTCGAATTGTTATGCATTTTTTTCTCTATTTATGAGACCTTCAAAGATGCGGTCATCTATAAACAGGGCACAAATCATAACCATTTGACGTAGAATCTTCCAACTTGAATTCAAGAGGGGACCATGAAAAATCTCCTTGGAAACCTGAAATAGGTCTCTGTTATGCATATCCTTCGAGCTATGGGGCTCAGAACGTCCCCCAGAATAATTAAAAATTTGACCCAAAGGCCCCAGTATCTGAATAACTAATGGATTGATCACCATGATTCTTTGCATGCATATTGATCATGGAGTGTTTCATCAATTCCTGCAGACTGGTGGCACCACCTGTATTTCTTTCGAATTGTTATGCATTTTTTTCTCTATTTTTGACACCTTCATATCCTTTGAGCTATGGGGATCATAAGTACTGCCCCAAGGATAATTAAAAATATGATACATAAGCTCCAGGATCTGAATTAGTAATGCATTGATTCCCATTTTTTTTTTTTTTGCATATTAATCATTGAATGTTTCATCAGTTCCTTCCGACTGGTAGTGCCAGCTATATTTTTTTATTTTTACATATTTATTTCACTATTTTTGACACCTTCAAATAAAGTGGTCATCCATTAACAGGGCACAAATTGTAACAGTTGGACCTAGAATCTTCTTACTTGATATCCTGGGAGGTTCATCAAAAATCTCCTTCCAAACCTGAAATTAGGTCTTTGTTACCCATATCCTTCAACCTATTGGGCTTGTAAGTTCCCCGAGATAGATGATTGAAAATTTTCTGAATAACTAATTTATTGATTGCCTTGATTCTTTCCATACATATTGATCATGGAGTGTTTCATCATTTCCTGTAGAGTGGTGGCACCATCTTCATTTTTCTAATTTTTACAGATACATATATTCCATGGTGACAAGATAAATGAAATAGTTAATCAAGTTTTTTATTTAATTGGTGAATTGAACCGAGTAATTGACCATTTTATGGTGTTTATTAAAGATTTTTTATATTGTAGTTTGTTCAATTTTTTCCCAGGTTCTTCATTGCCTTCAGTTAATATAAGTTGAATATGGTTACATTGTTAACTGAAAATATGAACCATTTTCATAAACACTTGTGAGAATGTATAATGTTATTATACTGTTGTTTATATGAAACATGTAGCCAAAATATTATATAATGTGATGATGTATACACATGTAACCTGCCTTCTACAATAAAAGCTAGATATATATAAATAAAGAAATAATAAATAAACACACCACAATCTTTAATGGCAAAAGTTAAATATCATCACCGCACAAGTATACACTTTTGTATTTATTACCTGGAACTCTTGTAGTGCAGGTCTTTTTTTTAAATATATAGTACTAAAAACATATGGGCAGTCTACAAGTGATTACTCTTATCAGCTGAAATCAGAGTGGTATGGGTGAAGTGAGGTATGGACTGAGTGATAAGGGGAAATAGTGTGGGATGTGTTGCATATTAGCATGGATGTGTGCCATGTAAACCTGATTGTAGTTTGCGCGGCCACCGTTCATTTGAACGAGAAAGCTATCTAAGATGGATATATAGGTTCAATTGGTCAAACAGGTCCTAATATATGTGGGTTTATGTCTGAAAACAGAGGTACAGATGGACACTGCGCAGAGAGGAAAGGTCAGAGGTCAACACAAAATGAGGGGGCAGCAGGTCACATGTGACCCGATCATAATCCCAAGTTTTGTAAAATTCCGCCTGGTGGTTATGGAGTTCTTCAGAAACCTATGCGGTGCTGGATCCAGCCGCGACCGGCTGAAAATATAGTATCTGCAAAACTCTGTTTTTGCAGACACAAAAATATGGTCATTATAATATTCATTCAAAACAACATTAAAAATATTGAAATAATTTGTTCATTTACTGGTTTTGTTACAAGCAGGTACACTTGCTGACTTTTGATTCTTCCAATTAACAAATTACATTGGAAATGCAGCACAGCGTTTTTAGCATTTATTTTGTACATTTAACAAACAGGTCTATATATAGGCTCACATATTTTAGCCTATACAGTATGACATGTTCTCCCTCATATGATCCGGCGATTTTGCCTGACAATTTGCCGTCTTCGTATCTTCAACATCCTTCTTTTAGTCCACATGTAGGTTTGGTCTCTCTTACATACACATTGGCGCTCCAGCAAATATCCCACGGGCCAAGAACGTTTGATAAATAACATTTATACGTCATTGTAATATATTTTTAATTTTCATGAAGTTGTTAATCTCTTTCACATAGTAACAACACCAGATCTCATCAACACCTTTAGTCTCTATAAATAGCCTTCACACAATCCCAACATCAGTTCACATCAAGATTCTAGACATCCTTAAATAACTTTGGCATGATGGCAAGATTACAAGTGGAACACATGTTTTAACCTTCAACTGTTCCTACAACTTGGTATGCATTTTCATGGTAAGTTAAGTGTTTTATTTTAAACCAGTCAATACAAATTTATATGTAAAATGTCGCTTTATCAGCAGAAATCCTGAAACCCCATAAAACTGATTTAATGCCAATCTGTCCTCCAGTGTGACATAACTCCTTTACACACATATCACCAAAGCACTAAACCTGCTGTTTATTCCATTACACATGTTTCCATGAGGCCTTGTTGTTTTACACTAGAAAAAAATATAGTTGTTCCATTTTCTCAACACCAGGTTATGTGCTCAAGTTTGGTATGTTGATTTATCATTTATTCATTGCCTGTGCATTCCAGAACAAGAAAAACCTTGCAGTTCCACTTTATTTCTAGTCTGTATGCGCAACATGCTGTTACCAGCAAAATTTAATTCTTGCAATAACAGTTAAAACTAATGTCTGATGACTACATATTCATTAGATTTTGCATGCAAAACATGCTTGTAATTCAAGTTCAGCTGAGCGTCATGGCCCATGGGCCTCTTGTTTCTTAAACCCTTGTACTCAATTTAAAACAGAGACAATGGTGGATTTAGCAAATCTTACTATGGTGGATTAAGTTTATTCTTCCTGAATAAAGAAACAATTCAAGTTCGATGTTGCTCTTAATGCCCTCTACTTGAGCAGATCCAGTATGATTCAGAGGCACCTCTCAGGTCTGTCAATCATTTGCTGATTAAACCGATAATTATAAACTGATAATCGGGTATCCTTATATCGATTATATGAGAGTGAGAGATTTCCAGTAAAAAAAGTGCGTTGTCTACTGTACTTCGCGGGTTGGCTGGATCACCAGGGGTTATCCTTAATGTACATGTGAATAGTGAATACTTCCCGTTTGAAGCTGCCGCGCCTTTGATATGAAGGTTCATTGTTCTTTTTGCTCTAATTTTCTTGATTTTTTATTAATCTCATCAATAGAATACAGTACATGTTCGATAATATACCCATTCTTGATAGTTTTAAATCAGTAATGTATGATTCGAGTCAAGTTTATGACAATTTGATTGTCCCTTATCCGGTGTATTTAATATCTCAGATAAGAAGTTCTAAGATAACGTAATAATCCTCATAAAAAGTCTCTGATGTTGCGAGTTTGTGTATATGTGTGTGCCCCTCACACACAAAAAAATAGATACTTCATACACTGCTATTATTCCTATCTCCCCTGTGCTTATTTACCTTTCGAGAGGCTTTAGGTCAGGTACCCAAGTGTGGAGTAAACTGTTTTTATAATAGTGTAAATAGTGATGTTGAGGAGGCACTGAACTAGATTTCTATTTATTAACACACTTTCTCATACAGTTAACATAAAATTAAAACAAAACTGAGGCGATCTCTAAGTCTGCATATGTTTATCAACAAGAATAACCAATAGGACACATGCAAAGGTATATATATTTAACGATTATAAAGAAAAGCTTCATCAAGCATATGCTTTATGTGGGAGCTAGAAGGTTTTTAAATTACTTTTAACAGGGCACGTGAAGTCTTTACCTCCCTGTTGTTAACTGTTTTTGATAAGTCAATTATTTACAACGAGACATGAAGCAAGCAAGAAAAGATCACATGCCACAATAAATAAGACAACGTTTAGGCGCATATCTCCTTCCAACGTCCATGCAAAAAATGTTTGAATTGAGATAAGACAGTTATATGCAGGCCAACTTCACCACCAAGGTTAGACTATTGTAGACTGTTGAAGTGTTTTCATGTAAAAAATAGTAAACATCAAAGCTTCAAATATGCTAACACCAACGGCACATTCCCGTGTAAAAGGCCGCGCTGCCGCACATGCCAATTCATCCTACGCAACGAAACATTAATTTTCCATTGTGACAAACACACCATTCAGGAACACTTCGATTGCACAGTAATGATGTAGTATTTTCCATACTGTGTACACTATGTCCAGAACGTATTTATATAGGCGAAACAAGTCTCATGCTTAATATCAGAATTAATGGCCACAGACAGTCCATTAAAGCGCAAGACACTAACTTATCGGTCGGAGAACATTTTCTCAACAGAAACACTCTTCAGAATGCATGCAACTTTGCGTTCTAAAGGGTAACCTAACCGACACACGACAACGACAAATGTGGTCACTAAAAATGTTCAACAAATTTGACACTATAGGGAAAGGATTAAATCGCGATGCCGGTTTCATGGCGCACTACAGAAATTGAGGCCTACCATAATATTAATAGCACCGAACGACCCCTCCATATCGACAATGACGTGGCGTCATTCCTTGTGCATATGTGCACATTCCCGCCACTGATACCGCTGTGTTTTGAGATCACCTCTCAGGCTTACACATAATAATAATATCAAGAAATCCAAAAAAAAAGGAAACAACTTGTACGTTAACTTTCTTATACTGACTATTCAATATATCATCTAATATACTATTAATATGTGGATTATCTGTATTCATAATCATGGACTTGCACAAACAGATCGCCATTACACTTAATCGTCAATCATCATCAGCATTAAGCATAATGAACATAATGAATTTTCAAACCATTAATGTGTCAGAGGACATGAACTCAACATAACCGGGACACTCATAACCTAGCATTAAGGGTAAAATAACAATGATACACTCGGAACCTCGGTCAACATGGTACAAATTAAGAGTAGCCAATCACAGATCCATTACAGTATACCATGCATTAAGTTCATTAGAAATTGTTTGTCCAACATATATATATATAACCGATTTCTATACCATTCTACTTGACACCTAATGAAGGAGCTTATAAGCTTCGAAAGCTCGGTAATGAAATAAATAGTCATCACTAAGGCGTCTTCATTCTGTTTTCTATACACTAAGAGACTAACACGGCTACATGCATATTATATATATATATATATATATATATATATATATATATATATATATATATATATATATATACCATGTTGTGTATATGAAAAAAAAAATGTATAATAGTAAAAATATCAATGATAGCAATGCCACTGAATTTTTGCAAATATATTGATGAAATCAGTGGGAACTTATGACATTAATTGTCACTAACAGACTGTCGAACAAAAGAAATAAAAAAAACGTTGTGTGACGAAAGTTTTAATTGTTGCCCTTATAGCTGCGGCCGTTTTGCTGGGTCTACATTAAATATAAGAGAGGGGAGAAACATAAAAAAAGGGGAAGGTTTCCTTTCACTTCAGTGTAATGAAGGGTCGTGACTTTTTACTTTTTATTCTACAATACACAAAATCGCAAAGATTCGGTATCAATTACGAGCAGCATTCCGCTTTTTTGCAGGGAAGAATGTCAGAAGTGTGTAAAGCCTCCAAAGTTCTATTGATTACTTAAAGAGAATGTTCACTGTTCTTGAATCTGATCCATCATAGACCACTTTTAATAGATACTCACGTTATCACTGGAAAGGATTGGTGTTTTCTTTTTTATTAAAATCGTGTTCATACATATTCTAGCATTATCTAAATGTCAGTCCTATTTTATAATTAACATTAAGTCAAATATATGATCTGCTATATTCACAATTCCTTATCGCTCTTCACACCTTAAACTTTATACGGATAAAGGTCACCTACACATGTGTACTGTAAGTATATCGTAAAGACAGTTAGATTCCTTTTGGAGCTAAATGTCAATAATTTAAATGCTTACATGTATATTAACCAAAGGAAATTGTATTTCCGTCAAGGGAAGGAGATTTGCACGGGAAGGAAGGAATTTACATCCCTATGACTCCAGAGTCTCCTGACCTGTATAGATCATTTCGCAGTCGTAGAGCCAGCCACCGCTGCCAAGGACTGGAGCGTTATTGGTTATACACGGACAGTGACCGTGTGGTGGACAGTCAACAGCATGCGGCAAGCATTGGTAGGTACTTTACCATCCGCTTTAGATATCAGTACAATTTTTGTACGCAGTGTAAAAGTTTTTAGGCAAATATTGTCGTACTATTGCCAATACATTGTATTTGTGAGGGATCACACACAATGCTTAACAATTTATCTGCCCAAACGAGTTAATGTTTTCCGCGTGGTGTTGAAACGGATAGCGAGAAATGGACTAGTGTACGTTTATATTATCCGACTCTTACTCGACTACACGTTATGATTACATTTGACTGTGAAACATTTAAGGTAAAAATAACAATAATTGGATATTATTTTTTTTTTATTTAAAATTTGTGACTCTTTTGTTAAATATCACATATGTGCTGCTCGCAGGGAAAAAGGTTTGATGATACATTGTATATAATATTGGGAAGTCTCTGCACTATAAATGTACAGACATTATTCTTATTGGCACTAAACTTATTCTAACATCTCAATAAATCGATTAAAATATCTAACAACGATTCGTTTAAAATCCGAGTGACCGACCGAACAGGGAGAGAGAGAGAGAGAGAGAGACAGACAGACAGACAGACAGACAAACAGACAGGCAGACAGACAGACAGACAGAGAAAGAGAGAGAGAGAAAAAAAGATGGAGACCTTTATACTTGCAAACGTGCTAACCTGTCAATGTCGGAAACGCAGAACATGTCCATTCCAAAAGGACATTCGCAGCATTCCAAGAAGGTTTAGCCCGTACGCATATGGAAACCGCCCAAAGAGACCAACACCACTTCCAGGGTCGTAAGTCGCCGTCATGTCATCAAAGATTTAGTAGCACGTAATGGATCCTTGCATGCAGCTATTGAGGACTGGTTAAGACAAATCGATTGGGCTCGAGCTTAGGTGGTAACCAATGAGGAATTTCTAGAGGTAGTATTAAGGACAGTCCCTGGGTCATCATGGGACCTGGAAGGGCACTATATATACAAATCCACTTAGTTGAACACCCGGTGGGAGGCCTGTTAGTTAGGAAATGTGCAAGGCAGGGCACATTGCGTGGTCATGTTAAGTCCGACTAGCTCGTGAAAAAGGAAAACGAACAGATGCGCATGTTTATAATTGGGAGGCGGACGCACAATGCGACGCCACGCTACCATTGGCCTCAAATTCTTTTCTCTGTGTCCTTCCCGGTGGTGTTACCCAAAGCACCTTGTTATGCAAAGCAGATGTTAAAGCAAAACAGATGTCGACGACTGCAGTGAATAACTGCTGAGTGAGGAGCGTGTCCTGTCACGTATTGGCATATAGGCACAAGCATTACATAATTTCACTTATCTAATTTCAGTAGTACATTTAGTGTCAATAAGGCTGCATTAGAAATGTTAATTGAAACATAATGGTGGGCTTGTAACGTCCGTTCTTACCTAGGCGGCATGGTTATTTATAAGTATAATTTTAAATTTATCATGTCGTAAACAGCATGTAAATACCTGTCTTTTATCGCGAATAGACAACTAATCCGGGGCCCATGTAAACTTATTTATCCCTGGTTATGAGTACTTTTATATAATTTAATTAAAACCACTTATATTAGAGAAGGAGAAATGGCAAGTATTATTTCACGGAATTGAAGGCTGTTTTACATTAAATAATATATGGAATCGTATATGTATCAAATTTAATGACCTTATTGCTTTGCTCTATGACCTTTTTATAGAAAACCATTTAAATCTGGTAAAAAATATGTTTTAATTAATTTTAAGATACGGTGTAGTTTTGATTTAAAACAGAGAAATGTGAATATTAATCTTAGGGAATATCTCTGTTAAAGAATTTATTATAGTTTTCCTGAATTTATTACCTACTTCCAGTATCGGCGTTGTCCCTTATGTCCTCGATTTCAGCATATTCAGGATGCTGCAAAAGCATCTTCCCGGTTTGTCAATAAGCTTCTGTTCAAACTGATAATAATAAGCTATCGTGTGTTCTCATATCGATTTTATGGCACTCACAGGTTACCAGAAAAAGGGCGCATTGTTCATTGATCTTCATGCCTAGATCACCAGGGGTGTCCCTTAATGTACATGTGACAACTGCCTCCTTGAAGCTGTCGCGCCTTTTAGATAAAATTGTATCGGTTCAAGGTGTTATGTAATTTTCTGTTAATTTTCTTAACCCGCTAACATGACAGATTTAGATACATTTAAAGGGTAGTGTGATAGCGAAGTGTGCATTTAGTATGTTTCGGCAGATGTGTGGATATGGGAAATACCCATAGGATATAAAAGCAACCCTTTGATTAATTGGTATACATAAATATTTGACGCTATAAAACGCATGGAATCCAGTAATTGTCCATTAAAATGACCATTTTTTGTACATTTAAATGGTGGCGTGAAAGCGGCTAAGCTATCTATATGAGACAAAAAAATATAATTTTTTTCTGTTTTCAGATCTCTTCACGTAATGTTTTACAGTTTGCACGTTATCATCTAAAAATTAATTGTACATTTTGCTTAAAAAATCGAAGAATTTACGTTTCTATTACATAATTAATCCTTAATATGTCGTTGAGGTTTTTTAACATGATTTATACGGAAGAAGGGTGAAGCTTGAATACAAACCTGCTCGCTGTCAATGTCAATCAATATTCCTCTTTCTTCTAATCAAAAGGTTGGATTGCATTCCATGGATTTTGGCAATCCCTTCCTGTTACATAGACCCCAAACATTCAAAAACTTAGGTATTTTCCTATATATTTAGTCTAATATCTGTGTGTTGTTATGAATCATAACTTAATGCAAGTGCTCTAAAATTCCATTCCATATATATTTTGACACATAGACTACACAGGTAAATGATATAGCGCATTTGTTACGCGCACATGCTACTTCACGTCGACCCACTGCTGGAACCACCGTGTGGGGCTAAAAAGGGTTTATGACAATATAGTCTTAACATTTCTTGTGTAGGGATCATTATTATATCATTCAGAAAAGTTTACATAGATAGGAATTAGCATATCGATTCAGGCAGTAAATGGTTCGAACCACGCCTAAAGATAATTGATGCTATGTGGCTATTAAAGTCTTAGAGGCAGTTTATAACTTCTGCATTTTCTCTCACCAGGTACCTTTAATATCTGAAATCCGGAACACTAAATAATAATATAATACCTATCGTATGGTTTAAATCATTTCATTCAATATGCCGTGTTACCAACAGGGTATTGGGCTATCATAAACATACTTTAATATAAAGAAGCCTTCCAGAGTCTCTGATGGGGTGAGTTTGTGTATGTGTATGTCCCTCACATCACCTGCAGTGCACAATAGATACTTCCGAATTGTATTGCTAATATCTACGCTGTGCTTATTATTTAATGCGTTTGATTTTATATAGTACAAATGTTAAGACTGCATACGTTTATCAACATGAATCACCAAAAAGACTCGTGCAAAGAAAGTATATGTATCATTAATTATAGAACGCCAATAGCGTCATCGAGTACATACTTGATACGGGACCTAGAAGGTCATATATAAAGTGTCCAAAATACTTCACTTGACAAGTGATGTTTTTACCTCCCTGTCACTAACCTTAGTGGTTAAGTTAATTGATCTGACAAAGACAAAGCAAGCAAGAAAAAGATCATATGTCAGCATAAATAAGACTGTTTAGGCGCATGTCTCCCAGCAACGCCACAGTTGAATAGAGTTTGAATTGAGATTAGACAGTTATATGCAGGCCAATTTCACCGCCAAGGTTAGATAAGTGTAATCTGTTGAGGTGTTGACACTATCGACAAACCCCGTTCGAGCTCACACTTGGTATATAGTGAACATGACGTCTAAAGGCAGTGATTTTGATGTTCCAGTGTTCGTTGTGACTGGTCCACCACCACCGTACCAGGCAAATGAAAAGGTCGGTTTCTACCTAAATTGGCCAACATACGACAACTGTATGTGTTATATTTTCTATCGAGAGAAAATCTGTTTCATGTGAAGGTTCTGTCTGTCTGTCTCTTTGTTTACATCTCTCGCGTTACACACGCACGCACTCATATATATTTACATGTGAAAACGATCGATAATGTGCTCACAGTAGACTAACATTACGAACCTAGAAGTAAAATGGCGTTCACGTTCCTAGCAATTAAAAGCAAAGATGCAAAGATCGCAATGCCACCATACTCTCGCAGACATATAATTGAATCCAGTGATAGCTTTCGAAATGTTCATTCCAATTCACAGATTGTCGAACAAAAGATGGCAAAACCAAAGAAATCGCACAAACGTTGTTTGGTTTTCGGTGTGACGACAGTTTTTGTGGTTGCCCTGTTTGCAGCAGCTGTTCTGCTTGGTCTTCATTTACGTCACAAGCACAGAGACGACTGTGTCAAGGTAAGAATATATTCTACCCACATTATGTTTTAAACGAATCTTCTTCTATTACCCGATGTGTTTTTAAGGAGTACTTTACGCCGAATTAAGATTTATCCAGTGTCTCCCAGTTTTACTTATTGGAGGCTCCACATTTCTTAAGATCGGTCACGTGGCTGAAGCTGATGAGACTTGTAGTAATTATATATAGGACAGCTTGTGTCATCTAGCCACAGATTGTAGCAAACGGCCTGGAGAGGCTAAACTCCTATGTGTTCACTCTTATTCTTGTTATCATCTACCATTCGATATAACCTCACACGTGTACTTATGATGTATATATATATTACATATTATATACATGTATTATATAAAATTTTACTCTATAATAATATACTACTTTGTAGGAAATGAAGATAAGGACGCAGGATGGAGAAGAAATAATCCGCGTAAATACTAAAACAGGCGAACAAGAATTTGAACTTCTTGACAGGCAGTTTCACGTGCTACACAACTTCAAACAGGTATTTATTCATATTTGTGATTTCTTAATAACAACAGAGAAAGTGTTCGGTAAAATGACGAGATGTGCATCTTAGAGTCAAATAACATAAAATATGCTGGTACCATGTACTAAATATCAAAAATATTTTTAAACGTTACAAGCAAGTCTCAGAATTATAGTATAAATATGAGAGAGAGTGGAGAAATTTGAGAACAAAAAACGTAGATGCTTTCCCTTAATTAGGAAGTAAAAACAGGGTCGTAAAATCCGCTCCCAAAGAAACAGAGAATGACCTAGGGTTAATCTCTTATAGAGCATCACTATGAAGCAAGGGTATGTTATCAGAACTTCACGAAATGCACAAAATCACATCACAATTCATGCAATAATAATAAATTACAAAAGTTGTACTGACAATGATATAGATCTTTATTAAATGGACGTTTTAATCTCATTCTTATCAGGTCATTCTTATATTACGTTTTAATAGAAATCTGTGGTTCTGAGTAAAAGGGTTAATCTCTTATAGGGCGTCAGTGCATATAAAACGTTCTATGACGGCAGACCATCTTGCTTTCTGAGACGTTTGGATAAAAAAGGCCGTCCAGACCCCGAAACTCTAGCGAAATACATTGAAAGTAGACGTCACCAGAAGGCAAAGGTATGTTATCAGAACTTCACAAGATATACAGAATCGAACCACATTTCATGGAATTATGATAAATTACAAAATTTGTCCTGACAATAATATAGAATTACGTAGAAATGCACAAAACTCACAGCATTACACTAAGCGACATGGAATTACATTTAATTACATATAATTACAAAAAAAATACACAACCCGAAACAATAGCGTACATAATTAAATTGTATTAGTATACTACATTACACAATATCACAAAAAAACAAATTTCCTTGTGAAGAATCACAAGCACACATGAAACGGGTCATCACATTAATGTAAACTTGTGGGGTTTTTTTAATCCACTCAA
Organism: Sipunculus nudus; assembly: GCA_026874595.1. NCBI lineage: Eukaryota > Metazoa > Annelida > Sipuncula > Golfingiida > Sipunculidae > Sipunculus > Sipunculus nudus. The sequence continues at coordinate 59,090,092 of CM049314.1, read as the reverse complement.
CTCCATATTAATTAGGCGGAGCATTCCGCTTTTTTCTTCTTGGAACGATTGTCATAGCTTGATAAAGCTTGCAAAGTTCTATTGAATCCTTCATAACAGGGAATGTTCATTGTTAATAGTAACTGGTACTTTAATAGATACTCTGTACTGAGAAGTATTGGTGATTTTTGTTCGGCGTCTGCGTGCAGTTTCCAGCATTATTTAAAAGTCACCCCTAATTTATAATGTTATTAATAAATATATAATCTGCTTAATTTACTATCGAATGCTCGTCCTCTATGATACCTACGCATGTCTACCTTAATTAACATGTATAGCACTTTAGGTATATTTGGAATGTATATTTCAATTTTTTTAATGCAAGAAAATATACATTAACCTAAATATTTATTTAAGTCAAGAGAAGAAGATATGCACCGGGAGGATGGCATTTACACTCCTATGACGCCAGATTCCCCCGACCTGTACCGATCATTTAGTAGTCGTAGAGCCGATGACCTATGCCGCGGACTGAAGCGGTACTGGTTGTACACGATCTGTGACCGTGAGTCGGACAAACCACAACATGCGTCCGACATAGGTAATTACTTAACCACCCCCTATAGATATCAGAACAACTACTGATCGCAGCGTATAATGTCTCTGGCTAATGTGCATGTATTCTTGCCTGTACATCATATTTAGTAGGAATCACTACTAAATTCTGCGTGGTTTAGAAACAGCTAGCAAAATTTTGACTCGCGTAACCATTATATATTACCCGAATCTTACCTGTGTACATGTTATCATGAGTAGGTACTAAATAACTTAAATATAACATTAAACCAAAGGGCTGCTTGCTTTTTTATATCACGTATCTGATATTTTATTTTTTTTTTAATTATAATATAGGTGCTTCTTAAAACCAAGAAGGTATAATGATTTATATTTCATCTGATTATCCATGTAAAGAGGGGCTTCGGCTCAATATTGTGCAGAATTTATTTATACTTATGAGGAAGGAATTACATTTACCGGAATTCATGAGTCCATGAATAATAATTATAAGTCCAGTAATGTGTCCGAAACAAGGACTCGCGTCTCTGTATACCGGTTCTCCTTTCAGCAGCTTTTCGATTATATTCATGATTTTTTTTAGCATTTTGAGTGTAATAACATTGTATCAGTTATTTGTTTCAGTGGCTGTACCGATGAAAAAGGACGGCTGTATCAAATTGTTCTGTCGCCGGCCTGACGGAAAATGCTGGACGGAGAAAGTATGCGATCCTATGAAGTGCCAACATGAAAGGAGATGTGAAACTATACAAGTGTGTGTGTACAAGTGCAAGAACTAACACACCAACAACAAGCATGCCAGACCTCACTAGCTCCACCTGCTTGTAAGGAGGGACACTAAAATTTTCTTGTCATATTTTGTAATATCTGAAATGAAGAAAGTGACATTTTTCTTTTTCTTTTTGGAGCACCTGGCTTGTGTTTAATTTCACTTAACAAAGCCGGCTAAACTGCATCCTCGTGGGTCCCGACGATCATTACGCGCAATGTGCATGCTTGTGCAAAAGGTATTGAAGAAAGAAGGAACATAATGAAAACAGTAATTCAAAACCTGTACTACTAGAAATAATATGCAAGATCATCATATAGCAAACTTTGCTAGAGATGATGCTAAGACTTAATAATGCCATGTAAATATATGATCACTGTTACCGGGATAACGATAAGAACACATAGACATTCTTAGTTTTAGCAGCTTTGTTGAAAGTGTATAATTTAACATTATTTATGGAGAAATAAAAAAAATGCACCCATGTTTGTTCAATATTGATTTAAAAAAAGTTATAACTTAGTATAATCGGCCGAATATGTTTTTACCACAAGTTGGCCAGTTTTGTAATGACCCTGGTAATAATCTAAGTATTTTCGACAGGGGACGCTAGTATTGTCAAAGAATTCCTATTTAAATTACTTGACCATCCATTTTATCATTTTTTCATGGCGACCTTTTTTGTACATGACAAGTATATTATATATTTTAATGAAAAATCAATTTATAAAGCAATCGCATGTAACAGTTTTTGAAAATTATGTAGCATTATATGTTGTTTGTTTGATTATGATCAATATCATTTCAAGGACATGGCCGGTAGGTGGCACTTTCTACCCGATAAAGTATATGGCAGTTTAATGATACCTTTTAACTTAATGGTATAATTCTCTAATCACAGAAATGCATGTTAGGTGCATTTCTCTAGTATAATCTATTGTCAGGAAGTAACATAAACTTATCAATCATTATGCAGGGTTCATTCTACTAAGCTTTTCTTCTGCAACACAACGAATACTTTCAATATATTTCGATGCGGAGTTGTTGCTTATTGTAGTACAAAAAGCTTCAAGTATTCGCATTGTTCCTTATGTCCTCGACTTAAGCAGACCAGGATGTCGCAAAAACATCTTCCTGGTTTGTCAATCAGCTTCTGTTTAAACTGATAAAAATAAACTATTGGATATCCTCATATTGATGTAAACAGTTTACAAGAAAAAAAGGGTGCAATATGAAATGATCGTCACGGCTGGATCACCAGGGGTTTTCATAAGTGTATATGTGATTACTTCCTGCTTGAAGATGCCGCGCCTTTTGATAAAAAATGTATGGGTTCTATGTGCGATATGGTGTTTTTAATGTCTGGTTTTCTCTTAATTTCTCTCGTTACTATGTTTTAGCAGATGTAGGCTCTGTGTAATATATTTCAGGACGTAGTGGGGAAATGCAAAATATCCAAAGGATATAAAAGTGAACCTTTGGTTAATTGGTAAATTTGTACAAATATACAAATCACATGGAATGCAGTACATGTCCGTTAATATGAAAAATTTAGATACATTTAAAGGGTAGCGTGATAGCGATGTGTGCATTTTGGACAAAGGCATAACACATCCAGTCCGGCCTAGTAATTTATTTGAGGAATAAAATATCATTATATTTCTATTGTTTTCATATCTCTTCACGTCTTGATGATTTCTTATATATTTGCACCTGATTATCTTAAAATTCATTGTACGTGTATTCGTTTAGATTTTGATTAAAGTATAACTATCTACACATGTGGATGGTAATGGGCACGAATCAAGTACATTTCTCTTGAAGGATTTTATTCATTGTGAAATCAAAAAGGAAAAAAAAAATGAATTTATGTTTTGATTACATAAGTAATCCCTGGCTTGTCCTTGAATGTTTATAACATGATCTATAAGAATGAAGGGGCGTCCCTTGAATACGAACCTGCTTGCTGTTAATGTAAATCAAGGTCAGATTGCATTCCATGGATTTTGACACTCCATTCCTGTTACATTGACTCCAAATGTTAATTACGTTCAAATACTAATTTACTTAATATGTATCTTCCTATATCTAAAATCCACTCTCTGTGGATTGCAAGTGATCTAAAGTTGCATTCCATATATTATGACACGTTGACACCACAGATATGTGATATACCATTTTGTTGTGCGCACATGCTACTTCACGTTGGCCCACTGCCGAAACCACAGTATGTGGAAAAAATAGGTTTATTACAATATTGTCTAAATTTTCCTTGTGTATGCTTATTATATTATTCAGTAATATTCATATAGTAAGGAATTAATGTCGTGGAGGCAGCTAATGACTTCTATATTGTTCCTTACCCGGTGCCTGTAATTTCTGAAATGCGGAACACTTAACAATAATAATCATTCTTATCATATGGTTTTATTCATTTCATCCAATAGACCGTATGAAAAACAGGTCATTGGGCAATAATTGACATACTTTAAATTTACAGAAATTCCTGGATAACAAAAAAACCGTTCTATAGTATCCGATGGTGTGAGTTTGTGTATATGTGTGTTCCTCACATCACCTGCAGTGCACAATTGATACTTCATTTTTTATTGTGTTCATATCTTAGTTGTGCTTATTTACCCATGTTTTTGAATATACAAAGGACATTATTCATGAGTCCATTTAATTTAATGGTCGAGTGTTTGCATTTGAGAAGCTTCATAGTAAAAGTAATATTAAGGAAGCACTGGACTAGTTTTCTTTTAGGATAAATCTAGCGAAATACTTTCACGTGCAGTAAGCAACATAATGAAACAATGATAAGGTAAAACAAATTGTATATGTTCATGAACACGGACTACCAATTGGACTTATGCCAATGAAATGTATATATATAACAATGGTTTATAAAACACTAAAAACTTCAACAAAGTATAAGCTTGATGCGGGAGCAAGAAGGTCAAATATAACGTTTTCAAACTACTTCACTTGACAGGTGAGGTGTTGAACCTCCCTGTCACTGAAATTAAAGGGTAAGTTAATTGTTCTCACAACGGACAAGAGGCAGGCAAGAAAAGATCAAATACCACCATAAATAAGACAACGTTCAGGCGCACGCCCACAGTAAAGGCTGTTTAAATTGCGATAAGACAGATTTAGGCAGACCAACTTTGACACCAAGGTTAGACTTGTTGGAACTCACTTTTGGTACACCTTGAACATGATATCAAAAGGGCAGTGATTTGAATGTGGCAGTGTTTGTTGTGACTGGTCCACCATCACCGTACAAACAGATAACTGAGAGAGAGGTTTCATGTGACTGTTATGTCTTTCTGTCTGTTTGTCAATCTGTATCTCACAATACACAAATATATATATATATATATATATATATATATATATATATATATATATATATATGAGGATCGATACCGTCGTTTAAGAAGACTAACATTCTGTCATGATGGGCTTCTGTGGTTCGGGAATAGAGCACAGGACTCTAGCCGGGAGGTCGTGCGTTCAAATCCCAGCCTAGGAGCGGTGAGATTTTAATGGTCGGTCCCAACCCAGGGTGAGCGCTCTGCAGCCTTAATGTGAAGGCTGTATCCAACAGCCGTGTATCACTCAAAAAAGAGTGCGTCTTTTGGAGGTTTCTCGGTGTTATGACCCATAATTTGGATATATTGCACACCCAGGACCTGCTGGGGCGGTAAACACCGGGCTTGTGCGACATCAGGATAAAAAATAAAAATGACACGAAGCTATTGCTATCGCTCTGTCACGTAGCCCCAAAGCAAAATGTAACTCTGTAGATGTACATATACACTTAGCTTACGAATAAGATCAGTCAGCGGTTACCTCCAACAAAAATAATTCTAAAAAAAATAAGAATCATGAAATTATTCTTCGTCGGTAATGTCCCTGATATATATATATATATATATATATATATATATATATATATATATATATATATATATATAGAAGGTAGTGTTACCCTCCGATGGCTTCACGACCTTCAGCTGGGAGACCTGCTCCACTTGGTATGAGTATAGTACATTTGCCTTTTATATTCCTTTTTTTATATTGTATATTTGCCTTTTGAATTGTATATTTTCATAGTATATGTGTATTGTATATTTATATCATATGTGTATACTACTGAAATGTTACTCTACCCAGGACCCTATTAAATATCAGCTTACTTGCTAATGGGCTTCCTGGTAAAATATCTTTGTATTAATTATAAACATTAAAACCACAATAAACCTCTGTGCCCTGTTATGTTCCAGTATCGCACGTGTACCCCGACCAAACCTATTGTGCCCCCGAGGACAATAGGATCAGTGTCAGTCATTAAATGTTCCCCCAAACGCACAAAGCATAATCTCGTAAAGTCTCGGCTTTTCAAACCACTCCGTTAGCTTCATTCTAACAACATTCACCTGATGATCAGGTCGCATCCCGTGAAACAGACTGTAGTGAATTTACAGTGTTGTTTTTCTCCAGAGTTATATATATATATATATATATATATATATATATATATATATATATATATATATATATATTATACAGATTCGAGCAATATTTAAAAGTCCTTCCGAATTAATCATGTATCAATAGATATACAATCTTCTATATTCACTCAATTTCACTGTCCCTTATTTGTCCCTTGATACCTTACACTATATACGCAAAAAAGTAAACGACCCATGTGAACCGTAACTATATTGTACAGATAATTAGTATCCGTTTTGGAAAGTATATGTCAATTATTTAAATGCCTAAATATATATAATAACCAATCAAAATGTATATTAGTTTAGAGAAGGAGATGTGCACTGGGAAGATGAAATTTACATCCCTCTGACTCCAGATTTCCTGACCTGTGCAGATCATTCCGCAATCGTAGAGCCCACGAGTTCTGCCGAGGATAGGATGTTATAGGATGTACACGTAAAGTAACCGTGAGGCGGACAGACCGAAACAAGCGTCCGATATAGGTAATTATTTTGACATCAAGATATCAGTACAATATTTGTAGGCAGTGTAAAAGGTTCCAGACAAATATTCCATACAATTGCCTAAACATCGTATTTATTAGGATCACATAAAATCCTACCAATTTATCCGCCTATCGAACTTAAGGTATCTGTGTAGTGTTGAAACAGCTAGCAAAATTTGGACTCGTGTTACATATATTACCCGACTCTTACTCGAGTTCACTTTATCATAATTACCGTGTTCTATAAGGTAACATGTAAGGAAACATATATGTTAAAAATAACACTAATAGAATGCTTATTTTGGACATTACCCATGTGATACATGTACTTTTTGTTGTTTTGTTTTTGTTTAATATCCCATGTGTGCTGCTTCCAAACAAGAAGGAACAATGTTTTATATTTAATCTTATTATGCAGGACTAGTGTCTCGATTTCAAACAAGAGTACTTAAATATCCGAGTACTCCTTACAGAAATTTTGTACATTTTACAAAATATTCATGATTTTGTTAGAATTATGAGTCTAGTAACATGCGGCCATTAATTTGTTTCAGTGACTGTACCAATGGCCAATTCCGGTCGTATAAATGTGTACTGACACCCTCCTGAAAGAAGATGCTGGGTGGAGGACGTATGCGATCTCATGAAGTGTGAGCTTGTATGGAAATGTCGAAAAATACAAATATGTGTGAACAGGTGCCCGAACTAACACACCAAAAAATGACATAACGATAACCCTCGTTCCCACCTGCCGGTGAGACAATGCGCAATGCCCATGCTTGTATAAAAGGAATATTAAGGAAGAAACATTGCGAAAACAGTAATTAAAGACCTGTCTTAGCGGTAATAATATGCGAAATCGTCATATAGCAAACTGGCTAGTAAATATGGTAAGACTTAATGATGGCACGTTAATATATTATCACTGTTCACCGGGGAAACGATATATACACAGGGACGTACATAATAAGAGAAGCTCTGTTATATATTTTTATGTTCTATTCTGCAATTTGACTACTCCTATATAAAATACCTGAATGTGAAACAGAACATGGCCTCACTTTTGTATTTATTATCTAAATAATCAGTGTTATATAATAGATTCTAGGATGTTTGCTGTTCTACCTCTCCGTGAATTGTGTATAATATGTGTATTAATGTCGAATTTGATTGAAGGTCATTGCGTAGACCCTTTCAAATCGCACGCCGGTCAGTCCGGGGACATTGGCCGCATTTCTGTCGCATGGAGAGCATTGTTTCACGTTACTCATAGCTATTCCTTAAACCTAAGCATGCTAGGCCTAACTTGTAAACAGAATGTAGATCAGTTTTTTAATGACCCAGGCCAATGTCTTAGTGTTTTCTTATTCGCCCGCCAGTTAACACTAAAATTTCTATTCAACTGACTTGGACTATATGCTTGATATTATGTTGCATTGCGACCTGATTATACATATACGCATGCGAACATGACAAATAATGTATATATTTAAAATGAATCATTTTATAAGGCTATTGTATATAAGTGTATTTGTAAACTATGTAGCCTTATTTGCAAAACTGTTTGTCTTTTTATGATCAGAACCACTTAAAGGACATGACCAGTAGTTTGCACTTTCTACCAAATGTGCAAAAAGATTGGTTAACGATACCGCGCTATTTTTTCAACTTAATATTTCCTAGTGCCTTCACATAATTCGTTTCTTTTTTCGAAATATTGTATGGTTGATACATTTCTTGAGTCTAAGCAATTGTGATGACATTATATAAACTTATCAAACTTATCTGTGTCACTTAATGCGCTGGTTGTGTCCATTCTATTGAGATACTCTTCTTAATCACAACGAATACTTTTCCTATATTTCGATGCGGATCATTTGTTAATTGTAGAAATACGCATTGAATAACTGAGTATCATGTTGCTCTTAGCTTGCGAGTAACTCAAACACTAACATGGTAATGCCTTCAGCATTTATATTACCGTGGTGAGGAGACTTTAATAAACAATAACGGTCCTTTTTATAATTCAAAGGCATTGTTATTGGATTGAATATATATATATATATATATTATTTGCTTTGTACACGCTGGATATGGCTTACGGTTGTGTAATTTTTCGTATTGTGGCCTTTTTTTCCGATGGGCATTACATTTTTAATGATCATTTGAAACAAAGTACAACTTTAAGATTTGAATACTAGTATTATTAAGCGTTTTCTTTGTGTATCTAGCTCACCTATCTCATATCTAATATTTATCTTGTAAACGTTTCACGACTAAAATAATCTGAGAGATTAATTTTTATGGATCTCTTTAATACATAATAGATTGGTTTTCGCATCTCATATTAGTATAAATAGAGCCTAAGAGTCACCATGTGGCTGAAATATTTGGATAAAACTGTTGATGTGACGTTGATAGCATCGTATGTAGGTGGTCATGATAGTGTACGATACACTTAGTCGCTGCACACCCATGAAGACATATGGGCTCAAACTTCACATTTTTTCACATACCAATTTACAGCAGGACCTAAAGAGTTTATAAGGCTATCCTAAGGTAGCAGCACTATTAACATTATTTTTAACCTTTTACAATATTTGTGTTGATGGTATACATATTTGTTTAGCTTTCATTCATTTTCATGTGATATTTTAACATTTACATTTTACACTATTGAAGCAAATATGTCTAAAGTGTCTCTTTGTTTTTATTCTATCATGTATATTTCTTGATTTAAAATGTAGGTTGAAATCTTTCATTGAATTAAATTAAAAATTTCAGTTTTAAAATGAGATATTGAGATATTGTCATGAAGTTTAAATTTTACCAGTTAAAAAGAAAATTATAATTTGTAGATAACCTTTTCACAAAAGAAAAGTTAATATTTTATAGATAATCGATAGCTAAGCCGGAGGAGGTATGAACACGTTTCCCGGTCTTAAGCCCTAGTATTGAGTAAATTCATATTATACTGTGCTCGTGAAAATTGAATTAAAACCGCTATACAGTATGAAAAGGGATTATCATAAGGGCTGAAGGGATGGTGTAAATTAAATAATATCAATGTTATAATTTGAAAGTTTTGTTTGTTTGCTAGATAATGACAGGTTACAATTCGATGGATTTCACAATATTTGTAATGGACTGGACGTGTACCATTTTACCGAATTGTGTTAACTTTAACATATACTGACCTTATAGCCTTGCACTATAACCTTTCTGTAGCCATCCAGTTAATATGGGAAAATGTGTTTTATTTACCTTATATAAGAATAGATTGGGTGTAGTATTCGATTTAAAATAGCGGCATTGGTGGTTTCTTAATATACAAATCTTGCCTGAATAAATTCAAGTACCTAATGCCCTCGACCTGGCAAATCCAGTGTGACACAAAAGCACCTCCCAGATGTTCTCTCAATCAGCTGTCGGTAAAACTGATAATACTCAACTGATAATCTGATATCCTCATATCCATTACGTGGGAGTGATAGGTTACAAGTAAAAACAGTGCATTGTCTATTGTTCTTCACGTTTTTCATGGATCACCAGGTTTTCCCCTAAATATGCATGTGAATACTTCCTGCTTGGAGCTTGGAGCCTTTGAAATAAAATGGTCTGAGTTCAATGTTCTATTTAGTGCTCTAATTTTCTGAGCTTTTTATTTACCTCGTCGTCACTGGAACACAGTACATGTTCGCTAACGTGCACAGATCTGATACCTGTGGACGGTAATGTATGAATCGGGTCCGATAGAGGCCGTGTTAGTCCTGGCTGAGGGTATATTCAGTAAGGGGACACGTTGTTGTAGTCGAAACGTATATGATCTGCTATTTCAAGAGCAATATATAATACACGATGTCAGCACAGAACCCATGACGTTTATATATGACGTTTTCATTTTAGTTCACTATTTGTTCACAAGGTGTCGCATTATATCATCAAGGCAAAGTGAGTGTTGCAAATTTGAGGGATATTGTTTCCGAACATATTTTGGATATTCCAGATCATTATACCGGAATAAAGATTAAAGGGCTATTAGAGATTCCATTTATTCTTTCCTTCCATACCTTTATATCTACACTGAACCAAATCAAAAGAAATAGAACCAAATTCTATAATACTAATTTTTTAATATATTTCATTCCCAATATATAAATATTATTCTATGAATAGCAGGGGAATGATTGCACTGACCATCTCCCCTTGCTAAAATATGGGGTGGTGGGGGGGGGGGAATATACCCCCATCCCCTATTACAGGTAAAATATACAGAATCTATCATTAATATTTTTTGCCTTTTGACATGCCTTTTATAATAGAGCCTCTTATTCCCGAAGGTCTACTTTCGCGTTAATTCCTTTTCGCGAAAAAAACACGGTATTTTAAAACCTCGTTAAAAAAGGGCAAAGACAGCCTGGAATGTGAAGGGAAGGTAAGTTGACCATGCTATATAATATATAAATATATATATGATATAAAAAGTCTTTTCAGTATTCCAGCGGTTTGCAAGCAGGATGGAATGTTGTACTGCCATTATTTTACATATATTTTGCTTGTGTATATATCAATTAGCCGGTTGTGTTGCCAGTGGATCAGAAAGCAACTCTGATTATATCGTACGTAGGAGAACGTTTGTCATACATACGAGATCGTATGTCATCCGTAATAATATGTCGTACGTGCGAGATAATATGTCGCACTACAAGATAAATATTATTTTATTTTAATTGTGGCAGCAACAAGGTTCCTTACATTTTCATATTTGCATATCAGAAATATTTCTCTTGGTAAAATATTAACGACTTTTTGAATGGTGTTTCGGGTTTGTGGATGAATGTATCAATTGGAATGGACTTATACGCACATGTGGAAACTCAGCTTATCGCCTTTGCTACATTGTCGATAACTTTGACTAAAAGCATTTGCCTATATTTCGCGTCGAAAAATCTGCTTTCGCAAAATAAGATTATGTGGAATAAGAAAGTCTAAAACTGTGTTGATGGCCGGGAGGTATTTTTGTCCTGATAACTTTCTTTCGTTGTGACACTGAACATGACACCATGACGTCTGATTGTCAATGGCAGCCTATAAAAGACCATTAACCAAGATAATCCTGGATAGGGGTAGCAAATTAGTTACTCTGGCTGTTTTTTTAGCTCAGCTGACTGAAAGTCATCTGAGCTATAGCGATCACCCTTTGTCTGTCGTCTGTCCGGCCGTCCGTTAACAGGGCACAAATCGTAACCGCTGGACCTGGAATCTTCTCACTTTACATCCAGGGAGATCCATGAAATATCTCTTCGGAAACCTGAAATTAGGTCTCAGTTACCCATATCCTTTGAGCTAGGGGTGCTCCCTCAGAATAATGCAAAATTTGATACAAAAGCTCAAGTATCTTAATAACTACTGCATTGATTAACATGATTCTTTGCGTGAATATTGATCATGGGATGTTCTATCCCTTCCTGCAGACTAGTGGCGCCAATTTTTTCCAATTTTTACGATTTTTTTTTTCTCTTTTTTCAGACCTGCAATGAAACTGTCATTTGTTAACAGGGCACAAATCGTAACCACTGGACCTGAAATCTTCAGACCTAATATCCAGGGAGGCCCATGATAAATCTCCTTGAACACCTGAAATTAGGTCTCTGTTACCCATTTCCTCTGAGCTATGGGGCTCCGAATTACTCCCCCCCCCCCCGGAATAATGCAAAATTTGATACAAAAGCTCAAGTATCTAAATAACTACTGCGTTGATCACCATGATTCTTTGTATGAATATAATTCATGGGATGTTCCATCACTTCCTGCAGAATGGTGGTGCCACCTGTATTTTTTCTAATTTTTACGAATTTTTTTCTCTTTTTTTCAGACCTGTAATGATACTGTCATCTGTTAACAGGGCAGGAATCATAACCACTGGACCTGGAATCTGTAAACTTAATATCCAGGGAATTCCATGAAAAAATCTCCTTGAAAACCTGAAATTAGGTCTCTGTTACCCATATCCTTCGAGCTATGGGGCTCTGAAGTACCCCCCCCCCCCCAGAATATTGCAAAATTTGATACAAAAGCTCAAGTATCTGAATAACTAGTGCATTGATCACCATAATTCTCTGCATGAATATTGATCATGGGATGTTCTATCCCTTCCTGCAGACTGGTGGCGCCACCTGTATTTTTTTCTAATTTTTACTAATTTTTCCCCCCTCTACTTCAGACCTGAAATGAGACTGTCATCTGTTAACAGGACAGGAATCATAATTACTGGACCTGGAATCTTTACACTTGATATCCAGGGAGGTCCATGAATAATCTCCTTGAAAACCTGAAATTAGGTCTCTGTTACCCATATCCTTTGAGCTATGGGGCTCCAAAGTACCCCCAAGAATAATGCAAAATTTGATACAAAAACTCAAGTATCTGAATAACTACTGCAATGATCACCATGATTCTTTGCATGAATATTGATCATGGGATGTTCCATCATTTCTGCAAACTGGTGGTGCCACCTTTTTTTTACCAATTGTTATGATTTTTTTTTTAAACTTTCAAAGAAGCTGTCATCTGTTAACAGGGCACAAATTGTAAATGCTGGACCTGGATTCTTCTAACTTTACATCAAGGGAGGTCAATGAAAAGTCTCTGTGAAAAGATGAAATTAGGTCTCTGTTACCCATATCCTTCGTAGTTAGTACCCACAGAATAATGAAAATTTGATACAAAAGCTCCAGTATCTGAATAACTAATACATTGATCACCATGATTCTTTGCAGGCATATTGATCATGGAGTGTTCCATCAGTTCCTGCAAACTGGTGGCACCACTTGTATTTTTTCTAATTTTTACTAATTTTTTTCTTTATTTTTGAGACTTTCAAAAAAGCTGTCATCTGTTAACAGGGTACAAATCGTATACCCTGGACCTGGAATCTTCTTACTTGACATCAAGAAAGGTCCATGAAAAGTCTCTGTGGATACGTGAAATTAAGTCTCTGTTACCCATATCCTCCGAGCTATGGGGCTGGAAAGTACCCCTAAGAATAATTAAAAATGTGATACAAAAGCTGCAGTGTCTGAATAACTAATGTAATGATGGCCATAATTTTTTTGCATGCATATTGATCATGTAGTGTTTCATCAGTTTCTGCAGACTGGTGGCACTACCTGTATTTTTTTTTCAATTTTTTACGCATTTTCTTTCTATTTATGAGACCTTCAAATGTAGTTGTCATCTGTCCAAAAGCCCACTGAAACCAATTTCTAAGGACTCTTCACAAAATTCATGATTTGTTTGCACTCTGGCAGTCATTTTGCTCATTGTTCAACATTCCTTGAATTCAGCTGAGCGTCATGGCCCATGTTTTGTTCGCGAGGGTTTTTAATCGAGATATTCCCTAATTACACAACTGATCTTATGTTTACACTGTAGGAAACTGGCATCCCGTGAACATTATCCGTGTCAGTAGCGTCGCAAGGCAAAATATTGATATTATAGATAATGATAACGGTCTTTTAAGTTATAATTAAGTCAAAGATTCCTTTTATGAATAATATGATATATCTTGTATTATATGTGTATAAAGAACAACTATCTCAAATCTTTCTATGCCAACGACAAATTGTCAAGATTTTGGGTGCACATTAAATAATCTTTACAAAATACAGGATATATACCCTGTGTACAAGATTTGTATTGATGATGCGGAATTATAACCCCAGCGAAACACGGAAAAGTCAAGATCGCGAAATATATTTGCCTTGGGATTATATAAATCCAACCAGAGTATTTACACGGGGCACATCCTATCCTGTTACACCATTTGCATATTATGTACTCTTTGAATGGACAGTCTATGGTGAAAAATAATATAGGGGTTCCGTTTCCTCACTACGTCATTATTCAATCTAGATCTGAGCTAGATCTGAGCTTCACGGAGCTTCCCCTTGTGTTGGGCGGGGACAAGTATATTTTGCCCCTTTTATCAGTGTTTGAGCTAGATCTGTAACCTTGATTAGTTAGCTTGTGTTTGTATTCTATATTTATTACATGACGCCCGCGGTATGTACTGTATGGGGACACTAGGCTGATAAAATTTATACTCATAGATATAGGTACTACTACACACGAATAATCAAACTATATGTATTAATCTACAATGTACACTTTCTCTCTTTCGAACTTTTGTTCGTTGTTGTACTGCAGGTCTCCACGAAACCCGGAATATGCAAAAGTTAGTGGTGGATATTCAAATTGAAAAATGTATGGATAACGCTAGAATGTGAATCAAAATAAAAAATAAAAACCATATATACAAATTACTTTAAATTATATCATTTCCTTTCCTTTTCTTATGTTTTAACACATATATTTAACCATGCCCTTCTTGTAGGAAAAATTGAAAGGACATATGCACTCTCATATCAAAACCGTCTAGCCAGGGATATATTAAAAGAAGATGATTAATTAAAAAATTAAATTAAAAAATTATCTTAAATAAAATAAATCTGTGACCAATTCCATGGACTTAAAGACTCTAGTGTTAAATACAATATCCCATGAAATAACAATAAAGATGTTACAAAAAATACCTAATATATGGTGAATGACTGAGATTGGTGAGGTATGAATTTATAGTTATTTTAAACCCTGCAAATCAGGGCTGGGGGATATGGCGAACTGAAAAACAAAAATCACCGTGTAATGTACCGCTAATGGCCTTTTCACCACAAAGCTCACATTGACAATGTGACGACACCAACTTAGTGTCGTTTTATCACTCGTACACTCGTACCAGGTATAAAGTGATTAAATGATCCATTTGAGTCAAATAGTATAATACCGATATGCCTAAGAACATTTGCTTTTATGGAAAAGTGATTTAACCGTCGGTTCATATTATTTCGACATGCAGTCTGTGATATCAGGAATTTTAGTGTGTACACGAAATGGCAGGCTAAAAATGAGGTTTCGAGAAACTGGGAAAAAGACCTGTCAGACCTGGCGATGCATCCCGAAAGTATACTCCGGGGACACTGTCCAGACGAGCTTCTATCTGCGGAAAGAGTTAGGTGGCACGGTGTCGTGATTCAGCAAAAACAGCAGAGCGGAATTGAGCTTTTTAGGCACCATGCCCAAATCATATATATATATATATATATATATATATATTTATATATATATATATATATATATACGGAATATTTATTTTCATATTGTTTAATTGGTCTTTAATAAACGACTTAAAAAAATGTTATCTCACGAACTCGCAGTAACACCAAAGTTACCAGTATTGTGCCGTCTTTATAAATGTAGAGATATATTGCTGTAATAAAGGGGCCCAATCACCTATAAAGCATGTTGAATTAACACGAAAAATAGGTTCTTCCCTTAAAATAAATAAATAACTGGCAAAATATTGTCCTGAAACTATTTGCTCATTCCTGTAAACGAGTGTTAAAAACAGTGGACCGGCCGCGATCACAGGTGTAAAAAAATAAACAAAGCGTGTGTTTCGCCCGGCCACAAAACGTGTAAAACAGGAGATGCCCTGATTGAATTTGCTCCAAAAAATGTAATACATGTTTCTGCTGGCTGAAACATCACGTGTTGCGGCTCACAATCGGACCTCTGGTCACATGGCCTTCTTATGATAAACAGACACACGTTGACTGTGTTTACAAACATGCAGAGCCATCGCAAGGTGATAAACAGCCGTATGCGAAGTACTAATAATGTGTGCTGGGATGGTTTTGCTTGAAAACGTTTATATAAAGCAAGACTGAACTGATCGTGAGAAATGATAGGTATAATATTGCTCCTAATTATGTCCCTTTAGGATCAAAATAAACACATATAATAACATTAAAATGAATGACTAAAACGTATGAACATAAAAGACTAGTATGCCAGGTTTGCACTGCAAATCCGTGTTAATCCATATTATACCTAATCTCTATCACTACTCTTTGGCCAATACTCTATTTATTGGGAACAATGTCATATTTTCCCATATTTTCATATACATCTTGATGAATTTGACATTATGTCGCAGGGTCTGTGTCAGCGCCATCTATCAGAAACTACGCCTGTGTATCCAGCTCGGCCTATTGTAAACCTGTCCGGGATCCAACCTAGCCTTTATACGAAAGGCGCAGACCTGTACCAACATGCAGTTACATAATATGCTAGTCATATGAACAAAGCTCGATTAAAGCCTTGACACTCCATTAAGCCCCTATATATATATATTTATAGCTAGTCACCCTTCTTAGTTCATCTGAGCGATCGTACTTGAAATATAATTGTCCCCTGAAACGCTCGGACTTGTTTTGTCAGCATGTATATAGCATCTATTTTATTATGGCATTATCTATGAGTTACGATAAAACATAACAACGACGACAAATACCATGGAATAACAAAACTGAACCGGTAGCAAAATATTACTTGTAAATTGCCCAATTCTAAACGTTAATGACGATAATCATAATTACAATATTGTCTACAACAGAGTTCCAGGATTTAACAGCACTCTAAGTATTTCAGTAAACCAATAAATCTAACAATATATCCGAACCGTAGTGAAGGACCAGCGGGTAGAAATGTGCTTGCTCCGTACTGTCACCACGTTGCACGACAGTGTACCATTAATCATAGCTCTGTCATCTAATCATCTGTTTCCCGATAACTCCCTTATAAATGGCAGTCCTTGGAGAAGAAGGCCAAATCATTAAAGATATTGTGTGGCTTAAATATTATCCTCCGCCCTTACTCAGTGTTTTATGTCGGGGGTCTCTGGTCAAAGCGCCGCTTTTATAAAGTCCTAGTATTATCATATAGTCGTTCGCCGAGCTCTGCTCTACTCATACAGGTGAGTAGTATATCCGTATGAGTAGTTAAATGAGTAGCTGCTCCTTGGATGCGTTGAGGCTGTGTCTATTTAGAGCTAAGCGAAGACTGGTTAATTATGTCGACAATACAGTTAATAGATTATAGCACAGTTCGGAACATAGAAAATTTCTATGTGACGCGCTTCCATGTTATATAAGACTACATTACTGTACCAATATAAGCTTGACAGCACCGTGTATATGATGTGTATATGAGATATGATGTACATAATTTTTTCCTTGTTTGCTTACCTTTGTTTATATATATATATATATATATATATATATATATATATATACATTATTCTGTATTCTAATTTTACTATCCTGATGTGCTTAATTTATGATTTGCTTTATGTATTTCTTATAACTTGTTAATTTAACGCAAATAATGGTCAAATAAATTCATGTCTTGTTTGTGATATTTGTGAAGTTTTAGAAATGTCCATTAGAAATCATCACATAAATAACCAATTTAAAATATCTGCCTTTATTTAGGATATATACAATAAGTCAAACTGAAATACATTTATAAATAGAAGTTCAAATATACAATTTTAATACAATACACTAATTACAGGTTTAATGAAGCAGATATATAATGTATTAAAATGCCCTCTTCCCGTCTTTTGTATGGCAAAGATGTGGCTGTTTTAGCATCAGTATTGATCATTTGTCTTCGAATTTCATTGAATTATTTTACCGCCAGATGTCCCTGGTATTGATATCCAGATAGAACTGGCTACGAGTTTTGTGAACGTTTCTTCCTTATATGTTATAGATATCTGTGCCCATTTTATTGCTTATGACGAGAATATTGTCGCTTATCCTGTTTTTTAGGTCGCAGCAAATCCCTACTTGTATAACTATTGATTAATGACAAGCAGTAGCGTCGCTTTAAGTGACTGCATTTGCTTCTGATTAAAATGAGTTGAAATATATACCTTGACATTTGACCTTTGGTAAATTATAATATTGTTCTTCAGGAAACAACATTGTCGTCTGCAGGGGGAGCGGAAGTGACGTCATGATGACGAGGGCATTGGAGTTCGCGTATCGTCGGTTCAACGCCTGGCTGTCATGGTTACACTTTGAGTACATAATGTGGTCGGGTCTCATTATCTTAGACGAGTGGGAACAACGGTTGTTTAGTATCCTTTTGAACACATTAAAAACACTATGACAACAAGCACGCGACATAAAATCCCTTGTTCGCGAAAATCGTGTGACGTCACTAGTTGGTGAGACTCTGATTTCATTACCGTGACGTCACCTCACTGGTGCCTACAAAAGTGTGCAAATACACAGCGGGGTCGGGAATCTGCTGTAGCTTACTGGGTAAGGCAGCCGACCGGTGTCGGAAGATCGTAGGTCCGATTCCCACCGGCAGTGAACCGACTTTTCTGTGTAACCTGTTCCATCTGTATACAATGAACCAGCATGGCTATTCATACACACACACATGTATATATAGTATATTCTGCACACCATATAAGGCAATCAGTTCTCCCTTCTGCATGTAAAGTCGCCATACCGACACGTATTGGTGAGACCAAGACGTCATTACCGTGACGTCACTTCGCTCTTTCCTATAAAAGTTTGGAAATACACAGGGGATCTGTTGTAGCTTAATGGTAAAAGCAGCCGACCGAAATCGGAAGATCCTAGGTTCGATTCCCACCGGAAGTGAACCATCTTTCCTCTGTATACCCGTTCCATCTCTATACAATGAACCAGCATTGCTATTCATATACATCTCTCTCTCAATTTATATATATATATATATATATATATATATATATAGAGAGAGAGAGAGAGAGAGAGAGAGAGAGAGAAGGTAGAGTTACTAAGTGCTCTATGGCCTACAGACTAGGCCAGTGCGGTATAATTCTAACCACATTCACCTGATGATCAGGCCGCATCCCGCGAAACAGACTGTTGTGAATTTACAGTGTTTTATATATATATATATATATATATATATATATATATATATATAAATATATATATATATATATATATATATATATATATATATATACTCACACTTCTATTTTGACTGTGCTTTTTCTGTTCAATAAGGTGACCACTTTCTTATTTGTACACCAAAATAAACTCTTTTTAATGCAAGCTATCACATCTGCTTTAATTGAAGAACGAACTTCTGTGATTTCTGGCTTACTCTTCGTATATATGAAAAATCCTTAGGTAAATTCGTGTTAAGAAAGATTCTTATAATGCCCGTGTGACGGACGTTTGAGTTTCCTTATTTTCAGACTGTTAGTAAACACGTTACAAATGTTATTGGTGATTAATGGAAACACCTTGTAACTGAAGGTAGTTTGCTTCATATTTGCTGAATCTGAGAGGACACTAGTTGCAAAACACCTTTTGCAAACTCATCTGGCCGGGAAATGTCTTTCGTAAAGTGTTAAGATTATTTTCACTGACCCCAATATATTATACACGAGTGGATGTAAACAATATAACAGCCTGTCTACCTTGGGATCTGTGTTTTCTGACCCATTTATGAAAGAAGATTGAAGGGACTATCTTTAGTTAACAGACGTCAGGTATCGGAATAGACCCATTTAAGTTTCAGGGATCATATAACAAAATTGATTTCCATTAAACAAATCCCATACGTTCTAACCTGACAAATCTTTGTCTTGTCTTCTTTAATACTAAATGGTGTATTAAGAAATGTATTGTAACAGGGTGCATATCCCGTTGTCTCGCATTTGAAGGCGGGCCCATCCGTCTTGCCCCTGAAGCTTACTTTATTGGCGAACCGGCTCAAACGTGAGACTTGTGTGCCACCGACATGATTTTAAATCCAGGATGGAACTTACTCTGTTTTACCCCTGATAGAAATAACCCAATATTTAAGGCCAATATTCATATTTACAAAACCTTAACAGATAACAGCCTGTATCCTGATTGTCATATTTTCAACAACAATAGTGACGGTTTACCTGTTTCTTCCGCCCTGGATGGAATTTTGGACGCACTACTTTTATGTTCATCTATTCGGAAATTCCTCCTCACTGGACGTAACTTGGAACTGATTACTGACGAAGAGCTGACACATTTTCGCCTGGGTCTGTTACACTAATATTATACAGGACTAGTGGATGGGTTAAAGTACAATGGTTCTAATTACGACGTGTTAATTGACACTATAGTGGCTGTAACCTGATGTTGACGCGAGTCTGCAATACTGTTTCAGTCGCTAAAATATCAACGACAACTGTTATCTATGATATGCAACATTTTCTAATCGGCGTCTCCTTTAATATACCAAATTGTACAAGTTAGAATAAGATAAAACGAGCTTTAAGCCGCACAGCTAAAAACGCTCAAGGGATAAAAATCTCAGATTATCGGAGAATGTTAACAGATACCATCTAGATATTTATGGCGCATATACAAGGAAAAAGATCTCTATCAGACTGACTTTTGATGTTACTTTTTTGGTAACTCGGTATAAAAATATTATTAAGCACACAATGGATACCCCTTATCTCTATTTTCACCTTTCAATTACTTTTGTGATTAATTTAAGTATGGTCTTCTTGTGGAAACATCTCGGATTTAAATCTCACTTGAAAATATAGCTTTGTATGTTAGAAAAAAATACCAGCGGACACATTGCTTGAAATACAGGGGTGTGTGATTGTTTGGAGTAATCCATGGATCATATCAACAGGGTTAATATACATGTTTTCTTGAATTTGGAAAGGGTTATAATTTGATAGATCTGACTAGGTATAAATATATTGATATTATACCTAACTTTGTCGAATGCTTTTCGTGTTTAGAAAACATATTCCTGGCAGTGTGCCCCTGGGCCATATCTATTATAATTACTGACATTATTCAATAATTGGTGAATTAAAGTGGTTTAAGCAACAAAAAAAATATGCAATAACATTTTGGAGCTTTGAGGTATTATAAGAAAAGCGCTTCACTGAAACCTTGAACATGATGCCAGTTTAATTGTGTTGTAAACAGGCGGATACAGAAGGAGACGGGATGCTCATGTATGATACTGGACAAAAGCTAAAATCTGAGTCTTGCGAGAACTATTTGTCTAAATGTCTCACGACCTAGTTTACAGATGTATTTGCCGATTTTATTTGATATAGATTGTACTTTATGCTCTCATTGGAAAATGATATTGATTCTAAATATTATTTCACAATAAATCAGTTCCTGAATATGCTTGTTTCTTTTTTTTATAAATTGCCAGGGGGGTATGCGTTCATTCCCGTTCGTGTGTGTTTGTGTGTGTGTGTCTGCTTGTTCACAACATAATTAGAGCAACCGTAAACGAGATAGTCTAGACATTTCCTGAATTAGTCATTAAAGATTTTCATGTGGATCCGGTACATGATCCGGATTCTGGAACGTCATCAAGGAATATTCACAAATGTAGAGTCATTTATGCAAGAATAAACTTGGAAATATGGGCCGAATTTATAGCCAATAAGGAATTTTCGCTGTCAAGCAAATGACATGTGGCACAACTAAGAAATTGTAATAATAATAATAATTATTATTATTATTACTACAATGCGTAAAAGCATATGATTAATGACTAGAAAACGAATATTAACACATTACATATGCTTATTGAACAAACGTACTGCCCTGGGCATGAATGAGTCCCTGAAGCGATTTGTTTTGCACATTTTGGACTGTATTCGTCTTCCAGATTTCAACCATCTGATGCTTACTTCTCATCATGGTTCAAAACTTTCCTCATTGCCTTATTACAATACATACTTTCAAATTTTCTAAGGCTGTACAAATAATACGTTCCGCAGTTTTCCTCGTTCTTTCCAATCTCTCTTGTTAGCGACACTCAAATTATCCCACCAGCAGATAATACTGAAGGTTACCACACTATGTACAACAGATGTGTACAACGAAGTAAGAATTTTCTTATCACCATGAAAGCAGTTCAATTTTTAAGAAAGTACATCCTTTGACTGCCTTTTTGACATATGTGATTAAGTGAATGCAAGCACGGTGGAGGCTGACATTCACTGGAACGCAGAATTTCAAGTTCATTTATACATTCTGGAGCTAATTATTAATGCTAAGCCTTGTATATTCCTCTTACCTTGACATGTAAGGTACCTGGAGTATACCGGTTATCGGTATTAGGTATCTTATTAATTTCAGGTCATATTGTAATACATTTCTCCATCAATATACGACGTGCAGCACATGGCGCCCCCGTGTGTCCGCATAAGGAACTAATTCACCAGATGAAGCTAGAAACCATGTCTTTTTGCTTATCAAAGCGGTATTTAATCATATGTTAGATGGGGAGTCATATAGCATTGCATCAATATACACAATATCAAAATCTTACGAGTATGTCAAGGTAGACAACAATGAACAAAAGCGGTCCTTTTATTCACAGGCATCGTTATTAGACTTTTTTCCCTATATATTTGCATTGTGTCTGCTGGATTTGCAGCACGAATGAGTACGTTTTCTTATTCTATCGATGCGCATTATTTTGTAAGTGCATTATTTGCAATTTATTATGTTTATCGATATCACGTACCTCAGATATCTAAAAGTCCCACAACCATCGTGCATAGGTTTCAAGACTGAAAATAACTTAAGATAATAATTTTCACCGATCTCTTTAAAATGATAACATCTGTGGGGGGGTGGGGGGGGGGGGGGGGGGGTGGGGGGGGGGGTTCAAAGTTGGGACACGCCTTGCTAAAAACAGGATATATACTATATACAAGATCTAATGTTATATACAAAATATGTATTTTGCCTTTTTACATGCCTTGTTCGATGGGGCCTCTTATTCAAGAAGGTTTTATTTTCGCTATAATTTCTTCTAATTTCATACCCTTACGAACAAAAGGGCAAAGATAAAAAAAGTCTTTTTCAAGATTCCAGCAGTTTGCAAGCAGGAGGGGATGTCGTACAATTAATTAACAGTGCTGTCAGTGGATCAAACCCCAAAAGTATTTATATCATACGTACGGTATAGTGTGTCATACGTAAAAGAAAGGATGTCATACGTACGAGACAGTGTGTCATACGTACGAGATAGTGTGCCTTCTGTAGGTCATAATACGTCTTATGTGCGAGATATCATGTCCTAAGAAAGAGATAGTATGTCGTACATGCGAGATATTATGTCGCACGCACGGTATAAATATTATTCTTTAACCAGGTGGCCGCAATAAGCTTATCTAAATTTTAATATGATGCATATAATATATATTTCTCTTGGCAGAATATTTAGGTCTTTTATAATTGGGTTTTCGTGGTGATGGATAAAAATAATAATTGGAATGGACAATTACCCGCACGTGTAAACACAGCCTATCGCCGTTGCAACACAGCCGATTACAATAACTAAAAACATTTGCTTGTGCATTGCGTCGAACCAACCTGCTTTCGCCATAGGAGATTATTTGGGATTAAATGTCTCAAACTGTGTTCAGGGCCGGGAGGTATATTTGACTTTATAACTGTCCTTCATTGTGACACTGAATATATGACATCATGACATCTGATTGTCAATGACAGCCTATGAAAAACTATTAACAAAGGTTAACCCTGGAGGGGGGGGGGGGGAATTACTTACTGTGACTGGCTGTTTGTTCGCGAGGGTTTCAAAACGCGACATACACGAAGGAGAAATTTTCACGATAAATAAAAACCATCGTCAGACAAAATATTGATATTATAAGTTATAATGGCCTTTTAAAATATACTTAAATCCATACTACTTGTATGAATATAATAAATCTTGCATTATATGTCTATGATGAACAACTATTCCCCATCGTCCATTGCCATCGACAAAGTGTAACGATTCTGGGTGCATATTACACAGTCCTTACACAATAAGGGAAGGTACCCAGCGTATATTATTGTGTATTGATACTGCGGAATTAGAACCCCAGCGAAACACAAAAAGTCAAGATCGCGAAATATTAATCCCGTGAATATATATCCAAGCATAGTATTTACACGGGGCAGATTCTATCCAAATACACTCTTTAAATAGAGGGTCTGTACTGATAATATAGTGGCCCGTTTTCTCACTACATATATTTTTTGCTATAATTTGATTTACTTAGCTTTCATTTGTGTTTGGCGGGGACAATGCTATTTTGCCTCTTTATCGCCGTTTGTTATAGATCTGTAACCTTGATCAGTTATCTTGTGTTTATATTGTGTGTTAATAAATGGGCCTCCGTGGTATGTACTGTACGGGGACACTAGACTAAAAACATATATACTGACATATATAGGTTCTACTAAACACGACATGTAAACAAAATGTATATATATTAATCAGTGATGACAATTCATAATCTGTTATTCGCTTGATTATGAATTCTGGATACCCCTAGAATAAGAAAAATACTTTCACTTTTCAAATTTCGGGATAGATAGATATATATATATATATATATATATATATATATATATATATATATCACCAACAGCTAATATCACCCGTCTAAACGGACACACAAATAGCCGCCTTGACCGGTGGCAGGACTAATACTTTATAAATGTGTTTTGCCTATGGTTAGCTTTTCACCAATCTTAAACGTTTTCTTTTTTTTATTTTTTAAACGGGTAGCCATGGACACAAAACAAAAGACATTTCACTCCATTTAACTCGAAGTTTATATTTTGTTACCAAACCCCGACGGTAATTTCTGAGATGGACAAATTTTGTCTGTCTAAACCATCCTGCCTTTTAGTACTATATTATTGCACCAGGGGACCAGCATTTCTTTAATTCATCTCAATACATTTTAAGAAATATTTGTACAAACAAACAAAGAGCAGAACCAGACATGGATATAGATATGATCGCTTAAACTATCTCTCGCGGATGTCATTACTGAAACTTAGTGTCTTTACGCGGCTATTCTTACTTAGTACCAACTGCTAAAGAACAAACACGTTTTATCAGACTTACCTGGCACCGACTGATTAAACGATTCACATGGGTCAATATGGGCAAAGCGGAAACGACTCAGAACGTTCACTTATATTAGGCAGCAATGTTAAGTCGGTTCCGCATAATTCATTTTATGTTTAATAATATATTTATCAATAAATATAGTATATATGTATAATATATATTATTATAATTCGTAATCATAGTAATAGACATAACATATTAACATTATTATAATAATCAGAAAACATATGACATGCTTTAGGTGAACTGAAGAGAAAATTTTAGCTCACAATCACACATAAAACGGGGACACCAATAAATAATTTCTGCTTTAGATATCAGAAAACATAAAACGATATATCGCCGAGTTAAGATAAAATTAAAAATATTACATTTATTTTAATATATGACAGAAAAAAAATACCTAAAATAATAATAGTGTGTCAGATTTCGTTGTTTCTTTTATGCATTTCCAGAGTACATTTAAAAACTGATCAAAATAATCAAGCCTCCCCCATTAGCATAAAGGAGGCGCTTATATATAGACCCCTTATGTGAAACAGATCAAGGGCGGCATGGCCTCCTGCAACCCCCCCCCCCCCCCCCGGCTAGGCTCGTGATCTCTGACGATAACACCCTGAGTTAAAAATTCTTCATATCCAAATCTAAAAAATACTGACGATAAGAACGAACTTTTTAAATAAATATTACAAGGACTAAGGGTAACTTGCATTACTCGTACGTCTTCCATTACACCCTTAAAATAAATAAACAATATGTTCAAAGTGAAGGAGCATTAGACATAGATGTGCTTGATCCGTTCTGTCACCACTTTACACGACATTGTACCATTAATCATAACTCTTTCATCTAATCATTGCCCCTTGATAACTACCTTATAAATGACGGTCCTTCCAGAAGAAGGCAATATCATTAAACATATGGTGTGGCTTAAACATGATCTCCCTCTCTTACTTATAGTTTTGTGTCGGGGGTCTGTGGTCAGGACCCCGCTTTTATGAAGTCAAGGTATTCTCATTTTGGTTCGCTGAGCTCTGTTCTATTTATACAGGTGAGTAGTTGTATATGTATGAGTAATTCCCTGAATTATGGAGGCTATACCTGTTTAGAGCACAGCGAAGACTGGTTAAATATGTCAGCGGTTAAATTCACAGATAATGGTACAGATCAGATACGGTAGCATTTCACGTGCCCCGTTTCCATTTGTATAAGAACTTATATAACTGTACCAATATCAGCTTGACATATATATTTAAAAAAAAATATATGAGACGTGTATATGATGTACTAATTTCTCATTGTTTGCATATCTTATCTATCTCTCTCTCTTTCTCTCTCTCTATTTCTCTACACACACACACACAAACATATATATATATATATATATATATATATATATATATATATATATATATATTACTTTACTTATGCTTTATACAAATAAGTATACATGCTGGAATACATTTATAAATAGAAATACATAAAATCAATATTAATATAAAAAAACAATAATGACATATTTTAATGAAGCTGACAAATAATGTAAAGAAACTGCACTCTTCTTGTCCTGTGTATTGGCAGAGATGTGGCTATTTTAGCAGGAACATTGATCACGTCTTTGAATTTCAGTGAAACATTTTTCCGCCAGATGTCACTGGCAAATATATCTCCTTCCAGGTCTAACTCTTTCTGAGTTTTTGTGAATGTGTCTTCCTTTCATATTATTAATGCAAAACTTTTCACTTATGACCTGGATTTTCCCGCTAATCGTAATCTATTGTATGTCACCGCATATTCACTCTATTAGTTCTATGATAAGGAACCCGGATAAGGATACACTTTGCCATTTGACCTTTGACCTCTGCTATATTATAATATTGTTTCTCAGGGAATCAATGTTTTCCTTTGCAGAGAGAGCGGAAGTGACGTCATGGTGAACAGGTTCTTGGACACCGCGTATCGTCGCTTCAACGCCTGGTTGTCATGGTTACACTTTGAGTACATAATGTGGTCGGGGATCATACTCCTAGACGAGTGGGAACAACTGTTGTTTTGTATCCTTTTCAATCACATTAAAACACAGTTTTTTACCACAGGCATTCGATACACAAAAAAAGTCCTATGGGCGATAATAGAAGCATAAGAAAGTTCCTCCCGTCCCAGGAAAAAAATTCATCCGAAGAAATGGGACCAGATGAAATGCAGTTCAAAGTAAAATTTTTATTTTTAAGTTTTATTAATGCTAAATAATGTTTGCACAGCAGGGGCGGTAGGAACCCTGTAATGTTTCGTTTATCGCCTATATGGATTGTTTATGTTCCTAGCGCCTGTGATTTTGAGTTACTTTGAAACTGAAACGATGGGATATGCAAGATAGAAGGGTAACAACCCGAGTGCGCGACCAGCAACAGCGACATAAAACACTTTACCATGTTTAACAGTTTTTTTTTTTGAAAGAGGGTCGTCTTTCAATAAAGATAATTAAGGACCTTAAGTTAAACCGACCGGACACTGGCATTTTGCTTATATTCATATGGTTATAACAAGTAGGTTGAGGCGACAAAAAAAAAACAACAAACAAACAAACAAACACATTCAAAATGGACGCCTGGCAGCAAGTCCGAAACAAAGTTTTGCAAAAGCCGTCACTGCAACTAGTAACCCTTCAGCTTCTTCACATGTACAAAAAACACACATATTAGTTACATGTTTTTCTTTCTGTTGGTCAACATTGTCGCATATATCGTGTTTACAAGTTTGTAGGTGGACTGGCTCCTCACATCCACTATTGAGGCCTTATAAAAACTTTATTACCAGGAATAACATATATACAGTTCGTCAATATGTCCACAGAATAAGCCAGACATTACATTAATTCGAAGGAATAGACAGGTGAGTACCCTCTTCAAGAACGCTTTACAAGAGGAGCAGGAATAATTCCTTATTGCAAGACACGCCTTTTCTATAGAAAACAGTGAATGTTTTCGGTATTCTGAAACGAGATTTTTAAAATATTTTTTGTTAAACGTAACCGCCTCTGATTTTTAATGCTACCTTAATTAAGTATATGTGTATCTACAGGAATATTTATGTTAACACAACATTAACACATAACAGCCTCTATCCTCATTGTCCTATTTTCAACAACAGTGGTGACGGTTTACCTGTTTCTGCCGCCCTGGATGGAATTTTGGACGCACTACTTTTATGTTCATCTATTCGAAAGTTGATCCGCACTTCCACCGAAAACTTGAACTGACTAGTGACGATTATCTAGCTGGCACATGTACACCGGGACCAGTTACACTATCATTTACACGACTTTAGTGGATGGGTTTGAATACAATGGTTCTAATTATGACGTCATAATAGTGGCTAATACCTGATTTCGACGCTGGCCTGAAATATTACTTCAGTCGTTTAACTAGGACATACTCTGTTATCTATGACAAGCATCATTGGCGTCTTCTTTAATATATGTAAGTATAATAATATTATTATTATTATATATAATAATATTAGTATATAATATAAGTAAGTATTAGTCATCTAACCTAACGGTGACTATTTTAACATACACAATTGTACAAATTAGTAATAGACAACTAGAAAAGCACTCAAGGAGCGCAGACCTCCGCCAAGGCAGCTCAGTACCTCCATATGGCATTGTCATCAATGCAGAATTTTTCCTTAAAATTCCTGGATCCAAATGGTGAGACGTATCACCCTCAGATTAATCAAATGTTCCTTGTATCATTTCAGAGCTACTCTTTCATCAAAATGCGTTTATAATTTTTTGAGTAGTGTTGCTAAAAGACAAACAAACAAACCCCCGAACTTTGTCATACCCGCATACTATATATACTTTAAATAGAAGGTCTGTAGTGTTACAAAAGTGGTCCCGTTTCCTCATTACTTCGTTATTTGGTCTAGATCTGATTCACAAAGTTCCCTCTTTGTTTGGCGGGGACAAGTCTATTTTGCCTCTTTATCAGTGTTTGTTCTAGATCTGTGACCTTGATCAAATATCTTGTGTTTATGTTGTGTGTTAATTACACGAACTTCCGTGGTATGTACTGTACCGAGACACCAGACTGATAAAATATATAATCACAGATATAAGTAATACTGCACACGAAAGACGTGCACGATACATCGAGTCAATATAAAATGTCCTGATTACCCTATACCATGACCAGATTCCTATATTCCTATGCCGAAAAAAATATCGCTTGACAAAGGTCGGCCTAATATTCGCCCGGCTTAATACCGATGTTAGCTGTCCCACCCACCCTTCCTTTTAGTACAATGTTCCTACACCAGGGGAATAACGTTTCTTTAATTCATCCCAGTACATTGCACAAACAAACTAAGAGCAGAGCAAGACATGAATATAGATATGACCTGCTTAACCCCTCTCTTCCGGGTGTCATTACTGAAGCTTAGTGTCTGTACATGGCTATCCTTTCTAAGTAGGAAACAACTTATCCACCATAAACACTTTTTATCACACGTAACCGGCATACAGTGTATGCTATACACTTATTAAATGTTTCAAGGGTCAATACTTGTAAAGCGGGAACTCCTAAGAACATTCACTTATATTAGGTATCAATGTTTTGTCAGTTCCCCATAATTACCTCCGCTAAGGGGCAGGGGTTATGTTTATACATATACAGTGAAACCTCGTTGTGTCGAACTCGGTTAAGTCGAATTCCCGCATGTGTCGAAGTCGAACGTGGGGTCCCTGCAAAAAATAGTTAAAACCTTACTAATTAAACTCCGCTTGTGTCGAAGTCGGATGTGTCGAAAAACCGGATGTGTCGAGGTGTTTTCTTGGTCCCCAGCTAATATTTCTATCGCTTAACTCGAAGTCATGATTGGATAACAGCTGTGCAGGGCCCGTCAATCATGATTGGCCCATGATGACCAGTCCTAATTAATTAATACCAACCAGGTTCTCACTCATCAAGCGCGATGGCTCTGTCGACTCAAGGTCATGCCGCTTTAATGTTTGGACAACAGTTGTGCACGGTCCAACAATCATACCTACGGCCGCGATCACCGGTTACACCATTAATACCGGCAAGGATCTTTCTCATCACGCTCGATGGCCGACATACCTAGTCCGTTGTTTACTTGTTTGGCCAATTAGTCACTCATGAACATACCTTTCTTCTCTCGCCGACAAAGCATTAAAGAGAAGTTATTGATAAACCTAACATTATCCAGTCCTTATCTTTGATGTGTCTAGGATATAGTTGAACTGATAATGATCTGAGCCAATCATTTTTTTATTTGGGTGCTTTTATACACGTACATGTATTTGCTCTTATTTCACGATCTTGATACTAATTTTGGTGGTACTTATGTGTTTTTTATTATAAATAAAAAAATGTATATGAAATTTGTGTTGTTTTTTTATGAAAACATTTGTGAGAACTATATGATATAGGCCCTATATATGTGCAGTATTTAATGGTAATAATCAAGGCTAAAGAAGGCTGAATATAATGAACATCGGTTGTCTCGAACTCCGGTTGCGTGGAAGTAAATTCACCAGTCCTTCGACTTCGACACAACGAGGTATCACTCTATATATATTATATATAAACATCTATATATATATATATATATATATATATATATATATATATATATATATATATATATATATATATATATATAAGGAACATCTGAATAGTGCAACACGCTCTGAACATGTGGTACGAACCTTATTAGTAAGGAAATGCCTAATAAAAACTTATTTTAGTTCATTGTACATAACATATATTCGTATATATAATTATTAAAAAAACGTAATCTTTGTAACCAGCATATAATATATCAATATTCTTATAATAATCTTTAACAGATGACACACTTTATAAGTTAATCGAAAAGAAAGTTTAAGCTAAAAAACACATAAACCAGGAACACTTATTGTATTGAATATGTAAATTTATAAATATCAGAATACATGTCGGGATATACCTCTGAATAAAGACAGAATTAAAGATATTAAACACTAATTTTTTATATTTAAAAAAAATACAAAAATAAACAAGGGCACCGCTAAGCGGAACATCCCCTCGCACGGGGCAAAATTAGAATGGGTGTATTACACAGTGGGAAAATGAGGAGGGCAGCTCTCTGGCCTTGACCTTTGCTCCTGTGACCTCAAACTAAATAGGGTTCTTCATCCATGGGTGGGTGGACTATATGAGCAAGATGACACTGACAGGTGTTGGTCAAACGGTTTGGCCTAAAATGGGTCTTCTTTTTCAAGAAATGGGCACTCTGGCCATGACTTTTAACCCCGCGATCTCAAAATGGAAAGCAGTCTTCACCCTTGGGTGGGTGAGCCATATGTGCAAGATGAAAGGTTTTGGTCTTCACCCTTGGGTGGGTGAGCCATATGTGCAAGATGAAAGGTTTTGGTCAAACGGTTTGGCTTTAAATGGGTTCACAAGCTTTTTCAAGAAGTGGGCCCTGTGGCCGTGACCTTTGACCCCATGACCTAAAAATCGATAGGTTTCTTCATCCATCGGTAGGTGAGCCATATGTGCAAGATGAAATGTTTTGGTCAAACGGTTTGGCTTTAAATGGGTCCATAAGCTTTTTCAAGAAGTGGGCCCTGTGGCCGTTACCTTTGACCCCATGACCTCAAAATCGATAGGGGTCTTCATCCATGGGTTGGTGAGCCATATGTACAAGATGAAAGGTTTTGGTCAAACGGTTTGGCTTTAAATGGGTCCACAAGCTTTTTCAAGAAGTGGGCCCTGTGGCCATAACCTTTGACCCCGTGAACTAAAAATCGACAGGGTTCTTCATCTATGGGTGGGTGAGCCATATGTGCAAGATGGAAGGTTTTGGTCAAACGGTTTGGCTTGAAATCGATCCACAAGCCAAATCCGGACGGACAGACGGACGGACGCACGAACAGAGGCGTTACTATATCCCCTTCGCAACTTCGTTGCGAGGGGATAATAACAGTGTATCAGGTTTGTTTCGTGCATTTCCAGAGTATGTTTTAAAACTTTGGAAATGCAGGAAACAAACCTGATATACTTGATAGCCTTGATAGCCTTGAATATTTTGTAGAGTATGTTTTAAAACTTTACAAAATATTCAAGGCTCCACCGAAAGCATATAAGAGGCGCTTAATACAAACCTTACTATATCAAGCACATCAGGGGTGGAATGACCTCCTTCCCTCGCTCCCCCCCCCCCCGGCCTCTGATGCCTGATACCGGGAGATAACAATGACCTTGAGGCACAAATACCCCTTGACATATGTTTTACTATGAACGTGTGGTATCAGTAATTGCCATAATTTCAGTAACCTTTGCAAGATCCTCTTTTTCAAATGACGAAACTTGTAAAATCAGACTAAAAATAATTCTTTTCAATATAGGATTCATTGAATTGTCCTAGATCAAGGAATCCTTAGATCTGATTTGAAGGATAAAGTGTTCTTATAAACTAACTTATCTGAAGGAAAGCGAAAAATACCATTTTGGAGCGCAGAAAGTCACTAAACTAAGGTGGCGCCACCTGAGGGTTATAATCACATATCGGTCATATGCTGAATGAGTCTGTGTTAAATTTGATGGAGAAAATATAGTAAGGGTCCTAGAGAAATGTGGTAAAAGAATGGGACAAATGGGCAGGGACAACCATTTTAGTCGTCGTCTGTCCTTACCGTGGTGAACAAAAATTACGGGTGTCAACTATAATGCTGGTATATGACCAAATTCTAAATTAAACTGACGAAAATTGCGACAATTTTAAATAATTATTTCCAGAAATGACGGTTTCATTAATTACTCGTTAATTCTTCCATTAAACAATTACAATAAATCAAACATGAAATCCGAACAAAAGTAAAGGACCAGAGGGCATAAATGTACTTGATCCGTGCTGTCCTCAATTTGCGGGGCGGTGGGCACTATAGTTTAGCGGCTTACTGGTGTCCAGGCTAAAACCCCACTATATATTTGAAATGGCGCCATTGTGTGGATGTGTAAGAGACTAAACAGCAATTTAAACAAATAGTGATGCATGCTCCGAAATCCAAGGATTATGCAGGGTTTTAATCGCCGAAATTGTAGTTTTACCAGTCCGTCATTCTAAAGTTTTAATCACTGGAATTAAAATTATATATAAATCGTCATTAATCAAGCATTTTAAAAAATATGTATGATCAAGTCTACGTATCTGACGTTTGTTCATGGGAGGTGCGTTACAAAGCATTTTACCTGAGACTGGTCGCAGCCCAACTGAGACCGGCACGACACGCCACGAAACATAAAAGATATAAGTATTGAAAATTGTATCTATACGTTACAATATAACCGTTTTTTTTATGTGGCAGCAAGCTGAAATATATGAAATGCTGACCCACAACACGCTAAGCGGTTAAGCGAGGTCCACTTGGCGAAAATAGCTGTCTCCGGATGTATTTTGGAACCGGTTTTCCATAAGTGCGTATAGGTGTAATAGATGTACGCTGATGTGGACTGACACGGATATTTAAGCTCTGCAAGTTTGCGCAAAATACCTTGATATTACTGCCGTCCAAGATACAGATCTTTTCCAAGATTTCGCAGGTACTTATTCTTCAACATTTATTATAACTGGACAGGCAACATAAATCCATAGACCACATATCAAGATATCATTTGTATGATCCTTCATAACACTTCATAACATTTCGGGCTTCATTATGTTTAATAGCATATGCAATTGACCACCTCACCTTAACATATGTGCCCGAGTTACATATGGGTGATATCGAAAACCTATGGATTAATAATAAATGTCCCCGCATGGGCTCCTTACTTATAGGCGGTTTTTACCACCCTCCTTCCGCTTCATCCAGCTTCTTCAAATCTTTGTCAATAAACATTGAACAGTCCCTCTCGCTATGCCTAATAATTATTCGGAGATTTTAACACTGACTTCCAGAACAATAATCACCAAAACCAATTAAAGTCCCTGTGTAACCTCTTTGATTTAGAGCAGCTTATTGATGAACCAACTTGTGTGACTTAAATCTCTTCTAGTACTATCAGTTTAATTTTAACATCCGACCAACAAAATCATAAATTCTCTGGAGTGTATAAAACCTCCCTCAATGATCACTATGCAATATCTACTTACTTCAATCTGAATCCTTCACTCCCATATACAATGGTAAAGGATCCAAAGAAGACATTAATAATTATCAGCCTATTTCTGTTCTTCCTCATTTAGCATGCATATTTGAAAAGGTTTTACATGCTCAAATTTTATACCACTTTAATCAACATGACATAATAAATCATGATCAATCTGCTTTCTTGAAAAACCATTTGACTCAAACAAGTCTACATAAAGTTGTGGACAATTGGCTCCATGCAATTTAACGTTTCGCAGGGGCTTGTTCTTCGAGCTAAAGAAATGTTTCGACACCATGAGTCATGACATTCTCTTAAATAAAATAAAACATTACGGTTTCCATGGTAAATCACATGAAATAATTAAGAACTATCTTTTCGATAGATCTCATGCTGTAAAAAAACTAACGCAGTATCTGCACAGCATCCTGAGAAAATTGATATAACCAAAGGTTCTGTATTAGGACCCATATTATTTTTAATTAATGTAAATGATATTACTGTAAACACTGGCAATTCTCAATGTGATCTTTTTTTGTGGATGAAACAATTATTGACTATACAAGTAATGATCCTAAAAAGAATTAGACAGGAACTTCAAAACGGCGTCACTGCGTTATCTAAATGGTTTTATAATAATAAGCTCTCCATCAATATCGTAAAAACATCAAACATCCCCTTCAGGTCCCGTTCTAAGGGGACTTTGCACCTTAATATCACAGCATTGGACCAGCCCATCACACAATCTAACAGTATCACTTACTTGGGGTTAGTGCTTAATGAAAACCTAACATGGTCGGATCACTCTGATGCGCCTTCTACATGTCTGACTCGCATTTAAAGTCTTTAAAATCGAGCCGCACGTATATAAATGACGCGATTTTAATCATGACTGTAGCATTACAGCTATCCGTCAGTCCCTTGGCATTAAATCAGTTGAACAAAGACTAGCGACAGCCTGTCACCCCAAACGTCGATTTTAGATGAACTGAAGAACGATGGGGTGACAGTAGAAGCTATTGGGTTCGCATCAATTCTAGTATTTGCAGATGTGCAGGCCATTTCTGACACTACTTTTTAACTTTCATCTACTTCTAGAACTGTCTAGAGTTACGACAAAAAGTGACGTTATTCTAGTGGGGAAAATAATAATTATTACTTCCACGGTTGACTTACGTGTATTCGTGCAGCAGTTTTTAATACCGAGGCTGGTTTCACTCGAAAAACCTCGTCTACACGGCTTCAGCGGGAGAATCATAACATCCGGTAGGGGATTCCCAGAAGGCTATGTGCAAAACTCGGAAGTCCGAAGTCGGAAGCAAGGATTTTTTTTTTTAAATAAAGCAATGATAGAAGCATAATTAAAATGCTACTACATCAATGGAAAGTATCATTTTATTTATATTGATAGAATAAGGTCTATTCTATCATTATGTAAAAAATCAAGGTTATCCATCCGAAGTAATAGACTATTTTTGCTCGGAAATGCTCGGTTACAGTCCAAATGTGTAAAACTCGGAAGCCAGTAATGGCTAATGCACTGGTCATCATATCGTCAGCAACGTGTCAAGCATTTTCAATATCTTCAATATGACATATTTTTCATAAACTCAATCTGTTTTGTAACAATCATGATGCTGTTTTTTCTTATAAAATATTATATATATATATATATATATATATATATATAAAATGTGATATTTTCCCCTATATGTTCCTGCTGTAAATGGAACTTGTTTCAATTCATATTTTGAAACTTTGCCAAAATAGCATAATATACATGATGCTTTACAATAATTTTTTTGAGAACAGAGAGAACAGAGAGAAATACACAATGCATGTGTAAATTGATATAATGCCGATTGTAAATTTTTTTTGATAATATAAAAACAATAGTTTCTGTTTTTGCAGAACGATTAAATATTTTATCGACATTTTTATGCTGTTAGGTACATTATTCATCAAATTAATGTTCTAAAAATTTGTAAAACCGCAGGGCACAAACATCAAAACTTTTTATGGATATATTGTAAAATGCGTCAGTTGAAAAAAAATCAACAACAAATCAATGAAACATTAAACAAAACATTTGACATAGCCAGAAAAGTTCAGTAAATGTTTAAAAATAAATGAGCAAAGAGCAAATGTTATAGATATAAAAAAAAATCTGTTTAATAATAGAAACTGATACCAGCATCTAGTCCGAAGGGAAGGAGGTCCGAAAGCGAACGGTACGACTGTATCGGGAATTCCGACTATAGACCGGTGATTACCAGGCCTAAGAAAAAACATCCTATCTGTTAATTTTGTTTACGAGGATTTAAATATAAGAATCAAATAAAAATAGTGAGTATACACGGAATATTCAGATGGATTATATAAAGATATAAAATGACTATACAGCAAAAGTAGAATAGGAATAATTTATATTTGTAATTCAAATATTTATCTTAGCGGTAAATATCTAACTTTATTTATCAAAACGGTTTGGTTCCTTTATTGCATGGTGTCATCATTTATATGTGGAATTTCAAGGTTTGAATCTTAAATAAGCAACAGGTTCAATAAATGCCTATATCCCGTAGCATCTTTAAGACACCAGGTCACCTCTAGACAGAATTTTACTTGAAGCCCCAAATGTCATACGTGTCGATAAAGATCCTATATGGTTATTTATCAAAGATTTTACGTTCAACGATCTCCTCTGAACACAAAATTGGAATTTTTATCGAGATCGTTGTAATCGTACAGAAATCCGAAGTTGAAGGGAGCACATTCTGTTTAGATGCCCTTATCATGCATATATTATAACGCTTGAGAGTGAAATCAGTTGCAAATATACTTTAAAATATTATTAAATATCCATTTATTTGAAGTTGAAATGTTATGTTGAAACACCAGGAGTGAAATTATTAGAATATAAATACAAGATTGAAAAAGTTTGAAGGAAGTGTTAAAAACTTGAACAAGAATTAATTTGAGTTAAAAAAAAATTATTATTTGCTTAATTTACAAATCGACCCGATTTTATAATCACACATGTATTAGTATGTTATATATTATCTTGACTGTTGCATCCCTTTTCTAAGATATATTTTAACATTCTTTAAATATCGTAGATTTCTAACATATTGAAAGACATTTCGTTTAAGTTTTGTGTGATACATGTTTGTTTATTCCAGCGATGTCCTACTGGGATATATTGAATTTTCATATTTGTTCAACGTATGGAAAATATATGATTGTTTTTATATTGAATGACATCGTAATTTATAACTGTATTTTTAATGCCATATTAGGGTGTATTATACCATATTTATTATTCAGTGGTGCATCCATAGGGGGCGCAATCCCGTTCAGACGTATCGAGTTCTTTTCCCATTTATTCGTAATCAATTTTCATTTATTTTCAGATTACCTTTTTATTCCCTAGCAATTACATTATTAAATTTATTACTTTCCAGTTCATGAGTTGGCGATATTAATGAACAAGTCTGTGATTTTTACTCCACTTAGAGAGCATCCAAAAATATACTTGTTTATTGAGAGATGGAGTCTTTCCATTATCACATGTCACTTTTATCGGTCATAACACGGCTCCTCGGCTGATACTCAGACTCACGCACTGTGCTCTGCTGTCCGAGCCTGTGCGCTCACAAATCACAAAAGTCGGTAAAATGCAAAGATTGTTATAAGACTTAAACATATCAATTATTTTACAACGAATGCTACATTTAAAAGGTGACATTTTGCAAGTTATAAATGTATAGGCGCGTATTTCATCATTGACATTAACATGTTACAAACTATTGGATATTTGGATTTTCCAGTTTATACCGTAATTTTATAGAATTATATAAATAAGCCCAACAACCTAAAGGTTGAACACATTTTTCAAAAACATGTAGGAGAATAGTTGCGGAACAGAAAATCCTCATTATCTTTTGTTTAAGGTGCCTCAAAATGTACTCTTTATATTGTATATTTTAAGAATTAAAATCTTCCCTCCCATGCCCTGCCCATGTAAATATAAATATTTTTAACAAAAACATGGCTATAGATTTTATTAATATATTTCATGGGGTGAAATATAACACGTGAAAATACACCCACATATCTGTATACATTTATATTAAATTTACAAAACAAAAAATTGAGAACATAGTTTTCCGATTTTGTATCATGTATTGTATTATACACTCATTAAAAGCAGAATCATGCATAAGCAATTTAAATATGTGCATGCCGCTATAATTATAATGAAACTGCATTTGGGCTGTGGCTCTTAACTGAACACAAGTTAACCAGTGCGTCTCTGTGACTTCCGAGTTATACATATTTGAATCAAATCCCAGCACTTCTGAGTGACTTCGAGCACAAAATCGTCCATAACTTTCAGATCAAAGAATGAATAACTATAATTGTTCACAGTTTGATAGTAAAGATCTTATTCATGTTCAGTATCACCCCTTGCTGTATATTACGTTAAATGTCATAGTTATATATTTTCGTGTTTAATATCCCATCTTGCTGCTTAATTTTATATTTAGTCACTTTTATTAATTCCGATTGCATTTTACATGTTTTATACATTGTATAAAATTTGTAGCCCAACAGGGCCCTGTGGCAGATCAGACAATCTTGTCTGAACGGGCTACCCTGTATAAATATGTTTTAATAATAATAATAATCCGTAGTCCGCATGCGTAGTCGGCATCCGCAAAGTTTGTTTTCCATAAGTACGTTTGCGTAGTCCGTACTCCCTGTTGATAAGCGCTCGATGGCTGAAGATTTTCTTTCTTTGTAAGGAATTTCACCATATATTTATTGAAAATTTCCAAATATTAGCAACATAAGTTCGTTAGTTAAATCGTTTAAATATTTATATTATATCTATATTTTCAAAACGGATCTTAATTATTATTATTTTACACGTGGTTCTGATGTTTATTCATGTATTTGGAAAACATGCACGTGTATATTAAGGAAACAGAAACAAAATTCAACCAAATATCACTAAGGGAATATGTCTGGTTTACGAAAGACTGATATCAG
Source organism: Sipunculus nudus (assembly GCA_026874595.1). Lineage (NCBI taxonomy): Eukaryota > Metazoa > Annelida > Sipuncula > Golfingiida > Sipunculidae > Sipunculus > Sipunculus nudus. The sequence continues at coordinate 59,050,656 of CM049314.1, read as the reverse complement.
AAATGACATTTATACCAGTGGAAATAGATTTTGTTCATACAGCACGGACTGAATGGGAAAACTCTATGTTAAACCTAAAATTGACAAGGTGATTGGTATGTGTAAAGCGCAAAAATCGATCCCGGCAGCGAACGGATACGGACTACGCATACGGACTATGCATACGGATAAATGGAAACTGCACAGTTCAACATTTTACAAAGCGATTTTTGCGGACTACGCATGCGGACTAAGGATACGGACTACGCACTAAATTATGGAAAACCACCTTAAGCCGCTTGTGTCCACCTTGCGGGGCAGTGTACCATTAATCATAACTCTGTCATCTAAATATTTGTTTCCTGATAACACCCTTAATAATGGCAGTTCTTCCAGAAGAAGGTATGTGGTCCGAGCGCCGCTTTTAAAAAGTCCAGGTTTTATCTGTCCTCCGAGCTCTTATTGGTAAATCCCTGAGTAGTTCGTCCGTATAAATAGCTGTAATGAGTAGCTGCACCTTGGATTTGTTGAGGCTATGTCTGTTTAGAGTCAAGTGAAGACTGGTTAATTAAGTAGAACAGATCATGGCACAGAACAGATGCTTTAACATTCGAATGTGACCCCCTTTTCAATGCTGTATTGCTGTACTTCTATCAATTTGACATTCTTATACCATGTGTGATATATTGACACATTCAGTGCCAATGACGGATCTTAATTTCACTACATTTATTATGATTCCTCCAGTGCCAGTAGCAGATATACACGTCATTTATTTATCAGCAATTTTCAATTAGAAATCTCTTATATTTACCAATAGTCTCTTCGCAGGTAAGTAGTAATTCATGTATAAATTGGTCTCGTTGCGTGAAATGGAATAATGTGTAATTCATTTGTGCGCTGGTTTATTCGAAAGCAGGAAAAATGTGGAGAGTGAACCAAATCCACGGCTCCGGTCGTTTGCCGTGAAATAAGTTCTCGACCCGATAAAATGTGAAATTGATTCCGTGTAGGTGTATTCCTTAGAATCAAGCGCTAACGTGCACGTTAAAAAACTTATATATATATATATTTTTAATATTAGGGCGTATTTTGGCCACTTACTTTCGGCAATTCCGGTGTTGAGACCGAGGTGCGACAGAGGGTGTGAGCTCAGATAGCGAGGTGTAAGGTCGTCAGGTTTACTGCCCCGCGAGGACAGCCTGTTGGGCAATCAACAACAAAGGGCGCGTGCTTTATTTTAAGTTAATATACCATATACTTATATTTAATGCCCTTCTATATTCTACTTTCACAACGATACTTATCTTATTTCTCTCTACCTCAACACACATTTATCTGTTTTATGCTCTAAACAAATACGTCAATTAAAATTTATAAATAGAAATGCAAAAGTATAAGATAAATATAAAAACCTTAATCAATATTTTAAAAAAGCCGCTAAATGTTGAAATAAAATGTACTCTTCTTGTCTTGTGAATTAAAAGAAATGTGGGCAATTTTAGCATCATCATTAATCACAAGGCCTAGGAATTCCAGTGAACCATTTCACCGCCAGATGTCTCTGGCAAGTATATCTCGCTCCTGACAGAACTCTCTATGAGTCTTGTTTGTGAACGTTTTTTCCTTTCGTGTTATCGTTATCTGTGCACAACTTAACACTTATGACCTAGATGTTTTAGCTAATCGTGATTTAGCTAAGGCCACAGCAAATTCCTTCTTGTATTACTATTGATAAATGACTGGCAGTAACGTCGCTATAAGTGACTACATTTGCTTCTCACTGGAATAAACTGAAATATAGGCCTTGGTATTTGACCTTTGCTAAATTAGAATACTATTCTTCAGGAAACAACATTGTCGTCTGCAGGAGGATCGCAAGTGACGTCATGGTGATGAGGTCATTGGAGTCCGCGTTCCGTCGGTTCAACGACTGGTTGTCATGGTTACACTTTGAGTACATAATATGGTCGGGACGCAGTATACGAGTGGGAACAACGACTGTTTTGTATCCTTTTTAATTGGATTAAAACACAAGTATTATGACCACAGATACACGATACAAAAGTCCCTCATGCCCTTGCCATATTTTCATTCGAGGGACTAGCTCTTGTGGCCAAGAAGCCATATGTTACAAAACTGTGTTCTTTTTATCAGATAAATGCATACACGAGATGAAATGCAACTCAAAGGAAGGAAGGAAGTGTTTTTTTTTAGTGTCAAGAAATGTCTGAACGGCAAGGGCGGGAGGGACTCTGTAATGCTTCTTACAGAGTTAGCTCACAGGATTCTGTTAATGTACTCAGTAATTGAAAATGGCTGGCTATAAAAGGGTAAACAGGACAAAAAAGGGTTAATTAACCTAGTGTGAGCCAAGAGTGCGTCAAAAAGCCCTTTACTCTGTTTTACAGTTTTACTTAAACTTAAAGGGCTTTATCCGATGCCCGACGTCTTTTGAAATAATTATATGGAACTTCTATAAAAATAAACCAAAATCTGCCGATTCCTGGCAGTTTAATTTATAATTATGTGTTTATAATATTTAGGGGATGGAAGGCCGACAAAACTGTCGCTGTTTATAATCAAAACACAAGAACATCCCTTGAACCTTTAATTACCTTGATTGTTAAATAAAAAAAAAGCAAAAGACGATAAGAAAGGCCAGTTTTTTCAGGACGTGTTTGACATGGGTTTGCGTCCGGGAACGAACTAACTATTTTTTCCCAATGCATGATAGAAGTTACCTTATAATTAAGATCTGTTCACGTGACAGTATTTGGTCTGTACTGATGCCAAAGAGCCCCGGAGAAAGATGGTTTAAGTATACGGTAATTACCGTCAACTATTTTACCAAAAAAGTTTGACTTCTGGGATAATAAGGAATTAACCTAAGATTGTTATGAAACAGAACACTTTCCAACAGAGGTGCCTGACGGGGTGCAAATAAAGACGGGCCTAGCTCTCTCTCCACCGAAGCTTAGTTGCGACGCTGGATTTGCTGAATCAGGGATAGTCAAAACGATTAGCCCAGTGGGGGTTTTCTCAAAGAAGACACAATGGGAAATATAGTGTCAACTTGAAATAAAATATGATTATATCTAGTAGTAAATATATTTATGTGCTATTATATTTTGTTTATATTAAAATTCTATTGAGATATATATATATATATATATATATATATATATATATATATATATAGTTTTACACATAAAACTATTAAATATGATCCACTTAACCCCCGAAAAGAAATCATGAATCTTTAGATGCAATGAAGACCTACAATACTATCCCTTGGCCCATTACTTATCTTTCTTGGACTTTATTTCAGGGGAAAAAATACTTTATGGGTCTAACACAAATTGATGTAAAGTGACAACTAGCTACTTGCTGAAAAAAATGGTTACAGGCTATCTTTAAGTTTTTAATGATTTTGTGATTAGTTTGAATATAATCTTCTTGAGGAAATATCTCGGATTTAAATCTTACGTGCATAACATAGCTTTGGATGTTTGAAAATGAGAAGAGTAAAATTCGTTAAAAACACAAAAAGTGTCCCTTTGTTTGAAGTAATCCAGTGATCAGATCTACAGGGTGAATATACATGTATAAGCTCTCGATTTGAAAAGGTTAAAATTTGATATAACTGACTGGATTTTATGTTTATTATTTTTTACCAAACTTTGTCGAATGCTTTTCATGTGCAGTAAACGCAGTCCTTTAGCCTTGTCTATTACAACAACTGAAATTTTTAAATAATTTATCAAATAATTGATAATTTTAAGTGGTCTATATAAAATATACACATGTCATAACATTTTGGAGGTAAGGGGCATTATAAGTTTGCGTCATTAAAACCTTGAAATTGATACCAGTTTCTTTGTTTTGGAAACAGGCGGATGCAGATGGAGACGGTATGCTCATATATGATAATGGATAAATCTTAGTTTTGCTTTAAGTGTAAATGTCTTAACTTATATTTTACAAATATATTTGCGGATATTCTTAGATATAGATTGTACTTTATGCTATCATCGGATATTATATCACAATAAATAAATTCCAGCTTATGCGTATTTTTGTTTGTTTGTTTGTGTGTGTTTGTTCAAAACAATGTTCCTGAACAAAATCTCATGGGATATTCTCGAAATTTTCCGGAATTGAAATGATTTTCCTGTGGATCCGGTGCTTTATCCGGATTCTGGAACGTCATCAAGGAATATTCACAAATGTACGGTCACTTATGGAGGAGTGAACCGGGGAATATAGGCCGAATAAGTTTATGGAAACACGGTGGAGGCTTACATTAACTGAAACTCGGATTTCAAGTTCATTTATATATTCTAGTGCTAATTATTAATGCTTTTTTATCCCTGTTACCTTGACGTGCAAGGTACCTGGCGTGTACCGGTTATAGGTATTAGGTATCCAATTAATTTCAGGTAATTGTCATACATTTCTCAAACAATATACGACTTGCAGCACGCAGCGGTAACTTGTTTCTGCATGAGAAATTAATTCATCAGATGAAGCTGGAAACCTTGCCCTGTCTTCTTGCCAATCAAAGCGGCATTTAATTATATGTGGAATAGAGAGTAATTAGCATTTCGTCAATTTACAAAATCAAAATCTTACGAGTTTGTCAAGGTTGTACTGTTAAATAGAGAATGATGCCGAGCACGTATTTCTAATACCCGAGAACTAACCAACCGTTAGGGTTGGATTGGTGTCTGATGTTCAATTGTGACATGAATCGTGTTTCCTTAGGGACATCTGCAGTTTAAGAATAATCTTTGCGAAGAGATCTTCAGCGTCTTTACGGCTCTCTGGAAATAGAAAGTACCCGATCAGCGTCAGGTTGCCCTCGGATCTTGTATGTTGGGCCTCACTTTAAAATCTTGATGAGGATTTAAACATTATCGTCATTTTTTTACGAAGGCCACATGGCATACAGGTACAATGTCACCTGACAAATAAAATAAACCTGACAAATTGTTAGATATGTTCGTTTTCTTTCTAATAACACCTTACATAAATCCGTTTTACTCAGTATTTTGGCATATTGGTATTTCCCCTGGCGGGAAATAAATGATAGCCGCAAATGATACGCAACATAGCAATTGAACATTTGCCATAGATTTTGATTTACACTTTGCTTTGTGAGCTCACGTATTTTATGTTGTTTCCCTCTGCAGCCATTTAGCGACGAAAAGACATTTATCCCAGATTACTATTATCGACCAATCAGGTGTCAGGTTCCAGTGGGGAATCCTTACTGAGGACCTTATTGGATGCAATATGATTTCCTTGTTTTGGGTAACAGGTAATCAATGGATGCAGATCAGTTGCAAACGAGTGCTCATTACAAGTGATACACTAGGTCTATTGGAATAGTTTATGCTTCATTAGAAAGAAGAACCGACCAATTATTGACTGTAAGTTTCTTTTCTCAGAAATACTTGAAGATCATAAGGATTTCAAATGATTTCTTCTATTATCGCCCATCGTTCGTAAACTTGGATTGCAGATTTGTTACTTCATTATATTGATAAGTACCGGCAAGCTTTTTATCCTGGTTTACAGGTCGTTTAACGGTAGGGGATTGTTGTTAAGGTTGATTGAACATTATTTAGGCCAGTATCTGCACACAAAGGGATCCAAGCGCCTGGTGATTAAGCTACCTACATTGCAATTTGATGCGTTCCAAGCAACGGCCAAAGGGTAATCAATATTATAATTGACTTATCCACCAGAGGCCTTCTGATCCGCCCTTTAACCTAATTATGCTAATGGGCCCCGTATACCCATGCAGACTACCAGTGTTTTGTTTGGGAGAGTCGCCCAAATTATGTAAATTTTGCGCGTGTGTGATGATTGACCGTTTACTTTGAAAACGGAAACTTGATTGGTTAGTCGCAACTGCTCTGTTCATGATTATTCATTAAATGAATTTGCGATTAAGGTAACATAGCGTTCATGGATAGGTCAATGACGCTGATTGCACTGGACATGTCACGCATCTCCTCCGCAGCCACGTCTTGAACAAACGCATTGTTCGCCTTGACCTGTAGTGGGTGATACATAGTGTGTCCTAAGAAGCGTCATGTCCCCTAATTTTGTCTAAATCCTGAGATATTTTACTTTATTTTCCCCAGACAGGATTGCAACGCCCTCTAGCAGCCAACACCAGGCTGTTCAAGGTCATTCTCTACACATGAGATCTGTTTATGAAGTACAAGGATAGATCTCATGCACACATTTGTGCGCACCGCACGCTCTCAAGCCGAAATCGAGCCATTTGGCCTGAGAAGCGTAACATTAAAACAACACTAAGTAAATTGACTATTTTTCAACAATATCCACTATAAATATAACCACAGAAGGTATTTGTCCGTGAAAGTTTTCATATATTGATAAACCTGTGGATCTTTTTTGCGGTTTAATATCAGTGACGCGGTATTGTAAATATAAAATGAAATTTAAGCACGTGCTTCCTTAGATAGTTTACGTGATACAAATGTTTCCAGAATTGTTGCAGATGTATATGCACGGTGATAGTGCTACGACACTTGTTGTGGTCTTTTCAACAAAATGTAAAAGGATTTGGGGAATTGAACATTATTGCATTCTGACATAAGACATGGGTGCCAAGGGAGCGAGAGTCACATGTTGTTTACATTTGCTAATGACGTGATCATACAAGTTAGGCGGTGACTGGGTCGAATGTCAGGTCGAACAGGCTTAAGTCCGTGACTGCCAGCAGGTCGGTGCACAATAGACCATATATCCCTGCGCCGAGGTTGATTCAAGGTATAGTTATAAAACACTATTTTACCACTTGGGGATAGTACAACACGTAAAGTTCCCGTCATGTAATCGCAGAAACAGGTAGCGTCATATCGACCCTCAGGCATTACGACCAGATTGCTGGCGCCAGAGTGTCCTTACATCTAAGTCTGAGGAACGCATTATAAGGCCTTATGAAGATGCAAATATTTTCGTCATTTCTTACAACGCTGCATGGCCTAAAGGTACACTGTAAATCAAAATAAACTAGAGCAGGCTTACCAGCCCAATTATCCCGATTGCCTACTGAGTCGGGTTGTCACGGCTAAGAAACAGGGCACTATTAAAATGCAAAAAAGTGTCTCTCGTTTTTTTTGCCTCTATGGCTATGCCAAGTGTGTCCTAAGGGGGCATATATCATAATTCTTGTGGAATTTGACATAATTTATAAGAAACTACACGAACTGTATGTATCTAGGATGTAAACTCGGCCCATGGTCAACCATTATTTAGGTTAAATAATGAAAATAATACAACCTTTAGAAATGTTTACGAATAATTGAATTCCCTCGTCTTGTAACATATTAGTATTAACACTTAGCCCTTTAAACGATTTTATTAACGCAATGCTTTTGGTGCATTCCAGTACAAAGACATTAATGGTGTCCCGTATTAAACGGGAACTTAGTGTTACAATTTAGAATATGTCGGCACTAGGCAATTCCGAATTCTACACAACTATCATACATGGATATATCCACAAAATATTACTTCAGCCATTCTAGTAGACTGCGACGTGACAGCGTTAGTTAAATGTCATCATAATTCGCATTCTGTTTTTTCGATATAAAATAATAATTATTGAAATAAGCTACTGCGCAGTCACACCCTGCGGTTGTCCAGATTTTCGGTATATGACACGCACTTTTTTTCTTATTAGTTCTATTGAAGTTTAATAGTAACCACGCTACCCTAACAAACATTTCATCACAAAATATCCATTTTGCATGGATAGCGAAATTGGCATCACATTTCATTATTCTTGATACATGCTTCTTCCCGCAAGTCACATGTTCTGTCACGTGATTCTTCGTGCAAAAAGGGCAAATTGTCGCACATGACGGTTACGTGTCACGTGAATTCACATGGGCCTATCCGGGTTCAGCCTGGAAATTTCGCTCAGAACTTGGAGCACGACAGGTCACTGCTGTCTAATTCTTCAAACGGGACTGTTTTGTCAATATTGTTTTGATTTGTTGTTTTTTTCCCGCATTTAAGTGTTTCCTTGACCAGTTCGGGCGGCTCCACTAACTCCTTGGAAATGACGTCATCGGTATTGGTTACCCACGTCACAGTTCCCGGCTGATTACGTCATCTTGTGGCGCCGAAAACGTCATTTCCGGCTCCGCACGTGACTTATGCGGGGATGACTTGGTGCAGCACTCGCCTTCTTCCTTATGTATGGTATCGACGTCTCTATTTTTCTTGCAGATGACCGTGCACTGTTTTAACCTCCAGATCTCTTCGTTCTGGTTATTTTTTCTCCAGCTCACCGCTGCGGTACAGTCGGTACTTTGACATGCTTTACCCGTAGTAACCGCTACTCATTAGGATTCTATACTACAGTGAAACTCAATCACTATAACGTAATTGCTACCACATCGTCGACCACATCGACGTCATACAACCGTGTCTCTGTTGGCAGTGTTCATCTCATTTCCGGTATCGGAAGAACGTTTCGTACACAATTCGTGCGTATCCGGTAACCTCACGTGACGTGGCGAGAGTGTGCGAGGATACCGCGGATCACGTGTCCTTGGTGAGTCTAATAAATGATTTTTCTCACTGTTATTGCGTGCATAGTATGGAGGTTGGGGTGGTGGTATAGGCAGCGGATGATTTGGGTTGCAGTTCGCCTGCTGCTGTTTAGTCATTTGACCGATAGGTGGCGGTGGCGGCGTTAATGAACTGTTCGTATGATCACTGATTTGATCAGAGTACATTGCCTTTAATGGCTCAGATTCATCCGAGCGAAGAGACTGAGACTGTTCCGAGTCTTTCGGCTTCATTCGCATCTCCATTTTCATGCGGTCCCTCTGATAATAAACACCAGCAAACACCAATATATTCAAAACAAGGAGTGAACATCCGATTGCCACAATAACACTGAGTGATAACTGGGTCCCTTTATCAGAAGAACCAGTAGTTGTTGCTAAGCCGGTGCTGTTATTGGCTTTTGGCCTGGTTTTTGTGGGTATATTAGTTATACGTGTACGATCCGTCTTTGATGGTGTTTTTATACTATCCGTAGGTACGCCGCCATTTTGTTGCCTGCTGCTACTACTGCCGCGCTGCCGCGGTGGCTTTTTCGTTCTGAAATATGGCGTCGTTGTTTCCGGTTCCGGCGTAATTGCTCTCTTTGTGGTAGGGCGGTACAAGAAGGAAGGGGGCGGAGTTGGTGGAATGGGAGGTGGTATAAAAATCTGCCTGTGGTTGAGCGGCCGCGTCCCCTCATCCTCAAACGTCGACTTGTTGTTATGGTTATCCAGGATATGGTTATCGTTTGATAGGTTATCAGACCGATGAAGCTTCGGTATTAAATCCAACCACAGCGCCATCTTCGATCCTCGATAATGATGACGCTCGGCGGGGCGGCTTCCTGCATAAAATACACAGAAATTATAAGCAATAAGCTTCGGCATTTAACATTTACAACAAAACCATCGGTAAATATACAATGCGTACATGAAATGGTTAACACATTCAGTTTAGCGGAATCGATGCTGGTTTTACACACAAATGCATGCTTAAATGAATGCGTCTAGAGAATTTCATAACCTAATAAAGTCACATTTGCTAATCATAGGAGAACCCACCCATTGGACATTATATTAACACGATTGCGTCGTCAAAACAGCTTCTCTCGTCGTCGCAGAATATAAACTCTAAAAAAAGGTTAAATGACCACCTTGTTAGTTGTCTTTTGGTCGGTCGGATTACCGGGACTTTACTGTATTCTACGTGCTTGGTATATATTTCCTGGATCCCTTATACATACCTATATATAAGTACTCTTGCTCTCTATTGTTGTACTTCGGCCATTTGATGTCTGCAAAGCGGTTCTTATACCTCGTGTTAGTTTGTGGTACCGGCTGGTTAGGATCTCTGTGAAAGAGAACAAAATGATAACTTATCTCGGAAAACGACCCAAATATCTAACTAACGCTTACATATAAATCCAAATTCTGAACTTAAACTCAAACAAGCAAATTTGTGGAATTTATGTCCTCTGCTTCCGCCTCGTGTTGTATCCCTTTTACCTTCATAATATGTTTTAGTTTTCATTTCCCCACCACAGATGTTTCCCCATGACATAGTGGCTGTGCTTTAGTTTCCATTGTCCCACATAGATGTCTCCACATGTCTAAATTTTTGGTGTTAATCGGAAGAAAAGGATTTGTGTTTGTTTAGGAGCTGGTGATAATAATTTTTTTTTTCAGACAGCCACTCCAAAGCCAACCCTAACCCAGGTATGTATGAGAGCAATGACTGAACTAAATTTGAATAACATTAGATACTATTTAGGAAAGTTATCGCACGGAAACGAAAACCTGACGGACGGACAGACAGGGGGACAAACAGACACAGACAAACCCAAATCAATGTCTCCCGTTTCGCGGAAGCGGGGGACAAAAAACAAGGAAGAGACTGTTATGTGTATTACAGAAACTAAAAAAAAAAGAGAAAAGACTGTAATGTGTATTTTAAATTCTTCTATATTACGTACCCGCCCTTTTTGTATATATGGATAAAAAGGATATAACTTGGAGGTTTTCCGATAATAATATTTATCTGACAATAATATTAATAATTCACACTGACCTACACCATATTGTGCGACAAAAAGATAAAAAAAAAAGTCAGGGTTTATAGTCTGATATCACCGACGATGTCAGTCTCATCCGACTATACACTTTGCCTTTCTGATCTTTCGGGCCTGTTTATTCGTATAACTTTTCTCGACTCCCTGGGAAGCATACAACCCTTGGTCGAGAGAGCACACACTTGTGGTGAAGACTTTGGCTAGGAGACTTAGTGCAGACGGTGGTCAGATCGGGACGCGTACCTTGCGGTCACAAGTCCAGCGCATGAACCATTACTCACCACGAAAAAAGAAATAAGTAAGTTTCTGTAATTCAGACTACTTGAGACTATTTCTGTCCTATATACCTTAATTTTCTGGTTTTTATATAAAAATGTTTAAGAATAAGGTCTATTTCATGACAAAAGCAATTTAAGCTGAAACAACGATGATTGTACGTACGAGTTCACATGAGAATGGAATTTGTTTGAATTTTATTCTTGCTATTTTTTTATTTAAGAAATTTCTTAAAAAATATGTTTTGAACTTTTTAATATTAGAAGCTGAAGTCAATTTAAAAATGGTAAAACGTATGAGAAATCTGGGAGACAGAGTAGCAGTCAGAATTATTTAGTATCCGATGTGTTCACCAGATGGCACGAATGTCGCACGACATCCGTCATGTAACACCTGTTGAATGCCTTTATGGCATGTGGTTTTCATTTAATGAACAAAATTATAATCAATGTAATGTATATCGCTTCTATGTGCGTCATGTGAGCATGACAGTAGTTCATGCTCTATGCTAAACGCCCTTTTACGGTATTATAATTGAATATCATTTATATTTCATTTAATTTAAGCTGTTATATATTTTGTTCAAGTTGATTAGAATTTACCTAGTCTAAGGCCTGGCTGGGTGAGCCATTAATGTTAAGTATGTCCTCCCCGAAAGCGTTTTACCACATGATGCATATATGATTCTGTTTCATTGTTCTGGTTTCTAAAATTTACGATGCAGAGTTTTTTTGTCAAATAATCCTTCAAAGTCAGTCGGTGTACAGCATTTCCCCGGTGAATAATCATGTTTGATCACGTATGAATTTCACGAAATGTCGGAGAGACCGCATCTCATAGAATCCAGTGTTATTGGAGGTATATAGAATAAATCTCCAGCAGATGGTCATGTATTGGTTTTCTACCAAGCATAACCAAGTTCTAAGTTAAGAAAAACTTGTTTTAGCCTAAAGTTGAACTCTGGATAATGTTATATCATCCAAACCCTAAAACGCTGGTTGTATTTTGTTAGGGAACAATAACACTAAATCAATAGTTATCTAGTTTTTCGTCATCACCTGATTTATAAGCAGCAGGGACAAGCTAAGAGACAAATCCTTTGAGTTTATTGACGTCTTTAAAATAAATCGCCGGACAGGAATTTTATGGGTTTGCAGTTTTGCAAGCTAGGTCCTTCTATTATTTTGTTTCTAAATCAGATTCTCTCTATGGATATTTCTATTCAATCCCATGATGGGATTTTGCCACCGCTGTCGAGTATTTTGTGAGAGAGCTCTTCGCAGCAGATTTGATTAGGTTGTCTACTTCAGGAAAGTATTGTCCGTATTATTCAATAAACTGCAGTCCTGCTTTCGCAAATATAATTTCAGTCCCCGATATTATAGTCTATTGGCGAATTTTAAAAATCGTTATAACAATCAATGTTTTCAGATTTTATTCATGTGGTTTGGATACATTTTTAGGGTTTGTTGTAACACTCTTCTTACTATATACTGGGGACTTTATTTACTTATTCTCCAAAGCACTGCAGCAAAAACATACCTATTATTTACTTTCTTGTAACAAAATGATTATATAAACAAAATAGTTTATACGGGAGATCATAAAAACAGTCTTCAGACAATCGTTGATAAAGGGAATCTTTCGTCTATTTGAAAACAAAGATTCAGAGATTAACAGAGATAATAATGTAGATCAGTATTCTAGGCCCATAAGTAATAATTCCATTTTATTTAACATAATCCTATGAACACATTGAATGAAAACGACGGTTGATGCCAAGGTTTACTATGAACCAGATGAATTATTCCGTGTCTGTCAGCTACACCGGTTACAATTATGGTGAATCCGGCGAACAATAATTTATCCGAACGATCATTTATCCGAACGATCATTTATCCGAACAAAAACCCTGTCCTCCTACATTTTTTTTATAGCGACCCTCTACTGTATAAATAAAACTCCAGTGTGTTACGTTTTTTTACATTAAATAGGTGACTTACCCTGACTTGGCGAAATTTGTCCAGTATGTCATTATTGATTCACTCAGCATTTTCTCAATTTTGTTAAACACTGGCGGAAATGGGTCAATCCCATTGGTCAGCGGTGCCCCAAATACATAAATTAGGTCATCTCCATGGACACCGCCAGCCCAGCGTGGGTAGGCCTCAGTTCTAGTTGGGTAGTTAAAACTGTAAAAATATGTGTTGGCCGGGTGGTTCGCATGGTAACGAAGCATTTTCACCATGGGTGCCACGATTTGACCGTCTCCAATCATATCCATTAAACTTTCACGAATCACCTTCGGTTCCGATGGCTTCTCGTGGTCACTATATTGATGCAACAGTATGTCAAAGATTTTCTGACGATGATAGTCGTATAAATTCCTGATGTAAGTCCTGACTATTTTATTACGTTCATATTGGTCAATCCCATCATTCACTTGGTCTTGAGTAAAATGCAGGAAGCCTTCATTTTTCATGACACCAAACAAAACATCGGTTTCTCCGAATACCGATTCGGGTTTTTCCGTAAGTAGTTCGACATCTTTCGTAAGAATGCTCCTTTTATCTACATATGGTCCAAAAGTTGGGAAATATTTCAGCCATTTTAATTTAACATTGACCAGTTCCTTGGCAGACTTGGACTTCAGACAGTGTAGTAAACTGTCTGTTTGAGATAAGGGCTGGGTACAGTTCACTTTTTCTGCCAGTTCTTTCGTGTAGCCAAGAGGATCCTTTGTCACCGCCCATGAGCTCAATGCCGAAGCACTTTGGATGATAGCACGTTTAAACAAGTTCTTTCCTGAAAAATAGAAAACAGTCATCAACATATTTTGTCCACTTTGTTGAGGAATTATAAAATTCATTTTTTTTGTATGAGTTCATGCCTATATGTGCTTATAATTACAGTTGGTTCGTCTATTCTTTCGGTTAAATTTTACAGTGTACACATGATGACATTTGGGCTATTTATTTAAAGATTTTTATTGATTAGAAAACATCTATAAATCCTATGAATCTGAAGATTACGCAACATCAAAGGTACGACACACTGCTCGCAGCTGTCCCCGCAAACATCATTCGTGATCAAATGCCCGATAGTCACCGATCTTGCCTCGTAATAAATAGATAGGGCATCGTGTCTGGTGTATAGGATTGGGATTTTATTCACCAATTTGAGAATATCATTACTATAATATTAATGCCAGGCCAAAAAGGAATAAATCTCAAACCAGGCATGTCATATTTGTTTGATTAAAGTTAACAGTAAAAATTGCTTGAAGGCATTTGAAAATTCAAAGATACCAAAGTTATTCCATAACTAAATGACTCCTTGATGTTTCAGCTGGTAATTCTCGGTATTACGGGAATTATGCGTACTTTACATGAGGAGGTAGCTAAAATACACTCCCGCTTTATATAACTGAACATTTAGCTAACAGATATGAGCAATAAATGTTTTCATGGCGGTCTTTGAACACTGAACTTCAAAGAATTAACCACCTCTTGCTTAAGCCCCCGTCGTGATAGATTGTGATAAAAATATCTGATGATTAAATGTTAACTTTGATATTTTTCTGTTAAATGATTAACAGCCATTATGAAATACAGAACAGTGCCAAAGAAATCCCTGTTTTACAAAGAGAGCTCAGTTCCTTTGGAAGATGAACGTTAAATTATTCAAAATACGTAACTTGGTATGAGTCATACAAGAGGAAAAGCTGCTATCATTCTAGACGATTTGATTGTTGAAAGAATATTGCTGAAACTACTTCTTTTCCGGGGATGGACCTGGTATACGATTCATGATGTAAATGATAAAGAATTTTTTTACATTTGAGTTGAAAATGATGAATAAAAAGAAGTCTACAAAGTAAAGATACTCAGTCCGAAAAAAAATATTATCTTTAACATTAGGTTAATCGTTCAAACCCTTTCACCACGTAAGGTATATTAAAAATATAACTGGAGGGGTATATAGGGATGTTTATATCGAGGTGCACTCCAAATAACCATTCCAAGAACAGAGTGCATGTTTATGCAATGGTTTGCCACAAAGCAAAGAGTGGAACTAAAACGGCGAAGAAGACATTGATAAAAGACTGTCGGTGTACACAGAGAGTTGCATTTATTATTATTCACTTCTTGCTGTGTCTCCCTTCCTTTAAATAGAAGTATAGTAGAACCTTTGAATTAAGGACACTGACGGGACCGGACATTTTGATCGCAACAGAGAGGTGCCCTTAGTAGAGAGGTTATAGATTTCGGGACATATTTTTCTACGGACTGCCCGTAAGTGACCGTAATTAGGAGGTGCCCTTACAACAGAGGTGCCCGCAAGGTGAGTTCCACTGTATTATGATTCATTATTAATATTTTACACATGGTGTATGTTACTTGTCACTGTCTTTTATGTTCCTATATCATGTAAGGTTTTAGCAATAATTAAATTA
The DNA here is from genome assembly GCA_026874595.1 of Sipunculus nudus. Taxonomy (NCBI): domain Eukaryota; kingdom Metazoa; phylum Annelida; class Sipuncula; order Golfingiida; family Sipunculidae; genus Sipunculus; species Sipunculus nudus. The sequence goes on along the minus strand of CM049314.1, from coordinate 59,035,276 downwards.
AATATCTTAGTTTTAAGTAATAGATATCCTCACTTTTAGGTGAAAAATTTACAACTAATTTTGAGTGAAGTCAAAGTACTCTTAGACGCTGACGGCGACAATTTGATATTTTACAGACAAACCTATTTGTTAAAGTATCTCGTGTATAATCAGCTACAGCTTCATGACAAGAAGGAACTAATTTTGCAAACAGTTTTACAAAAGGCAAATCAGTCTCTTTCAGATCAAGTTTGCACGGAATCCTTTCAGGTCATGTGCGATCGTCAACGATGGCATGGTCGCTTTTGACAAACGTGGGAGGACAATCAGTTTCCCTCCAGGAATAAGCCGTTCATTTTCATCAATTTCCTGCCTCCATTTAAATATATTATCATCCATAGCTTGGGGTCTACCTTCTATCCATTGCATATCCCCACATGTTAGCATGGACAATCCATTAGTACAACATATAACAATTAATTCGGTGTAAAGTTTATACCATTAGGTAGACCGAGGGACCCAGTTACCTCGGGTTTGATCTATATTGCTAAGGTCTTGGCGCCTGAAACAGACAGTATAAACCAGGCTTCGTTGTCAATATGGCATCCTCGTCCATTTAATATATTACATATTCTGATCTGGTTTGGGGGTTTATGTCCTACCACTTAATGCCTATGTTATACGTCCCGCATAGGTTTCCGAAAATAATAAATATCCTGGTCTCCACCTGCCTCAGCAGATTATATCTCTCACAGACGTTCCAAGGATTTTTGGTAAAAATATCCAGGCCTGCTATGCCCATTAAACTTCCGAGATTCTAGGAGACTGGAAAATTCATCATTGCATCGTTCGGTGTAGGTTCGAGTAAAATTATTTCTGATCGCATATGATTCTTACTATTTTATCATTTTATTAATCTTATGCCTTTTTTATCTTTTAATATTTGCATCCGTGATCTATACAAAATTAAAATAAAAGAATAATTACTGCCTTTAACTTAACAAAATTTTCCATTTTGACTTTTTCTCACAATAGACATAAAACTTCAAATAAAGAATCAAATGAGAGAAACAATGACTATATGCTGTAAACAAGAAACGTTATAAACATTAGGAGCAAATTAATGGTAAAAGTTCATATTATGAAGAATATGTCACAATACTTGGACAAATTTCATGAACTAAGATGTCAGTTCACTCAGTTGTATATATAAAGGGATTTGCATATTTGCACAATGCAACTCCGCACCACCTTCACTCGACCATGTCACGCCACTGTTCAAACAGCTCCATTGGCTTCCTGTCTAGTACCGCTCACAATTACACAAAATAGCTGTTTTTGCCTACGGTAATTTCGATAGCTAACTGAGATAATACTTGTCCAAAAAAGAAATAACCTATCGGCCTTAGTGTATGCTTTGTTCGGCTGACGAACATCTTCTTAAAAGGAAACCAACGTGATACATGATAGTCGGTGAATGCTCCTTTAGTTTAGTAACCCCGAAGGTCTGGGTTTCCCTACCTACTACACTAAGACTATCCCCGCCCATTACATATTAAAAACCATTTTTAAAAACATATCTCTTTTGAGAGGCTTTTGGTTATTAATATGTTTCTTTATTAAGTGAATTACAAAGGGTAAATAAGCTGGAGAAAGTAAGACAGAAGGTGACCCTTGGGGAGAGGTACAGGGAGAGTAGGTTTTCGGGAAATTGTTTTCCAAGAAATAGTACTCTATATGTGGGTATGAGTTCATATGTATCGTTGCGCTGCGGGTCAGATTCTGGGGGATATAAATGATAATAATAATTATTAATATTAGTAGTAGTAGTAGTAATAGTACGACCGTGTGCGTTTCACCTAACGGTATATTTAAAGAGTTACCTTGCAACGGGTACACTGTTTAACCTGATACACTGAACTGTATGTATGTTTGTTTAGAAGTACCCTGGTACTCTATTTGTAAACAATATCAAATTTCCTTATGGTAGCAACCCCAGAGAATAAAATAGTTTGAATTGATTGAGCTGTCGACTTTTATATAGAACATAATAAAAATAAAGAAATGTGATAAATCAGGACTTTGTATACGTCTGAAATGTCATTTCCAATACTTATCCAGTACTGGAGCTTGCGGATTAATGCCTCAATGAACTGATATATGGATATAAGGTATGATTGAAATGGATGATACTAGATCATAAAAGCTGTCTGTCGAAAGCTTAAGTGTAAGCAGATCTGCAACAGATAAAATAGGTCACGATGTTCTTGCACAACTTTTCACCAATGATTAAGTCATTTATCTATCTAATACCAAACATAAACTAAAACGATTTGAACAGACGGGTCCCAATTACATTTAGTGCCCTGTAATACCATCAAATACTTTTTTTACTAGCCTATTAACCTATTTTATTTGATAATGCTGGGGCTTTGTTAGCCGTAGTGGACTCTCTGGGAACCAGTGTAGGGGATCCTACAATATTCACCAAGTAATATGCAATCTGCATCCAATATTTTTTGTCGATTCAATACTGTTACGGAGAGGTTTTAGTTGCTTTGTTAGATATCTTGTTTATATTTAATAATTTACAGTAATCGTCCACTGGTAACTGTTAATACTAATTCACAGAATGTCTGATCGGAATACATTTTGCTGAATATCAGAATAGTTGTAGGATGACGTAAAATATCCGTGACGTAGAAAACCATTTAGGTGCATGAACCGGCCTTCAGAGGGAATGTGATTACGAAGTATCTTTCTTCAAATGTTATCCAGGGATTTGCGGACGCTTAACGCGCCACATGAAACACTGAAGGTAGGATAGTTATATTAGTTACAGAGTGAACATTTAAAAAATAAAAAAGACATATAATATTCAATACAAAAACCTTTGACATCATCATATCATATAAAATAACATTCAAAATACCAAATACCATGTACCAACTGGACGGCTGATATTTGCCTGTGCCAATTATATTACATTTCTAAAATAACCATTCTCAGCAAATGACTAAAGGTTTGTTGATTTTAAATTTGAAGGGGACTAATACAGAGTGAACCGTGTCAGTCTTAAGGTGTAGAAAATGACCTTAACTTTATTATTCTTTTGTTTGGGTGAAGTATTTATACTCAACTTTCGCTATACAGGGATGTTAGTACCTCCTTATACGGAGGTTTATACATATGATGATATCAAAGATCAAACACGGAAATTCGGAGGTGGATGAACCATTTGGCCGATTCCATTGGGATACGCAAAAGTTTAAAATGAACCTTCGAAAAGCAAATTTATTCCATTGTGCGGAGATCGATGTTGGAGCCCATCTACTGATCTGGCAGTTCTACCGATGGGTCTGGCTCATGTAAGGATCGGATATTGGGCTACCAATCTGCAGATGTACAGCCCAATTACTGGTGCACTGCACGGCAAAACGTAGGCCCATCTGCAGATGGGGTTGGACTTAAAACTGATAAAAATATTTTGTTATTAATACCTTAATCTCGCAGCCTGACTTCGCAGTACTGAATTCATTTCATTTTAGAATAATCATTGTACACAGCTTCTCATTATAAACATTGAAATCTTCGCATTAAAGTGAATATCGGATCCTAATACGGGCCTGGGATATCGGTAGACGCGCAAGATCGGCAGATGGAGTCCAACATATGTAAAGCTTTAGTACTTTCAAACTTTAATTATGTTTTAATGATATTTTTCAGAACATTCCTAGAATGGAATCGACCTGAAAGTCCAGAATGTACTCAGTGTCAAGCAACAAATGAAAATAAGAGAAAAACAATTAGATGCCCAGGTGGGGTTAAAGAAGTGCACAATACAAAAGTAACTCATAAATAGACTGATTCTCTATCTTACGGAAAAGGTAATCAGTCTATTGATGCTTCCGTCCAGGCATGCGCACCAAAGTTGTGGCAGACAACTAGCATTTGCCTTAAAAAGCTACATGTATTATAACAAGAAAGAAACAAGCAAAGGGGTGAAGCAATGAATATGTTTGAATATATAATTACCACCCGGGGCTGTTGCACAAACATAAACACAAACAAGCAGGTTAAGCATGATATCATCATTCACTCTATTCGGCTCTAATCTAGATTTATTACAACGCTCGGCAATCCATAAACTACTGACTAATACACCGAAACATACTGTCGACATACAATGTTACCGTATATTGGTATTATCAGCAAAAAAAATTACATACATTATATGACAAAATCATACCTACATTCTATAAAATATAATGATGTTTTTTACAAAATCCATGCACGTTCATACACAAATATAATTTGGAAATGTTAATGTTAGGCATGCCATTCGCCACTTAAAGATAAATGCACGTTTTTTCCATATAATCTGCAGTAAAATGAATACTTCTTTACTTCTTTTACATATCTTCAAAAAAAAAACGGGTCGAAGCATGCCTTATACGTCTGATTCATTTGAATATTTAGGTTGATGAGTCCGTGTTGACATTGATTAACTAACCTTTAGTTATGGGCGATATTAGGAGAAGGTTGACAAGGGCTCCTCCGTAACCTTGACCCATCAAGGTCACGAGGTCAGGGTCGCCTCCGAATGCCCCGATGTTCCCTCTGACCCAGTGAAGGGCCGCAACAAGGTCGAGGAGTGCAAGGTTACCTGGTGCACCGCTGTTACATGTGGTCAGAAATCCTGCAAATAAAAGAAGAAATGGAATAATATCAGCACTTTTCCATACATGGAAAACATATTGACCATCGCACGGAGTGACATGTAGGCGAGATGGTTACCACATTGGTCTGAAAAGTCGAGGGAAAAACGCTGGCGACCCGAGTTCGATCCCCGGAGTTGCTATGAGAGTGGGCCCCGTCCAAGGTCGATGGTTTTCTCAGGGTTCTCCGGTTTCCTCCACTTCCACTGATTACCGAACGCCATCATCCGAGCCATGGCGATCGAGTGCTTTGAATAAGTAATCATAAGTTGTACAATCTATGTTAAATAAATTTAGTTTATAAAAACAAGTTACTAAGCCGGGCATGTAGGGGTGGCGGTCGAGATATTGGGACATGTAGCAGAGATGAGTGTATAACCGAGGTTGTCGGTTTACCGAGACGGTCACGTTATCGAGATGGCCGTGTAGCCGAGGTGGCCGTGTAGTCGTGTAGTTAAGTAACCGATCGTGTAACATAAACGGCCGTGCAACCAAGGCGTTGTGTTATCGAAGGGGCGTGTAACCGAGATGGCCGTATAGCCGAGGTGGTCGAGTTACCGAAACGGCCGTATTTCCGAGGGTTGGGTAGTATAAGCAGACATTTATTTTATTTCTTCTTGTATTTTTGTTCATGATACTAAATAAACATATTCATGTATGCGAGATGTCTGTCTTACCGAAGCTTTCGTGTAACCGGGGATGGTCAGGTAACCGAAGTAGTGGTGTCACAAAGATAGTCATATAACCGAGGCGGTCGTGTTATCGAGGTTGTCATATAACCTATTTGGTTATGTCACCACCGTCTGAGTAAAGAGGTATTTTTATTTTATTTGGCAAGGGATACACTTTTCAAATTTCCGCTCCATTTTTATAAACCCCGTTCTTTAAATATCTTTTATGTCAAAGACGTTTCCTTTTTTATTATTATACAGTTATATCTTTTTTGAAAAGTTGTCACATATGAACATTCATGAATAATTACGGGTTTTTTTCCAGAGTATTAGAATAAAAACATGTCACGCTTGAGCATTTCCACAGCATGGTTAATTACAATATGTGAGATAAAAAAAATGTTAAATTTGTAAACCAGAAATAATGTTGGTTTGAGTGATGGTTATCGATTTAAGACATTCTTAAACGAGCTGCTTATTATTTTATATGGTTCCATTTGTTTATGTTGCATACAAATAAGATAATCATACAAGGTCGCACATTTTCCTGAAGAGGCTCATCATGTTTTATAAATAGAAATTGCAATTAATGCAGCTCTTCAAGGCGAGATTACATTAAATATTACCGATACACCAAACTAGGAACGATCCAAAAAAGTTACTCTTAATATACGAAAATGGTTAATTTGGAATTGTGAAAAGAAGCAACATCCCTTACGCCGCTTTGACACGTCCCTATTGGCTATAACAGATGAATAAATAATTCTGGACGTCTCAATTTTTTATGTAAAAGCTTTGCAAAAGTATATCTGTGGATTTATGGTAATTGACCATATTTTGTTTAAACGACGGGTCGACACTGTGTGCAGTTATGAAATATATTAAAAAAAAATATCCATAATTTTATTACATGATATCATTGATATGTAATAATTCACAGTAAAACTTCCGCTTAGATTGCATTTCCGTGATTCGGAACATTTCGCCCTTTCAATTCATGAATTATCTGGTTGGCTCAATGATACACCAAAGAAATGATTCGTGGTCTATCTGCCGGAAACCTCCGAGTTTTCGTACAACTGAGGTGTTGTAGAAAGAGTTTATGTTTCAAAAATTAAAAAAAAAGGACACAGTGATAATATATAAAACGATATAAACAGGTCCTATATGTTTTTGAACATCAAATATGACCAGGTTCCGACTATAGATTTAAGCAGAAAGTTTAGTTTTTTTTTCATATATGCTTCATATATCGCCCCATTTTATCGGGATCTCGCGATATAGCTATAATAACCACAGTTCATGTGGGGTTAACGACCCATCGAACCTGCGCATAAAATACATAAGTAGTTGATTAATGAAACAACAAAAGGTTTGACCGGATTGGGTGTGAAAACGACATTTCTAATGTTTCTCCGGCCCTGATATGGCTAAGCCGGAATAGTAGAGGCTAGAAGCCAACGACTCTAACGAGGTGTACAGAGGATACCGTTCCATTGGTATTGTTGAGAACCTGGGAGACAGAAAGGATTTACTGAATGATGAAGCTCTGCATTCTAGTAGAAACCAAGTAGGGCTCATTAGACTTCATCATCTATCATCATAAGATCACTTTCAGCCTCATCTAACTGACATTGGTACCTGTAGGCGCCGCTTTTGTAGCGTTTAACGTACAACAACAAAAGATACAGGAATTGCAAGTTCTTCTTTTTGCAAGGACAATTTTAGACCAGTTATACAACTTGATAGTCTTAATACATCACACAAGCAGTGTGGGATAATTATCGCACTGGAAGACTGACCTCTTTGTTTACAGATCCATGCCGTGCTTCTGTTATTTTTTGCTGGAGGGTGATCGCAAAATGAAAATGGGTAATTAATTATGACAAAGATGGATGATTAATTATGATTGAAGCTCCTTCGTTTAATTATTAAAGAGAAATAATTTTTATCCGATTTAATACTCTTTTAGCCAATCTGTCATTTAAGTTTAAACTCCGGATTAAAGTCCAAAGTATCTAGCTATACATCATTCCCGAAACTGGTGAATTAGTGAAGTAGTTAGATTCCCCTCCAGACCACCGCGTTTATAAAAGGAAAAATCCAAGTAACTCTCTGATAATCTTTCTTTAATAAATCACTTTATTAATTTTAATAGTTCAAGAAAGTAGAAATAAGTTTCGTCTACAATCTCTTAATAATTCCTTTTTTGTAAATAAAGCTAACTCTTTATTATTGTAACCAGACCTACCACACCGCAAGTAATTAACATTTCCACTAATACCACCATGACTCGACAGACGTAACAGTGTCATTGACCCCCATGCTGGCGCCTGGCCAAGATCTATTAATTATACAATTTGCCGTCAGATGACAGCACCTGTACGTCCCACATAGTAGGATACTGCTATACATAAGCATGCCGACTGGGCGAGTCTAAATCGTTACATGCATCTGTTCATTGATTTAACTAAAAGTCTCTAACTCCCCATTGCAAGACATCTTGGAAAAAAAAAGGAAATGTTCTTGGTCCTCTTAAACGGGAGTTTTATTTTCAAATAAAAAAAACTGGGGCTGGTGACATCGAGTTGAAGATATTATTGACGGAAGCCAGAAAGGACGGCTTCAAGGCTAAGTACAACAGTATGTCAGGTGCACTGACCGACCCACGACTCCTTTTATCTTGGCACAATATAACCTTCTCAATATATTTCTTTTGATTCGGGCTGCGGTTATTTCTACGTCTCATACCTCTACTGTTAAATGTTGTTGTAAATAGTTTTACTGACATCTTAATGATATAACATTCATCTTGGCACAAGTTGTTCTGGATTGAACACGAACATAGCTTATTAATTGCTCTTTCTCTGTATGTTTCATAATAAGTAAACATGATCAAACAATTGAAAATGAAAATATATGTATCTTTCTTGAACATGGTAATGTCTTTCGTGATAAATGTGAATTGTAGATGCCAATGCTGCAAATAGAGTTTGTTGCACAGGTATATAAAGAAGAAAGGGTAAAAAGGAAGGTTTGATGTTATGATAAAATAGACGATTTTAATTTTTTTTACAATTAGTCATGTTAAGATAAATCGAAACATTTTGTATCTTCGATATAATTTTGTAGGCACTGGAATAATTTCTTACTGAAATCTTTACTAGGGTCGCCATACATAATTAATTGGGTGCTGAGAGATATGTCCATATCTTTTTCGAGGTTGTGAAGATGTGTGTGTGTTTTCCATTATCTAAATATAATGCACATTCGAGGAAATTAAGGTAGGCGCGTCCTATTTAAGATCCACAAGGAAGAATTGTCAATGATTTGACGTTGTGTTAAGTGGTTATTTAGATTGCTGCATTTCAATCTGAAACTTGTTCGGTATATTTGACGTTTACCTTTTTTTCAATAAAGTAGTACATAGGTGGTTTCTTGTTTGTTAATAAACGTCTTTTAAAGCAACAATTTTTCTATTTTGTATTTCAAAATTAAGATTATTCTACTTAGTGATAGTTAAGGGTAAAATAATTTTTTATAAGGTGATGTGCTAGCATGAACAGAATTGATGTGATTTGTCCCCTATTCTCAGATTACAGTCATGTACTGAGTTTGTTCTGATCAGATTGCATAAATAAATGCGGGCTTTATTTTTTAAACATTTTGTACCAAAAAAATAATTTTCTTGGTGTTTCGCCTTTTTTAGAGTAAAAAGGCATATTTCTTGGTATTGTAAGATGTAACTGGTACCCTTTTCACCCCCTATAATGATTCTTGCTGCTTCTAATTGCACTTTTTCGTGTATCACCGACAGCTCCTCACTACAGTTATTCCATATAATGGAACCGTATTCTAATATTGGTCTAATGTTGCATCAATACAGCAGGAGAAGGGGTCTTCTATCTAGGTACCATTCATTCGTTTGAGGATTTGAAGTCGATAAATAGTATTATGTTCAGTTTCGTTTGTGTGAATGTTCCAAAGGCAATTATAACTTAAGATAATGCCCAAGTGTTTATGTTGATGGACTTCTTTAATTTTAGTCTCGCCTAATTTTAATGGAGGGTGATTTAATATGATTCGTTTGCGGCTAAATGTGATAGATTCAGATTTATGTGCACTTTAATTACAAATTTATTTACCAAGTGTGGTTTTTACACTAATCCCCCTTTAGTAATTTAGCCACAAGGGTAGGATTTTCCACGGTGGTGTAACTCATGGTATCGCCAGCAAATAATTCAAAACTACTAGTAATGTTGTTAGCAAGATCGTTTATGAAGATCAGGAAAAGAAAAGAGCCAAAAATGGATCCTTGTGTTACTCCTCCTGCGTATGCCCAAGTAATATTAAAAACTTATGATCTACTTTTACCCTCTGTTCTCTTTTTGATAAATATTTTTCTATCCATCTTAACAATTTACCTTTGATAACTGCAGAATTTAATTTTGATACTGAGTCTCTTATCCATACCTTATCAAAAGCTTTACATATGTCAAGGAACACTGCATGCTCCTACTTCTTTGTTGTTATCGAGTAAATGACAAATTGAGTTAATTAGATCTGCTAGTTGGTAAGTGGTGTTATAGCCTGTTATAGTATGAATCCCGACTGGTGAACCGAGAAATAAGAGTTTTCCTAATGAAAATTATATATTTTTCTCTACCAGTACAGATTTTTCTCCAGAATTTAGCAGATATATGAAGTTAAAGAAACTGGTCTGTAGTTAAATGGATTTGAATTGTTACTTTTTTTTATAAATTGGTGTCACATGAGATCTTTTCAATTATACCGGCAATTCTTCTGACTCCAGGGATAACTTAAATAATCTATACAGTGGAAAGCTTAGTTTACATGAGCATTCATTTAGTATGTAAGGATATATTTCATCAGGCCCTGGTATATATATATATATATATTATATATATATAAATACAAATAATATATATGTATGTATATATATATATATATATATATATATATATATATATATATCTAAATACACGCTCCCCTCTGTATGTTTTTCGTCTATTCAACATGGCGATCATAATCTTGTTTGAAAAAAAAACAAACATTAAACTCTCTACTTTAAGATTTAGGAAATGTAACAAAATTTAACTCAATTTCTAGTTAAGCATTAACGTGATGGGCAAATTCCAACCTTTTTCAGCCATTAAATATATATACGGTCGATCATCCGCAGACTTCACGGAATTTTAGACCGTGCCTGACTCAAAAACGAGTGCGACTTTAGGGACAGGCGTTCATCTTTATTTTCCAATTTAATCCAACAATGGGATCGATTAAACCCTCTGGAGCCGCAGGTGTGGTAGACACCGGGTCTCAAGTAGAGACCAGTGTATTAAATTAGAGGACACGTGTGCTGCACGGTCTTAAACCGATATAGAATAATGCAGGTGTACGTACTTAGGTTAAGATTATTTAAATCAGCTTTAGAAAAAAAGATAACCTGAGGCGTCTAATTTCATATAACAACACCTGGTAGTCAGGAAAACATATTTCTGAACAATATGATAAACTGCATTTCCCCTGGCATTATCCAAATATTAACTTAGGCACTCGGAAGCACTATAGCCAGAGGAGACCCCTAAAAGCAGGTAAGGCTATCCACGCAATATCCCACCTGCTTTCAGGTCAAGAGATAATTGAAACAAGTTTTCTTTCTCTCGTGCTCCCTGAAGTGTGGACAGTAATGCATATGTTATGAAGACAGTGCCTTAGGGTTGTGGTATTTCAGACTTTTTCGGTGTTTACAATACATTGAAATCCTCCGTGCTGATGGCTCCAATTAAACAAGAAACTGTCAGCACTCCAGGCAGTGAGCGCAAAAGAATATTAGTTTGCTAAGTGTCCCAAGATAAAGGCCTGTTAAACCCGCAAGTAATATCGTTAGACTCTTTTCGTTAAGGTGTTTGGGTGAAATATTTCAAACTTATTCTATTTAAGTAACTTTGCTCATTATCTTAATATCCTCAGATGATATCAGCTGCTATTTAAATGTTATCTAAGAATATGTTTTCATAAAATCTACCCTTGTCTCTGCCATTCACCATATTCGGTTCATTGAGGCAGTATCTCAATCATATGAAACCTTGTGACAAATACTTTCTACTATGAAAATAATTCAGAATTCCTTGTTAAAAAGCATGAAACTTAACCTTAACATTAAATTGTTTGAAAATATATGTTGGTAAAGCCGTGATTGTGCGTCTAAACAGGCATTTTATGTGGACTGTTGTATTTAGAAGCCCCAGTGGATCGTGTTGAAATATATCTTTATTCAGAATTGTATTACATTTATAGGTAATGAGTGTAATATATATATATATATATATATATATATATATATATATATATATTTCCATACATAAATATTTACATATATATGATTAATTGATTTTATTATCATTTATCAATATTTTATCATAAAAAATGTATTAAGCCAGTAAAAGTATATGCAGATCAGAAGATTTCAAACACGAAATATGAAATGCATATTTCCTTGGACGAGCATTTGATATATGGTATATCGGGCCTAGTTGAACATTTATTTATTTATTTATTCAAAATATTTATACAGGTTAGCCAGTTTAGTTAATATAACTGTTCTTACACCGTGCCCTGTCATTATACAATAAAATAAAATATACTAAGTCTTACAATGATAAAACATACAATGTACATATGATATATGTATATATATATATATATTTAAATATATATATATATATATATATATACATAAATGGTGAACGCACAAATTATACTAGTACATAAATATATTACATATTAGACAATCATCATGGCATATATATCATAATGCATACACCCTTCCAAATTAAAATTACAAGTGAGTGAATTATCCAATCACGCCAAAAATGTGTGTCAAATGACGTCAAAGGATTCGTTTAGAGAATAAGACACAGCATTATCAGATTTTACTCTGCACATCGTGGTTTAAAAAGTGGATCATTTGATCAGTTAAGAGATAATGCTATTCAAGGATAATGTTATTTCCTACCAAACCTCTACAGACACGATAGCGGCTTTCACTTTAAGCCTGTCAAGAATTCAAAACCATTTAGTTGTCTTAATTTGTAACAGAAACAATTTTTTACCAAATAAATAGGCATGATTAGAAAAATATCGATATTTGAAACTGTATCGCGATACGCAATATGCGATATATCGATAATATCCCGCAGACCTAATGTGAAGCACACGTGTTTCCTATCATTCTTGTCAGTCATGTTATAAGAATTGTGAGATATTGTCATTAAAATCTTACCTTTATAGTACCGGGTAAGAATACGAAGATAGATACAGTGATAATATTAAAACGAATGTTACTTATGGATTACCATATCAATGCTATGGCGGTCTGTGGTAGAACATAGACTGGCTCCAGTGTTAGAAGAGTAAAAATAACATTAACTGGCTGTGACTGGCGCCAGTCTGTGATACAAACTTACTGCGACACGCGGCCTCTGTTCTTTTGTAGTGAGATACAGATATGCTGTTAAAGTGGCTGGCTGTTGTAGAAATGAACGCTGGGCACAGTGGTACGGCACAGAATTACTGACTGCGTCAAAACCGGCAAACTGCATCCATGAGAACTTAAAGGAAACGTAAATATTGCAACATTCAGAATAAAATGTGTAAAAGTGTCGACCATTTACATTACTTTGTGTATTAAACTCTGGACAATACATATTACACTTTTCCCTTCTGGTCAATGGATATCCGTCCATTCCTATGTTAAAGCTTGTCACTGTATACGGCCAGTGATCGTATCATCTAGGGTATTAATGTTAGGAATTAACACAAAAGTAAATATCAGAAAATAGAATAAATAAGAATACACAAACCACTTCGCTGTCGAACATATGCTTGAGATATAAATAAATTAGATAACATTTATTCTGATCCGTACAACTGCGATTGGATTATAACTATATTTACTCACATTGATATAAACCTTTTTATTTTACATGGACTGTACAAATAGTTATTATTACTAATCAAGGCACTCTCCATGGCTCAGATGAAGGCGTTCGGTCGTCTGTAGGAGTACAAAAAAACAGGAGGGAACCACAGTACTCGGATGGGCAACTACATCCCACTCTCATAGCCACCCGGGTCGCCAGCGGTGAGAGCCGAACGTAGTACCCCTCGACTGCCCAGGCCCCCATTCTCTCTTCCTTATTGGTTGCCTTAATCGTTAGCTGTTCGGTGCAGGCTGATACATAATGCATGGAGGGACAATGTTCCCATAGATCAGGTATGTCCCAATTAAGGTAAGTGGCAGGTCATTGGTCTATGAAGACACTGTAGGAATTCGCAGAAAAAAGGTCTTTGCAAACCAGCTGTTGGTTTGCCGTGTATTGTATATACCAGCTTTTCACCTTAATAACGATAACCCATGAGAGGCGGATAGCGAATTTAAGTAAATGGGGGCCCAACACTAAGGACTTGGTGAACAAGAATGCAGATAATGCTGGTGGACTTTATACGTACACTTAGACACTTAGCTTGCAGGCGTATAAGGAGGAAAACGGCGCTGAGCCTGTATTTTTCTATTTTCAGGACGTTAAGGTCAAAATGGGCATGCCCCCCCCCCCCCCAACCCCCACCCACCCACACACACAAACACACGCACACACATATACGCACTTCATCCGTCCATGCGCATGGTCAATTTTAGGTAATCAAAATTTGTTTCGTGCTTTCCTCTGCATTTTCCAAAGTCATGATAAATTGGTGAGTGGGAATGCAAGGTAATTTCACAGTTAATACCGAAAGGGGGCCTGAACTGTAGAGAGGTCGCAAAGGTTCATTCCCCTGGCTTGGCTATAAGTATAGGTTATAAGGGCCCGTCAGAGACCGGTGGCTTCCTCCGTGGCCCCCGGTTTCCTCCATCTATATACTAAGACGACCAAACGTCATCTCCGTAAGCATGGAGCGTGCCTAGGTCTCGTTAATACATAAATATATTTGTACAATCCATGCAAAATAAATGTTTAAATTAATGACAGAGAATAAAACCTACTCATAAAAAAGATTGAATCGGATTTACTGGCATTTAAAATTATTCATCTAAAACCTTTAACTCGACCTTGACGAAACAGTTAGTGTTCTGACAGTATGACCCAAAGTAAAAGTTGTTTTACAACTGTCGCAAACTTGGAACACCGGTATTGGTGATTATGTGAAGAGGGTTTATTGAAAACGCAGTTTAACTGGGATTTTGTCTCTCCGGTACAGATGTCTGTTAGAACTGTAACGACCTCGAGACACGTAAAATAGTGTTTTTATGTTTAAGAAATATAGGAACCACTTTCGACCCAAGGTAATTGCACCGTGTAGCTTTTTTCCTAAAGCCCGTTCAACCTAAATCTTTATAGAACGAAAATGGACCGGATTTACTGAAACAATTACCGGCATCTCCTGTATTCCTATCCGCCGTTACAATATATCAAGACCCCAAAACAGCTAGTATCAATAATATGAAACGGCTTGCAACCAATCAAAGTCATTGATTCTTATCACGTGACAAAGCCTGGTACGCCATAAACCGAGATACCAGAATCTAGGCATTTCTTTGATGTTGCAGAAAAGGGGATTAACCTTAATATCCACGCCCTGGAGAACGTGTACTTAATTTAAGTGTATATTCATTTGGTTAACATGCATGGTGATAAATAATATACACAAATCTTTTGAACTGTATGTGTTGCAATGTTATTCTCTTGGAACTGTAAGTCTCAAATCCTAGCTATCTCCGGGCGGCAATATACTAACATCCGCGTATCTACTTTGAAGGCAGGGGCCTAAGTAGACGTTCTGCAAGTTAACACTGCTTAACAGTCCTAAGGACCTTGGACGGGGTTTATATGTTATTTAGATGACAGTGGTTCTTTATGACATGTCTTCTATGTCTAGACAAGCCCTGCCATTTCGCAGGATCTATAAATGAAAACCACCTGTAGTCGGGGCAGACGACATAATAGTTAACGTGAGATTTGGCGTTATTCTCTTTTGCGACATGTCGTGAAAGCAGAAACACAACCAGCTGCCTGACAGAGCAACCGCCGCTATACGTCATTTTAACAGTGAACCAATTAGGAAAGATATATGGATTGGAAACCCCCGGCATCCTATGAGGGTAATAATAATTTTGTCCGTAAGTTTGTTTTTTAAATCATATTTCTGTTACGATGTTAATATAATCCAGTAGAACTCAAGTTTCTTTTTAAATATTTTTTTTTAATCATAGCTTCGTTACGATGTTAATTTAATCCAAAGTACTCAAGTACTCTTTTTTTTAAATTTTGAAGTGGTAGTCTCACACATTTATATACACACATGTTATATCGGACAATTATATTATATACGTGGTAATATATGTATAAAATAATATACTTATAATTTACCTTAGCGAGTTCATATGAAGAATAAAAGTAGATAACATAAAAATATGAAACACAAGATAACTTATCATCTGCTATAAAATATACTATATATTAACGTATATATTTTAATATACTATAGAAAAAGTTGAATCTAACTGTTTTTGTCATGATACCGCGTGGTGAACATTCACGGTATCTTTAAAGGTATCCGTCGAGTTTAACTGACTGTTGTTGAATGATATTATATATGCGCATATCATATAATATATAATAATCTTCAACTTTATAGTATATAAAAATCCACAAATCATTACGTCGGCTGTTTTGTTATCATTTGTCCACCACTAGTGTTCCATTTCTTTAGATTCCTTTCATCTTATTTTTTTTACAAAAAGACTCGGATTCCGTATTTTAACCCGTAATTGTGATTTTAGTGTTTTTGCTGATAGCCATCTTGATCTTTTTTTTATTTAATTCCCTTTGATTAAAAGTTAAACCACAGTTTTAAAGGTGCCTTATCACCTACCTAACCTTCATAAACTAAAGGTTATCCCTTGGAGCTTTTACAAAAATAGCCCAGAATACATGGATATCACCGCACAAAGGCTTCTTGTTTTGTTTATATCAACGTGTATGTGGGGGCTCTCCAAATAATAAAAACAACTTTAACAAGGGCATCTAATAGCAAGTCAGTTAAGCCAGAGCTTTGCAAATGGCGTTTTGCAGCAAATGACCTTTCTGCCTCTACATGTAAGCAACCTAACACCTAAGGTTACATGTTTTTTTTTCCGTTTGTCAACATTGCTGTGTTTACAATCATGTTGTTGATAAACAAGTTATTACATCCTTCACAAAGGCGTTCAACAACTTTTTACAAGCAAACTGACCCTTAGATTATTAATATATACACAGAAGAAGCCAGAACTCGCATACATTTTTTAAAAGTATCTGAATTGGCACCTTTAAGTGTTTTTTATTTCAGAATTTGTGTTATGGCAACAAACTCTCTAATCATCAATCCGACATTCAGCAGTTACTTCAACAACTGTCATTGTGGAAGCCATTTAAAAAAAAACAGACTTTATAGCAAGTAGAAGTTCGACTCGCGCATAAATTAATGACCCACATGTTTAATTTAACCTGAAGTAAGTCTTGGAAATCCCCCTTTCAACCTTTGACACCATTCGATTAAATAACACACTCAGTTATCAGTCATGAATTTTCATAACTATCTTCCAATGTCCACTTTACTGGAGATGGAGTCCTAAGGGTTAAAAACGAATAACATCGCACTGAAATTCTCATCTTGTCTGAAAATGTTTTGGGTGCTTAATATGGCCGCTCTGACCTTAGCTTTCCTTTGTATTCAATATGGTAAGTTCATATTCGTCAATCTGTGTTCCCTGGCTGACTGTCTCTTTTATCCTTTAAGATGTAGCAACACCTTTCATTGATAGTTATCACAGCCGGTGTCAACATTGTATTTACTGTATCTTTGCCACATAAACATGCTGGTATTTCTTTCATGTAATCTGTAGACCGAAAAACCTTTCTAGCCCAAAGTACTAAAGGTATTGAGGAAGAATTCCCGGGCTATGCTTTCGTCATAAAGGACACGGTTTATCTTCAGCTCAAGGTTGAAATAGAAACCAACAACAGTTGTATTGTTCTGTAATTTGTATTATTATAATTAACGCGTAAATATTGACTAAAAACAGAAGATTTTGGACTTATTTAAAGGTCAATTTCACAGCATCTAAAAAAATCTCTTTTATTTTTTTTTTCTTCTCTGTGTTTCTCATTTGAAAGAGGCACATATAGAAACACGCCTAATCTGAGTTCATAAAAAAAGAAAAGGCTTCTGTTGCTCAGGAGAGTAGCACATGCTTCAAAGACGGGATGCCTTGAGTTCTAATCTAATCCGAGGCGGTAAGATTTTTCAATGTCGGGCGTTAGGGCGTGAAGAAGGTACCGAGGGTAAGCGCTTTGCGGGTTAAGTTAGGAGGTGGTGGCCAACGACAGGGGTTTTGATCAGAACCGAGTTTCCGGGGTTCTTTGGTGTGATGACGCAGCAGTGGAAACGATTATACACAATGACCCGCAGGTGCAGCAGTCACCGCGTCCGGTTATCATCAGGATAAGTGTGTATAACTGCCCTGTCACATTGTCCAAAACCGAAACATAATTGTACACAGTCACGTTATACTTACAGTTGAGCTAACATATAAAAAATGGAAAATCCATTAACAATATTCAATATTTATATTTAAATTATTTGAAAATAAGGAAGTTTGTGTTAATTGCAAGCCGCCGGTACCAGGCTGGACAAAGGTTCAAATGCATACCTTATGTGGAGTAGTGCTGTCCATGCCCAAACCGGTACAAAGACTCTACAGTTACAGCAAGGTAAAGCGATTGCTTTGCAGACCACCAAACATTCATAGTCGGTGAAGACAGGTGGCCGTCAGAGCTACGGAATGCACTGTCGCCATAACGGTCACCATACTGTATAGTCATTTTACCTAAATGAGTCGCAGTCTTAAAGATGTCCGAAGCACGTTTTTATATAAGGCCTTGTTTTAGATGAACTTGCTAGGTGTAGAACTTTGTGCGAGTTACTTTTATAGATGTTCCAGTTTGGCATTGTTTTCTTGGTGTTTAATGATTTTGACATTACTGTAGGAACATAACATTTGCAATCGTTGAATGGAGTTTCAGAACAAATTGATACTCCTTTCTATCACTGACACGTTACTCTCTTTGGAACTTGCCTAAGTCTTAAAAGTAATAAAAAACCTTAAGCCGCATGATACATGAAACAATTTTTAATGTTTAAGTTCTTTTTTTAATAAAGGAATAGCTGAGAATAATATGTTATAATACTTTCCAAATCACTCCCTTTTTATAAACCACGATATGAGGAATACATTCTGATTTTGCCTTTATTCCTTTTAAATCGTCTGATACATATTTTTTTTCACACGTGACGATAATTTTTACGTGGGAATTATGTTTTTGTATATATACCATGGTATAAATTAGTTTCCCATAAAATAGGTTTAAATTGTTTACAGCAAACAGACATGAGGTATGCCAATATTAAAAATAGTTCATTATGCATTTTGCTCTTTCTGTCAATCTGGAAATGTTTTCCCGTGTTTTAATTTGTACGTAAATAATTGCGAAAAAAAACCAGTTGACGGGGATAGTATAACGGAGTATGCGAACAGTTACTGTAATTTAGATAGACTTGATTTAGCAGGATTTACGTTTTATCAGGCGTTTGAGGCTGCAAATTAAAAAAAAAACTACCATTGCGTGTCAGACCTGCGTGCTTGCAACAGTAAAGAGTCCTTGATGAGGTGAGAAATCTCCGGGAAATGTCATTGTGCTCGACAAAAAAGTGTGAAGGCGGAAGTGACGATGACAATCAATTATTGGCTTTCGAGACACCGGTGTGTGTAACCTTGGATACGAAAGGCTACCAGCCCCCCCCCCCCCAAAAAAAAAAAAAACAGTGTAATTTCTAACATATGTATTACACTAGGGGTCAGGCTGTTAAATATATGTATGAGTCTTTATCTATTGTAAATGCAAACAATCCCATATTGGATGATATATTATTAATAAGCTCCATGAATAATAGCTTTGTTTTCGTCGAAAAGGGTCAAAAAGTAAAGATCGTTTTGTAAAACATCTGAGTTATGTTGCTATATAAGTAATTACCTGTCACTTCGTTATTGAAAACTGGTCGTTCAGCTCTTAAAATATTTTTTTAGCAACTATATTGCAACAAGCCCAATCTGTGTGTTTGTGCATTAAGATGGGTTTAAAACATATTCGTTTACGAGTTACAGCACTTACAAAGTGGGTATTGAGTAGAGTGCATGAAAAAAAATTGGTTCAAACGACAAATTAGATTTGCTTCAAAAGTATGCGGCGTTTTTATTACTGTGTAAATAATTATTGTATTAAGAGTAATGCAGATAATCCCCATCCACCAGAGGTCGTTTCACTTCCAAAACGAACCTCTTACAGGTGGGAATTTGTTACATTACAAAGAAGCCCTTTGTTTGCATTTCACCTTTGCATTCTTGCAAAATATTATTTATACCGTGAAGTATACTTAGCGCTGAGCACACACGTTTCTGTAATTTGCCTGGAATAATTCTTATTCAATTTTGTTGGAAGGCACTACTTGAACCTCTTTATTACATTTATACCTACGCCACTAGTGTATTTATACGCCCCAGTGCATTTAGGGCATAAAATTTCTAAACCCAACGAGCAGAGACGTACTTTTGCTGGTCCGATTCTGCGTAGAGTGTAGTGATGTATTACTTAGGAACTAAATGTGACGTTTCGGGTTATAATTCATTGTAGAACAGTGGTATATATCCGGCCCATTTTTTGTTATGATCCCCAACTATTCGGAGAATAACACATATATTGCAAATGAAATATATCAATAATAGAATTATACACTTTGGCTCCATTTATGAGTTTAATATGAATTAACTTAATCAAGAAACGTAATACCAGATTTTGTTTAACCTTTTTCTTAATTGTAGTATATTTGAAATATGATTATAAGTATATATATTGAAAATGTATCATTCAGACGCTAAAAACAAGTATACATGTACATACATATGTGTGTGTATGTATGTGTGTCTGCGAGTTACCCCCCCCCCCCCCTCCTCTCCCCCACACCCTGGAAGATAAATTGACGCCACTTGTACATTTCGCAATTTCCTCTCGCAATGGCTGGATGAGTGGGGCATCAATGGATTCACGGCAACATCTGGTAACCGTTCCCTAAACGCAGGCCCTTATTAATCGTTTTTGCCATATTTAATAACAACGACACCCCCACAGTTTTTCAATATAGTGTATTAATGATAATTCAAGGGAGGCAAGTATTTTCAGGGAAGCGCCACTATCGAGGGTAGTTATCGGCCGAGGGGGTTGGTTGTGGATTAGGGTTTCCCTCCTCCCCGTGAGATGAGGAAAATATTTTGAAATTTTAAGTCAAAATATAACCAATATTAAAGCAAAATAGGTGTTATAAACAGGGAATATTTTTTGTTTAAGAAACTATCCAGAAGTAAAAGCTCTAGCCCTAAAGTATTAAATCTATTAAAATCAGATTTTTGGGGGGTCAGTTTGAGCGTTTATCGTTTGATTATACCATAATGCCGTGGA
Organism: Sipunculus nudus; assembly: GCA_026874595.1. NCBI lineage: Eukaryota > Metazoa > Annelida > Sipuncula > Golfingiida > Sipunculidae > Sipunculus > Sipunculus nudus. The sequence goes on along the minus strand of CM049314.1, from coordinate 59,014,270 downwards.
AACTAGTGAATTATGTAATATTATCAGTCATATTGGTATATAATCCACACGACATCAGTTCATTGATATTTGAGAACAATAGCAACACTGTGTTATTAACTTACGGACTGCAATGAGAACTTATTTGTAAATGACAAAATGACATTCCTTAATGACAAAATGACATTCCTTAAATTAGCTAAATGTAGGGGTATGACATAAACATAGTGTGTCCTCCCCGGATGGAAAAGTGTGTGGGGGGGGGGGGGGGGGGGGAGATTGTCCCTCCCTTGTCCCCCATGAAATTGCGCCCATCATTCAGTAAACAAAGATTTCAAGCAATGCCCAACCATGAAAACCGAAACATAACCTTGAGTATGCCCTTGATTATAGACTGGCCTCGTCTCCTAAACTGCATCCGAAGGGAGTAGAAACGCCTTCACGCCCAGACCGTATACCGTCAGGCCCCTATGTCTGAGCGGTATTACGTGATGCAGTGGATAGAATTCATATAATCCTATTTATGTGTACGATCATTTCTTGTAGCTCAGACTTTGATCGATTTTTAGGAATATTCCCGCCACCAACTCCTTTGATATGAGCGGGGATACAACAGTCTCCACAGGGTTGAATCTGCCAAATGAAAATACTGCGTGACCTCCGAGGATATTTACACTGGAACAGACCCGTCTGTGTACACAAGTGCTATTTTTCTTCCCGGAAGTAAATTTTATTTACGGGGTACCGCCAGTCTGTTTCTTTCCACCAAATATTGGGATAAAACGTGCGGCGGGCGGCATTGAGTTTCACGGATTGCATCACCGTTTGATCATATTGTAATCTTTAACAGGTTTTTGCGAGTTGATACTGCGGAAAGGATACTCTCTCTCTGGTCATGTAAGGAAAGATTTTCCCTCCATGAATTGTAGGAAGTTCTATAATTGCAATCCTAATTTTTTTTTATGTTGAGAAAGGACTGTTCTAAAAGATATTGCATGTATACATTACGTACATAAGCTAATTTGTAAACGTAAGATGTTTCACTTGATGATTGCAGGTCCATCATCGCAATGGTTATAATTACCTGTCTATCAAAGAAATGGAGCACTGAAAGCATTGCGAAAGCACTGCATTGCAACAAGAGTATATATATATATATATATATATATATATATATATATATATATATATATGTTAAGCCATGTAAGTCCATCTCACTACACTTGAGAAAGTAAATGTAAGACGACGTTTCTAAAGCTCGGATTAATGAAACGCGTCATCTTTCATTTATTTTTCTCAAATATATATATATATATATATATATATATATATATATATATTTATAAATGATTTTGATGTCAACTTCGGCGATTTTGGCTGTTATACGATTTGTTTGAGCGATACTGATGGCTAATGTTAGCAGAAGGATTAGCCTCACATTCTATGAACCTACATGTTGTTAGTTCCGTAACAAATCCAGTTTCGAGCGATGATCGATATGCTTGTTCTTACCTCGCCATTGATATATAACTTTCTTCATCTTAAAAAATTATAGCGACAACGACCCGTTATATATAAGGCTGCCTTTCCATGAATGCGACTTTTCTGCGATGTGATGGCGTTGCGTTGGCGTTGCGACAGCGGCAGAATCGCTCTGGTGTTTTAGCCATGTAGCCTTTCCATGGATTCGGGTTCCCGCGCGCAGGCCCGCGCGACAAAAATGCTAGGCGAACCCTTCATCAGGCGCAGGGGCGTCAATATAGGGGGATGGGGAGTATATATACCCCCCACTTTTGGGCAAGGGGGGATGGCCAATGTTATCATCCCTCCCACTTTTCAGAGAATAATATTATAATATTGCAAATGAAATATATTAATAAATAGAATTAAAAACTTTGAATCCATTTACGAACACATGTTAAATCTAAACCTGCTTAGAATTAACAAAATAACTTATTTTCTATTATGATATTATAATTATTTGAAATATAATTAAGTATATATATATAAATATATATATATATATATTATAATCATATATATATATATATATATATATACATATATATAGTTGAATATGTCACCTAGAGTAGCTGAAAAAGGTATATATTATATGTGTGTGTATATATATATATATATATATATACATACATATATATATATATATATATATATATATATATATATATATATATACAATGTCATCCCCCCCCCACCCTGGAAGAAAAATTGATGCCACTGATCAGGCGTTATTTTTGCAGGGAATTATGGCTGCATCAACAGAGCTCCGCCGCATCGTTTCGCAGAAAAATCGCGTTCATGGAAACGTTCTGGCGGCGCGATTACCCGCTCGGCATGTCGCGCGGCAAACGCGTCGCGCTCATGGAAAGGCAGCCTTAGGCCGGCCGACTTTCATAAGTTTTGTTCAAATAAAACTTAGGCCTACATTTGACTAAAAGATATATCTCATTTTCATTACATGTGAAGTTTACGGCAAATCCAGACTGCATTTAATTACTTTGAGAAATTATAAGGTTTACTTGAATGTTTCCATACGATACATGTACAGTATACTGGAAATTATGCATATATATTTTGGTACCGACACTAGCTAGAGCCACCAATAATCGTATCGTGAAATCTTTACCGTACAAATAATTAATTAATCGATGAATCAATGTTTAACGAATTTTCTTGTACCACAAAACTTCTTTGTAAAGACACTTCTATAAGACCCATGTATTACATAAAATATATTCCATATAACAAGCGATCCTATATATGGTTGCTCCAACAGAGATATGGAAGCCTAGACAGTTTGAAATACAACCGGTCGTCTTTGAAGAGAAAAACATGACATACGTTGTTTGGTAGGTATTGTTGCAATATCTCAAACCAGTGATCGAATGGCTTACAAATACTTCTTGTGCACTATCATGGGCGCCACATACTCCTCAGCCCGGAAAGGTCAAGGTCACTTCATAGACAGGCATGTTAGTCAGACTGCCGGGATGTAAAATTACGTCTGGCCATAACTGAGTGATCGATGGAAGGTTGCTTCGATGATTAAACGAAATTCCTATATCACGATCCAGTTTTAGCCTGGGCTTTGCAGAATCACTAAAAACGAATTCCTACGGGAGTTGCCCGTGTTCTCTCCCCACTTGAAAGGTTCCAGGGTCACCCAGAGCTTCAATCTATTAAGAACCCGTTTTGCAATGTATCATTTTTCGGTATAAACTGCAAAAAAATTAATACCTAACGCTATCTGAAACATTCCCTGTAGGGTGTCCCAGGAGTAAACAACGGAGCCCATATATTTTTTTCCTTGCTGATATATATATATATATATATATATATATATATATATATATATATATATATATATATATATATATATATAATTATATATATAATTATATATGTGTGTGTATACACCAGACTCGCATTATATGAAATGTATCTAGGGGTCGTCTTAACTAAAACGCTGATCATCTAGATGATTAAGATGACTGTCATATTAATGTTAATGTAATATGATAAGATAAAGTTTGGTCTGTGCAATAACATGATGTTCTCATTGTAGGATAGTTTTATTATCAGTTTCATTTGTTGGATAAGTTCCCAGTAAGCAATGAAGGGAATACTAGCCATATTTTGTGAACTACTCGTATTTCCATACACTTATTAGTTTTCAATACCCTTTTAAAAAATACGTGACGTCACTAAATGCATGGATACCATAATATAAGTGAAATTTGAACGTGTTTATTCAATGGCCGCTGAGTATAAGTATGTGTCTTGGTTGCTCACAATACTTTTGCTGAAACCATGTCGGAAATAAATGTAATAGTGTATATCTAGTCTAATGTTCAGCACTACAATATCAAAGGCGCTTGAATTGCTGTTAGTAGAGATTTCGGATAATTTTTTAGACAGGCTGGCAAGAAGCCTCCGAGGTCAGAGCCGACAGCCATGGCACATCGGTTTCAGGCTAGATTTGGAGTACATGCGTGATTGGCTGAACCATTGTTACGTCAGCGGTGTCACTATCTGATGTCTCCAGTAGTCGACATACCAGCCAATCAGAAAGTGCGTCCTCGGTTGCTATGCCATGGCTGTCGGGTCTAACAAGGGGGCTTTTTGTCAGCCTATCTCAAATATTAAGTAAATAATGAAGAGATGGACCATATAATGAGAAAAACGCCAGGAAAATGTCAGATAAGTAATAGTTATAAGGAAATGACCAAGAAAAAGAACAAATTCAACACCAATAGCAATTTAAGCGCCTGTTACAATATATTAATAAAGGCGACCTGCTATGTTCTGCTGACAGATTATGGCTCATATAAAATACAATATTTGACTTGGGTAAAGAAAAATCGTTCTGACAGGCCCTGACTGATTAATCATGCAAGCGCCTTATTCAATCAAATATAGAACACTGGCAATATTTACTTTTAACGAAAAAAAAACAAGTGTTCAGATGTTGATACTTCAGACTTGCATTCACATGTACACTGGTTGATATTTAACATAATGATTTAGGCCAAAAAAATGGTTGCTTCACAAGTAATCACTCTCATTTTACGTGAATCAAAGTATGGACAATGAACTGAGTTTTGAATTTATGCACTATTTCGAGAAAATATTTTTTTCATTTGTATTTACACCCCTAAGAAAACAAATCTGTAAATGTAATCGGCAAATTAAAAACAAAACTAGCTCGCCTACACAAAATTATTTTCAGAGTGAGTAGAATAATAATTTTTGTTGTGGTGGCCTTACTAAGCTATTATAATTATCATTATTTCAGCTGAATCCACTGTTTTCACCACATGACGGAAAAAGATGACGATAATACATACAGAAATACTGGCAATTTTTTTTTACAGTTTTCTACAGAGCTTTTATTTTCCCCTTTGTTTTATGTGTAATTTAGTCAGTCTCAGTGCTTAGGAGTCAATATCTGTCAAATCATGTTAGTTTTTCTGGAGCGCAGAGACCACCCAAGACTCGCTCTTATGACCGGGTCAAAGACATCCCGCACTGTCAACTTCCCCCCGGTTGACGTTGTAGCGTGCTGCTAAGAAATGCTGTTTGAGTGTGCCGCTCGGGATCAAATATTAATGATTTTTTCTATACTTGATAATCGGGCTTCCGCTGCCGGGACTCTTTTGGATTTAGATGATACAGACCTTGTTTAGGGAGTCATGTTGTATGATATTTCGCGTTCTGATCGGTTCTCTGTGTCTTATGTGAGATATAAATCCAAATTTATTTAAGTTGAAGAGATCACGTTTAACCTTTTTTTTAATAATATTTCATATTAAGTGTCTATTTTGGAGTATGTTTACTCATTCCTGGATTGTTTTAGATTAGCAAACCGAAACTGACCTGAATAATATAATATTTTGTCGTTGATATTATAATTTACGTTCCTCATAGAATTAAAAAAATATATATAAACAACACTGAATGACAAGTATCCATTTGATGCCCCGCGAGTACTTTTAACTGCCGTCAGCTGGGTGTGACGATTCGCATTTATTAAAAAACACTTTTCAGCAAATGAGCAACATCTGACGGCAATGACAGACACTAAGTGTTCGGGTCCGTCATATCAATGAATAAAGATACGATTTCTTAAAGCTCAAATAATAAAAGTATGCCTTCAGAGGGGGGTTTAAAATCTTACTCTATGACATACATTGTGTTTCCATTTAACGAAACCCGCAATGTTTATTCACTGAACCCGAACACATTAAATGACCGTTTCATGCAGTATCTTTGCTCGTAGAAAAATAACATATGGTCTATCGTATATGGAACATCAAAGCAATCCATACGATATCCTTATTCTTCTGAAAAGCCTGTAAACAGACAGCCTTGGAAATCCTTGCTAACACCAGACAGTAATTGAATCAGACAGATGCCGACTTCAAATTATGTTTGTTGTTCAAAGTGCTCAAAGACATTCTCTAACATGCAGAGACAGGTTTAGTGAGATTTTCCGAAAGTTTACAATTAGCGAGGTGTTATATACGGCCAGATGTCTAACACGGGACCCAGAAACGTGCTTAACCGAGTTATCTTTATGCGTTATTAAACTGGGGATATAATTAACTTTCTGAATTTAAAGAGTCTGGGGACACATTAAATAACTCCCAGATGACTTAAAGTACGTCCTCGTGCCCGCATGATCTACTAATAATTGGAAAAATCACTTATTTCCTGTGTAATCTAATACTTCCGCTCTCGACGTACAGCCTGTTATAAACAAATAGTTTATCGTTCTTTCAGACGACATGTATTTTAATCCAAAAATGATAATCATAAAATCTATCGGATACCAAGTATATTGGACGCGACATCATTATGACGGGATGTAATGTTGTGTTCTATTATCGTGGGCGATTTCTCATATATTAAAGAAGCCTCATGTCCAGAATATCTGATCAATTTTATAGCAAAAAAAAAAAGATCTCGCATGGCTGCTTATTTATACAATACAGTATTCTACGCTATGACGTGATGAGTACTTTTCAGGATATTTGTTTATTTAACGTAACTGTATGTTTATGCATCACATCCGAATTTTTTATTATCGCACACTCTATTATGCATCTGTTTTAATTAAATAAGTTATAATTTAGCCATTTATTGTATAAACAAACAATTATTTATTACCGAAGATCAGATTTATATATATATATTTGTGTGTTTCTGCGAATACGTATGCATATATTTAAAACACACATATTTATATAATATAATTACTAAATCTCACATTTTACATGATTGCTCCCATTGACAGAGTTACTGTCCTTTTTATTAATGGTGAAAACAGAATAAAGATTGTAAGCAGACTCAGTTGTATTAACAGTAGTAGTAGTGGTGGTTGTGGTAGTAGTAGTCGTAGTTTTTGCAGAAGTAGTTGTAGTAGTAACTATTGTAATAGTTTTAGCAACAGCAGTTATCGCAGTTATATAAAAAAGAGAAGTAGAATGATAAGCGGTAGTAGTTTTAGCAATAGTTGTGGTAGTTATTAGTATTAGTAACTAGTAATAAGAGACGTAATAGTATAGAAATAGTAGTACGATGACAGAAGAAACAGAAAAACTATCAAAGTGTAACGTTGGCATATTGCAAGTTTACACGGATTTGTACGGATGTGAAAAAGGAAAGTTGACAGCTGTTCTCATGTCTTGGATGGAGATAATATGTGTGAATTTTCTATGAGGGAAGTCGATGGAGCAAAAAAGAAATACGCGGAAGGAGCGCCTGGAAATCTGTAGAAAACCGATGATTTGTGAATCAATAGTTCTGTGTTGTTTCTTGGATGCTTCCTCTGTGACGTCATAGACATAAGAAGACTGATCACATTTGCCGCGATACGTTCAAATTATAACAAGGTGCCCGCTTTTGTAAAATAAAACATCATTCTACATCGCTACCAAAATAGAATGGGACGGATTATTAGGGCGAACGATTCGGTTTTAAAACATGTGAGAGAAGTTGCGCTTACGACTTAAGAAAATAAGCTGGGACAAGAAATAAAACCAACCAACGGGCTCATTCATTTATAAAGAAATTATTTCCATAAAAGGTGATATTTTATCTCGTAGTTCAATACGGGAGGTCGTCATAATTTACATATGTAAAAAGCTGAAGAGGCCACCCAAAAGGCTTTATCTAAAGGGAAGCAAAGATTCCTGTTTTTATTCTGGTATTTCTCGAGGTTAATTAAAGCTTACCGAACTTGTTTTATCGTCCAGTCGTTCTTGTAAGTGCCCGGATGAAGTGTCTCAGCGAGTATCAGCGATTTTACATATTGCATTTGCCTTTGATTAGTGATTCATTAGTCTATTTATACATTTGTAGCCTCAGTTTGATTACTTTTTTAAATTCAGTGTATCTTCTCTGACTTGTTTCTTGTGCCAGGGAATGAGGTAAAAAAAACCAAAAAAACACGTAGTCCTACTCACTAGCTATGGCAAAGCTTTCTTCAGAATATTTTATTTTCAGTATTTCGTCGACATCTTATACTTTACTTGGGCGTTCACTATAACATGAAGAGATTTCACTGCATTTTAAGGTCATCTGCACATGGCGAGATATAATACTGTGATCTTAACTTTGCTTTTATTTGAAGTGAATATTTCATCAAATATTTTATCCGCTTTATACGGTTTCTTCACATCAAATTAATCAAGTTTGTTCTTCAAACTTTCAGAAGAAACAAATAATGTGCGAATGAGCGAATTTATTTATTTTTTTCAAATAATCGATGTAGCACAATACGTTAAATTTTGCATGACTGCCATGAATTATACATATATTTTCTTCAGTTCTTGAAATTGTGCATATAAATAACACGTTATTGGTCAATTTTCCATACCTTTAAGATTTCACTTAAGCAATCGAGGAAAGGGCACTAATTATCAACGTTACCTAGGGTCTGGTTATCATTTGCAAAAAGAAGATCCACTACAAATGAGAGCAGTGAATCCGCAGAAGTAATTAGTCTGTGCATGTGTGTGAATGTGCGTACTTCATTTTTTATTCTTATATCTAGAAATTTCGTATCAGTTAAAGCTAACGCATATTTCTGACATTGCAACATACACAAAACTATCTTTCCGCCATAGATCGTTTCTACTCAAAACGAATCAACGTGGGACTGGTGGGACGACTGAATCTACTTGTTTCAACTGTCAAGCTTCAAAATAAAAAAAAAAATTGTTACATTTTAAGGAAACATGCACCTTCCGTTTACATTTCACATAAGCATGCTTACAAAAATGACATGTTCCGTCCCTTCAACAACAAAAAACAACTCATGTTTATGTAATTTGCCTTGAAAAAATTCTTCCCCAACAGATTTAAACCGTGTAAATTCCCCTCTTGATTACATTTATACCTATGCCGCCAGTGCATTTAGAAGCCCGGGTTCCCTATGGTGACAGATGTAGATGCCCACAAGCACCAACCAGTATAGACGTACTCTTGTGAGTCCGTGTCTCTGCAGTTTGAAAAAAAAAAACGACAAAAGGCGCATGTGAATGGTACTTACCCAGTGGTCCTAGACGGTAGTTCAGAGTAATCACTATGACGTCACCGTAGCTGGCCAGGACACTCCCGTCATACGCATTTCCGGTTCCTTGGTCATAAGACTCGCCATGGACAAACATGATCACAGCCAGTCGCTCTGTGTTGTTAAGAGCTACAACATAAAAAATGTACAAACCATTATAAACACATTGCGCAATAATAACATGACAATGATTTATTAACCTATGGATAACTTTTCCAAGCACGTATTCGGATCAATACTAGAACACAATAAACCATGGTACCTGCATTTTAGACTGGGTGAATATCCGTCTGAGTAAAGTATCTGATGTTCGTTTTCCGTCACCGGGCTTTGTGCGACTAACGATTCTACTGCTAAACATTTTATAGAAATTAAGTAAGGCTCAACCTGTCCAGGGCTAATTTAATTAAGATCAACATCGTGATACATGTACATAAGCAAATTTTTAAATATCAAATAAATAAAATGCTTATTAATTTGGACTGGACTAAACTTTTATTCGTTGAAGCTCTAGTAAAAGAAACAAAAAATACTCGAAAATCCAAAGTGCAGGTGTACTTATGAGGTTTGCCATTTCGACAGCATGCATATAGTACGACAGGTTACCATTTCTTCGTAGACTACGGGATGTAAAGCCCATATTTTTTACTGCAATGGTCTTCTTTTCTAGCAAACATCTATAAGAATGATGTGTGTTTTCCGAACCAGAGGTGAGACGGATTTTTTAGAACGTACAGGAATAGACACAATTAATCATTTACATTTGCAGTCAAAAATAATCCCTGTTAGAACGACAAAAAATATCCGTGGCATTCGTATATGTCTTTTCTCTTGAGAAATGGGACCTCTTGTTGTTCTATAATGCCACATAACTAGAAGAACTACATGATCATCCAGGCACCAATTGCCGGATATGATGTCATTACCGTACATTCTCTAAACTACTGCCCCGTTGTGCAACTGGTGGTTCCTAACATCTTAGAGGTGCCCCCGACTTATTTTTATTATACAACCTGCCGCGGGGACCAGTTAATGGCATTTTTCCTAAATCTCTAGAACTTTTTTTTTGGTATGTTACTTGTAAGGAACGATTCTCCTTTGCATCAACTGAATTTACGCGGCAGGAGTCCATGTTTAATTTAGAATACAATAAATTATTTGGTTACCTCGCATATTTTTTTTTCTGAGTTTAGTAGATTGCATGAGGATAGCTAGTAACAGATTGTTCTCTAGTACAAGTTTATTTATAACAACGGATATAAACAAATCGGTTTGATTTTTTTTATAAAAAAAAGCAGCTTTAGAAAATAAGGGGTTTAGACTGTATTATTCCTAAATCTTTATACACGGAGTGTATCACTTTTTGTCAATTTTCAGTATATGCTTTTTTTACGGGATGACTATTGAATACACACACATATATATAAATACATATATATATATAATAATAGTATACTTTCCCTGAGTTAAGGAATTATAACCTTGAAATTATGAAGTTAAATCTATTTAAAATAAGTTTAATTTTTTTTAATCAATATATTTTTTATCATTATTTTCAATACATAAACCGGTTGATTATGAAATATATTTATATATAATATATATAATATATAATAGGTTATAGTAAAGCGGAAACAACTGTTGGGCCTTGTTAATAGAACGTACCTATAATGCACTTCAATTACAATACTATAGTTGGCTTCATATTCGCTTGAATAAATCTTCGTAATTTTAATATGTTCACTGATTCCCGAATGTTCAATTATCTGGACCTGACCAGGAAGTTATTGCACAGAGAATATATAGATACATTTCAGGAATTATTTACATGCCCAAAAAATCTAAAACAGCAAGGATCCAAGAGAACATTGGGAAAACGATTGGGAATATTTCTTGTTTATCATTGACAGAAAATGTAAAATATACGATCGTATTCAAAATATTCATCTTTAATTTACGAGTAGCACATGGGTAGTCTTTTTATATCATCAGTCATTTGGATTTCGACTTTAGACCCACTAGGAAAGCATAACGTACAATACAGAGATACCAATGAGTATACACGACTGTTCAACTCTGAATAAACATGTGTCGATGGGCGTCTAATTCAGGAAGGTTTTATTTTCGTTATAATTATTTCCTTCGCGATAATCGCGTGCATATGGTACAGATATGCTACATATGGCTAACGTGTAGAGCTTCTCTGTCCTTTTTTTATACATATCCATTCAGTCTCATGCAAGCAAAAAAACCGCCTTCACTTTAATTGAGTTGCATCCTCAAAGAGCGTTCCCTAATGCTATATTGACTATATGGGGAGCGAGGAACTGCTTTTGCAACGATAACAAAAAACATATCAGTGTTCCTTAATAATATACCGCAAGAGTAATTGTTGTACTAATTCCAAGTGTAATCCTAATAATAATGAATGGCACGAGGTGTCCCTTGAGCAGCGTGTGGGTTCTCCTGATAGGCCGCTTAACGCTGCTGCTTGTGCTAAGCGGCCAGCTCAGCGGCAAAGCTGCAAAGTCGTCTGTCTTGATCTTATTGAAAGTAGTAGCACAGTTTGTCTGCCAGCTAGATGGTTTTGAGCTCACCTCGTGACCTCTCGTGTAACCCGTCAGGCCAAGAACTAATTAATCCTGATATATTCTCGCTTAATTAAAGAATATGCCTGGAGAGTTGCGTACTTCCGATGTAGCATACAATACTCTTCCCCCCTGAAGAATTCAACCCACTATGAATAATATACCGAGCTCCGCGCTCGCCATTGTCAGGTTTCGGCTGGAAACATCCCAAGGGATATAAACTACCCGTGTCTACATTTTTTACTTAACTTTCCCTCTCGACTTCTAAGCCACACCTGTTGGTAATATATATATGAAGCTTTCTGGCGTAATAGGACGATGTACGGAACTTCATATTTTTTTCTCTTTTTCTTTCTGAGATCGTCATGAGAGTGTATACGTAGACTTGTGATAGAAAAATATGTATACAGGGAATAATAAGTCAGCATAAGAGGGAAACCTACAAGGATAAATTGTATTTTCTTTCTGTCTTATGGTAACTAACTTTGTCTGTTAATGTGGCTTAATTGGGAAGGACTTGTCCTTTAGATAGAAAGTTTTCCGAATTCTTTGTCCAAATTAAAGTTAATAAACAGAGGCTCCTAACACTTAGTAAACTGAGCATGTTAGAAATGCCTATGAAAGTGATGTATTTTTGTTTTTAACTATTTTGATAAATAACTCATTATTCTGTGGTGACTGTTTAAATTTTTAAAATATCCTTTAAGACTTGGCCTACTTTCGGTATATCTTTCGCCTGTTTGGTAGCTTTCTATCGGACAAAATAACGGAGAGGTGGCCATGTTACTCCTTACAATCATGCACCAAAAAACAAACTAGTCATATGTAAGATATTTGCTTCAAAAAGAGCAATATTATCCACCGTTAACTTTTCATCGGTGTGATTAACTACGTGAAATTGCTATTAACCCCACGGCCGCTTTATTCGATTCTTGTACAAGGGACCTGCGTTATTAAAATGAGATTAGGTTGTTTAGATTCAGACAAAATAACACAAACAGCCTCATACAGTTTCTCATATCGCGCACTGGTAAGGTGGCAGTACCCGACACAAACTTCCGGTAATGCCAGGATTTGCGTACATTGGAAGTTCTTTTGTTTCATACACAATGCCTCCCGTACATGCTTATTATTTCCTACATGCCCCTCCCTCTGTAATTGTTCCCTAACCCCCCCCCCCCCCCCCGCTCTCTCTCTCTCGTTCTCTCTCTCTCTCTCTCTCAAAGTATGTGGTAAAGTAAAATTGAGACACGGAATCAAGCATCAATGGTCACATGCTAATTGCCGGACCCAATCTTTATTTTGGTCATGCAAAAATGATGATCCTTTATTCAAATATCCATCACTAAATTTACTAAATTTACGAGAATTCTCGAATTGATATGTACGGATTTTATTGTTAGTAACCTTTGTCCTACCTTTCCAGTTCTGCAAACGTCAACTAAAATTGCTATCTATATGTTATATCATTAACCATTTTGTTTGAACACAGCAAACAATGAAACGTCTACTCTTATGTCGACCAGCCCTAAAATGTATGAGAAAAACAAAGCATTTTTTATTTATGGGCGTAATCTTAATTTTTAAGACCTTAAACAAAAAAACTGTGAGTTACAAAATCACCTGCTGATGATTGAGATCAGAATAGAAAAGCCTGTCTGATTAGGTTGGAAGCACACGTCAGCATTGCCAGCTGTTTGAAATATTGACACCTCCGCAAAAATTACATAACATCTCCGCTAAATACATCTTAATCTTTAGTTCTTCACAACAAGTGTGTACTAAACTCACTTTCGCGAAATGGCCATTATCCTTGATCTGACCAGCTCTTTGGAATTTAATTTAAACTCTGTAAAAGACCGTCTGATAAACAGAGTTGTGTAAATATATATTTAAACTCCGGATATTTTAAGACACACAAAAAATCAGCCACTATTTATACTAAGCAGACCTTGTTTGTCATCAAGGCTAAACAATGAAAATGGCCAAATATAACAGATATGGCATTGGCAAATCAAAGTAGCAAATCTGTGAGTGATGGTATATAAATAAATCTCTGACGTGAGCAAATGTCCAACCCTATGTGACCAGACTATGGCCGTTTATGGGCGCATTTCGCACCGACTTGGCTTGAGGATCGGTGGTAAACTGAGAATCGCGCCGCCAGGACATGAATAAGACACGAAGACCAACATCTGGTGAAAACAAACGTAAATTGGAGAGGAGTGATTCTCTTAGAGACCCTGGTTGGCCGGATTGCTTTGACGGAGCGCTGGGATTTTCTTGTGGTTTAGGGTAAGACTCTCTTGTTCAGAATGGAACATAAATCCGTTTTATTACAAATGCAACCGTCCGCTCCCGGGCAATGGAGACTGAACCGCGCGGATAGGCACATCTGTGAAAACATGTCTTTGTTTGTGATGGGCGATCCGAAGGTAAAATTAGAATACCTTCGCAATCCGTCAGACGCCGGCAGGAACTCAAAGGGATTTCTTCGTGGTTAAATGTCAAATTCCCACCCAAGGAAACAATACCCCGCCCCCAGCCTTGATCTAACGTTCGGGATTTATCGGTGATTTTCGGCGTAAATGCCGCCCGAGTAGACATGGAAATACAAGCCTGGTCATAAGTCTGTCTAGTTGACGGCAATTTCCTTTTAATAAAATATCCAAAAAATCCCGTGAGCCAACGGAGAAATTGTGTTGTCCATGTAACCTATTCTTAGTGTTATGTACGGCCGTTTCCATAGGAGCACGGGCGACACCAGAGGTCAGGTTTTACGTAATAACCGCACGCCCGGCCCCTGGAAAACGACCATTCAAACGAACGGTGCACTCTCACAAGATCAACAAACACGGGATTCTGGGAAGCACTGCGATCGTATCCTCCATTTTTATCCCTAGCAGTCAAAGATTTTGTAGATCTGCGACCTTCTTAAAGACAAAAAGGTCAAAGTCAATCTATTTTAAGAATTCTCCATTGAATGATCAAGCACGGATTAAGGACAATGGACCGCTGCAATCTGCTCCAGTTTGCCCTGTTTGTATTTTATTGTTTCCCTTGAGTTTTATGATGGCGGCCATTTGCGCTGGCCCCTGCCACTGGTCGCTACTTAACCAGGTTACGGGTGATGGTCTGGCCGTCGTCTGTGTCATTATTGACAATGACTGGTCCCGACTTGAACACGACAATTTGCCTTGGTATGTCACTGTGTCAAACATGTACTCTCTGTGTGAGGCACTGGCGGTGTCGCAGCAAAATGACAAAGATATACTCGATAGCACACACAGAGCGCATACCTCCGCTTATATCACTATACAGACAAAAGAAGTAGCGTTATATCGTCAAAAGGCCAAGAAATATATCCAACAAGACACATCCTAACATAATCGATAAATAGCCACAAAGTTACGTGCGATTTGTAAATTTTGAGAACACTTCTATTCACGCTTGCAATTTATTCTTCTATATGGGACACACAACGGAATGATCTTGTATGAATGTACTACCCACTGGATATATGTGTCTCACCCGAAGTTGTATTAGCTTAAGTAGTAATGGAGGTATCTTTGAAGTAACCCATCATATAGATGATAAAGACAGAAGAAGGTTGAATTTGAATAATTTAGTTATATTATTTATTTAATAACATTAACTGTTTTGGGAAAAAAATATAAATGGAAGGTTTAATAATATAACGCATCTTTTATAGGTATGATCAATGTTAATGAACAATCAGCAGTTGAAGAACTATTGAGCGATTCTTTATTGACTTTTAAACGGTCTAATACATTAAAAAAGTTTTTGCAACGATAATACAACACATTATGATATTATTTACATTTACAAGGTCAGAAACAAGCATGACATTTAAGGTAAATATCAATTGCAATTATAACGTTTGTGTTATTCCTCGCTATTAGTTTATTTTGGATGAATTGAAATATCCCATTAAAAGTAGACTCGTACTTCCTTCAACCCCTTTCACCTTCTGTCCACGTGTCTGTTTTCCATAACAAGGAGATGTGATCAAATGTCCTTTTCTGCGCATGCGCAACAATTCCCAGACATGGAGAAGAAATATGAAAGAACAAACACAAGATACATAGGCTTGAAGCTTAAAAAAAGTTGAGAGGTGCGGCCGCCAGGTGCGCGTTATGCTCGTGTTCAGAATCCAATAATCGATACGAGCTTATTTCCACTTGTGCACAGGATGAACCAAACGGTTTTAGGAAACTATTTATATTGTATTATATTATATATTATTTTAAGGAGAAAACCCTAGTATGTGAATAGGTCCCTTTAATTCATTATTTTATAAAATGAGGACCTCACATGTAGAAACAAGAATAAACCAATTGGCACATTGCCGCGCATGCGCATTGTAATTCCTTTCCATCGATACCCCATCGGCCTAAAAATGCTGTCAAAGACCGCTATGTGGTAACGTATGTAAAACACGATGGTAATCAGAAGGCGTCTGTAAGCCTGATACATCATCCGCTCTCACAAGGGTCCGGACTTGGAGCAAAAGTTCAAACCGGAGTAACAACTAGGACGAAACTAAATTGGACGAGGTACCTCGGGATCAAGGGTAACACCCATACCAGCGGCCTGGTCAGATCAATATATTTGAAACAATATCTCTGGTCGCTTGAAGAATAAGTTGTTTGGATACAGGCGCGGTGCCACTGTGATACAGAGCCCTGGGTGTAAACTGTCTTAAGGCGGCGTGACAAGCGTCATATCAGTGGTATCGGTCTGTCCCAGCCTGCCCCGCTAAACAGCATTCACTTCCGCTCGATCCGTTGGGTGGTATTTCAGGGTGCTCCAGATCAACTGCTGTTTTCTATTTTATTTTAATAATGTGAGGGAATACAGACTTGTATTTGAGGTATCAGAGGGGGTGTATGCTTACATGGTTAATAAACGCATGCTAGGATAGGGGTTTATTATTGTGACAACAGTGTCCCTTCATTGCAAATTATAATGATGTAGGTCACGTGAGCATTTTTTTTCTGGTACGGTCCTGGTTTCTTGGGTTTTGGTCTGTCTCGAAACAAAATAGTCTTGGTTTATATGGTTTTAATTTCGGGGGTACAAAGGAATTTTATATGGTATGCGTCGCGTTTGCTTTGCTTTCTTCTTAACTTACGCTTCTTTCCACCTTATCAGTGGTTATATATATACTTTTTTTCTTGTTTGTATGATGACGTAGTGGCAAGAAAACGCTTGGCTTTCGTTATTGGTATCGGTCCAAATTGTCTCGAATACATTACTGAAGGTACAAGTTCAAAATACAAAAAGATCATATTTATCGCTATATCTAGCACTGATGTAGTAGTCGGACGTGGACTCGAAAGTCCTGGACTCTGAATTCTACACGGAAATCAGATCAAAGTACAACAGAAAATAAACATACCATAAACATTTCTATGTATGCAGGTGTGAACTACAAACAGACAATTACAAAACAATTACAATGTATATACAAAGCTAAATGTAATTAACCATTTCAGTAACAGCATGTGTAAATTAACTTAAACACGTACACCTTAAACTGAAATATTCATTTTTTTTGCTTTCGAAGCATATTTGCATTGGACTCGGACTTGGACTCGGGTTCCAAATGACTACGACTAGTAGAAGGTGGATTTGGACTGGAAAAGTGGTCCGGACTCGGTTGGTGCGGAGTCGACTTCATCACTGATATCTTTAAGATGAATGTACAGTAAAAATGTCAATACGGATAAAATGACGCTACTCTCCAAGTCTTTGATATGTTAATGGATCGGATCTCTTGTCATTTATTCTGATTGCTCTCACATTTAATATTATTTTTTCAAGTTGGGCGGCATTAAAGGGTAAACATATCTGTAATCCATTATCTTTGCATAGCTTACCTCAGGATTTTGAAAACTGACGTACGTCGCCATGACCACCATAGAGTTGGATTAGGTCATTTTTGATTTAATTCCTAACATTAAAGCTTGATATCAACTAACAAGGTTGGCTTGTTCAGCGGATTCAAACGCTTTAAAATATATCATGTATTAATTTACTAATATATTGTTATGTTTTCTTCGAATATTTCAGTTTAAAATTATAATGATGACGAATGAGGGACAAAACAAAAAAGAGATGACGTCAAACATTTGGTTTAGTGATTGATTGTAAATGACCGCAGTGGGTTTAAAGAAAGGAAATAACTTAGATGAAGTTAATTATTCACACGGATTGACAGAGAAGCACACACAGAGTGGTACCTGATAGAATCAATCTCTCTCCCCCCCCCCCCCCTCTCTCTCTCTCTCTCTCTCTCTCTCTCTCTCTATATATATATATATATATATATATGTACGAAATGTGTATAGAAATAGAGATGAAAATATTTGCAATAAAAAGAATACGAGAGAGAGAGCGAGAGAGAGAGAGAGAGAGAGAGAGAGAGAGAGAGAGATGGATGAGTTGATCGATGGATGGATGGCTCAGAGGAAGGATGGACAGAGTTATGGATGGACAGGTGAATATTTGTTAGGATAGCAGTCTGCAGCCTTCAGTGAACACAGGTAAATTTTATTTCGCATTGGCAAACACACTTTATAAAAAACAACCATCTGAGGATTCTACCGAACGTAATGAATGACATTTTAGCAGGTCCATTTTCCACCTTGCGATTCCCTAAAGTCAAAATGCCTGGGAGCGATGGATGCTGGGAAGGATTCCTACTAAATTGATCTTGTCAGATCAGCCGAGCATGGCGATTTGTCAAACTATGTAGCAGCTTTCCTCAAGAGGGTCACCACATCATTCAAAGGCCACAAAAGGCCGACAGCAAATGAAAAAGGGTGTCTGCATACACAAAAGACGGCTGGTACAGCCAAACACAGTTCCTATCCCTGTACGTAGTTGCTTGCTAGCTAGTTATTGTTCTATCCAAGGGCTTTCAAGTTAACACTCTCTGATTTCTTAGACATATTGTGCGGTTCGAGTCTTCGTCGGTGATTTATTTTACTTTCCTCATCAACCAGCTTGTTAAGATCAAAGGAATCATGGAAAAACGATAATTGATATTTACTTTGTTCAAGGCTAGCATCTGCTAATAAGAGCTACTCTGCCATGTCTTTATTGTGATTATGCAAAAACGGTTGATCTATTGTAATTGATTTGTTCACAGGTTATCCATAAGTGCTAAATTTGTAAGGGAAATAAATACATACTTTAGTATGAGAGGGCTTAAAAAGAACTTAAGACGGGGGATTCCTTTGGTTATCATTATACGCAAGGGTACCTCTCATATAGCACAATGAAGGCCCAGGTGCTCGAATTTCACCTTTGACCTTTATGTCACATGACAGGGACGTCAGCTTCTGACATAATGCTAACATCAAAGACAGGTTTTTTTTTTTAGAAAATCGATTGTAACAAAAATATCTATACTTTATGACCAGATCGCTCGAAACATTTGTCCAATTACGATCATAGTAGCAACAATAATGTTACTGTTATTATACCTAATCAAGGGACTCTCCATGGCTCAAATGATGGAGTTTGGTATTATGTAGGAGTGGAGAAAACCGGAGAACCCGGAGAAAACCACTAGCCTTGGACGGGCAACTGCAACCCAATCTCATAGCCACATCGGGGATCGAACCCGGGTCGCCAGCGGAGAGAGCCCAGTGTTTTACCCCTCACCTGTATTGTATATATATGTGTGTGTGTTATATTACCATTATTTTCTTTTACAGGTAATACAGGTAAGTTAAAGCGTTATACCATTACTCATGTTTTAGATGCTTAGTGTTCAAATGCACTGGCAGATCTTTCGCCAGTTTGGTATATGTTATTCGCTCTAGCATAACCCGAGAATATGTGGTTTTAGTACAAATGGAAAATAAATTTCCTGTGTAATTTATATATATGTGTGTGTGTGTTCAGAATAGAGTGTTCCGGTATTATAGTAAACGAGGTCGGGCTATAAGCATGTACAATAGGAATAGGAATCTTGTGATATACTTGTGTCCCATCGACAGACGATAACGGCTGCGTTAAATACATTTTGCTCATTGTCGATTGCTACCAACAAGGAAGAGTTTGAAGAGGGTTCCTCCATATCAGTCTTAATTTGCAGAATGTGTCATAGTAACTGCCTATTGGAGGAAAATGAAGATAGCCGTACGATAGGAATATAATATTATCACGGCTTAACAATTTCTCGTGATAATTTAGAGCTATAACCAATTGTTGCCTCCGACTCAAGGGTATGCTTTCATATCCGATATTGTGTGTTTGTGTGTGCGTTCGTTCACAACATAACCCGAAATCATAAATGGAATCACATGCAATTTTCAGGGCATTTCGGGAATGCGTCAATGAGGAATCTAACAGATTTTGGTGTGGATTCCCCACGTGATCCGGATTCAGGAACGCCATTAAGGAATATTCACAAATGTATAGTTACTTACACACGAATGAACCTGGGAACAGGGGCCGAATAAGTGAATTAAAAAAAGGTTTAGGGAGCAACATACAATAGAACCCCCCCCCCCCCATCCCCGAACCAAATACCAAATGATGGAGGCTTGTATTCTTAATATATTGAAATTTATACCCAAAAAAATTAGATCTATAAACAGAGCGATATATTTGAAAAAAAATATATATAGTACACTCTTAATCATACACACATATAAACCTATTTATGCAACCTGAAACTCTGCCCTAACAGTAAGTGTTGTTAAAGTAGAAGAACAACCTCCTAGACAGAAACGTCACAGCGGCAGGAGTTACATATCAAGGTCACGTGGGTAATATTGAAACTCAGGTAAAGCTTTACGAATAGTCGCTGGTTCCCTAGACTCGTAAAAATACTCTGCGAACCAGCAGCCTCAAAGTAAATCTTGAATGGGAGACGAAACTGAAATCGGCCGTCAGGGATGCATCGCCTGGCTGTATCCAAGTCGTTTACACATAATTTAAGACATACCTTCGAGGATCGGGCCCGCTCAGAGCTCAGACTAAACCAGTAGCCAAAAATCGGCAATTTCCGGTCCCCAGGCTCCCTGGCTTAACAACATATATATGTTCTTTTTCTCTAGATAGTCTGGCTTTGCAATAATATGATTGAGGCTACATGTTTAGACTCATTTAAATGGCTTATATGACAACTGCGGCTATATGTTATGTATCTGAAAGCAACATATATATATATATATACAAATAAGCACATTTGATGGAGCTGTTATTGGTGCTTGTTTTATTGCAATGAAAAAATAAAATGACTTTTCTTAACGGCTAAATGAAATATGACAAAAAAAGTCATTGGGCCTGTCTTAAATGGCGGGGTATATATGCTTACTGACATATTTAGTTTCTAAAACCATTACTGTATTAATAATAACTATATTCACGGATTTACAAATCATCATCCGTACACCAGTGCACTAAAAAAAGGAGCCCTGTCTGCTTTACACGCACATGAACTGGCTCTATCAGGGTTTCAAATTCGTGATATTAGCTAAATCTTAAAAATCGCGGAAATAAAACCGTCGTGAATAACATACCCATGCAGCCAACACAGTTAAAAATCGTTCATAGTGTAGCCTCATTGGCACATTGTCTTATATATGTCACCAGTACCTATAGCGTTCAAAGACAGTGCACACATTAACATCTTATGTTCCTGAGGTACTTATGATATTAGGCAAAAAAATGAGGTTTGGTTCTCGGGCACTTATTTCATATATTAATGTGGGCGGGCGATTGATTATTTGTTTACCTTTTTTTGTATGTTTCGATTAAAATGTCATATGATCAAGGTAAAGCATGAAATTAACATATTTTTTTTTGCTAAACAGTTAAAAACACTTCAATATATAGGGAATTTTATCAAATTTGTATTATTTTACCTTCTTGAACTAATTTCCGAGGGCCTGAAGCTCATAATTGGTAAGTTTATATTAATAACGGGCGGTTTAAAATTGATGTGGACGGTACCTGAGGAACATACCTTTTATTTTTTCGGCCTTATGATTTTTTTTTCTTCAGATATAAGATATTTTTCAACGATAAACAAGAATTTGCACACGTTTGATACACCCTTGTGTTCCCATTATTGAAGAATGTCTTACGTGCACATTGAATACTTCAGAATTATGCGTATGTGCACTATTTAGATTTTTCTATGATGAATAAAGGAATTCTCGAGAAAACATTAATAATGTGGAAATCAAGACAAATACGGCCCGCAACTATGAATCCAACAACTGAATATCAATAAAACCATCTGATAGTTTCAGAAAGTCCAAATTAGTGACCGGATAGAAGTCAGAATATTAGCGCGCCATAAAATGAATTAATGTAAAATAAAACTGGGATCACGGAGTAAAGTTGACAACAGATAACATGGCAGTGCAATTCGCAAAAAAAAAAACAACAGGTTTACAGATTTTTAATTTTGTTGTGTTATTATAAGATACAACCTGGAACAAACCGAAAACCTCTTATGCTGTTTAATTAACACAATAATTGGTTATCGTGTTTTGTGCATATTCATTTGACAGATGGAAGATAAATTATTGATCACAGAAATGTATATCCAAGAGCATATCCCTGTTTTGTTGTGTCATAAAAAGATACAACCTGGAACAAATCCAAAACCTCTGATTTAGGTTAATTAACACTTTGATGTTTAACATATGGGATACAACTGATTGATAACAGAAAAGCATATGAAACTGTATTTCTAAAAATAAAAATAAAAAGTACAAACCATGGAGCGCATCCTTTTTGTGGCACTAGATACAACACTGAACAATTTAAAACCTCTGAAAACGTTTGACTATACCATGATTGTATTATGTTATGATGGTTTTGTTCACCTTTGTTTAACAGATGGAAGATGATTAATAGACTTGGGGGACAGACAGTATTTATTCATCACAAGTCGTCTGCTGCCGGTAGCACATAACAATCACAGGAGGGTTCATAATTGCCTTTCTGTCTTCCAGCGGACTGTCTATTAGGTCTTAATAATTGTGTTAAGTGAGATTTTCGGCCCCTTTGACATTTATTGTAAGACAGCTCTCTTTCTGCCGTCAATTTAAAATTTTAATGAACAGAAACAGAAAATCGTTTTGCTTTGTAAAGTTGTTAACATTTTGAAAACAAAAATGTATTTCTGATCACAGATAAGTTAAACATTTACCAATTTATTAGTGAATATTATTGACTTTGTAATGTGTTATATTGGTCAATGGTTACCTGTATGGTAAGTTGAAACATATAAACGTTTATAAACAACAGTCCCTAAGATTAATTATTCCCTGGATCACAAAACATACTAGCTACCTAGTATATCTAGAGAAAATAAAATAATATTGCTGAAGGTGATTTTGGTTATTTTTGGCCAGAGATATTCATCGTCAAAGCTATTAATAACCTAATTTGAAATGCATTATTTGGGAAAAAAAGAAAGTTAAATGGTTCATCATAGAACCTTTGGGTTTGATGTTAAAGATTAATTAACGTATTTTAATGTTTAATATCAATTGACTTTTTCCATTTGGTGTTCCCATCTCAAATATAGGAGGAAAAGGAACTGAGTATATATGATTATGCGTATGTATTAAAATGTATCAAACGTAAAGGTAAATACTTAGCTAAACATTATTAAACTGATTATAACTATTTATGATTACCTTAAAAAGGCTGATATTCATATTATATATATATATATATATATATATATATATATATTTATTGAAGCCACATCGTAATAATGGGAGTCTCCAGAAATTGGGCTACATAGTCATTTTCTGACTTGCCAATAACTGGGACAGACAATTGTGAGGGGAACCTTCACTGCACGTATATAATGACATTTACTGTCTCAGATGAGTCAGATGGACACGTAAGAGGGAGGGAAGCAACGTTAAGAAAGAGAACAAATGTGATCACCGCTCAACATAAAAGCTTATTAAGGGGAATGAATGCAGGACTTCTCTCAAATTACCCCAATTTCTAACATCCATGAATAAGCTATATGTGCTAAGGACTTTACATTTTTGCCAGGTTATTTCAAGGAAGCCAAATCGATTGTGTGATCTATTCCTAATTGGGAGCACTTCTTGACATCGACCTAGTCTAGACTTGCCTGAGCCTTACCGACATAACGGGAAATCTCGTATCTGCTATTTCCGACCAATCTATCAAATATTTCTGAGCAATAACCTCTTTCAAGGGACACAAGCAAAAAGACGTAACGTCCATTGTGACGCGAAATCATTTGTTGAAATCTTTGTAATGACTAGAGTTACAGTCTGACTTGTTGTCATATCTATTGACTAAACTTCAGTCAATATCTGCACAAAGCCAATTTTAGTATAGTCAGTCAGACTGACTACAGGGTAATTGCATCACTTCCATTGCCAGACCGTCGCCTGCCATACTTCCCTGATTAAGCGAACAGGTGAGCATAGATGTGCAGCAAACTTTCTCGCGTACAAATTGTCTCGCAGGTGTCCACAATAATTACGTGCAATTTTTAAAGTTTGTTAACCGAAAACGAAGATTCGAGGAAGTTCACACTTATCAAATTTAATATCCAGCTATACTTTGCATGTTTAAACTGACTGATTACCCCAAAATATGACTGATAACTACGCATATGTGTGTTCAGCATTGAATGATAGTACATAAATGAAAAATGTAAAAATTACCCCGAGATATGATCTTATGATAACATGTGATCATTTGTTTAATTCATTTTCTTTCCATCCCCATAGCCGATCAAAACGTTGATATTATCCGCATTTGCTTTCATGGTCTATCTTCATTAATTTGTTGGGTATTATCGCAAATTAAAGGATACTCGCACAGGTCCCTTTTTATGAATCGGCTAAGAAATACTCTTTTTTAAAAATGGTAACCGTGAATATGTCACTGTGCATATAACCCCACATGAATAAATGTACTTGGACCATGAGTGCGAATTAATCAACGACTTCTTCACTTCAATGGAAGAACAAAATTGGGTAAATTCCGATAGGAAACAGCTGCGAATCACATCTTTTAAGTATCAACAAAATATTTGCTATTAACGTACCGAAATAGATGCTGATATGAAGAGGTAAAACCAAGTTAGCTCTCATAACCGACAAAATAATTATTTGGCCTTATTAAACAGCATCATTCTAGTTACTAAAGTTTAATCCAAAACACTGTCATGGCATGATGCCTAGCTTAGTCTTGAGAAATAATAATAAACTTATGAGGAAATTTCATTTTTCCGCAGAGAAACGTTAAATGAGTATCACGCCCTTACGACCTGGCATCCGGCTAACCCTTTCTTGTTTCCAGTTTAAGTACCTCTGAACGGTAGTTAGGCCCGTACCGAGGCGCCGTCGGCCTTTCTTCCTTCCCATTAAAAATACCTCAAAGAGGGATTACCAGGGCCAGCGGGGCGTCAAGACGCTGCACAAATATTTCATGTGACAAGTGACCGCATGAGGATCTGAGAACACGGTACCCTTCGGATCAGGAATAAAGACATCCGGTCAGAGGAGGAATATTTGCTGTGGCGGCTGTTTGGGTTTACTGGGTTAGTGTTACAGCGCGTTACTGCGCAGAATCGGACTCACAAGAGAACGACTCTGTTGGCTAAGCTATACTCTCAGAACACAGCGCGTGACCTCCCGGCCCAGTGACCTTCAACTTACACGCTGTGAGAAATAGCAGAATTTTTTCAGGTTTGGCAACACCCAGTCAGTTTGCGCTGGATAAAGTAAAATCTGATTGGCTCTGTGTTAAAACAAATCTGCAGAACTGGTAGAAGAAATCTGATTGGTTTAGCGCGCCTGTAAACAAACATAGCTATGCGGGGCAAGCTCGTGCGGCATGCAATACTGGAAATATACAGACAATGGGGATAACTGACCGCAGGCAAGTCAGAATGTTGAAAGCTGACGATTGCATTATGTGTATTACAATAGGGGTGAAAAAAAAGTCTGTGATACCAAGCGCTCTCCACAGAAGTATAAAGTGACCGGTACCTCGAGGACATCTGTTTGTGCTGGTGAAACCTGCAATGTGTTTGGTTAAATATAACGAAAGGGGGAATTCCATAAAGACAGCACCGCCTGGTGGCCAAACCTGACCGGCAACCGTGGTTTATTGCAGCGGGAAGTGTAGCGAATAGTTGAGCGTAGCGTAGCCGCTGCTTAAGGAGCTTAGCTAGGCTAGTAGGCGTCAATTAAGACAAATTACATGAACATAGATGTTGTTGTGGTAAGGGCTTTTGTGAGCACACGCATGTGAAAAGTAAACAGATTTTCCTTAAAATGTGACAAGTTTTGGTTTAAAACTTTGACAGTTGAGACAAGTAGTCATTTGCTATCCCACACTGCCTTACAGGAAGAGGTTCGTTTTGAGAAGAAACGAACTCTGAAGGATGAGTGTTACAGCGCGGCCGGTATTTGCTTCTTGAAATATAGCTCAGACTGTTCGGAAAAGTAAAACAGCTAATCAAAATACATACCTATCTTTAAATAAAAAAAAACTTTATATTTACGACTTGCAAAAGTGAATATTTAATTAAAAACTACATTTTTTCAACACAGTAACAGTTTCTTTATAGTGATTATCTAACTCGATTTCCGGGTTATGGTTTATTCGTATATCACACTCTTCCCTGGTTGGAGGCTAGTCAACAGGAAACAAACTTTAAAAGTACCAATAATCCATAAACTACACGGACAAACTTCAAGAAAGAGAGGAATTGGTGGAAATATTACTTCAGTCCACCCTCGACCGCGGGCATGGATACACAGAAACTTACTTTCCAGTACCATCGCTCTTTTTAACTGACAGGTTAACTTATAAAATTTTCCATGATTGCAATGTCAATCATATATATATATATATATATATATATATATATATATATATATATAAAGAAGATGTACATAAATATGGCCTAGCGAATACTTTACTCCGATGTTTAATGGTGTTAATATTACACAGAACGAACTTTAGTGATTTAAGTCAAGATTTCTTTTTGCAATGAAATATTCCCCTTATACATATCTCATATGAACCGATAATATATGTTACACAGGTGCAAGGGGTATCTACATTGACGAAGTATTTCAATTCCAAACTTTTAATATTCATGGATAGCGTACTTCTCAAATTTGGTCTTAAATTGCGTTGGCCCAGCAACCGTGCTTATCTACGCCAGGAAACCACCGACTTATATCACGTTGGTGCCGGATAAACCTGCTGCCGTTTGTCAGGTCAACACGTCACAAGCTGAAGTGTACGTTCAATAATGTAAAATCTAATGTATATAAACAACAGCGGGGCTAAACTGGGGGACCGAACCTTTATGTTATCAGCAACCGATACATGGATTACAGAACTGTAACAAAGCTATCGCTTGCATATTTATAAGTGGTAGGAATCGGTTGTATAATCATATTCGGTTAAAGGATGAGAAATGACCGATGTTCGTTTATTAATCGATTATATTGTGTATTATCTCTTTTACAGTAAATTATGCAGTATAGAATAAGACCTAAAATACTGACCGAGTAAATTCAGTCTAACCTGTACGCTGAAACGTCAAGGTAATAGCCTGTTTTGTACCCCGCCTTTCTTATATCTATGACAGAAAAGAAATATTTCATCGGGATAATGTGACTTTCGTGGAGGTGCATGCATAATCGTTTGTAGCCGATTATGCAAAAATATAACCAAATTAATCGATTATGAAAGAAAAGGATTAATTATTGATATAAACGATTTATTTGCTCACGACTAATATTTATTGCATAACTGCTATTTCTGTACATATAGAAACCTCTCACATGACCACCATTCCGCTTTTGGTACGATGTGTAACAGGCAATAAGTCAGTTACAACATTTATGTGTCTGACACAACCCTGCACACAGGACAACATAAATTGTTCCGTTTAACGATTTTTTTTTACGGTTTAAGCACAATTTCAGTTATTTTCTTATATACTGGCACCCCTTACATCTGCATGTAAGTAGACGGGCTAAACACATAGACACAACTTACACACACACATGATTATATACATTTGAATGTGTATGTAATAGAGCTTCTTACCAGAATATGTAAGCCTTCTGCCATGGGGGGGGGGGGGGGGGAGGGGGGCTTTTTTGAGGGATGCTCCCCAACATGGGTTCACATAATCCTCGGTTAAATCGCGCATAAGGTACATTTTTAAATATTCCTTAATGAAATTCCTGAATCCAGGTTTTGTTCCGGATCCACACCAACATCTTATCGATTCAGCTCCCAATTCGAGAAATGCCCTTAAAATTTCATGAGATTTCGTTTATGATTGCGTGGGTTGTGTTGTGATCAAACACACAAACGTGCGGGGAAGAACGCATGCCCTTCTGGCGGAGGCAACAAACGGTCCACTGGCAGTCACAGTAGGACCCATGAATGAGGAATAATTAACCTAATTAAATATATAATAAAATATTTAACACTATTAGCAATACTTGGCGATAGATCCCGGCTTTAGTGCTAAACAATCACTCATCTTTCATTACAACAATGTAAACGCTCACAAAGTACCACATATCAGAATCAAAAGATACCAGACGTTTTGTGTCTTGTTGGCATTGCTTTGAAATTCCTGTGATTGACAGTCGCAAAGTCATATTCTTCCGCCAACGGTTCCTAAAGCTGTTCTGTAATTTACTCCTTCCGGAGATAAGAACTAGTTTTTACACCTACTCAAGCAAGCTGCCCGAGGGACCGGGTAGTGCATTGTGGGAACGGGATTGAAGTCAGACAGGGCCAATCATGTGTCAACCGGAAGCCAGATGTCCCGCCGTGATAGCCTAAACCCGCTGAAAACCGATCAGTGCGAAATCAGAACGAGGCTTAAGTATGCCCCGGGAGACGACAGCGTTGATCACGTGACATGGAGTGTTATCGCTATTCTACCCGTGGCATTAAAAGACCCCAGTAATACAGAAACTTATTCATATCGCCTGAAACAGACACAAACCTGACGGGAAAATTTGATCAAGCGTGGACTGCTATCCGTGCTGACAATCGCTAACCGGGCAGTTTGGATCCGTTTTCGGACATCCACACCAAAGGATTATATTGACTAAGGGATATGTAGGTCTATTAAGTTTGAATCATTACTGTCAACATAATTTGATGGGTCCATAATACACAGACAAATTAAATACAAACGTTGAATTGTCCAAACCATCGCACTCAAGTAATACATTTAGGACAATGGTTATAGCATTATGCGTCTTCTTGAGATAACATTCTAATCCTTTTTTTTTTTTGGCTGCGATTAAAGCCAGACGATATAAAAGTTTTGGCACAAAAGCTTAACAATTATCATACGATATCTAGTCATCTGGTTTTGTTTTTGTTTGTTTTTATTTATTTATTTTTTTGGTTTGGTATATATTAAACTGCTATTATGCTTATAATATCATACGAAAGCAGATCTCCGTGTATAAGACGGGGAAGTCATTCCTTTTTACGTCTCTTCATTCCTTTTAAGATCCTCGCAAAGGTCGTCGATAAAATTTGAAAAAAAAAGGAAAATAACCTTCATTAGGTTTTACATGTAACGGCTGAATAACACTTGGCTGAAATCTCTTTCTCTCTCTCTCTCTCTCTCTCTCTCTCTCTCTCTCTCTCTCTCTCTGAGGGCCGCTTGACCAACCGTACCAATATTTTAAAGACCTCTAAAGTGTCCTTAAAAACAGTTTGGACATTAACAGAAGAATGAAAAAAAAAATAGTGACCACGTGATGTAAGATGGCTGCAAATATGGCGGTCAAAAGGCGACGTTTTCTTTCTTTAGAGGGTCATATATGATATGTCTTTCCCTATGAGGGTCATAAATAGCAGGAAGGTGCCTATAATAATTTGCTTTTAGCTTTAAATTATTGGTATATGATTGATGTTTTAAGTTAAAAGGGCGTGATATCTCTTGGTTCCGGGGTAGAAAGGTCCCTGATTTCCCCGAACAGACTTACAAAACTATATATAGCTTATACTTCCTTCCGAGTTTCTCAAAGACAATATCTGAGCACAGCATACATAAAAAAAGAATATATTTCTACAGATAAATTATGCACAAGCGCAAAAAAGGATAAAATCGAAGAAAGGTATGGGGTTTCTGAAGCCGGTCTTGGATCTTCCGATTTATTTCACATAAAAACATGACCAAGACTGGATCCTAAGCCTAATTATTGTTCTGTCAGACCAGACATATTACCTATATTGTTAAGTTTGTAAACTTGATGAAGACGATACCAATATTTCAAGCCTTTCTCTTATTCCTTCAATCATTTCTTATTTTTTTAAAGAAATGATACGTTTGCCAATAGAAATGACAGCACAGTTCCATAAAAAATACGTGTTATTTCAGTTTTTCCAATACCTGACATGCAGATGACAGTTATTATTTACCCGTTTGTATTATAAAATACATTTCTGTCTTTGAATGTCAATCAAAGTACTGATTACACCTGTAACCTCCTGAAACTACCAGTACGTTTTGCAGGGCCAAGACAAATGGAAAGAAATATGGGAAACATTAATTAGTGAGTGCATCAAGAGTACCAAGAAGATTCAAGGGGATGTCAATGAAAACATGAAAGCTTACACGCGGAAGCATCAGAGTGGCCACAGAAAGGATAGTTGCAGTTGAATCATCCTGAATATGACTTTTTTCCATGAAAAAGTATTGAAGTGATCAAGAAACTTAATCCTTATAGACATTATTTGCGTTATATTTTTATCCTATTTTGTGAAGTATCGTAATACAAGACGCGAGACGTATGGGGGGGGGGGGGGTCCGGACCCCCCCGGAATTTCAAGACCTTGGGACCTTTTCTAGGCTTTGTTATTAGATCTTCCCCCACCCCTTTTTTCCTAAATCCTGGATCCGCCCCTGTCGTTAAATGTTGTAATCATTAAAGCTGTAGCCATTTAGTTACATTGACTGATACCAACGAACACCAGAGCAATGATATCCAGTAATCAGATCTAGGGCGGTGATGGCCGACATCGTTTTATTTAAAGAGCATCATTTCATGTCTGACACCAGGTTTCAGGACACATAAAGGGAAGCCTTTGGTAAATACTGATCCGGTTATTTTCTTGTATTTTGCAAATTAGCCAACAAAGCTTCTCTGTGAACTATTACTCACCGGACGCATAAACTGTCGAGAAACTGCCAGTTTTCAGCTGGTACTAGAACTGTCAATTAACAGGCAAATTATTTTCCCATAAGGTTCCAGTGACCTTGTTTTGGGTTTAACAACATTTAGTATGACAAATATCACTTACGGTTCCTAATATTATAACGTTAGTCATATATTTGACTTATGGATTATCATAGACACACCTGATAGTTTATCAGTATGAATTTTAATGTATATATACTTAGATTTGCTAGTGAACTTTTGAGAGTTTCTTACGGTTTCAGGGATGTTATTATTACCACATAGGTCCTATTTGTAAAAAAATGATTACAGGGGATAATTTGTTGAGAAACTAATATTTGTGGTTACCTTATAACAAAATCATAACTTTATTTTCATACACAAACGGTACTGTTCACTCCTTAATAGCGTACACAGAAAAGAATTAGACAAATCTTAGAAATCTTAAACATATTATCTCGGTCGTATTAATCCCTTAATCCTATTATAAATGAGGTCATATTGCTCAGGTGTAATATTCGAAACCAAAATGGTTAAAACGTTTTACCCCTACTAATTTCCATTGATTCTCAAAGAGAAAGAAATAGCCAATTCCACAACTTTCTTGGGTCAACAGAGTTATAAAATCGTAGTACTTCGAATGTCCCTTTTAAAGATTCTGCATTAAAAATCACCATAAGACAGACAAGGGATGAGGAAACCTACAGGTTGGAACAATTAGTAAATACTTTTACGATTATTTTCAAATGATCTGACAATCGCCCATGTAAGTTAACGCGAGGCGAGCTTCCATTCTACGGAAGAAACTGGTGGTCAGTCAATAATAATAATAAAAAAAAAAAACAACATTTCCGATTCACATACTTTTGTTTATTTCATGTATATTTATTTATTGAAACCGTAAACTCTTCTGTTTTGCATGTCTTTATATTCAATCACTTGTAAAATAAATGTTAAATTTAAATAGTTTTAACATTTCTTCAAAGATTATTTAAAACAATTTACGGGCCACTTTACAAAAATGTCCGAACGGTCGTTTATAATAGTTATAATATAAATTGTAGGACAAAAATGCAAAGGTTGTATTTTTGATAGTCTTACTAACATATTATGAAAATGAGATGCCAAATATAACATAAACTTGTCCGAATAGTCGAAAGCCAACGTGAAATGAAGCACATTTCTTCTGAATAAGTTTCTGATTTAATTAGATGTTTACATTTATGAGCACGAAACCTGACGAGCTGAGATAATATTGTCGTTTTCTTCAACAAAACTTACTGGTCTCAGACCTGATAGCCTCCCACTCAAGTTTGTTTAAATGACCACTTGACATGCAAATGTGCCTTAGCTGCGGAATTCTAATCTTAGCCAACACCTTTTGTTTTTTATATGAGGTCATGTGACCTAACCTTTTAACGCCATTTGCAATTCTGAAGAGAAATAAAATTCATTTGGTCTTTGCCATACAGACTTAAGTGGCCTGAACTCATCTGATTACGTTCCTTATTATATATTTATTAATTTTTTTGAGCGCCCTGACCAATGTTCTCTTAATTAACAAATAAACACTTCTGCTTCCAAAGAAATAACAAAAAGATATGCCCTTTAGGAAATGCAACAGATGTGCCATTTAGATGTCGAACTAATGCATAAGTTTACATATATCTCCATTACTAAATGCTTTCAGCCCAAGTAAATACTCCCTTTTGTACACAATATGAACCTTTTTTAGTTATAATTTTATTAAAGGCAGGCTTAATAAAAACTGAATACAAATCATAATGAAAGACTGAAGGTCTTAATTTAATCATCGAATGATCGCGGACGGCCTCCCTCATCGCACGCAACAGAGCGATAATAGGTGCCGTAGGTGACGACCTACAGAATCAGGTCAAGGCTCACAATAAACGTCAGGTTCAATTATACATGTATCACCCTTGAGTATTACTCTGACAAAATATCCGTTTTTGAAATAAAGTGTATTTGAGATCCAACACAAACACAGACAGAATATAAAGATTCTTTTGGGGGACCTAAGCAAATATTGATATGGAAATAAAATATTGATACAGGAATAAAATCATGGCCCCATAAAGCCTCATATATAATACATATAAATATATACATACACACACATATATATATAAACTGACCTATTGATCACATGGTTTAGATTTATATTCCTCCGTACCACTGACTCACTATTCCGAACCAAAATCTTTCGGGTGAAAATGTCTTGCTGCCGTCAAGCTTCACCAGCGAGACAGTTCGGTCCGCTTTTATGTTACCCCGTAACAATATATATATAAATATATATATATATATATATATATATATATATAGAGAGAGAGAGAGAGAGAGAGAGAGAGAGAGAGAGTTAACATGCGCAGCTTTTATATACATCCAGTCAACTGACGGTTTTTGGTCAAACCTATTGTAATTAAATTTAAAAATTAAAAAAAAACCGGCAGTGCTGCCATTTATGCCATCTGCATATTGATCTAAAGATTCATCTAGTGTATATAACATTATACGCACAAGGATGGCCAGTCTTAATATAGGCGTCATTTTTTTACCTCCCATACATACATCAGTCATTTGGTCTGCAGTGGGTTCGTAAAATTAGTCTTTTAACCGGTGGCCTATTTGAAGATCATTTTTTATAATACACGTGTACTCCGCATATGAGCGGAACTACTGGGAAACTGTCTCATTAGTGCCGTCTCGTGGGGACCCTGGTGCATTAAATAAAGAACCAAATCAAAGAGGACAAAGACATTTTAGGATGCTTTATGGTACTTGAGCGGCCACCCGTCATGTTTCTTGGCTTAAATAGAAAACCTTACCATTGAGTTGGGACAAATAACCTGATGTTCTGTGGCCTAATCACTTTTACTTTGGTGGTTTTACCATGTTTTACTGCCTTATTACCGTTGTACCGGAAATAAGTATCCTTCCATGGCTAATATTCTGAATCGCCTGTGGAACTAATCTACATTTAAAAGCCTTCGTGTACCCAAATGCCTAGCGCACTGGATTGCAACACCCGAAACGGGCCAGTTCGCATTTTATAATCACATTTACACAATGTTCACGCGAAATAAAACCGGTTCTGAACGCAAATATGTCACATATATATATATATATATATATATATATATATATATATATGTGAATATAAATATATATGTGTGTGTGTGTGTGTGTGGCAGTTGCTGTCCTTCACTATTTAAACATGCAATCTTGTCTCGCTTTTCTAACAGAGGACATTAATTCTTTCTTTTTGCGTTTTTTTTCAACAGGTAACAATGTCATAATACGTCTTTTCATTTAAAGTCAGTTTCCGGATACCGGTTTAAATAAAAATCCTTTAGCGTCTTTCTTTAGTTTCAGCAGAGCGCCTCGTTTTCAGTTTAAGTCACACGACATGTTTTTTTTTTCTGAGTTTGTGCCTTCAGACTGTTAGAGAGCGAAGAGTAGGACAAACTACGGTGAAGAGGTACTTGGACGAATTAATTAAACTTAAATTGTTGAATAATCTTTTGACAACATATTCCGTGTACTGGTTCAATATCTTTTATATGCGTGTCTGAAAGCAATCGGACTTTGAAAATAGGACACCAATCGGACACCAAATACTGAAGTTTACTAAAAAATATCATGAAAAACACCGTTCATGCGTAAGTATATCACTTTACAGTTTTTCAGCTTCTGAAGAGAACTTCGTGTTATCCAATCATGCTGGGGAAGTGACCTACTATTCAGTTTTTATCTCCCATCCTAGACAACTCCACTTATTCTCAATATAAAGGGAGAGAAATTTAAGGCAAAAAGTGTATATCCTTACACTTGAGTGATTAATTTTACAATAACATCTTCACCACAGAACGATTTACTATCCTTCTACATTTCAATGTATGTGTTTTAGCAAGGGTGTAAGACAAAGCTCACGGGTACTTAGTGATCTATTGATTCACAAACTACATTTTTGGCAAATCAAATTTAGTTATATTTTCTGCCAAATATAAACCTTCGCTTTCCCCATGAACCACACCCGTTATTTCAATATTTGAATTCGTTTTGTTTATTGGTTTTTGCGGTAAGTTTTCAGCAACTCCGTGTGATATATCGTGTGTCACTGAACCCAAAGATTTATCAGACTCGAAGGCAACATAGTTGAAAACTACACACCAAAACATTATATATGCTACACGTAGAGTTATCCAGATAACTCCCGAACATTATTTAAAGGACGGATATTGCATGAGATAACGACTTCACCAAGGGATAAGAAAACTTCGGTTTGAGCTTTTTCCTCATAGATTCTGAAAAAACCATCTACTACATAGTAGAATTCTGAATGCTGAGGTCTTACCACCCATCTCTATTTTAAGTATGAAAATACGTTGAGTTGATGGTGGAGATCTATTAAAGCTAGCTACACACATACCTTTTCCTGTTAAATCTATTAGATTTCTGTCTTACTTTGCGAACATAATAATGAACTACAGGTGATTCCTGTTAAAATAATTCTTAACACGCCTCTGCGAGAGTAGCACGAGCTTCTCTATCTGCAAGCTGTTAGTAAACACATCAATGTTGACAAACGACAAAAAACATGTAAGATATTTGGTTGCATACGTATGGAAGGTGAAAGGTCCCCAGTTGTATAAGGCCCGGCCTTTGCACAATAGTTCGTCTGACTTGCCGGAAGATGACCTCGTTGAATATGTCTGAATTATTTTACAACATATACATCAAGGGTTCATACACACTTCATGTTCAACGGGAAAAAGGTATAAAGAGAGGAACAGAATACAATTATAGTTTACGCCATTTGCAAAAAAAATAGTATTCTCCTTATAAAAACTTTGGTTACGAGGTACCAGAAACACAATACGGGTTAAGTAATATTAACGCATGAAATAATTCAATCAAACACACATTCGTTCATAGCCAACGTTTTCATCCGAGTCCATTTCGCAAAAGTACAAGTGTGCGGTACCGCAGTTTGGACTGCATCGTTACAGTTGGCTATCTATGAGATGTCCAATAAAATCTATGTAATGAGACCACCCGCAGGAATGGCCAAAATTTGTCATAATTCACAGGTGGTCTTATTAGAGAGTTGGTCTTAATAGACATTTGGTCTTGTTAGAAAGGTGGTCATAACAGACAGATGGTGTTTTTAGAGAGGTTGTCTTAATAGACAAGTGGTCTTTTTAGATTGGTGGTCTTTCAGACAGGTTAACTCTATCATCATGACAGGAAAAAAAATCTACATACAGCAATATAAAAGTTGTCGTTTTTACTTGATTAAGTAACTAAAGAGAGTGGTTGTCCCATTAGTAATGTACAGTCAAAATGCCATTTGACTAAAAAGAATTACATTAAAAAAGGGCCAGTTAAAATTACAATTTAAGGGCCACATACGGGAATCTGGTCGTAAGCTGGTTACATGGCAACCAAATTCAAACCCGGAAACGGCTCCCGCATTTTAAATTTCTGGATCTTCCCCTAATTAGCGGATTTCCTGCCACCCGGGAAGCCCTAGCGGAATGTCTTTCAAAGCTCCGCGGGTACAAAAACCTTTATCTCCGCGGACAGAAGTGAAAAATGCTGATGACGGGTAAATTTTAATCCGTGGTTTCCCTGGAGCTCTACAACATGGCGGCAGCGGAAGCCATGCAGACTCGAGGAAAAACAAACAAAAATTCTACCAGTCTTGTTTTATCCGGCTGATGTTTCTGCTACAGTTCTTTATTGTTTATCTATGGTGTTGTGTTAACTACAAGGATTGTGTTGTCTCCGCCATAGGAAAGCTAATAATTATACTTTTTCTCAGGGATTTACTATGGGTGTCTGTGTATATTAATTCTATGTAAATATAAATTCTAGTGGTAAAACGCGTAACGCGTGCCTGGTGTCTTTGTGTGTTTGTGGGTTATTATACTTTTTCATATATATATATGTATAATATATATATATATATATATATATATATATATATATATATACATATAAATTTATATTTACAGAAAGGGTTTGGTTGCCTTTCCACGATCAAAGTGCTCGATACATAAAAGTAGGGTTGATATAAGTTCATAGAATTCATCAATGCATTACAGTAACTGTCACTACCCACAGGTTTCGTGCACACTATACATGGCACAGAACCACGCAGAATCAATGTCATAGCCAAACTTTCTATGCAAAAAAAAAAATAAAATAAATAAATAAACGATCCTAGGTCTCATTCTATTACTTTGAGGTATTTTGCGATGCGGGCAAATGTGTGATTAATGAATACAATTTTTATATATAAAGAGAGAAAATTTAAATGCAAAACCGTGATACCTACATTTTGTCACAATATATCGATTCGTATGATCTTAAATTCAATACACGTAATTATGTAATCACCACCTGGGATTTGAAAAAAATTAGCTTACTTTCTTTTTATTTATAATTTTAGTACATTTGCCTCTCTCTCTCTCTCTCTCTCTCTCTCTCTCTCTCTCTGATATCACTATATAAAGACGTTTGGTTCTCACATATATCCTACATATATCCTATTGAAATGTCTACATAGCCAATGTGTGGATACACCTCGATCTTTTAGGTCGAATGCCTTACAAGACATAACAAGTATTCATTTGGTGCTTCAATTCGAATAACACTTGGTGCTTCGTTATTAGTAATATTTGAAAAAAATAGAAGCAGCTAGTGGTATTATATATTCCTTGAAGCGGAACCAAAACAGACACTTCCATCTCGGCGAGATCGGTAGAGATCAAAATATGACTTTGTTGCCATCAGAAACAAACGTTTCAATAGATTATTTATTTATAGTACCAACGCTTTTCTGTAAAAGCAAAGGTGCCATCGCGGGTTATCAACGTATATATCGTCTGGTTAAACAAAGCAAAAGCAGTGAAAAATACCAAAGATTTGCGACAGCACCAGATTAGAGCAACAGTGGAAGAGAGAGATAGTGATCGACCCTAAATTTCTTTTCTGCTGCTGTACCTAGGGTTAATCAAGGCAGGCCCCTGGAAACGCAGTGCGTCAAACTTGCATGAAACAGTTTTCCTTTTACAGTGCCACAGTACGGGCAACCGATAAAGCTTAGTAAAATCCTGAAGCCATTCACTCAAAGCCAGCCCGTCCTTCAGGGACAGAACCAGAAATAGTTGGGTTTGTCTAATGAGACAACAACTCCAGGGAGACCTTAACAGTACCGAAAAACTGGGAGGGGAGTTTGTAAGTCAAACCGCATCTTCATCTGTCTGTTGTACCCTGACAAGCGTAGACGTCTTGTTAATGGTAACATTTCCCTAAAGATCACTTATACCTAATGTTTAATCACATAGTAAATATGAAGCCTGCGTTCCTAGTTTTTTAGGAAATAAATAGAATGACACGGATCCCTTGTCGGTCATGTATTTGGGTTCAATCGTAGAGTATAAAAAATACTAGGGTCTTTTTTCTGTGTTCGAAAATTTGCTGTAAGGTTAACCTTTATTGCCATGGCACCGGTGGGTTTCGATGACGTCATTTCGCGCTGCCTTCGTAAACCTCTACGGAAGAAAATAGAACAGATGAACCTTCAATTTTTTCCGATACAAAACTAAAATTTGAAATGCTAACAGGGAAAAATAAACGAATCCACCAACATGCTAGGATTTTCGCCTTTGTATACATTAACTATGCCTTCAGTTTCATATTTTCAACATAACATATATTTTATGTTACCCTTTGTGAGAGATACATATTTAGGAAAAGCATCTTTAACCTCATGTACACCTAAATGAACAAGAATTTTCACTCGTTCGAGAGTCCTTGTGTCTTTAAAATTGTACTTTTTTGTCAGCATTTAATTATAAGTACAAAGGATATACTTTGAGTATGATGTGATCGCGAAAATCAAACCCTGGCAAAACAACGAAAATAATCACTTCGCGAAATTTAAACCTCGTGAATATGTAGCCGATTTCTGTATTCGCGTAAAGATTACAAAAGGGGTCCTAAGTAGCCAAAGTACAAAACCATCGAGCTGATTTTTTATACTTTTTCTTTCTTTAACAAATACAACTAATTTTTCACGTCTGGAAAAGATACACCTATTAAATGGTCAAAGGTTTTTAATGATTGAAATCCCTTTATTTCTACCCCATCAGTGAGCTTCAAGTAAGATTGAGATTACGCATCTATAGATAAGACAAAAACCTTAGACTTGGTGGTTTTAGTGATCCATATGTCGTATATTTTTTTCAGGTTGTGATAGGTCCGCTTCTGAAATAATTTAAACTTCACATAGCAACAGTTTGATAATATGATAACGTGCCAATTTGTTAATTTACCAGCTTTTAAGCTAATTAGCCCCATGTATGCAATCGAGTGGCTCCCCTCCCTTTCAAACAATCTAATTTTATTAACGTGTCAAATTTTCTCAATTTTTATGAAATATTAAGCAAAATTTCACTCTTCTTCTTCACAAACACAATTAAACAAAGCGAAATGCACCAATAACCTGTTTTCACGATTGCGTAACAGGTATCAGTGAGTGCTACTTTGCCGATTTTAGGGACAAAAAGTATTTTTGGATGTTTTACCCCGAGTTAAAATATAAAATTGATTTACACACTGTGAGGGGTAATACCTCGAACATTAGGTTCTCTATTGGGCTCCTGTGGATCAAAACAATGAAAATGAAGGCTGGCTGTAAGCCTAATAAAGATATTGAATGCTCGAGTTCACGACAAGCCATTATCATGTAATGGCTTTGGTTGCACTATTTACAGTGCGGATTTGTTTTTGTAATAGCAAAACGTTCATCATAGGTGATTTAAGTAAAGCTACTGATTCGAGGCAAAAGAAAGCGCAGTCAGGTTTGGAACCAGCTATTTAATTTCTTAATTGTTATAAATTTACTGAAACATATCAGTTTTTGATTTATAAATTGTTAAAATTATTATTATTTTTTTTAGAAATACTAATGTTAAGGTTATTTCTGTCAGCAGGATCAGTTTCAGTAATATTTAAATTATTTAAATTAATAATTAATAAATTAATTTAAATTAATAAATATTTAAATATTTAGTAGTAGAAGAAGCAAAGGTACCAATAGTAGCAGCTGTAGTAGCATTACTAGAAGTAGCTGTAGAACCAGTAGCAGCAGCAGTAATAGTAGTTATAGTAACAGTAGCAGCAGCAGCGGCTGCGGTAGTAGTAGTAGTAATAGTAGCAACTGTAGAAATATTAGTAGAAATAGTAGTAGTAGTTCTAGCAGCAGCAGCAGCAGTAGTAGTAGTAATTGAAGCAGTAGTAGTAGCATTAGTAGTAGTAGTTGTAGCAGTACCAGGAATAGTAGTAGTGGTAATAGTAGTAATAGAAGCAGTAATAGTAGCATGAGCAGCAGTAGTAGTAGTAGTAGTAGTAGTAAGATTAGGTGTAGTAGCAGCATTAGCATTAGTAACAATTGTTGATGTACTAAAAGATTCATTCTATTTATTTTATTAGTATAATTTAAATAGAATTTTGATCGAGAGCTAAACACTTTGTGTATGTATTTACCAAGATATGTATGATGTAAGATA
Organism: Sipunculus nudus; assembly: GCA_026874595.1. NCBI lineage: Eukaryota > Metazoa > Annelida > Sipuncula > Golfingiida > Sipunculidae > Sipunculus > Sipunculus nudus. The sequence goes on along the minus strand of CM049314.1, from coordinate 58,973,757 downwards.
GTAAAGTTTCTTTGTCTATATTGTCTTCTTTCCCTGCCGTGAATGTTTCACTAAAGGCTACTTTGTAGTCCAAGTAAATGAACACTTCAGTAACTGGAAATCTGCATTATAAAATTAAGAAATGCAAGCCACCGCCAGATCTTCTCCTGGCATAAATGACTTTACATTTGTGAATATTTCTTGATGACAATCAAGAATCCGGATAATGTGCCTGATCGACGCAAGAACCTAATTATTTCATCATTGACCCGTTCCTGAAATACCATGGAACTTTCTTGAGATTCCATTCATGACTGTGTGACGTATGTTGTGGAGAACCACACAAACTCACACACAAATAAACCCACACGAACGGGGATGAACGCATACCCTCCCGGCGGAGGCAATTATCTTGAAGACGATACTTGTGCTACGTGCAAGTACCCCTAGCCTTGAATGACGTCACGAGCTCAGCAACGGGTTTTGATTCCGCAATGCAATTGAACGGAATGCCACTGCTTCTTGTAAGATGTCACCTCCTTTCCGCCATTAAATAATGTTGCATATCTATTAAAATAAGTATACATTGCTAATTAAATAAAATGTCTGCCCATTTGTTTGATAAAATCGATGAAACGTCATGCTGAACATTAAAAAATATTGTCTCAACGTATAACGTTCAACCCAGAGAAATGATTTTTGGGTCAGGTGTGCCAACGCTCACGGCGTAAAATAGAGCATTGCCGAGATATATATTAGCATTGTAATTGAATTTAGTTGAAGACCGCTGATAGGAGGACGAAAAATGATTGTTTAAGGTGAGTTAACAACTCAAAAAGTCCATCAGTACCTTTCGTGCGGCTAAACAAGGCTTGCAATAAAGGCCCCGAAAATCGAAAGATATTTGACCTTAGACCGTATCCCATCATGCATTTGGCGCTCACTAGAGCGGCAGGAGGCAATCTCTGCGGACGAAGCGGGTTATCTATAAAGGTCAACCGACATCATTTTCACTAGTTTTCACGGGCGGAAATTGTTCGAGATGCCACCCTCCTATCCGATAAGTGTAAATACATTGTTTTACTTCACTGACTCGATTGGCGTTACGCCCGCGTCACTCAGGGCAGGGATACCGGCCACTGTTAAGAAGGAAGCCTCTCCTTGTTGGTGCCGTGGGTCAGAAGGGAACATTTATCGCATCAAATTTCCGTAAGCTTGGGAAAATGAGACTAGGAGATATAGGTGTTCACTGCTTAATGATGTTTTAGTCTTAGATATCATACTATTATAAGTGACTTATAAAAAAACAATACGGCAGTTAACTTGTTAACAGTTTCTGTTAACAAGTATTCTGTACATGCCTCTGCCAAGGTTTTGGTACGTTCAGCTTTATGTTACCGTTTACTTCATGTTTGAATTGAAGCATGTGTCATTTGCATCATAACCTCCTTAATTTGCACAAATTCCATATCTAACATTATTATTTAATTGTGAGCAACCTGTTCTGATGTATCCTTTTTACTGTACCACGTTAAAATGTACGATTTAAATCTCAAATTCGAAAACTTAAGCATTTCGCCTCAGCATTACAGATGGCCACTCCTGCATTAAACCAGTCGATCAATTTCAAGGAATTTTTTAACAGAACAGATAATTGACATAATCGATACCTTTGATAGAATAATTAATCGAAATACCAGTTTTTATATTAACCAATCCTTGTGCTGCAATCGAGTGCTGAATTATGTATATTTCTGACCTGGTACTTGAGTATGAAAGCATGATTCAAGTACACTATTATGCCGTAATGTTAACATATGTATAAGCAGTTATTCGTGTTGTTATTGAATAAGCCTCTACTTCAGATCTAATTTGTTTCTCGCAACCAGAATCAATTAGAGGTTCTGCTTTTAGCAACCCCTTGACCATAATATCCAGCTTTACCTTTAAACCACCATACCTTTTGTATACGAGCAGCAAGCAGGTAATTATAGGTAAAAAATAAGTTGAGATCCAGAGTTTTTATCGACCGGGGTCATGTTAATATGTATTCAATTGCGACACGGGTAAGACCATTAGAGGGTTCGAGTCTAATATTTGTCACCCGTTTCAGCCTTAGCCGGTCTTCTTTCCAAGAAACCGCTGCAACCCCTTAGAAGAAATTACACGCCCAAATGTCCTGATTCGTAAAGTCAAAATCATTTGCCATTTCCTGTTAAGGCCATGCCTGATCAAATAAAGACTATGCAAAAATATGATAACTATATAGCACGTAAGGCACTAACAATGTGGCTGTTGCACATAAGTGAAAAAAAAAATCTGATGTCACCGGTATTTTAGGTTACCGAATTATCAAGCATTCAAGGACCATTGACAAAACAGTTACTGATATTGTTCTCGGCATCTTCCACAAAAGGGCTGAGTTCCTAGACAAATAGCATGAACATCAACTGAAGAAAACTTGAAATAGAGAGAGTTGTAACTGTGAAGAACCTAAAGGGGGCTGGGACCGACAAGTTCATTTGAAGTCCATACTGAAAGTAAATGTGACCACTGCACTGATTTTAGGTTATATCGAATTTTTCTTCACACAGTACTAGCTAGGGCACAAAGAAACAATCTCGCCGATTGATGGAAGACATTAATCAAGGTCAGTGAACATAGTTTTATACTGCTTTTTTTGCCAGAGTATGTTGGTTTAGAGGTCGGGCGGCGATCTGATACGCGTAAATACATGGTATTACTTAACAGCTTCGATTGGTTGGTTGTCTCAGTCTGTCACTGCTTTGACTTTAGGAACTTTGCCATTCATTGGGACACACATTTAGTCGCAAGGGAGCATTTATCGCGTTCTGTTCCCGTAAACCCCGTAACACGGGCCACTGGGAGGCCGTGATAGGGGGTCGAATGCTGGCTTGTAATTGTCTATTGTCATCGATGCTTTGTGAGAAGGTTTAGCAAATCCCGATGGGGATTTTCGTGTGCCTAGTTGAAGTTATCACAACACCCACGGGACTTTTGGAGACCCTTACACGGCGTATTGGATGGCCTGGGTTCGATTTTCTGTAACAACCTAGGGGTTTGAGGCACTGATTTTATTACCACCGCAATTAGATCCATTTCCCCCTGCATGCTTCGTTAGACACACCCGCACAACCACAGACTGTTCTAGCCGCCTTGTCTCCCCTTTGTGTCATGTCGAGTTAAATGAAAGATTTGATCGGTCGGGGGTCAGTTAAATCGTGTTCTAACAGACAGAAAGGAGTCGGGATGGATGCAAAGGTTTCAGTGCACCGATGCGGCAGATTTGGAATCACAAAAGGTCAATAAATACGACGTTTATAATGTCCAGCTCCAAATCTGTAAATACAGCTTCACCCGTCGCCAAGTTAGCCACGGCTCTAGACGGGACAGTTCGATAGCATTAACTTGTCTGTGACAGGTAGACCGTTACACTTCTTTAGGTTGTTTATATGCGATTTGTGACTCCATAAACTGATAATGTACCTTATAAACTTTGTAAGTTAGTCCCTGTTGTCTGCTGAACCCGGGTGTATCCGAGTATAACAACGGTTTACACTGATCCGTCTCAATGCTGGAGTCCCACAGCGCACTCTCTCACGGCCGAGTGTCACTAACGCGAGGAATAAGATATTTGTACGTTGGAGCATTGGAGACTTTAAAAATAACAAATCATGCGATATTTGAATGGAAATTTCTCCAATATGCTATATACATCATATCTTATATACCTTTTTTCAAGATGTACAGCATATGATCGTTCAAACTGGCCCGGCCAAGGACGAGACCGTCATAATTCTTCCACATCAGGGGAAAACATAAAGGGGCCTATTCCGATACTGACGTATATCAACCAAACATAATCCCTTGATCCTTTCCTAAAACTAAGCCAGAAAAAAACTAGGCAAGCTAGGCTAACCAGAATTTTGCACAGGGTGTTTTGCATCCAGTGACCGTTCAACATATATGGAACAAATCTCATTTGATTACATTTGTTGCTTGCCGATATCGATGCATGTTCGTCAGTTGCGTATGTGTGTGTGTTTGTGTGTCTGTTTGTCGCATCTCAACAGGCCACAAGTTTGAAGCAACCACTTTGAAAGTTACAGAGATGATGGATGGTCAAAAGTCTTTGAACCCTACTGTTTTGGTCAATATGGGTAAAAGGTCAAGGTCATCGAAACTTTGTTTTCTTAATAGATTCGTTAATTTGGCTCCTATCTTCAAAATTAAGGCTCCATTTCTCCCATACACTGGTCCAGTCGACTGGTCTCAATCTTGTGTCACTTTGTCAGTATGTCTCTCTGTTTGTCAGTTGTCCTAACTTTCGCCTTCTTGCTGGTTCTTGCGTCTGACATATAACATCCTACAGGACACAGTTTAGCAGGAATCACTTTGTAATTTACAAAAACGTGTATTGGGAGGATTTAAATATATATATATATATATATATATATATATATATATATATATATATATATATATATTTGTATATTGCTTAATTGGTCGAATACAAAGGTCAAGGTCATCAAAACACGTCAGTATGTTATTTCCTTCAAAACTTTGTAAGAATTGGTCCTGTCTTCACCAATTATGGCTTTTTTTTCTTCCTCATCTTAATTTCTCATTCATTTAACTGTTTTGGAACTATATATACATTGTCATATATATTGCCAAACAAAGGTTCCACCAAATTTATTTTTACCCCATTGTTTGCTGGAGGTGTGAACATAAGTAACTAATTTTGGACATCCATTAGTTGTAGGCTGTGTTTTTTGCCCTTTTCAGTAAATGGTCGTAAGGAGCAAAAAATCCAAATCACTTGGCTTACGAATTATATGTCTGACGGAAGGTGTTTTGCTTTATCGAGCAGCAACAGGTTGCTGTAGTCAAGACTACAACCATGCGCGCTCCTTAAGCGTAATTTGTGATGAGCCAATAGACGTGATGCCACCAAGCCAAGCAGGGAGTCGCGAAAGGCCGCCACCGTTTACCCATACCGGTGACTGAGGAAAGCAACAGCCCGAACATCCACAAAGCCCCGAGCGGGCCACGTACCGGAACCGGCCACAGCAACAGAGACCATCCAATCCAGAGAGCTGAACTCGATAATAAAGACTCTAACGAGGATCACTAATTCCGTGTAGGTAATATGTATTATCTGTTTGTTATCTTAGTCACCATTAATCGCTAGGTGTCATTATCACAGTACCGGAAGGTCGTGGGAGGATTTGGTAGGACGCGGCCTTTACCGTTGGGCACCGTGGGAGGACGTGAATTAATGTGGGTGCATGTTCCATGTTCTCCTTAAATTGTTAAAAACGTAGCCCCTGGTATGTAAATGTGCACCCCGTGGCATCTGTTTAGGAACTAATTTCGCGTGTCAGACCCTGGGGCGAGGCCTCGGTTAATGGTTTTCTCAACCCGGAACGTGATCCACTGCGGTAAGATGCCACAGAAAAACGCAGTTTAAAGTTTTGTCACCGTGTCCTGCCGTGGCACTGTAGTTCGTGAATACCCATGACAGTAATGTAGCGAGAAAGTGGCTAGAACTTGGCCGAACGAGAGGAACTGGTCCATCTACGTCCTTCTTCGGTAAACCACCTTTAACGATGGGAAACGTGGTAATTACTGTAGCAATGCCGTAGCTGTAACGTAGATAAACCTGGAAAATTTGTGAACAAAACGCACCCCGAACGTCACGAAAAAGGGTTTGAAATTTCTTATGCTTCACTATGCTTCAGTGTTTTATTCAAACCCGCACGCCTCGACTTCGCAAAGTTTGTTCTTTTCCAAAGTCAAGAAATTGCTTCACACAAAACTTTAATCGTCTATGTCAACAATGTCTTTGAAAAAGCAAGTAATGAGAGGCATGGTTGCATGATTGCGTCAGTCCGCACGCTAAAACAGATTTTTTTGCAACTGAGGTCGCGTTATTTAAAATCCACTGTTCGCATGTAACAGACATTATCGTCTCAACTAATTCAATAAAACATAGATTGGACTTGCATTGTTAAAGGCATGTATTACTGTTCGGGTATTATTGGGATGACGCTACGGCGGTGTATTACTGTGATGGTGGTTCTGCGGTGGTACGTGGTGTAGTACTGTGATGGTGTTACGGCGGGGTATTATTTGGATGGTATTTGGCCGGGTATTACTGGGATGGTGGTACGGCGGGGTATTGCTGGGATGACGGTACGGCGCCGTATTCCTCGGATGGTGGAACGGCGGGGTATTACTGGACTGGTGGTACGGCGCCGTATCCCTGGGATGGTGGTACGTCGGGGTATTACTGGAATGGTGGTACGGCGGATTATTACTGGTATGGTGGAACGGCGGTGTATTACTTATTAGAATTTGGGACTTATCATAATTAATTTACAAAATAAGATACTAACTACGTTTAAAGACTCAGCCGACTTCCCCATAAAAACAAGTAACCATATTTCAGCAGAGGATCCAAGGGAAGTGCTCAGCACGACCCCACTCCTGTTTGTTCTCATTCAAGTCTTTAACCAGGGGCGTCATTATTCAGTAACATATGGGTTTTAAACTGCTCCTTGGAGAGTACAACTCGCTTCTTAAGTTTACGCTAAGTATTGCAAGGTAAAGAAAATTTTCCTGTGAAGAGGACGATTCCATTAAATATTTGTAGCCAAAGCAATTAATTTCAAATCAGCTGCCAGCCCCTAGACTAAGTACCCGGCGGAAAAACAATCTGATTAAACCGGAGTTAATATTACTGCGGACAAGCCTCGCAGCATTAGCGTTACTGCTGCACTTAGATAATTGTCTGAACACACATATGTGGCAAATCAACAGTTTTTTATAATAGAAAAAAAGGAATTATGCAGAATCTATCACCATTAATGTTGGAATACATGTATATTATATCGGGATACAGGTTACAATTTCATGACATATGTTTCGTCTAGTACCCTCGTGCAACCATGGGTATAGAAAATCCAGATTTTATGTGGCATTTTCTATCACAAAATTCTATATTCACAGAGACACGAGGTCTTCCTTTTTATTTGTTATACGAACATATAGTTGATGTTTAATTCTTCAGCTATTTATTTTAAATAAAATTAAATTTTCCGTGTCTCGCCTGAAATTTCTCCAGTTGCCGTGAAAACTGTTTCGGTGACTGAAATGGCATCATCCTTTATAAATCCATGGCGTGAATTCCTTGGTGCGATTTATCATAAGAAAGCATCGGATAGCTGTAGGGTTTGGTGGCTTTACCGTTGGACGCTTAACATTAAGGCCCCTTTGCACACAGCTGTGACCTTTGTGCCACTTTTGAGCAACCAAACTGTGACCAGAACGCTCATTGCTCGCCTAAACCCAGAAAATCTTGTTTCTAAAGGGGCCTTTACACAGAATAGCGACCTTTGTGCCTCCCGTGTGCGATCACAACATTTTCCAGTTCGTCGCAGGAGGCTCAAAGAAGGCAGAACGGTTGCCTATGTCGTTCAAAAGTGGTACACAGGTATTTCAGACATAGCCATGGACGCCATGTTCGCGGTGATCTTTTGAACATTTTCAAAACAGTCGCACAAAGGTCGCAGAGGAAGTGGGTTGCTCAAAGGTGGCTAAAAGGAGGCAGGAGGGAGGCACAAGCATTGCCGTTGTTGTAGAATGAAGGCAGACTGGTCACGCTGGTTGCACTGGGGAAGCAGAGGAAAGGCAAGCATTAAAATCCCCTAATGCCGCATTTTGGGGGGTTCAAGGGAGGCAGTTATGGAGCAGTTACACAGAAACAGGACTTTGTTGGGTAAGACGAACAGTGAGCGTCCTGGTCATTTTGTGGTTGCTCTAAGTAGTTGCTCCAGGGATACCTGTGCCTCCCTTGAACAACTCAACATGCACATTTCAGCCATTTTATGCCTGCCTCCCTTGTGCTTCCCATGTGCAACCAACACGACCACTGTGCCTCCATTCTGCAACCAATGCAATGCTTGTGCCTCCCGTTTGCCTCCTTTGAGCCACTTTTGAGCAACCCACGTCCCGGGCGACCTATGTGTGACTGTTTTGAACCTGTTTGATAATTCACGGCGACCATGGTATGAAACTCCTGTGTACCACCTGCGAAAGACCTGGGGAAACTTTCTTCCTTCTTTTAGTCTCAAAGGATGACCTGGTAAATTTTGTGGTCGCACACGGGAGGCATAAAGGTCGCCATTCTGTGTAAAGGCCCTTTTAAGTTGTGGGTTCGCGTCCTATCTGGACCGGTCTAAGTTCTTTAATATAACTCATCCACGAGTGAGTGGAAACTACTTCAGTCCTTGGAAAAATGCAATTATCCTGCTATAATTTGAGGAGTGGAGTTTGGCATGGTTAAAAAAAAAAGCGTTATTCCGGTCTACTCTATTTGAAGATAGTTTCTCGCCTGGACGCTTTCGTGTCGCACCCTCGCTTCCTTATAGAACCCTGACAGGTTTATTTCTCCCATTTTCTCGAAACCGCTCTAAGAGGCAGCCATTATGACTACTCACTAAAACCCATATGTCACAGTCGAACGTTGAAATTATGGGTATACCTGTGATACAGTGGAATTTACTGACTTTTATCATTGGGCTGTATGCTTCCAGAGGATTAGATAAAGGTTACAAGAAAACCTCAAACTGTAAACTTGTAAACGATACCTTCTGATAAGAGTATGTTGCCGCAGACAAGATATTCTGAAATATCATTCGATTTGAAAATTTAATTATAAATATAACAATATTATTTTTATACCATATTACTATAATATTATATCCACGTTATACACTGTATGTAACCCAGAAAATGACAAAATATCATAATATCCTTTGTCATATGGTTCTTTAAATTTCCTTTCTTATAAAGGGACACTCAGCATACTGGAAGTTTTAATTTTGACATTGTTTTGACATTACCTTCACATGTTAATTTATTCTGGTCATCGTTATGATAATTATAATTGACATCACTACCATTATTAGCATCCCGAATATGCTTTTGCATAAACAGCGGTCACAGGTAACCACTCACGTGCATCATCATTATCATCAGTATCAATACAACCATTAATCTCAATCCAGAAAAAAAATAATACAAAAAAATCGAGATATGGCTGGATGTAATAATAAATAATGGGCCATTTTACTTTACATCTTGTGTGATTGAAACTGTAAAAGAGAAGAGCACAGATTCTTGTGACCAGTCTAGACAACAATCTCTTGTTATTCATAAGGGACCAAACGTTTCCATATCGGATGGGTCAGTGTAAGATTTATCTAATGTTATTTCCGCCGGGGTTATCCATTCGCCATTGTAAATCTAACGGGGCCTCGTTCTGGCCGCTAGCGTTACTTTGTACTCGTTTAACCCCATATTTTCACTGAAAGTGGAGTCACAACACGACAAGGAAAAACCATTTACCGCCACAGAGGTGAACACTCACACTTCGCTGTTTCGTGACCTTGCTGTCGTAAATCGTAAGCCTTCTCCACAGAAATGTTTTAAGGGACAGTTTGCACGAGCATTTTTACTCTATTGTTATACAGCTCTATCTGTCTCGGTAGATTTAAAAATAATTTACTTTTAAAAATTTTAATATTTTACTACTTACCCAATGATAATCTGAAGTATAACATTAATTTGCTTTTAAATAGATTAATATAGTACCGAAAAACAAAATGACAATCTGATATTTAAAATTAATTTCCTTTTAAAGATTTTAATATTTTACTCATTGCACAATGATAAACCTGTTCATATAATTCTTAGTTTAGCCTATTAGCTTGAGGTCAAACAATAACATAACAGCAATAATGTGTTTTCCGTTACATTTAGGTTGTTTTACCATACGTGCCATCTCCTGGAAAATAAGCAAAAAGCTGACATTCATAGACTGGAGAGGAGGGAAGTTTTTGCTTTGGAAGGAGTACCTCAAAAGAATAAACTCAAAAGACATATTACACAAATTTACAAAAAAATGTGTTTTATCGTGACTTCGCATAATGATCAAAGGTTTTCGGGCTTTGTTTAAGTCCTTTGGTACTTTAGTTATTTTGATTACGTCTGTTCAGATATCATTTTCTTTCTGTGAGACCTTCCTTGTTTGCGTTCAGCGTTACGTCTAATGTCCATCGCCAAAACTGAACTCTGGAATATTTTTAGGTTCCACCGGTTTTTATACGAGTCCTGTTTCGGGAATATTTTACACATGGTGTATATAAGAAGAAATTAACACCCCAACTTTTTTTTATTTGTCTCTAGTGTGGTACCTTCTTATTGCTGAAAAGGGTAGCTACTTTAAAAGCCAGCCTCTACTTCGAACAAAGCAAGAAGTTATGTTTTGCTTGGGCTGAGATAACATTGGTTCTTATAACATTACACTTGAGGGAGAATCAAAACAAGATTTATAAAGCAACTGTAAAACGCATGTAAAGTTTTCTCTTTTAAACCCCTTTTAAACTCTACATTTGGAGCATTTATAAATTCAGCCTATGTTCTTGATCTACGACGCCAAGGACAAACAAGTTTATTACTTGGAAACAAAGCAATCTCACACAATTTGTGTGAAGGTCTCTACTTTCTCCTCGCGCTTTGCGAGATTTGCTTTTTTCTCATCGATTATTTAATAACAGACGCAAGAAGGACGTGGCTCTGTGAATGACAGTCTGAGAGCTGATGGACTCAATTTTCTCGCGCGTCTCTAAGGGAACTATAAGCATTCTCAAGGGTTCGCGATGATACTTGCAGACTGGCAGAGTCCAGCCATCTGGATGACTGGTCAGAGCCAAGTGTAGTCCAAGAATATGCCGCGTGCCCATCACTTAGACACCCCGTATACGTCTCTGTGTGCCGTCATGATCTTAAGTATAAAGCTATTGTCTGAAAACAGACCAATGCCAAGTCCACTGAATGTTCGGGGTTTGTGTGTCAAAAGCGAAAATAATAATAGAATTAGTCGTAATTGTTTGGGCGAAGGAGATTTTACGTTGTTATTTCAAATACGCCACAGCTTAAAATAGACCTACTTCTCTTTCTGTTACTGTAACAGCTAGTACTACTTATACTGATACTACTACAACTGTAACTAACACTACATTTTATAATAATTATAATAATGATATTAATAATATTATTGTTAAAAACCTTGAAAATTACAAATAATTATGATAATATTCTAGCAGATAGTGCACGGTTTTACCATTTAATTCATATAATTGCCTACATTTATATGCATCGAAATCAGGCGAGACCGAATGTTATGACAATATTTATAATACATACGATTAGTAGCAATGGGGGTTGTTATAGTAATACATACTTTCAGAGAACTGCTGAAGTAAAATAAAGGCAACAAACATTTTAATATAAATGTGCTTGGAGTAAACTCTTTGATAAAATATTGGCCTAAAGAAAATTTTGTTTTATACAACCCATGACAGCTAATTATCGACAAATACACGGGTAAGTGCGGAAGGGGCCTCGGTGGGACTAATTAGGTAACTGCTATATTCGTGACAAGATGGCGTGAAGACAGGCGTGACGTCTCGTGTCACGGAGTGACAACACATATCTACTGACCCCAACCAATCCCTCGTGCACGGTGTCACAAGACCATGTCAAAACTCCACGCTTATCTGCGTTCGTTATCTTACTTAAATTTTTACCGTTCATAGTTTTTATTGATTAAACTAATGCTTATGTTTCACGTTTTCATTTTCTCGTTTTAAGCATAATTATGGTACCATATTTTTTGTTTATATTTATGTTTCACGTTTTTATATTCTCGTTTTAAGCATTATCTTTCCGTTTTTGATATTATCTTTCTACTCATTATGTTTCCAAGGTTTTTGTTTTCTCGCTTTACTCATTAACTTAATCACATTTATCACATTTAAGTGTCATGAAATTGCGGTAAAACCAATTAAACTTGGAGCTAGTATGTTGTTTTGTACACGAAGCCCATAAAAGGCAACATTAGTAGTTTACAGCTTAATGGAAGCAAGACCAATGCTGGTAGTTTAATTAGTTCTCTCAATGAGATGGCAATAAAATAGTGCTGATACCAGAATGATAACCATCATATAATTAAATAACCTGGTAATGTTAATTGTTTCTGCTAATGCAGTTGTCTACGAAAGATCATCAATTCCAGAGATATAATTTATTATATAATTATAATTATAATTATAATTATAAAGATAAGGTTATTTTCCCTTCGGGTTCAGAGGTCTTAATTCAGAAGGGTTTTGAAGAAAAAAAAGAATATATGTATGTAATATCCCATTTTTACGTCTTATGCACACGAGGTTTAGCTGAATATCCGGTTGTGTCATCACAATTTTGGAAATAGTCCTCACATTCTTAAACGGGCAGTTTTTTTTATATATCCATCTGTTACGGCTTTAGAGCATTGAATGACACTCCATAAATTTATCTTATGATGAACTAATCTTGTATCACGTGCATTCAATTAAACAGAAAAAATGCAACATTGTGATAACAAGCAAATTATAGTCGTAACCAATAGTTAAAGCATGATTAAACATATTTCAACTAATTAATATCAAAGTTTATGGCTTAATTTTTTTCCAACTAAAGCAGATCAACACGTGGGCACAACATTATGGACGACACAAGAATGTGGTAATAGAAGAAGGACAATTAGCTTTATCGCAAATAATGGCCGAGCGCACTATTTATATTCATTTTCTCCTTTGCTGTATTACTAAGACCGATATTTAACCTGAAGTTCTTTATTTATGCTATTTTATGACTATATATATATATATATATATATATATATATATATATATATATATTTATATATATATATATATATATATATAAACAAATAATATTAGTGTGAAGTTCCTTATTTATGCTATTTTATGTTCACTATATATCAAAACAAAAAATGTTTTCGCATTAGCTATTTACTGATTGTTTATCAATGATGAAGAATGGTCTCCTTGGTAAGAAGGAACTTCTTCCCGTGAAAGATTGCTCGCTGAACAAAATTAATGATAAAATAATAATTATATGAGTAGTAGTAGTCGAAGTAGAAAAACATCTGCAGCTTGAGGTCAAACTCAGAGATAACTATAGCCGGCCTCCCATCCGCCGTTTTGCAGGCCAACTTACTTAATCTGAAAAGAGTTCAGTTATCGTTAAATTTTCTCCGGTCAGTGCATGTCAACACATCTTTCGGAAAAGCATGTAGACCATCAGACGTTTCCGGCCATTTTAGTCACTTCTGATTTCGTCTCCTGGACTTCCACGATCGTCATGTGTGATAACAGAAGGGAAGAAGGAAGGGGGAGATGATCAAAAGGCGAATCTTGTTTTGTTCTGTCATCAAATTATTATTTATCACATTTTCCAGCCCGGTCTCAAATCGGACGAAAAACCTTGGTATTGTCAAGGATTGGTACAGCTATTTTGTTCCGCCTGATTGTTTCTCAAATCCGGCCGTCAGTATATATACCCAACCTTTTATTTTGTCCGATCAAAGAACCGACCGCAAATACTGTCAGATGGGAGGCCGGATTGAAGACTTCAGGTCAGTCCCATTTCACGTTACCCCGGTGTTATTCTGAACCTAATTTTAGGTTATCCCACATTGTTCAGATTACCCCTTGCTCACTTCACTGAATGATAATATACTGATGGTTTTTAACTGGTTATATATTATTCAAATAAAGAACGTGAAAAAAAAATTATTGCTGAAAGCTAATGATATTTTTTTATTAAATTATTTTCGTATCATACACTTCAACAAAACGCATGGCACAATTGCATGTAAACATAAAGCATACAAAGATTCAGTCTGCTTTAAAGGGATTATCTGAATTAGTAGGGTGTAATCTGAACCAGGGGTTAATTTGGAATCGCATTACGTTTAATTACTGGCAGTCTAAAGCGAGGTCAAACTGAAATCACTTCACCGTCTTAAATTAACAACAACGACAGCAAATACCAAAAAAAGCTGTGTAGTTAATATTTTTATGGAGATAACCGCCTCCATTTTTTGATGCTGACATATTTCAATCTTAATCTATTTATGTACATCTGCTTCGTTCCCATTTCGGTTCGGGACTACTTGACTGGGCAGTAGTACTCGCTTTCTATCATGTATCCTGGTGTCACCCGGGCCCGGTGTCTACCGTACCTGCGGGTCGTGGGTGTAAACTCATGCCCATTTCTGGGTCACAAGACAGATCAACCCCCCGAAGACGCACTCGTGTGTGAGTGATACACGGCTGTGGGGCCCCATTGAACCTGCAGGGCGCTCATTCTGAGTTTGGGTCGACCTTGAAAAATCTCATCGCTCCTCGACTGAGATTTGAACTCACGACCTCCCTGCTTTTTAGTTCTGTGCCCTACCCTTAGACCTCAGAAGCCGGTTAAGTGTATATCTTTCATTACATATGTTTTACATCTATATATAATTTAAGTGCGCGCTTTTTTCTTTGTGTAGGCTGAGAGGTTGCAAATGCTTGAAGTGCCGAGTAGATTTGAAAAGCCGCAATAACCCTTTCGGCGAGGACTATACTTTAAACAGATTGCTCTTCTAAAACAGATTACCTTCACAGAAATTCTCCCCAACGGTAGAACGCGTAATTAAGAAATATGGTACCATACACTGCGGTCTCCTTGACAACCCGTCCGTGTGACAAACGACGTGGCATGTGACACTGCAACGGGACAGAGTAACAAGTGACGGAACCCCCTTTTTTGTCGTTGCAACCTTTTTAAAAGGTTTTAGACCAAATTTTACGCCCTATACCCCACTTTTCAGGATCTTGGGACATTTGTTGCTTGCCGGAAATCTTCGATTTCGGCAAGCATGTTGGTCAGTTGCGTATGTCTGTTTGTCACGATGTTAGTTTGTCAGTACTCTCCTGGCCACAATTTTTTAGCAATCGATCTGAAACTTTCAGGGTTGATTGAAAGTCAAAAGTCCTGGTAGCCTATTGTTTTCGGTAGGCATAAGTTAAAGGTCAAGGTCAAGGTCATCGAAAAACGTCGAAATTTTATTTTCATCATTACTTTGTAACTATTGGTCCTATCTTCACAAACTTAGGTTCATTTTCTTTCTTTGTGTCTTTTTAATAATATGGTCTTGTCATCTTTGCTCAAATTTGTGTCACTTTGTCAGTATGTCTGTCTGTCTGTCAGTTGATCTCAATTTCACCTTCTTGCTGGTGCTTCTGTCTTACATATAGCATTCTACAGGCCATAGTTTTGCATGAATCCTTTTGAAATTGGTGAATCTTATGTCTTACACTAATATCTCAAAATTGATTTTTTCATTTTCGGGATATGGCCTCTAGGGGGCGCTGCACTTAAACTTCATCAACGTATAATTTTGTTGACAATATCTCCGAAAATATACACCTGAATTGCATAAACTATAGCTTAATTTCTTCCCCTGAGTCTTCTCCATAACTAGGTCAAGTCATCTGGCCTCAGCTTTGTGTCACTTTGACAGTATGTCTGTCTATCTGTCAGGTGTCATCAATTTCGCCTTCTTGCTTGTTCTTGTGTCTAACATATAGCATTCTACAGGCCACAGTTTTGCAGGAATCCTTTTGAAACTGATACATCTTAAGTCCTACACTAATCTCTCGAAAGTGATTTTTCAGTTTCGGAAAATAGCCGCTAGGGGGCACTGCACCTGAAACACTAGAACATATCATTTTTTGCCCATATCTCTGAGACTTTAAGCCTAAATTTCATAAACTGTAGCTTATTTTTTTCCTCTGTCTTCTTCATAACATAGTTAATTCTTTTTGTCTCTACTTTGTGCCGCTTTGTCAGTATGTCGGTCACTTCAAAACACTTCAAAATGTTATTTTTCTCATAACTTTGTCCATTCTGGTCCTATCTTCACAAACTTTGGCTCATTTTCTTCACCTTCGTCTTCTACATATCTAAGTCTAGTCAACTGATCTCAACTTTGTGTCACTTTGTCAATATGTCTGTCTGTTTGCAAGTTGTCCTAAATGTTGCCTTCTTGCTGGTTCTTGCCTTTGTTATAATAGCATTCTATAGGCCACAGTTAACCAGGAATCACTTTGCAACTTTCACCTATCGTATATTGGAACGAATTCTTGAAGCTG
The DNA here is from genome assembly GCA_026874595.1 of Sipunculus nudus. Classification (NCBI taxonomy): domain Eukaryota; kingdom Metazoa; phylum Annelida; class Sipuncula; order Golfingiida; family Sipunculidae; genus Sipunculus; species Sipunculus nudus. The sequence goes on along the minus strand of CM049314.1, from coordinate 58,957,642 downwards.
TATATCTATTTTTAAATAGGTCAAAGTCATGAAAACACGTCCGATTATTATTTCCATCGTAACTGTGTCAATATTGGTCCAAACTTTACAAACAATGGCTCATTGTTTCCTCTTTGTCTTCTTTATTACATGCTCTCATTTTCTGTCTTCCAATCTGGGTCAGAGTGTTTCCGGCAAGCGCGTGACCTATGGTCGTCTTGTTTTTAGTTTATTTATGAGTCTTCCTGGGTTGGAACTCCGTTTTCCTAAATCCTGGAACCGCCCCTTGGTTCCGTGGTCTCTGGTATTACAATTGCTGTCAACTTCATCGTGCCTGTATGATTTCTTCAACAATGGAGTAATAATGTATAATATTCCTGTATAGTTAAAACCAAAACTGGTGTTACTCGGTATTTAGAGTGAATACAAACAAGACAAAACAGTCGTCCGCTGCATACAATTTTAAAGTGTTATATTCAAGATCGCAATATGGGCGGCTTTTCTGGTCATGGGGCAGAGCACACAGGGCTCAAAGCCGGGAGGTCGTGAGTTCGAACCTCAGCCGAAGCGGTAAAACTCTTCTCATTCGAATCCCAAGCTGGATGAGCGCTCGGGAGGAGTTATGGGAAGACTGTTCACCACAGTCGTATTTCACTGACAAGTGAATGTGGCTTTCGGGGTATTCGCGGTATAGTACACATGCAGGTAAGATACACAGAGCCTGGTTAACACCAGTATAATCCTGTGTAACCCCTCTGTCACTTAGTCTGCAACCGAAATGGAATTCTGTAGATGGACATAATGCTTAGATAAGTAAGCATTACAAGAATGGAGGCGGTGACCTCTACCAGAAAAAAAATATTGAAAAAAAATCGCAACGCGTATATGTTTAGACTACAATTGTATGGATTCAACGAATTCATACATGCAGTTCTTCTTTAAATATCTGATATTCTATGATCAAACATTACATGTGAAAAAAATCAATAATTTCACTCAACACTCCTTTAACTGCAATAACATTTAGCCAGATGCATTCACTGAGGAACAATTTCACTAAGCAGTGGTTTGATTTTGGCTCAGGGTTTTCACAAACCTAATACGTTCGAAAAGAAAAACGGAAGTATGAATAAAAGAAACTATCCTCGCCTTGGATAAATTGTGGTAGGCACAATTTCCAGTTAGCGAAACGAACGAAGATTGATACAGTGAGATTCAATTGAGACGTCTTTTCGTTCTGCAATAACATCGAATCATTTCTGAATGGACATCGTTAACGAGACGAGAAGTCGAATTTGTCGGGATTCTGTAAAAAAATTGTATTTGCATATTCAGTTTATAAAAAGTGTCAGGTTTTATTATCTGCATGCAAATCTCATTTATAAAATCAGACACTTTCGCGCCTAAGCGTTCTATACAGAGCAATGGATATTTCAAGCAGCAAATTTTCCTCGTACGTTATCTTGGATCCGATAACAGACGCAAGCAAGATCAATAATGTTATATCCTTGTTCAGAATATATATAAGATTTTTATCAAAAGAATCTTTAACATACGAATAGACTTAATTACGGATCCTTGGTCTAGATCCGGATCCTAGATCCAGCCTAAGAATGAAGAAACCAAGACTCACCAAACCAAGAACGTGAGATCCGAAACCGAGAATGATATTCCGAGGTCATGATTTTACTCAACTGTTATCTACTGCCTATGATACTATAGTCCTTGTTCCACAGAATATCAGTTAACCCTCCGTAAACATCCGACAACAGACGCAAACAAGATCAATAATGTTATATCCTTGTTCAGAATATATATAAGATTCTTATCAAAAGAATCTTTAACATACGAATAGACTTAATTACGGATCCTTGGTCTGGATCCGGATACTAGATCCAGCCTAAGACTGAAGAAACCAAGACCGACACCAAACCAAGAATGTGAGATCCGAAACCAAAAGTTATTCCGAGGCCATGCTTTTACTCAACTGTTATCTACTGCCTATAATACTACAGTCCTTGTTCCACAGAATATCAGTTAACCCTCCGTAAACATCCGATAACAGACGCAAGCAAAATCAATAATGTTATATCCTTGTTCAGAATATATATAAGATTCTTATCAAAAGAATCTTTAACATACGAATAGACTCAATTACGGACCCTTGGTATGGATCCGGATACTAGATCCAGCCTAAGACCGAAGAAACCAAGACCGACACCAAACCAAGAATGTGAGATCCGAAACCGAAAACGATATTCCGAGGTCATACGTTAACTCAACTGTTATCTACTGCCTATGATACTACAGTCCTTGTTCCACAGAATATCAGTTAACCCTCCGTAAACAGTTGACATAGTATTGCTAGCTGTAGTTTCTGGATTTTTAGGAAAAAAAGAGTAGCATTGTATGTTTGTCCTGGAAGTCGGATAAAGAGACCGGGACCAATCCGTTTCAACACCCAGACGAAGAACAAGACCAGGATATCAAAGACCAAACCCGAGACCCACAAACACTAATTTTCAGACCTACATCACTGTCGTAATAACAGTTCCTAGCAAGCTGTAAAAACCTTCCAGTTTTGAAAGAAAACTTCTTGAAGTCCTTGAACTGTGCCTAAACGCGGGACTCGAACTATCACGATTGTTTCGCTAGGAAAAAAAAAAAAAACTCTCTCAACATTCTCTACTTTCCTTAATTGAATGAATGGGAATCAGTGCTGGATCATTAAAGGACCGACCTAACCGTCAGAAATGTCCCTTAGATCTGCGGTCATTTCATCGTTGAAATGGTGTTTGTTTAAATGGGGATTTTTCTAACGACGCGTATAGATACAGATTTAAAACAAGTGATAAAATTACTCGGGTTTCTAAAGATACCTAGACGCTAATCTGGTTCCATTATATCTCTGAAGAATTATTTATATTTTGTGAAAAAATTAAGAGTAAATATTTTACAGACGCATACTCAATACACATAATATCAAATGCGTGCGCTCACGCAAACAAAATCATCTTCATACTACCAATTAAGTGCGTGACAGGCAAGGTTTCACAGACCGTGATTCAGCGAGCCGCTCTGGCGTCTAATTCATGAACACGGCTCGAACACTCGCATGCTTGTTCATTATTTATTTAATAGACATCATAACGGTTCGATGAATCGTATCTGAATCATGAAAGTGTGGCTGCAAAAGATTTGGTAGTAAGAACATGGACTAAAAAAGAGCAGTATAATTAAACTAATCTAGATACATTCATTCCAAGAAATACAGAAATATATTCATATTTATGAGTTAGACCAGAAAACAAAAAGTAACCGGAAACAAGATAGATAAAATCAAGCATTAGAGACAAAGGACAGAGAGATGGATGCAGACAAATAAAGCATACAGGGACGGACAAACAAACAAAACGCAAACAAAAAAGGTAGGTTCACAAACAATATTTCTGATTTTGGCCGAATAGAAATTAGACTCCAATTCTAGCAATTGTAAATGAGAGAGAAGAGAACGATACGTCGTGAAAAGAATATATATATATATATATATATATATATATATATATATATATATATATATATATATAAGGAAAATGGATATAAAGACAGATTGACTTTCAGGATACCGGGAAAAAAATACCGAAGAAAGTTTTCTGTTATAGAGATAGGCAGTTAAACAAAAGAATACAAGTAGAAAAAATGGAAACAAAAAGATTTTGATATGGAGAGAGAGAGAGAAAGAGAGAGAGAGAGGATGTGAGACATCAAGACATAAGCATATTGTTTTCAAGGGAAGAATTAATCAAAAGGTACAAACATAAAACAACAGAGATTACTCTGAGGTAAGGTGGTTCAAGAACGGTAGGGCGATAAAATACCCGCCACACATTGTTATTTACTGTAGTTGTCTTGTTTAGGACTAATTACTTCGTCTGGTTCCACAGGAGGGAGGATTCTCGTTAGACAGAGTTGTGATTGGTCTCTCCTTCACCGTTTAACTTAAAGGTCACTAACACGGCATAAACCGCGGTATGGAGCTGTACATAGCAATTTTATGACGCAGAAACTGCCTATGTGGTGCTTTAAGAAAGCTTAAAACTAGGTTTTAAGGGTAAAGGCATCATGCTATTAATCAATAAAATTATTCTTCTATGGGGAAAGAAACCACCTCTTTGAAAATGACAAACTTATTGGTATGATGTAAGAGAGATTATTCCTTTATTTCTGCTATTTTTTTTTTTTTAATCGAATTTGCCGGCTGACTAAAATGGTCATATTTACATTGAATTACCACAACAGACAATAATTAAAATAGAGAACAATATAGAAGAGAAGCCTTTTGTACATAATAATTTATGATAATAGAAATGCTATGTATTCTTGTATGACAAAAACTACATGTACGGAAAATTGAGATATCACCAGAAAAGGAATGCCCCTATACCAAGAGTAAATTAAGCATTAGATGTTTTCAGCTAACCTTACTTTAAACCACACTATGCGTGTGTGCATATATATATATATATATATATATATATATATAAATATATATATATATATATATATATATATATATATATATATATATATATTTCAACACTTCCTCATATATTTTCAGAAGTGGAGCTATCAACGGGAGTCTCCACGCATTCGCCAACCGTGGCCAGGCCGGTCAGTTTATGGGCAAAAGCCAACACGCCGGAGGGCAAGACCGAGTAATTTAGGGAGCAAATCTAATTTTCACAGCAAGACAGCAATCAATAGAGGCTGGCACAGGCCTTGAAGGAGCCACCCCCAGGTCCAAGACGCCGATGTGTGATTCAGCTAGCATCCTGCTGGTCCTAGAATTAATCGTCCTCTTTCAAACATACCCTGACGCCCAATCTTCCGTCGTCAGAACAGCTAGTCCGTCGCTGTAATGTCGTGTCACGTTTCGCCGTGATCCCCGCCACATCGTCCGGCGCGCCTTTTAATTGAACGGCGGCTTGGACCGTGAATTTCCTAACAAAATGTTAAGCCACTCATGAAATGTAAATATTTATGTTTCAGAATCGTTATAAGTATGCTTCATTTTTCTTCCGCATGCGGAACCAAATGTTAACCAATCTCCGAATGCTCATTTATTATATGGGAAACTCGTATGGTCTTAAATATTTGCTTCCTTTTGCATGGTAATTAATTGGTAAACTTTATTATTATCTGAGATGATGTTATTAATGTAAAAGTCCCCATGATGGAGATATTATTTGATCCCTGTCAATTAATTTATGAAATTTATCATTAAGTGACACTGATGTTAACAGTGTTAAAATCACCGGAATGAGATTTTCTCTGGAACAGATATGCTCTCGATACACAGATGACGTTAAACAAAATGGAGGGACGCGAAGGTCATGTTGAAGGTTTAGACCATGGTCTGTAGGGGTCGCCACCGGCTGACTGCTTATACCACTTTCAACGAGTATGATTTGATTAGTGCTATATGATTTAGAACTTCAGTACTTGATAGGCAATACCATTCCGGAGACCGTGTACCCGTTACAGTACAAACATTTTACATGGGAACCATTTACAAAGAACAAAAATCAATTAAACAAATTGGAGTATAACGTAGCATAATGGGCTGAAAGCGTGGAAGATGATATAATGTTTTTACATTTAAGGTGACATGGGGTGCTGTGGCACTCTTATGTAGAAGGGCATTATATTGGTAAGAAAGGAATCAGATATATAAGCATGGTTAATTATAATTATATCATTTGTTAAATGTAGGCTTATACCTCAACATTTCGGACTTGGCTAGAATTACTTGAACTCAAGGACTTGAGTAATATTTCTTGTACAAGATACAATTTGGCATCATATATATATATATATATATATATATATATATATATATATATATTCACAACAGCGTATTTCACAATATTCACCTGATGATCGGGTCGCATCCCATGAAACGGACTGTTATGAATTTACAGTGTTGTTTTTCTACTGCGTTACACCGCTCTGGCCTAGTCTGTAGGCCATAGGGCACTTTACAACGGAGGGTAACTCTACCTTATATATATATATATATATATATATATATATATATATATATATATATATATAATTAGATCCTTTTCCCTTATCTTTGCACATTAGACTAATCATGGAGATATATTTTAGGTAGTACACCTGCATTGTCCCTTCATCAAATGATCCAGAACTCATAGGGCCAATCATTCCAAGAAATTACATGGGTAATAACTTGTTCCGTCAAATAGATGACAAGGTTGACAGGTAATCATGTACCGTGGTATCCATAGATATGAACTCAAGGCTATCGCTCTAAAAAAAACCTAAACCAGTCCCTTTGCCCCTTGCGTGCGTTGTAACATGTTGTGAGTTTTAACATGTTTGTTTAAAACCGTTTAAGTAAGAGATAACCAAATCTTTTCTTAAACATGCCACAATACGCGTCAGACGTTATAAATGTCATATTTTTTTTCTAAAGATTGTGTAACATTTTAAAACCTTCAGATCAACAGTCTAAATTTCATTAATAAAAGGTAAGTGAGGCAGAGGATATTTTGACGGTTCTGGGTACATAACGAGGAAGTTTAATAATAAGACCTAATTTACTTTCCATTTCCCATTCCAGACATTACTAAGAGCACTAAATTTTAACAACATAAAAATAGCGTTAAAAAGGCAATAGCAATGTCAGCCCCATCATTGACCATGCAGATATCTTAAGACCTCCTAAGATTTAATCTCTGACCCGGAACTCTAAACTCAAATTCTTGTTTTCATGAAAAAGGACCCCCTCCGCGGAGCTCCGAATACAGAGCTGTGGATAGCCGTGATGCGTCACAGGACGTCGTTGTCATGGTGGCACGGTCTTGAGACCGTCTCTTGCACAGAGCGTACTGCTCGTCAGTTCTCAATGGACCAGTAGTGATGATTACTCTATGCCTTTGATCTGTCAGGGGGTCCTGCCCTTATATCATCAAGAGTCTGGAGCATCATTGATTTTACGCACACACTACTGTCATCAAATTAGATTGTCAGACGGCAACCGACTTGAGACGTCAGCGAGATTGAGTCTGATTTTGTCAGTGGAGCTCATCTATTCAAAGGTCAGATCACTAAAAGAGGTCAGACTAACATATACAGATAGAGTGGACTGACTCAGTGTTAACCAACATACCATCAGCCACGATGGACTATTTACACCAATTTACACCACGAAAATTTGATAATTTTCCCAAAACTTGTTACCTACAATAACATTCGCATCTTCAGTACTGTATTCGTCACAAATAAATGATAATGTATTAAAACATACGTTTACAATATATAGGATATCCCCGATAGGTTTCATTTGAATGATACAAAACGATCCCTTTGTACATTTATGGGTATTATTCAAACAGACAGACCGATGAACAGAGAGAACGGACGTATCAACGGATTATGTATGGTACAAAAGAGAGCACGAACGCCAGATGCACAGAAAGAAAAAATGTATATAAACCAAGAGAGGCATACAGTCAGAGAGAGAGAGAGAGAGAGAGAGAGAGAGAGAGAGAGAGAGAGAGAAATATGTACGCAATGGTCGCGATACAAATGTTATAAAAACAATAAGCTTAGAGTGGAGGGGTATATACGATAATAATAAACGAATTTATTAGAGGATAAAAGGTGGGAATAATGTAAATTGGGCATATTATACAAAAGGATTAAACAAAGATTCACAGATAGTCATATTAGAGAGATCTGTAACAATGTGTGTGAACGCTTTCGGATAACCAAAGGTTGGTCTGCATATATATTGGAGTTATATTAATCAGGTGTATAAAACACCAGAGGACGTTTTTAAGTGTTATATATATAATAATAAACATGATATTAGATATCATATTATAATAAATACCATTAACACAACCATTGCATCTTAATAAACGGCTCCCTGTCTTTCTGGACTTCAGTAAACGGTTGCAACAACCGGTGGTAACCGGATCCACTTGATCTTGAGAAAATACAACTTTACGACCATGAGACAGGCGAAGGACGCTAAACACACAAATTCAAATTTCACAGAGTCTGGGTAAGTTGCATCAAATCTGTGGATCCCGATATATGCTGGAAGACAGTCGTTTCTAATTTATGACACGGTGATATACAAACAATCAGGGACGCTTTATACCAGCTGAGGCAATGATGAACATCACAACCTGACCTCGGGACCATTATATGTCTGAGAGAAAACAATATGTAGGAGCTATTAATTATGATATAAGCATTTCCCTATGACAGCAAGCTGTCAGACCTTGTTACTGCCAGACTAGGATTGCAAGGACCAAGTGTTTCAATAAAATTTTGATCAATACCAGTCAACGGGAGGAATATTTAGTGATTGTAAAATGAACTGGATAAATCGGAAGATTTAGGTACGCATGACAGATTGTTCAACTTGTCTGATTCCTCCGTAGATGTCGCATGATTTGTTGGTCTGGGCATTTCTCGGCGAGTACGACAGAGAATTTCTTTCTCAATCCCTGTAATAACAAGTGTATCATTCCGTAGGATAAGTAATGGAAAAAAATATACCTTGGATCATTGCACCATTTGCCTATATTATCAAATTGAGTGTGTTACATGTTGTATAATAGAACTGTTCTATAAAGAACGGTTACATCCAATTTCTTTAAAAAACTTAACCTATCTCTTACATTATAAGTTTAAACTTAATTTATTTTACAAGGATTGAACAAATAGTTATATTAACTAAGCACCCCATATGGCTCAAATGGCGGCGTTCGGTAGTGTCTTGAGGTGAAGGGACCCGGAGAACCGATAAAAACCATCGACCTTTGGACGGGCCGTGTAATAATTACATTTATTATAGTGTTTTCATTGCCAAATTATCACTAGTAGTAGATGAAGAAGTAGCAATATTAATATTAGTACCAGCATCAGTATTAATTTTATCATTATTATTATAATAATGATGATGATTATTATTATTACTTTAGTTGGCAAGAAGGGGGAGGGTTGTATTTTGAACTGTATCCGTGTCTGTCTCTTGACACAAATATCTAAATATCTTGAAGATATTTTTTTCTAAAAAAAGATGGCTTGTTTGGACCTGATATTTTAAAGACTACATCAGATAATTCAGTAGGTCGGAATCTAAAATGGATCCGATATTTCTATCGCCGGTGTCGCCTCTGCGGATATTTTATGCTTGCAAAAAACAAGTATTAGCACTTATCCAAGCGTACCATTAAAAATTCTCCCTTATCAGTCAGGGCAAGTTTACTATCGGGGCTTCTGGTTTGTATTTAATTTAACTTGACAAAATTTGGAATACTGGTTACTGTACAGTGTCTAATATAATATGAAAACTCCAGGCATCCTTCCTACTTAGGTCATTTCTACTCAAACCGAATCTCTTCCAGTTAGGCAGGTTAGAACGGCCGGGACTTCTTGTCTCAACTGTCAAACTTTGAAATCTAAATTTGTAACATTTCTGATTTACATTTCACATGCGTCTCCTTACAAATTATTACTTATTCCGTCCTTACCACAAAAACACCTATGTTTTTGTAATTTTCCTTGAAACAAATTTTGTCCAACATATCTGGACGGACTACACTACCCTCTTTGCATCAATTACACCTACGCCGCTGGTAAAATTAGAAGCCCGGTGCATTGTGTGTGCACCACGTGCAACCGCTATACGCGCAATGCGCATGCTTGTGGGAAGGTCTATTAGAATAGCAAGGCGGTCAATTAACGCTGATCAGAGCCTGACAAATATGCTAACAGCCTTCGTCAGGGAGGTTTTCGATTTTTTTATCTTATGACTCAATGTCTGATGATGCTGAATAAAAAAAGTAAAAAAAGTGAGCAACTAGAAGGTAGAAACACCACGCACGACAGACGTACCGTACACACCATGTTTACAATAGCGTGTTGTCTTTCTCTTCTATTTCTACGTACCGCCCGAGCCATGTGGCCGTCTCCACTTTGATATCAGTGACGATATTGCTCCAGGTGATGGCAATTATTCGATAATTTACGGTATCCGTACCTCACGCGTTGCATGCTGGTCCTAAAGTAAGGTTAACGTCTTACCTTTTTCGTCACAAAGGCGTCCCTACACAAAATTTAGCATTACTAAAGTTGAATGAAAATTTTATTTTCTTACTTAAAAATTAACTTTTTATTCAAAAGTAAAAGAAGTACAAATATGCATTGTCTTTATTTATAACAAACACTCACTTATGTTTAACAGAAGAGTTTCTTCCTGCTTTCTTTAAACACTCTGTGATATTCTGACGAAAGAAAGAGTCTCGTTTAAGTTTGATTTTCACGTTCTAAAAAGATGCTCGATTAATCAGGCACATAAAAATGCTCACGGTATATATGCATTCATATTTAACCAACAAAATTGGTTTTTCTCCTTCTTAGCTCATACTTTCATGCGTATGCTATATTTTCTATTTTGCTCATGTATTGGCATATCATCTTTCTGAATACACTAAAAAACAGCACAAGTAAAAAAAAATAATTATATGATTAAAAATGCAAAACACTGAGGCCGAACTATAATGGTTTTTATCCAGGTATTAAGCTTACAAGGGAAATTTCAGAAAAAGAATTAAGAATGTATCTACAGAAGAAGCAATAATTGAATATGACAGATCAGTATTCCTTTCCAAATAAAATCAACAGAAAAAAATATAATTGTCATTCTGGTATATCTCATTAACAATCGTCAGGCTCGCTATATATAACAAACTGTGCTTCCCGTGTGCATGTTACTACAACTACTGCTGTTGGTGCTGCCGCTGGTACTTCAGTTGCTGTACAACTAATAATCACTCAGTATTGCAACAGGTGCTGTACGGCCTTTAGTACCACCATATTGTACTACTCCCCCACTACGAGTGTTCGTATTTTTTTCTGCTCTGGTAATGATGGCATGACACAAGGTATTCATCGAGTGAGCGATATTATAAGCAAAAGACGAGCCCTCCCAACTCTGGCCGAGCTTATGATAGATGTAGCTTGGTTCCTTAGTTGGAGTGCGTGATCGCCTACATAAAATAAATATGCTCAGAAACCTCCCATATTTACTCGTCAAGCTTTTTGTTGTTATAGTTCATTCTGTTCCTCATTTATAGTTATGATTATATATATGTACTCAAGGTTTCATAGCATGACATCGGAATACTTGTAGATGAATAATTATATATAAATAAAATATAATGAAGGGTTTCGGTTATGCGGGTTTCTACAAGGGGTCAGCTTATGGATGTCTAATAATTTTAGCAGACAAAACTATAAGGCTCGAACGGTATATATGGATTAGTAATAGCAAAATAACTGTCCTTTTTATAGTTCACTGAGGTATTTTTTCTACAGCTGTACCCGCATTTGCAAATAATCCAGATCATTCATCGGTTTACTTTGTCCGCACTGGGCCACTGATGCGCATAAATTCGGTTTCAGTAATCTGCTTGAAAAAACGTCTACAGTAGTTCGGTTTACTTAAGTTAGGGTTTTCGTTATACCGGTTCCAAATATAATATTTAGTAAAATCCGATTTAGAGGCGAACAAAGTGCAGATACGGCCTAATTCATCTTATAATTCGTATATCTGCTACAGCAAGTAAATACCAGTTCTTCCGTTACCCTTAGATATTTTTTTTTTACTTCAACGTCTACGATTTCTATTACTATTCTTACTACTATGCCTTCACAACTACTTCGACAACTGATTCGCCAGCCCACAATAGCTTCGTCTTCCACTGATAATAAGTCAGCATGAATTACTAATTCTACTAAAAGCGTTTTTAGGTCATAACTGTTACGTCTACACCTACAGCAACAACTACGAGTAATATTCATGATTATAACAGTTTTCACTTATATTTTGTTACTTCTCTTGCCATTACAAGTACTGTTGCAACAAATAAAAACATCATTATCATAATCATCATTAACATTATTAGAGAATAATGTATCCTTCTTCTTATTAATATTTTTATTATTATTAGTATTAGTATTATTAGTCGTTTATTAATGTAGCTGTTGCTGCAACTAATACCACTTGTTACACTTCTCCTATCGGTACGCATCTCCTTTAACACCTCCACCATGTACATTTGCACCTAATGTATTCCATTACTCTCGCAACAGCTGCTTGTGATCAGTAGCTCGGAAACTACTACTATTTCTACCTTTACTAAAGTCACCACAAACCACAAACCCAGGTGCGGCTTACTGCACTATATAGGCCAAAGAACGAGATACAGAACCTTTTCACGTACCGAGTTTTACTTACATCGACGACAGTTTTTAATGACCTCCTTGTAAACTATCATCTTTCCATGAAAATACAAAATGCCTTGTAATTGTACCAAAATCCTCCACCAGAGGTCATTGCCGGTGACAGTTCCTTGACATGAGATAGATGTGTACACGCATACCTTGCGTAACAGTTATGGCTTAAATTTATAACAAACCTCATTAGATACTGTTTTGGCAAAGAGTCGTACAGACTGAGAAATAGACAGACATGAGCGAAAATAAAAGAAGATGTCAAAATCTATCAAACACATTATTACTTATTATGTCTAGCTAGAGTATTTTTTACGCATTAAATAATGTGTGGTCAAAATATATTATTCAAAGGTTAGTGTCAAGAATAATGGATGGGTGGTAAAGGGATATGGGATGGATAAAACGAATTCAACAAAAACCCTTCTTGCATGAACACGTGTAAAACGAAGCCCCTGAAAAATATCTCAAATCAAACGAGGACCCATTATGTAGTTAATATTGGTCGCTGGTAACATGGTACAACACGTCAGCGGTAATTAATGACTACAGAGGCTGGGGCTGAAGAAACACATGAGATATTATTACAATGCTCAAGCATCCAACTGCACACGGCTTTTAAAACGATGTATGTGGGCACAAAGCTCTAGCGAGCACATTAACGATACAGGTAGCACTGACATAACAGATGCAGCTTACTGAACCAAGTGCCTTGCTCTAATTACAAAAACACAGGTAAGCTATCCCGGGATATTCTGCGCAATTGCGTCAATGGTCCTGAAGCCCCGCGACAGGTGCGCGCCAGATCGGTTTATTGCGCCAGTTATACCCGCCTGTATACAAGTGTGACGCACGGTGACGTCATAAACTAGGCACGGAGGCAGGTTGGGAAGTCCCTGGCGCAAAGGAATAGTATTTTGTGTAAATACATACACGTAACCCCAGGTACCTCGGGCTTATTTCTGGAAAGTACACAATAAAGCGGCAATAATTTTTTTTTCTTGCCCGACTCGGTCAGACCGCGACTCACCGGGAAACCTCTCGACCTACGTTAACATCTGCAGGGTGTGGCGATGTTTTCTCTGTATATTTTTCTATCATCCTCATATGGGAAAAACACAAAAGCGGTTTCGTCTTATGCAACTGATCACAAATATTTGCAGTTTTATTATAATATATAATATATATATATTATATTTTTTATTATAATATATAACATATATATATTATAATAACGTGTTGAATGTTAAATTTGTTAATTTACTAATATTATTTTATTATTATTTAAAATAGTTATATTCATTTTGTATTACATTTGCTGTTTACCTTATATTCACTTATTAATTATGATTTTCAAATAAATCAGGATAGCACTGAATAGGGGTACTTTACGCGTGCATACATGATAAGATACACAATAAGAGTTGAAGTCAAAGATTAAATGTAAATAACCAATCCTTAGATTGATCCTACCACTTTTATGTCTACATTTAAGGCGAATGACAACCGTCTTATCCCTTAGAGCCATTTCCGTTTGCACGATTCATATCAAGTGAAACCTGGCCTAACTGGGTACATTGCTTCTCAATATATAATGACACAACACTGCCTGCGACAGTTTTTCAGTGACACATGGACAAAAGAATACCCCATTATCTACTTCACGATACATCTGCCAGGAGGCCCAATACCTCGCAGTCCCAATTATCCTAAGGTGGCCATTGCATTGTGGGACTTCACCCTAACCTCTATATAACAAAGCGATGAAAGGGCGGAAGACGCATCTCCCTCAGGGGACTTCGGCGGGAAAAAAACCTAAATCCGAAGGGGGCAATTTGTTCCTTGATCGCCAAGGACAGTACCATGGCCAAAACTCAATAAGCATGGGGGTAAGGGGGCGGGGGGGGGGGGGGGGGGGGGTTAATGCACTCGTTCAGAGAGAATACAAAGATGCAAAAAATATATATATTTTATTAATTGATATGTGAATTTGGTTACTTGAACAGTACAATATTTAAATTAAAACATACATATGTTGGACAAAAACTGCCCTATTTCTTACCAGATATAGTGCCAATTTCAACGTCTCCTGCACTGTGAACTGATTATCCTACATTTAGGGAAATATATATATATATATATATAAAGAAAGAGAGAGAGAGCCACAGAGAGAAAGAAAGAGAGACAGACAGAGAGATAGACAGAGAAAGAGAGAGAGAGAAATAGAAAGAGAGAGATGTAAGAATAGCCATGCCGGTACATTCTACAGAGACATGGAATGAGAATATATACAGTAAAACCTCGTTGTGTCGAACTCGCTTAAGTCGAATACCCCGCTTATGTCGAAGTTACAGACTCGATCTTCCGGACAACTCTAGTTACATTATAACCAAGTAAAACCCGCTTGTGTCGAACCTCGGATGAGTCGAAGTTTTCTGAGGTCCCTTCAACTTCGACACAACGGTTTCACTGTATATATATATATATATATATATATATATATATATATATATATATATATATATATATATATAATAAAAAGTCAGGTTCTGACCAAATACAAATATTCTTGTATACAAAGTTTATATACAAAGAAAGAAAAAAAAGATAGAATGAGTGTGTGTTGATTTTAACACGTGCATGGACATGCATCTTCCGTCCGTCAGTACATTAACAGTAATATTATAACAGCCAACTTTTCTGTTATTTCACTATTTTGGTCAAATGTGCTATTTACACACAGACGTTTCTTCCACTCTTTTTGTTTTAGCAAAAAATGGGAATGTGGATGGCGTTTTGGAAATCGTTCTGATTTACAAGTTGCCAGTGAAAATAGATAAACCTCTGGATGCAGTTCAGCCAGAACTATTATACGGTAATGAAAAAGTTAAATAAACCGTCCCGGGGGATGAAATAATTTGATTTTGGTTTACAACGGTTTGGTTTATTCCATGTTATTTAATCTGTAGAAAGTCAATAGTCACCGGTTTAAACGTATTACCCCTAATATTCTCTAAATCACTCCCGTCGGTCGGTACGGTAATATATATTAACTTTGTTACCTACTTTTTCCAATAAACGTTTCTGCAGTTGTATTGCAATGACCAAGCTGTAGAGGGGACATTATATTCATGTTTTATATATTTAAGTATAATAAAGTACTTGTTAAACATATTAAAGAATGTTTATGTATTTTCATAGAACAGCCTTATATTTATCCATTAAACACACACACACGTATAATGATATATATATGAACCGTCTTTACTGTGTATTCTGCTCCCCCCTTCTCTCTCTCTCTTTATATATATAATATACATATATACATTATATATAATATATATAAATATATATATATTTATATATATATATTATATATATATATATATTGACATGCAGGAATATTTGCATCTCTCTCTCATTATATGTATGTTACATCCAACCTGTGAAATCTGTCGTTTTATGAAATGCCTAAACATTTCAGGCACATCGTGTTATGCCTGTAACCACCAGTCATTTCGTAAAGCCCCGTTCTTACTTTAACGAATTTGACGCCAAATCGCCACGAACTTACACTATAATACTTCGTAGGGATGTCGTCAGGGTGTCGAAGATGATGTCTTGAACATTCGGTAATGTTCGTAGCGAGGTCTTGAGCACTCAGAATTCGTGGCGCTATTTTTGAAATGTTCAAAAATTAAGCTTTGTCGTCACAAGTCGTAGCTAAGTCGTAACAGTTTCTTGGTAAGTCGTATGAGAGTCTATATAATTCTTGTAAATTCGTGATGTAAAACAAAGTCACGAATGCTCACGAAGGACAATGACATCGACACGACTTCAACACGACTACAATACGACTACCACAAGAACCCCTCAAGAGAGAGTCACGTTCATAAAGCCCCTTCCTACTTCCTCGAATTTGGTGACGAATCATCAAGAACTGACATCATAATGTAACGGAAAATTTTATTTTCTTAATGATTTTTAACTTCTTACAAACCAATAAGGAATAAGGTTTAGAAGTA